>OY728125.1:1820633135-1822068435 GCA_963277665.1 Viscum album
TTATTGAACATTATTATTTATCATGGATTGAGGATGATAATTGGGATAAATGGACTAAGTGATGTAAATGTGAAATGTCTAAATAGATTATGAAACATCATGATTTACCAAGATGATTGTTATGGATTATGATTATTATATATATTGGTTTTGATTGGTAGTGATATGGTTTGTATTTGAAAAAAAATGGAAAATAATTTACACATTCCTTTGGTGTGAGATAATGGACTAAGGATCTTCCTATGGGTCGAGTTGGACTGATGCTCTACGTGCACCCAGAATGCAAGGGTTAGGGAAGGGGATGGAGAACTATTCACCTGAAAGATTCATTCCACCTATATGGAGGCATTAAGGTGATGATATTTGGATGTTGTGATATGTTATCCATAGCGAGTTAGGGAATTATTTATTCCCTAATTAAAAAAGATAAATGACATGAACCTTGTGTGATTGTTATGAATTCCCATCTTTTGAACATTGTGAATGACGATGAACAAGTAATAAAATATACATAATCAATTCGAAACATGGTTAGAAAAACAATATAGAGATTGTTACATAGATTCCCCTGAATTGAAATTAATTTTCATGTTATTTATTATACTTTCATGCACAATCTATTAGACTATATATTTATAGACACTATTGGTAGTGGCCTATTGAGTTGTACTCACACAATACTAGGTCCATCATTGCGTTCCCGAGTAGATTTCATTGTTACAGGTTTGGGTAAGGGAAAAGTCCATATATGTGGATGTTGTATTGGAATTAGTTTATGCATGGATGATGATCTGTACATCTAGTCAGCAGCCGCATTGAGTTTTGGTCGTTCATCTCTAGTTTGGTGTTTATTTACTTGTGACACAACTAGTATGGCATGAATTGGTTGTATTTGATTTTATTATTTTACCATTTTGGGAGATATTTTTCTTTCATATTTATTGTTTTTTTCTTTTAATTTTATAATATGTATTTTTTATGGGGGGATTACCCTGGTAATGAGGGTATTGTCACCCCATGTGACTTATTAGACAGTCATTACTAGTCAAAAACCTCTGGCGCAAGAGAGTCATGCTTGAGGTCACGTGACAACCCAAATCGGGGCACCAATTTAGTGGAACCCAGGTCAGGGTCATTACAATGTTGTATTAGAGGCATGATCCTTTCTCTTTCAATTACCATAATATTTTGGAACTGTTTATTGAAGTCTAGGTAGTGTTGGGCCTAGGTATTTAGTTTGTTCTTAGGAGTAACATACCCATATATGGGAAAGAATCTATGTTCCCCATGGGGGGAGTTGTTGAATTTGATTTCTATTGTCCCGGTGGAATCATATTTCATCAATGGGTGATTAACATGTTTTTTTTCTGTTGCTGATTTATGATATTTTTTTCATGTCCATTGTGGAATGAGGTTGTGCATTCATGTATCATTTTAGGCACCAAATGATATAGGTGGCATGAATCATAATATACACACATGTGTTGTTTGTGTAATTTATATGGAGTGGAATGAATTTCATTTCCTTGGAAAAAAGTTTTTTTTGAAGATAATAGTGTCAAATAATGGAAATTCATGTTTTTAAATAAAAATAATAAAAATAAATAAATAATTAATATTCTATGTGACGAAAAATTATGAATTAGTTAATATTCAGGGTTTTGATAAATTGTAAAGACTAATTGGTGTCCCAGAGAGAATGATTTCATACTGATAATAATATGGTTAATGATATTTTCAAAATGAAACATGTAAATGAGTTGAAATGATGATTGTAACATATTGTGATAAAGGAATTTTTTTAAAGATGGGAGTTCTATGAAATAATTGTGATCAGGTAAATCTGTTACCCCATTTTGACCATGAACTGTTGTAGTTATAGTATAATGATGTGTTCTACAGATGATGATTATTTTTAGGACAATGTATAAAATTAAATGTGTTGTTTGCGGTAAATGATATACGATATTTTCCATATGAAGATAAACCTTATTGATTATTCATCACAGTTTATTTTGAAGAGATTTTTTTTGGGTTATGGACATGAATATGGTGTGGATGTTTGAGTTATTGGGTAGATGGGAGTTTAGAATATGAATTATTGATTTCAAAAATGGTAATGATAATTAAAAAAAGGATGAGAAATGACAAATCCTTTTGGGGAAACTGATAGTAGGTATTCCTTATGTTGTCGATTTGACCCATGTAGGGGTTGTTTGGGGTAGTGAGTGTTCCCTAGTTCAATACCCTTAAATTGGGTTGGAATTCCTTATAGGATTGGATTTGGCATAGGAAGGTGTTTAGTGAACCCTCAGTAGGATTGTGGCCTTTGGGTCATGATGCATTGTTCGTTAATGTGAATGTGGAACTCTTGTGTTTCATGATCATATGTTTTTTATGTTGGACCTTGAGTATAGTGCTTTGGCTCTGGTGAATTTATTATTAGGGACCATGATGTGTAGTTTTTTGTATTCTAGATATTATGTTTAGCTTATAGAGTCGATGTACGGGTACAATTTCCTTTGGTGTGTAACCTAGAGTATGTAGTCATTCGGTGCCCTAGGAACATGTGTATCCAGATTGGAGTGAATGTTTTTTTCTTGAAAAATATTATATTTTTAACATAATGTGTGTGGATAGGGAAGAGGACTGGTGTATTTGTCTTATGTATCCTTAGTTTAGGGATAGAGTATCATTCAACTTCCATAGTGACCTTCAAGAGAGGTCAGATGGGCCTCGATGTTCATTTGTGTGTGTGTCACATGGGAGGATGCCTTGGACCTTGTCACATGGACACATATACTGTTACTTGGTGTTTTTTTCATAGAGGGATAAGTGGAAGATTTATGGTTTGTGTTGTAACTCTATTTGATGTTACACATTGAAAGATTATGGAAAACGAAGGGAGAACTAATGGGATGCTAGAACAATGATGAAGGAGAATTGGAATATAAATCATGGTAGATTCTTTAGAGGTGGGGTAATTCAAAATGAGTACCACTATTTTTTGGAAGATGTAATTTTTATTCCCTAGTTCTATCATAAGGGAACCCTATTTCTTAAGACAGGATTTATGGTTTGTTTAGATTGTTTGTATCTTATGGATGGCTAACCTTTCTGTTTGTATGAATATAAATGGATGTCTTGATGTAGTTTTTTGGGGAAGATACCAAGGAGACTGAATCATATATATTTTGATGTGTTTTTAATGTGACATAGAGGATATGGTTTTCAATTATATGAGTTTTTATTTATGAAAGTATTGGTTTTTTTAGGAGTTGTAAAGGAAGCCACCAGGCTTGTGAGGCTGACTAACAAAGATGAGTGTCTAGGCGTGTAAGTTGGTTTTGAGTTATGATCAGGTATTTTTAGGATTGTGGGGGACTATTTTATTTATGATGGTTAATATTTATTAACATACCAAAATAAATTTAGTATTGGGGTGAAAGTAGTTCCACAAGAAATATTAGTTCACAACTTCTTGGCAGTAGGATGTGGAGCGACAATGGTTAAGTATTGATGAGATGTGTACGTCAGAGAATCATGACACCCTAGTAATTTCATGGTATCCCATATTATGTGGTTACCATGGAATTGGATAAGTTGGTAGTGGTATTCTTAGAAAACTTCTTAGCATGATTCAGCTATTCTTGATCATGCTCAAAATCCAGTCATCATCGCATGTAAGTTGAGATGATATTGATTTATTCTATGAAATTGGAATGTATTTATGTTGAATGAAGACATCATGGAGCATAAAATCATGGTGTAGTATATGTGGAGTTGGATTGTGGGATTCGATCCATTGATGGTTTTCTGGAACGGTCCTCAGGATGGATTGGGGGTTGAAGAATGAAGTGGGCTCTATTCATGGAATTCAGGAATAAGTATATGGTGATGTTCGTTTTCTTGTTCATTTTAAATATGGATATCCATGTCTATGTTTTTTTTCATATTTATTTTGTGTGTATGTTGTGTGTGTGGAATCCCATGTAGAGTGATGTGTTGGTGACACTCTTAAGGTGGGGAGTGATAAATTAGTCCTGGATGTCGGGAGGAGAATGTTGTGTTGATGTTGGAACGCCGGTATTCCAATACAGAACTTATGGGGTGCATGTTGGGTTCCTCATGGAATCCATGAGGGACTTGGTTGAGGAGATATATGGGAAAATCATTGGATTCATGATTAGGGTGGTTCCAAATGATGTTTGAGTTGCCTATACTGATGTCGTTGAAGGGCGTTTTAATATATGACAATAGTTTGTGACCTGATAGGTTAGTTTCTATAACTCCAACAAAATGGAGGCAGACTCTGGTACATTCCTGATGTGTTTTATTGAAATGTATTTATGTTAAGGTAACCTTTTCCATCTTATCTGGTGTCATTCCAATGGTGAAGAAAAATGACAAAGGATAAGTTAGGTAGGGTATATCAACATGGTTGGGAGTAGAGGATAGATCTGGAAGTATTAAATACACTTTAGTGGATGTCGGGGTTGAAGATAACATATCATAGTTCAAAATAAGTTAGGGTGAAAACCTAGACTTATATATTAATTTTATGAATTGTAGGAGTTCTTGTGTAGATAATTTTTATGGGGTATGTTGAACTCAATGATGGTTTGGATGGCAGTGATGCAATGTGGGGAGAATCCTACCAGATGTTTGGGATGACTTCGATGGGCATGTGGGATGATAAATATCGGCTTAAAGTTATTAAGTTCCTTAGTAAAGTGTCATTGGTGGTGTATCATCAATGTAAGATTGGTTTTCTGGGACAATGCAGTCGGGTGGTCCAAAAAATAAGGTAATCAGTAATAGATGTGATGGATTATAAAGCACATCTAGCTTGATTTTGTAGTGGAAAGTTCCATTTTTTAAAACAATTCAAAAATGATTATTTTCAAGTTTATATAATCTGTCATATGGATTGTGTAGGTATTTCCTTCCTGTTTGTTTCAACAAAAACATTGTATTGCAATCTAGGGTAATTTTCATAAGGGTGTTTGGGAATGACAAGGGGAACATGTTAGTTATGTTTTGATGGTTGAGATTATATTCTAATGGTATTTGGTTGATATTAGGGTGCCAAAGAATAGGTGATTTTATAGATAAAAATAAATGGAATGTGTTTTTTGGGTGATGTTATTGGTGTTTTGTGTTGGAGGTACTCAAGAGATCATTGTTCTGGTAAGATATCCTTAATAGAGAGTTTTTTCTGAGTTTATTCAGTTGAGTGCCTGAGAGATTTAGTTGCTTTTTGGTGTACATTTTTACAATGGTATCATTGAGAAATGAGTAGTAGACCTATCTATATCGGGAAATGTGGTAAGAAAGATCGTGTATTCTTTCTTTTTGGTGATTTCAGGTTTTGGTCTCCATTATGGTGTTGAAGCTGAGTAAAATGGTGCCAAGTGATTTCGGTCATGACATTAGAAGAGGATTAGACTAATGGGATTCTGAGCTGTTCCTCCATGAAGAATTGATGTTGTTTGGGAAGCATCAATTTGATATGTATTAGGCATCTTTTGCTAAGTATTTTTCCCTATGATGTTTTAATGGTGGAAGAATGCCTGAAGTATTTGTGCACTTTATATAGTAACTGGTTCGTATTGTAGGTTGTGGGGAGAAATCATTATAGTTAAATATTGTACATTTTGATTGAATGTAATGATATCATTATAATTTTCAGTTAGAAACATTGAAAATGGGGGTGAATAAGCATTTTTAGTGGCCTGAATGCTTTGTTATAGAAGTTTGTTTATTCTCAACAATATAAATTGAGGATGAGCTATTAAAAGGTGGGGAGGTTGTAAGACCCTGGATTCTTCATTAAGAATGTTTGTTTATGTTTTAGTTTAATTACTTTCTTTTGGTAAATTAGTGTCTCTTCATGTTCACGAGAATGCTCGGGGGTATTTCAGGGGTTTGGGATACGAAAGAGGTGGAAAAAGGAGTTTTCTGGGAATGTTGCAAGGATTGGTCAAAGTTAGTACAAACTGTGTGGGTAATCCCAGGGTACCATATAGACTTTGATAGAGGCATCTGAATAGTTATTTCCCAATTAAAACAATCATGAAGAATTATTAAGAAACCATGTGAAGGAATGATATTCCGAAAGTGTCTCACACTGAGTTTTCACATGGTTTGGAAAAATGTTTGGGTAAACCTAGAATCCTAGTAAAGTAGATAATTTTACAAACAGTACCACTCCCTCATTTTAAAGCCTCGTGAGATATTTTCCCTCCTTCTCCAAACATAAATCCTTGTGATGAACAATATCCCCCAAGAGCATACATGGATGAATATCCATCATCTCTAGGACATTTGGAGTGTTGTCGGTTGCAGATCGAACCTCTAGGTGAATTGAATATACTCCTCACTTCTTTTTCTCGATTAGGGTTTGTATCTTTCTCTCCTATACATAAGAATCTAAAAAACCAAATGTTTCTAGTGGAATCCAGATTGAGGCTTCAATGGGTGTTTGAATCCAATTCCAATACTATGATTAAGAGTTTTTTCGTTTTCAAATTCTAGGTAAGTGTTCTACAAGTTATATCCCACAATTTCATTTTTGATTTGTGGATGTTCAACCTTCATCAAGTCTGCTCATGTTGTACGATTTATTCCTTTGTTGAGGATTGAATACTTTTCTGTCTAAATGATAATTAAGAACCCTCATGGTCCTCAAGGGATGGATCAAGGATGATTTGTCCCATTTAAGTGCATCTTGGGGTTGCACTGATACTTATCAGACCTAGAATTAGCTAAATATGTTCTAGGATCTTGTTTGATCATGTAGATACCTTTTTTATTATGTTTATATTACTAATATAATCCCAAATGATGGATTGGTTAATTTTTCTTGGGGATGAGGCATATGAAATTTTCTAGAGAAGCCAATGTGAGTTAGTTCTTTTGAAACAATGAATATGCTAAATTTATAATGGTATATGGAATAGGAAGGATTTTAAAGGTGATTTCATAGAGGGATTTATAAATATGTATAGTTGGTTTAAATATTGTAATTTTTTAATATTCTTAGTGATCTAGGTTTTAGAATGAGAAATGGGCTAAATGGGTATAGTCAGGAATAAGGAAAATGTTTAAATGGGCTAAAACACAATATGAATTTCCATGTTGAATGTTATGGATTATGATTTTTGTATCTAT
The DNA here is from genome assembly GCA_963277665.1 of Viscum album. Taxonomy (NCBI): domain Eukaryota; kingdom Viridiplantae; phylum Streptophyta; class Magnoliopsida; order Santalales; family Viscaceae; genus Viscum; species Viscum album. The sequence continues at coordinate 1,820,640,309 of OY728125.1, forward strand.
ATATTTGGATTGGTTGTGATATTGTTTAAATGAGGTGAATTTATGAATAAGAATGTTCATATGTCATTGGTTTGGGTAAATAAACTGAGGCTCCTCCTACAGGTCTTGTTGGGATGATTCTCTAACATCACCAACAATGCAAGGGTCAGAGAAAGGGACATAACACTATTCCCCTAATGGTTGTATTCAACATAGAATTAGGATTTGAGGAGAGGATATTTTAATGTTTTGAAATGTAATAACTAGTGATTTGTGGACTTATTCACCCCCTTGTACAAAATGATAAATTCCATGAACCTTCCATGAATAATGTGAATTCCCAACTTATGATATTTGTGATTGATGATGAACTAGTAATAAAAGAGACAAAATGAATTCGTACCTACGTTAGTATAGATAATTTGATAATTTTAACTAGTATCCCCTAAGTTTCTATTCCTTTGATTGTTATTTATTAAACACGAATGAACTATCTATTAAACCATAGATTTATAGACACCATTGGTGGTGTCCTATTGAATTGTACTCAAACCCTGCCCGGGAAGCCGTTGGGGAACTAAGTTAATTTTATTGTTACAGGTCAGGGAAAGGGAAAATGCCCTATGTGAGGATGTTGACATAGTTTTGGTTTATGCATAGATGAGGATCCATACATAGGGTCTGGATCCAATTGGGGGATTGGTTGTTAGTTTTTATTTTGAGGATTATTTCCAAGCGACACTACTAGGTTGGCATGGAATGGTTGTATTTGATTTGTGGATTTTACTTGTTTGTGAGATTATGGATTGAACGTTTATTGGTTGTTTCATTTTATTTTTGTTTTTTATATAGTGTTCTATTGTCGATTATATAAGGCCCCAGCCTTAAACATTACTTAATCTTGAGTTATTACAAGATTACACATTGAGGATCTTTTTAGGTTTAGAGTTTTAGAGAATTAGATCATGAAACTTGCATTACATTCCACATTTAAACAAAGTGGTTACATGAAAGACAGTATTCATTCTTCCCATCAACGGGAACATATTTAAAATATAACACGGATTCTTTCTTGACACATCCTTGGCACTATCATCACATCATGTGCCTTTCCCTTGACCTGTGAAAAACATTTCAAAAACTTGGGATGAGCATAAAAAGCTTAGTAAGAGTTATAAAAATATGGAAAGGAAACATGAGTTCATATATACATAAGAATGAAATCATACTTTACCCATAAAACAAAGTCACTTTAACATACCTCATCAAACCATGAATAAATCATAGAAATCATAAGACATAAAGGTAACTTCAGGCATTCATAACATTCTTACGTAGGGAGTAACCCTCTTGGTTACATTTGGAATACCCATCATAGTATATTCCCTAAATGTCTTCGGAGAAACCTTAATGTTTCACTCCTTCGCGTTACCCAATGCATTGGAGAGCTATATCGGGCTCACCCGCCCTCAGTTTATCACGGAACCACCCGTTCTTCATAACAATGCCCAAGAACCATAACATAATCGTATCACATAAAACATGAATAAAGGAAACATAACATTTCCACATTTCAATCACAATATAACATTTTAGGATATTGAAATAATGAATCCAAAAAAAGAAACCATTTCCAAAACCATTTAAAACATTTAATAAAGAGATTTTTGTATCAAAGTGTCCCATACCACCTTGAAGCTTTAAACATTTTAAACCATTAATATCCATATAAGTAAATCCTTAAAACCATTTTGAAAACATGGATATTAATAAGAACAAATAATTAAAACATTTAAAACGATATTCTGGTAGAAGGGGTTTCACCAAAATTAGAGACACTTGAATACAATAATTGAGGAATAACATTTGGTCAGAACTTTATAATATCATGAGAATAAAAGGATTCATGATATAATACTCCAAAGGACAGTGTATACACCATATAAGAGTGAATTGGTGCATAACAACAATGAACCCTCAATAGAAATGTCAAATGTGATGAAATCCCTTATAAAGAAGGTATCCTTAAATTAAGGACAAATCAATCTCAAAATATGTGTGAGAAATATAAATACACCCAATATAAGTGGATATTAAGTGTAAAACAATAAAAGGTCATCACACATATTCAATGGATGACATATTCAATGACTACATGTTGAACCCAAAGAAATCGAAATTGGGTTAAAAAGTTCCCTTGACAGCCTAACGGCATCACATCAAAATGAGTTGATGAGAGATAAAAAGTGTATCTCATCACTTGGACATAAAATTTACATCAATAAGGATATATTAGAACATATCCCAACATAAAAATATTTAAATTAAAAGACCCAACAAAAGAAGTCTTTTAAAAAGAGGAGGGTGAAAGGTTCCCTTACCGACTTGGGTATCTTTCAAAACATACACCCCATGAAAGAAGGACAATAGATCATTGATGTAAATACTCATAAATGAATTTATATTACACAAAGAGTATAATAATGGGCAGTATATACACCACTCAATGGAATTTGTGGCAAATGTAGCATAAATCTCACGAGAATAAAAGTGAGATGAAAAATCCCTTATGAAAACTCAGCAGCCTAACGACGCCACTTAAAGCTTCCAAAATGGATTGATGAGATCAAATGGAGTATCCAATCATATTACAATAGAATTTACAGCAATAGGAATATAAAAGAAAATCCCCCAACATAACAAATATGAGCTTAGAAGAAGTGACACAAAGGAGAGTACTTAAAAAGAAAGAGAGAGGTTAGATCTCTTACGAAAGTTCGGCAGCCTAACGGCGCCACTCAAAACTCCCAAAATGGATTGATGAGAGAGAATAGGGTCTCTCATCACATGAACATAAAAATTACAGTAAATGTAATATAAAATATCATCCCAATAACAAGAAAGATTTTCTTTAAATGGAATGACATAAAATTGTATACTTAAAAAGAAAGAGAGGAGTAGGATCCCTTACCTCGGGTCCGACTTGACTCGATCGTTCTTTAATCTCCTGAATAATAAACTTGAGTTAATTTATAATTCCTTAAGAACCCTTTTTCAAGTTCATTATTACTTTTATACCACTTATTACCATGTCACAAACATTATGTAATCATTTAAGTTAATAATATTTGTTTTGCCGATATTTGGTTCTTAAGTCGAAAGTGGTCTTCTTACAATTACATGTTGTTCGTGTGGCCAAATGTTTATTATATCCAGAATTGTATTCATTATGTAGATATCATATATGTCATATATATCCAGTACATTCATGCATTTATAACATTACATAATCATTTAGAGGTAAGAAATGAAATGCACCGTTCATGGAGACGGTAAACCGTACGTACGCATGAACGCTACTTTCATTTCTATTTCGTATTTTATAGAATGGAATAATAATGATATAAAGGTATATTATAATTCCAGTATAATATCATATATAATATCATATTTCCATTTTTTATACATCCCACATATGGTATTTAACGAATCAAATCACTTTGAGGGGGTGGTAGTCCGCACTTCCTTAAATGAAGATATCGCGTATACCCATAATGGAAGCCATAAAGGTAAGACAAAAAATGAAAAATACAGAAGCATAAATAAAACATAAACATATTATATATCATATATAAAAATAGTGACATCATAATGGCCACCTTTGAAGGTGTTAAATGAGTATTGAACAATCATCGTTTCGGGAGGCAGAATTTCACAATCCACGGAAATCGTATGTTCTTTAACCATTTGATGTAGTTGTGTGAGAGTGTAGCTCGAATAAATCTTATAACAACATCCTAGTATATTGAAGATACTGGTGTTGTTACAACAGAAGTAAATAAAAAGAGTTTAGGGGGTTGGAGAAGCAAAATAAAACAAATGAACATGAGAGAATGAATTACCTTTAAAAGTGTAACTCCTATTGATTTAAGCCTAAAGGCTTCCTTTGAAAGGTTTCTGCCCAAAGGGAGTACTCTAGGATGAGGAGACGGATGTGGAGAGAGGAAATGGGCAGGGGTTGGCCGAGCGAAAGGCTTGAGGAGTGTGTCAAATGAGGTAGAGGTGGGGGCCTTTTATAAGAGGAGAGGAGGGGTACTTTTGGAAAGTAAGAAATATTACTTTATTTGAAAATGTGTTTCGGTTTTAAAAGGTCCCACATTGATAGAATTCGTGGATAAGGTGATAAGGCTTCGAAATCCACTCATCCAATTGGTTTTGGACATGTGTAGTTCTTAGATTTTACATTATCTTTCCATTTTATTTAAATCGTCAAATAATGATGTCATCGCTCCATCATTATTATGTCATAAATAATTTATTTTATCTTATGTCTAAAAATTATAAAGAAAATTAATATGTTGTAGTAAATCTTTTTATCTTTCCAATGAATATTTATAATCAAAATTTGGACTTGTGTAACCCCACTTAAAAACTGTTTTAGTAAAACAATTTATGTTAGTGTCATTTTCACTTTAACATTAAATGAAAATATATTAATGTTATTTTCCAACTAAAGTGGCTCCATGGGGTCCCCAAGTTGGACCATGGCTTGTCTTGGTCGGCCATGACTCTCCCAATAGGTTTCGGACAAGTGTCACGGTGTTTTCACATTCTTATAATATCATTTTTACCTTAAACTACACTAATTACCACTAATCGCGATTAAAAACTTAATAAGTTACTATTCACCAAAAAATTATTTTAATCACATTGAACCACATTTCACTTCTTAATGACAACCATGTATGTCAGATTTTTGAAAATCAAAACCCAATTATGGAAAAATTTCATTTAAATGAAAAATCAGTTTTTATAAGTACCACTTAGTGGTTTCACTATTCATAAAAAATTGAAGTTTTTCAGAAAATTACCAAAAATTCACCCTAAGCTATATTTGATATTCCGAATTCAAAAATGAAGTCTATTTTACAAAATTCAAAACATATTAGACACATTAATTAATTTAATAATTAATTCCCGCTGTTAGAGAAAATAGCGTGTTTTTATAAAACAATAAGTATCAAAAGATTGAAACTAGTTTAAGTCTGATTTCAAAGTGAAATTAATTCCAATAACCACTATTGGATTTAATGGTAAAAATATTTTCTAATTTCACTTTAAAACCAATTCAAAATATAATCTAATCATATAAATAAATTAGATTAAAAAGTGGTTTTGAATTAAAATACAACATTTTACACTATTCATTAAAAAAATGAACTTTATCGGAAGGATACCAAAAATTTACACAAAGTAAATTTTGATGTCCCGATTCTTAATAAGAGTTTTATTTGGTCCAAAAGAATGTTTAAGAGTGAACAAAACTATATTTAATGACGGTTCTCCATGAAAAGGTGATAAGTGAACCTTTAGTGAAAACTAGGGCATATACGCCAAAAATTGAATTCTTTCCGTATTTTAAGCCTTTATCTTTTATTGTATAAATGTAAAAATATTTAAGAACATATATAATCATATTTTAGTTATTTCTATCCATTCCCGCCAATACAACGGCTACATATTAACTACTATTTAAAATAATATAATTTTATTATTAGAGTGCAACGTAAGATTTCCAAGAAACTCGTTGTTGCGTGTTGGGTACGCCATCGAGCATAGCTTCCCCTTTAAAGTCATTTCAATATTTTATTCACAAATATAGATAAATGTGAAATTTCATATTCTTTATTTACCTGGGGTGTTGCATCCTTCCCCCCTTTTGGGAATTGCGTCCTCGCAATTTTAAAATTACGCTTGGAAACTTCCTTGAAAGTCCCACATCGGAACAAAAGTCGGTAAAACAAACACTTTAAAATAAAGAAAGATAAGTACAAAGGTCACCCGAGTTAACCCATACTAGGATTCCAAGTATGAAAATATGGACATGGAGGAAAAAACAAAGGGTCATGTTCTGATGGAGAGTGATAGAAAACATGTTTAGGAGAAAGTTAACCACGAGAAAATCACAAACTTGTGATGGGTTAAACGGTCTTCGATTCCCTAGTAGGAAAAGTTAATAGACAACATTTTTGTTTTATGTTACTTTTTATTGAGGAATTTATTCATAAGGAAACATAATCACTTATCATATTGACTTTCAACCTTTATTAGATTCCTTACACAAACTCATATTTTCTCCAAAAGATGAGTATTTAGGAAGACTTGTTCACATTAAGAGTACTATAATCAACTTCTAGAGGAGCACCTAAAAAAAAGAACTATACATTTCCCATGTATTTAGACTTTAACCAAATCCAAAACCAAAAAGGCTAGTACAAGATCAGATATTCCAGAAAAGGATAATCATTTATAAAAAGAAAATCTATTCTTAATCTCCAAAATTTGTCCAAAAAAAACACAAAGTTCAACGAGGACCATCCGATAAACAATTTGTCCATAAAATTCTTCAAAGTAAACCAATATAATATTGAAACCCATATATTTGAAGGATTTAGTCACATAGTCTTCCATGTAAAATCGTAACATTTATCTCCAAACAACATTAGTTGCTCCTAAAGTCTCGTATTGAAAAGTAATTAACCTAATCACATATCCTCCATGATAGGTTAATCATTTTTATAAATAACCCAAAATCAACTTACTCTTAATTCATAAAATCATATAACTAGAATGAATCAATCAAACTAACCAGGGACTTCACGTAGTCCAGTGGTGGGCAATAAATACCAGTCGCACTTTGGTTGTGGGTTCGATTCTCACAGCTTTGTCCGACGTGACGGGTTGTCACACGGTCTGCGTGTTGTCCTTTTTTCAAAACTATATAATTCTCAAAACATTCCCCAAAACGAGATAAAATCTTCAAAAATATTCATAACATATTTGAACCTCAATTTTATCCCATGTCTTCCACTTCAATCATAACATTTAGTAACCCATAATTTCCTCAAAAGTAAGGATCATATAAACCCAAATGGTTCTTTATAACTATGTCCACAAAAGAAAAGATAACTATTCCTTGGATAAAATTTGCCTATATTAAACATCAGGGTTACACATAGTATAAAAAGTCTTCTAATGTAACCCAATCATCAAAAGAGACTTGATAATCTTAAGAATTTCACCATAACACTTGAAGCCCTTATATGTTGACATCTTACTCATTCAACATTCTTCATGATCCATTATCCATTCCTTTCCAACCTATTCCGAAATACCTCTTTCCTACAAACAAAATCATGAATCATATCCTAAGATTCCAAAATAGGAAAACAATAGTCATGAAATAGTACATACCTTTGATTGGTCATTGTCAGTTTCTTCATCCTCAATAGGAATGGCATTAGGTATTGGTAAACGAACATTTGTATGCTCTTGGTGACCCCATTAACGAAACTTCTTCATAGAACATGTGTTTGCAAAATGACCATGCACACCACATTTAACACATTCAATTGATCCCTCAGAAATAACTTCTTTCCGTTTCCTCGAGTCGACTGGATGCTTCCTTTTTCCATGGAAGGTTCTTGCTTTATGACCTTCATTTCCACATCTATAGCATATTTATGTACCTTTGAAACATTTTCCTAGGTGTTTCTTTCCACATCTTTGACACATAGGTTTTTGAACACACATACCTTTATGATTATTACCTGTACTTCCGTAGGGATTTGTTTCTTGCATATATGATGCCTTAGAGAAAACTCCAAGGTTTAGGTGGTCAATCATGACTCCAGATAGTTGGTTGAGGATAATAAGAAGAGTTCTCATTGCAGCTCCCATATCATTCAGTTTCTTGCTCAAAAAACTGTCACAGTTTCCTTCACATCCACTGTTACTTTGGTGCCTGCTAGATCCAGCCATTTACTAAAACCAAAAAGGGTCAGTGTGAGTATAACAACAAAACCATCATGTACTAATGAGGAAGATAAAAACTAAGATATTCTTACTCATTCACTTTATCTAAAACTAGGACTCTGTCTGAAATCCTAACCATTATGGTAATGTCACTTATGCTTAAAGAGTACCCTAACCTCTAAAGTTATCTAAACCGACCTCTGATACCAACTATAAGGACCCAGCCTTAAACCTTACTTAATCTTGAGTTATTACAAGATTACACATTGAGGATCTTTTCAGGTTTAGAGTTTTAGAGAATTAGATCATGAAACCTTCATTACATTCCATATTTAAACAAAGTGGTTACATGAAAGACAGTATTCATTCTTCCCATCAACGAGAACATATTTAAAATATAACACGGATTCTTTCTTGACACATCCTTGGCACTATCATCACATCATGTACCTTTCCCTTGACCTGTGAAAAACATTTCAAAAACATGAGATGAGCATAAAAAGCTCAGTAAGAGTTATAAAAATATGGAAAGGAAACATGAGTTCATATATACATAAGAATGAAATCATACTTTACCCATAAAACAAAGGCACTTTAACATACCTCATCAAACCATGAATAAATCATAGAAATCATAAGACATAAAGGTAACATGAGGCATTCATAACATTCTTACGTATGGAGTAAACCTCTTGGTTATGTTTGGAATACCCATCATAGTATATTCCCTAAATCTCTTCGGAGAAACCTTAACGTTTCACTCCTTCGCGTTACCCAATGCATTGGGGAGCTATATCGGGCTCACCCGCCCTTAGTTTATCACGGAACCACCCGTTCTTCATAACAATTCCCAAGAACCATAACATAATCGTATCACATAAAACATGAATAAAGGAAAGATAACATTTCCATTTTTCAATCGCAATATAACATTTTAGGATATTGAAATAATGAATCCAAAAAAAGAAACCATTTCCAAAACCATTTAAAACATTTAATAAAGAGATTTTTGAATCAATGTGTCCCATACCAACTTGAAGCTTTTAACATTTTAAACCATTAATATCCATATAAATAAATCCTTAAAACCATTTTGAAAACATGGATATTAATAAGAACAAATAATTAAAACATTTAAAACGATATTCTGGTAGAAGGGGTTTCACCAAAATTAGAGACACTTGAATACAATAATTGAGGAATAACATTTGGTCAGAATTTTATAATATCATGAGAATAAAAGGATTCATGACATAATACTCCAAAGGACATTATATACACCATATAAGAGTGAATTGGTGCATAACAACAATGAACCCTCAATAGAAATGTCAAATGTGATGAAATCCCTTATAAAGAAGGTATCCTTAAATTAAGGACAAATCAATCTCAAAATATGTGTGACAAATATAAATACACCCAATATAAGTGGATATTAAGTTTAAAACAATAAAAGTTCATTCACACATATTCAATGGATGACATATTCAATGACTACATGTTGAACCCAAAGAAATCGAAATCGGGTTAAAAAGTTCCCTTGACAGCCTAACGACATCACATCAAAATGAGTTGATGAGAGATAAAAAGTGTATCTCATCACTTGGACATAAAATTTACATAAATAAGGATATATGAGAACATATCCCAACATAACAATATTTAAATTAAAAGACCCAACAAAAGAAGTCTTTTAAAAAGAGGAGGGTGAAAGGTTCCCTTACCGACTTGGGTATCTTTCAAAACATACACCCCATGAAAGAAGGACAATAGATCATTGATGTAAATACTCATAAATGAATGTATATTACACAAAGAGTATAATAATGGGTAGTACATACACCACTCAATGGAATTTGTGGCAAATGTAGCATAAATCTCACGAGAATAAAAGTGAGATGAAAAACCCCTTACGAAAACTCAGCAGCCTAACGACGCCACTTAAAGCTTCCAAAATGGATTGATGAGATCAAATAGATTATCCCATCATATTATAATAGAATTTACAGCAAGAGTAATATAAAAGAAAATCCCCCAACATAACAAATAGGAGCTTAGAAGAAGTGACACAAAGGAGAGTACTTAAAAAGAAAGAGAGAGGTTAGATCTCTTACGAAAGTTCGGCAGCCTAACGACGCCACTCAAAACTCCCAAAATGGATTGATGAGAGAGAATAGGGTCTCTCATAACATGAACATAAAAATTAAAGTAAATGTAATATAAAATATCATCCCAATAGCAAGAAAGATGAGCTTTAAAAGGAATGACATAAAAGTGTATACTTAAAAAGAAATAGAGGAGTAGGATCCCTTACCTCGGGCCCGACTTGACTCGATCGTTCTTTAATCTCCTGAATAATAAACTTGAGTTAATTTATAATTCCTTAAGAACCCTTTTTCAAGTTCATTATTACTTTTATACCACTTATTACCATGTCACAAACATTATGTAATCATTTAAGTTAATAATATTTATTTTGCCAATATTTGGTTCTTAAGTCGAAAGTGGTCTTCTTACAATTACATGTTGTTCGTGTGGCCAAATGTTTATTATATCCAGAATTGTATTCATTATTAAGATATCATATATGTCATATTTATCCATTACATGAATGCATTTATAACATTACATAATCATTTAGAGGTAAGAAATGAAATGCACCGTTCATGGAGACGGTAAGCCGTACGTACGCATGAACGCTACTTTCATTTCTATTACGTATTTTATAGAATGGAATAATAATGATATAAAGGTATATTATAATTCCTGTATAATATAATATATAATATCATATTTCCATTTTTTATACATCCCACGTATGGTATTTAACGAATCAAATCACTTTGAGGGGGCGGTAGTCCGCACTTCCTTAAATGAAGATATCGCGTATACCCATAATGGAAGCCATAAAGGTAAGACAAAAAATGAAAAATACAGAAGCATAAATAAAACATAAACATATTATATATCATATATAAAAATAGTGACATCATAATGGCCACCGTTGAAGGTGTTAAATGAGTATTGAACAATCATCGTTTCGGGAGGCAGAATTTCACCATCCACGGAAACCGTATGTTCTTTAACCATTTGATGTAGTTGTGTGAGAGTGTAGCTCGAATAAATCTTATAACAACATCCTAGTATATTGAAGATACTGGTGTTGTTACAAAAGATGTAAATAAAAAGAGTTTAGGGGGTTGGAGAAGAAAAATAAAACAAATGAACATGAGAGAATGAATTACCTTTAAAAGTGTAACTCCTTTTGATTTAAGTATAAAGGCTTCCTTTGAAAGGATTCTGCCCAAAGGGAGGCCTCTAGGATGAGGAGAGGGATGTGGAGAGAGTAAATGGGCCGGGGTTGGCCGAGCCAAAGGCTTGAGGAGTGTGTTAAATGAGGTAGAGGTCGGGGCCTTTTATAAGAGGAGAGGAGGGGTACTTTTGGAAAGTAAGAAATATTACTTTATTTGAAAATGTGTTTCGGTTTTAAAAGGTCCCACATTGATAGAATTCGTGGATAAGGTGATAAGGCTTCTAAATCCACTCATCCAATTGGTTTTGGACATGTCTAGTTCTTAGATTTTACATTATCTTTCCATATTATTTAAATCGTCAAATAATGATGTCATCGCTCCATCATTATTATGTCATAAATAATTTATTTTATTTGATGTATAAAAATTATAAAAAAAATTACTATGTTGTAGGAAATCGTTTTAGATTTCCAATGAATATTTATAATCAAAATTTGGACTTGTGTAACCCCACTTAAAAACCGTTTTAGTAAAACAATTTATGTTAGTGTCATTTTAACTTTAACATTAAATAAAAATATATTAATGTCATTTTCCAACTAAAGTGGCTCCATGCGATCCCCAAGTTGGCCCATGGCTTGTCTTGGTCGGCCATGACTCTCCCAATAGGTGTAGGACAAGTGTCATGGTGTTTTCACATTCTTATAATATCATTTTTACCTTAAACTACACTAATTACCACTAATCGCGATTAAAAACTTAATAAGTTACTATTCACCAAAAAATCATTTTAATCTCATTGTACCACATTTTACATCTTAATGACAACCATGTATGTCGGATTTTTGAAAATCAAAACACAATTATGGAAAAATTTCATTTAAATGAAAAATCAGTTTTTATAAGTACCACTTAGTGGTTTCTGTATTCATCAAAAATTGAAGTTTTTCAGAAAATTACCAAAAATTCACCCTAAGCTATATTTGATATTCCGAATTCAAAAATGAAGTCTATTTTACAAAATTCAAAACATATTAGTCACATTAATTAATTTAATAATTAATTCCCGCTGTCAGAGTAAATAGCGTGTTTTTATAAAACAATAAGTATCAAAAGATTGACACTAGTTTAAGTCTGATTTCAAAGTAAAATTAATTCCAATGACCACTATTAGATTTGATGTTAAAAATATTTTCTAATTTCACTTTAAAACCAATTCAAAATAATATCTAATCATATAAATAAATTAGATTAAAAAGTGGTTTTGAATTAAAATACAACATTTTACACTATTCATTAAAAAAAATGAACTTTATCAGAAAGATACCAAAAATTTACACAAAGTAATTTTTGATGTCCCGATTCTTAATAAGAGTTTTATTTGGTCCAAAAGAATGTTTAAGAGTGAACAAAATTATATTTAATGATGGTTCTCCATCAAAAGGTGATAAGTGAACCTTTAGTGAAAACTAGGGCATATACGCCAAAAATTAAATTCTTTCCGTATTTTAAGCCTTTATCTTTTATTGTATAAATGTAAAAATATTTAAGAACATATATAATCATATTTTAGTTATTTCTATCCATTCCCACCAATACAACGGCTACATATTAACTACCATTTAAAATAATATTATTTTATTATTAGAGTGCAACGTAAGATTCCCAAGAAACTCATTGTTGCGTGTTGGGTACGCCATCGAGCATAGCTTCCCCTTTAAAGTCATTTCAATATTTTATTCACAAATATAGATAAATTTGAAATTTCATATTCTTTATTTACCTGGGGTGTTATAGAATACACTATACAAGAGGGTATAGTATACCCGTGTGATTTATTAGACCCTCACTAATTTTCAAAAACCTCTTTCATATGGGGAGTCACACTTGAGGTCATTATGTGACAATGATTGGGGCACCATTTTATTAGAACCCATTTTCAGGATTTTACACATAGCTACTCCATTGTGATATAAAACATATCATGATTGGGATATTAGATCATTTTATCCGTATGAAAACTAGAATCAGTATGACGCATGATGACGAACTCCACATCTTATCCATACACTTGGAACATATCTTTAGTTCTTATCCGATACTTTAGAATAGATTTAATAGCATTCCTTCGTTGTTCATAAGGATCTTCTTGTTATCTTGCTACCATTCAGAATTCATACACGACATCAAATCTAATACATAACATGGTATACATGATTGTTCCTCTCACCGAAGCATATGGGATCTTACTCATTCACTCATTCTCATGTTGTGTTTGATGAATAATTTTAATAAACAGATGTAAACCATGTTACACTAGTACCAATCCCCTCTTGGATTGTCCCATACTAAATATCTTTAGTATCTAGTAAATATATCAACTTTTACTTAGTCCATGCTTCCTGTTTGATCTATAATGGATGATCTTGATCTCTAGAGTATATGATTCTTGTATTAAGTAATTCATGGAGAAAAACAAATTTAACAATTATATAATAGATTTTACCACTGGTATATCATTTTTAATATGTAATATGTCATCAAAAAATAATACATGTATAATGAAATCATTCTAATTAAACCATTTATAAACACATGGATCACATTCATTCTTAATGAAACTAAATTATTTTAATGATTTATGAAATTGAATGTTCATGACATGGGTTTTTTAGTCATTCGATAAATGGATATCCATAACATTACAGAACATTGGGAATCACTCATAGTCACCAACCCTTCTGGTCATGTATTATATACATCTTTATAAAGGTTCTCATTAAAGAATGAAGTTCAGACATCCATATTCTAAATCACATATTCATGGTATGATTCCATAGTATGTATGATTCTTGTTGATTAAAACATGGAACATGGTGAAATGGTTTCATCATAGTCGATTCCATAGCACTGTTTCAACAATTAATTCACTAGTATTTTATTATAAGTACTTACATTACCATCCATGTCTAGTTTTTTCTGGAATTCCAATTTTCAGCCAACAGACATTACATCAAAAGGGGAATCAACCCGAACCCAAACATGGTTATGATAGATGAAATCAATTTTATAATTTATAGCTTCTATCCATCTTGTTGCTTCTAATATCTCTGCTACCTCCTTGTTGGAATCGGTTTTTTCATTTTCACCCAGTAATGAGTCACTATCCTTGGAGACCACAAAAAATACATCTCTGGTTCTCTTACGTCTTTTAAGCTCTTACATAGTACTTGTGTCTCGTGAAGAATTCATTGCTTGTGGATCTATGGAATGTATTACTATTCTATATCCTGTATATCTTGAGTATCAACTACATCAATGTCAATTATTCTTCCACTATCTTTCATGAGGATGTTCCCCCCTTTACAAAAATTGCGGCTTTTCTAGCGACAATAAAATTAATTTATGAGGGGCTATGTAGGTTGTATAACTTTGTTTTATTAGGATTCCCTATTAAGATTCACATTAGGGCTAGGGCTCTAGTTTTATTTCAAAAAGCATTTTTCAAATACCTCTCATCCCTATACACATGTATGATATAAAATGGGTTTATTTCCACTCCATATCTCAAAGGGAAGTTCATTTTCCACTCCAGTTAGTACTTTGTTTAATTTTTATTCCACAAATTTTAATGTATATCCCCAAATGGATAATGGAGTATCTACATGCTTATTCGTTGAACCTACCATATCTAATAAGATATTATTCCTTCATTCACAGTCACTATTCCACATTTGTGTAAAATGTGGAGTGAGTTGAGTAAGATTACCAAACTCATGTAGAAATTTGAAGAACTCTTGGTTAAGATATTCATCACCAAAAAACCAGTCAATTATTATTTATATACATACCATGCTGATTAGATACATCATTCATGAAATCATTGAATTTATCAATGGACTCGGACTTATGCCTCATTAACTAGATATACCCATATCTACTGAAGTCATTGGTAATAGTTATAAAGTACAAATACCCACCTCTAGCTTTGAATAGAAATTGAACACACAAATTATTGTGTTCCGATCCTATAAGGTATAAGACCCTTTCACCCAATCCACCAAATAGTGGTTTGGTCATTTTTTCTTGTAAAAATAATTATATCTATAAATGGTTTTTATCCTGGAATAGTCTAAAACACTATCTTAACATATAATTTTTAATTTCTTATTTTTCACATGACCAAGACAATGATTCCAATGCTAGGTGTTATACGAATCATGTGGACTTGATTCTTTATCAATTACTGACAAATGATTTTTATAATTTGAAACATAGAGACTATTATTTAAATGCGTCACACCAGAACATATGTTGTCCTAATAAAACAAATAACATTTATTTCAAAATTTGAAAATAAACCATTATGTATCTTATAATGACTTATAAATTATATTTTGGTTCTGTATGTACATAATAACTATTTCTTAAAACCCAAATCGTTCTTGTTGGAAATGAATGGTGGTATTCACCAATGGAAAGGTTATCCAACCTCAACCCATTGGTTACTCATAAGATACTCCTATCATATAAAAAATTTTACAGAATCAATTGGTGCCATCATTTGGATGCATATGTGTCCACCACAAGCTATATATAAAACCTAGTGTGTATACATGAAAATAATTAATTTGATAACAATGTACCATTATCATCCCCATTATTTTTGGTACATTTCCTCCTCAAGTGTCAATACTTGGAAAATGAAAAACACAGTGCTACTATTTTATTTCCCTACAACTGGATCTCCATCTTCATAGTAGGATTGTTATTAGGATATTTAAACTATTTATATGTCTTGAGCCCCATTTCATTTTCCTTCAACTTCTTATTCACCATAAGGAAAATGGCTTTGTTAGGCCCCATGTCTTTATCTACATGGAGAATTATGGTCAGATGATCCAAAAAACTGTTCTCATTATTAATCATATTATAATTCACAATAAATCTTGAGAACATCTTGGGTAGTGATGAAAGCATATGATCTGTATGAAAATCATCCAGGAATTTAATCCCTAAGATGTGCAGGTATTTAATATAGCCAAAAAAATATCTAAATGAGGCCCAATTGGTGTAGACTCTAAATTATTAGTGGGAAATAAATCATTTGAGATCTCATACATCTCTTTTCCCGACTTCTCTTGAAAGATATCATAAAAATAAAATTTTCTATTAGATGCATCTATTTGCACATGTTTTTATAAAATATCATTATAAATTGATAATAGAATAAATCACTAATAATTTGTAGCATAACTCATATGTTTCCCAAAAATAGATATCTCTTTATCACATTCCTCATTTAAAGGTGAAATTGTTAAAGGTTCTTCTAGAACATAAAATTTCCTTTCATGAATAAGGATGTGTGCAATAACTGATGATATTCTTGGAAACTAATTCTTTTTATATGTGTTTTAATAACAATTATGGATCACAACAATATGTTTGATTTAATTTTTAATGCTATTTCTACAAATAAGATAACCATATATTTATTACATTGTCTAATAAATTTAGAAATATAAATAAATATTATATATATTATTCTCACACTAATTTATCAAAACCCAATGGCCCTCACCATTTTCATCAAAATATATTGTTACTTGGATTTTCATGGGGAAATTATTAATGTTAACCTTTTCATTACCCAAACATTTGTTGGTCAAGCATCTTGAATTGTTTTATGTATGAATTCCAAATTCCAAAATTATTAACTCATTGTACTTTGATCTACTATGTGGACTCCCCAATCATGAAATTGTTAATTTATATTTCCTGTACCATTTCCACTTAGTTACATATAGTACTACTATGGTAGTCAACCCTTTATGTGAACCAGGTTATGTCAACACAAAACCTCAATTTTTAATTATTTGATAATTTAAATCACCACATATTTTTCTAGTCAAGCAATTTGAAGTATGGTTCGATTCTAACTGATGTAATAGAAGGTCGCACCGACATAATATTTTATTAATGGATTTTATGAGTAAATTCCGAAATAATTTCTTTATTACTTGATTGTTAATATTAATTGGGATTAGTTATGTGATTAACCCTGTCATAAATAATATTTACACATAAACCAATTTATTTTAGTTCTATCTTTCAAGCATGTTAATTCATTAATTTTTGTAAAAGAAACTAGACATCCATAATGATATAAAAATGTAGATAATTGAAATAAAATAGTGTGTATTATCATGATCTTATACAATTTTATAGTTTATCTAGTGGTTGATAAGCAAACTGTGGACATAGAGAGAAACACCTTGAACCAATTAAGGTTGGTGTATATATATTTCTACATATACACATTTATATGTCCTTGAATTAGATTCCCCTAAGCTCATGAGATGAACCATATCCACTATCTTGGATGATCAATCCATTACATATTCCTTTTACTCATGCGTAGGTGAGGGAAATGGGGGATTACATTAAAGAAATGATGGGCATGTAGGCCCTCTATAATAATGTGAATAGAAGGAAAACAAGACCATAATTAAATATAATAATAACTAAAATGAATCCAATCACAGACAAAAGGTATGTTCTAGTTCATGATCATACACATCCATGTAATGTGGTACACATTTAATAAAACTAATATTTAACTCTACAATGGGTGATATTTAAGATAAATCATCCTCAAATCGATTAATTATCAACATTAATTAGTCAATATTTTATTATTATTTATTGTATGATTTTTTTTGTGATTTTAAAGCATTGTAATTTTAAACAAATTAAATAAATTCATTTATAATTAATGATGTACATAAATGTACCTCGGAAGAAACACGATGAATAACTGTCAAAATCTTCCCAATATGGATTATAATCATGTACAATTTTTCTCTTCTATCATATGGAATACAAAAATTATCACATACACTCAAGATGTGTACTTCATGAATGATCATGTGAATTTCATGATTTTTTTATGACATGTTTCTCTTCAAGGTATGTAGAGTTACAACATCTAATACGGCTCATACACCATATGTATAACTAGAAAATTATACTTATATTAATTAAAATTTTATAAATTTATGTATATTAAAACATATCGCATAGCGTTTCCTATCAATATGAACACATTAAAGTATAATTCTAATTTCTTTCATCGCAAAATATTTAAATATTTAATCTACGTAACTTCATATAAGTACACAATGTGTAGATCTGATCTACACAACATTTACACCTCTCTTATTAAATCTCTGAAACACACCAAGGGGCTCAGCATGTAGTCTGTACCTAGAAATATATTGAGTACATGGTGTATAAAACTGGTGACATTCCTTTTTGACTTTGTGTTACACAGTAACTCTTTAGGTATGTCATTTATTGAATACACATAACCTATTTTACATAAAGGAACCACATGCCGCATATATTGTACCACACATTGTGTAATCTTGCTAACCGTGCACCAGTCTATCATGGTTAACATATAGTGTATAAATTACCTATACAACATGTCATTAAAACACACAAGTTTTGTAATTTCTGAATTAAAAGAAGTTTCATTGAACACAACTATACAACATGTTAATTTTGTTGCATGTCATGTACTTCTGTGTTATCCAAGAAGAATCCTTGTTTCATCCGGATGAGTTCCTCAAATTTATTTTAATCAAAAAAAGATTAAACACCTTAATTATATATATGATAAAAAATGAGGATGAAACCGATCTCTCAATTCTGATTAAATTAATAATTATTCTTTAATTGAAAAACTAAATTATAAATCTGTAAATCACCAATTATCTAAAATAATTATAATAAATTATTTGCCCACTCTGATACGACTTGTAGGTTCCATGCATAGTGGAAATATGAGATGATTGGTTCCCAACATTAATTATTTTCATAATCAATTATCATTGTTGGATTTATAATATTATGAAATCCATGATCCATGGAATAGAGTCATAGAAATCGACAATGATAATTTTTTGATGGAAAAAAGAGTGAAGGATAAAAAAATATTGTTTATAAATAATTTAGTTAGATATGTAATTAACAATAATAAATTATTTATTCATTAATATTTAAGGAAACATATATATAGTGAACTATTGTTTTTTTATAATCCAAATGTATACTTTTTTTTAGCGATGATCCACAAGTTTTCCGCAAATCTCCAGACGTCGATGTAGGAGTCTCCAAGTGCTAGCATCGAATATCCTTGTGGTTGAGTCATCTGCCATTGATCACCTTGAGAACTGCTTCCAAAGAATTCTACATGATTAATTGGAGGAGGTATTCTTTCAGTTCTAAAGAGCATTCATGGAGAATATTTCCCTTTTATATTGAGTGGTTTTCTCCTAATCCATTGTCCACAAATTATTTTGCTAACATGAAAATAACATAATTATGTATTTATATTTCTAGGGTTAAAATAAAATTATTTCATAGGTTCCCTTATTTTTTATTTAATTTGATAAAAACCCTATTATAAATAAAAATAATAATATTATTATTTCTCAATATGTAATGAAATTGTGAATTAAATGTAAATATTATTTAATTAAATAATAAACAATATTTTCTTTTTTATCGTTGGATAATTAAATAAGATATTCTATTCCTCCAAAATATTTATTAGGCCATGATTAATAGCTATTTTTATTAAATAAATATCACATTATTTTTCACCAATAAATAAAAAACAATTATATTCACTAAATATACAATAAATATTTATTAAATATTATTCTAAAAATATATACTCTCGAATAACTATTGAATGAAAAAAAATCAAGAAAACATGAATAATTATTAAACCATGTATCAGAAAAAAATCTAATCAACCATTTAAAAAATAAGTAATAATATGTTATTTTATAGAGATTTTGGATACACATAGTGTGCGAACCCCTAGGACTCTTTTTCAGTGGCATTAGGTGAAGTAGCATAATGTGCAAGGTTGACATATAGAAGCAAAACAAGGAACCCATAGAAAATGAATATTTTGCTGCAACGACATGTCACCTCATATGAATGCTCATCATGAAATATAATCACTTCACCACAATATAAATAATTGATAAATTTTCAATCAAGTTCCATCAACATATGTGCTTGATATCACTTTCTTTTACTTTCTAAAAATAGAACATGTCTATGTAAAAACCATAACCATGGACTTATTTAGGCTATATCATTTAAATCAATGGGTTTAAAATATTAACTAATTTTAATGAAAAGAAGGGACAAATCATTTATTTCCTTATTCATTAATGAAATATTACTTTTGACATACCCAACATATCCTACATCTCCCCAAACATCTGTCGTCATGGATTTCAACAATACATCTATCTGAAGGACTCATAATACTAATTAATAACAATATTTATAGTCCTTGGACTAATACACATGTTCAGAGATGAACCATTAAAACATAAAAATATTGATTTTGTACTTACCGTTCTCATTCTCATAATATTTATACTATACATTAACATGGTTATATACCATAAGAATGTTTCTCAATGTCCCATGTGTCTCCAATAGTTTGACCCATTGGAAATTGATCGAATATTCGCTAAACAAAAATTGTTGGTATTAGGGAAATAATGTCCAAGTCTCTCGAGTGATCCTCCTAGGCTAGGGATTATTGAGATGGTGCAGTGGATGATGTTTCCCTTCACCAAGTCCCTGAATACATGTTGGTCGACTCGACATGCCAACACATTTATTGAAGGGATTAATGGTACATGAATCATATAAGATTGAGTCTTATATTGTCCTTAACGAGTCAGCTCCCAATTTGTGTGTGTGTGTGTGTGTATAGATATATATGTGTGTGTGCTCATCTAATTGAAGTACTCCTTGATAAATTTCATGATTCCTACATGATGACTATCACTTAGCATACCATCTCTAGTTTAAGAAGAAGATCAGATTAAGGACAAGGCCTTAGCTTAGGGTCGTCATCTGATCCACATCCACAAGTTGGGTCGGTTGCATCACCTCCACCTATTGATAAATGTATCATTATAAAAGAGTAGGCTTAGGATGTGAAAATACTAAGAGAACTCCAAATTTTCGATCATCATAGGCCACTATTGTTTCATGGTGAGATAGATCCTAAGGCAGTATACGATTGGATAAAGTCAGTGGTACTCATCTCCAAACATTTCCAAATATAGACGAATTAGATAATCTCTTTAACTGCCAAAATTTTCCATGAACTGGTAGGCGTTGGTGGATCCTGGTTACACATATGCACAATGATTCAACACTCCCATTGGATGAATTTCAAGAGTTGTTCTCTGGAGAGTAATACCCCTCTTGTTTACATATATTTTGGATCTATTATTTATAGGGAATTACTAGGGAGGGATGAGATTTTATGAGTATTCCGCTAGGTCCCCAGACCATATGAGATACTCTCATGACCTGATCTATGATAGAAACTTCCATTTATAAGATATTTAGAAGAGAATCTATAGAGAGATATGACCTAACATTGTAGTCTTGTCCATAAACCATTATGTTGGGTTCTAGAGAAAGCACTTTGGATAGAGTTCCTTATTTCAAAGAGATTCTATTTATCTAGATTTGGAAGTGGGTGAAATAGATCCGAATCCTTTATAGAAGTTGTAAAGCGCCAGAGAACTTTGAAAAGGGAACTCTTTAATTTGTAGGCTCAAGAACATGGTCGTAAAGTATAGGGGAAAATAGTGCATCATGGAAGAATGCCCGGGTATGGTCAGTGGTGTGCTTGTTATGGGTGAGGCCCCATGGTGTGAAAATACATGACCCAATGTGTTGATTAGTACTTCCATATAGCTAATGGAACACTATGGAAGAGACAAAATAGTTGTCAAGGATATAACAAGAATGGAAATGGTGGTCCCTAAGGAGCCATTACTATAAGTGGTGAAAGAAGATATTAGGTTTGTGAATGTCTCCATGAGATCCTTCCTCCTCTGCCAAGAATCCCACATCAGGAACAAATACCTTACTATCATGGACACAAATAACTTGAAGAATTATATTTATATGATCTTATATTGCATGAGATGATAATAGGTACACTCTATGCCACATTTACCTTCTATAGTAGAAATTAATAGAAAATTTGAGATGAACTCTTTTCATTCCACCCCTTTTTTTCAGTTTAATACTGGGTGACGTAGGGCATTATTGTAACCGTATGTCAGTTTTGTTTGACATATCATCAAATGCATCATGAAGAAGAATTCTTCCCCCACCGAGACACATTTTGGTGAAGAAAGAAAACCAAAGAGATCAATTAAGGTCCACCCAAATAGGATATTTTCAAGGTGTGGTGGATGAGTCCCTCTGATTTTTTTTCTTTCAAGGAATGGTTGTGTGACAGAGTGTTAGAGAAGGTCCTGGCAGTGACAGTTGAGTTTTTATGATTGACTATTTTTTTCTTGGGATACTACTTGAGGGTGTATTGGTGTTTCTGGTTGGGTGTTACCCCCTTACAAGATATGTGAATATGTGTGTGGAATACCACATATCTTCCGTATATAGATTATTATTTTTTAGATGATTATACTCACCTTACTTGTTCATTGGTACCCGTGTGTTATCGACGTAAACCAAGATATAGTAACATATAGTAATCAAAGACATGTCTAGGTTGTTGAGAAACTACGAGAAGAACTACGTGAATCCCTACATAGAGCGGGAAACAGTAGTCATCTCCCTGAGGATGTGGAGACAATACCTTCTGGGAGAGCGCTTTATGGATTAGTCAGACCACCATAGTATCATGTATGACTTCACTCAGAGATACCTGAACTATAGAAAGTGGCGATGGTTGGAATTCCAATAGGACTATGACTTCATGATAATTTATACTTTATTTAAGGTCCACAATGTATAGTATTTCTATAGAAGGAAGTCCTAGACCCAATTAGTTAATAAAGTTATAGAGAAGTTATATTCCTTATAGCTGGACCTGGTGAAAGTTGAGGGTACAATTATTCTTCAGTTGATGTTGTTGACTACATTGCCTCTTGAGCATGTGAGAGAGTCTCATCAAGGAGACATTGACTGTGAGGTCTTGCATGAGATCATATCCTTTAGAGTTTCAAATGATGGATTTTTTTATGAATGCAATCAAATAATCATATTTAGGGAAAAATAGTGATTCCAATCATGGTTCAAGAAGAGGTGGTGAGGGAGTTTCACACTTCTCCTTCTTCTATACATCCTGGGGTAGGGACAATCCATGTTCTTGAAAATTTTCCCCAAAAATTTTCTTACTCTATGAATTTTGGGGATGAAAATATTTGAAGAATGAAATAATTCAAAGGATATATTTTGTTGTATATACCTTTTTAATAATCCTAAAACACTTTTTGGAGCCAGTATCTAAGACGAAAATTGATTATGAGGCCTAGTATTGCAATAATTAATTTTATAAAATATTAAATATATATTTAATATGTGGACATTATTTTTCAGAAAAAATGGAATATCTCTGAAATGGAAGATCAAATCATAAATATGAGGGAATAGCTTAATCTGGAATATTTTGTTTACCCAAGGCACACCATTTCTTTTGTTGGCATGGGTCATCTATACAAAAAGTCACTGAGGATGTAACTATAAATATAATAATTAAATAAAATTATTTTATTAACACCAATCTAAAAAACTCAAGGGGAATTAGATTAGATGTCTAAGATAATCATTGAGTTCATAATATGGGTTTTTCCCTAGCAATGATGTAATGTTGGTCGACACTGGACATTCAGATGAGAGAGTAATAAGATGTATGTTTGGTGAGTTAATTAATTAATTTAATTCATTCATTCATTTATGACTAATATTGAAAATCAAAAAATATATCACCAGGAAAACATTCCCATGTTTATCCTCATAATAATGAAAATTTTCCATGATTTCTCATATTCTATGGGTGAATCATAATGAAAGATGACAAAATTGTAGATCAGATCAGATCAGGATGCAACAATTGTAGAGACATCTCTATAATTGTTGGAAAATGTATTATATTCTTATTATCGATCCATATTCGAGGGAGGGACCATTAATTGATATTTACACCATTTTGGTTAAATTATTGAGCAGATCGATCATTATTCATTGATCTGATTTCATTTGAAGCATTTTCATGTACTCATGTATTGAAAATTTAATGCAATTCAATTGTTTTCAAACCCCAAGTCCCTTATCTTGTTCATTGGTCTAGAAGTTTTGACCAACAATTCTTAAACATTTATTTTTGCTCCCCCTATAATTTATCACTTTCTTTATTTTTAGTCCATTGGGTGATGATTTGACAATGTTGGGTCCTATTCGAGTGTAGTCAAAGCATCATATTTGTTGCAGTGGCATAAACGACACAAGAATCAATGATTTGGGGGTTGATTGATATATATGATCTATGTAGTATGGTGAATGGATTGAATCAACAATGTTTATGACTGTTTGAGATCAGATGTGGTTTGGGATATGGTCGATAACCCTTGGTTTCACGATTGGTGTGAAGTGCCAATGTGTGGTGTAAGGGTGTCAATTTTGGGAGGAGTATGTGCGTAGAGTCTCATAATGAATTCTGTTTGGCATGGATGTGATGATGGTTGGTCTCAGATCCCCAATGAGGTGGTAAGATGTGTTCAATGTGAAGTGAATTAAAATTTATTACTATCAATAATAATAATATTAATGATTTTATTAAAAATTCAATAGGGTGTTTTCTTTATTATTATTACTTATTAATAATACTATTGTCATAAAATAGGGGTGATTTTGTTTTAAGAGTAATTTTGGGGATATTCATGTTGTGCATGGGACACATGGTGAGGATCCTTGAAAATTTTAAAATTCTAATAACAATCTTAATATAAATTTATAATAATATTTTTCATTTATTTAAATATTGATTAAATGATAATTTTTTTTCACTTGTGTGTATTATACAAGATTTCCCTGGGAGACATAGGTGAGAATATACTCTATCATTACAGTTTTAAAAAATGAAGTAATTACATAATAATAATATTGTTATTATTATTAATTTTTATGTCAAATAGTTTTTTTATGATAACTCTTTTGTATGATATCGAACTGACGAACCGTATGTGGTAGTGAGACCCTGGAATTGAGACAGTCTATTAAATACTGTTTTTGAATACCTTTTTTTAGACATCTTCCATGAGTCAATGAAGCATCAAATAATAATAATATTTTTATCAGTTCGATATATTGTATTTGAATTAACTCTCTCATATGGTGTTGGAATTATGAAAAGTTTGTGGTGCATTGACCTTGAAATTAATGCATAAATTTTAGAACACATTTTTGATATTTAATTATGAGATGTGACTCAGGCCCATGAGACACCATTTGAGCGTAATGTGGTAAAGTATGACATTTTCATCAGGTGTCAGATTGTGGAAAATGAATAATCATTCTTGTTCATTTTTTTGTGAAATTTGCAATGGTTCGGTCCATATATTTTATATTGGGATCGAAATGTTGGCCCCACAAGATAGTATTTGAGAAGAATGAAGTATAATGAGGCTTCATCATGATTTATTCAATTCTAATGACTGAATAGTCTAACATGTGAAATTTTCTACAAGGATCACAATAGTTTGATATATTTGGTTTTCCTGGTCCTTTTGAGGAGGCATGTCAACGAAATTATTTATTTTCCCATCATACTAAGGATGATCATCGGGAGCTCATCAACCTTTTAGTCGGATATTCCATGTGTTCTGTGAGTACACTTTCACACATAGGGTTACATGAACATAGTTTAGTATCCATGTATGGTTAGGTACAAATTCATGTGACGAGGTAGTGTCACACGTTGTGTAGGCCCCATAAACAATGTGTACCTCAATATGAATCTCATACCACATGTATCACAATCATTTGAACTAAGATTTTGGCTCATGAGTATCATATACTATGTGTTTTCCATATAGAACCTGATGATGCCCTCATAATATGATTTTAAAATTGATTTGAAATTTTATGGTTGTGGACACTATCTGATGCAACACATGATGATGATAGTGATAAGACATGATCACTAGAGACTTCTTCTATGTTAGAAACCTCCACCAGCATGGGTTCAGGTTATCTATAGTTACTTCATAATGAAATCTTCTTATCGGGTATGGAGTATGTCCTTGATGACCTAGAGTGGAACCCCCTTGTGCTCCCAAGGAGTAGTCCCTCATCCTATAAAGTGTAACCCCCCCCATCGTAATGGGTGCATGTCCTCTACCTTCCGAGTGGACCCCCTAATGGGTAGGGTTTGGGCCTTTAATGAACTATAGTGGAACCACTTTGTGATCCAAGGCATGGGTCCACTATGATATGGGAGGAATGCTATATTGTACCATGGTGCAGATCCCTATGACACTATAGTGGGTATGAGTACAAGTCCTCTATGGCTACTATAAATGTATAACCCCCTGATACATTGGGTAGCATGTCATCTACAAAGAGTTTGTTCACACTCAGTTGTGTGACACTGTGATGAGACCTGGTTTAATGTAGATTTAGACTCATGATAAACTGGAACACTTTCCATACTGATTTGTATTTTTGTAATGCAACTAAAATATTATGGGTGATTCAGTGCCACCTAATGAGGATGATGTCAAGGTTTTGTGACTGAGTTCCTTTACCTCATGTTTTCAGGGAAGATATTTGAGGTTTTCGGAATCGAAGATGGAAAAACCTTATAACTGTGGGATACTCTTCTTTTGGGTTGTTCAATGAGGTGGAGCTCCAATTACTCTATAAATTTGGGATTATTTGATTGTGTATACATACATATATATATATATATATATATATATATATCATTTTTCAGTACACACTGTTGAGGTTTTCCTTACTCTTGTTCTAGGATATGTGAAGATGTGTGGGGTATGTATGATGCTTTCAGTGTATATTTTCTCACATTTGGACAAGTTCACTCTCCTACTATATGTAGTGAAGACTGTATGTGATGTTAAACATCTCATAGTTTTGATCTTCTTTTGATTAAGTGAGGTTATATACACTCTCTTGTGGGTTTAGCTATATTATTTTGGAGTAACGTGTTTTCTACAATGATTTGTTTTTCAGTTGTTTTTCTTACTACACCCGCTTCACCATTTTTTGTGTGTTTTACTAGGTATGCATATACTATCCCAAACATGGACTCTTCCAAACATGTATTGTTTGTTTTTTAGTTTACGGACTAGTCGATCATGACTTCCAAGGAGCATAGGGATACTGGATTCTCAGACCATGTATGTTGGTCATGCCTTGTAGATTATGAGTTGGCCTATACCATAATTTTAGTTTTCCAATTTTTATCTGGTTAAGAGATCATTCTAATTTGGTGTTTAATTTCCCACCTTTTCATTTAAGTATACATTTCTTTACTCTTACATTCTTTAGTAGTTATATACATGCATTGTTATCAATCTAGTTGTTTCAACTTTTTCTTTTATTCTGCTGCACATATACATTGGGATTGTTGTGTGCATGTGTAAAGATACATTAGGAAAAGGCCTTCCATTTTATTAATGTATTTAGATTCATGTTGACAACCGTTAGAGTATTGAGGTGGACTTGGGGTAGTTGTGTCTTATCCTTCCTCGTGCCAGGTGGGATCCTGTGGGTTGGGTAGTGACACATGTTATCACGTAGTAAATCGAAAAAGATGAATATCTATGGTAAGGGATACCTAAATATTTACATAATTTTGTTGTTTTCATTATAATAAATTATGTGTATTATTAATACATCCTTCTTATTGATGAACATTTCCATGACACATCATGATGAATCTCTCTGACATATATTATACTTTTCAGATTCTCTTGTAATATTATTTTTAACTACTCCAACATAATATATGAAATATTTTAAAAAATAAATAAATATGGGATGAGATATAGGCATATGTTTGATTGATTGATCAACCATTCAATTAAGATTAAGGATAAGAAACTATTTGGGGAATAGATTAGTATAATCCCACATAATGGTCATGACTTCATTTAGGATTCTATCCTTGACACAATCATTTCTACAAGATATTCATTCTCAGAGGTCAATAATATTCATGATATAACTAAAGGATCCAAAAAATACTTAACATCATCATTAAACATTTATATAACCAAATAATGAATTGGGATTAGGAGATTGATCTCTATATTAAGATATTTTATGTTGGATTTATATAAGGACAACCAATGCATGCTCAATATAACATTAAACTCCACTAAAGCATGAAAGGTATTAATTTTTTTTAAAAATTGAGTCCCCAAATATATAATAGGGAGGTGTTTAATACATAGTATAATACCATTTATCCTTTTTCAATTCTCACATACAGTCTAAGCCAATTGTTTTGGTGGTTTTTGAATAGTTATAATAAACAAGAAAAATATGAACGAAAGTGTATGACTAGAATAAGAATTTATTTTTACTATTATTGAATGATTAAATAAGGTAGCATTCTCTGAATAATTATCAAGACCCACCATAGTTGTTTTGATAAAATATTCACTTCCTTTGTTTTAAGGTCTTATATAATGTTGCGGTTAATTTTTACCGACAACCCTTCTCATAGTGAATTTTATTTCATAATGTCTTTTTTTTATTTTCAATTAAGAAACTGTACAACATGATGATTGTTGATCTAATCCTTTTTTATTCGGAATTTGTGATTTTATTCATATCCCATTAAAATAATTTAGAATTATACTGCTTTTTTATTAATTTTAAACATCTCCTAGTTCCCTTCAAATAGTTTCCATGATAAGTCATCCCACACATTTGACTTGGTGGGTGTTTTGTTTTTCTTCCTCCATGGGTTCTTATCCATTGCCCATTTTGAAGATAAATATATTTTATTCTTTTTATCTATTATAAAATGAGACCATTTAGAGTCTTCAATCTCAATATTTACTTTTAAAGAACAAATAAATAATATTTGTTTTACTATTAGTGAATTTAATCTATAATTTTTTATATATTGTCATTATTCTACAAATGAATTGGTGCACCTTACACATAGAATTGATGATGAAGTTTAAGGAGTACAATGAAGGCATTTTTCTTATTTTCTTAGAAACCATAATATAATTTTATTCCCTTTTCCTTAGTATGAGGGACTGTATATCTATTCTAATATTGAGTGTTCCTGGAACATATTTGTTAAAGATTATTTTAATGATGTCTTCCCATTATATAGAATCTATATCATGTTATTAATTTATGATCTTGATCAATGTCAACCAATTATGAACTACCCAATAAATTCAATAAATGAACATAAAAAATTACCCTTTATATGAGAATTAGGGGATAGATAATATCTACTCAATGGAGTTAATCCATTGTTCCATTATGTGGGAATTAGAAGATTCACTAATGGTAGGAGGCCTTTGTCAAACAAAACACATGACTTCAACATTTTGTTTCTTATAAGGATGTAGGTGTTCAATATGATTCATGTATTGTTTGATTAACATATCCAGTTGATCCAGTACATCGAAGATCATCTCAAATCTTACTCTAACAATGCTAGGGATACCATTGGATAAAATCACATTTCCTGTTTCATTTAAATTTTGTAGGGATTCTACTATTTTCATCCATTAAATAAATGAATAAAAAGTAGATCATGATGTGAATAAATTTACCTAAAAAAGATCCTTATAAACTAAGAAGTAATAAAATATAATCACATCCTTACAATTGAGTCTCTAGGTTTAAATATAAGTTTTCCATAATACTATTTCCTAGTTTTTTAACATTGTTATTTCATAAATTCCTCCACAATAGTACAAAATTAGTTTGTGAATTTCCAAAACATATCATCTAGGAGTTTTAATCTCGGTGTTTATCATGGCCATATTGTTATTCATTGTTTGATGACTGTTTCAATACCCAATGCATAATTTAAATGGGTTTTAAACTAATGTAAAACTATTCTAGAACCTTACATATCAATAGTATCCTATCATGGATGAGATTAAATTGAATCCACTCACCCATTCCATCAACGAAATTCCATGATATTTTTATATTACTAGAATTTTCTAGAGGGTTTTAAATTAATTATAAGAGTATTGACCGAAAAAATTATTATATTTTATATGATATCATCAATAGTGACCTAGAACATTTATTCATATTATTAAATGAGTTTAATCAAAAAAATATGCAATATATACAACATATATATTATGATTCGTTTTTTACTTTATAAAACTGGTCCCATAATACTTAAAAAAGAAACTAAAAGATGAAATAATTATCATTTTTTATATAATCGGTTATTAAATATTTTTTAAACACATGAAACACTATCGGATAACTTCTGTAATACATAAAAGAAAAGGGGTATAAAATCTTAGTATGTAAAAAAACATGATAAGGTAACATAATGTGGCAGTCAATGTTATAACATTAAATCACTAAAGAGAATGATCATTAGTGATCAACTGGTTGAAAAATAGAAATTACACGTCAAAATAATATCATAGAAACATAAGAAATGTAGAAGAAACATGTTACAAGATATTAAAAACATTGAAGGATAATTTTTAAGACAATATCACGTGGAAGAAAAAGAACAATAATGGATTGGGTTACTCCATTATCTCATATATAAAATATCATGAGAAAAAATCATTACCAAAAGAATTAGAGAGATATTAGGGCACACACATCATAACATGTAATTTATTATGTGTACCAAAAAAAAAATACAATATTAATTCATAATTACAAAAAAATTACCTATAAAAATAAAATGGGTTCTATAATCATGAATCCAATTATAATAAAAATTGATTTCTCAAAAATGGAATATGATAAATGATCATAATGCATGTGTTACCCTATAAAATTAATTTATAACAATCATGGTATATATGTGAGATACATATAAAAATAATTTATAAGAATTCCAAAAAATTAAATATTATTTAAGTGAGTTAGAGAAAGGAAATCTATAACTAGAAGAAAGGAGTTGTTTAAAGAGATCCCTTAAATTAAGCCTGATTCATTAAGTAAATTCAATTTAATCCTGAAAAATAAAAATATGTCAGTTAACTACATTCATTATATTATTTTTGCATTTTATTAATTTTATTTATCATGTATTACCATTTCATTTCCCATGACTTAATAAATTAATTATACAACTGGTGTTTTGATGATATATGAATGGAATGACCAAAATAGCATTAGTAGTTTGTCTATGTTCTATAATCTCATGATTTAATCAAATATAAAATCACAAACATTTAATATTTTCATATTTATAAATTTATTATATTTATAAAATTGGAAAGGGACTATTTCTATAAAATATGGACTATGGTAAAATCATGAAATGACTTTTGTACACATGAGTGATATTTCAATTATCAATGATCATGATGAAAAATAATGTTTGTATTATTTTACATATAAGAAAATGTAATTATATCAGGATGAAAATATTATTTGTTTTAAAAAATTATATATATTATCCGTGTGATGGGGTTATGTATGATGAATCACATTTCATAGTGGAGGTGGTAATTAATACATACACACGAACTATGTTATCATCTATAAATGAATATAAATGTATTAAAATATATGTTTTATTATTTTTTAAAAATGAAAAATAACTTATGTGAATCATATATATAAATTAAATTTATCATAGAAAATATATTCTATAGGTGATAATATAAAACAAATTAGATCGGTTCATGAGGTTGTATTATTCTATACTTAAGAATGATGTATTCGTTTCACATTCAATGGAGGAAGAGACAAATGTATTTTATTTAATTTATATAATAAAATATAACAATATTTTAGATGCTTACGTTATCATAAAATCACATTTGAATAATATTTTAAGGATGTGTAAGAAAAAATAAAACAAAAACTCTTGGTTAATAATTATACCTTTTATTCTTGTAACACTTATAGTTTTTCAGAATAATCCTTACTAAGTGGCTTTTATAAATATAGAAAGGATTCTAGGAGGTTTAATGAAAATTAATTATGGTATTAGTGTATGTATTTTCTGAAACACATATTAAATTATGTGTTGAGAAGTGATGGGTTTCCCTTTTAAAAGTGAAAAATAGAGGAAGTTTTGTGAATACCAACAATTATTCAATAACGGGAAGTCAATCCAAATCCATGTTACAAAAAATTAATCAATGATGTAATATACTAAATATGAGTTTATGAAAAAAATGCTTTCATACCAAATAAACTTCTTTGAAAAATGTTATTCCCTTTACCTTTATGGTAACTCAATTTTACCATTTTAGTATTCACTTCAGTTATTAGGTTACCTAGTAAATTAATCCATTAATAATAAAAATAAAATGGGCCTTATTATAAAAGTTTGACACAATAACTCTAGATATGGACTAAATTTTTTCAAATAAAAAAATATTTTCATAGGGAATTAATTTTAACAGAACTACATGTAATGCACGAAACCCATTTTTATGATTGACAATTTTAATTGCAATTTATTATTTTTTATATTCCTTATGAACGAATAAGTACATTTTTATAAATAATATAAATTATGGGGACTTAAAATATATAAATAATTTTATGAAATTCAATTCCTAGAAGTGAAATTTTTTATTTAGTAGAATAATTTAAAATGATTCAAAACCGGGTTTTTAAGAAATGAGTTTTCCAATAAAACATTACCTACATGAAATATACGACTTAGGAAAATAATTATATAAATTTAAATTAATATAAATATATTTATAGTTTAAAATATTAACATAAATAATCTCTGATTAGAGGTTATTTAAATTAATTAAAATGGATGATGATTATGAACATAGAAATAATTTTTAGAGTATAATGTTTTAAATATATAAATATCCTTCTTACAAAATAGTGGAAATGGGAAATTAAAATGATATTAGTTATAATATTTTAAACAAAATGGATTATATGTATATTTAGAACAATACCATAATTTCTATAAGAATTATAATTTAATTTATAAATTGAAATTAATTGAAAATATTAGAATAATTCCTAATTTTCCATATATACTAAAAATACAACATTTTATGAAAATAAAAAAAATTATAAAAAAGAATTTTAATAATATAATTTAAAAAAATTAATTTCTTTTTAACAAATACATTTTATTAAAACTCAAAAAAATAATTGTACTATTTTATCACAAAAATAAATAACTTACTTTTTAAGAAAGCTTATTTTTTATGAATAAAGTATCTTTATGAAAAACCAATTCCTCATTCCTATGAATTTTTTTAAAAAATTATATTATTATATTGATTTATATATTTTTCATTACATATATAATTATTATAATACCCAAAAATTTAATGGCATGGTTATAACCATCTTATTTTAATAATTATGGTTTTTTTGTTTTGTGTTCTGTGTCTTATAAGATATCGAGCTTTTTGTTTCTCTCTTAAAACTTCAGTTGTTATAATTTCCCTTATTCTAAACCCTTTAAACCAATGATCATTCTATCCCTTTCCCAAAATCCCCTCATGGGTCAATTTATGGAATGTTTTTAGAATATATTCTCTATGGAAACCTCTTAAAATTTTCTCTTATCGCTTCTCCATAAGTTATCATCCCTTTAGTATTAGGGTTAATCATTCAAAATGGTTACTATGACCTGAGTTAAGTAAAATATAATTTGTAAGGGATGAGTAAAATGATTATGTATTTATCATGCTTTAATTGGATCACCTCTACTCTTGAGTTATGGTTCGAAAGTGGTTCCTAGAGATTTCAAGGGAATTGATTTTTGGTTTCATATTGTTCAATTGTTTTTAACCTCGTGTAAGAGAACTTATATGTTTTAATTTTTCATCAATTATGTCAGGTATTTGAATGGTAATCATCAAACATTAATTTAGTATGTGTATAATGAAATTGATTTTTTCCCTCTAGGGTAATGGATGGAAACATTATACTTCAGTATGTGGTGGATAGGTATATGTTGAAAAATAATTGTATTGCTTCTAAAAAATGGGAATTGTTCAAGGTAACCCTGGGTACATTTGTATAAATTCTTGGAAATGAATGATAGATTATTTTGTATGGATTAGGACAGTCCTCCAACACTAAATTATGATACAAAACTAATTAAACAAATTTTCATTTGATATTTTGGATCATCCATGGGTTTTAATATATTTATGGTTCAATAACTATGAGTGAGGGGACCCTAAATACAAAATATTCTTTTCTAAATAGTCAATTTCCATGATTCTTCTATTTCTGTTTGTATATATATATAAATAAATATATATATATATTCATGTTTTCCATACTTCTCTCGTATTTTTTAATTTAAAAAAAAATACATACTTAATAATACCTTGAGTATTTTATTTGTACTATAATGGACATTTATGATAAAAGTGGTTGGATATTTCATAGAAGGTGATATTACTTTTTATTTACACTCAATTTGTCTATATATATCACATTTCATCATGTATCACAGAAATCAAAGTCTTTTAATATTGGCAGTGAGTGCTATTAGTATTGTAATATTGGTCAAGGAGTTGGCGCTGACATAGAAGGCTGTAGGATATGGTTTCATAAAGATATTTTCAACTGTTTCGAAGGTCCCATGTACATTTTATTCATATTTATACTTTATGAGGTATTTGATCCCAGAAAACTATTATATCATTCAATTTTTATTTTTCCTGATATGAATAAATATTACAATATTTATTTTAAAGACTATTATTGAGGTGGTAAATCACTTCCAAAGGAATTAAATGAAGCCCAAGCAGTTTATTCCAGCCTTTGAGGATCGATAACATGATTTAGAA
The DNA here is from genome assembly GCA_963277665.1 of Viscum album. Classification (NCBI taxonomy): domain Eukaryota; kingdom Viridiplantae; phylum Streptophyta; class Magnoliopsida; order Santalales; family Viscaceae; genus Viscum; species Viscum album. The sequence continues at coordinate 1,820,675,227 of OY728125.1, forward strand.
CATGGATAATACAAGGTTAGGTGTCATATATGACGGAATCCTGATCCAGTTCTTGAAAAGACATTACTACCAAAAGTAACAACATTTTAATCATTTTAATAATATGGTTTTGAGATTACAACAAATGAATATACATTGTGTATGCATAGTAAGTTATTGAGGCTTAAGTATGGTGGTAATTTTGAATTCAATTGTGTTGAAATGTTTTATAGAGGAAATTTTACAATTTTAGATGATTCAAAATGAAAAATCAATGGTTTTGTCAAGACTCATTTATGCAATTATACTTAACATAAACTTGTTTAATTAATTAATGACATCAAATAGACATTATTAATTATTTTTCATTTATGTAATAGTTCATTTGATTTTTTTTGAGAATGAAACATTAATGTTTTTTAAATAAAAAATTTTATTTACCATGATTTGTTTGAAATATGTTTATCTTATAGATTTAAAATACATTTCATGTGAAAATGTTAAGTGTATAAATGAAAATATTAATGAATAATTTTGTTGGGATCAGTTCCTATGTTATTTTAATATTCACTCTCATATCAAAATCAACCATAACCAAATATTAAAATATTTAATGTTTCTTTTTTAAATAAGTAATATCTAAGAATTTATTCTTCAATGTATCCAAGAATATAGAAAATGAAAAAGGATAAAAACTCAAATATATTAGGAGTGACCATGGTATATAATTCCATAAAAATGTTATGTTGTGTTTTCTTATACTCAGTGTTTTCATCACTTCTCTACTCATAGAAAACCTAAATAAATATGGTTCTAAAAATATGTAACATGACCCTTTAATAAATTTAGGACATAATACATACATAAAATCCCATATTTATACAGAGTGGATACAACATAAACAATATCAGTTGCTTCCAAAACATAACTCTTTTAAAATTAAATGTGATTTCTTTGATGAATATTCGTAACATTTATCATGACATAGTTATTTCACTTATACCTCCTTATAACTTTTGAAAAATATTTGAAAAAAGGTCATGGGCACAAAATTCTTAGTACGGTATATAAAAAATGAAATCATAAGTTAAGTAATGACATAAAAAAAACCTATTTCATAAAAACACATTAGAATGAATAGAAAAACCATGTAGTTTCATGAGAACATATTTACCATACCAATAATAAATTCACCCTTACACATAGAATAACAATTTTTCCACTATCCATATCCAGAGTGCCCAATGCATTGGAGAGCTATAAAGGGGATGAACCCTCTTATATTAAGCTATAATATGCTAAACCCAACATATCATTAGCTATAATGGGTCTCAACCTTTCATATATATATCTATAATGGGATCAACCCAATGGATACAATATCCAAGGAACAAATCAAGATTATAACTCTTGATTAATAATTTAAACCCATAAGAAAAACACATTCACATATCATAATATGATTTTTTAAATCATCTTTTTTAAAAAAATATAAAAAATAAGTATATAACAATGAAATAATATACATAAAAAATAAATATGAAAAATTGTAAATGAATAATTACAATAACAATGAATCATGAAAATCGGATAACCTTCTCATACTATATGTAATAAAAAATCTATTTTTTAATGTTTTAAAGATGCATTTAAAAGGATTTTGACAGGAATGTCCCTTTCAAATATAATATAATTTAAGAGAGTAATAATCAAGAGAAAAATATGCTCATACACTAAATATCCACAAAATAAAACACAATATAATTATAATTAATTTCACATATAATCTTAGTACCAAACAATTAATGTTGTTGAGGGTTAACACAAAGAATTGAAATTGGGTAATGAATTCCATTAACTAGGGTTCATATTACTTAAAATGTGTTAAATTCTCATGAAAAATGGTTTAAATAGTGTTATTGCTACATTAAATAACCATATTTATATTCATAATTTCTTAATTTATGTTTTTATTTCCTATTTCAAAACATATATAACTTATATTTTGTTACTTCCATTGTTTCAATTGTGTTATTTACATGTATACCACTGTCATTTCGTAAAGGATTTTCATGTCGAATGGAAGAGACAGCCTAGAAGTGAAATAAAATGGTATTAAAATGCCTCCATAACATGAAATTATATGAATATATAATTTTGTTAATATGATGATGATTCATTAGTTAAATCATTATTGATATTTTCTAAGATCATTTTGGTTGTTCTTCGATAGTCACAATCTTTTTTCTTTCATAATTCAAAGTTATATATATACATATATGTTAATTATAGAACATAAATGAGGTATCATAATAAAATTTACAACCTGTTTCAAATATTGAAATGGGTTAATGACCATACATGATGGAGGTAATGGAAGTTTAAAATACATCATCCACGATGTTGGTAATTCGACACATCACACATAGTGTTTTATTTGTTAAATAAATGGGAGTAGAGAATATGAATGATAATGAATTTTTCCATGAAAATTTAGAAATTATTTTATATAAAAGATACCTAATTTTTAGGACTCATGGACTAAGAAATGTAATCAGTGTATAGGAAAACAAAAATAGTTTATAAGAAAATAAAATGAAAATGAAATAGGTTTTTTACCTCTTGAATTATCTTATTTGAGAACCTCTTTATGTCCATTGGTGTTGGCCATTTTTTATTACCAGCTAGTCTTGTAGATGGTGAAGAGGCATGGGAAGATGTTTGGAATTAAATTGGATCGGTATTGATGCTTTAGTGGTGTGAGGAGAGGAGGAGGCGAGGGGTGGTTTGTATAGTGGATGAGATAAGGGTTTTCCCCATATTTTGATCATTATTTTTTATTTTTATCAAGATAAACAATAATATAGGTTCTTGTTAAAAAAACTATAATTTGTGCATGTGAATTTGAACCAAGGGTTCTCACATTGACATATCATCACCCATGACATAAAAATTAAATTATTTATCATATTTTTTAAATTATCATATTTCATTATTCACAAAAAAATCACATATTTTAGAAAAATCAAAATAATCACTCTAATAATTTTTTGACTCATAGAATTCAAAAACAGAATATGTTTTTTAAAAATAATATACCATTTATAATGAAATTAAATTTCAAATAAAATAATAATTAATAATAGAAATAAAAATTTTAAAACTAGAACTGATTTAATAACACCGTAAAATTTTAATCAAGGTGTCATACAATTATCTTATAACCATAAGATAACAAAATAAGAATTTTTGAGAATATTTTATAGAAATAAATTTTCTTTTAAATCATTAAATTAATAATAAAATATTAAATTAATATTTATGACTCGCAAAAAACCCAACACTTAATTTACAGTTTCCAAAACATTTATTTAATTATTCCATGATATAAATAAACCTTGATTACACATATATGATACAAATAGTTTATTTATATTCTCATAGGTGATGTTACAATTCTATTGTCTAAATTACTATTCTTAATGGATATGTTACTATTACCAAGTTCAAGTTATTATTCTATATTAACTTCTACAAATATCAATAATTTATTAGAAAATTTTATTGAATTTAAATATTTAATTATAGAATGAAATAAAATTATTTTACAAGTAACCAGATTGGGACATTCTCAAAACAATCTCTAAATTACATACTCAAAATTTTTTATAACATACCAAGAAGATTAGGAGCCAGGTACACCAGCTCCTAGAAAAATTTATTAATGAAAATGATGTACACAATGAAAATTCAGAGAGGCGATTTACATAGACGAGTGTAAGTATCACCACAAAAATCATCATGCACAAGCATATCACAAAAATCATGGGAGAAAATAGACCAACTTGAGCTCACCTCGACAATTTCTCACTTAGAGAGAGAATCCGCAACTAGATTAGCCTCATGGTAGACATGTAATACTTCAAGTGAATGTTAATCAGCAATTTGGAGACATTCCACCCAATCCGATAACATCCACCATGGAAAAATTCTTGACCGCCCTCGATGAATTTGGACTACAACAGTTAAGTCTAACTCAATCCATAGGTCATGCCAACCATGTTGAACAACATATATGATATCCTTTATCATGGACCATAGCTCAGCTTCAATGGAAAAAGCATTTCCAATATAATGGAAGAAGCATCCACTGAAAAAACCTCTGTGAGTACGGATGACACCACCACATCTAGAGGGACCTGGTGCACCAGAGGCAGCCCCATCAACATTAACCTTCAGCCATCAAGAGATGGGTAGAATCTAGCGTACATACTTTATCATCAATGGTTTCCTTTCCCTTCCATTCACACCAAGAGACCTCAATAAAACAATATCAGAGACATCATTCCGCATGGATCCAGATTGGATAGAGGAAGTAGTACAGATAGCATAATGAATTTCTAGAACAATAGATTGCAAGTTGTGAGAAATGTTATTAATGATTACATCATTCCTCGCCTTCCATAAATGAGACAACAAGCTGGCCACTACTGCAAAGTGGAGCGATTTTACCTGCTCACTGCTATTAATCCTACAGAAAAATTGTAGCAGCCCTTCAACCGATTGAGAGGGAATGCAGAAATGGAAGATCTCTTGAACCTAGGTCCATAACCTGGAAGTAATGTTGCAGGAGAGAAAAATATGATCAGAATCTTTACTAGCCTGAAGACAAAGCATACAAGCAGTTGCATGATTAAATCCAATATCCTAGAGCATAGCCTTCAAGGGAAGTCTCTTCCTCCATATATTCCAGATAAGTAAAGAGGAAGATGGAGGGATGAAAGGTCTATAGAACTATGTGACCCAGAATAGAGGATTTAGGGAAGCACCACACATCGTCCTGTAGAAGTCACATGTATTTAATATTCCATTCAAGTTAGACATCCAAACCATACTGTCACAATCTATATATCGATACCTGGTTATTTCCATTCCAACATGATTTGGAATCAAGGTGTTGATTTCTGTTGAATTGCTCTGGAAGTTAGCAATGGAGGTCCCCCTTAAGAGTCTGGGAATTGCAATATCATCAGAGATAGGCCGATATAGACACGGTGTGGTCCAAAAATTAAGAGGGGATTTCTTTCACAAAATCCATTTAGAGCAAGCCATTAGTTTAGCAAAGGCCTGTGTACTTATAGTCCAAACAAATGAACAATGGTATGCAAATTACCCATTATACAACATTCCAAGAAACCTGGTTCGAAGAAAGTCCATGGAATCATCATGACTGGAAATTAAATTCCAAATAAACTTATTGATCAAGGTTTCATTGAATAATCTGATTTCTTTGACACCCATCCCACCTTATGTTAAGTGGTTTACTGCAATCCTTCCATGCCATAGTGACCAACTTCCTCTCATAAACCGAGCCAGTCCAAATAAATTTTTTGATCCTTCTAGTTAATTATTTAATCATAATTCTAGGCCAATGATACACTAAAAAGGAGTAATCAAACATCGAAGTGATCACAAAATTGACAAAACATATTCTTCTTACTTGGGACATGTTTTTCCCCTTCCAACATGCTAAGTGATTTGTGATTTTCATGGAAATATTCTCCAAATAACACCTTTTAACCCTACCCCAGAATAATGGAACCCCAGGATAAATGAAGGGAAGAACAACCCACAGGACACCGAGCTGTCATGCCACTCTATATTGTCTCGAAGTGATAATACCTTCACCAAATAGAGCCAAATATTTCCCCCAACTAATATCCTGACCTGCAACCTCATAATAAATTGAGAAAATGCCCTTGATACTAGAGATGGTTACTGTATCTGCTCTTCCAAAAAGAAGAATGTCCTCAGCATAAAACAGATGTGAGGGGGAATGCAACTAACTCCCAATTTTCATTCTTTGATACCATCCAAAATTGGAGAGATCAGTGAGGCACCACCTCAGGTAATCCTCTGCAATAGCAAATAGTATACCAGAGAGAGGGTCTCCTTGCCTAACCCCTCTTGAACATTGAAAGAAGACCCTAGGAGAGCCATTAATAAGAATAGAGAGGCATTCATTTCAAGGATGGAGCCAATAAGATCAATAAATTTCTAGGAAAACCGATGCATTTTAAGAATGGTTAACAAGAAGCTCCATCTGATGGTATCAAAGGCCTTAGAAATGTCAATCTTCATGCCATATTACCATCCATAACCTTTCTCTTCCTGACCGTGACACACTCAAATGCAGTGTAAATACAATTTTGGATGTTCTGTCCTAGAACAAATCCAAATTGATTAAGGGAGATGATATGCTTTGCAATCCCACCCAGACGACGATTTAGAATCTTGATAATCACTTTTGGGACTATGGTTCCAATAGAAACGGTCCTGAAATCCTTAATATCAAGGGAATTCTATAAAAAATATATAAGTTGAAAATACTTTTCTTCATAAGAAATTTTCCCTATATTCTAAACTACTTCTAGGATCAAAATATGAGATGGAATTGGAACATACATTCTCAACATTGAAACATGGAAAATTTTTTTCCTCTGATAAAATCTGAGGAAAAGCTACTCAGTAGGCAACTAGTCCATCATTCTCTATGATTTCAAAAGTTATGAAAAATTGTAGACATATATATCCTTTCTTACCAAAATTCATAACACTTTTACATGGAGATACTTTAAGGAAATCATGATCATTACCTTTAATGAAAGGTCTTTCATCAAATTATCTATATAATATTTTGCCTACAATTAACTATCCTCATGTTTCACTGAATCATCTTTAATTTCTCATTAACATAGTCTACTAATTCCGGTCCCATCAACTTCCATTCTCCGACATTATCCCAAAAATCTAGAGTTCATCACCTCTTCCTATATAATTCTTCAAAAGGTGCAATCTGTATATTCGTATGAAAATGTTTATTATATTTAAAATCAACTAATGAATGATTTTGATCCCATCATACCTTGTAATCCTTGAATTAGAACAAAACATATCCTCCAATTTCTATATTTTTTTTCTCATTATGTCTATTAGATTAAGGATGAAAGGCTATTCTGAAATTTAATTATATTCACAACAACATCTAAAGGCCATTCCAGAAGATATATGTGATCCTATAATCATGTTCAAATACAATGGAGAGTGGAAATTTGTGCAACCATACAATCTCTTTAAGGTAAAAAAAATAAATTTGATCCAAATACATATTATCTTGACTTAGAAAGAATTCAAAAGTTTTACTTATTCAAATAACAATAACCCAAATCAAAATTTTATCTCTAATTCTCTTTGGTAGTACCACATTGAATTATAATGATATATTATCCCATTTTCTCTCTAGCACTAGAAAAGGCTAACACATCCCATTTGGTAACTACCACTCCACATTAAGCTATTAACATGAAAACATTTTAGGGTAAAATCACTAATATATTTTTTTATTCCATCACAAGAGTAATACTCTCTATGTTCTTTGTTAATCATATTATAGACTAGATGAACTGAAAATGGAGAACTATCAACCTCACACAAAAATTAATTATTGTAATGGGAATCACAAGGAACACATTATCTCTTTCCAAATATCAAAACCCAATTTCTATTAACATTAAATTTGGGAAACATACCATTCAATACTAATTATACATTTTTTGTAACTCACTATATTACTTATGCATGTTCTTAATTATATCTAAGAGAGATGACTTCACTGACACCTGAAACAATGAAGAGTAATTTTGTTCACAAAAAACATCCAATAAAAAATTATTTGATCATTAATCAATAGGTCATGTTCCAAATGTAACATTATTAATATAGCATTTTTTCATCTCAAATCATTATCCAACCTATTTTCTTTTATATGATTGTAATAAATACTGATATCATAATAATTTATTAGTTCTAACCATTTCTATGCCCCATGTCTAATTCCTTATAGGTAAAATTATAATTTATACATTTATGGTCTGTATATATATCACATGTTACACATACAAATGGTGCCTCAAATTTTTAATTATAAACACAATAGATTCTAATTCCTAATCTTGTGTAGGGTAATTTAGTTCATGATGTTTCCACAAATGTGAAACATATTAAATTACTTGTTCATTCTCCATTAGGTCACAACTAACTCTTTTAAAGGAAGCATCACTATAGATGAAAAATTCAGAATCATCGGAAAGAATAGCCAAAACTGAATCATTAACCAATATTTGCATCAATTGATGAATACATTTTTCAAATTCTTTTGTTCAGATTAAATTTTTACATATTTTGGTGAACATATTCAGTGGGCTACATACCTGTGCAATGTTTTCAACAACCCTCTTGGTAATGGAATAATAAAACATGGAAATTGAATCTCGAATATTTTTTTGGGCCTTAGCCATTATTCAACATCTTTTTTATAAGGATCAACAATTATTTCATCTTTAGAAGCAATGTGACTGAGAGAAGAAATTTATTGCAAAATAAATGCAAACATGATGAATTTTTCATGATGTTTATTTTTATTTATTGTTTTTGAAATAACCCATATATTTATTTCATGCTCTTACTTAATTTGAGAATATAATAGAATGTCATAAATAAACACATACATAAAATTATCCAAGAACTCATAAAATATTCTATTAATAAGATACATGAATAAAACATGTCCTTAGATAACCAAAATTACATAACTATAAATTCATAAATACAATATCTTGTATAATACATGGTCTTCAGAATGTTATTTTCTTTTACTTTAATCTAATGTCACCTCTACCTCAAGTCACCCTTCAAAAAATATTGTGCTCCTTAAAGCTAATCAAACAAATCAATGATATAAAGAAAATGATCCTTGTTATTTACATTAATTTTAATCAAGGATTTCTAATTAATGTAATGTCTCATTGAACAATATTTATTTTAATAAACAACATAGGAGAACCCCATGGCGATGTTCAAGTTTGGATGAATACATTATCTAATTATTCAACTAACTTTTTTGAAACTATAAAAATTTCATTTCATCCATTTGATAGGGGGGTTTAGAAATTTTATTAGCATCAAGAACTATATCAATGGTAATATCAACATACCAATCAATAAAAACTGAGAAAATCATTATTAAAAGCACCAATATACTCATTCCACACTAGCACATCAGTAATATGAATAGTTATCTGATTTTATGTAACACCCCAACCCCAGTTACCCAGAGCCGGTGCATTATTTTAATAAATTGGAATGATTACAAGGAATAAAGTCCTGAAGGACCAATCAGTTTAGCAGTATTGTAAAATATATTACATACATGAATGTTACATTACACTTTAAGACATAAAAAACAACATAAATAATTCGTTATGAATGCCATTTATCCCTTGGCTTAACCTTGCATATCAATCACAATACACTTCTTGGATTCCTTGGAAAAATAAAACATAGAAAGGGGTGAGCTCAAATGGTTAGTAAGGGTAAGCAATACAGTGGAAACATTTATAAATAAGCATTAACATTTAAGGCAATGTTTAACTAAAACAAAATCCTTTTAATCATGAACATCAGCATAATATGAAAAAAATAAAATGAAATAATTCCAATTTATTATTCACATAGATATTCTACTATTCAAATAATCACATGCAATATCCCAAACAACTTTCATAATGATGGAATGCATAATGCTAGACTATCATAACCACATAGTCAAGGCCTTGTGCCAAGACTACAAATAAGATTTTGTCAAGTCTTTATTCCAAGATAGTAGATTGTCTCATGAAACCTACCGATGCATTGAGAATCTATAGCGGGCTCCACCCGTCACTTACTAAGTCTAATGCGTTCTTCATATGAACAGGTTTAAACATAACAAACACATTCATATTAAAATTAGAATACAAAATGTCAATACGTTACCCATAAATCATGAGTGCTATAAAAATAACACATTCATAGTCGAACAAATCATAAAACCTTCAATAAAAAATGGAAGATTTGTATCATAATAAATCAACTTCAAAATAAGTTTAAAATCAATTAAAGGATATGGACATAGATGAAAATGATTTGTAAAACTGTTTCAGAGAAAAATAAATTTTTTCATGAAAACATTTAAAAGTCCGACAATTTAGAAAGGATGATATTTAAAGAAATTTTTGAATCAAAGTGTCCCATAACACTTTGAATATTTTTAAAGTAATTAATATTGTAAAACATTCATGTCCATTTAAATAAATCCTTAAAATAATTCTGAAAACATGGACATTAATGAAAATGGTTTAAAATAATAAATATTTAAAACATTTAAAATGATGTTTTTGTAAAATTTCTTTACAATAATCCCTTTGAAAACTATTTTATAAAAATTGACATGGATAGTAAATATGTCATAGTAGATACTTAAATAAAAACAATCTCGGATAATAAAGAGATTGTGAAATGATCCCTTACCAATTTGGTAACTAACGAAACATACACCCCATGAAAGAGGTATCAAACAATGAATATGTAAATAAAAATAAATTAAAGTGTTTTACACAAATAAAACAATTATGGGATGTACTTACACCACACAAAAGGTAATAGTGGCAATATGGTACAAATCTCATGGGAATAAGGAGTGAGACGAAAACCCCTTACCTTGCACTTTCCAATAGTCGAGGGTACGTTTGACCTCCTGTATGAAAATAGTAGTATGTTATTAAATTATACCAGAACCATATTAATATTTATTATATCATAAATCATTCATTTATGACTTTATGCTACCCATTTAATAATAATTACAATGTTAATTAACATTTTGGGTAATAATCGCTTTCTTTATCGTACGTGTTTTAACTTTCTACTCTTGATTGTATCACACAGACAATGATTTTAATACTTCTAGAATATAAAACATGATTTATATATCATATATATTTAGAACATAAGTATGTATAATAGAAAGATATATGAAATGAAAAACACTATTTATGGAGATGGTTGTCCGTACGTACGCATAAACGTTGTTTCTGTTTTCATATCGCGTTGAACGGAAATAAGTGAATAAGATATATGAAAGTACATATATATATATATATCCATTAGCATTATTATTTCATATATTACATACTTATTAATATATAAATATATTTTTATAATTGACAGTGAATGATGAACGTGGAAATAAATCTCATCGCGTCGTGGAGACGGTAATCCGTACGTACGCACGAGCGACAATATCAATTTCTTAAAGGTGTGGAATTGGATGGTATATTGATTTTACAGAGATATTATCATGTTATTTTAATTATTTATATAAATATTAATCATCATTATATCCATCCAAATAACATATTGTTGAATAAAAAATTACACCACGGTGTGGAGATGGTAAGCCTTACGTACGCACACATGGTGGCATTATCATTCATAAGATGGATATAATAATGAATTAAGTTGTGAAATATTTATAATAACATCACAGTATATAGAAAATACATGAGTTAATATTTTATAATGGAAATAATAAATAAATAAGAAAAATAAGAAGAAGAAGAAAACAACATGAAAGAGGGTGGTGAAATTATTACCACTTCTTCGGGTTCTTCTTTTTGATTTGATCAAAATGGATCCTTAATTTGGATTTCTAACTAAAGAATGGCCTCTAGGATGAAGTGAGGATATTTTATAGGGTATTTTTTCAGGGTTTGTCCAATCCAAATGTCTTAGAAGGTGTGAATTAGAGTGAAGGGTGAGTTCCCTTTTAAAAGAGGGGTTAGGGGCACCTTACGAAAAACATAAAATATTATTTTATAATAAATTCATATTCAGTTTATAATGCCTCAAAAATGTATTATTTAATGTCTAATGTGGGTCAGGGTCTAAAAACACTCAACCAATAGGTTTTAGAAAATTTTAGGTTACCATTTTAACCGTATCATTTAGATTTAACTCTAAGTTAAATAATTTAACTTTTACCGCGTCTTCTTGTATTCTTACAGTATATAGGTAACAAAATTATTATATACTTCAAATAGAACCCCAATTGGTTCATTAGTGACATATATATTATTATAAAAGACTTTGGGCTTAACCTTATATTTTTAGGACCATTATATCAATTAATAATATAATATTTTTTTAAAAACTATTTTATGTCAATTTTAACAGTATTTGGTATTCATTTTTTGTTAAAATAATAATAGAATGATTACATCAAAAAAATACATTGAATAAATACTAACATGACATAGTCACCTATAAAATTCGTGGATTTCATAAAAAAATTGAAATTAAATTTATTTTAATATTTATAATACCATTTATTTGATTCTTTCATTAATATGGTAATTACAAGATCATCATTGTGTCATTAATAAATTTAATTATATAATATATAAAAATTATAAATAAAATAATATTATGTAGGAAATCTTTTTAGATTTCTAGTGAATATTTATAGTCGAATTTATATTATGTATAACTCTATATTAATTTTTTTTTAGTAATTAATATTTGATTTGAACTCTTTTAACTCTTCTTTGAATTAAATAATAATAAATGTTCTAATATAATCCAAGTGGACCTAAATGATAATATTTTATTCGTAAGGTTGTTTTTGGTTGATTTAAACTTGTCCAATATAATTATTACATGTGTTAGGGCAATATTAATATCATTTTTACCTTTAATTACCATATTTAATTTTAACCGTGGTAAATATAAGTAAAAAGTTACTATTCACCAAAAAAAATTATCTTATTGAACTACATTTTTCTCCTTCATATTAACCGTGTCTCTCTGTTTTTTGAAATTCCACTCACAGAAGTGGGAAAATTATGTTTTATGTGAATTTGCAAATTCTCCAATGAGATGGGTAAAAGACGATGAAAAGCTCAATAAAAATTTTATATATCTAAAATTATTATAAACTGACTCCGATGAATTAAATTGTAATTATATAGGTATTATGTATCTATTTTTACATAAAATAAATTTAAATAAAATATATAATTAATTAAATAAAAAGTTATTTTTAACCAATATTTAGTGTTTTTCACTATTAATATAAATTTGTACGTTTTCAAAAAAATAACAATAATTTACCCTAAGATAATATTGATAATATGAATCCAAAAATGATTTCTATTTTACCAAATTCAAAAATAGAAGTTTCATTAATTAATTTAAAATTAATTCTTGTTGTAAAAATAAAGTGTGCTTTTAAGAAACAAAAACTATCAAAAGATTGACACTTGTTTATGTATAATTTCAATGTGAAATTAATTCCAATTACCAACATTAGATTAAAGGGTAAAATCATAATATAATTTTACTTTGAAAAAATTAAAATGTATAATTCAACACTATAAATTAATTTGATTAAAAAAGTTGTTTTCAGTTAAAATATAATATTTTTCACTATTCACCCAAATAGTAATGTTATCAGAAAAACACCAAAAATTTATTGAAACTAAATTCTAATGTCCCTATTCTAAAGAAAAAGGATATTTTGTCAAATTGAATATATAAAAGTTTCAAATATTAGATTAAAAAATTGTTCTCCATTAAAATGCTGTAAAATTGCATTATTTGAAAAATAATTCTTTTATTTGAAAAAAATGGTTTTATTTTTACATTATGACTAAGAAACTCATAATATGGATTCTAAAATAATAAGGATTATATAATGTCCAAAATTTAGTTAATACTATTCATAAACGCTTTTGAATGACTAGTTTGGTAAGCCGTGATGTGCTTGAACTCAGTGTTGCATGTAGTGCAAGTTAGTGCATTTCATTGAAGAAATAATGTACTATGAAATATTTTGGTGTGACATTCTCCCCTCCTTCAATAAATTACATCCACGAAATTTGAAGTTTTTCTTTGAAATTAAATGGTTTAAAATAGAAAACTTATTTATGGGAAAACCCACATCATAAATTGGGTTAATAAAATTTAGTCTTACTAAGAAAAAAAGGGGAATGAAAAAGTGACCACCAAATTAGTGTTTCGGATAGGAGAACATTGGTTGAAATTATGGAGACATAATTAGAGAAAAAAAGTAAATATTTATAGAGACTAATTGAGGTCATCAATCACAAACAAGTGTAAAATTGAATGCCTCAAAGCCATCAATCTATGATGACTTAAAATATCATTCGTTCAACAAAACATAAGGTATTATGATAACACATTTTGGGTTTTAAGATCCATTCCCTAAAATTTTAAGATTAATTCCTTCATAGGATGAAAAAACTATACATAGCAAGTAGAGTTACATCCTTTAACTAATTTCTACGACAAACTCATCTTTCACTCTAAAAGATAATAGAACATAAAAATATTCTATTTTTCCTAATCATATAGGGTTACAAAAATAAGGAATTTATAATTGACATATTATAACCTTTATAAAAACTACATTATTCAATCCAAGACATCACGTGGGTCAGTGAGAGGTGATACATCCTTTCCTCCCTTCAGATGCAGGCTCAAGTCTCATGACCTTGCAAGACGTGACGGGTTGCCACCTGACCTTCGGGTTGTCCTTTTTATGGAAATCCAAATATAACCTTAACAACAATATCCAATTTCAAACTTAATCCATTCCAGCCTTTAAAATTATCCAAAATAATTATATCCAAAATCTCTGTCAAAAATTTATAAGGAAGTTAAACATAATGAGGATCCATTTTTCCAGGTAATAACATGTGAACGTTTTCATCATGTATTATTTTACAACACCACAACATCCTAAATTACCCAAATCAATAATCTCTTATTCAAAAATCGGTAGCTCATTATTAGGACCATATTAAGGATTACCTTTCCTTCAACCATTTGTTTTACAAAAAGTGTATCTTACTATGTATTCACTTATCTTAAAACCATATACTCAGAAATCCTCAATCAAATATTACTTTAGTACAGTCCTTATTTATCTCCATAATTTATGTAACCAGTATACTGTTGATACAACACTGAAATGAAATAATTCTATAATAAAAACATAAGAACACTAGTCTTTCTTCTTCATCTCAAGTAGTATCATAACATGATTATTATCCAATTACATAGTTTGTGGTATACTCTAATGAATAGGATATTGATTCGTACAGTGTCTCAACGCCTTGTAGATGATTCATTTTACATTTGAAAACATTTTATTAACCTTTCAATCATGTATATGGTTTCCTTTTTATCCACACATATAATTACTCCCATTCCCTTCAAGAATTTACCAAGGTGATTCATTCCACATTTATCTCATATTTGAAAATCATTATTTCACTTATTCCCTTTATCAATCATTTTTTTACCATCCTTTTCTTCTCTTACTTCCCTTAAAAATCATAGGATTCAGAGAATTCGTTACTGATCTTATGATACTATTTAATCATATGATGATAATACATCAGAGACTATTTCCTTTCTAAATGTTGGCTTAATACCATGAATGATATGACCCTTCTTACTCATTAGATCATATGTATTGTTGGAGTTATCATTCCTTTTATTCGGCGCCATTTCTAAACAATGGAATAAAATAGGTCAGTTTATGAATAACAATTCATAATTTCAAAAATGTAAAATAGCTAACATAAATTGAATATTTTATGGATATAATCATAGTCACAAAAATGATTTCTTTGTTGAGGTATATACTCATAAACATTTCATAGTGGGTTGTAAAGAAAATTAGAGTTATCCTAATCATATCCCTTGGGAGTGTCGAAACCAAGAGTGCATCAAGGCCTATTATTTTGCACCAGTTCTCGTTTGAGTCTAGCTCAAAGCGGTGTTTTCAGGTTTTACTCCTAGGTACATCTGTTCCAGAACCACCATTACATGCTCGTATCCAGAAATAGATGTATTTGTTTGGAAAACTCACAAAATCTCAATAATAAAAAAATTATATGAAGTCATTCTATAATAATCATCAATGTCTATCTTAGGTTTATGTGCTCTAATTAGAGTTTGTCTAAATCCAGCTTCCAAGGTTATTGCTAAACTTCCTTTGATACAAACTGTAATGCTCCGACCCTAGTTACCCATAGATGGTGAATTTTTCTAATACATTGGCATGATTACAAGGAATCAACTCTCGAAGGACCAATAAGTTTAGCAGTCATGGAAGACAGATTACATACATGATTGTTACATTACACTTTAAGACATAAAAAACAACATAAATAATCCTTTATTAACACCATTATTACCTTGGCTTAACCCGGAATATCAATCACAATAAACTTCATAGAATCCTGGGAAAAATAAAACATAGAAAGGGGTGAGCTCAAACACTCAATAATGGTAAGAAATACAGAAGAAACTTTGTAAAACTAAAACCAAAGCCTTTTAAACATGAACTTCAGCATAATATGGAAAAAATAAAATGAAATAATTCTATTTACTTATTCACATGGATATTCTACTAGTAGAATAATCACATGCAATATCACTAACCACATTCATAATGATGAAATGCATAATTCAAGACTATCATAACTACATAGTCAAGGCCTGGTTCCAAGACTTCATATAATATTTTGTCAAGGCCTTGTACCAAGACACTAGTTTGTCTCATGAGATCTACCGATGCATCGAAGAGCTATAGCGGGCTCCACCTGTCACTTACTAAGTCCAATGCATTCCTCATATGAACAGGTTTAAACATAACATAAACATTCGTATTAAAACTAGCATACAAAATGTCAATACATTTCCCATAAACCTTGAATGGTATAAAAATCACACATCCACAGTCAAACAAATCATTAAACCTTCAATACAAAATGGAAGATTTGTATCATAATAAATCAACTTCAAAACAAGTTTAAAATCCATTAAAGGATTTTGACATAGATGAAAATGATTTTTAAAACCCTTTGAGAGAAAAATCCCTTTTTCATGAAAACATTTAAAAGTCACACATTTTAGAAAGGAAGACATTTAATGACATTTTTGAATCAAAGGGTCCCATACTAATTTGAAACATTTTAAAGTAATTAATATTTTATAAAATTCATGTCCATTTAAATAAATCCTTCAAATCATTTGGAAAACATGGAAATTAATTATAATGGTTTACAAGAATAAATCTTTTAAACATTTAAAATGTTGTTTTAGTAAAAATCCTCTTAATGTAATCCCTTTGAAAACTATTTTATGAAAAATGGAAATGGATAGTAAATATGTCCAATTAGATACTTATGTAAAAACAATCTCAGATAATAAATAGACTGTGAAATTAACCCTTACCATTTTGGTAACTTACGAAATATACACCCCATAAAAGAGGTATCGTGCAAGGAAAATGTAAATACACATAAATTGAAGTTTATTACACAAATAATACAATTATGTGTAGTACATACACCACACAAAAGTTAATAGTGGCAATATTATATGAATCTCACGGGAATAACGAGTGAGATGAAAACCCCTTACCTTGCACATTCCTTTAGTCGAGGGTATGTTTAACCTTGTGTATGAAGATAATAGTATGTTATTAAATTATACCAGAACCATATTAATATTTATGATATCATACATGATTCATTTATGACTTTATACTACCCATTTAATAATAATTTCTTTGTTAAATTAACATTTTGGGTAATAATCGATTTCTTTATTGTACGTGTTTTAGCTTGCTACTCTTGATTGTATCACATAGAACAATATTTAAATAAATTCCGAATATAAAAAATGATTTATATATCATATATATTTAGAATATAATTATGTATTATAGACATATATATGAAATGAAAAACACCGTTTATGGAGACGGTAGTCCGTATGTAGGCATAAACGCGGTTTCCCTTTTCAGATCGTGTTGAATGAAACTAAGTGAATAAGATATATGTAAGTATATATATATATATATATATATATATTTCTCCAGTAGAATTATTATTTCATATAATACATACTTATTAGTAATATATATATTTTTATAAATGTCGATGAATGGTGAACGTGGAAATAAATCTCATCACGTCGTGGAGACGGTAATCTGTATGTACGCACGAGCGACAATATCATTTCCTCAAAGGTGTGGAATTGGATAATATATTAATTTTACAGAGATATTATCATGTTATTTTAATTATTTTTATATATAATACTCATCATTATATCCATCCAAATAACATAGTTTGGAATAACAAATTACACCACAACGTGGAGACGGTAAGCCGTACGTACGCATGCATGGTGACATTATCCTTCATAAGATGGATATAATAATGAATAAAGTTGTTACATATTTATAATAACATCACAGTCTATAGAATATACTGATGTTATTATTTTATAATTGATATAACAAAGAAATAAGAAGAGGAAGAGGACACGAACTTGAAAGAGGGTGGTGAAATTATTACCTCTTCTTCGGGTTCTTTCTTTTGATTTGATCAAAAGGACTCCTTATGATGGATTTATGACAAAACCAAGGACTCTAGGCTGATGTGATGATAGTTTAGAGAGTATTTGGGGAGGGTTTGGTCGATCAAAATGGCATAGAAGGTGTGAATTAGATTAAAGGGCGAGTTCTATTTTATAAGAGGGGTGAGGGGCACCTTATAAAAAACCTAAAATATTATTTTATAATAAATTCATATTCGGTTTATAATAGATAAAAAATTTATTATTTAATGTATATGATGGGTATGGGTTGAGAACCACTCAATCAATAGGTTTTAGACAAGTTTAGGATACCAATTTAGCCTTATCATTTAGATTTAACTCTAAGTTAAATAATTTATCTTTTACCATGTCTTCTTTTATTCTTACACTATATGGTTAATAAACTTACTATATACTAACAATATAACCTAAATTGGTTCATTAATGTCATATATTTTATTATATAAGACTTTTGGCCTATCCATAGATTTTTAGGACCATTATATCAATTAATAATATAATATTTTTTTAAAAAATTATTTTATGTCAATTTTGACACTATTTGGTATTTGTTTTTTGTTAAAATAATAACAAAATGATTACTTTAGAAATAAATTAAATCAATCCTAACATTTCATATTCACCTATAAAATTCTTGGATGTCATAAAAACATTGTTATTATATTTATTTCAATATTTATAATACCATTTATTTGATTCTTTTATTAATAAGGTTATTACTGCATCATCATTATCTCATTAATAAAATAAATTATTTAATATCTAAAATTTATAAATAAAATACCATTATGTAGGAAATCTTTTTATCTTTCTAATGAATATTTATATTGTAATTAATCTTATGTATAACTCTATATGAAAAATGATTTAGTTATTAAACTTTGATTTTAACTCTTTTAACTCTTCTTTAAATTAAATAATAATAAATGTCCTGATCTAATACAAGTGTACCAAAATGATAATATTTTATTTATATGGTTTGTTTTGGTTGAGATATAGTTGTCCAATAGAAATAGGTCATGTGTTAGGGCAATATTAATATCGTTTTTACCCTTAATTACCATATTTAATTTTAACCGTGGTAAATAAAAGTAGAAAGTTACTATTCACAAAAAACTTTTATCTTATTGAACCACATTTTACTCCTTGATATTAGCCGTGACTCTCGGATTTTCGAAATTCCACTCACATAAGTGGTAAAATTATATTTTATGTGAATTTACAAATTCACCTACGATATTGGTAAAAGACGATGAAAAGCTCAATAAAAATTTTATATATCTAAAATTATTATAAACTAACCCCGATGAATATTAATGTACTTATATAGGAATTATGTATCTATTTTGATCTAAAATAAATTTAAATAAAATAATTAATTTATTTAAATAAAAAGTCGTTTTTAACAAATAACTCAGCGTTTTTCACTATTAATCAAAAATTGAATGTTTTCAAGAAAAATACCAAAACTTCACCCTAAGCAAATATTGATATTCTGAATCCAAAAATGATGTCTATTATACCAAATTAAAAAATAGAACTGTCATTAATTAATTTAAAATTAATTCTCTTTGTCAAAATAAATAGCGTATTTTTAAGAAACAATAACTATCAAAAGATTGACACTTGTTTATGTATAATTTCAATGTGAAATTAATTCCAATGACCAAAATTGGATTAAAGGGTAAAAATATAATATAATTATACTTCAAAAACAATAAAAAGTATAATTCAACACTATAAGTTATTTTGATTAAAAAGTTTTTTCAGTTAAAATATAGTATTTTTCACGATTCACCCAAATATAAAAGTTATCAGAAAAACACCAAAAATTTATTGAAACTAAATTCTTATGTCCTGATTATAAAAAAGAACTTTATTTTGTCAAATTGAATATATAAAAGTTTCAAATATTGGATTTAAAAAGGGTCCTCTATTAAAATGGGGTAAAATTGCATTATTTTAAAAATAATTCTTTTATCTGAAAAAATGATTTTTTTACATTATGTCTAAGAAACTCACGATATGGATTCAAAAATTTTAAGGATTATATAATGTTAAATATTTAGTTAATACTATTCATAACTGCTTTTTATTGGCTAGTTTGGTAAGCCGTGATGCTCTTGAACCCAGTGTTGTGTGTAATTCAAGTTATTGCATTATATTGAAGAAATAATGTACTATGAAATATTGTGGTGTTAAATTTTATATAAATATCTGAATGATAAATATCATATCCATCTTTTAATAGTTCCTCAGCTTCGTGATATGATATCAATAGTATGGGTTAATTATTTTATACAAAATTAAACTATTTCTAAATAATAACACATTTTTATCTACAATCAATTATAGCATGATGAATATAAATATAGTCAATACCTAGAATAACATCAAAATCTACTAGAGGTAATAAAACAAGGATTGCAGTTAAAATATTTCCACATTCAAAGAATGGTAGATTCAAAATTTTTATTTTTCCCTCAATATTTCCTACAAATTTTACTAACACGAGATCTAGATTAATTTCTTGAGGTGGAATTTCAAATTTAGTTAACGATTTATCAAAAATAATGAAATTTGTAGTCCTTAAATCAAAAAACACAATGTTTTATTCAATAAAGAAAAGAAATGTAACCGATACAACTTAATTTGATAGATTAAAAACTACTTAATTAGTTGAAAATAATTATTCAACAACCATTGGATTATAATCTCATTGAATTCTCCCTTGAGTGACTAACTTTTGACACACATTAGCCAAATTAACCAATTCCTCATAGTTAAATTATATCAATATATGCATCTCATTGATTTTCAAATTATTTCCCACGCACTCACGAGATATGTGACTACACATTCCACAAGAGTAACACTTCTTAGAACATACAAGACGTTCAATTGGAGGCTTTTACCATAATTTTGACAAAAAGAGAAATAGATTTTATATCATTATGATTTTGTTGATGAATTCTTCCTCAATATTCTCCAACATGGCAGTTTTTTATTATTGACATCACAATGATCATATATGTCAATGATGTCTAACTCAACTTTTTCAACCTAATGAACTACAATATCATAGCCTTTAATATGTCATGAAGCTAAAGATCATCAATAAAACTGTTTCAATCCTAATTAAAATCTATTAATATTACTCTTAATGCGACAAGTAATATCTGGTAAATAATTTTCCATTCTCAAAAAATTCACTTCATATGCTACCATGAAATTATCATTTTTCTTATTCAGTTCCATGATATGTTTTTCTTTTTGGTTACAATCGATTTTGAAAAATATTTTTCCATAAAATGACGCTAATAATCATCCCATTAAAATATATTAAGATCATATGTTTATCTTTTATTCTAAACCATAGAACACCATTTATAAACCTCAACTTCAGGAAGACTAATTTATAGCGTTGCCTTTTAGAATTTCAAACATCCCATGAAAAAAAATAAATTTTCTAGTGCATTGATACATTCTTCGGTAACCACAAGGTATGATGATCCATTGAAATATGTGGGATGGTGCCTCATGAAATTATATATAAAATACATTTTACTTCCTGGTAGATCTAGTTCCTCCATGAATGAAAACATTTATGATTCATCACCTCGTTCAACAGATCCATTACTATCACAAACTACTCAGTTCAAATTACCACTATTCCAGGGTGTAGATTCGAATAAATATCAGCCTCTTGGTGACTTCTAACTTCATCGTAATTGTTTATTCAATGAAAAAAGATTTTTAGAGGCATATTATAGATGATGAAACATGGAAATCATCTAATTATGTACCATTTAAGATTAAACATAAAGTAAAATTCATTTCTGGTATTATTTTAGCATCATCCTACAAGTAAATTTAACTAAACCGTCATTTTATACCAAAAATATGGATCCTGGCATAATAAATTTTGTAATAATGTGTTTTTGTAAAACAATTAAATTATTTCATATTTAGGATATTTTAAGTTTAATTATATTTATGATTATTACATAATGAACATATAACATTCATTATTTATATAGGGTTGATACTACTAATACAATATCCATTTCTTCCAAAATATAAAACATGTAAAATAAATCACGATTAGTTTTATAAATATTAATAAAAATTAACATGAATCCCTTCTTGATCTCACACATCATTATAACCAGCGAAAAATATTTGAAAACATAGGATGAGAAATAAAATATCAGGAAGGGAAATAATGAAAGAAATCGTTAGTAATGTTATAATTGAGAAACAAATAAAAACTATTTCATAAAACTCCTTAGAAAGCATAAAAACATCATGTAATTCTATTAGAAAATATTTTACCATATCAATCATAAATTCACCCTTATTCATTGAATAACCATTCATTTGACATCCAATTATAGATTACCCAATACTTTGGAGAGCTATAATTATGCTCACCCATCATATCTTGAGCTATAATATGATCACCCAGACATATCTTGAGCTGTAATAGAGAGAAAACCATCATATCTTGAGCTATAATTTTATCATCCAAACATAATTTTTTTAAGGAACATATCATGAATAAAACTCTTGATATCACATTTAAACCCATGAGAAAAAAAATCACATATCAAAATCAATTTTTTTGAAAACCACATTTTCTAAAAAATATAAAAAATGCCCAAATAATAAAGAGATCATATAAATTAATAATAAATATGAAATATTATAAAGGAATCATTATATTAATAAATTCCTTGAAAAATTTAATAACCATCTCATAAATTATATAAAAAATAATCTTTTTTTTCAATTTTTTTTGTTAATTGATGTTTACAACGATTTTGAACGGAAAATTCCTTTAAAATATAATATAATTTTCATGATAATTTATATAATGAATGGAATAAGTGCATAAACTATAAATAAAAATAATTTAACACTATATAAACAATATTCAGTACATAAATAATCAAAGTATCACATACATAATTAAGTATAAGGATAACATAATGCATAAAAATTGGGGTATAAATTTCCTTACCACAAGTTTTTCAAACATAATATTTGTTTAAAGGGCTTGTTTATTAGTCTAAATAGTGTTATTAATATATTAAAAACCCATATTAGTATTAATAACTACATTTATGATATTATCATAAAATATTTCAACCAATTTTTATGTAATATTTTGTTAATTTTATTGTTTTAGTGCATGCATTATGTGATTTCCATAGTCGATTCATAACGAAAATTCTTGTCGAAAAGAAGAGAAATAGAATAATTATAAAAAAATGGAATTTAAATTTTTAAATAACTTAAAATTATACCATAAATCATTTTTTTTCAAATATTTTGATGATTCAATGGATAAAACCATAATTGTATTTCATTATAGAATTTTTGTAGTTCTTCGATAACCACAAAATAGTTTTTTACATAAATAAATATTATGAATATATGTTAATTTATAAATATTAAAGTGGTTATAAAATACACATTAAAACGTTTTTCAACCATTAAAATTGTTTTATACCCCAACATAATGGAGGTAATGGATATTGAATACACATCGTTCTTGATGTCGGTAATTCGACACATCAATGAGGATGTTTTTTATTATTAGAATAGAAGGGGGAGGATAAAATATATGATTAATTATTTTTATATAAACATGATTAAATTAATTTATATATAATATAATGGATTTTTAATTCCTATTGTATAATGGTAGGTGAATATCTAATAAGAAAAGAAAAAGTGTTGAATAGAAAATAAAAGAATAATGAACGTGGATTCTTTCCTCTCGAATTCTCTTCCTTTTGATCTTCCTTATGGCCTTTGGTTTTGTCCTATTGTTGAGAAAAAAGGGTATTAGATGTGGTAAATGGTCTTGGGAAGAATCTTGTGTAGAAATTGGATAATGGTCAATGCTTGAGAGGTGTGAGGGGAAGAGCGGAGAGTGGTTGTATTTATAGTGGTTGAGAGGTGGTGTTTTACATTATTTTAATAATTATTTTATTATTTCTCTCAAGGAACACTATAATGTTGATTTATATGAGAGAAAATAGTAATTAGTGTATTATAGTTCGAATCCATTGCGCATACCTTGTAGAACATCATCCAAGACTCAATAATTCATGTTTTTAGCATCATTCGAAAATTATCGTATTTTACTATTCACGAACACATCATGCTTGTTTAGCAGAATCCAAAATATTCATTTCAAACTTATTTTGTAGTTTAGAATTAAAAAAATAACTCCATTTTTTAAAAATAATTATATTAATATTATAAATATAATTTTTAAATTAAATAATATTTTATTCCAAAAAATAACAATTTTAAAACTATAAGTTAATTTATAACAGATTTAAAAATTAATCAAGGTCTCGTAAAATTATCATATAACCATAAGAAAACAAAATAATATTTCTTAAATCTATTTTATGAAAATATATTATCTTTTTATTTGTTAAATTAATTATATAATATTAATTAAATTTTTATGACTCATAAAAAAGCGAACACTTAATTTATAATTTCAAAAACATTTATTTACTCATTCCATGATATAAATTAATGATGATTAAACATATATGAACAAGAAATTTTATTAATATTTTCATATGTGAGTATTCAATTCAATTTTCCAAATTTCAATTTCTAATGGTTATATTATTATTCCTACGGTCATGTGACAATTCTATATTAATTTCAATAAATATAAATTATTTCATTATAAATTTATAATTATTTTAAATATATAATTGTTAAATAAAAACAATTATAAGTACCTGAATTATTACATGGGATGATTTGATCAATTCTAATTTCTATATCTTTCACTATATAGGCATTATAAACATTGTTATGAAATCTCATTATAATTCTTACAAAGGAGAATATTGTAATGTTGGATACATTAATGTATTAAGTTTCATATACTTTTTACAAAAAACGATAATAATCTGAGGATTCTGGAACCCAAATCCTATGAATTTATGATCTCAATACTCAAACTTATGTGTATCCTACAAATTAAATAATAAAAATACAATTACCATAGTAGAGTTATTTACATAATTTATTATGATAATCTTAGTATAAAATATCTACAAATTGATGATGATGTTGACCAAAATAGTTTAATCATAGTTAGACACCAATATTAAAAAGTAAACAATTTTGTATAATAATTACCTTACACAATTTTATCTAAGGCATGATTACATCTAATGAAATCCCCCTATTAATGTTATTGGTAAATTACAATTTGAAACTTGTACTATATGGTCAACAATAAATGAGCATCAAAATGTAGTTTTTTCTCCCATAATTAACCTATATTCCTTGATGATGTTATTAATAATGAGAATTGGGTTACTTCCATTAAAATAAAATTTAATTTATTTTTCAAGAATAATAAATGGTTTCTTATAGAACACCCTAATAATCTTCAAATTATTGGTACCATTTTATTATTTGATAAAAACACGATAAACAAGGACATATCACATGCATGAAGGATCAACATCATGTTAAAGGTTATAATAAAAAATAATATATGAATTTTGTAGAATCCATTTCACCAGTTAAATGTCTAGAATGTAATTGAACACTAATCTAATTGACTACTCATTCTTATATTAATATTTTAAAAATGGATGTGACATGTTATTTTTCACATGATTTTATATATGATATTATTTTTGGATTTTTAAATTGTTTTAAAAAATAATATATCATTAAATCACATCTTCAACTAAATAAAATTCGTCTTTAGTTTAAAAAGATCTTCTCATTTATTTTATAAATAGAAAATATCCTTTTTGGAATGATTAATAAATTAAAAAAATGATTAAATGTTTTCCTAAAAGCATCTTCAAATTTTGGATTAACTGATAAAATTGTTGATGCTGATGTTAATTTATACTCAATTAAGAAATATATTTTCAATTAATTTTCCAATTCAAAAAATAATGATAATAAAATTATTTTTGTGTGATAACTAATATTATTTTTTACTATTTAATTTCCCAAAAAAAATGATTGATCATTTATATAAAAATTAAATTCAATATTAAACATTCAAATAAGTGTATAATTTATCATGATTTGGATTATGGGTACACCTGAGTACAGTGTGCAACATAACATTTCATATAACGAATAATATAGTTGGCAATAAAAGTTTTAGGAATATGATTGTATGTTTAAATTAAATTTTTATAGAATTATAAGACATCATGTTTATTGAATTAAATTTTTATTATTTTCAATAATATAAAAATAATTCTATTTTATATTATTTAAATTAAATTTTTGATATTATAATGTATCGAGAAATATTTTTTAAATTTATCCAAGGGAATCATATTTTGAATATAATAGTTATTATACTAATTTTCGAGTATTCCAAAAAGGTAAGAGGATATCTAGTGGGAATTTCCATTTACTAGACAGATCGTTTATATAATAGAGTACTAAGAAACTTATCTATATTTTTCTTTCTATCTATGATGTTGAATACACAGTTGTTGGGATTTTTTTGTGGAAACTTTAAATGGTTGAAACAAAAACTCTTAAAATGTTTGATACCATTTGATCATATCCCTATCAAATGTGACATAGCTAAGTTGATTTGTATCTCTAAAAACACTATTAAACATTCTAACACTAAGCACATTTATCATAGATACCATTTACTATGATTTCACAGTCAAATATGTGAAATCATACATGAATTTATTTTCACCATCCTTAAACATGCTGATAACTTTACTAATCCCCTTCCTCTTGAATACATTGAACTTTTTTAAATGTCATTTTAGTATGATTAACTAGTGGAACATATATCAGAATTTGGGATAGTGTGATACTTTTTAATTTTTCTATATATTTCTAATTTTTCTTAGAAATAATTAATCCTTATATATATATATATTTAAATATATAAATAATTTTTATAATGTAAATTAAATTTGATACTCTATGAACATTATTCATGTCATGATATGAACAATGCATTTTTTCCGGATGCACTTAGAGGATATTGCCTTGATAATGGATCATTCTAATTTTATTCTAATGTTCACATGAGGCATGATTAGTGGAAATTTAATATAGAACTTTGTATTATCTCATAATTAATTTTCCTTTGTTATGAAAATATTTACAACCATTAATGATATTATTAATTTTAAATTAAAAAATGTTACTTTTATGTTAGAATTTCAGTGAGTTATATTAATTTGAAAAAATCTCATTTAGAATTTTTATATTTTAAAATGTTTATTTAATGGATCCTATTATTTTATATGAAGTATTTTAAGGGGAGATTATATTTTTAATATTGAAATGATCCAACAAAAGGAATCGTTTTCAATATTTTTTTAATCAAAATTGATTTTTACAATTGATCTTTTTGAAAATATTTTAAATGTTATAATTATCTATCGACTATAGTTTTTATTAACTACTAGTTTTCCTTAATATTTAAAATTTCTGGAAATATATTTTCTAAATATTAATTTAAAATTTCACTTTGTTTTTTTAATTATCAAAACATTGTTTTCATATCTATTGAAATATAAATAATGATATTAGATTTTTATTTTATATTTTTTTATCTCATTTATACGAACACTATCATTGAAATACTTATGATAACACAATAAGGAATAAATCATGGTACTTAGATAAATAGATAAATCAAAATTTTAGTTTTTACTTTTTAAATCATCCTTTAAATCATACTCTTGTAATTGTTTTAGAGATTGAGGAGAAATGACATTGATTTTATTTCTTGAGAGAAATCATTCAAATGTTTTTATCATTATTATAAATATTATTATAAATATAAAACATATATTACAATAATTCATATATTATATTATATTATATTATTATTTAAAAATTATTTATCATAAAAAATGAGGAAATTGTTTAAATTTTAACCCATAATAGTTTAAAATATCTTAAGAACCCATTAAATTGAATAAAAAATTTCTTTTAAGATACAGGTAGTTATATATTTAATGGGGCCTTGTTAAAATCATGAATGAAATTTGAATAATACTATTTGATGTTTTTTGGGACCTATTGAATACATGAACTGAACCTCTAAGACATTTTAAAGGATTTTAAGGAATATTAAATTCCTTGATGATTATTTCACACAAGAAAGCTTCACCAGATCACCCATGCTAAATAAAAGAATCATTATAAACTCATGGATTCCACATTCTAAAGAACATATAATAATGTATCTCTTTCATATGGATATTTTAATAAAGACTACTATACATGTACCACTGGTTATCAGGTAAAAGTAAGTCATTCCTAATGAGTTCCATCATGTGCACAATATAGATAGTTACATTAGGTGGATACCAAATTTCATTGGTTAAAAGTATTTTAATGATCACAATGTTTTTTCAAACAGTTACGACTCGTCTCATTAATGATCTGATTTGATCATTCAATTCTCTAATACTCATTAAGGATAATATATATCCCATGGGGTGTCTTAGAAACATACATTCTCATTAGATTGAAAAAATCAATAAGTGACTGTCATCAAAGTGATCTATTTTATCAAATGTTTTATCAAGTCATAATTTACTCTATTTCCAAATATGAGTGTGATCATATTTTAAGCATTTTATCACCCAGACACCATTACAATTCTATGAAATTGCTTCATCTTATACTTTTGAGATAATTGGGACAATTATTAAACATGATTACTTCTAGCAATAAGCTCTCTTTATCCTTCCATAATCTATTTTATTTCTCAATATGTTTATTATGAGGGACTCTTGTTGCATTCAAAATCATCTAAAAGGAAATGGATTAATTATCTTGGAGGTTTCTGGATACAACTATGGAAAATATAAAGGTTGTTATATTTTATTTTCCTTTTATAACCTATTAAAATTAATAAACTTTTGGAATCTTCGATACCATTAAAAATAATGGAATAATAAAATATACCATTGTGAAATTGGTGTTGGATATATAAGGTCCCATGAAGAAAAATTATATGAACTCTTTTATCAATTTGTTATATCAATTTTATTTATTCTAACTTTACATTTCTAATATCATTGAGATTGACCTTTAATATTCCAAAACAATTAATCATTGATTTTATGATTCTATTAATATTATATTTATTTTAATTTATAAATATATATATTAATTCCATCAAACATTATATTTTCAACAATATTTCATTATAAATTATTCAAAGGGGTTTTAATTATCATCAAACTCTATAAATTATTTTTGTAGTTTCTAAGACATTCAATTGTTTCATTGTTTTTAAGGGTAATTTACGTAACTCGTACTATTTTCCCTAACAATGAAATAATTGAGGTTACAGAAGAGTTATATACACCATATTTTTCCTTCTAGTGATATATATTACATTCAATGACATTAATACTAAATCTAACACTAACTAATGTGAATATTTGATTATTATACGTGTTAATGTATGGGAATAAATTTGTTTTATAACTTACTCTTGTATATAATTGAAATGAAATTTTTAATTTAATTTTTAGAATATGACAGAACCACGGGGAATGAAATGTAGATTTATTTTGTATCCCAATAAAATAAAGGGATGTAATATATATGAGTCCATATAAAATATTTTAATTATGAAGAAACAATTGTCTATATGATATGATATTGATATCACATTTAATATTTAGATTGAGTTAATGTTCCAAATTGATTATGTTTTTTTATCCTGATATACATGAATTGTCGAAGGGAATGATTCCAAAAAAATTCATAGATTCTCTTTTTCTAAATTATTATTTATTGTATATAGTCTGCAAATAGTATTTTGAACCATATATATATATCATTTTTCTATACACCATGGATTTTGACTCGATATTATTTGATAAAAATGAACAACCTTCCTATGAGGATCATGTATCTAGCCTAAAAGTTGAATGATAAATTGAATATAGGATTTATGAGATGAATTTCATGTATGAGATCAAATTTGAAAGATAATTGGTGGTGGGGTATCAAGAAATTCATGATAAGATTATATTTATTTAAAGAAAATTTAAACATGTTTGAGCCTCTTTACCCAATGAATTATTATTTTTTTCATTTTATATTTTAGGATATAAATTCTTTTTTACCTATTGTAGCTTAATATTTATAACTAAAAAATGAAGCATATATCATTTAATAATAAATTTATAATGTATAAGA
This sequence comes from Viscum album, assembly GCA_963277665.1. Taxonomy (NCBI): domain Eukaryota; kingdom Viridiplantae; phylum Streptophyta; class Magnoliopsida; order Santalales; family Viscaceae; genus Viscum; species Viscum album. The sequence goes on from OY728125.1 coordinate 1,820,705,809, forward strand.
ACAATTTTTGAAAAAAATAACATTATTTTTAATAAATAAGTTAAAGGATTTTGAACTATATTATATATTTTTACATTTTTAGAATAAATTTTATAATATATATTATAAAAAATAGTTTTTTGAATATTCTTTTTCAAATGTATATACAAATAATGTTAGAAAAGAAGCAGTTTTATTAAAATTTCAATATAGAAATATTTAAAAAAAATAACGTTTTTGTAATAATACATATAATTTATCATAAGATAATATTTCAATGATAAAAAAATTTAATTTTTTTAAAATATCATCCAAAACATTACAAATTATATTTTTAATTAAAAACATAAAATATAGTGAAACCATCTTTTTATATGAAATTGGGTTTTAGTATATTAACATTTCTATTATCCTCAAAATTATAAATAAATATAGGGGGAACATAAAATTTGAAAAATAAATAAATCATGTTATTATTAAATAATTATCAAAAAAATTTAGTGTTCCAAAAAAATACAATTTTTAATATAAATATAATTTCAAAACATTGGCTTTTAGTAGGTATAAAAATTAAGGATATATATATATATTATATCATTTTGATATAATCCTAATTTTTTAATCACATAACCCCATATAATATATATGTATTTCCTAATCATTATATAATCTCTAGATAATTGTTTTGGTGGTGGTTCAACCTACATGGATGTTGTCAAAATCCATATAATATGGAACTTATCTCGTATGTAGTTTTCTTCATTCTACAAGTTCTAGAATTCATCTTAGGACTCTTCTGAAGAAAACACTAGTTAATCCACCTCCCTTATAAGCTTAGTAAAATGGGATTCATAAATAATAAATATTTATTTGGATTCTATTTCTCTATACTCAAATTATTGATTTTGTAGTATGAATAATTCAATTTAAAACATGAAACATAATACATGTGTTTTAATGTACATATTTAAAAATGAATATAAATTACTGTTTTCTATATTAGTGTGGTTTAGTGTTTAAAACAATATATTTGATATATTATTTATTTAATATTAATATATAAAAAAAATGTGGGTTGTTACATGGATGTGGTAAATTATTCATATATAACCTCTATTGTAGGTCAACATTAATACTTAAGTAGTTTATTTGAATTAAAATATTATTTTCCGTTAAATTACAAAATAATGCATGAGAAAAATAATTTTTGATACAGGAATCTATATGATTAGGTTTACAAGGAAAAACAATAAGGTATTACCACTAGTAACAATTTATAGTCTTAAAAGGAAAATTAAATGTTCAAAACAAGAATCACATTTGTTGTATTTATGAATTCACAATTTACATAAAATTTTATTTTATTTAATATTTTGGAAAAAAATATTTTCTTGGTTGAGTGGGAATCCTACCACTATTGACCAATAAAATACACACCAATATTAATTGGAATAAAAACAACCACATCAAAATTTCCCAAAATACATGAAATCAGAAGAAGAAAACCACAACAATAAACCTAGAAACCGGAAGAAGAAACTAAAAAAAAATATTAGACACTAAGAAGTCATGTTCAAATAATCTTCTTTGGTTTTCTTATCTTGGTGCCAATGATATTGTTTTTGATAATGTAGTATCTTTTTATAAAAATTAATTGGTATTAAATTTTGACCAACAAATTTTGAATAATAGAGAAATGATTTGAAAAAAATTAATAAAAATAACACCATGTTATTTGAGACACTCTTATTAATGTTATATATTGCAGTATTAATAACTTTTATTATTATCCCATTATGTAACTGTTGTAGTGAAAATTATTATCGAGGTATTATTTCTCCTTTCATTCTTCCTCAGTAGCCTTACCAAATTTATGATATCTTTATTTATTTAATTAATTGAGTTTAGTTTAGGGGAATACAAATTAAATAGTCATTTGTCATTATATTCCATCTTTCATAGTATTAGAGATGATTATGATAACCTCAGTAATTCTAGAAATCCCATGATCTAAAGGTAACTCGTATTCTAATAAGGTAACCTATTGCACATGTTATTAATAGAAAAAATATTTATTGAAATTTTTTCCTTCCATTAGAAATACATGTTTTTGATAGTTTACATTTTATTGTGTATATTGGGATATAAAGAATGCCCTTACACAATCATAACCACTTATAAAACATAGTGGTGAAGTTATGGATTTATGTTACTAGTTATTTTTCATTTCATGGAACCAAATTTCTAATGCATATGAGGTATTACAACTTCTTATTTTCATATGTATATGAACATGTGGCACTTATATTAGAACCATTATAACCCAAAATCCATTTACAAGAGAACTATAAACTATTTAAATTCTGTTGGAAAGCTGATAGAAGCTACTTCTTTTTTAGAAATGTATTTCTCAATGTGTATCCACTCATTATAATCCATTTAAATTTAAATATTTTCTATTTTCGCAAGATGATTCATATATATTTCAATATTTTTCATGATGATTTATTTTAAAAATTCATCATTTTTTTGATTCTTCAATATGAATATTTTTTATTTTATTATCCACTCTTCTAATTTAGGTGTATAAACCCCATGATACTACCTTAGACCCTCACTTCTATTTGAAAGCCACTTACATATGGAGAGGAACACATTGGGCCAAGTGACCAATATTTTAAGGTTACATATGAGTGAACAGAGGTTGGGGTGTCACAAAGTTGTGTAAGAGGTTCTTTACCTTGTCATTATATTTGGGGATTATAGATAGGATACCAGGTTGAGTCATAATAGAATATTGATAATATTCATGGGATTAGCTGTAACATCCCAGGTAAATAATGAATATTCTAATTTTCTTTAAAAGTTCAATTAACTGCCTTTTGATGGAGAACCCTTTTTAAAAATACTTTTTTCCATTTTATATGTTATATTTGAATAAATAAAATATTTCCTTAAAATCGTGACATCAATGTGTACATTGTGTAATTTCTTTGTTATTTTTTCGATAAAGTTCATTTTTAATGAATAGGTAAATAATGATTTATTTTAATTCAAAACTTATTTTTAATATAATTTATTTATATAGATGGATTATCTTTTAAATTGGTTAAATGTGTAATTATAATATATTTCTACCATTTAATTAAATGGTGGTCATTGGTAGTAATTTCACTATGAAATTGGACATAAACAAGTGTAAATATTTTGATAGATACTATTTCTTAAAAACATGCTATTTGTTTTTACCGCGGGAATTAATTATAAAATTTATTAATACAACTTCAATTTTTTGAATTTTTTAAAATGGAAATCTATTTTGAATTTGTAATATCAAATTTACTTTGGATAAATTTTTGGTATTTTTCTGACAAATGTTCATTTTTAATGAATAGTGAGAAATAGTGCATTTTACTTCAAAACTACTTTTTCATCTAATTTAATTATAGAGATAAATTTTGTTATTAATTGGTTTTAAAGTTTAATTTTTTAATGTTTTTATCACTTAATGAAATTTTGTTCATTGGAAGTAATTTCACTTTTCAATTGGATATAAAAACAAGTCAATCTTTTAATAAATTTTACTTCTTAAAAAACCCGTCTTTGGTTTTGACAATGGGAATATTTTTGAATTAATTACTACAACTTCTGTGTTTAGAATATGGTAAATTGGATTCCATATTTGGAATCATATGGTCCAAATTATGTAATTAAGACTCTTTTTTTTGGATATTTTGGATAGCAATGATGACAATTATCTTTAATTATCATGATAAATTTGTAATCAAGAAGTTAAGGGTAATAAAATAATATCATAATAATATAAAATTACCCAAAATGTTTCCAAATCCTCTTGTATGTGTCATGGCCAACCATGGGATGCCTTGTTCCAACTTAGGGATCCCATGGAAAAACTTTTGGGTGATAGTGACGTTTTATCATATTAATTTTAATGAAAGGAAAATATAATGACACTATGTTACACCAAAGTAAAACTATTTAATATTTTTTAAATAAGAGATATATTTGACTATAAATAGTTACTAGAAATATAAAAAAATTTCCTAAATCTTGGTAATTTTTTATAATTATAGACATTAAATAAATAGATTTATTTATGACACCGTGATAATGCATTGATTACCTCATTAATAAACGATTTAAATTAAATGAAATGGTAAGGTAAAATCTAAAACATAAAATTGTCGAAAAACAATTAGATGGGTGTATTTATAACCCTTATCTCCTTATTCTCTAAATATATAATAGGGGGACCTTTAAAATCTGAAAACCATTTTATAATAAAGTAACACTTCAAGACTTCCAAAAAGTGACCATCCTCCCTCTTTTAAAAGGCCCCCACCTCTACCCCTTACCCAAACCTCCCAAGCCCTTGGATCGTCCAACATCTACTCATAATATCTCTCCAGATCCCTCTCTCACTACTAAAAGGCTCACTTTGGGCAGAAGTCTTTCCAAACAAGCCTTTGGCTCAAATCAAAAAGGGTTACCCGATTTTTTAGGTAATGTATTATCTCAACTTTATTTCGTTTATTTTCCTTCTTTACTCACAAGTATATTCTTCTTATTTGATCCCATAAAAAAATTATCCAATATATACTAGTATCTTGTTATTATAAGGATCTAACCTACACTTACACACACCTCTGTCTAATGGTTAAAGAACATACTGTTTCTGTGGGTGGAGAATTACTGCCTCATGAAATGATGATTGTTCAATATTCATTTAACACCATTCATATTGGAAATTATGGTGGAACTATATTTATATATGATATATATTATATTTATTCCCTCTATATACTTCTGTATTTTATATTTAAAACATACCCTTATGCATTGCATGTTTTGAAAATGCGATAAATTAATCTGAGGAAGTGTGGACTACTGCCCCCTCAAGTGATGTTACTCGTTCATGAAAAACATGGAGTTTATAAAGAATGTAATTAATGAAATTATTTTACCTATATAAAATATAAATTATACAGGAATTATAATATATGTATGTCTCATTTAGTTTTAAAGTCCATTAATATGATAAAAAATGAAAGTAGCGTTCATGCGTACGTACGACCTACCGTCTCCATGAATGGTACATTTCATTTCTTATCTACAAACATTATGTAATAAATATATACTAGATATATGTGATATTTCAGTCATGAACATAATTTTGGAGATGATTTACTTATAACTACATGGAAAATTCCCTTCAAACAAGTTTATTTTTGACTCATGTACCGAACATTGACAAAATGTATGATATGAACACACATAATAAACTAATAATTATAACATGATAATATGTGATATGAATTGAATAATAAACTTTAAATTATTTCCTTAGGAAATTATAAATTGACTAAGGTTTATTATACCGGAATATAAAAATATGAACAAGACAAGTCAGACTTGAGGTAAGAGGATTTCTTATCTCACTTTTAATTCCATGAGATTTCCATTGTTAACCACTTATTTGTTGCATGTGGTGTATTTTGTACTTCCATTTCATATATATTATCATGATTCTATTTATATTCATGGTATTATGTGATTCTTTTGGTGTTTATTATCTTTTGGTCATACAACTCGATTGATTACAACGAGGTAAGTTGTTTTTATCTCACTTTTTATTCTGTGAGATTCATGTACATTTGACACTATTTCCCTTTTTGTGGTGTATATACTTCCCATTATTGTATTATTTTTGTAATATACTTTAATTTATTGGTATTTAAATCTTCCTTGTATGATCCTTTTTTCATGGGGTGTATGATTCGAAAGATACCAAAATCGGTAAGAGAACCTTTCACCTCCTCTTTTTAAAAGTCTTGTTTTTATTAGGTATTTTTATTTAAATATTCTTATGTTGGGATATGTTATTATATATACTTATTGCATTAAATTTTATGTCCAAGAGATGATATACACTTTTTTATCTCTCATCAACTCATTTTCTGAATTTTAATGTGACGCTGTTTGGCTGTTGAATTTCTGTAAGAGAACTTCTTAACCCAATTTCATTTCTCTTGGATAAACCTATACTTATTGATTATGTCATGATATGAATATGTGAAAATGAAATATGATTGTTTTACACATAATATCCAATTATATTGAGTGTATGTATATTTGGGACACATTATTATGTAATTGATTTATCCTTAATATAAGGATACCGTCTTTGTACGAGTCTTCATCTCAATATCCTTTCATTGAGGCATCTTTTTATCTCAACATGACATTATTTTATAGGATGTATAAAACACTTTTGACATTTAATATCATTAAAAAGGGATATTTTTACACTAATTGTTTTACTAAACGACAAAAGGATTTTTTTCTTACGTATGCGGTGATAATGAATTCTCTGCCGCCATGACCATTATTTGTGTTTCAGCTTCCTCTACAAGACATAGATTTTTTAAATGAAAAATAAATACCATGGATTACTTTTAATTTATTTTGGTATTTAAAATGGTTCTAATAATGTTTTTGTTATATCAATGTGTTGTATTGATATCTTGTGATTGAAATGTTGGAATGTTATGTTTTCTTTCATGCATGTTTTACGTGATATGACTATGTTATTGTTCGCGGGAATTGATTATGAAGTTGGGTGGTTCTATGATAATCTAAGGGCGGGTGAGCCCGAGATAGCTCCCCAATTCATTGGGTAATGTGATGGAGTAAAACTCTAAGGTTTCTCCAAATAAATTTTGGGAATATACTGTGATAGGTATTCTAAACGTAACCATGATGGTTACTCCCTACGTAAGAATGTTATGAATTTCTCAAGTTACCTTTATGTTTTATGATCTCTATGAGTTATTCATAAATCTCATGATTTCAGGAGTTATGTTAAAGTGCTTATGTTGTATGAGTAAAGTATTATTTCATTTATTCTTATATATACATGGACTAATGTTTTCTTTCCGTATTTTTAAATCCCTTACTGAGCTTTTTATGCTCATCCCAAGTTGATGAATAGTTTTTCACATGTTTGAAGGAAGGGTAAGAGAAAGGAAGTATTCATGAAGATTTATATCAAGAAAACAACTCTTGTTTTATTTAAGTATGTGAAAAAAATTAGTTATAGTAGAAGAGTCTACTTTGTAATATTCAAGTTGATATGTAATAGTTATGTCCTAATTCTCTAAAACTATAAACCTGAAAAGATCCTCAATGTAAATTATTCATTTAATTCAATATTATGTAATGTTTTGAGTCTGGGTCCTTATAGTTGGTATCAGAGGGAGGTTTAGATAACTTTAGAGGTTAGGGTATTCTTTAAGCTTAAGTTGCATTACCATATTGGTTAGGATATCAGAAAGTGTCATAGTTTTTTAGATAATGTGAATGAGTTTAAGATAACATGAATAATTATATCTTAGTATTATATGATTATTTTACTAATATAATCACACTAAACGTTTTGTTTTAGTAAATGGATGGATCTAGCAGGCACCAAAGTAACAGTGGATATAAAGAAAAATGTGACAGTTTTCTAAATGGGAAACTGAATGATATGGGAGCTGCAATGAAAACTATTGTGGTTATTCTCAACCAACTATCTGGAGTCATTATTGACCACCAGAACCTTAGTGATTTTTATAATTCATCATGTATGCGAGAAAAAAATCCCTATGGAAGTTTAGGTAATAATCATAAATTTATGTATCTTCAAAAAGCTATCTGTCAAAGATGTGGAATGGAACACATAGGAAAATGTTTGAAAGGGACAGAAAGATGATATAGATGTGGAAATAAAGGTCATAAAGTGAGAAACAACCATGAAAAAAGGATGAATCTAGTTGAATTTAGTAAAGATTATGAAGTTCTTTATGAAGTATCAAGTGAATGTTTTAAATGTGGAGTGCATGGTCATTATGCAAACACATACCCTTCGAAGAAGTTTTAGGAATGGGATCACCAGGATTGTACAAATATTTTCTTACCAATACATAATTCCATTCCACATAAGGATGAAGAAACTGAAAATGACTAATGAAAGGTATGAATTATTTCATAACATATTTTTTCCTATTATTGAATCTTAGGATATTATTCATGATTTTGTTTGTAGGGAAGAAGTATTTCAGAATGAGTTAGAAAGGAATGGTTAATAGATCATGAATAATGTTGAATGATTAAGAAGTCAACATATAAGGGATTCATCTGTTATGGTAGATTTTAGGATGGTGAAATGCATAAAAGTAATAAGGCTATTTTGATGATGGTATTACATTAGAAGAAGTTTTATAGTTTGTGTAACCCTGATGTTTGATATATGAAAATTTTATTCAAGGAATAATTTTCTTTTCTTTTGTGGATATAGTTATAAATAACCATTTTGGTTTATATGATCCTTGAATTTGAGGAAATTACTGGGTAATACATTTTGGGATGCAAAACGAATGTTATTAGATAAACCTTGTGAATAAAAAATGTTATGGTTATTTTTGATGAATTTATCTCTTTTTGGAAATATTATAAAATTATATAGTTTTTTAAAAGGGACAACACGCAGACCGTGTGACCACTCGTCACGTCGGACGAAGTTGCGGTAATCGAACCCACAACCAAAGTGTGACTGATATTTATCACCTACCACTAGACTACATGAAATCCCTTTTTAGTATTACTAATTCTTTTTAGTTATATGATCTTATGAATTAAGACTAAGTTGATTTTCAGTTATCTATGGAATTGATTAACCTATCATGGAGGATATGTGATTAGGTTAATTACTTTTAAGTATGGGACTTTAATAGTAACTGATGTTATTTGGAGATAAATTTGAAGATTTACCTTGGAAGAGGATGTGATTAAATCCTTCAGATATATGGGTTTCAATGTTAGTTTGGTTTAATTTGAATAATTTTATGGATATCAGTTTATTGAATGTTCATTGATGAACATTGGGGTTTTTGGAAAAATTTTGGAGATTAAGAGTATTTTTTCTTTTTATAAATTATTATCCTTTTGTGGATTATCTGATCTTGTACTAACAATTTTGGTTTTAGTTGATGTCTAAATTGAAGAGAAATTTATAGTTATCCTTTTGTGGATTATGCGATTCTTTAGAAGATAATTCTTGTGATTTTGATGTGACCAAGTCTTTTTGAATTCTCATCATTTGGAGAAAAGATTATTATTGGTGGAAATATATTAAAGGATGAAACTATACATGAAGATAATTATATTTCCTTATGTTTTTATTCAATGAAGTAAATCATTTCCTCAAAATTATGAAAAGGAACGTAAAACAAAAACATTGTTGGTTTACGTTTCCTTCTGGGTAATCAATGCCCGTTTACCCACACCATAAGTTTGTGATTTTCTTGTGGTTAACCTTCTTCTAATCATGTTTTCTATGACTATATATCAGTAATTTACTCTTTCATTTCTCTTCTATATACATGTTTTCATGGAATACTATTAAGGGTTATTTTAGATGACCATTGTACTTATTTTTATTTCTTTTAAAGTGATAATATTATTTAACTCCTTTTCTGATGTGGGATTACAATAATGTTACCGAGCCCAATTTTAAAATTGTGAGGACTCAATTCCCAAATTGGGGGAATGATGTAACATCCCAGTTAAATAATGAATTTTCTAATATTCATTAAAAGGTCAATTAACCACCTTTTGATGACGAACCCTTTTTAAAACTACTATTTGTAAATTTTATATGTTATATTTGACAAAATAAAATCTTTCTTTAAAATAGTGACATAAATGTGTACTTTGAGTAAATTTTTGTTATTGTTCTGATAATGTTCATTTTAAATGAATATTGAAAAATGCTTTATTTTCATTCAAAACCTCCTTTTAATCTAATTTATTTATATGGTTAGATTATATTTTTAATTGGTTTTAAAGTTTTATTAGAATATATTATTACTATTTAATTAAATATTGGTCATTGAAGCTAATTTAACTTTGAAATTGGACATAAACAAGTGTCAATATTTTGATAGATATTGTTTCTTAGAAAAACGCTATTTTTTGACAGTGGGATTTATTTATAAAATTAATTAATTCAACTTCTATGTTTTGATTTTGTTAAAATGGAAATCATTTTTTAATTTGGAATATAAAATCTACTTTGGATAATGGTTTGGTATTTTTCTGACAAATGTTCATTTTTAATGAGTAGTGAAAAATACTGAATTTTACTTCAAAACTGCTTTTTCATCTAATTTAATTATATAGTTAGATTTTCCTTTTAATTTTCATAAAGTGTAATTGAATAATTTTTTTTATCACTTAATTCAATGTTGTTCATTGGATGTAATTTCACTTTTCAATTGGATGTAAAAACAAGTCAATCATTTGATGAATTTTACTTCATAAAAAACCCATCTTTGGTTTTAACAACGAGAATTATTTTTAAATTAATTACTGAGATTTATGTGTTTTTAATTTGGTAAAACGGATTGAATATTTGGAATCATAAGGTCCAAATTAAATAAGTAAGACTCTTTTTTTTGTACACTATGAATAGTAACGATGACAATTATCATTAATTAACATGATTAATTAGTAATCGGGTAGTTAAGGGTAATAATATAATATCATAATAATATAAAATGACCTCAAAATGTTTTCAAATACTCTTTTTTGTGTCATGGAAGACCATAGGATTCCTTGTGCCAAATTAGGGACCCCATGGAATCTCTTTTGTGTGATAGTGACCTTCTATCATAAAATTTTTAATGAATGGAAAATATAACCAAACTATGAAACACCTAAGTAAAACAATTTTAATTTGGTGTAAATAAATGATCTATTAGACTCTAAATAGTCATTGTAAAACTAAAAATATTTCCTACATCATGGTATTTTTTTATGATTTTTAAACATTAAATAAGTAAATTTGTATACGACACCATGATGATGTAGTGATTACCTCATTATTGAATGATTTAAATAAAATGAAATGATAAGGTAAAATAAAAGACTTGAACTTGTAAAAATCCTATTGGATGGGTTTATATCGAACCCTTATCACCTTATCCTCTAAATATATCATTGTGAGACCTTTAAAATCCAAAAACCATTTTATAATAAAGTAACATTTCAAGACATTCCAAAAGTGACCCTCGCCACTCTTATAAAAGGCCCCCACCTCTACCCCCTAACTCACACCTCTCAAGACATTGTCTCATCCATCTTCTAATAATATTATCTCTCCACATCCCTCTATCACTCCTAGATGCCTCACTATGAGCATAAGTCCTTCCATGGAAGCCTTTAGCTCAAATCACAACGAGTTACCAGATTTAGAGGTAATGTCTTCTCTCGAGTTTATTTATTTTATATTCCTTCTTCACTCACCACTATTTTCTTATTATTTGATCCCATAAGAACACCAGTATCCTAAATATACTATTATGTTGTTATGATAAGGATTCTAACATAACTTACACACACCTCCGTCTAATGGTTAAAGAACATACTGTTTCTGTGGGTGGAAAATTACTCCCTCACAAAATGATATTTGTTCAATATTTTTTTAACACCTTTCATGGTGGACATTATGATAGAAATATATTTATATATTATGTATATTGAATTTATTACCTCTCTATACTTCTGTATTTTATATTTAAAACATACCTTTATTCTTTGAATTTTGTGTAAATGCGATAATTTTATCTGAGGAAGTGTGGACTACCGCCCCCTCAAGTGATGTGAATCGTTCATGCCAAACATGGAATTTATAAATAATGTAACTAATGAAAATATTTTTCCTATATAAAATATATATATTATACTATAATTATAATATATTTATGTCTCATTTAGTTTTAATATCCATTAATGTGACAAAAATTAAAGTAGCGTTCATGCGTACGTACGACCTACCATCTCCATGAAAATGTACATTTAATTTATTATCTCAAAACATTATGGAATACATATATAATGGATATAGATTATATTTAAATCATGAAAATCATTCTAGACATGAAGTACTTATAACTACATGGACAATTCTCTTCAAAAAAGTTTATTTTTGACTCATGTACCGAACATCAAAGAAACGTATGATATGAACTCACATAATTAACTAATTATTATAACATGATAATATGTGATATTATTTGAATAAAAAAAATTAAATTATTTTCTTATGCAATTATAAATTTACCAAGGTTTATTTTTCTGTAATATAATGAACTGAAAAAGACAAGTTGGACTTGCGGTAAGGGGATTTCTTATCTCACTTTTGATTCCATGAGATTTCCATTGTTCGCCACTTATTTGTTGCATGTGGTTTATTGTGTACATTCATTTCATATATATTATCATGATTATATTTATATTCATGGTACTATGTGATTCATTTGGTTTTTATTATCTTTTGTTCATACGACTCGATTGATTACAACGAGACATGGGGTTTTTATCTTGCTTTTTATTCCCATGAGATTAATGCTACATTTTCCACTATTTCCTTTTGCGAGGTCTATCTACTACCCATGATTGTATTCATTGTGTAATATACTTTAATTTATCGTTATTTAAATCTTTATTGTATGAACTTTCTTTCATGGGGTGTACATTTCTAAATTTACCCAAATCGATAAGGGAACCTTTCACCCTCCTCTTTTTAACAGTCTTCTTTTTGTTAGGTCTTTTAATTTACATATTCTTATGTTTGGATATATTCTTATATATCTTTATTGTTATAAATTTTATTTCCAAGTGATGAGATTCCCTTTTTATCTCACATCAACTCATTTTTTGAATTTTAAAGTGACGTCATTAGGCTATCAAATTTTTATAAAGGAACATCATAACCCAATTTCAGTTCATTGTGTTAAACCTCTACTTCTTGAATATGTAGTGCTATGAATATGTGTGGATGACCTCTGATTGTTTTACACATAATTTCCACTTATATTTATTGTATTTATATTTTTCACACATAATTATGTAATTGATTTATCCATAATCTTAGGATACCGTCTTTGTATGGGACTTCATCTCAATCTCCTTTCATGGAGGCATCTTTTGATCTCTACATGACTTTATTTTATACAGTGTATAAAACCCTTTTTAATGATAATTTCATTCAAAAGGAATATTTTTACACAAAGCAATTTACTAAATGAAAAAAGGAATGTTTTTGTCTTAAGTATGCAGTGATAATGACTTCTTCGCCGCCATGACCATTATTTGAGATTTAGCTTCCTCTATAAGCCATAACATTTTTAACTGAAAAATAAATACCATGTTTTACTTTTATTTTATTTTGGTATTGAAAATGGTTTTGAAAATATTTTGATTATATCACTGTGTTGTATTGATGTCTTGTGATTGAAATGTGGAATGTTATGTTTCCTTTATGCAGGTTTTATGTGATACGATTATGTTTCGGTTCTTGGGCATTGTTTATGATGTCGGGTGGTTCTGTGATAAACTAAGGGCAACTAAGCCCGAGATATCTCTCAAATGCATTGGGTAACTGTAACATCCCAGGAAAATAAAGAATAAAGAATCTTCATATTTATTAATATTTACGAATTAAATATTAATTTTATTTTAAAGGGGTTGCAATGTTCGATAGCGTACCCGATACGCAACGATGAGTTTCTTTGAAACTTACGTAGCACACTAGGAATATAATAATAATATTTTAAATGTTAGTTAACAAGTAGCCATTGTACTGGCGGGAATGGATAGAAATAACTAAAATATGATTAGATATGTTTTTAAATGTTTATACATTTACCCAATAAATGATAAAGGCTTAAAATACGGAAAGAGTTCAATTTTAGGCATATATACTCTAATTTTCACTAAAGGTTCACTTATCACCTTTTAATGGTGAACCGTCATTAAATATAGTTTTGATCACTCTTATACTTTATTTTGGACCAAATAAAACTCTTATTAAGAATCAGGACATCAAAATTTACTTTGTGTAAATTTTTGGTACCTTTCTGATAAAGTTCATTTTTTTTATGAATAGTGTAAAATGTTGTATTTTAATTCAAAACCACTTTTTAATCTAAATTATTTATATGATTAGATTATTATTTTAATTGGTTTTTAAGTGAAATTAAAAAATATTTTTACCATTTTATCCAATGGTGGTCATTGGAATCAATTTCACTTTGAAATTAGACTTAAACTGGTGTCAATATTTTGATACTTATTGTTTTGTAAAAACACGCTATTTGCTCTGGCAGCGGGAATTAATTATTAAATTAATTAATTTGACTTATATGTATTGAATTTTGTAAAATATACTTCAATTTTGAATTCGTAATATCAAATATAGCTTAGGGTGAATTTTTGGTAATTTTCTGAAAAACTCCAATTTTTGATGAATAGTGAAACCACTAAGTGGTACTTATAAAGACTGATTTTCCGTTTAAATGAAATTTTTCCATCATTGTGTTTTGAATTTCAAAAATCCGACATACATTGTTTTCATTAAGAAGTAAAATGTGGTTCAATGAGATTATAATAATTTTTTGGTGAATAGTAACTTATTAAGTTCTTAATCGCGATTAGTGGTAATTAGGGTAGTTTAAGGTATAGATAATGCTTTTAATAATATGAAATGACCTAGAAACATGTCCCAACCTTATTGGTTGTGTCATGGAAGACCAAGACAATCCATGGGTCAACTTGGGGACCCCATGGATCTACTTTGGTTTGGAAATGACATAAATTACTTTTTATTTAATGTAAAGGTAAAAATGACACAAACATAATATGTCTTACGAAAACAATTTTTACATGGGGTTATACAGATCAGATTGTTGATTATAAATAGTCATTGGAAATATAAAAAGATTTCCTACATCATAGTATTTTTCTTTATAATTTATAGGCATTAAATAAATTAAATTATTTATGACATAATAATGATGCAGTGATGACATCATTATTTGACGATTTAAATAAAATTGAAAGATAATGTAAACTCTATGAACTACACATGTCCAAAACTTATTGGATGAGTTGATTTCGAAGCCGTATCACCTTATCCACGAATTATATCAATGTGGGACCTTTTAAAACCGAAAAACATTTTCAAATAAAGTAATATCTCTTTACTTTCCAAAAGTGCCCCTCCTCTCCTCTTATAAAAGGCCCCCACCTCTACCTCATTTCACACACTCCTCAAGCCTTTGGCTCGGACAACCCCTGCCCAATTACTCTCTCCACATCCCTCTCCTCATCCTAGAGGATTCCCTTTGGGCATAATCCTTTCAAAGCAATCCTTTAGGCTCAAATCAAAAGGGAGTTACACTTTTAAAGGCAATTCATTCTCTCTTGTTCATTTGTTTTATTTTGCTTCTCCAACCCTCTAAACTATTTTTATTTACTTATTTTGTAACAACACCAGAATCTTCAATATACTAGGATGTTGTTATAATATTTATTTGAGCTACACTCTCACACAACTACATCAAATGGTCAAAGAACATACGGTTTCCGTGGATGGCGAAATTCTGCCTCCCGAAACGATGATTGTTCAATACTCATTTAACACCTTCAATGGTGGCCATTATGATGAAACTATTTTTATATATGATATATAATATGTATATGTTTTCTTTAAGCTTCTGTATTTTTCATTTTTTGCATACCTTTATGGTTTCCATTATGGGTAAACACGATATCTTCATTTAAGGAAGTGCAGACTACCGCCCCCTCAAAGTGATGTGATTCGTTAATGCCATATGTGGGACGTGTAAAGGATGGATTTAAAGTTATTATATATGATGTTATACTGGAATTATAATATACCTATATATCATTATTATTTCTTTCCATTAATGTATGAGATATAAATGAAAGTAACGTTCATGCGTACGTACGGCTTACCGTCTCCATGAACGGTGCATTTCATTTCTTATCCCCAAATGTAATGTACTATTAAAAGTACATGTATATAATGGATATATATAATTAATGATATATCTAAGTGATGAATATAATTCTGGAATTAAAATATACATACCTCTCCTTTAGTTTTAATTCCATTAATATGACAAAGAAATGAAAGTAGCGTTCATGCGTACGTACGGCTTACCGTCTCCATGAACGGTGCATTTCATTTCTTACCTCTAAATGATTATGTAATATTATAAATACATGTATATTCTGGATATATATGATACATATTATATCCAAATCGGGAATTTCATTCTGGATATAAAGAACTTTTGACCACATGAACAACATGTAATTGTAAGAAGTCAACTTTCGACTTAAGAACCAAATATTGACAAAACAAACACTATTAACTTAAATAGTTACATAATGTTTATAACATGGCAATAAGTGATATAAAAAGAATAATGAACTTTAAAAAGGTTCTTAATCAAGTATAAATTAACTCAAGTTTATTATTCAGGACGTTAAAGAATGATCGAGTCAAGTCGGACCCAAGGTAAGGGACTTCGTCTCAATCTCCTTTCATTGAGGCAAATTTTGTTTTATACACAACTTTCTTTTATACGGTGTATAAACTCCTTTGACTTTTACTTTTATACAAAAGGAATCTTTTTATACGAAGGGTTTTACTAAACAACAAAAGGAATGTTTTTTTAACGTACGCGGTGACAACGACCTTTTCTGCCGCCACGAGTATTATTTGATCTTTGGCTTTCTCAACAAGCCGTAATGTTTTCAGAATAAAATAAATACCATATACTCTTTTATGTATTTTGGTATTGAAAATGGTTTTGAAAAAGGATTCTATTATGTCAATATATTTATGATATATTGTGATTCAAATGTGGAAATGTTATCATTCCTTTTTATTGGTTTTATGTTTTATGATTTTATACTGGTACTTGGACATTTTAACGGGTGGTTACGTTATAAACCATATGACGGGTGGTGCCGTGAATACCAGGACGGGTGGTTACGTTATAACCTCCAATGCATTGGGTATGGAAGTCGGCCGTATGGCTATTCCATTAAGTATGTATGGAAATTGGCCGTATGGCTATTCCATTAAGTGATATGTGTGGAAGTCAACCGTACGGTTATTCCACTTAAGTATGTTTATGTCCCAAGTTACCTTTATATATTCTATGTGTTCTTTATATGGGTTTTATGGTAATACTTTGGTTACAAAAAGGTAAGTAATGATACTTTATTCAGTGAAGAGTTTTTACTACTTCATGAAGGTGAAAGTATTACTTTGATATAGTATACATGGTTTACTTGATGTTTGAAAAACTAACAGTTTTCATTCTCTTTGTATCCCTTACTGAGCTTTTTATGCTCACCCCAAGTTTTTCGAAATGTTTTTCATAGGACTTAAAGTGGAATAAGGTCAAGGATGGGATCAAGGGAATGTCATGCTATCTAAAACATGGAATCTAGACATCTTTCTTTTTAAGAGTTTTTATTTTATGGAGACTTAGTAGAAGTTTCTACTTTGTAATCTTTTAAGATGTAATAGTTATGTTATAATTCTATAAAACTCTAAACCTGAAAAGATCCTCAATGTGAATTATTCATTTAATTCAATATTAAGTAAGGTTTAAGGCTGGGGCCTTATAGTTGGTATCAAAGGTCGGTTTAGACAACTTTAGGAGTTAGAAAAGTGTTAAATTATAATATGATTGAAATGATATAGCATTTACAGATTACCATGTTTCTTCTTCTAAGATATTTCTGTGTTCAGAATGGTTTTCCGCAGAGGAAACAAAGCAGCTATGTTGGGACGACATCAGGAGGAAGATAACCTTCCAAATCAGCAACCTGAGATGGTTGGAATCGGAACTGAACAGTTTGTTGCAGTGATGGCACAGTTGACTCAGGCTATAAACGGTGGTGGTATCCATGCACGAGATCAGCCAGATCAACCGCAGAGGAATATGTCAGTGGTGGAACATTTCATGAGGCAACATCCCCCATCATTCATACTATCATCTGACCCTATGCAAGCTGAAGGGTGGATTAAAGAACTGGAGAAGATTTTTGATGTCATGGGGTGTTCAGAACATCAAAAGGTTAGTCTTGCTGTTTACCGTTTTGAAGGTGAAGTTGATCAGTGGTGGTCGATGGTGAAAAATTCAAGAGTGCTTATTACTTACAATATAATCCATACATGAGAATATGTTAAACACCTCTACTATTGTAGATTTAATTTGGGGGGTTGAATAGTATCACCCTTCTATATATTTAAGAGAATCTAGTCCCATGCCACAAATTGTTTTTCAAGAGGCTATGATGCCTATAATTTATCATTAAATTATTTGTGAATATCTATATATTCATTCCATAAATTTCTTGAAAGATGTTGTGGGATATTTTTTCTATGTTTGATCAACATTAGCCTATGTTTTGGATAGTTTTAATAACACGATTCTACAATTACTTCTATCTCGAAAGACTAATAGATGAATAAGATTTAATAATTATGCAGAAAAATATTATACTATTTAATTCGTGGGATATTCAAATCATTTTAATGATATACAAAATTTCATATAAATTATTTTCCAAGAGGGATCAATTTGAGAAATGTCATTCAAATATGTAATCATATAGGTATCCGATCACAGTATAATGTGTTTCCCATAAGTACCATCATAGACATAGATAACCAATCCATTGACTTTGAGTTTATTTCAAGTGAAGATAATGGTTTGGGACATGACTATTGAATTCCTCAACATGGAAGCATTTTATCCTATTGTAGGAAGCTCAATATTGATATTTTCTGGAGAAAATATTTTTCAGATTGTGAAACTATGTATCCATGTGATATGCCACTAATGTTGTAGGATGAGACACAACAAGACCCAATGTGGCAAAAAACCCAGTTGAGTATAACAACCATACTATTCATTACACATAAACATGATTTATTATATAAACATGAACATAAGAAAACTAAGAAAATTGAGAGATCTTGTGTCTGGTGAAATTAGGAACATTACTTCATGACTTAAGACATAAATTATAACATCTTTATTAAAAACATCATTTACATGACAACAAAATTATTTCACACTTAGCATTACATGGGATAACCTGAGGACATACATAAAAAAAGGTGTGAGATAAAAATCCCATTAAGGGAGTAAATAAGGCATGAAATGACGAATTCCATTCTTTTTATCCCAGAGTCAATTCAATGGAGAATAAGAGAAACATGAACAAGAAGGCACGATATATCCTGATTATCATATCTTGGAGATGTGGTAAAAATGTTTAAAATGGTATTAGCATGATACATGGTCCATTGAACGTGGGTCATGAGTAGAACCTTATTGGACTTGAATTAGAATGGGTAAAACCTCATTTCATGTGCTATATCAAGATTCTAATCTTTACCCAATGCATTGTAGGGCTAACTGGGTGCACCCTTATTAATCATTTCATTTCATAAATAATTGTGCAACATAGATCATACAACATGAATTAATGAAACGTATTAATTTATTCCATGAATAAGATATATGGAATACCTAAATACAATCCCTCAGTAAACAATAAAATTTGAATAAAATTTATTACCCTTTATAGAGAAATTGGTCTGTTATTCACTTACCTGATGATTTTAGCATGGGCAATTTTGGGGTATCATTGGCAGCATAACTACGTCAAATAGAAATTGTAAAATGGGTTTATGAGAGAGAATGGTGTATCTCAAATTTCATACATGAAATAAAATATAAGTGTGTCATGTGACATAATATCTCAACATATATAATGTTATTTAGTCGTATAATATAAAATTTTCTTGGATGTTAATTTAGAGAGCGAAATCCCATATGGAATTTCGGCATGGTAACATGTGTACATAGGAGGAATAAATTAGAAGGAAAGGGGTCTCTAATTATTAAAAAATAAGGAGGTAAATATAGGGTATTTTTGATATCATACCCCAACATTTTTAACTGAAAATAATAGGGCATACCAATAGAAAGATACTTGGACATAAATAATGAATGAAGGAAAGTTATCATCCCTTATTTCGGAATGTGATCCCAACGGATTGGGAGAGTCTTGAGAGAGGATTACTAGGATATTGAGGAACCATGGTATGATTCTAGAGATAGGACTATAGAGGTCTTCCATGCTTCAATTGGTTTGAGTGAAGAGGAATGAGAGAATGAGTAGGTTTATATTGTAAAAGAGATGGGATTATGAAGTATTTAGGTATTGGAAAGTACAAATTGAATTAATCAAAACCAAAAACCATAGACCAAGTTTTTTACAATGTTTTTTCTATAAAGAGAGTGAAATAAATTATTTCATAAGGAAAATGGCCAAACATATTAAAATATTTGGTTTTCTTATGTGGAGGAGAGTCAAACTCAAAGAGAATCATTTTAAATTGTTAAAATGTTTTATAAGTCTTGGAGGGTCCACTAAGGCATTTTAAATTTAATAATCCAAATATAAAATCACATTATTTTATTGGAAAAGAATATATTGGTCGAATATACCTTGTATAGTAGTTTATTACATCACTATTGGGTCATTATGAGGTCATAGAACACAATATATATTTCAAAATATTTAATTTTTACCCAAAAATTTGATTGTTTCAAAAAATTATGAAAAATTCACTGTTTGATAATTTTTAAGTCTTGACTAAATAAATAATAATAATTTTATCTAGATAATTTTCCAAATATATTAATTTTCACATTTAAAATAAAATCAGACAATTATATAAAATTCATGGTTTTTGACCAAATGAGTTTTCAATAAATAATAAAAATTAAAACTGAATTCATAAAATCTATATGATCATTTATATTTAATTAAAATTTATTTAGTAATAATATTTTATTCAAATATTTTTTAATTTATAAATACATTTATAACTTAAAATTGATTTCTGAATTGAATTTGAAAATTAATTAATAATATTTTTTGTGCATTAAAAATATCTTAAAATGAAACAATAATAAAATGAATTTATATTCATTACAAAAAAACATAATGCACATAATAGTAGTTCTAGGGTTTTTTACATAACCGTTTATAACACCCTTATAAGACCTAAGGATACCGTGTGTGATGTTGATAGAATCTTGGTGTGAATCAGATAACATCACTCATATTGTAATCTATATTAACTCCCACATCTCACATAGGTAGTTCCATTTAAGATTAAATTGTTGAACCTCATCTTGGCCTTGGTCAAGAGTGAAACCCAGTGACACTACCTCTTTTTCTGAGATCTGACAAATTGTATTTGTATGGAGCGATTCTACTGGATGAGACCATCACATCGTTTGTCAAAGTAAATTATATTTGTTAAAAACCTATATTTATAGTAATTATGTGTCCACTGATCAACGACTATATCAGAAATGTTATCAATTATTAAAGGTATTTTGAAATCAAAAAAACATAAAAACAAGGAATTGAATATGTCATACATAACCATTTTACATAATAAGACATTTAATTAGATCAAGAGGAATTTTCTTTAATAAATATTTGGGTCATTACATTCTTCCCTAAATAAGAAACTTTACACCTGAAATTTCCTTTTTCTACACTGAAACAAATGAGTTTAACTCTACTTCATCACATACTCTAGTTCCCATGTTGCATCTTCAATATTTATGATTTACCAAATAACCTTGGCGAGGGGCATCATCTTATTT
This sequence comes from Viscum album, assembly GCA_963277665.1. Classification (NCBI taxonomy): domain Eukaryota; kingdom Viridiplantae; phylum Streptophyta; class Magnoliopsida; order Santalales; family Viscaceae; genus Viscum; species Viscum album. The sequence continues at coordinate 1,820,727,438 of OY728125.1, forward strand.
CGTAGAACATTTTACTTATGATCTAAGATCTTAACCATCTTCTCTTTATAGCAGAGGTCATTCTCCAATGGTAGCACCTCTGGACTGAGTAAATCCAATAGATCAGGTATGTACTTCCTATCTAGTGATACAAGAAATGAATCATGTACTTGATATATGTTCGGTGAGAGTGCCAGTTGATAAGACCCTACTCCAATGCAATCAAGGATCTCAAAAGGTATGATACTAAGCTTTCCATTCTTCCCAAATCTCATAACTCTCTTCCACGGTGATATATGATGGAATAACTTGTCTCAAAAATCATAATCTAGGTCTTGTTAATGATTAAAAACATAACTCATTTATCTAATCTAAGCATCGTTAATGTGATACTTTATGGTTTCAATATTATCTACAATTTCATTGACAATTTCTGGACCATGGAGTTTTCACTCCCAAACATCATTCCTATATGTCGGTGATCTGGTCCTCTTCCCATTAAGGGCATCATAAGGATACATTATGATGCTTGAGTGAAAACTGTTATTGTATGATAAGTCATGAAGATTTATATGTTAATCTCATCATCATTTTATGTCCATTGAATAAACTCTGAACATGTCCTCATGTGTTTGGATAGACCACTCATATTGTCCATTAGTTAGAGGATGATAAGCTATACTGATGATCATCTCATTATTTCAATCCTGTTAGAGACTCTTCTATAACATTGACGCCAATCATGGATCTGGGCTAGGTACAATTGATAGTGGTACTCCATGTATCCTTACCACATCTCTGATGTATTTTTTCTAGTTAATCCAACTAGAAGCCCAGTTTAATATTAATAAAGTTTCCATTTATTGTATGACAACCCAAAACAACCCAAATAGAATTATTTCATGTGAATCTTGTCAGAAGTCTAGTGACAAATTCCATGGCGATGTTTTCCCATTTCTATGCTAGTATGGGTAATGGTTGCATTATCCCCATTGACTTATTCCTCTCAGACTTCATTTGATGACATACCATCCACATTGATGTGTACTTAACAATATCCTTCTTCATGTTATCGAACCGATAATTCACTCATTGATCTCGATACAACTTCATGTTTCTTGGGTGAATGGTTAACTATGAATTATTTGCATCATCCAAAAGTTCATTCGTTAACTCTGTATTTGATTGAACACATAGTCTTGACCCAAATCGTATAATCCCTTCATCAATAACAATGAAATCCATGGATTTCATATTTTATGATAGTTTATTCATTGTTTTGAATTCCCTCATCATCTATTTGAGCACAATTTATCATTTCCAAAAGAGAGAGATGAGAAATCATTTGTCAACAGAATGATGACATTCCATTTTTTATGATTCACATGTCTATAATATTTAAATCATATAAAATTGGATCATTTTCAATTTTTATCAATGATTGAATTGTTGTGTCCTTTTTTACATAGATAATCTGCCACCTTGTTCTCTTTCCCAGGTCGGTAATGTATCTATCAGTCATAGTATTTGATTAGCTCTAACCAACCTTTCTGGTTCATCTTCAACTAATTCTATGTGAATATATAATTTAGGATTTTTTCCATATATATTTAACACTTCCCCCCGATGAGATAATGTCGCCAAATTTTTATAAATTATATTACTACACTCAACTCTATATCATCTGTTGGATATTTTATCTCATGAAATTTCAATTTTCTTTAAAGGATAGGAAATGCATTTTTCATTTTTCATTAACCGACAACCCCGATCCTACTTTAAATAACCACTGAATACCACAATAAAGTTCTCCCCTTTTGGGTAGTGTGAGCACGTGCAAAGTGGTAAGCCTCATTTGCACCTCCTTGAAGGTATCTTCTCATTCCTAATTCAATGAAAACATGACTCCCTTCTAAGATACCATGGTATGAGGGTTTGAAAATAGTGATAAATTTCACACAAATTGGTGATAATATATAGATAACCTAAGGAATCTTGGGATATATATCACAATTGTAGGCTTCAATCAACCCTAAAATTAATTTTCCTTGGAGGGACCCATATATATCCCATTTCTTGTGATGATATGACCCAAGAATGATATTTCCTTTAACCATAACTCAACCTTAATATACTTCTCATAGATATTATCCTTTCACAAGGTCTGTATAATAATAATGAGATTCTCCTCAATCTTTGCATTATTTCTGGATTATATTAGAATATCATTTACAAGGAATAGATAAAATTTCTTAAGATAATCTATAAGGATTCTATTAATCAAATCCATGAATATTTATGAAGCATTAGTGAGTCCAAAGGGAATTAATATTAATTAATAGTCCCCGTAACATGTACAAAAATTTATCTTGGGGATATCATACTTCTTCACCCTTATATGGTAATATCCAGAACGTAGATCCAACAAGGAGATTTATTGTTCTCAAAGAAGCCGATTTAATTATTAATCAATTATTTGAATGGGATACTTGATATTTATAATTATTTTTTCGATCTAACATTAATCAATTAAAATGACCATTGACCCATTATTCATCTTGATGAAGAGAACTGGTTCACCCCATAGTGATGCACATGGGGATAAAAAATAGTATCCTAATTCTCCTGTTGTTGTTTCTTGAGCTCATCATGCTCTGAAACAGCTATTCTACATAGAGTCTTGGATATTGTAATTTCCCCATGTATAATATAAATCTATAATTCAACATCTATTCTAGGAGGAAGTCCCTGCAATTCCTCGGGAAACACATCAGTGAATTACCTCACAATAGGAATGTATTCAAGGATGGTATCTTCCTTAGAATGAATCATCTGAGAAAGATACACATGCTTATAGGGAATTAATATCCAGTATTGAGAAGATGGTACTAAACAGTAATAATTATCATTTTTCATTTTTCTAGAATTGGGGATCAATTATCCTTATAGAGACTGATTTCACCCATACAGAAATTTTTGATGGATCTATATAGGGAAAGGAAATAATTGACAAGACTTACACTAAATTCCTTTATAGGGATTATGATAATGGTTTCCTGTATGTTCCATACACAAATTATGATAGGGGAGGAGTTATATTCAATGATTCAATGATTTCCCCATTTGTCATTCTCACCGACATCTCTACTCACATGATTTGTGGGGGTGTGTGGATTGTTCAACCAAACTTTTAGGATACAAAAGAATTCATAAAACTAGAATAAAATAGTAAATTCACTATTATTGAATGACAAACTATAATATAATTAACCACTTCATTGTCGGGGTTCTACTCATTGTTATTTATATCAAAAGATCTCCCTTATTTCCTTGGAGGTTGTTAGTTTCCTCCAAAAACCCTTAGAATATGGAAATAATATTCAAACTACCCTGGTTCTTTTCGATTAAAGAAATTAACAATGTGTTGAGTTTAAAATGGAGCATTCCTCCCCTATGTAACAATTCTTTGTTTTTATTCTATAAAATTAATGGACAAGTTTCCTTCTATTCCACACATAAATCATTTCCTCACCCCCTTCAAGAAAATTGTTGGGTGCTTCTTTTAACACCTTTGGCTAGTGGGGTGCTAGAATTACATAGCACCAATGAATTTAACCATAAGAAATCCAGAAATAAACTCAAATTTCTTCTTATAATCCCCATGATACCCATGAGATTCATTGACCTCTATTTTTCTGTTGAGTGCACATCTGACAATGTCCTCATTTTTATTGAAGACACGAATCACTACAACATTTCGAAGACTATGTTTTAGACCACCAAATAAGTTGTCAAATTTGAAATATGAGGTGTCAACAAAGCCAAAGGCATATCGTGAAATCCTTTTAATGGTTTTGTAATAATATCTAATTGATTCATCCTATTTTTTCATGAGGGAAACAAAGTCCCATTCTATCTTAAGTTGGAGGGTGAGAAGAAAATATTTATTGAATTTTTTTCTAAAAATCTATCCATTGCAATGCCTCAATCACATTCACAGGCTTCATATTTTTTTATCAATGTCCACTATTGATCACCTTCACCCTCCATATGATATGCTACTAGAATAACCTTCTCCTTTTCACACCAAAGAATGATTTATAAGATCTTATCAATGGAGTTCATCCATTTTTCGTCGAATGGGGTGTCGAATGATACAATAAAAGTAGGAGGCCTTTTTATCATGAAGCTCTTGATGGGGGATTTTTATTTATTGGGGGGGGGGGGGGTTGGACATTCCTCTTGACCCACGTTTCTATTCAAAACATGAGTTTACTAAGAGTGTATCCAATAGATGTTTATGATTCCCATTCCCATCAGATTGGAAATCTCATTAAAAAATACATCACTTTGATCATTATATTGGTTTTTTTTTAGAGTCCTCATATTATCATACATTGGATGGAATAAAAGGAATGTTAGGGGTAATACATAAAAGTTAATCTTATGAAAAATATATATAACTTATAAAATACATTTATTTCCTTAAATTATGATTTTGTAGGATTCAATCTTTGTTATCCACAATCTACTTCCCAACATATATACTTAGGGTAAGTTTTAATTTCATTAAGAATGGTTAATACTATTATTATTAATTTAAAAAAGAATATCTATTGGGAATGTTGAACCAATAGATTATCAAGGCCCATTAATGTGCACATATTCTAGTTCAAGGTTAGCTCAATGTGGTATTTTCTTAATTTTACACCTAGATACATATGTTCTCGATCCACCTCTATTAGTTTGTATCAAGACATACAAGTATTTTAATGATAAACCACTTAATCCAAACTCACCATAATTTATGGTTGTTTTTAATATACTTATTCTTATCCCAAAGGCTTTCACTATAGTTTTGTAATTTTAATCATAAAAATAACTAAACCTATCATCGGATACCAACTATAAAAACCCTGGCCATTATTACACAGTTAATCATGATTTATTATATAAATATGCACTAAAGACAACTCCATGGAATTAGAGGTATAGTGTATTGAGAAATTATTAACAATACATAACAACATAGGCCATAAATTAAAACATTTTTATTGAAAACTTCTTTTTTATGCCCACAACATTCCTTCGTTCTTAGCATTGCATGGGATAACCTGAGATCATAGATAAAAAATGGTGAGATTAAAATTACATTAAGTTTGTAAATAATGAATGAAATAAATAATACAATACATGTTTGAATATAGTTATATAAATGGATCATAATAGAGACATGAACTTAAAGGCACAATTTAGCATGATTATCATAATATGGAGATGTGGCAACAAAATTTAACATGGTATTTACATGGGGAAAGTCTCATTACACATAGAAATGATTAAACCCCCATTCCACATCAAATATCATGAGTAAACCCTCAATTCTCAATATTTTTCATGATACTAATCTTTACCAAATTCATATGAGTGATATCAGGGAAAACTGTTCTAAATCATTGAATTTCATGCATAAGCATGCTACATAGATCATACAACATGGATTCATTAAAAAATATTATTAATTTCATGAATAAGAGATATAAAATACATAAATTTGCATCCTCAATAAATATGTACATTTTCCGATATTTTAATAAATTTTATAGAGAAATTCGTATGGTATTCACTTATACAATGATTTTGGCATGGGAAATTTTGGTGTAACTTCGGCAGTATAATAAATTGAATATTGAATTCATAAAAAGGGTTGATGAGAGAGAAAGGGATATATAATCATTTATACTTGAAATATAAATTAAGGGGGTCATATAACATAATATTCCACCATATGTAACGAATTTTAATTGAATAATATAAAATAAGTTCTTGAATGTAAATGAGGAGAGTGAAAACCTCTATAGATATTCAGTATAGGAATAGGTATAAATGGGAGGAATTAATGAGAGATAAAGTGTAATCTCATTATTAAAACATAATAAGTGATGAATATGTGAAGGGATATATCATACGACACCATTTTTTATTTTAAAATAAAGGGGAATATCAATTGATGGAAACATGTTCCTAAATACAAAAGGAAAGAAAGTGAGGATCCCATACATAGAAGAGTGATCAAAAGGATTGCGAGAGGATTGATAGGGAATTATTCAGATATTTAGGCACCTTGGGAAGATTATAGAAAGATTTGGGTAGAGATTGTTTGAGATCCAAATATTTTTATTAAAGAGTAATGGTATATTAAGTTTGTTTATAAAATATCATAGTGGGAATTCTTTATTATTTAGGTTTTGGACACAACACATTAAGAAAATCAAAAACCCAAACCAACGCATGGGTTTTCACAAGTTTCCTTCCAATGGGGAGTGGGAAACGTAATTTTATAAGGCCAATGGATGAATATATTAATATATTGGGCTTTCTTATGTGGATGTGTGTCACACTCTCATGGAAATCAATTTAAAATGTTAAAATGTTTTAAAAATTTTGGAGGGTCCAAGAAGGAATTGTAAAAAAATAGCATTATTTTAGTGAAAATCATATTTTGGCCTAATATTCCATTTATATTATTTTATTGCATCACTATTTGGTAATTATAATGTCATAAAAAACATTATATATTTAAAAAGTATTTAATTTTCACCCAAAAATTTTACTATCTCATAAAATTATGAAAAATTAAACATTAGATAATATAGATGTGCTGATTAAAAAAATAATATATATTTTATCGAAAAAACATTAAAAAATGTAAATTTTCACTTTTAAAATAATAACTGACATTAAATGAAAATTTATTCATTTTGAATGAAACAATATTCAACCCTTAATAAAAATTACAATTGAATTCAAAAAAATTATACGAGAATATTTATTTAACAATAACTAATTTGGTAATAATTTTTTTTAAATATGATTTAATTCAAATATCTATTACGTCATCAAAATATATTTCTCATTTCAATTTGATTATTAACTAAAACCAAAATTTTTTATTTAAAAATCACATAATTAGTAACAATAATAAAATGAATGTATATTATTTATACAATAATAAGGCACATTTTCATAGTTATAGGGTCTTGTTACAGAAAACATTTTAGCAACTGCATAAGTACTAAGGTGAAGGTGTGTGATGGTGAAGGTCTACCAGGGTGTATTTGATGACATCACTCGAGTGGTAATCTCTATTATCATCTTCTTCTCCCATAGGTGGTTCTATTTAAGTTTAACAAGTTGGATATCATGTTGGGTTTAGTCAAGAGTTAATCCCGGTGATAGCACTGAAGGTTCTGGGCGTATCGGAAGTGCATTGGGGGATATTCCCACTTTGATTTTTGTCATTAAAAATGATCAATCCGGGATTAATATGACGACAAACGCCAGTCTCCACGGATCGAATCACGGAAATTGACAAATAAAAGGAAAGTACCGAAACCGCAAAGTAGGATTGTTACAGGTTTATTATACATAATTAATAAATTGAAAAGAAATTACTTTTGGGTGTTTTTTCTTCATTTATGTTCTTGATCTTGTTTTTATTTGATTCTTCATTGCGTCGTAGAAGCGAAGTGTATAGTTCCTCTAGTGGTGATCTACACATGTACCTCGTATCTCGGGACGTCACCAAACAAGTCTCCAGGTTCTATCATGGAGAAACCTTTGCTTGCGTTGTCCGACTTAGATCATCTTGATCCGATGGATGAGTATATCTCTCGGTCTCGAGAGCATTATAGAGGAAGAGGTTCTTTCGGCCTTGAAATAATTCTCTAGAGTTGTTGTGCACAACGATTCTCTTGTGTGTCGGAAAAGAGTTGGGGTTGTGAGGATATTTATAATCAGGTTTGATGTTGTAGAGTTATGAAAATAAATAAATGTGTTACGGATTTTATTTATTTCATTTACTATTATTTAAATCTTTATCTTGAATAATTAATTCCTTGAAATGCACCCACACTGATTATAATAAATATCATTTAAAACATTATTATATCCTCAAAAACCCTGACTGTAAAAACTACATGGTGTGTATTAATAAATACATGGCATGTACTTGTTTTTCATTGAAAACTACATGGCGTGTACATTCATTGTACACAGCATGTATATCTTGTTTTCATTTATTAATTTCTTTTCCGTAATGAAAGATACACGGTGTGTAATTATTAATGCATGGCATGTAATTTTTTACCATGAAAAACTACATGACATGTAATCTTTAATACACAGCATGTATATCTTGTTTTTTCATATCCATCTTCCTCTAATCATTAAAATGATATAGGATTCTCTGAATAATTATTAATCCACTTATGAGAATAATCTCCATTCTACTTGAGATACTTGAATACACTTTCTGTGTGACCCTCTAGGCCTCTTTCTCGTTGGCGTTAGGCGAGATTGCCTAATGTCCAAGATTACTGTGTACCAACGGGTCAAGGTACCCAAGAGAAAGATGTTGACGCCGCATTGACGTATCGCCTCATAAGAATACTTACTGTGTAATTTAATCCATTTTTCTCTATATCTCATCAAGAAGGTTTCATGGAAGTGTCATAAACATATATGCTTGATCCATCATTCATTGACTACCTGAAATAAACTCATCGTTTACACCATGGCCATGCAATTTAATGCGATGGTTATATTTCAATAAAACGGCCTAGATATCATCTTCCATAAATGGAAGGGACAAATCCTTCCTCGACATATCCATTAACAACATGTCACTCGTGATGCAACCAACGTACCCTACTTCCTGCCAACAGTCTATGTGACGGTTTTCATCAGTAAATATAAGTGTGCAAGTCAGGACATGAGTTAATGATCATCTTCCAATCTAAGGACCCTTACACACGCTCACATATAGAAATGTCTGATGACACCAAGACATGCAGAATTACTACTGGCAGGTCTGTTCTAATAATCTCCCATCATGGAGATTACAAAGTGTGACCTCCATGAGAAAGAGTCTATTATTCTTATGAGTACTCACACATGACGGTCTGTATACTATGTGTCCTATCATAGCATGTCATCGAACCGCAGAACATTATTTAAGAATATTGTTATAGAATTTCATGATTCTCATCATAGCGGGGATCTGCCATGACCTTATTAATGCAAAAAATATTCCAGGACATTATTATATTATAGTCATGCAGAACAATGAACAATATATAATAAGTGAACATTCCTGTAATCAAAGTACAAAACAGTTGGTTCTCAGGACACCAACCTTTACAAACTCCCATTTGGACTAGAACCAACTGCCTACGACATTTATTCCGCTAGACCTCACATGATGATCATGTTTCTGTTGAGTCAAGAATTTAGTCAAGGGGTCCGCCATGTTGTCTTCCATGGAAATACTGATCAGTGTAACTTCACCTCCCTGAGAAAAATCCCCCAAGAGATGATAATTGTGAATTATGTGTTTTGTCCGCTGATGTGACCTTGGATCTTTTGAAAGTGACATCTATGAAGTATTATCACAATATAGTGTGATAGGATCTTTACTGCTCATTACTACATCCAGCTCTTGGACGAAGCTTCGCATCTATACTACATCTTTAGCTGCCTCAGAAGCTGCAATATACTCAGAATCCGCTATAGAATCTGCCACCACACTTTTCATTGAGCTCTTCTAGCTCACTGCACCTCCATTCAAACTGAAGATGTATCCAGTCTGCGACTTCATGTCATGTTGATTAGTCTAGAAACTAGATTCTACATATACTCTGATGACTAGTTCCTCATCTCCTCCATAAACCAGGAACATATCCTTAGTATGCCTCAGATACTTAAGGATTGTCTTTAGTGCCATCCTATGGCGGTCTCCTGGATATGCTTGATATCTACCTACTGCACATAATGCGTAAGAAACATTTAGCCTCGTACATAGCATAGAATACATGAATGACCCAACCGCAGATGCATATTGGATCCTTGCCATTCTCTTTATTTCCTCATGTGTCTAAGGACACATTTTTTTTGAAATATGAATGCCATGTGACACTAGAAACAATACCCTCTTGGACGGTTCCATACTAAATCCCTTAAGTATCTTGTCAATGTATGTACTTTGACTCATGCCCACAATTTTCTTGGATCTATCAAGACGGATCTTGATCCCAAGAATATATGCTGACTCGCCCAAGTCTTTCATGGAGAACCATTTATGCAACCATGCCTTAACTGACTATAAGACAGGTACTTCGTTTCCAATTAGTAATATGTCATCAACATATACAATTAGGAAAATGACCACACTTCCACTAAACCTCTTGTAGACACAAGGTGCACATTCATTTGTAACAAATCCAAATTCCGTTATAGCTTCATCAGAATGAATGTTCCATGACCTTGATTCTTTCTTTAATCCATAAATGGATTTCTGCAACTTGCATACCTTGTTGGCATCCTTTGGAGTCCCAAACCCTTCAGGTTTTATCATGTAGACATCTTCCAAGAGGTTCCTGTTAAGGAATGATGTTTTGAAATCCATTTTCCAAATTTCATAGTCATGGTAAGAGGCAATATCCAATAGGATTATGATGGATTTTAGCATCGTAACCGATGAAAAGTTTTCAACATAGTGAATTCCATGACGCTGTCTAAGACCTTTTACAACTATTCGTGACTTATAGGTGCTGTCTTGCCCATCAATGTCCAGTTTCTTCTTAAATACCCATTTATAACCAATAGGCTTTACATCAACTAGAGGATCTACCAAAATCCATACTTTGTTTTGGTACATGGAATCCATTTCAGAATTCGTGGCTTCTTGCCACTTGGAAATGTCTGTGCCTTCAACTGCTTCCTTGTAGGTAAGAGGATCATCATTTTCAACCAATAATGAGTCCAAATCCTTGGTGACAAGAAATCCATATCATTCTAGTTCTCTCACCTCTCTCGTGCTACTATGCAGTTCTTGTGTCTCTGGAACAGATTTTTCTTCCACGGGGCTTTGTGCAATTTGTTTTTATACCAACTCCTGTGTATCTTGAGCCTTGACTTCATCGAAATCTATCTTTCTCCCACTATCTCTTTTGGATATGTTCCCCCTCTCCAGGAATATGGCATTTCTTGCCACTGTAACCTTTTTGTATGAGGGGTTGTATAGGTAATATCCCCTTGTTACCTTGGGATATCCGATAAAGATACACTTTGTGCCTTGGAGTGCATGTTTGTTACCTGAAGAGGCATTAACAAATTCTTAGCTACCCCACACATGTAAATTTGATAACATTTCTTTGCATCCACTCCATAACTCGTATGTAATACCATTTATCGATTTAGTTGTTACTTTGGTAAAATGTCTGCTACTTGTGGTAATGCATATCCCCAAAATTATAATGGAAGACTCGCATGACTCATCATTGATTTCAACATGTTCAACAAGGTGTGGTTCCTCCTTTAACTTACACCATTCCAGTGAGGTGTGTTAGGAGGAGTGAGTTGAGATAGAATTCCAAACTCCCATAAGAAATCAATGAAGTCCTGATTAAGATATTATCCCCCTCTGTTTGAGCGCAGTTTTTTAATCTTATTACCAATCTGGTTCTCAACATCATTCTTTTATTCTTTAAACCAATCAAATGAATCTGACTTCTTACTTATTAAGTAGATATATACATATCTACTAAAATCATTAGTAAAAGTTATGATGTACGGGAACCCTCCCCTTGCTTCAACTGGAAATGGTCAACACACATCTATGTGAACTAATTCTTGAATCTCTTTAGCTCTTTCACCTTTCCCACTAAATGGGGCTTTGGTCATTTTTCCTTGTAGACACGCATGACATACACCATGTGGTTTTAGTTCGAAAGAATATAAATAACCATATTGATGTAATTTTGTCAAACGTTTCTCATTGACATGATCTATCTGGTGATACCAAAGATGGGTGTGGTATGAGTCATGTGAATTAACTTTGTTATCGATTTCCGTAACTTGGTTTGTGTAGTCTAACACATAAAGTCTCTTATATAAATGTTCCCTACCAAAACAAATGCTATCCTTATAAAAATTGCAACATCCACTTCCAAACATAAAGATTAATCCATAAGTATCTAATCTAGATACTGAAATAATGTTTTTTGTTACAAAGGGTACATAATATCATCCTTTCAAAACCAAGACCATCCCCATAGGCAATGTGAAGTTGTAGTCCTCTACAACTACAACAATAGGTTTGGCTCCGTTGGCTACTCATAGATGTACCTCCCCTCGATCAATCTTCCTGAATCTATTTGGTCCATGTATTTGGATACAGATGTGAGAAATACAAGTAGTATCTAATACCCAATTAGTAGAAACAGATAGATTGCATTCGATAAAAAATGCACCTGAAGCTTCCCCTTGCTTCCTTGGCTGGGTGCAGTTTTTCTTCCAGTGGCCCTTCTTGCCACATGCGAAACAAACATCATCATGTTCCTTTGCCTCCCCTTTGATCTTCCTTTTCGTGGAAGGCCATGAAGATGCTTTGGGCTTAATGCTCATTTCCTTCCCTTTCCTTTTATTTACCATGAGTACAGAAGGCTTTTCACGCTTCATGTCATTTTCCACTTGGCGAATTAGGATAAGAAGATCAGATAGAGACTTCTCAATGATGTACATGTTGATGTTCAAAACAATGTTTGAGAAGCTCTGGGGGAGTGCTGTGAGAATGATATTGGTACCCAGTTCATCAGGGAGTTTAAACCCTAGAACCACCAAGCACTCAATGTAGCCAATGATCTTCACTACATGAGGCCCAGCTGGGGAACCCTCTCTATGCATGCTCTGAAATAGAGTCTTGGATATCTCAAACCTTCCCTAGATTTCTCTCTCCTTTTATAGACCAAAGAGGTGCTCGAGCATCCTATAGGCATCCATGTCTTCATGAGACATCATGAGCTAACTAGAATTTGATGATATCATCAAACATTGAACATCTAGTGCATCGTTCAAATGTTAATCACAGACTATGAAATCTTCATCACTTTCCCCTGGGGCAGGGGAATCAGGAAGTGAGGACTCCAGCACATGAAACTTTTTTTCATGGTGTAGGATAACCCGAAGGTGCCTAAACCATTCATGAAAGTTAATGCCAGTGAGGATGTTGTCTTTATCTAGAATTAATCGCAGAGAAAATGTGGTTGATGTGTTTGTCATTTTGATTCTACAAATTAAAAGATCAGATTTATCAGTACTTTCTTGATTACATTTTATGAGAAATAATAAATTTTATTAAGTCTCCCACTATTTTATCAAGTCATAATGGCCCTCACCATTGAACTCAGAATGTCGATTTGCATTGAAATTCTAGTGGAAAGGATCCATATTCCCCTTTGCATAACCCCAAAAAGGTTTGGTCAAGATTTTTGAAGGTATTTAGGTAGGAAGGTCTTTTCCAACTGTGATCTCACAGTTCCTTGATCTATTGAGTGGACTCCCCAATCCTGAAATCCTCACTTGGATTTCCTCAAATCTTGCCTCCAATATTACATCAAGTCTAGAAAGGGATACTACTCTTGATTTAATATGGTTAAGTAAACCTGAAACCTTCCATAAGGGTTTCATTTGAAATGTAAGTGTCCCAACAAGGGTTTGTCAAACACATAGTTTTATTGAGTCTTGACCTTAATCAGGTAAGAGAAGGCTATGTATGACTTAATATGGTATTGAGGGATTTTTATCCTTTATGTGTAGTTTTGAATTATCACATGCTTGTTAATATTATGTTATTCTTCCTTAAGTGATTAACCATGTTCTGATAATGTTTACGCATAGTCCAATTTTTATTTTATTCCATCTTTGCGTAATTGTTCATTTTATTAACTATGTGATCGCGACAACACATACACAATAAATAAACCATGCAATTTACAGTGAAATAAAATTATATGGTATGGTCATGAGCTTCTATTGGTTAGCTTATATAGCAGTTTTGATAAGCTAACCCTGACCTAGGGAAAAACACCTTGAACCCGATGGTTCGTGTATTGTAGCTCCCACCTATCCACCTTTGTATCTTATTGGGTAAGTTTCACCACAACTTCGGGTTTTTAACCATCTCCTCCTGCATGGGAGATCCTCCATTACATGGTGTTTACATTAAAGAAACCATGGGCACGCAGGCCCTACATTTTATTGGAAGAAGGCTCGTAAGCCAACAAATTTAAATAAATTTAAATGAAACAAAATGCAAATTCAAAGGGTCTTGGGTCTAGCTCATGATCATCCTTATCATGCAACGACATTTACCCATATTTATCATTCAAATTATTTTAATCGTTCTTTCATTTAAGATAAGCCACACTCGAATTCAATTAAATATGATCTTATAATTAATCAATTCTTTATCTTAAATACCTTCCTGAATTTCCTTGAGATTCTTCTCATCCATTTTCCTTGTACGAGTGTTTGTACATTAGAGGAAAAATGGTGAAATTACATTTCTAGAAATTACACGGCATGTATTTTATAATTACACAGTGTGTATTTCTTTCCACTCTTTATCCAAAGTACACGCTGGGGGCTTTGGCGTGTCTTCTGTATTTTGGAAATTTTGGAGTACACGGAGTGTAGATAAATCATACACGGCATGTACTTCCTTGTTATGCAGTAACCAGCCTGGCGATCCCATGTATGCGGTACACGGCTTATCCTTGTACATGGTTTCACCTGGGCCAAAGCGGACTACACGACGTGTTGCTCCAACATACACATCATGTATTCTGGTTTCCACACGCTATTCACTTCTGGTCAACATGGCGTGATTAATACTTATGAATATTCAATTAACATGGCCTGGTTTGGCGGACCAGTGCCGGTTCGTTGAACCTAAGTACATGGCATTTAGTTTTAATTATGCGCTGTGTAATCCCGTGTTGTACAGTTCGAAAGAGCGGCTTCTCCGGATGAGTTCCTCGTTTCTATTTTAATCAAAAATTAAAATTAAAATGTCATTTTTTTGATATGAATTGTGAAACAAAGGAGGAAGAATATATCTTTTATATTCATATTGATAGAATGATATATTTCGAATTGAATCAAATATAAATGCGTAAATTATCAACGAAAATTAATAACTAAAATCAACGTTGTAACCTCCCTCTAATACCATTTGAAGGTTTCGAGTGTAGCAGAAGCGCGTGGATGGATGTACCCACTTGGCTTTTTGTAAATAACCATGATCAATCTGGGATCAATACGACGAAAAATGCCAGTCTCCATGGATCGAATCACAGAAATGGACTAAGAAAAGGAAATTCCCAGAACCAGAAAGTAGGATCGTTATAGGTTGATTATACTTGATTTAATCAATTGAAAAGAAATACCTTTTGGGTTTTCTTTCATTGTTTATGTTCTTGATCATGTTCTAATGTGATTAGTCATTGCGTCACAGAATCCAAGTGTAGACTTCCTCTAGCGGTGATCCACACATGTACCTCTTATCTCAGGACATCGCCAATGGAGTCTCCGGGTGGTAGTGTGGAGAAACCTTTTCTTTCGTTGTCTGCCTTAGATCATCTTAATCCGATGGAAGAGGATCTCTCTCGGTCTTGAGAGCACTCTTGGAGGAAGTGGTTCTTTTGGGCTCGAAATACGTCTCCATAGTTGTTGTGCACAACTATTCTCTTGTGTGTTGGAAAAGAGTTGGGGTTATGAGGATATTTATAATCAGTTTTGAGGTTGTAGAGTTATGACAATAAATAAACAAGTTACGCGTTTTATTTATTTTATAGACTCTTTTTAAAAACCCCATATCGAATAATTAATTCCTTGACATGCACCTACACTGATTATAACAAATATCACTTAAAACAATATTATATCCTCAAAATCCCGACTACAAAAACTACATGGCGTGCATTAATAAATACATGCCGTGTACTTGTTTTTTATTGAAAACTACACGGAGTGTACATTCAACGTACACAACGCGTATATCTTGTTTTCATTTATTCATTTCCTTTCCATAAAGAAAAATAAACGGCAGGTAATAATTAATACACGGTGTGTACTTGTTTTCCATGAAAAACTACACGCCGTATAATCTTTAATACATGGCATGTATATATTGTTTTTCTTTTCCTTCTTCATCCAATCATTAAAACAATCTAGGATTCATTGAATAATTATTAATCCACATATGGGAATAATATTTATTCTACGTGAGATATTTGAATACACTTAGTGTGTGACCCTCTAGGCCTCTTTCTCATTGACATTAGGCGAGCTTTCCTAAATTCCAAGATTACTATCTAGAAATGGGCCAAGGAACCCAAGAGAAAGAAGTTGATGCTGCATTGATGTATCACCTCATACGAATACTTACTGTGTAATTTAATCCCTTTGTCTCAATATCTCATCAAGCAGATTTCATGGTAGTGTCATAAACCTATATTCTTGATCCGTTGTTCTTTGACTACCTGAAATAAACTCATTGTTTCCACCATGGCCATGGAATTTAATGCGAGAGTTCTATTTCAATAAAAGGGAAGAGATATCAACTTCCATAAATGGGAGGGATAAATCCTTCTTCGGCTTATCCATTAACAACATGTCACTCCTGCCACACCTAACATACCCTACATCCCACCAAATGTCTATGTGACGGTTTTCATCAATAAATCTATGTGCGTGAGTCATGAAATGATTTAATGATAATATTCCAGTTTAAGGACAATTACACACGCTCGCAGATAGTAATGTCTGATGACACCAGGACATGAATAATTACTACATGCAGATCTGTTCTCATAATATCCCATATTGTAGATTACCAAGTTTGAACTCCATGAGAGAGAGACTCGTCTTTTTACGAGTACTCGCACATGATGTTCTATATACTATGTGTCCTATCATAGTTTTCCATCCAACCGCAGAACTTTATTTAAGAATATTGTTATAGAATTTTAAGGTTCTCATCATAGCGGGGATCTAGCATGACCTTATTATTGTAAAAATATTCCCGGACATTAATATATTATATTAATGCAGAACAATGAACAATATATAATAAGTGAACATTCATTTAATCAAAGTACAAAACAGTGGGTTCTCAGGACCCCAACCCTTACAAGTACCTCCATTCTATGCTCCGAAAAATGTTCTTTGTATGGTGAAATTCAACTAGATAAGGCCATCACTTCCTTTTTCTGAGTAAATAGGATTTGTTAAATCCTTATATTTATACTAATCATATGATTACTGTTCAAAGGTTATATTTGCAACAGTAATAATTCTTAAAGGAATTTAAAAAAAATTAAGATGGTTAATATTTTTTATATAACCATTTTTCCTAATATTATAATTAATTTGATCATGAGTAATTTTAATTAACAAATTTATGGGTCATTACTTTGAGTTTTGTGATTTATGATAAATGGGCCACTTTTAACATTTTTAAAGAATATTTCATCTAGTACATAGATGAATAGGATTTACCCCAAGTCGATCTTTAGGAGTGGAATATATATCCCCATATAAGTCCTGAAGATAAAATGTCATTGGACGATCAGGATTGGGAGTTTGTAATGGGAGAGGAACAGAAAATGATGATATGTTGTGCGGGTAGGGCAGACCTACCTAGGGTAGAATGTTATAGATTAGAGATTTGGAGCATTCCTGATATATATAGAATAACCTACACATAAGGAGTAGAGTGTTGATCTATCTACAATATGAGGTTAAATATTAGTATCATATAATTTTGTATCTTTATTATTAAACATATGCGCCACCAATTAAATAATATATATGCCACCCATAGAATGTATTGGGATCAAAAATGATTTATATTTATTAATGATAGTTAATACTATATTGTGGAATGGTCTGAGATTGTATGCTAATGAAATGAGTTCCCACTCGTGATTGTATATTAACCTTTCTTAATGATCCTCTTCACCCCCAAGATGATGAGTTGTGATATCATTCATAGAATGGAATGGTTGGATCCAAATCAAGACCATATTGATTATTGACATTATAGTGTGTATTTCTCATCACCCATGGGTGGTAACTATATTTGAAAGTATGAATAGAATTTCAATGAAATTTGAGATGGTCTTGAGAAATGTGATCTGGCCTAGTGATATACTGAATTGATATCCATTATCTGAATTATTAGGAATTGTGACATACAAAAACACCTCTTGTAGGGGAATAGTTCATGGATATATTCTCTGATGAATTTTTGGGACTACCTATTATAGGAGTTGTAGAGATCACAGTTGATCTTGACCCGAGAGAAAAACTAGTGACTATACATACTTAAATGATGGAACCTATAAAGACTTATGAAGTCAAAAGAGAGTTGGATGACCAATAATCAAATGGTTTTAAACAACCTAGTACATCTACTTGGTTTTCATCTATCCTTTTATCTGTGAATAAATATTGTATCCTTAGGATTTGTGTAGATTATAAAAAGATAAATAGACTTAAAATTAATAATGAATATCCAATACCTTGTAGAGATGATCTCGGGGGATAGTTGATTTTCTTAGATATTTAAATTACATCATCATATAATCATGTAGGGGTTAAACCCTCAAATATAATATTTACATATTTTTGATGTAGATATTTCATTTACAAGTATATTTTAATGTCGTTTGGTCTCATGAACACCAAAAAAGTATTTATGTCACTCATATATCCAATTTCCATCACACACATATATTTGTTTTCGAACCACTCATGGATGAAACCATAGTGTATTCTCATACTCAACATGAGAAAGAAAATCATCTAGAAATCCAATTTAATACACTAATGAAGGAATATATATAAGCTATGCTCAAAAAATTACACATTCGTAATTATAATGTTCACCTTCATGGTCACATTATTTCAGAATTAGAGGAATATATAGATTTAGTGATGTCGAGAGATATGTTTTCTTGTGATAATTCCATGAATAACATTAATATTACATTTTTTGGCTGAAAATTTATTACAAGTGTAATATCTTGGATTTCTCATATCATGTAGCATCTCTTCAAGGCATGACAAAGAATGGAATCATGATTACATGGTCAGAATCTTGTGAAATATCATTTGCAGAGCTAGAATGACTACTTACCTCAGTAACATTCCTGATTCTCCATGATATTTTTATGGGAAACAACATATATTATGATGCATCATGTACTAGGGTAGGATTAATTATAATAAAACGGTACAAATTCATGGTGTTAAAGTCTAACTAGTTGAGTCACCATGAGTGAAATTATCTTATATATGATCACAATTTTTCAGTAGGTGTTATTGATAAATGTTAATGGATTCATTATCTTATATGAGAGTTGATTATGTTATACACAAACCAGAAAATGCTCAAATACATATTTATGTTGTGTAACTTGAATCTATGGTTGAATATATTGGATTATTACTATTACAATTTTAAATTTGTGATCACTTAAATGAATGGTAAGGGAAATTTAGTGGATGATTATCTAAGAGAGAATACTTATCCATACATTTTTCTAGAATCTTGTACCGAATGGAACATGATAGGACATTTATCTAAAATGAATTTGGTTTTTTAGTATTGTCATGAGATTATTATTCTTGTAGATTTAATTTCATACCAATTAATCATAGATCATGTGATGATGAGATATGTCTCATATCTTGAAGGCTTATCCTGGACGGAATTTGCTTTAGGTGATCAACCACCACATATTTTGGTTTTGGTGAGGATGTGATCTTGATTATTAATGTGCATGTTTGTATTCCAGAAGACACGTGTGAGAAATTATTATTAGGATACCATTATTTTAGATTATATGTACATGCTTTAATTACTAATATATTTCATAACCAATGCAAATAGTATTAGATTCTTCAGATGAAAAAATTGATTTTATGTTTTTTAATTTTGCGTTCAACCTGTTAGAAGATTAATTAATGACACTAATAGTATGATAGTTTCTTACAATCATTACCCATTCAATAGTGGACATTTGATTATTTAATTATGTATTTCATGATAAGATTTCAAAAATAATACTGTGGAATTGACTATATATGTTTTACCATCAATTGTATAAAAATGGTACCCCACAAAATTACTATATGGTAAGGCTATTATGTATATGAAAATTGAAGAATCTACATTTGATAGATTATAATACTCCATAGGGTCTAGATTAATACCCAATCTGATAGTGATTGGTTATTAACCTCTCATTTTGGAATGTGTAACGTGGGATATATGTTCACTAGAACATCTGAGTATAGCACACCCCCCTCAAACTAATTGTAAGCCCAATAATACTATTTAGGTATTATATTATATGATCTAAGAATAAAACCATGATTTAAGAGTTTCTTGGGATAAAAAATATCATATTTCAGGATTATCATTTTGTTATATCTTTAATTTAATGATATCTATGAATCCTATTGATTCAATATATTTTAATCCATATTGACCACCCTTGTAATGGTCAAAGGATGCTAACACATTTATACAAGGACCATGTCTCATTTAGGAGATATCAAAGAAGGAATAACTGATAAAAAAGTGTATAGAAATAGATTACAATAGTTTTAATTCTTATACAAATCATGGTTATAGAACATTCGAGTTCGATGATAGAGATCGAGTTTTTATCCATGTTTCTCTTGGATTGGTTTGTCAAAAAATTGTCAGACAAGGAAATTTATCACTAATATTCTTAATACCATTTAATATTTTGGATAGGGTTAGACCAGTGGCTTATCAGATATATTTTATTATGAAATATGTGCCTATGTGTTATTTATTTAATGTTTAATAGTTGTGTCATTACTATTATGTCACATGTCATACACTTCACCCTAATGCTGTATAGATGGATGTTGATGTATCTTTTGTGCATTATACTGAATATATTATTCAACCAAGCATGATGTAACATTAAGGTAGGTTAGTTAATATTTTGGCTACTGTGGAATAAAATCCATTTACATAAGGGGAAATAAGAGTTATACATCGATATATATCATATGTTTCTAGAGTTATTCATATATTATACCCATCCAACTTTATAAGGGAAACCAATGAATGACTTTTTAGGGGTGGATGTTATAATATCTATATTTTTTAAAATGTAAAAAATTATTTTTCATTCCGTATAATTTTTTTAATAAATGTTAATTATTTTTAATGATATTTTCTGAATATTTTGAGCTCATTCAGAGTACAATATTGCAATTTTTGAAGATACATGTTGGGTTGTATGGTTGTTTAATGGTTAGTAAAATAAATTTTCCTTTGGAGGAGGATCATGATTTGTAAACCATTTAAGAGAGAAAACATTAGAATGATGGAAATATAATAAATTTTATGTGTGTGATGAATGGTTGGATCATAGTTTCTTTTAACTGTGTACCTAGCCTTGTGAGGGGTGTAGGATTTGGGAAGTAAGAATGCACTAGATGTGCATATATTGTCTGATTATTCTCCAAGACCATGAGATTCAAGAATTCTTCAATAGTGGAAAATTCATGGTCGACTAAGTGTTTTAAAATCAAGTAGCCATACCATGTGTCCCTTTTAAAAGATTGATTTTACTTTTTTCCCTTTTACCATTATGTGTTTTCCTTCCCCTTTCTCATTTATTTTTCATACAAAAGTAGCCTCACTATCTCCCTTATTATTCTTCAATATGAAATTTTATATTTATATAATATGAAATCTTAATCGAATACCATCAATCATATTGGATCTCCCTTGGAATATATTTATGCCCTATTAATTCTTTTTCATGATTCTCTTACACTTATTAATGCGACCATCATGGGAGAAAATATTCTTTATTCATAACGGAAATTTTTCAGGCCTCACATTTCTATCATTCTATCCCAAAATAAAAAAAATACTTTAGGATGAGTCATCTACCACTTTAATGTATGCGGTTTGGTTATTTTCCATAAAAATATATACGTCCATTTCATGTGACCCTATTCCATGTTCTAGACTTTTGATGCAACACATTTAAACATAAATTTTAATTTTATAAATTTTATTCACCAATAAGCTGTTATCATTAAAAAAATCATTATCTGAATTTGTATATGTTAGAACAAGTAAACCTTTAGAGTATTCAATATAAATCCCGATGATCCATATAAAATATTTTGTGATTACACCATCTTTGGAATTTTTTATATTTGACTATGATAAATGTAATTATTTACTTGAATTGAATAGAATGGTATGATATCATTCTGGGTCCCTATACATCAGAAATAGAATATTGATGTTTTTTGAATTGAAATTACAAATTTATTTAAATTAAATGTTAATGCGAAGACCATTCCCCCTATAAACTTTTTAAATATAAATTATGTTCATGGATATAATTTTTGTTATAGAATAAAGAATAGTTATTATATCATCACTAACTACGATCATAGACCTATACCAATATTGATGGTGTGCCATTCCTAGAGTGATACTTCAACTCCCATACAAGGTTTAATTAGACAAAACCTTGGGATGCCAACAAATTCATTTATATGATTTCCATGTAAAATAACACACTCAGATTTTGTCATATTTTAAATCTTGAAT
This sequence comes from Viscum album, assembly GCA_963277665.1. NCBI lineage: Eukaryota > Viridiplantae > Streptophyta > Magnoliopsida > Santalales > Viscaceae > Viscum > Viscum album. The sequence goes on from OY728125.1 coordinate 1,820,749,942, forward strand.
ACCCTATCATGGAATTGAGGGATGATATAAATTTATAGAAAGTACATTAAATTCACTGGATTATTATTCATGGATTTGAATTAATGTTATGGAACACATTAAACCCAACCAAGGTATCTATTCCAATCTCACAATGATGCTACCTTGGAAATGTTCCTAGGAATCAAGTATAAATCCCATTTAGGGGATTTGTGAATGGTATACCCCTATGTATTTCACATTGCATATAAAATATAAAACCAATGAAAATTATGGGACCTTAAATTTTTATCATTATATATGAACATTGTGGTTGAATGAATTGGGTCCCAACCTTATAAATATAAATGTAAAATATATACTGCTGAGTAAAATTATAGATTAGGATGGAGTTGATTTTACCACATGGTTATAATATGATGAATATAGAATGACATGATTTTTTTATTTACATACTTTATTTATTATTCATGCACAATTATCATATTATATTCAGATACTGGATTGTGTGAAATGAAATTAGTGGTGGGCTTTTATGTTTTACTCAAACCCTGTTTGGGCCACTGATTGGTACCCAAAAAAAATTTATGGATATAGCTCGGGATAATAGGAATCACCCCATAATGGATTCTTAACATTAGTTACTAGGATTATGTATGAGATTAGATGACCAAGATAGTAATTGTGAAACTATTACAGATTTCCTTTTATCATTTGGTGTGATTTCTTTGATAAGTTATTTTTTCTGCCTACAATAATATTTCATGTATACCCCAATTTTTATAACATCAAAAAATTCCCATTTTTATATTTTACCAGTTATTGGTATATCTATCTATATTTCTCATTATGATTCATTTCCACTAGTCATATTTTTCTTTAATCCCCAATTTTTAAATTATTTAAAACTATTATATAATCCGATTTTGATGGAATAGTCTCCCCATGGAACATCCTTATATCTTTTGTGATAGATGACATACTTTAGTGTATGAGGAGGAATGATTAAGGAAATATAGCTAATAGTTTCAGGTTACATATGATTGAACAATGTGTGTGATGTTTTAAATTCAGTAGCTTCCATGTCTACTACCTTAAGAATATTCTTTTCAAAATTCCTCTCATAATAGAAAATGGTTACAACATCTCGATGATTTTTAATGAATTTATGTATCCCAACAAAATGGATGGAGTAAACCTGAAAATTGGTGTATATTAAAAAATTAACCAATGTAGTAATAAATCTACTATACTTCTTGTATTATTTCTAAGAAACCTTAATAATAGTTGGGACCTTCCTAGGATCATATTTCTGATTGACCTCTAGTAAAGAACCCCAATATGTGCAAAAACCACCCACCATCATGAATTATATTTGATGTTAGATCATTTAAAATTTGATAACCATTTTATTCTTTGAATATTGGGTCATTTAGTAATTAAATCCCCCTAGAGTCTTGATGATCACTAGTCACTTTGTATGTATAAATGATTATTATTGTCATGACCCCTTCCCACGAAATATTCCCCTCCTGAGTTGGCAATGGTTAAAGGGAGATAATGACCCCCCGAGTCCCACCTCCAGTAGGCCCTGAGGTGATGACTAGCACCAAGGGTATGAGTATTCACAAATATGGGAGGCATTGCCCTTTTTATTATTTATGATCAGGAAATAGGACATGTAAACCACCAAAAAGTAAAAGAACAAGTGTATAGAAATAATCCCAATCCAATCCCACATGCATGTTTAAATAGTTCTCAAACAAGGTACAATTACAAGAATGCTCAAAAAGTACAATGCCAAAAGAAACAATAGTACAAAAAACTGCAACAAATCCAACTATCCTGACTAGTAGGGTCTCGCACAACCCTGGTAGTCCTCCTAGAAACCACAAAGTAAAAGTAGGGTGAGCATACAAGTATACTCAGTAGAGAAACCTAATGCTCTCGTGCACAAGTGGGGAGACATCCAAATGTCCCATGAGAAAACAGAAGAACCAAAACCTAGTAAGGAATATATCCACCCAGACTCATCAGTCACACTCACTAAGTAAAACAAGTCAATAGAGTATTGTAGTAATGTTATCAAAGTATGGGTACCCTGCACCACCTTCCCATTGGTTATTGAAGACATCCTACCCATCAGACCAATCCCTCCATTCTCACCGTAGTTCCACTGCCTCACCCCGCCCACACACACCTGAGACACATCCTCACACAGTCCCACTGCCAAACCCTTCCCGCAAACACCTGGGCCACAACTGTCACACATAACCATGCATGCAAACACCTAGGCCAGAAAAACCACCGCCACGCCCGAAGACACCTAGGCTAGAAGATCTAATGCCATGCCCGAAGACACCTGGGCCTCATCCCAAAGTCACTTGGGAAACCACCTGCCCGCACACAACTGGGACAACCACCACACTACCCTGACTGAATATTCATGGGCCAATAATGGACCTCAGGCCATCACAGCCTACCCGAAGATACATGGGCTACCTGGGAAGGGAGCAGAAAGGAGCTAATAACCAGCCACTAATATAATTGTTGGGAAAAACACCCTCCCCCATGAAATGGGGGTGTTCGGCACTAATTTCTCAAATTGGGTGGTGTGCATAAAGAAACATAAAACGTACAGATTTATATAAGTATAACAATGACTAAGCCCATACTAAGGCTTCTGCAAAAACTTCTGAGCATGTGCCTTGGTACTGCTACTTTGAGAGTATGCACACAATAAACAATCCCAAAACCCCATTTAATTTTTTCATGTTTCAACAGCTTTAGTTATCAGTTTCTTATCAACCGGAAACTATCAAAAACCAATGAGGATCAAGCGTTCATAAAACATATCCCTACCATCCACAAATCAATTTAAGAAAAACAAAAGCAACACAAACAAGTCCATTCTTATTAGTTAACCAACCCCATTGCTTATTATTCATGTTCCGTTACCAAGCCACACTATTCATTAACTCTTCCACATTTTATTTATTATTCACAACCCATAGTTTGTTCACATTCAAACCCATCCATACAGCCCCACTTCCAGCCACCATAACCACAATCACACCGAAACCCTTACATCATCATCCCTTTGCTAACATTTATCACAGCCCCACTGCCCATCACCAACATAACATTCACACCAACCCACAACCAAGCCAACTACAGCCCACAACACACCCAATCAACAAAAACCCACAAAACACCCCCTATTTCACATAAACAAACGCTAAGCATCACCCACATGTTTATTATTTCAGTTTTGTTCAACCGGGGTGATCATACAGGGGTTTTGGTTATTCATTTAATCATCCAACTTTACGTGATTAACCAATTTCCAAATTCCCCAACATTTCCATCTATAAGCGGCCTAGAAAGATAGGGAAACATTTAATTCTGCAAGCAAAGTCTCCCAATGAACTTGATTTTCAATAGGCATAAGCCTATTCAATTCACAACATAATATCCCAGGATATAAATAATGTAACTACAATCACAAACTTCACATCCCCGTTATATAAAGCAGTTATTATCTTTATTAAACCGGTTCAAATGTGTTTCATGTAAAGACGAGGGAACCCACCCTGCACGATATACAATATAGAGAGACTATGGTAAGATCCCTACGTCAATAGGTTCTGATGTCCTTCTACTAATACAAACACCACGATCACAAGGATTATCCCAGAATGACTTTCTAGAGGTGTTCGTCAAAGACTGTAGTTCCCGTCAATTATCATAAGTCTCCTCATTTGGAAACTATGGAGGGGAAGTCGAAGAAGAAGGAAAAAAATAGGGTGCATGAGTTTCTCCTCACAGACACGATCCCGCAGTCACTGACGGATCGACGATCGGAGTCCGGATGATGAAGTTAGGAGGAAGGCTTCTAGAATATCCGGGAGCTTTGTCGTGCGGATAATAAGAGAGGTTCGTAAATAACATGTGACCCCCTATTATATAGGCAACAAAAAGGTAAAACGGTTATCAGTGTGTATTAATGAATACACGACGTGACCGTACAACTGTTACATTGTTTGACTGGTCAACACACGACACGTCATGTGGTTTCCATGCGTTTAATGATAATAATAACTTTAATTAATAATAGGTGTTTAATTGACCCGATACAAGATTCATAAAAAGGTATTAATCATTTGTCTTAAAATTAAATTCATAATTTCAGGGTTATGTTGCCACCGACGGTTTGTCAAACTGATACCGTATGAGGGAGATACGTTGGATACAAGATCCTATAATAAAAATGATATTATTATTGGGTGTTTTATGGACCTTAGGCATGAACCATAATTTATTATCCTAAATTATACTGTAATCGACCATATTAATGACAGGATCACATCGCCACTGACGGAAGGTCAATCGGATATCGCGCGTGGGAGTTACATCGGGTCAATTTTTTAATAATAATATTAAATCAATTTATTCAAGATATTTTCGGGTACCCGATCTGAAAACCTGAAAAATACATCCAATATTAGACTCATAAATTTTGTCTCGAAGTCAGGTTCTCACTGCCACTGATAGTTCATAAAACCGAGGTCGGATGAAGTAGTTACAGACAATTAGGTGTTTTATCACCCAAATTAATAATAACAATATTTTATTAATATTTTTAATCAATTATTTATTTATTTTTCATAATTCCAAAATCAATCACGATTTGAGTTTTGTTGAGAACTAGAATTAAACACCCATTCCCCCTTTTTCTTTTATTTCTCTTTTAATCTTATTTCTCTTATTCCTTTTTTTCTTTCTCTCTCCAATCCGCCTTCTTCTACAAATTTCATCACGCACCCAAAAAAGTGGTGCCTCTTTATTCTTTTTCATTTTTCATTATTTATTAAACTATTAAAATAATAATATATATAATTTATAATTATAAAAGGGGAAAGGGAAATTCACCCCTCCCCTCCCCATGCATTTCATTAGCATTAATTTTAATTCTTCTCATTTATCATAATTATAATATATTAATTATTATATAAATTATGTAAAGATACATGGGGAAATGCACCTCATACTTATGTCCATAACATATCATTTATTATAGAAAATGTATTAAACATTATATAAAACATATAATTAATATCACCATAATATTGGGGTGGAAAGAGATTTTTACTGTAACGCAATCACGGTGCAAGATTTGTGCTCCCCCATTTAATTCCCATTAATTTAAAAACGGTTTCCTTTATTAAATTAAAACCATTTAATTTAATTAACCTGATATATATACATATATATATATACATATTTACATATTGTTATCATTATTATCCACATAATAATAACTCGCATTTAATATTATTAATGCACCACCTCGCTTCCTCTGTGCATCTTCATTTATTTTTTTGCAATAAATACCATGACTCATTTCATTAATTTCTAATTATTATTAATATTATGAATAATATTAATAACAAAACTCCCATTATTATTATTAAAATTTAATTTCAACAATTACTCAATTAATAAACCACATCTTTCATTTATCAACATCTAATGGGTCACACACCTTCCAACTTCACATCATTGATAATAATAACACCCATTAAATCATTTTATCATGATTATTCTCTTTTTAGTTTAATTATTCACACAATTTATGTCATTATCATTATTATTTAATATATTTTTATGTTATCATTAGTATTAAAAATTATCATTATAATGCGCATCATGTTTACCACATCGATTTCAACAATGGAATGGACCTGAGGGGTCCGGGCCATTACACCAGATACTTCTCAAAACATTCTCATCCTCGAGAATTCAAAAAACCAACCCAGAAGAAAGAATGGATCTGAACAACCATTCCGTAAGATAACTCTCAAGGATCTCGTCATAAAAGGAAAAAACTGACAACCCTAATCATAAGAGATAGGAATTCCTTCTCCCATATCGAGATATTATCCGATTTAGGCGTCACTAACTTGCTTGAACGGGTTTAATCGCATCCACATTAATGCGTCTCAATTAGGAATTAGGTCTCCTGAATTCTATTTATTTGGATTTTACAAACTTACAATGCCCCCAACACCATACAAAACAAAAATAATTTTCCCAAACACATGGCTTGAGGAACTCCTTCTCCCATGTCGAGATATTATCTGCATTAGGCAGCACCGACTCGTCTTCACGGTTTTAATGGCATCAACATTAATGTGTCTCGATTAGAGATCAGGTCATCCTCTCCCCACATGTTAGGACTCTTCACACACATTTAAATGAAAGAGGGAAACAACACAACATTATAGACTCATGAAAAACAAGGTCCAGGCCCAAAGCATGGGCGATAACGAGTTTCAACAAAGGAGTGTGACGCTCCAAAAACATAAACGAGAGCATTTATGTAAAACCAAAAACATCTCTCCTTATCTCTAGCCTAGCTAGGGTTTCCACTTCTGTTGCGTTCAACTGTCCACATCCCACTCCTCTTCCTCTCTATGGACGTCCATGTTCCATAGTTGTACGATAAACAAAGACCGCCTAAGCCCAAGTAGTAAGGAAATATCTCAAGGTTTTATTTTATCATTTTCATTTCAATTTCTTTCCAAGAACACCCAAATAATTTAAAATAAAAATCACGAGGAATGATGTACCTTTCCTAGGGTCTCTACCCTGTAATAAATGTAGTCTTACTTGGTCGTTCGGTAAGATCAGAGTCCTTGCATCAGATCACAGGGGGCCCTTAAATCTCGTGTCCTAGCCGGTCTTCCCTGGCCTATGTTATGCACCAAGATTAACCAACATTGTTACCCTACCATCCCATGCGATCTTCAATATTCCTAACTCCAGACTCCATCCTATCTCTCAACCATCACCTTTGATACCTTTCTATCACGACCCTCTCCCACCAATGATGCCCCTCCTGAGCTAGCAATGGTGAAAGGGAGATAATGACCCCCCGAGTCCCACCTCCAGTAGGCCCCAAGGTGGCGACTAGCACCAAGGTTATGAGTTTTCACAAATATGGGAGTCATTATTCTTTTTATTATTTAAGATCGAGAAATATGACAAGTAAAACACCAAAAAGGAAAAGAACAAGTGTATAGAAATAAACCCAAACCAATCCCACATGAATGTTTAAATAGTTCTGAAATAAGGTAAACATACAGAAAGCTCAACAAGAACAAAACCAAAAGAAACAATAGTACATAAAACTGCAACCACTCAAAATGTCCAGAGTAGTATGGTCTTGCACGACCCTGGTATTCCTCCTGGAAACCTGAAAGTAAAAGTATGTTGAGCGTACAAGTATACTCAGTAGGGAAACCTAAATCTCTCGTGCACAAGTGGGGAGACATCCTAATGCCACATGAGAAAACAGAAGAACCAAAACCTAGAAAGGAATTTATCCACCCAGCCTCATCAGTCACACTCACCATGTAACACAATTCTATAGAGTATAGTAGTAATGTTATCAATGTATGGGTACCCCAAACCACCTTCCAACTGGTTTTTAAAGAAATCCTATGCATCGGACCAATCCTGCCATTCTCACCACAATCCCACTGCCTCACCCCGCCCACACACACCTAGGCCACATCCTCACGCAATCCCACTCCAAATCCCTTCCCGCAAACACCTAGGCCACAACTATCACACGTAACCTTGCCTGCAAACACCTAGACCATGACAAACACAACCACGCCTAAAGACACCTGGGCTAGAAGATCTACTGCCATGCCCGAAGACACCTGGGCCTCATCTTGAAGAAACTTGGGAAACCACCTTCCCATACACACCTGGGCCAACCCCCACACTACCCTGCCTGAAGATTCATGGGCCAATAATGGACCTCAGGCCATCACAGCCTACCCAAAGATACTTGGGCTACCTGGGAATGGAGCAGAAAGGAGCTAATAACCATCCACTAATAGAAGTGTTGGAAAAAACACCTTCCCCCATGAAATGGGGGTGTTCGGCACTAATTTCTCAAAATGGGTGGGGTGCATAAAGAAACATAAAATGTACAAATTTATATAAGTATAACGACCACTCAGCCTATCCTAAGGCTTTTTCACAATGTTCTGAGCACGTTCCATGGCACTGCTACTTCGAGAGTATGCACACAACAAACAATCCCAAAACCCCATTTAATTTTTTCATGTTTCAACAGCTTTAGTTATCAGTTTTTTAACTACCAGGAAACTATCAACAACCAAACATGATTAAGTGTTCATAAAACATATCCCTGCCATCCAAAAATCAAGTTAGGAAAACACAATGAACACAAACATGTCCCTTATTATTAGTCAACCAACCCCATTGATTATTATTCATGTTCCGTTACCAAGCCCCACTATTCATTAACTCTTCTACATTTTATTTATTATTCACAACCCATAGTTCATTCACATTCAAGCCCATCCCTACAGCCCAGCTTCTAGCCACCATAACCACAATCAAACTGAAACCTGTACATCATCTTCCCTTTGATAAAATTTATCACAGCCCCGCTGCCCATCACCAACAAAACATTCACACCAACCCACTACCAAGAGAACTGCAGCCCACTGCTCACCCGATCAACAACAACCCAAAAAACACCCCCTCTTTCACATAAACAAACCCTAAGCAGCACCCACATTTTTATAATTTCAGTTTTTTTCAACCGGGGTGATCACACAAGGGTTTTGGTTATTCATTTAATCATCCAACTTTACATGATTAACCAATTTCCAAATTCCACAACATTTCCATCCATAAACAGTTTAGAAATATAGGGAAACATTTAATTGTGCAAGCAAAGGCCCCCAATGACCGTGATTTTTGAAAGGCATAAGCCAATTCAATTCACTAGATAATATCACAGGATATAAATAATGTAACTGCAATCACAAACTTCACATCCCCATTATATAAGCCATTTATTATCTTTATTAAACAGGATTAAATGTATTTCATGTAAACAAGAGGACACCACCCCGCATGATAAAAAATCTAGAGAGACGAAGGTAAGATCCATACCTTAACAGGTTCTGATGTCCTTCTACAAATACAATCACCACGATCACATGGATTCTCCGAGAACAACTTTTTAGAGTCGTTCGTCAAAGACAGTCATTCCCGTTAATTATCAGATGACTCCTCAGTTGGAAACAGTGGAGGGTAAGTCAAAGAAGAGGGAACTAAATAGGGTGTACAATGTTCTCCTCACTGACACGATCTCACAGTCACTGACGGATCGACGATCAGAGTCCGGATGATGAAGTTAGAAGGAAGGATTTTTGGTCATTCGGAAGGGTCGCCGTGCGGAGAACAAGAGAGGTCCGTAAATAACTCGTGACCCTCTCTGATATAGGAAATGAAAAGTTAAAACGGTACACAACATGTATTAATGAATACAAAACATGACCGTACAACTGTTATGCTGTTTAACTGGTCATCACACGACACATCACACGGTTTCCATGCATTTAATGATAGTGATAACATCAATTAATAATAGGTGTTTAATTGACCCATGACATGATTGATAAAAAGGTATTAATCATTTGTCTTAAAATGACCGTTATAATTTCAGGGTTACACTGCCGCTGACAGTACGTCAAATTCGATACCGTATGAGGGAGATACTTTGGATACAAGATCCCATAATAATAATGATATTATTATTATTTGGTGTTTCTTGGACCCGAGCCACAAACCATAATTTAATATCCAACTTGAGATTTGAGTCAACTTTATTAATGACAGGATCACATCGCCACTGACAGCAGGTCAATTGGATATCACACGTGGGAGTTACAGCGGGTCGAAGATTTAATAATAAAATTAAATCTATTAATTCAAGGGCATTTCAGGTACCCGGTCCGAAAACCTGAAAAAGACATCCAATATTGGACTCATCAATTCCTTCTCGAAGTCAGGGTTGCACTACCGCTGATGGTTCGTAAAACTGAGGTCAAACGAAGAAGTTGCAGACAAATAGGTGTTTTATCACCAAAATTAATAATAAAAATATTTTATTATTATTATTATTCAATTATTTATTTATTTTACATAATTCCAAAATCAATCATGATTTGAGTCTTGTTGAGCGCTAGAATTAAAAACCCATTCCCCCTTTATCATTTATTTCTATTTTAATCTTATTTCTCTTATTCCTTTTTTTTATTTCTCTCTCCAATCCCCTTTCTTCTCCAAATTTCATCACGCACCCAAAAAAGTGGTGCCTACTTATTCTTTTTCATTTATTATTAATTATTAAACTATTAAAAGAATATTATATAAAATGTATAATTATAAAATGGGAAAGGGAAATTCATGCCTCCCCTTCCCATGCATTTCATTAGCATTCATTTTCTTTTTTTTCATTTATCATTATAATAATATATTAATTATTATATAAATTATATAAAGATACATGAGGCCATGTGCCTCATACTTATGCCCATAAAATATCATTTATTTTTGAAATTTTATTAAACATTATATAAAACATATATTTAATATCTCCACAATATAGGGGTGGAAAGTGATTTTTACGGTAACACAATCACGCTGCAAGATTAGTGTGCCACCATTTAATTACAATTAATTTAAAAACGGTTTCCTTTATTAAATTAAAACCATTTAATTTAATTATCCCGATATATATACATATATATATATATACATATTTTAGTCAACATTATTATTATTATCTTACATAATAATAACATGCATTTAATTTTATTAATGCACCACCTCGCTTCCTCTGCGGATCTTCATTTATTTGTTTGCAATAAATACCATGACTTATTTCATTAATTTCTCATTATTATTAATATTATGAATTATATTAATAACACAACACCCATTATTGTTATTCAAATTTAATTTCAACAATTACTCAATTAATAAACAACATGTTTCATTTATCAACGTCTAATGGGTCACACACCTTCCCACTTCACATCATTAATAATAATAACACCCATTAAATCATTTTATCATGATTATTCTATTTTTAGTTTAATTAATCACACAATTTATGTCATCATCATTATTATTTATCATATTTTTACGTTATCATTAGTATTAAAAATTATCATTATAACGCGTGTCATGTTGACCACATCGATTTCAACAAAGTATTGGACCAGAGTGGTCCGGTCCATTACAATTATATACATGACACATATTTAAGACTGAATGTAGAATGAAGATATGAATGGATATGTATAACTAAGTAATAAGTAATAATTATTCATTGAAAACATACTAAATATAATAATATCATACATCCAATATCCAAATACCTTTGAGGGGTCCAAGGAAATATCAACCCTTATACATAGATAATAAATATTTTATCTTAAAAGATCCATTGTGGTTGAATAAAAATAGAATATGATTCCAATTAAATTTTTAATCATTGAGAGGGCATCATGTCAAACAAGGAGGAGGGAAATAACCATAATGTTTTCCGAGAATGGAAAAATAAAAGACGCAAAACCTTTTTAGTCATAAGAGACCACATATAGGCAACTAGTCAATTAAAAAGAATTATCCATGATTCTATATACCATCAATGATAATATTTTTTGATGTCATTAAATTTAAGTGTGACAGTAACATCATCACGGTATATAATTTTTAACCTAGAAGATCCAATTTCCTCCATCAGTATTTATATTTTATTATATTATATGGGAAAATATTAGGTAATGTAACAATTTAATAAGTAAAATTATTATTAAAAATAAATATCATATCATAAGAAGACATCAGAATATGAAAAAAAACATGAATCAAAATTTGGATTTGTAGGTGTCAAGATATAATACACTTCAAAGAGTTTGAGAAGGGAATTCACTTTTTTGTGTATGATTTACGATTATTAAGATCAGTGTTCCTACTCAAATGATAACCTGGGCGAGCTAAATCAATGAGTTATCTATGGAAGATATCTCAGTCAGGCTGAATTCAATCAAGAGATTGCACCATCATACAAATAATTTCATATATATTAGTAAATAATTTTTTAATATAACAATAATGAAGTTAATATAGATAAAATTGAAATAATTATTTTAAATATACATGTGTTTTTAAATTTGTTACTTAAATTTAACTATTAAAATATAAAAAATTTATTTATTTTTAAATTTATTTTATTTTAAATTTCATTATAAATATATATTTAAATAATAAAATTGATTTTTCAATATAATTTCACGTTTTTATTATAAATATATTTTTTATATTGTTAATTAAAAAATCATGTCATATCATGAAGTGAACACCACTAGCATGCCTCCATTAGAATTAGAGTTAACGGGTAACAAAAACTTATCCATACAAACATGGGAGGGATTTAAAACGAACAAATTTCCACCTACTATAAAATACAGATATCCAATATATATTAATGAACTATAAACATAATTGTATTGAAAAAACAAATACATAAAAATGTACTAGAAATAGTTTAACTAATACAATATTAAAAATAAAAACATAAGGTAATATTTTTCAATATAAAATTATGTTAAACTAAAAAATTGTTTACAATAGATTATTTTATATGTATGGTTTCCCATCTTCAGTGATTGGACGATATATAGGCTAACAAAGAAATTATGACAAGAAATTGGGCATGTAGGGTTGGATATAACAATTAATAGTATGGATTTCCAAATAAATGGACTATCCCAAAACAATATATTGCAACAATGTGGAGAATTGATATATATTGTATAGATTCATGATGTCCCCAAACCTCATCAAGAGGGTTGATTGAATCCTAGAAAAACGTCATCAAGATACCAATAGTTCACTTATATGGAACTTATTTAATATAAAGCCTATTTATAAAATATATCAATGAATAACAATTAGTCACACCTCTAGACATAGATTTACATTCTAGTTATTTAATGGTGATTAATTCATTTGGATATGCTAGAAGAAATTTACATCACCACCAATCATGAATCTGATGTGCGAAGTAGACATCTTTATCTATATCTAATGTGCAAGAGTAAATAAAAATATTCACATCTTATTTCATATACATGTATGTTCAATAGAGAAAGTACTCCTCTATGTTTCTAAAACTATATACTACTATACTATAGGAATTAAACATCTCCTATGATACATGAATATATTTCATCACCCAATTTCACAATGTTTATTGTTATAGGAAAGATAATATATGGTGAATCATCATCATATTTACTCTCTATGACATGGGAAACAAGGGTTGTCACTATGTACATGAATTACCACAATCTCATTGTCATTCAAGTGATGTTTAAATAACTACACATCTCCCATTTCCATAAATCATGTTCTAAAATCATTTATTCTAAATGAATTAACCATCTCTAAATTTCCAAAACAAGATATGCTGAAATACATTATTATCTATAAAAGTACTTATAAATATCTAACCTATCTCAAACTAGTGTAGTGTGTGAGTGGTTATAGTTTGATAAAATTTCATCATATGTTTACACCCAAATCATTTTGTGTGACATGGTATACTCCCTATAATCTAACTCTAACCCTAGATAGAGGGTTACTTCTGTTTATATTCCTTACATAATCAACCCTCCATCAATATATTTTGATCAAAATATTTATCAAATATCATGTATATGTGAAAACGTAGTAATCATATCCCTTTATAACAGGGTAACCTCTAATCAATTACACAAGACATGTTGTGTGACAATCAATCTAATAAATCATCCACAATGGAAACAAATGTCCAAATCATAATGAAAAGGGATCATTATTGAATAATAGGGTGATATTGTTATTGAGTTATCCATCTAGATTCATTGAAATATAAAATATATTACTTATATTTCTACATTACATATTCATGATAATGTAACTAATAATGACTCATACTACGTGTTCCCTGATTATTAAAAAATTATTTTTAACATATATAAAAATTCCGCCACATTATACATTAATGTATGCATCATAATTCTTTATTCCCATTCTATTATTATTATAACTTCTATTTTTATAATTCATGTCCAATTAATATTAATACTCAATAATTAAGGGACAAAATTCATATGATCTACATAACAACATTAGCAATGATATATTTAATCATTAACCACCATTGTCAATATTTACCTTTTCAATTATTTAACAAAATTTATTTCTCATAAAAAATTTCATCAGTATAATGTAAATTAAACATTTATATTATCCAATATGAACATATGAATTTTATTCCCAACCTAACACTTTATTAATTCAAAAACTATATCAATCCCTTATTTCATATTTAGTTAGTTTTCATATACCCTTTATAGGGTATTTAAAATAACTATAATCCAATTTATCCTAATAAAAAATATGGTATTTTCACTTCCCTATATTAATCCATCCATTAAAAAGAATTATATCATTGGATAAATTCAATAATCATTATTAATTTCCATAATTATTAAAAACATATTCCACTACGTGATAATTTATGGAACAACTATCTTCATACCATGACATATCAATTTTTCATGTACTATGAGTCATCAATGATGACAAAACACAACTATTAGGAGTGAATTAACCGAACATATTTGTTAAATCATGGTTCTATTTTAATATTTACACATCTCCCCTAAAACATAATATTATTAAAATAATACAAATTTTCCTGGAAAAAATAAATATATAAATAAACTATACTGACCATTTACACTTTATTGGGATCAATTTATCCCTGAAAACAAAAGTAAATGATTTATAGTAATGAGATTGAAATCCTAACTATTTTAGAAATCATTCAAATCATTTTTTGTTAATAAAATTTAACACATTAATTAATTATAAAATAGAATTTCAATAGCATGACATAAGATTTACCTAAACAATAATCCAAAGGGTATGAATCCAATATAGGAGTCTACGGTAAATTTCTATTTTAAAATTCACTCAGTCATACACTGTCATGAACTTCTATAACACTCAATCATTTTACTAGGTCTATGTGGAAACATATAAGATGAAATGATCATAAATTTACCTAGGATATACCAATCTAGGACATATTTCTCTCCTCGTACTTTGATCACTAATTGTGTGATTGTGAAACATCTAATCTACTTCAGTCGAGTGACTCCCCCACATAACAATTGGATACACAAAGTGTTATTCGATCTAAATGACTAGATGAATACATGAATTCATGGATATTTAAAAATACCATAATAGGTATGGGTGATGTGGTGAGGCCAGCATCATATGATTGAATAATTGGATGACAATTATCAACACCTCTTCTATGTATGGTATTAGAATATTCATGTTTGGTGAGATAGAATATTTCTAGTTCATATAAATCTTATATTATATATGATGATCAAGATATTATGATGGAATTCCAAAATCACCATCTACCACTACACATTTTTATTTTCTAGATATGTAATTTTCCAGAATTTCGGTATATATTTTTTAATTATATTGAATTATTTTGACACCTTGGAAATTAATGCCGTGTGATTCTGAGGGCCAGAGTTCCTGGAATGATCTATTGATGTTTTTGAAGATTTAATTAGCATGCGTAAAATGTATTCTTGAAAATGTGGAATATCTCTTAAAGGGTTATCCAGATCGAAAATATGAGGGAATCGTTGCATTCAGGATGATAGGTTTACCCTAGGTGGGACTTATGTTTAGTCGGCACATACCTAATGTGAGAAAACCCAAAATGGAATAACCATAAATAAAACAATTAAATAATGTTATTTTATTTTTCAAATTCTTATAACTCACAAAAGGTGACTCGGTTTAAAAATCTGAATCCACCTCTGAACTCTTGAGGTTATTATTTCTGTAGGACGATATTAACATAGGCCAGCATGGGCCACTAGTGAAAGATAGTATTTGGCTGTAAATAAAATAATCATGTGACAATTATTTTATTGTAAAATCTATAACATCAAAACACTTACACATATTGAAAATATGACAGTACATTTGAATTTGTTGGAAGCATTTTCTCCTTAGGTAGAGCCGAACCTCGACCAGCTCGGGCCAAGGGTTAAATTTTTCAATTTATTAAACTTTTTTTAAGGAATGTTCACTAAAAGTATGAGCCGAGTTTTCTAACAATTTAACTAGTGCTCAGAAAAAAAATATGAGGGCACTGTTGAATCCACAGTGTCGTGATTCTCATAAGGGATACTTTAGATTAACCACAATAGGTTTGGAGAAAAAAGATAAGTTTTGTGAGATTTTAAAAAAAATGAAATAAATTAGTTTTATTTTTTTTCTTCGCCACCAACAGACAATCTGAGTGTGGGTCTAGTGATGTGTGAAGACAATAAATGGGTTTACCTATAAATATTAAGCAACCACATCATTGGGGAATTAAGAAGGTTCCTAATTAATTATCCCATGTTAATTCCCTACGTAATTACTTACCATCACCCTCTACTATATATATAGAGAGATTGGGGAGCGGTATCAGAATAGAATCTCCAAGCAACGAAGTGATGATGGAGTCCCGAGACGCCAAACTCATAGTAGACGGAGCTGATCCTAATGGGAGCTGATAGAAGACACCAAACACGAAGAAAAATATGATGTATTAGTGGCGTCGTTGGGGACTGATTGTGGGAATGAAGAACATGATCCACCTTCAAGCGCGAGAGCTCTTCAATGGGTTTACGCTGTATGGGATTTATTTGTTTACACATTTAAAATTTTTTCCACTTCCTTGTTCATGAATAATACAAAGAACGCGGACCAACTGACTAATGGTTTGATCCACGATTCATTAGTTTTTTTGGGAGGATGTTGCATTGTATCATTATTAGGGTTTGGATTTTCATTTATTTCAAGTGAATTTTTTGAACCCCTCTATCCTCCATCTTTTTTACGAGCTAATACAGATGGGTGAGCCAAAAAATAACATAGCCTGAACCATTTACAATATTTTATACACCCTTTCGTTATTTGTGCAATGCCACCATTGTAGAAACACCGATTAGCTACGAAGAAGGAATGCACCGAAACACATCACAAGAGGATGCTACAGTACGAATTTGTGATGGTCCATGGAACGACAGGCCCCAGACTACTGCGGAGGAGGTGCGGTGTGCTGCCGCATAGTCCATTGGAGCATGAAAGGTGTCGTGGCTCGTCCGCTGTGGTGAGAGGAGGAGGCGCAGCGTGCCGTCGGAGACCCAGTGGCCGTAGTGATTGGAGGAGGCATGTGACACATGGGACGACTACGGACAGGAGGTGGCGTGACCAGCCCACATCCAATGAGGAGAAGTCGTGGCCAAAATAGCGGTAGCCTAACAAGTCTCACTAGTTCCACAGTGGTCGGGCGACTTCCACACGGCGCCGCTGCATCTCAATCTGAATGTATTCTGAGCCGTTCATGGGTAAGGGGACCAGTGGTAAACCCCCTCCTCCCCTCGCCCTCTTTGGTGGATAGTGGATGGGCTAATATCTCACGGGTTGTTACCTACAAGGCGTGGCCGCCCCATCATGGGCCATATCCTATGTAGCCACCCCCAACCCCTCGCGGCCACACTCCACGTGGCGAGGCATCCCCCCTCTGGGATCGTGCCCTACACGGTCGGGCCACCCTTTTGTGGGCTGCGCCACACGCGGTCAGGCCACCCTTTTGTGGGATGCCTCTTTGCTGGACACCATTATTGGACTGCCTTTATGGGCCAACCTTAGCAGGATGCCCCTTGTGGGCCGGGATGGACCTTGGTCTAGCAGATAGAGCCTGCCACAGGCAATCCTAGACTGGGTCGATCCGGGTCGATCTGACCTAGTCGGATCAGACCTGGGCCTACTGGGCCCCGAAACACATAAAGAGACATTTCATTCGAACCAGCCGTCCATTTGAAAACAGTATACGACTTTGGGTTCCTTGTATTGAGACAATCCTTTTTGGTATAGTTCACTTGATTTTTGGAGATAGTTGGAGTATAGACAGGTTGAATCGAACCCGAATCCAACTGGGCCCCTAGAACCAAAAGGCTTATAACTCACAGACGAGGCATCTTATTGACGCACTGTCCATCACGTTGGAACCCTTATTACATGACAGTTGTTTTGGTTACTCCTTTTTGTAGTATAATTGTGGTCGTGGTACGATCTATATCTTGAGGGAAGATTCTACGGCTCCCGAGTGCACTATGTGCGAGGAATCCAGTGGCTGGCAGTGAGGCAGAGGTTGGAGAAAAATAATATGGAGGACAGTGCTCAGTGATCACGTGTGGGTCAGAGCATACTGATCCTGTCTGGTTTATCACTTAGAGATCCTGTGTGTGTCAGCGCATACTGATCTTGTGTGGGTTAGCGCTCAATGATCTTGTATGGGTTAGCTCATACCAATCCTATGTGGGAAATATCCTTTGTGGGTCAGCGGGGGTTTGCTAACAATCCTCTTTGGGCGGGCCAGATCCTATGTGGATCATTGCTGGGGTTTTTACCTATCTATCATGATTGGTTCATATAGTATGTGGTCATAAGCAGTTATCTTGATAGAATAATGTGATCTTGCTTCGCAACTAATCATCTATACTTCTATACTTCAATGAAAACCCTAGTTTGAGATGAGACTCTATTTATACTAAGTCTTTCACTTGTGTGATAATTTTATCTTCGTGGTGATATCTTCGGGGTGATACATGTGTGGTACTTTTACCTTCATGGTGATATCTTCATAGTGATACCTATGTGGTACTATTACCTTCTTGGTCATATCTTCATGGGGATACCTTTGTGGTACTTTTACCTTCGTGGTGTTATCTACGCAATGTTACGTTGTACTGTTACCTTCGTTGTGTTACCTTCATGGTGTTACCATTGTGATATTCTACCCTCATGATTTAAATATTTATTTCTAGATAATTTAGGTATATGTATGGGAATATATCTAGGACGAGTTGTTGGCTGCTTCATGTTTTGTGATTGAGCCTTGCTTTGTAGTTTTTCTTTCATGGAACTTTAGAAGACATATGGGGTATCGGGGTCCCTAATAAGTATCATTATACTCACCCCTACACAGGTTTTTCCTGCACCTTGTTGTGTCATGTGCAGAGGACATACAACATTGATCGAGATTTGAGTGAGCCAAGTCCAGTCGATACACAGAAGAGATGTGAGAATATTGACTGTTGTGGAGGCGATCTGTACCCACCCTTCCGGAAGGATCCTTGATTGATGACCATAGATTTGTTTTCCCTTTTTCAGTTGTATTCTACCTTTCTGTTTTACTTGTAATTTTACAGTTGGTCTTGTATTTTGGACCCTTTACTTTCAGTACTCTTTTTTTAATACAACAATTTTCTTCATGGTTGCATCTGGTTGTATTCTACTCAATCTATCTATACTGGTTTAAAGGAAATGTTTTCTCATTTTAGGGATACACCTATTTTTGTTAGTCCTCATCCTCTGGCCTATGGATGGTGGGTTTGGTGTAGTCACGGCATGGTCCCTGAGGGATGGGTCATTCCAAAGTGGTACCCGAGTTGTCTTTTCTACCAAAGAACTAGGACTCTAGTATTTTCTATATGTAAATTATGGTATGTGTAATGGCTGTGATTATCATTTTAAGGAATCTAGTGTTGGTGCAACGACGGACGTATCCGTAAACAAGGACCCTGACGTCTGATTTCCTACTAAATGCACGAAAACACTGATTGCATGTGTTTTGAAATTTTTTTCATTGGTTTCTTTGGAGTCATGTCAACATGTTTAACTTATTGATCGGGGTGCACCTGATCATTATTAGGATTCCACTATGTAGACATCCATCTAGGATATCTGAGAGAGTACACGATGATGGCCACTGAGCAGTGTGACATTGGTGTAGGGGACTCTTAAGGTGTTATCACATTCGGGTGGTACAGTTGTAGAACCACCACCCATTGGGAATTGGATTCCACCATCCCCCACAGCAGAGGGTCCATGATTACTAAGCGCGTCACATTAGTTCAAGCGGTTGAAGCCTCCAAATTTCTGAGTTGAACAAGACTCATTGGTGGCTAAGGAATGGCTTGAGGAAGTGTATAATTTTCCATCTAGTCGGGGCACCATTTGATCAAATGGTGGTCCTAGTAGAGAGTCTTCTATGTGCCTCAGCAGAATGATGTCAAGGTTTTTATTACCCTAATCTTACAATGAGGAGAATTTTTAGTGGACATGCTTGAGAACATTCCTCAGAGTAGGGTGTCTCTTTCAAAAAAAAAGCTATGGGGTGAGTGTTCCCTAAATCATCCACATCTTATGAAGGACGACATGTCTATAGACGAGTATTCCTCAAGACATATATACCATTCCATGTACTCGATGAATACATTACGTTCAGTGCTTCAAGGCTTGAACCTCTGAGAATGGTGTGTTTAGGGACGAAAAATCCAAAAGAACTCTTTTATGCATTCCTACATATGTCAGGGTGCTATAGATAACCATTAGGGTTCAATGTTCATTAGAAGAGCGGATACACCCAGTGAATGTTAGTAGGGGTAAATTAGGAAACTGACACCAGTCATAGTGATTAGGGCATATAAAAATATCTAGAAAAGAAAGTTATAGGGACAGATGAATCTGGAGGGCTACAGACATAGAAGTGGAGCTTGGAGAGAATCATGAGGTGGTATACATTTAGACATGTTAAAATCACCCCCCAACGTGGTCACTACTAGGAATAGGGAGTTGGAGTATTCAGGAATGGGGTAGCTATAGGCATTCATGGTGTGGGGACCAAGGGGTCTTGGAATGATTCTAGGTGTTGTACGTGTCTACAATTAGATGTCGTATTAATAGAAATAGGTACCAATCTTTACTTCTTACCATGAATCTTGTCCAAGACCTAGATTTCTGGTTAAACTGTTGACATTACCCATATTTTTGGAGACACCTTTGTAAAGAGTCTCGATAAACACACTTATGAAGACGGTTTGATCTGACGCTTGAGGCGAAAGTTTCAGTTGGAACCAATTGGTTTCAGCATTTAGGCCTTATGATGTTAGTATGGGTATGGACTAGATATCTACAATTCATCCTCTGATTGACTGTATTAGGTAGAAAGTTTGTGGTTTATCTGCAACATTGGAATGGGGTATTCCTTGGTCAGTGAAAAAGGAAACCCAAACAACACAAGATAAAATCTTGCATAGTAGGGTGCAACTGATCACTCTTGAGTCATCCAACAATACTATTCTGGCTATAAGAGTTTTGTTTTTTTGAGTTTTCAATAGGAGTGGAAGAGTGTTGGGAAAAATTTTCAAAATATGTTTCTTGAATTTCCTCCCCTAAGGGAGAGGGAATTTTTAATTTGAGGGTACTATAAGAGATTTGAACCAGACTTCTCCAGGGTAGCGCACCCTTGTCAGCTTCGACGATGATGGAGGGATCCTTTCCTGTGGATGGTGAAGTATCATCAGGACTTTTAGATGTTGAGAAAATAATGATGGATATAGTTACTCCAGGACTATGACTTTGAGATATTCTATACCCCTAGGAAAGAGAATGTTGTATCAGATGCACTTAGCAAGAGCTCTAGTATACAACTGCTGAGTGGGTCATCAAATCAGCTAGTCTCGTAGTGTATATCGTTCATGGATAAAGATGAATAATTTTACATCTAGTCTATGAGTATCAATCCACCAATTAATTAGTAAATATGGGCACATAACATAAGTCATTAACTGTGAGGCCCAACGTGATCACATATCCATAGGATGGTCTCCTGAATGATTTTTTACAGGTGGGAAGCTCAACATACTATTAAAAGGATTTACCATGGTACCACTGATGCTTCCAGAGGAGGTGTTGAGGGAGATCCATATATCCCCTTAGCAGTACATCTTGGAGTGGTGAAGGTGTACCAGGACTTTCGACATCAGTACAGGTGGCCGGGGGTGATGGAAGCCATTATAGAGTCTGTGTCATGATGAATCAATTGTCAGCAAGTAAAGAATACACAGATCTGTAATAAGTCATATGACGAGAAGAGATGGAGACCATTATAGTATGAGGATGGAGACCATGTTTTCTTATGGGTCTCACACATACAAGGATAATGATGGTGTTTCTAGGGTGTCCAAAGTTCTCTGAGGTTCATCGGACCTTTCTATAATCTATGCAGAGTGGGAGAGGTGGTGGACCGTTTATCTCTTTCCCACAGATGCACCAGTTGCATAATATTTTCCATGTGTCATAGATAAAGAGATTTTTTCATGATCCATTACACGTTATCGACTATGGTGAGTTGAAATTTGATGATGGGGTGACTTTTACGGAGTTCGGACGAGAGATAGAGGATCGATAGGGGAATGTCCTTTATGGATGGTCGATCCCTCAGTGCGAGTTTGTTGGCAACACGAGGGCCTCTAGGGGTAACATGGGAGTGGGTGTCTCATATTCATTTTTAGTAACCTCAATTGTTTGATTTTCCTTTGTTTTGGATTTCAAATATGTAATGTCTTAAGGTGGAGAGAATATAATGGTTAGGAATTACCGTATGGTTTTTAAAAATATATGAAATTATTTCGAGACCGCAAAATCTAGTGATGTGTGATTCTGAGGCATGGAGTTCCAGTAATTATCCATCGATGTTTTGTTAAGATTTAATTATTGCACAAAAGTAGTTTTCTTGAAGATGTAGAATAACTCATAAAATTTTCCCATATCATAAATCTGAGGGAACCATTGCGTTTAGGATGGCAAGCTTACCTTAGGTGCGACTTAAGATTAGTTAGCGCTATCCTACTATGAGAAAACCGTAAATGGCATAACCATAAATAAAATTATTAAATAAAGTTATTTTATTTTTCAGATTCTTATAACTCATGAATGGTGACTCAAATTAAAAATCTGAGACCTCCGCTGAACTCACTAGGTATTGATTTCTTTAGGAAGATAGTAACATTGGTCAGCTTGTGCCACAAGTGCAAGATAGTTTTTTGATATAAATAAAATAATGAAGTGAAAAATATTTTATTTGGAAATCCATAACATCTAAATGGTAAAATGGATTTAAAATCCAATATTATCCTTGAGTTCAAAAGGGAATGTTCTATTTAGGCGGACTGTAACCCCATAAGTGCGGGTCGAGGGTGAACGTTATTAATTTAAACAAGTTTTATTAATGTATATTCAATGAATGCATGAGTGGCGTTTTCTAACTTTTTAACTAGTACTCATATTAAAAATATGAGGGAACCTTTGAATCCACTGTGCCAAGATTCGCCTAAGGGAGACATTAGTTTGACCAAAGTAGATATAGAAAAAAGTTATGTTTTGTAAATTTTTTAAAAAATTGAAATGTAATAATTTAATTATTTTATTTTTTTTCCTTCTCTACCATCAGACACGTGGAGTGTGGGGTCAGCAATGTTTGAAGCCAAAAAATGGCATCACCTGAAAATATTAAGTAACAACGTCGTTGGGTAATTAGGAAGGTTCCTAATTAATGAGCCCCCATTTATTCTCTATGTCGTTACTTATCCTCCCCCTCTACTATATATATGATGCTTTAGGATGGCTATTGGAATAGATTCTCCATGAAACGATGTGATGATGGAGTGATGAGACACCGAACCATTAGAGAACACATACGATCCCAATGAGAGGTGATATGTGACACTGAACCATGAATCGAAGGATTATGTACAAGTGGTGTCATTACAAACCAGTTGTGGGAACAAAGAACATGATCAACCTTATTGTGTGGGAACTCTATAACATGTTTATGAGTAATGGGTTTAATTCTTTTACGGATTTAAAATGTTTTCCTCTTCCCTGTTCTTGAATAATAAAATGAATGTGGACCAACCTACTAATGGGTTGATCCGTGATTCATTCATTTTTTTTACTGGAGGTTGTTGCGGGCTATCTTTGTAGGGGTTTTGATTGTTGTTTATTTCATGTGAATTTATGGAACCCATTTATCATCACTATTGTTTAAGAGCTAACAAAGAGGGGAGGACCTAATGAACCTTTTCCAGACCCTCCGCGATGTTTTCTCCAGCCTATTGTTCTTGATGGAATACCACCAGCATGGAGACACTGACCAACTATGAAGAAGTCATGCGCCAACACACGCCGAAAGAGAAGGTCGTGGCACAATTTTGTAGCTCCTCAAGAGGAGGTCGCGACACAAAGATGCGGCAGTCAACAGAATGGAATGAACTGGCATGCCATGGAGGAGTTGTGGAAAGCTTTCGGGCGCCATTGGGGAGCGAAAAGGGGCTATGACTCGTCATCTGCAGTGAGCAGAGGAGGAGCGACACACAGCTGCACACTGTCGAAGACCAAGGGGCCATCCATCGTCAGTCATAGTGATCATATGAAGCGGCTGACAAATAGGTCGACCACTTATGGGAGGGGACGTGACCAGCACCCCTTTGGCTTATAGAAGATGTGGCAAAAGACGCAGCAGAGGAACCCAACCCACGGGTTCTGCGACAATCGGGCGACACCCATGCAACATCACAACATCCCAAAATGAACATCCTCGAGCTATTCAGGAGTTCAGGAGACTGGGGTCACACACCCACCCCCCTTTCAAGCTCAAGCAGATAGAGGTCTGGCCACTATCTCATGGTCTATTCCCTACATGGTCGGGTTCCCCCCCCCCCCCCCCTTGAGAGTTTCTCCCCCACAACCCGGCCTCCAACCTCGCAAGACGTGCCACATGCGGTCGTGCATCCCTTTGCGGGTCGCGCCTCAGGTGGTTATGCAGCCACTTGAAGGGCCTCCCACTTGCGGGTTGGGCTGGACCTCAGGCCAGTGGTCTGAGTCAGCTGCGACCAAGCCTAAACTGAGTCCGGTTGTGTTGGTCTGACCGGGTCGAACCGGACATAGGTCAAGAAGGCCTAGAAACACTTCAATGGCCATATCATGAGAACCATATTTTTTCGTTACTCTGTGTGTATGTACTGTTTTAAAGGGAATGCCTTCCCGTTTTATGGATACACCTTTTAGGTGGCAGTCACAAGCCCCTGGCCAATGTATGGTGGTGTTGTGGTAGTCCGGCACTGTCCCCGTGGGATGGTTCGTGACAAGATATATTGAAATATAATATGTTATAATTAAAAAAACATTATATTTACCCCCATATTAGAGAAAGAAAAAAACAAACTCATATTAACATAACAATGGGACAAACAAATATGAGAAATGATCAAAATGTGGAAATTTTTTCTCTAAAATAACATTCTATTCATTTTTTAGATTATTCCCAAACCAAAACATTATTTTCATATTGTTATTAACTACATATATGTATATTTCTGGAGATATACATACCTCATGACTTTTATATATGTCAAAATTATAAAAAATTTGATTTATTCATTATCTTTAAAATATATAAAAATAATTAACAAAATATAACAATATGAATTCAATTGTAATTTTTTTATATTTAATGATTAACATAAATGAATAAAAATTATAATTCTTAGGTTTGAAACTATGATCTAAAAAAATAACTTTTAAGAACCCATTCTTTATGTCGATATTTTCTCAAATTCAACTGAATAGATTTTGACGCATCCAATGACAAAATTTAGATCATGATATCATGTTTAACATATTGGAATTATTTCATGAAATTTATTTTTAAAAATTTGAAAAAGGGGAGAGAGTATTAATAAGAATGCTTATAATAGATTAAAGTAAATTAAGAAGAATAAACCCAACCTCGTTCTGGATTCAAATTATTATTTTGGATCCCCCTTTATTTAAAATACACCATTTTCTAGGGTACAATTGTATTAGTGTCTATGTTGGTAGATTTATATAAAATGATTTACATATTTTAATATATAATTATGCCATTAAAGTGTATAATAATAATAATACAATTCAATACATTTAATTATATAAAATATTATAACGTCAAAAAAAAATTCAAAATTTCTCTCTAATAATAAATTTACATCAATTTAAATTTGCTTTTAATTTTTTCTGAATTTCTAATGAATGGGTAAAATTATGATTTCACCATTTGAAAAATTATTTATAAAATCGAAAAAAAATTTGGATATAATTTTACAGATATTATTAAAGAATACCTTAGGTTAAAACATGAGATATTAAATCTTTTCCAACATATAAGGATCCCTCCACCAATTAGTTTATAAATAAATAGTGGTTATGAGAAGAATTTTAATCAACCAGAACAACTAAAAATACAACTAAAATATTCAGATAACATAAAAATGCATCTCTCCTTCATGAGGTAACAAACTCAAGGGTAACCTTTATGATTAACTAAGTTATTCATACGAACAAATAATAATACCAAAATTAAAAAAACCAAGATCAACATATGGTACCTATGCAAGATTTTTGTATCCAACCAAAATTTTATCAACATAATTTTCCTTGTATCTTTCATAAAATAAAAAAATATCATATAGAACCTAAAAAAATTATAAAAGATTAATAAATATGTGGCATTTAATGAAATTAAGGAACCTATATTAAGGTAAAAGCAACATTAACTTTTGAAAAGTAATGTGAACACTGGGAATTGTAATTAGGACAACTGAATAGTAACCTCACATAAAAAAATATTCATTTTTTTCATTTCATATATGATATAATCATATAATCATATTATAATATGAGTAAATAAATGTTTTAGAAATAATAAAATAATTTAAGGTGTTTCTGTAAAACATAAATGTTTATCTAAAATTTTACATTTAATATAATTTTATAAAAGAAAATTTAATTTCATTAAATTAAATAAAAAATATTGATTTTGTTGTTTGAATAATATATTATAACCTTTTGGGACCTTAGCTAATTTTAAAATGATTCCTAAAATTAGTTATAATTTTTAAATAGATATATACCAAGTAAATAATGATTTTAATTAAAAAATTAATTTTTCATATTTAAAAAATTATAGTCATAAAATGTAGTTTATTTTTGTAATTATAAACATCAATAACATTTTATTGTTATTTTTTTTAATTTTCTAATTTAGTTGATTTTTTTGAGAATAGTCCCAAGGGATAATTTATGGTATAAAGCAATATATGTTAAAATCACAATTTATTAAGTCATGGATGGTGTATGCACTATAATTTCAAATAATACATATTTATTTAATAAATTATGTGATAATATTAAATATAATCATTTTATTGGGCCAAAATAATAAACTAATAAATAAAATAAACAAATACCACTCTCCTCCCCTATAAATACTACCCATCACCACATATTCTCGGAAAAAATCCATATCAATGATGTTTGTTATTCTCTACTTACCTCTATATATCAAAGTGGCGTGATAAATATAGTACATTATAAAAACCATAATAATATATTTTATTGTAATAATTCATCATCACAAATCTTCTTAGATATTGTTTATTTGTTAAAATGAAATTATCACTATAGTTGTGCTGATTTACTTCTATCAAGAAAGATGAATTTTTATTTTACATTTCCAAATTAAATTGTGGTCATAGGTACATTATAATTGATGATATTGATATTAAAATATACATTTCCACTTTATTTATGTTCTAGATCATAATTATATTCATAACAAAAAATAATAAAACACAACGAGTTGATTGTGATCAAGAACTAAAAGAATTAATCTAAATGATTCTTATTAAAATTTTATGTAATGGACCATCCTTCTATTTGGAAAAAAACAATATTTAAGATCAATTAATTTTCATTATTTTTTTAGTAAAATATAATTTAACTTAGGTATAATTATCCACATTTTACCATATCATCCATTCATGTATAGATGTGAATCGATAAAGAAAACCATGAAAATGAATACAATTTAATGAATGTAATTTGAAAATAAAATATACTAAAGTGATGAAATAATTCAGACATAATGTAAAGGGATTCTTGAACCCAATTCTATTCTTTGGGTTATTCTCTCTTCTACTGTATGAATGTTCATATCATGAAATTTAAAATTAATTTACCTTTTATTTTCTATTATATAAATCTTCCCAATATTATTATTGTAAAAATAAAAATATTTCTCCAAAATAAATCATCTATCTAGAAAAACACAAATTTTTTACGTCTCTTGAGAATGTTTCTTCTTCACACAAGAATTGTGATTCCAATAACTAGTTAGTTATTCCCATATATTTTGGGACCAAAAAAGTTATTCATGAATTTATTTTTGATAAAATTATCATGAAACCCATTCCATTACTAGGGTTTTCTCTTTCTAATATTGATATATATTCTATGTGGAATGAATGATTATGTAATTGTTATAATGTGATGGGTGCACCCAAAATTACATAGCACTCCAATGCATTGGGAAATATGGCGTATCACATGAGATAAGGTTAAATATTCATGAACATGTTTCTATATTTTATTACTATGATGATGATATGATTATTCACATTTATGATGCTTGATAATGATGCTAGATTTGTTCACAACTATTTTTTGGCATTTAACCACTAAGAGATGATATTTCATTTTTATGCATTTCCAAATTCCCTAAATTTATATAATTCTTTCTATAAATATTATTATGATGAAACAAAGATTATATAATAATTATTATTATTATCTACCCCGATGTTATATTAATTCATTTTCTAATCTGTCATATTCTTTGTCTTTTAGGTCACACTTTTCTTTGATGTATAACCTCATGTGGCCACTAATACTAAGAAGTACATGGGGATAAATAAGAATATAGAGAATAAAGAATTACATATTTTTTTTATGATTTATTATATAAATTTTATGTGTGGTCTTTGTTTTCCAAATACAATAAACTGTTGGATCGTTATTTTTTATGAATTGATGTTGTTTTTCTTTAATATGATGTGTCATTAATGTATAAAAAAGTAGGGTCATTATTGTTTGTATCATAGAATGGTTTAGTTAATAAGGGAATTATTATTATACATCATTAGTGAAATCGTTATTTGTGAGTATTAGTATATGAAATCAAACCAAATGATTTGTTTTAAAAAAATTATAAACATGGAGATCCATCAAGATAATCCTTAAGAGGTAATTTCATAATGTAGTAAATTATTAATTATTGATGTGATGAATTATGTTTCAGTAAAAAATTTATATTTTAGAAAATTTTGGGGAAAAGAGAATCCTAGATAATAAATCAAGTGGTGGACAATGTATTGATTTAATTAGCAACACCCACAATGCCTTAAGAGTTGGAGTTCATATTTTTTTTGGTGATGAATACCCAGTTCTTTAAGGATATGAAGAATAACCTGAATAATTTGGAATGTCCTCTTTCCCATAATAGGATGAAATAACTATTGAGTTGTTTATATGTCAAATAAAATCATTTTTTATTGAATATTAAAATTGATTAGTTGTGGAATAGTTGATAAACTCAATGGAGAAGATATTTTCTATGAATCATTTCTATGAAACAAAGAAGGTGGCATGGGCTGTTTACCATTTAGATGTGGAGGGAGATCGATAGTGAGAGATGATTAAGAACACTATTACAAATGATGAAATTGAATAAATTGAATGGGAAGACATTTTGAAAATATTTCTTAATAATCATATCTCTCAAAATAATGGTAAAATTATTGAGATATAATTCATAGATTTGAAAAAATAGGATACTGAATCAGTCATGGCTTAAGAAGAAAATTTCACAAGGAATAAAATGTATGCCTCATTTTTTTATCCACAATGACAGAAAAATATATATATTCTTTAGTATTTTAAAACCAAAACTTATTAAAACATTATTAATTAGAAAAATTCATAGTTATGAATAAGTTGTTGATGAAATATCAAAGTGAATATTGCATTTTGATAATCGTACCATGTATATAGAGATTAGAAAATAAAGATCATGTTTCAAGATGGATAATATAATGATAGAGGAGAATGAATCCTGAACCAATCACATGTAAAAAATTTGGAAAGAATCATCCCTGTAATTGACTCAAAGGAAAGGGACAATGATTAAACTAAAGAAGATAAGAACACTAAGAAGTATAATGTTGAACTGAATTGAGGAATGTAGAAAATATTGATGGGGATAGGAGATAACATCTCTAGTTCCAATGCTTCATCGATGGGGATCTAGATAAATAAATAAGCTAGTTCAATAAAATATAAGTCCTTGATGGTAATCAGCATCAATAACCACCAAATCCAAAATATAAAGGTAACGTTATGCCAACACTAATGCTGATATGGATCCCAATAACGATGTTGTTATAGGTTTGTAGATTATTCATTCAATAATAGTAAAAGTAATATTTTATTATAGTTCTAAAAATTATCTCATATCATGAATGTTTAGTAGAACCATTGAAACGCCACCTCAAAATATAGATATTGAGTTATCATTGAGAATAGAAAATGTGGAAATTATTACCTCCCAATAATATAAATAATCCATAATTAAATTTTGGAGACTGAGCCTCCCAAAAAAACTAGTCTTATATTATTTGATTGAGTATGATGTGATTTTGGGAAGGGATTAGAGATATTTATACAAATCCCAAATCAACATTTGAGTAAGGGAGATCACTCTTCCCATCCCATATAATCCTCTTATTCAATATTAGTGAAATTGGTGGTTAGATCTCCTTAAAAATCATCATCCCTATTGTGTATATTATTTTATTTTAAGAAAAAAATATCTACAACAAATTATTGAAAAAAATAAGATAATCAAGATCAATGACATTCCCATTTATAGTGACTACACTGATGTGTTCCATGAAAAATTACATGATCCTCATATAAACTAAGAGTTTGACTTCTCAATTAAACTTATTCCATGGTAATTATCTATATCATAGACAACAAATAGAATGCCCACCATTGAGTTAGTGGAACTAAATTAGAAATTATAATTGATTATGTTTGTGGGTTTTATATGAGTTATTGCTTTAATATGTGGTGCTCCAGTGATATATTTCAATAAGAATGATGGATTAATGTTCCCCTACATTGATGATCAGAATCTCAAAAACTCATGACAACGAGAAATATCCCCTTAAAAATATAGATAAATTGTTGGATCAACTATGTTTGGAAAAGTATTTCTCTAAGTTGGATCTTTAGTCAAGATATCCCAAATTAAACTTGGGGAAGGAAAATATTCCTAAGTCTTCCATTCAAACGAAGTAAGGAAACTATGAGTTTAACGTGATTCATTTTAGGCTCACTAAAGTTGTATCAATATTAATCAACTTTATTAATATATTCTTTAGATATTACCTCAACCTGTTTTTGGTCACCTTTATTGATGTTATTATAATATGATAAAATAGAATGGCAGAAGATGTGAATAATTATAATACATTTATAAAGTCTTTTTTAAAGAAAAATATTTATTAAATGTATAATATATGTGAGTTATATATTGAGTATATATCATTATTAGGGAATGTTATCACCAGAAAAGAAATATATATGGATTCTTCCTAGACAATGATAATCGAAGAGTGTCCTATTCAAACATTAGTAATAAAGATCAATAGTTTCATTTCTCTATGTGGGTATTATTGGTGATTTTTAAATAATTTCTCCCAATTTTTGACCCCACTAACAATGATAACTCCTAAGGGAGAAAACAAAATTATACTAGTAATGCCCTGACACCAGAAGCCAATAGTCGATGCATTATTTTATTGAATTAACATAATTACAAGAATTCAAATCTAGAATGAAAGAACATATGAGAATTCCTATAATGTTATATTACATAATTGATATTGATAATATAATGGGAAATAGAAAATTAAATCATTATAAATATTAAAATGAAATAAACTGCATCCTTGAATGCTTATTCAAATACTTCTTCTTTATAAAATAGGACAATGAAATATAACAATGATGAGCTCTAATGATAATTACAAGGTAAGTGAAGTAGAATAAATAATGAATCATCAAGAATAAATTATTATGAATTGGTAAATAACTGATTACACAATCCATCCAAATAAATAGATAATTAAATATTAATTTATCAATGTAAGAAACTGTAACTCATTCCATCAAAATCAATCAAATGAGAACTAAATGGATCCATACATATTTCATCGCCAAATATCATCGATTAATAACAAATTAATATAAATGATGGAAATTCTCAATTATTGGAATCCATGTTTTCTATGTACATTGAACTAGTACCGTCAAGTCCATTTAGAAGGGAGTTTAGTAATTTTTCAAAAACCTATCTATTTAGGGAAACGATTTCATCTCATGAGACTAATAGTTTATCGAGGGGCTACGTATAAATGGCCCCAACCATGTTATACTTATCCAAGTCATTCTTTATATCTCATTACTAATATAAATAATATTCAATATGAATTAAGAAATATCTGAATTTAAGGAAGGATAAAAATTTATCAATTATCCCCCAGTAAACCAATAAACTATCAAAGTAATCACAATATCTATAATGTTATATGTTTTAGGAAATAATAATATCCATCATATTAAAATATATATTCAAGACAATTTATATGGGAAAATCATTACCATAAATTTATTTTTATAAATTGAAATTTTACAATTCATAAAAGAAAGTTTCATTTAAATGATAATAATTCATATCATTTTGGAGAAAAATATTTTTTAATCATCCCAATGTTCCCAATACAAAATGAAAATTTTAAATAATATTTACGATGAAGGAATTTTTTTGATATCATGAATAAAAATTATTATGGATATAATGTATCCAAAGTGTCATAGATACACTACACAAATTAAATAAGTGGTTTATATGGATTTTTCCTTATAGAATGAAAATTAATACCTTAATCCTTTACCTTATCCTTCAATTTTTTGTATGGTATTTATCCAACATTATAGTGGTTTAAAATATGTTACTAAATAATATCACATCCATACCCATGTTTATAATATTGCATACGATATTCTTATAACAACTAATTACATGTTTTTTAACAAAAATTAAATATTTTCATATTTTCTAATATTAATTTCCATGTTATCTCATGTATTTTTTAACATGAAACTTGTTGTTCTAATTAATTAAATCATTGTGTCTTCATATAATAAATTTAAAAAATGAATTTATTATCACATATAACAAAAATATATGTATTTATAATAATAGATAATTTTTGGAGATATCAAATAAAATTAAATGTTAATGGAGATGGTAGTCTGTACATATGCATGGACACTACCTTCATTTCATTGTAATGTTTCAAAAAAATGAAAATTAAATGATATGTATATAAATATATTTTATAATAAAATTAAATTAATAATTTAATATATTTTATAAATTATTATTTTATTTATCTTGAATATGTTCCATGCATAGTGTGATCGAATCAAAACTCTACAATGGGGTGGTAGTCCACATTTCCTCAAACAATGTCATCGTATTAACAAAAAATGGAAGGTAATAAATGAATGTTTTATAAAATCCTTAAATAATTATAGATAAATAATATATATATCCTAAATTAGACATATTGAAAAATTTGTCATCACAAAGTCCACCATGAGAGGCTGTAAAGGAAAATGAACTATCATCATTTCGTGAGGCAGTAGTTCCCCATACATGTAAAAAATATTTTCATTATTAATTATATGAATGTTTTTCTAGTTTTAGGAATAAATACTTACACAAAATATTATAGCATATTAATGATACTTTTTTATATAACCATTATATAAGGATAGTTTAGGGAGTGGAGAATGGAAATAAAATTAATAATCTTGAGGATGTTTCTTACCTATTAAATGGGTAACTTATATTGATTTGTACGAAAAGGATTATATAGATAGATTTATTATCATGAGGATTCTTCTCTGATTTGGGTATGATATTGGGTATATATTACTTTATAACTTGGTTGATCCAAGTTGTCTTAATAGGTGTGAGTAAGGGGTAGAGTTCTTTCCCTTTTATACTGGATGAGAAGTGACACACTAGTAAATAACAAATGGTATTCATTAATGGGAGGTCTACCGAACCTAATGTGAATTGAAAATTGATAAATAATGTATTAAATGAAAGTATTGGTTTATCTGAACCTCCACTACAAAAAAATATATTCATTTGAATAATTTGGTTCATTAACTTCTAAGATTCCTGAATTTTATCTTTTTGGATTTTATTAAAGCATATAGTTTTCCATCCTATGTAATTTAACCATTAATACTAAAATAAAGTGATATTTATTAGTAAATAAAGATCTAATTATTTGTATATATTATTTATAAGATTAAAAATTATATATGTATTTTTAAAATTATTTCTAAAACAAAAGCATGTTACGCACTGAAACACTATTTCTACCCGCATTGTCTCAACAAAAATTTATCAATACATGGGTAAAAAATTGGATTATAAAATACAAATTGGTCTATTAATAGAACATATTTAATATTAATTAAAGAACAAAAAATACTTGGAATAATGAATAATTTTCATTGATTTTAAATCCTTTAATAAGGTCGCATTTATTGGAAAATATAAATATATTATGTTCAATGTCGTGTAATGCGTTATATTCATCTGATAAATAAAGTCATTTATTACATTAATTCACTTCACATTTAATATTTATAGTATAATTTATTTTAGTTTGTTAATAACTAAATAATCATTATGTCTGCATTTCATAAGAATTTTAAGTAACTAAAAAAGTTATTTTTTTTTGATAAATTAATATCATAAAAATAATTATTATTTTTTCAGATGGTTATGGATAAAAGAATAAAAAATTATGTCTTCTACATATTTTAATGTTTTTAAAATTTTAAAGGTGATGAACGACCCCTTTTTGACTTTTTTCCTTACATAGACTTTTATATAGGGAACACCTATTTAGAAATATTAATATATCCCATAAATATTAATCCATGTGTGGATATTGATGAATTATAGGCATCCAATTTATTTTTACCAAGTTTCTAGATCATTTTGGTCCTTAATATTACATTTTATTCCTTTATTAATCTTATTTTTACCATACACTTCATAATTAATTTTAATAAAATTCACTAATATATTTTGATAAATGTTAAGATGATATTATCAGAACACAAATCTAATACTGATTAAAAGCTTATAAGTAATATTTTTAGGATTCAAATAATATATGTAGGAAAATTATGATTTATGTTATTATAGTACACAATATGAAAAAGTGGGTTTTCAAAGTAAACATTTTTAAACGATCAATATGTTTTTATATCTAATTTTAATATAAAATATTTTATAAAGACAAGAATTGGATTAATATATTTATAATTTAAATATTTTGAAATCAAAATAAATTTAATATATATTTTGGAATTTATAATTATTAAAATGAAAAAGCATTTTTTTAATTAAAATGTATTATTTTTCATAATTAATCTAAAAATGAAACATCTTATAAAAACATAATATATTTACCTAAAGATAATTTTAAATTCTAAATTAAAAAATTTGTTTATTTTGAAAAATAAAAGTTATAAAATTTCCAAAATTTAGCTATATAATAAGTGCACTATTAATAGTTTATAAAATCCACTCTTGGGTGTATCACAAGCTAAATTAATGTGGTGTGTAGAATAATCATACCATGGTGTACCATATAATGAGAGAAAAACTAATATTTATTCAAACATTAAAAAAAATTTATTTATTGGGGTGTTACATTATCCCCACCATAATTAAATTGCACCGACACAACTTATACATTATCTTAGTAATAATAGAATTTATTTTTGAAAATACTATTTTTGATAACCACACATCATGAATTGGGTTAGTAACACATCTTCTAAATAAGATTCAAAGAAAATTATAATGGCCATGTAACTAGGTTCCCTAGTAAGAGAACATATGTGGGAAATGGAATCATGGATACATAGTAAAAATAAAACCATCATGTTTTGATAGAGAGTAGTAGAGAACATGATCAAGGGAATGTTGAAAAGGTAAATCCCAAAATATATGATGATATAAGTGGACATATGAATCATTATAAATAAGATAAGTAATAATTTTTTTTGGTATCATGATTATTTTTCAATATTTGAATAATTATTTCACTTTCTAAGAATGTATGTTAATATACTGACTTATTCAATTTTTATATGAACAATCTTGTCATTTGGTTACACCTAGAGCTATTTATACTTTATATCTTAAAAAATAATTGATTATTTGTTAAAATAATGTATTAAAATCTAAAATCTCATCCAATGATTAACCTTTTTATAAATGGTTAACTTTTCCAAAATATTATTATACAACACTTTGCAAGGAATGTAATTGAATTCCCAAAACAAACATACCATTCAACTAAAATATTCATAAAAAACCCCTTTAATCATCAAATAATAAATATGTGAACTCATCCATCATGTATTATATTTAAATATGAAAATAACATGAATTTCCATAATAATTTATTCTTATCTTTCCTTCTTCATTATTCTTATGTAAATGAATTGTTATTGGATATATTTGATGAATCCAAAAGTGTTGTAAACTCTATAAATGAATGTATATACCACTTATTGAAAAGTTATTAATCAATTCGAAGGTAGTCAATACTTTTCCAAATTAATCATTTAATCATCAATATCTCATCATCAGAAAAACAAATTAAGGGTTATATTTACCTCAGTCATCTGTTTTACAAAACGTTAAAGCATTTTAAAAAATAAATTTTCATACAACCATTCAATATATAATATAAAATCCTTAATTAGAATCTACTATATTAAAATCTGTATATAATCCATAATTATTATAACTAGTATATAATTGATAATGTATTCAAATGACATGGTTCTTTTACCCATGTACATAAACACATAGACTATTCACTTCATCTTTAAGCCATTAATATAGATACCTCGTCATATTACATAATACATATTTTCTTTTTCATTTCAATAGTAGTATCATCATTATAATTAGTAATATAAAAATTACTCATACCACATTGTTGATTATCTTCATGATCTTTCAACTTGATACATCTATTTACATAATGACCATGCATTCCACCGTTAAAGGATTTATCCGTTAATGATGTATTAGAGAAGAAAATGTTACCACACATTGAATCAATATATCATTTAATTTTTCCATTTTAGTAATATTATTTGTGTCCTTTTAAATAGTCAAAAAATATTCTTGACTATCTAAGAGATTCCCATGGGTGATTAATTCCAGATTCTTGAAATATAGCTAACTGAATTTGATTTTTTCTATGGTCCTCATTAACAGAACTCCAAGTGAACTCCTTACGTCCATTACTTGGTGTGTCTGAGAGTATTTTATAGTACACATTGTTAATCATGTTCAATGAAAGATAATTTGGAATGATCACAATATCCAACACTCCAGTAATGATTCCATTCGACTTCCCATTCATAAATTATCCATCGCATTCAATGTTATCCAGGAACGATCTAGTTCCTAACTTTGAATAAAACTAGAAATAAAATTAACGGATACATTTATCAAAGTAAAAAATTATATAATATAGTAAGATTATTTATTGTATGTTTAAATCATGTCTCATACATCTTTATTATATGACCCCATTGGTTTACCTAATGTTATTAACAGTCATCTTTGGAAGAATAAATTATCATATGCAAATCAACTAAGAATATCCATCTTCATGTGCAATAAGGCATGTTGTCTTATACTTGGATACAAAATTTCAGTACCGACCCACCTTTTGATATTTTATACTATATAGAATATCTATTCTATATCCATGTCCACTTTTCATTTCCATACATAAATATACTTCTAGGAATACCCACATTATCACAACCTTTCCAAAATTAATGGATTCTCATCTATCAATAACTATAATTTATAACAGAGGGTTATTCCCCATAGTATTAGATTTATAAATCTACATCCCAAGGTTTCTACAATACATCATTTGATAAAAATTATAATGCCATGAACTCTGATGCATGTAGGTAGTATGATATTTTATTAGAATGGAATGATTACAAGGAATAAAATACTAAAAGAACGATTAGTTTATACATTTATGAAATCCAAATTACGTTTATTATGTAGATAAATAAATTAGGAAATAGAAAATAAAAACATGACACATAATAAAATTAAATAAAAGGAAACCTTGAATGGTTAGTCAAATATTTCTTCTTTATAACAAGGGGAATGAAACATAAGAAGGGTGATATAAAACTACCATTAAGGGTATGAAAAGTAAAATAAATAATGAATAAATAGGAATAATATAACCTGGAAATGTAAATAATTAATCAAAAATGACATTTAAATAACCAAATAAGAAAATATCAATAGGGAAAGGTATGAAATCGAATCTCCAACCATTTAAATAAAAAAACTCTGAATGAAATGTTTACATAGATATAATGATGAAAAATCCTAGGGATGAACCCTAAATGAATATAAAGGAAAGAAATTATTAATCATTAGACATCATGTTTTCTATGTACATAGAACTATTACCATACATACCCTTCACAATTCCATTTATCTATTAGGTAAAAAACCATTTAATTTTTCCAATAATTTCATCTCCTGAGACTACCGATGAATCAAGGGGCTATTTATAAACGGGCCCCAACCATTTCATACTTATCCAAATAATTCCCCATACCTAATAAAATGTAGAAAAGATAAACCATATTAGATATGAAATATCCATATTGATTGAAGGATACATATTAATAATTATTCATGATATAATAAAATAACTATAAAAATAAATTCGATATGTTATATTATATATGGTTTAAGAAATAATAATATCTATCAAATGAATATAGGAATATTCACAGAAATTTATAATAAAATATTATTACAATAAATTTAATGTCTCATGAAAAACAAAAAAACTCCCAATGTAATATAGATTTCAAAGATAATCATTAAGAACAATTTTTAGGAAAATAATATTTAAACATCCCTATGTCTCCCATACAAATGGTTAATTTTAATCATAATTATTATGATTTTTTTTTTCAAACCATGATGAAAAATTATAAATGATGTTGTGTATAAAAAGTGGTATTGGATACACATCACAAATTAGGTATGTGGTGTATATGGTGTATGCCTCGAATAAGGAAATGTATGACATGAATCTCTTACCTTATCATTCATTTTTGTTGTGTGGTATTTTACTCATGTATAGTAGATTAAAATATGTTTCTAAATAATATAATTAACATAATAATATTAAAAATACCGTATATTATCTTCTTATAATATATCATTCCATATTGTTTGACAAACAGTCATTATGATCAATATTTATGGGGTTAATTGACCAGTTTTCTCATGTTTGTTAACATTTTTAATTATTTTTATCTATTATTAGATAAAGGATTGATCATATCTTCAATATAAAAGATGAAATTTGTATCATATATAACAATTATATATTTATTTAGAATATTATATAATTTTTTTTGATAATAAATGAAATTAACCATTAATGGAGACAGTAGTCAGTACGTATTCATGAACACTACATTCATTTCACTGTTGTATTTAAATGTAATGGAATCTAAATAATATGTATATACATGTATATTGTAATTCATGTTCTTTATTTTCGTAATATATTTAATATATGTTTATTAAAATCATCATTAATATGTTCAATGTGTACTATGAATGAATCATAAGGCTTTGAGGGGATATAGTGCACAATTCCTCAAATGATTGTATTATATTAACACAAAATTAAAATTATTAAGTCTTTCTGTTATAAATAGATTAAATAAGTATTAATAAATCATTAAAATCATTTATATCATATATAAACATGGTTTCCATTAGTATTCTTATAATGAGAAGTGGTAAAAGAAAATGATTAATCGTCTTTCTGTGAGGCGGCAGTTCATTGTAAATGTAAAAAGTTCATTCATTATCAATTAGATGGAAATTTGGGTAAGTGTAGGTTAGAACCATAACATAATAATATATGAGTTTATTGACAAAGATGTTTTGTTATACAAGAATTTAATATCATTATTTGAGTGAGTATAGAAATTAAATAAAAATAAAAAGATTTATGAAGTTTGTTACATCTCAATCGGGTTTGTAATTTTTGTTTTTCCCAAAAGGATTCTTTAAGAAGGAATTAACCACAAATAGGATTTTTCTAGGATGAGTTTAGTTAATTTTACCTTATATTTTGGTAGATATTGGTATTGAAAGGGTGGATTGGGAGGTGTGAGTAATGGGTATATTATGAGACTTTTTATAGTGGAGGAGGAGAGGAACTATTGTAAATTTCACAAGGTATTCATTAATGGAAGGTTTAAATTACATAAAATTCCTACAAAATGGATAAATTATGGATTAAATGTTAATAATGGTCAATTATAACCAATATCACAAAAAAATATTTTCATTTTAATAATTTGGTTCCTAAACATCTATGATTCCTCAATTTTATCATTTTAGATTTTATTAATGCATCTAGTTTCCAACTTATGCAATTTAACCATTAATAGTAAACATAATTATATTTATTATAAATTATATAGAATATAAATAATTAATTTTATATCTAATTTATAATAAACAAAACCATTGTTTTTTTTTGAAATTAAATTTAATTCAAGCACATGTGACATGTTAAAACACTGTATAATCTTGGACCATGTTAACAACAGTTTCACAATATTTAGGTATGTATTTCAATTATAAAATATCAATTGGTAATCTAATATAAATATTTAATATTAATTAATACATCAAAATCACCTGGAATAATATTTTTTTATTAATTTTAAATCATTAAATAAAATATCATTTATTATAAAAAATAATTAAAATTTAGAAATATTTTATTTAATTTCTAATTTAAAATATAATAAAACATTTATAATTAAAATATATTAATTTTGTAATTTTGAAACATTATATATCCATATAATAAAATATTGATAATTATTCAATCAATTTTTTTCACTTTTTATTTTTATTGTATCATTTATTTTAGTAAGTTATTGACTTAATAATCACATTGATGGATTTTATAAAGAATTTTAAGAAACTAAACAATATCTAAAAATTATAAATAAATTATTATGACAAAAATAAGTCATTAATATTTCATTAGGATATGTATAACAAAAAATATGATGTTTTGATCATATCTCAATGAATTATAAATGTTAAAGGAAAGGAAAGGTCCCTTTTTATCAATTCCTTACATAACATCTTATATAGGGAAATTAAATTTAATAATATCCTAGTAATCAATAAAATTAAAACCATGTGGGTAGATGGTCGAATTATAAGACACTAATGTCTTTTGGACAAGTTTACATGTACTTTGTTTCCTTAATATTATGGTTTAGTCCCTCATTATGGTAAATTTTATCTTAATCACACTAATTAATTATATTAACATTAACTAATCTTTTTGAGAAAAAAAATCAGTTTATATTTTTATAAAAGAAATATTTATCAAATTTGAAGTTTTTATATCTCTTTTTCAAAATTTCAATAAAATATGTTTGAATATTATGATGAATGATGATCATGCACACATGGTGATAAAGCAGGGTTTTAATGAAATAATGTTCAAATGTAAAATAAGTTTTTATATCCGATTTTAATATAAAAACAATTCCAATGAATTTAATTGGATTTATATGTGAAAATTTTATTTATTTTTAAGTTAAAACTAATTAAAAATATAATTTAACATTAATAATTTCTTAACCAAAATGGCAATTTTTAAATAAAATAAAATATTTGGCACAATTTATAAAAAAAAACAAACCTTCTCTGAAAAAAAAATTCACCCTAATATTATTTTGAAAATAAAAATTCCAAATTGATGTCTGTTTTAAAATAATATTATTCCTAAAATTTCCAAAATTTGGTTTTAAGATAGTTGCATCATTAAAAGGCGGTAAAACCATGTCTTTTGTGTAACACAAGCTAACATAGTGTGGTGTGTTGAATAAACTCAACAAGTTAATATATATAAAGAATGAGTAAAAAATTATTACATGAAATAATGTAATTTCATGTGGTTTTATATGACTAGTGAATTTCAAGAATCCATCGAAGAGTTAAAAAAAGATGCTTATCACTGCCCCAGTACTGACACTTCTGACAAGTGTAACTCTTTTTGGAATACATTGATTCTATAAAGAACGGATTATAATTTTTTATAATGTAAAATGATAAAGCGATATCTTACTTCCCAATGATGTTGATTGTTCATTAAAAAAATATCCTGTAAATGATCTTGAGTTGGAAGCTATTATCTTCATGTTGAAAATATAGCGATATTATCTCTATGGGGAGAAGTGTGAAATATATACTGCTCATAAGAGACTCATGTATATATTAACACCAAGGGAGTTTAATATGTACTATAAAATATGGTTAGATAATATGATGGATTATAACTTCTCAATCCACTACCATCCTGGTATATCAAATAAAGAGGTAGATACTCAAATTTAAAAAGGCTCCAACAACATTATCAATGATGGGAATTGAGAAGGATCTAATATTATTATATTATCAAAGGATTGAAATGGAGATCATTAAGGATGGAAAATTATAAATCCTTTCATAACTAATTTCTTAACCATTCCTCTTGAAAAAAATAAAGGATGCTTTATTAAATGATATGGAATCTCATAAGACTGTGGGATATCATAGAGAAGAGAAATCCTCATAGTTCAAAACTAGTGAGGAATGAGTCGTAAGATTTCAGTCATGAATATGTGTACCATCCAATACCAATATATTGAATAATATTATTAGTGAAACACATATAATAACATTCTATATTCACCCAGCAAGTAAAATGATGTATCATGATCTTTGATAGTACAGTTAGTTAAAAAATATGAATAAGGAGATCACTAAATATACATCAAAGTTCCTATTATAATATAATGTGAAGTCTACATGAAAAAATTATAAGGGGATGATGAAACCATTACCCATGATAATATGTAAATGAGAAAACATAACCATCGACTCTGTTAAAGGACATATTAATACATCTATAGAGAAAATGGTATATGGGTTGTTCTGGATCTTCTCAAAAAAACATCTCACAATCTCACAATTATAGAGGACTTCTCACAAGATAAATTATAAGAGATATAAATTGCATTAGGTGTATGTCTACATGTATTAGCGCTATCATTTATATTTTATTGAAATCCATGAGGCACTTAAATATTCTAGAAATGTCACTAACATGATTTAAAGACTGAGTATAACTTCAAAATGTCTTGTCATCCTTAATTTTATGGAAAATTTGAATGGACAACTCATACATTGGATTACATTTTGAGAAAATGTTCTATGGAAATCAAATGATGATAAGACCAACATCTACCTATGATAGAGTAATCGTAAAACAATAGTTCCCACTTGAGCATCAAAATGGATCTGTATAATCAAAAATATTGAAAATTATTGGGAAAACCAAAATTATTGAATGGTGTTGGTGAATATAAGATTCAATAAACTAAAACAGATGATGAAATGTTAAAAAATGTGAAAACCATTTAGCATCACATATTGACATCCTAAGTATGATAGAATATCAATGGATAAAATTATCAATGAATCATAGAGTATGAATTTGATTACTTGGTAATCCCTTATATATTACTTTAGAAGTGGATCATGATATTTGTGAATAATAGAATGTTATGTAATAGGTACATCTGTGCCATTGATATTCATAATCATTTCCAAAATTTTTACTATCTAAAAGGACATCCACCAACCATGTCATATGAACAAGATG
Source organism: Viscum album (assembly GCA_963277665.1). Taxonomy (NCBI): domain Eukaryota; kingdom Viridiplantae; phylum Streptophyta; class Magnoliopsida; order Santalales; family Viscaceae; genus Viscum; species Viscum album. The sequence continues at coordinate 1,820,793,687 of OY728125.1, forward strand.
TATTATATGTATACTTCTTGAGGAAGTACATAACAGATATCTCACAATTTACTAGATTCAATGGTATAATAGTTGGAAAATGATCTCTCGATCGAGGAGGATTCATGGAAGTCTTGAACCATTGAGATAATTTTCTACATAACAATACAACAAACATGGTCAATGTAAAATGGCTAAACCAGAAGTATGAAGATGAAACATATGACCAATAAGAAGTGATGATATGGAACTACACTAACTTATTTTCAAGATAAAATATAAAATGAAATTTTGGGGGTGGAATTTCCAAAATGGGTAATGAATGTAATGAGCCAATAATATATCAATAGATTTTACCTGTTTTGTAGAATAATAAATAATCACATCATAGAGATCATAATAAAAAATTATATATAAAGAATAAAATAAGAGATATTTAATGATGTTAAGAAATCTATATCGATGGAATAGTAACATGACCATTAGAATAGTAATATAAACATTATGAATAATAATTCGTACATTAAAATAGTATCATCACCTATGCATGTATAAAAAATGTTTTCACATCATATAAATAATAATATTATATAGTAATATCATATTTGATGTAAAAAAATGTTTTCAGAATAAGATATTATCTGTTGGTATAATTGAAAAAAATTAATTATAATAAACAATTTTATAGTTAATATAATTATTTGAAATAAAATTTATATTTGTAAAAGATATTAATAAATAATTATTTTTTTTGTTTTATTATAATCTAATTCTAAGATACCTTAGATTATTTTTAAAAGTGATATAAAATTTCTAATAATTAAAAATCGTTATATTCCACATAAATGATGATTTTTATGAAAAATTAGTTTTCTCATATTAATAATAATTTTTTCATAAAATGAATTTCATTTTTTATGTATACATGTAAAAAAAAATTGGGTGAATTTTTTTGGGAAATTTCACAAAATAGTTGTTTTTTGGTGAATAATTAAATACATTAATTTACTGTATATAACTATATAAGATAAAGTATATATTTATTTATTAATGGATGATGCAACAAAAATAATCTAGAATACTTTTTTTATTAAATTTATTTAGTGATTGGGTTCAAACTATTTGTATTTTTAAGACTTGTTAATAAATTAAAGAGTATAATAAAAAACACAATTCTCCACCCCAATTAATATCACCCAGCACTACCTCTTCTCATCACAAACGAAATAGACATGAATCTTATACATTTTTTATCTAATACACTTCCAATCATCTACCCCATTACCAGGATCCTTTATTATCAAAAAAATTTACTAATACAATTTCTCTAAGGAGGCCCTCAAGGGGAATAATTCTAGAGGTAAAATCCTCTCTCGTTTCTTTTTAATTTATTTTCAATTTCCTTTCTTATCTTATTCTATCCTCACTTCCACATACCGAAGAGGAATTATAAGTCCATTACATTATATATACTATAATGATATTATATAATTGTCATAATTTATCATCAAACCTATTCTTCTCACAATTTTATTATAAAAAATTTAATCATCATTTGAGCTCTGTAGATTTAACACCATCGTGGAAGATGCATTTTAATTTTTCATTAATACATTAAAGGATAGTCATAAAACCATTATAATGGTTGTGAAATACTTTAAAATTTATTTTAAATCATTCATTATTTTCTGAAACCAATATATATAAATAATATAATATAATAAATCAACATGTGTTCGTTGTGATTGAAAACAACAAAAAATTATTTAAATGATTATCATTAAAATTAATTTTCATAAATCATCATAATTTTTAAAATATTTGTATATAAGACTAATTAAAATTCAATATATTCATTAAAAAATATAATTTAAATTCTAGATAAATATCCCCATTTTACTTTAACTTCTAGTCATGTGTACAAGTGAACCAATCATGAAAACCATGAAAACAAACACTCTAAAAATGAAATAATTGAACTCTATCACTCAATAAAATTGAAATAAAAATTATTAAAATTATACTGAATCAGACACATGTAAAAGTGGTTCTGAATTCATTAATTAACAAATTTATTTTTATTATCCAATATATCAATGTGAAGAAATAATTCATACATAAGGTAAGGGGATTATTGAACCGAACTCATTTCTTTGGGTTATTATATTATACACAGTTTAAATATACCTATTATATTCTTCAAAAGTCATTTCCCTTTTCTGTTCAAGCATATACATTTTTCTAATCTAGTTTTATGATAAATACTAAAAAATTCTAAAATAACTCATCTTTTTAATAAAAACACAACTTTTTTCTTCTCTGAAGAACATTTCTTCTTCGCTCAAGATTGATGGTTCTTATACAAAGTATTTTATTCCCTTATTATAGTAACCCCAATGTTTATTCATGAATTTATGAATTATTAAATTTTCATGAAAGTAATTTCATTTCAATGTGTTATTTTATGTCTAACATTGATATATATTCTATGTGGCATGCAGTATTATGTAAATGATATAATGTTATGGGTGATACTAAAATTATATATCCCTAAAACATATTGGGTAATGTGATGTATCTCATAGTATAAGTAGAAATATCCATGTGAATAATAATATCTATTTTCCCTATTATTATGTTATTATTATTAACATATGTTATATGTGAACATGATGCTATATTTGATCATAAATATGTATGGTATTTAACCACTATGACATGGTGTTTAATTTTTATGAATTTCCATATCTAATGAAATTATCTAATTCATCGTCTCATTGTTATAATTATGATTTCATGGTTATATACTAATGATGATGATTATGATATCCCATGTTATATTGATTCACGTTCTTATCAATCTTCTTGTTGTTATTTCAGATCACCCCGTTATTTGATGTATATCATTAGGTATCTACTTAAAATAAGGAGGAAAAATGGATCCACTAAGAATCTAGAAAAGTCAGATCAAATTAATGTTTATTTTTTATTTTTTAAATTCTATGAAAGGTCCTAATTTTTCCATGAAACTAAACTTTTGGATCAATATTTTTAATGATTAATGTTGTTTATTTTTAAAATAATGCAATAGTAATGTATGAAAAATATGGTTCAATATAAAGGTAAAAAATGGAGGAAACATACATTAAATTATTATTATGAGTCACATATTTAACGGATTAATTAAGAACTAATTTATTCAGGTTATCTTGAATGGAATTTTTCTTACTTGGTAAAAACATAATTCAATACCTATGCAATAATTACCATACCCTTCTAAAAAATGGTAAAACATTATAACTATAATGAATGGCCCATATATTTTTATGAAAATACCTATAATAGAGACTAATCATTTCAATAAAAAATGTCACGAGTAAACAAAACTCATAGATCCTTTATAAATGATGTAGAATGGATTGATAAAGATGCACAATCCTATCCACTATAAGAATTATAGTTCAACTATCTAAAATATGTAATATTCTAATAAAAATAAAATCTATCAAATGAAATTTCTAAATATATCCAATATTTTTTAATGATATTTATATCTAACTTTAGTTCGACACATAGAACATTAATCCTCCTCTAAAACACAACTCTATTAGTATTTATCAATTCCTTTAAATGTTGATCTGAACCTAAATAAGGATATCACATAGTACTTAATTAAGACACTAATCATTGTTCCAAACCAAATATCTTGAAAAATAATTTCAAAAAAATTATAACTGATCTTGAAATATCATTCATATTTATGAGACATCATCAAAGAAAACTAGATAATCCCATTATAATAGGATATATCTATATCCATGGAAATTTTTAGCATACTCAAATATATTATCAAGATCATTGTGAAAATTACTCACTCCATATATGGAATCCATCCCTTTTTAATATACAATTCAATAAACTAACCCCAGAAATGATATCTTAAATCATGCAATAATTATCTTGCAATAAAAAATAGTAACTCCCTCTCATATACAATATAATCAAACTAATACAAGACAACCTAGAACTAACAAAAACATAATCTATTATAGAGTCTTAGATAATTAATTTACAATCAACATAATTCTTAATTATTTATTATAACTTAAAGAAATGTCTTATCACAAAATCATTTATCTAAAGTGGAATAAATTTCATTCTGTTGAAATTTTATCCATTCAATAATTTCCCATATGATACATATATTTGTTTTTCATTCCCCATAACATGTGATAACACATATAAAATGGTTAATGCAATCTATAAGAAAACAATATAAACATATTTTTACAATGATCGAATCTATCATAGTTACATATAAAATTTCCATTGATGTATTCCATGAATGTGATGAAATAAATATTTTATATATTAATTGATCCAATTTCTATGGTTCCTCCACAATTCATAAAAATATTTCAATCTAACAAATATCATCATCCTAAAAGAGAATAATTATATTGCATCCCAATGTGGTGTGTCCTCCAATTGAAATAGTGAATAATTTTATTTTTATTCACATTAATTTAATTTATCATTTTACTAATCTTAATAAGATCATTAGTCACCCCTAAATATTATAACACACACCATTCTTCTACTGAAATACTCTAAAAAAGTATCAATCAACATCAAAACATATACTCCTTGAAATACAATAGATGTGAACTCAATGGTATAACTATCAACATCACATAAGAGTATATATGGTATTTTTATATAATACAAGAAATGATTAATATTCCACAAAAAATTTTAATAAAAATTGTGATGTTTCATAAAAAATAATGGATTTTACCATCATTCTTCATGGATTTATGATCACCGTATAGAAAGACAAATATTTTTTTATATCCTACGAAATACATTGTCTTAAAAATAAAATAATATTTCAATTTTTTTACAATCCTAGAATAATATACTATCCACCAAAGCATATTAATATATCATAACATCATAAATTCCATATATTTCCTCCTAAACATCATTTTGGTCCCAATATATATGAAGGGGTTGATAGGTATCCTTATATATTATCAAATAATGGTTGTCTCAAATTAAATAAATTCATTATAGAAATCATGAATTCATGTCATAGAACAATATGATTTATGATTTCACCAGTGAAATTTATTGTGAATATACTATGTTCTCATTCATGTTCCATCATTATGTGTCCTTTTTCAGAATATGGTAGTCTAAACACCATCTAAAATTTCATTTTTTTTACATGGATGTGATATACTAAATACAACTCAATATTGTATATCTCAAACAACCTTACATGTTACATCCTATATAACATGTTGCGGTGCACTAGTAGGGGATCTCAATAAGCCTGCATCAACTAAATATAGGCTACTGACCTTTATAGAGGTGTCCTCCACAATCATAGGAGGAATTACCTCTTAGCAGTCAATAACATAAAATCATACACCCACACACACCAGGATATCATGATGTTAAAATAGAACATTAATAACTTGAAATTTTAAAATTATATTCATGATATAATTTAAATAATATTATAAAAACAATAAAAATTCAAGTTTATCAAATTCATTTTAAAAATTAGGAACAACTACAACATTATGTAAATGAGATCCATCCTAGATGGTGAAATCATTTATATTAAGTGTTTGACAGTGGATTTTATATTTGGACCCAAATCACTAGCTGTCCATATCAATTTCCAACTCAATGCCCAATGGTAACCCGTTATCTTTGATCAATATATTTTCACCAAGACTATGTGAATAGTTAACCAATTCACATGCATTGGTTCTTACATAGAATACTAGTCTATTAATCCAAATAAAAAGAAAAACCAAAAGAATACATATATTTATTGTTGGAGTTTGTTCCCAGTGACAAACTAATTTATAAGTTCTATTAACAGTATATTAAAATAATTTAATATTTATTAATATCTCATCAAATGATGGGTATTTTTCTACATTTAATTAATTTCATAATTTATATTGAGTGTTTCTTGAATCTAAACATCAATTTAGTTTCCTTATATAATGGGAAGCATAAATTTATATGATGATATTTTAAAATAAATGTTTCCTAAAATTAAAAAAAAAATGATTTAAGAAGAAGCATAATATTAGTAATAATTTGTATAATAATACATTGATGCTTCATATCATGATTATTTCACATGGTGATCTATAATGAAATTGGTTTTCATAATAATAACAACAATATAAATAAATGTTTTATATGCATACTCGATATTCCCAACTATAGACAAGCATATTGTTCATTCAAATTGTTATTACTAATAATGTTATAATTTTTCATGAAATAAGATTTATTAATTGAAACCCTGGTGGTATATTCTTTTGATATGGGAGGATTAGTTGTATGATTCAAAATTAATGTGAAATTATTGAATATGTTATGTAACATTTCCCATATTCCGTGTTTATGGATGTAGATATCCCAAGACATTTATTTATAATTAAACTAACTAATTATGTAAATGGAAATGTGTAATGACCCAATGATTTCTAAATAGAATTTACATTATTAATTTTTTTATATATTATAAATCAAATAAATTGACTTAGATAAAATTATAAAAACAATATAAATTATGAATAAAAAAATAATACTAATTTCTAGTAATTAATGAACCAATACCGATGGAATAATAACTTCATCGTTAGAATGTTAATATGACCATTTTAATTTAAATCTATATTATAGAATAGTATCCTCTCTAATGAGTGTTTAAATAAAATTTGGGTATCTTATAAATGGTGATATGATATATTTATATTTCAAAAAAAGTAAATAAATGTTTTAAAAATGAGAAATTAAGTGTTTTTGTTATTTAAAAAGCGTAAATTTATTTATACAATATTATAATTAATATAATTTTTTAAAATAACATTAATTTTATAAAAGTTATTTAAAAATTAAATTTTGATTTTATTATGATTATTAGGAACTTTTAAGTGACTTTATTTAATTTTTGAATGTGTCATAAAAATGGTTATAATATTTATATCTGTAATTTTTGAGTAAATGATTATTTTATTTGAATAAAATATTTACCTTAATTTTTAATTAATTTCTAATAATTCACACCATTTTTTTCATTCTCTGCGTCTAATGATGGTTAGGGTAAATTTTTGGAAATTTTCTAAAAGAGTTACAGTTTTGGGGAATAATGAAATAATATAATTTATGGTATTTAACAAATACAAGATTTATTGAGTTATGGATAATGATTGAGTGATGTAAGCACATAATTTCTACATCTCATATATTTATAGTATTTATTCATGGGAAGATGGAGACGTGGACAGTGGTGATCCCCCTCCAGGTCAAACAAGAAATAATCCCTTTATAAAAGCAAGATCCATTGTTGATGTGGTTGTTAGAAGACCTCGCAAGTCACATGAGCCTGGTGTGGATGTTCATGCCGATAATTATTCATGCATCGAACCAAATATCATTTTTTATAAAGGACATCCGACGATCTATTTTTCATCAAATTTTGAAACCCTTCAATCATTGGATCAAAGCATTACGCTCATTGATAATTTTACCAACCATAGGTCATCATTAAATTTCTTGCATAAATCCATAGATGCAACTGGATTCTAAGACTTTTATATTTTTTTTATTTAATAATTCTATTTTAGATGTTAAACGTTATGCAGAAGACTATTATTATTGACTTTGGGAGAGAAATTCATGATTCTTCAGGGGTTGTTCCCTGAAATTTATTAAATTGGCACCAGACATTGATCCTTGTATCGAGTCCCCTATTACCCCAATCTCAATTGGATTTCATGGTCTATCGATTCTTTTGTTCATTGAATTTTCCATGTTTCCTTTCTTTAGTATTTTGGGAATCCCCCTTATATTGGACTATGTAATGAAGAACCTATAAAGACCTTTAGTTTCTAGGGTTTGTGCTGATATTGATGTTTTACCGACCCTTACTTCCATGATTTGGATCCACAATAGAAATTTTGGATTTTTTAGGATGTTATATATTGAAATATCCTAATTTATTACTGTTTTTCCTCATTATATTCACTCACTGACATATTATGGTGTTAAGTAATCTCACTTTCAACCTTAAATAATGACATGCGTTTCAAAGGGGAGAAATTTGACCTTCAATATTGCTTCGATACAACTATTATTGGACCTTTTCGAGTTAAATATACTTTTTTGGGCATAAAACAATCACTGAAAAACTTATTAAGGATATGAATAATGTTTTATATATTATACAAACCAAAAAATGAGAGTTACAGACTTATAGTTAAGGTTATTTTAGATTTTGTGGATGTTATTCATGGGGTTCTAGGTGTCATCACCAATTCTCTCACTAGGGTGGGAAATCAAGTGGATAAAAGTAATACTATTGATGTTTTCAATGGATATAAAAAATATGATGTTCAATATGATTCTAAGGATCTATCACATGATTATTGTGTTAAATACTTCAATATTGGGGAGGATTACATGAAATCCAGCTCTATAAAAATGAAAAAAAAATAATAATTTACCTATAGAGTTTAATCCCCCTTAATCCCAAGAAGATTTGGAAACATATGGAATACTCAAATATTGATACAAAAATAATTAATAGAGATCTAGATTCTTTTTGAATTATGATTAATGTAGTTACTCATAATTATGATGTTTCTGAAAATTCTAGTTCATTCTCTTGTGATGATAAATTGAGTGACACTAGAGATTAGGATGACTCTAATCTTATTGTGAAGGAGTATTCTCAATATGATATAGATGTGTTAAATTAATTACGATCACAGATGGATGATAATGACATAATATAATTCAAAATATTTATTATTAGTGATATTACTATGGATCTCTACATTCAAATTAGATAACATAAAGATCATCAAATTGGTAGAGGAATTTTAAAATAATCATCACTTTATTTTTGGAGTCCATGGAAATGAATTACTCATATTATCATTTATAATGATTTTATTCTTAGTTTAAAATACTATTTCAAGGACTAATAATTTGGATAATTGGTTTTATTTATTCTAATAATGTTTTTTCATTTAATATTTCAATGTGATTAGAGAGAGGATTTTGTTGGACAGTTTATGTTATAGAATGCTTTCCCTCAATATTACACCGAGGTGTATGATATCTGCTTGCATATATTCTAGATATTAACAACCTATACATTTATCACCATCTTATGATGTTTATTATCTTGATGAATTTTTATTATTGAATTAGTGACGAGGATTTCACATTATCATTTGATGGATGTATTTTTAATCGAGTAGTGGGAATTTTCATCCTTTTGAATTCATGATACATTTTTTGATGTGGTCTAGGCAGTTCTATTATATTTTTTGGAAGTTCATTCATAGAGGAACATGAAGATTCATTGTTTATAAAGTAATAATCTACTAAATGTGGATATAATTGGATCTTTTTTTTTGTGAAAATAGTGACCCGTTTCTATATTTATTTTATGTTTTTAAGTCATGTTTGTGTTCTCATTTAAATTGTGGATGGTGCATTATCATTTTACCTTGTTTCATCAATAAATAGTGTACATTATTTAATAAATTATTTAGGGATATGAGTTTATAATCAAAATCATATCTAATTCTCCAAAAAAATAAATAATTATTATTTGATCATGGGAATAATAAATATTCTTAATATATATCCAAAATAAGAAACTATTTAGAAAATTAAAAAAACATCCATATCATCCTTGATTAATATCACCCCTCATCACCCCATATCTTACTCTTCCAAATAATTTAATCATTTATAAATTATACCAAACTACTATAAAAACCCCTTCCCCACACCTTGGTCTTTCTGTTATCACCAAAAATAGTATTCCCAAGTTTTATATGGTGGTTCTTAAGGTAAATATATTATAGAGGTAAAATACATTTTTGTTTTCAAATAATTTATTTTTGATTTATTATATTTTCATATCATCTCCTAAAATCCCTATACCATATTTTCACGATAACAAAATTATATTTTATGTAATATAATGTTATTATGTTAAGGATACATCAATAATTAATAATCTCCTCTTCCTATTTTATACTAAATATAAAAAAACAGTCATTTGGGTGCTAATTTACTACCTTCATAATGGAGGAGTTTTAATTTTTCAATTGCACCTTCAAAATTTGTCACAAAACCATTTTATGGTTAAAAAAGACAATAATATAAGTTTTACAACTTATTTATTGTAACATACCAGATAAATAAGGAATAAGACACTTTTCATATTTATTAATATTTTTGAATTAAATATTAATTTTACATTAAAGGAGATTCTATGTTCGAGGATGTACATGATACATAACAAAATGTTTCTTTGAAATCATAGGTTGCACACAACATTGAGTTACACTAAAAAATTATAATATAATAATATTATCTTAAATGGTAGTTAACTCCTAGTATTTGTAATGGAGGGAATGAATAGAACTAACTAAAAAATATTTATACATGTTTGTTATATGTTTTTACATTTATCCAATTAAATTTAGGCGCTTAAAATATGAATGAATCTAATTTTAAGCATTAATACTCTAATATTCAATAGAAGGTCGATTTACTGCCTTTTAAGCGCGAACACTATTTTAATCTAGTTTTTCATTTTTTTATATGAGATATTTGATAAAATAAAATTCTTATTTAGATTCGGGACATGAAAATTTACTTTGGGTAAATTTTTGAATTTTTCTGATAAAGTACATTTTTTGATGAATAGTGAAAATTACTGTATTTTAGTTCGAAAGTGTCTTTTAATCTAATCTATTTATATGGTTACATTATCTTTTTAATTTGTTGTAATGTGTAATTATAATATATTTTGACATTTAATCCAATTTTGGTCATTGTAATTAATTTCACATTGAAATTGGACATAAACAAGTATCAATCTTTTGATAGTTATTGTTTCATAAAAACACGCTATTTATTTTGACAATGCGAATTAATTTTAAATTAATTGATGTGAATTATATATTTTGAATTTTTTATAATAGAAATCATTTATAATTCATAGTATCCAATATATATTAGGTTGAAATTTTTGTTATTTTTCAGAAAAACATCAATTTTTAATGAATAGTGAAACCACTTAGTAGTAGTTAAAAAGAACTACGTTTTTCAATTAAATGAAATTTTACCACTTATCTGAATTTAATTTAGAAAATCCAACAAACATGGTTTTTATTAGTATGTAAAATGTGGTTCAAAAAAATGGAATTAATTTTTGTAGAATTGTTACTTTTGCCTTTTTTTGACCGTAGTTAAAGTTTATTAGGTCAATTTAATGTAAAAAGAATATCATAAAAAACCATATTACCTTAACACTTGTCATATCATTATTGTATGAGTCATGAACAACCATTGGCATATTTGGGTAGATTTTGGGACCACATGAATCCACACAAAAGTGATAATGACACTTTAGATTAATTAATTTAATGTAAAGGAAAAAATGATACAAACAAGTATCTTTTAGTAAATTAATTTTTACATGGGGTTATAAAAGTTATAGTTTGAACTATAAATATTCATTGTAAAATTGAAACGATTTCGCGAGTCATGGTATTTGTTTTATAATTTTTAGAGATCAAATAAATTAAATTATGTATGACACAATAATGATGCAGTATTTACCAAATTAATAAATTATTTATATATATAAGATTATTATTATTAAAATAAAATCCAAAACCAATACAATTATTATTGGATAATTTGACTTCGACCATGAGTCATCTTATCTTTGACTTTAATTAGTTTTGGACCTCTTGAAACAGAATATATTTATATAATAAAATAATATTTTCACACTATCCTAAAAAGCCCCTCCTCCCCCATATAAAAGGACACCACTTCTAACCAATTCCTAACACCTCTAATGCATTTTGGCTCTTCCAAAGTATGACCAATTAATCTCCCTATATCCCTCTCCTCCTTCTAGAAGCCTTACCTTAGGCAAAATCTACTTCCTGGAGTCCTTTTGGTTCAAACCAATTGAAGTTACCCAAATTAAAGGTAATAATTCCTCTTAACTTTTTTTATTTTATTTTACTTCTACAACCCCTAAAATATTTTTATTGTTTTACATTATAAAAAACTGTATCCTCAATATAATTTTAAGTTTTTATGAGAATGATTTTAAAAATAATTACACACACCACCATCTAATGGGTGAAGAATATACTGTTTCTGTGGATGGAAAACTTACGCCTCACGAAATGATGATTGTTCGATTATCTTCTACCATCTCTAATGGTGGAAATTAAGGAGGAAATATATTTATATTTGATATATATTGTGGTTATATTTTCATTATTCTTCTTTATTTAACATTTATATACTAGCTTTATGGTTTCTATAATGGGTAAACAAGATAATTTCATTTGAGGAAGGGTGGATTTCCACCCCCTCAAAGTAATAAGATTCATTAATGTCATATGTGGGATGTATAAAGGATAGAGTTAATTATATTATATATGTTATTGTAATGTAATTATAATATACCTATGTATAATTATGTTTTAATTCAATAAAAATATTTAATAGAAATGAAAGAAGCATTCATCCATATGTACAACTTACCGTCTCAATTAACGGTGCCTTTAATTTCTTGTCTAGAAAATGTTATATACAATTATAAATAAATATATATAATTGATATATGATATATATGATATCTAAATCATGAATATAATTATGGAGATAATGGACTACTGATCACATGGAAAATTCGTAATTAAAAGGTGTTTATTTTTTACTCAAGTACCAAATATCGACCAAACGACCATTTTTAACATCAAGGATTGCATAATGTTTATTAAAAATAAATAAGTTCTATAAAAAGAATAATAAACTTGAAAAAAGTAATTAAGAAATTAGAAATTAATATTAGTATATTATTCATGAAGAACAAGGAACAAACGAGTCAAGACAGACACGAGGTAAGGGATTTCTTATCTCACTTTTAATTCTGTGAAATTTCAATTGATCGCCACATATTCATTGCATGTGGCATATTTTGTACTATCAATTCATATATATTATAATTTTTATCTTTATATACATGATATTATATGATAATTTTGGTGGTTATTAACTTTTTGTCATTTGAATCGATTGATTACAACTTGGTAAGGGAATTTCATCTCACTTTTTATTCCCTTGACATTCATGCTATATTTGACACTATTTACTTTTGGGGGGTGTATGAATGGCCCAAGATTGTGTTAATTATGTAATATAAATAAATTTATCAGTATTTACATCTTTATTTTATGATCCTTATTTCAGGGGTTGTATGTTTCTGAAGTTACAAAATATGTAAGGGAACCTTTCACCCTCCTCTTTTTAAAAGACTTCTTTTTGTTATGCATTTTAATTTACAAATTATTATCTTGGGATATGTTCTTCTATATCCTGATTAATGTAAATTTTATCTACACATGATGATATACCCTTTTTATATCATAAAATAATGTTCAGAATTTTAATGTCACGCTGTTAGGCTGTCGAATTTTGGAAAGGGAGCTTCATAACCCAATTTTAATTCCTTGGACTAAACTTGTGCTTATTGAATATGTCGTCCTATGTATATGTGTGAAAGACCTATTATTATTGTAAACACAATATCCACTTATATTAGGTTTATTTATATTTTCACACATAATTAGTTGATTGATTTATCCTCAATTTAAGGATACGGTCTTTATAAGGGATTTCATCTCTATTTGCATTTCCATTGAGACTTCATTGTTGTTATGCACCAATTCACTCTTATATGGTTTAAATAATGTTTTTTGTCATATTATATCATGAATCCCTTTATTCTAAAGATATTATAATTTTTTTATTAAATTTTATTCCGAAATTATTTATATTCAAGAGTCCATCATTTAGTTAAAAACTCTTTAACTAAAATATCGTTTTAAATGTTTTAATGATTTATTATTATAAATCTTTTTCTTTAATGACCATTTTTAAAAAATGGTTTTTATTATTTATTTATATGGACATTAATGTTTTAAAATTATAATTCCATTAAAATCTTCAATGTTTTATGGGAAACATTGATTAAAAAATATCATTTTAAATGGTTTAAGAAAATTGATTGATTATTTCAATATGTTGAAATTACATCTTGTGATTGAAAATGAAATGTTATTAGTGAAATATTTATATTTGGAATATTTTATGTCTCATGATGGTACTTGTACATTTGAAGGTTGTTTACATGATAAAACATATGATGGGTGGTGTCGTGACAATCAAGGACTGGTGGTTACGTTAGAACCTCCAATGCATTGGATATGGATGTCATCCGTATGGTTATTCTATTTTGTGATGTGTGTGGAAGTCCACCATATGGTAATTCCACTTAATAAATTTTATGTCTGAAGTTACCTTTATATGTTATGTGTTATTTATATGGGTTTTATGGTAATATTTTGGATACAAAAGTGTAATTAATGATCTTTTATTCATTAAAGATTATTTACTACTTCTTAAAGGTGAAATGTATTACTTATGATAAAGTATTAATGGATTACTTCTTGTATTGAAAAACTAATAGTTTTATATTTTTGTGTATCCCTTAATGAGATTTTATTGCTCATACAATGTCTTTTAAATGTTTTTCATAGGACATAAAGTAGAATATGGTCAAGGATGGGATCAAGGAAATGTCAAAATGTCTAAAATATAGAACTAGACATGACACTTTTTTTAAAGAATTTTTATTATTTGGAAACTAAGTAGAAGTGTCTACCTTGTAATTTCTGAGATGTAATGTAATATTTATGGACTAATTATCTAAAAATATAAACTGAAAAAGCCCCCTGATGTGAATTATTCATTTAATTCAATATTATGTAATGTTTAAGTCTGGGTCATTATAGTTGGTATTAAAGGATGGTTTAGATATCTTTAGAGGATATGTTGTTCTTTAAGAATAAGTGAAATTATTATAATGGTTAAGATTTTGGAAAGTGTCATAGTTATTTTAGAAGTGATAAATGTTTATTACATTTTGGTGTGAAAAATGAATGCAATTAGATAACCATTGAGGATAAATTATGTTATGGTTATTTTTGAGGAATTTTTCTATTTTTGGAATTTTATAGTTTTTGAAAAAGGACAACACATAGA
The DNA here is from genome assembly GCA_963277665.1 of Viscum album. Lineage (NCBI taxonomy): Eukaryota > Viridiplantae > Streptophyta > Magnoliopsida > Santalales > Viscaceae > Viscum > Viscum album. Next base: position 1,820,808,861 of record OY728125.1, read on the forward strand.
CCATGTGACAACCCATCCCGTCCGTCAAATCTATGGTAATCGAACCCAAATCCAATGTGAGATTGATATTTATCGCCTACCACTGGACAACATGAAGTCTTTGGTTAGTATGCCTAATTAGTTTTAGTTAAATGATATTATTGATCAATAATAAGTTTATTTGGGATTTTATGTTTTATAAAAGGGACATTATTAGTATAGGAAAATGATTTGGTGATTAAGGGATAAATGTTTTTTGTAAGACATTCTCTCTATTGGGAACACTATATGCATAAGGAAAATAAAATACCATAGGATTTAAATTATAGATTAATGGTTGAAATATTATTATGGGAGAATATATATTTTATTGTGGACATAAGGTGATTTCATCTATTTATTGAAATAATTAAACTATCATGGAGAATATGTGATTAGGATAGTTACACTTCAGTATGATACCTTAAGAGTAGTAGATGTTTTTGGGGTAAATATTAAGATTTACAGAGGAAGACTATGGTGCCCCTCTCCTCCCTTATAAAAGAGAACCTCCTCCCTCTCTTCCTCACACCACTTTGAGCCTTCATGCTCGACCAACCCATTACAATTTCTCTTCTCCACTTCCCTAGAAACATCCTAGAGGTCCTGGTCTTCTTCGAAGACAAATTTTAATGCCCTAAAAGGAGGTCTCAAAGAGGCGTTTCAAAGAAGAGGTAATTTCTGTTACCGATTATTTCAACTTTATTTCATCTTCCACTTCTTCATATTTAGTTGTTTCATTATGAAGTAATAACATCAGTATCACTCATATACTGATACGTTATTATAAGTATGAAACAACCCTATTTCACCATCTATCCATCCTACGGAAAACGAAATCACTGCGCGTGCATACGTACAGAATACCGTATCCACGCCGTGGTGTAATATATTTTCCACCACCACCTTACTTGGATGGGTATAATGGTGTAAAGAATAACTATATATAATTATTGTAAATTTATATTGATTTTGAAATAGTATACATACACTTCAACACAGTTCCACGATTATGGGAATGATATCATCGCTCGTGCGTACGTACGGAATACCGTCTCCACGATGTGATGCAACTCGTTCTACATGATCTTAATTGCATAATGATAAAATAAATTAATTAAATGAATTAATATGATATATATTACACGAATAAAATTCTATAAATTAGGTATATATAACCTAAAATGAAGAATAAGAATTTAATCGACAAAACACACATAAGAACAAAAGAGTAATAAACACCCGAATAACAAGTATTAATGAAATATTACTAATAAGAAGCTAATAATATAACCATATATGATATAATAAAAATAATAATGATTCTGTAATAAGTCAATAACATTATTTAAATCATTATAAATGAGTTTTGGTCACTTACGAAGCAAATCAGACCTAAGGTAAGGGATAATTTTGCAATCTTAATTTACATCCGAGATTGTTTATACTTTAGAATTTACAAGGGAATATTTATCATTCAAATCCATGTTTCCTCAATATGTAATATTATTTATATCCTCCTACAATTATTTAAATCCAATTTTAACCTTCGGTGAGTTTTTAGTAAAATATATGAAAGGAATCTTTTGTCATTTTTCGTACGAGGTACTTTTTGACTTTTCCGACATAAGTACGAGAAGAATGTTTTTTAACTTATATGGCATGAATGGATTTTTAAAACATTATTTCCAAAAAATCTTCCATTACAAGTTTTCATTTTTATTTATAATCAACATTTTTTAGTTTAAAATTGTATGACATGTTAAGAAAGGAATAATGTTTTTGAAGTAGAAATGATATTTTGCTCAAGAATGGAGTTTAAGTGTTTTATCAAAATTATTTTCCATCTAAGATAATATTGGGTTATGTTTCTATCCCTATTATTACATTAATATGATTATGTTGTGGTGGAATTATTTTTATGAATTCCTTTATCTTATATGAATTGTTTTATGATGTCACGATGTTTAAGAATCCCATTCTTATTACATGGGTTATGCAATGATGTATGATTTTTTGATTTTGTTGAAAACATAAGAATGGTATCATTAAGAGATTGTTGGGACCTATATATCACTTCAATGCATTGGGTAAAGATTTATATCTCATGAGATAGACATGGCTGGAATGGAAGGTTAATCCGGTTCAGTTAAACATGACTGAAATGTGGAGTGAACTCGATTTAGAAATGGACTTTGTCTGCTAAGATAGTCCTGGCAACGAGTCTTGACTACTAAGAAATGATTAACTTTGATTATGTGTGTATGCCAAAAACTTTCATGTTTTATGTTTTGATTATTGGGATTAAATTTCACTACTATGATTAATCCCATGTTATGAAATTATGATTTCTTTTGCAGGATAAGATTTCCAAAATGTTATGTTCTTATGAATATGATTTGATTGGTTTTTCTTTTGTTTACCATTACTGAGCATTTGAGCTCACCATTTGTATGTTTTCTCTCCCTAGGTTAGGAAGAAATATATCATGTAGGATATGCCAAAAGGTACTCTAGATATGATGAAATAAATGGTAGACAATGTAGATTCTTTATGAACAAGTTGTTTATGTTTCCCAGTTTCTAAAGACACTATACCTATATGGTTCTTTGATGGTTTTGTTATATTTTGTAATAACTGTACTTCAATTTTGATGTATTAACAATGTATGTAAAGTATGGGTCGTTATACATATTATCTAGCACAGTTTGATTTTATAATAAATTTTTCATAAAAAATAATATGTTCAGTAGGTTTCTTCCCATTCAACTCCAAACAAAAAAAACCATGAAGCATTATATAAAAATTATAATGTGTCCATTAATTTAGCAGGTATAAATAGTGGTAACAAATTTATGAAATATTAATTTAAATAATGATCATTATTTTTAGTCAATATAGATAACGAATTATAGCACATTGTGGTAAAAAATGTATTTTTTCCAAAATTATTATCTATAAACATTATTTTATGAAAAAATATATATTATATATATTATATATATAATAAATTATATATATAAGTAATATATATTTTGTTATAAATAAAATGTAATAATATATATATATATATGTAATTGAAATCAAATAACAGTTTGAATTGTTAATACATTTAATTTTTTCACCAAAAAAGAAATTTCATTATATTTTATAATTGTATAGTGTTAAATTATAATTTTTTTTAAATATCAATTTTTATTTATTTATCAATTCCATATTATCTTCTATGAAATTTTGTATAATTTTCTATAATAATTTATTTTTAGATAAATAATGAAAAATAAATTTCTCCAAAACTACGAATTGTTCAACTTTATTTATATATAAGAAAGTGATTAAATTTATAAAATCATTTAATTGATCACATATTTATTTTAAGAATAAATTTATTTATATATATATATATATGTTACCAAATTTCAAAAACCTATGATTGTCCTTATAAAACATATTTATTATTTTAATTCAATAGAAAAAGATGTTTTTGTACGTTTCATTAAAATAATTTTTTAGTAAAAAGTTTTTTCCATTGATTTTAAATATGAATAAAATATATTTTTATTATCATAAAAACATCATGGAAAATAATAAAATTGATAAATTTCTCTTATACATAATTTTTAACCTATAATTTTAATTTTAATGAAGAATAATTTTAGACATTGAAAATATTCACTATATAATATACATTTAAAAAAAATATAAATTTTAAATAAAAAAATTATATTAAAATTTTAAAAAATATTATTATAAAAAATCAGTCATATGAATTTTTATTTTTGTCTAATAATACGTTCCCCTAAGCAGAAAATTGATATCTTTGTAAAATGCAATTATTATTAAAGTTGAAAATAAAGTGAAAATTATAAAAAAGGCCCACTAAATTATTATATAGTAATATGTATGAAATATTGATAAATAAAAATATATTAATATACATTATTTTACATTTTTGTAGAATCCATCTATTGAAAATGAATTTCATTTAACAGTATGCTATGGTTATTTATTGTAAATCCATTCGATGAGCTTTTTAAATGGGATTCTTCCAACCCTCAATTCCAAAAAAAATACAAAATTTGTTTAAAAAAAATTATTTTTCCTCATATAACCATCTCCATATTTTTTCTGCCTTTGGTCCCTAGTAGTTATCTTAAACACTCAATTTTTAATGAGTTTTGGAATATACAAATCATTATCTCGAAAGTAAGTATTAACACTATCTTATTAATTAATTCAAAAAAAATTATAACAATATTAATATAATGAAATAATATTTACTAATAAGACAATATGTTATTATAATAAATCAAAAACCCATATTTATTTATTTCCATGGACTATGAAAAATAAAATACAGTCGAATATGTGTACATGTGAGCTACCTCTCCAATCATTCAACGTGTCAAAACTTTTATAATCTCCATTAAAGACTAGTTCTGATTATAAATTTATGAATAAATATTTTATATAAAATAAATTAATTATTGTGAAATGACTGATTATGATTTAAAATCAATCCCTCAAATTCGTTGAAAATTAACATCTTCATAGTGCGTACATGGGGACAATCTCCTCCATGAATGACATGTATTATTTTCCATTTCTAACATAAATGATTGATAATAATGATGAATTTAATTACTAATTTTTATATTTAAAAGTCATTTTATATTCTAAAATGAGATAACACATTATATATTTGTTAAATTCTATATTAAATAAAATCATCAACCATGTAAGTGTACTGATAACTTACTCTATTGAATGAATTATTTCCTTTAAAATTTTCTTAAATATCATACATTGTAGCTCAGGATAATTGGTTTATGTAATTAATATAATTTTGTAATTCTTCAATGCTTCTGGAATGAAAAAATGGGACATCCTATTAATAATATAAGTAATAAAATACCCCAAAAATTTCAACCATCCAAAAAAGAATTTTATATGAAATATGTGATTTATAGATATGTTATTATAACATCATATATGTTGTTTCATCTAATACATATTTATTCTTCTTATATATCACACTAATAAATTGTAAACAATCTCATTCATATTTTATTATAATGATATTACAATTAAATGAAATTATAATCATTCATAAATTATAATATGTTTTTTGGGTTGGTTTAACCACTTACTCGAATAATGTAATAACAATATATCATGAATTACATGGAAAATTTAATTGCAATTAATGTGAAATAATTATATGAAATTATTGAGTTTTTGTTTGTATTGTAAGACCGATATAAAAAACTTATTCCTTATTTAATTATACTCCTTTCATATTCTAGGAATTTTAAAAACAAGCTCATTATCTAATTCATCATTAAGGATCATAATCGTAACACACATAACTTGCAGTTATAATTTTATAAATAGTTGTAAATCATATATTAAAAAACAATTAATCCTAGAATTATGAATATTGAAAAATAATGAAAAAAATACCTTTATTTTGAATCTACGTTAAAATGATAATGGTTAGCCACAATCCATATTAAAATTAAATAATAACTAACTATGATATATGTAGATAAATATTAAAAGTAATTGTCTAAAAATATTATAGTATTGTATAAATATATCATCTACATGTTTATGTGATTTATGATTCTCATGAATAAAGCTAGAGTGAATTAAACTTACTGGGAATACAACGTAAGGAGATTTTTTTAAAAATTAAATTTAATTAAACATATTTCATAAAGAGATAGATTTCATATTTAATATTGTCTCATCAATACATAGTGACTATATTTTACCATATTTATATCGTTATTTGGTGTTGAATAACCATTTTTTCTTCATTTAAATGGACATTAAGTCAAATGGTATGAGGGATGTAAGGGTTTTTTCTAACATAATTTCTTACAATTGAGATAGAATCTTTTATATTAATATTAGATTTCAATGTTTCAATTATTATAACTTATAAATAAATAATAATCTTTTACCTTATCCATTTATTATGTTCAATAATTCTTCCTTGCATCCTAATAATAATAGTATTTTTTCCAGAAATATTATGTTACATGAAATGGTTTTTTTTAATTTACACTCATAGAGACATAATTTTTATTATATATCATATTATCATTTTAAAACCTATATAGCACCCCTTTTATTTTTCTTATCATTATCCTATAATTATTAATAAAATTTATTACATTATTATAAATTATTTTATTGAAGGGGATTTGATTTGAGATATTTTAATATAGTAGGATATTCTATATCTTAATTATGATTACTTGAGATATATAATATTCTTTACACCATATTTTCGTTTATATAGTTTATTAAATACCTCATTTTCATCTTGTATAATGAATACCATTCATGGTAATCAACTCAATTTAATTTTATTCATTCATTACCATTACCATAATTGTGTTTACATCACAATTTTTTTTCATTGAGATATGACTCATATGTCATAACATGTTTTCATTTTTTGGTATGTCTGTTGGACTAGGAAAATGTTCTATATCTGCCAATAAGTTTTTAATTTTGATTAATAAATTTTCTTTTATCGATCACGAAAATTATTTAGAAAAATGAACATCTATCATAGGCATGGATTTTCTTTTAATTGCTTCCCTATGAGAATTCCGTATATTATATTTCATTATTTAAAGGGAAATCACATAAGGAGACATAAATTTATTGAATGGGGACATTATTAACATAACTATATTGTATTACTCTATATAATGTTATAATTTCGGATTCATTCATTGATATCTATTATATTTGTTAATTTGGGAAATATTTAAAATATGTATACTTTTTTTTCAATATAGGTATTTATTGAGTACTATATAGTATATTAACTCCATAAATTAATTAATTAATTAATTAAACATAATTAGGGATAGGTGGATGCATATATAAATATCACCGTGATTAATTAATAGGTCTCTTAGGACAAAAAATCATGTATATTTTTTTGGAAGCCTTCTATGAAAATAAAATTCTAGATATAGGGCATTGGCAGATAGAGAATCCTATCAAATACCAAGTATAAGGCCCCAGCCTTAAACCTTACTTAATATTGAATTAAATGAATAATTCACGTTGAGGATCTTTTCAGGTTTAGAGTTTTATAGAATTAGAACTTAACTATTACATCTTACAAGATTACAAAGTAGTCACTTCTACTAAGTTTCCATAAAATAAAAACTCTTAAAAATAAAGATGTCTAGATTCCATGTTTTAGATAGCATGACATTCCCTTGATCCCATCCTTGACCTTATTCCACTTTAAGTCCTGTGAAAAACATTTCGAAAAACTTGGGGTGAGCATACAAAGCTCAGTAAGGGATACACAAAGAATGAAAGTTGTTAGTCTATCAAAACAACAAGTAAACCATGTATACTTTATCAAAGTAATACTTTTCACCTTTATGAAGTAATAAAAACTCTTCACTGAATAAAGTATCATTACTTACCTTTTTGTAACCAAAGGATTACCATAAAACCCATATAAAGAACACATAACATATATAAAGGTAACTTGGGACATAAACATACTTAAGTGGAATTACCATACGGTTGACTTCCACACATATAACTTAATGGAATAGCCATACGACCAATTTCCATACATACTTAATGGAATAGCCATACGGCCGACTTCCATACCCAATGCGTTGGAGGTTATAACATAACCACCCGTCCTGGTATTCACGGCACCACCCGTCATATGGTTTATAACGTAACCACCTGTTAAAATGTCAAAGTACCAGTATAAAATCATAAAACATAAAACCAATATAAAGGAATGACAACATTTCCACCTTTCAATCACAATATATCATAAATATATTGACATAATAGAATCCTTTTTCAAAACCATTTTCAATACCAAAATACATAAAAGAGTATATGGTATTTATTTTATTCTAAAAACATTACGGCTTGTTGAGAAAGACAAAGACCAAATAATACTCGCGGAGGCGGAAAAGGTCGTTGTCGCCGCGTAAGTTAAAAGAAACATTCCTTTTTGTCATTCTGTAAAATGCTTCGTAGAAAAATATTCCTTTTGTATAAAAGTAAAAGTCAAAGGGTTTTATACACCGTATAAAAGAAAGTTGTGTATAAAATAAAATATGCCTCAATGAAAGGAGATTGAGACGAAGTCCCTTACCTCGGGTCCGACTTGACTCGATCGTTCTTTAACATCCTGAATAATAAACTTGAGTTAATCTCTACTTGCTTATGAACCTTTTTCAAGTTCATTATTCCTTTTATACCACTTATTGACGTGTTATAAACATTATGTAACCATTTAAGTTAATAATGTTTTTTTGTTGATATTTGGTTCTTAAGTCGAAAGTGGACTTCTTACAATTACATGTTGTTCGTGTGTTCAAAGGTTCTTTATATCCAGAATGACATTACTGATTTGGATATCATATATATCATATATATCCAGCATATAAATGTATTTATAATATTACATAATCATTTAGAGGTAAGAAATGAAATGCACCGTTCATGGAGACGGTAAGCCGTACGTACGCATGAACGCTACTTTCATTTCTTTGTCATATTAATGGAATTAAAACTAAATGAGAGGTATGTATATTTTAATTCCAGAATTATATTCATCATTTTATATATCATTCATTATATATATCCATTATATACATGTACTTTTAATAGTACATTACATTTGGGGATAAGAAATGAAATGCACCGTTCATGGAGACGGTAAGCCGTACGTACGCATGAACGCTACTTTCATTTCTATCTCATACTTTAATGGAAAGAAATAATAATGATATAGAGGTATATTATAATTCCAGTATAACATAATATATAATAACTTTAAATCCATCCTTTAGATGTCCCACATATGGCATAAACGAATCACATCACTTTGAGGGGGCGGTAGTCCGCACTTCCTTAAATGATGATATCGTGTTTACCCATAATGAAAACCATAAAGGTGTGCCAAAAATGAAAAATACCGAAGCTTAAAGAAAACATAAACATATTATATATCATATATAAAAATAGTGACATCATAATGGCCACCCTTGAAGGTGTTAAATGAGTATTGAACAATCATCGTTTCGGGAGGCAGAATTTCGCCATCCACGGAAACCGTATGTTCTTTATCAATTTGATGTAGTTGTGTGAGAGTGTAGCTCAAATAAATCTTATAAAAACATCCTAGTATATTGAAGATACTGGTGTTGTTACAAAATAAGTAAATTAAAAGAGTTTAGGGGGTTGGAGAAACAAAATAAAACAAATGAACATGAGAGAATGAATTACCTTTAAATGTGTAACTCCTTTTGATTTGAGCCTAAAGGATTCCTTTGAAAGGATTCTTCCAAAAGGGAATCCTCTAGGATGAGGAGAGGGATGTGGATAGAGTAATTGGGCAGGGGTTTTCCGAGCCAAAGGCTTTAGGATTGTGTGAAATGGGGTAGAGGTGGGGGCCTTTTATAAGAGGAGAGGAGGGGCACTTTTGGAAAGTAAAGAGATATCACTTTATTTGAAAATGTGTTTCGGTTTTAAAAGGTACCACATTGATATAATTCGTGTATAAGGTGATAAGGCTTCGAAATCCACTCATACAATTGGTTTTGGCCATGTGTAGGCTTTATATTTTTCATTATCTTTCCATTTTATTTTAATCGTCAAATAATGATGTCATCGCTGCATCATTATTATGTCATAAATAATTTAATTTATTTAATGTCTAAAAATTATAAAAAAAATACTATGATGTAGGAAATCTTTTTAGATTTCCAATGACTATTTATAATCAATATTTGGACTTGTGAAACCCCACTTAAAAATTATTTTAGTAAAACAATTTATGTTAGTGTCATTTTCACTTTAACATTAAATAAAAATATATTAATGTCATTTTCCAACTAAAGTGGATCCATGGGGTCCCCAAGTTGGCCCATGGCTTGTCTTGGTCGGCCATGAATCACCCAATAGGTGTAGGACAAGTTTCATGGTGTTTTCACATTATTATAATATCATTTTTACCTTAAACTACACTAATTACCACTAATCGCGATTAAAAACTTAATAAGTTACTATTCACCAAAAAAATATTTTAATCCCATTGAACCACATTTTACTTATTAATGACAACCATGCATGTCGGATTTTAAAATTTTAATACACATTAGTGGTAAACTTTCATTTAACTGAAAAATCAGTTTGCTTGATTGTCACTTAGTGGTTTCACTATTCATCAAAAATTGAAGTTTTTCAGAAAATTACCAAAAATTCACCCTAAGCTATTTTTGATATTCCGAATTCAAAAATGAAGTCTATTTTACAAAATTCAAATCATATAAGTCACATTAATTAATTTAATAATTAATTCCCACTGCCAGAGCAAATAGCGTGTTTTTACAAAACAATAAGTATCAAAAGATTGACACCAGTTTAAGTCTAATTTCAAAGTGAAATTGATTCCAATGACCACCATTGGATAAAATGGTAAAAATATATTCTAATTTCACTTCAAAACCAATTCAAAACATAATCTAATCATATAAATAAATTATATTAAAAAGCAGTTTTGATGTAAAATGCAGTATTTTTCACTATTCATCAAAAAATGAAGATTGTCAAAAAAAATACCAAAAAATCACACAAGGTAAATTTTTATGTCCCAATCATAAATAATAAGTTTATTTTGACAAACATAGTTTATAAAATTGTCAAAAGATAGATTCAAAAATGGTTTTCCATCAAAAGGCAGTAAAACAATCTTTTAAGAATATTAGTGTATTCCATGCATAAGATTGTATTTATTTTCATTTTAAGCCTCTATAACACCATCTTAATCATTAATAGACATAGATAAAAATATCTATTACTCATTACTTACTTGGGATGTTACACCAAGATTTCTTGTAATAGATATTATAACTATATTTTCAGTATTATGAATTTAATCACGAAGGAACTAGTGACTAATATCAATGTGATATTTTTATTTCCATTATTATCTATGAATATACAATATATTTATTATCCCTATATTATAGATTATTTTACTGTTTTCTAGTCTTTCATTAAATATTTTAACTCAAATAACCCTCATTTACTCTCATTTCATGTTTTCACTTCTCATTAAAATTACCCATTATTTATATTCATAAATTAACATTTGTTTCATTTTCATAGGTTATGATGATGTTTATTACTGATGATATAACTAAAAAATAGATTACGTAGAAATTTAATTAGATATATTAATGAAATATTAATTATTATAACTATTCTTATAGTGTAATTATGTAGATCATATGTGATATTAAATTGTATTTTATTTAATAATGTTCCATAAATAATTAAAACACAAAACCTAAATGGTATTTTGAATTTAAGTTACTGATTAATTTTTGTTGATATTATACTTATTTTTGGTTGAAACTGGATATCACTAGTTCATTTCATGGACTAAATATAAATAAGTTGTTTATTCTCACCAAATTATAGGTGTGTGGGTCTAGATATCTGTATATTGTATCAAATGAAATTTTCGGGAAACATCATTGGTTTATATATTAGTTAGGGATTATTAATGGATTATAAGATTTTATTGGTCATAAATTACACGATATAGATAATAATTTGGTAAACTTGCATAACATTGAATGTTTTATAAATTTAGGGGAGTGAATAATATTGAAAATACTATGTATTAACCTATGTGTAGGATAACATCATGATATTTTGGAATGTTTTAATTATGAAATTTAATCTGAATAAGCATACATTTCTTGATTCACCAGTCCGATCAAATATATAAAATATATGATCTTATAGGTAATATTATTAGAATTTGGGATTAGGTATTAACTCAATGATTATCAAGTGCAAAGAAAGGAGTCCCAACTATGAACATGGTTCAACACAGTCAGGGTATATAAATTGTTCTATTAGATGCCACATTAACACAACCAAGAGGGATTTATTCCAATTGTATCTTATGTAATTGGGTAAATATGTTTGATAAAACATAATTTAATGTATCCAAGGTTGAATCAATATTTATATAATATATAAATTTTATTGTTTAAATTTTACAAATGTTATTGATGATAATAATTATATAATGTTGATTTTTATAAACTCATTTTCACCCATTTTGGTTTTAGTAATGGCTTGAAATATAAGGAAACAAGCTTATGAGGGGAAATTAAGAGATTTCCTAAAAAAACCCATTATGATTTGGATATAGAGTAAGAAAATTCAGATTATGCTATAATAATTATGTAAAAATATGATTAAGATTTTGAAAAAATTAAAGGTACCAAAAAACTATATTATATGTGTATAGAGTACCGTGGAATTTCATGTATCAATTATAAATAAGGAAAGAATATTCACTTTCTAAAATGTTAAAAAAATTATACAATTCATGGGTAAATTTTCGATAATGGGACTGTAATATTATATCATTTTATAGATGAAGATCATTGAACTGAAATGTGTGAGGGAAATAGGGAGGATATGAAAATCAAGACCTTTATTTTATGTAATTTTAACATTAGGGAAATAAATTCCACAATTCATTGGCTAATGAAGAAAATAAGAAACAACAACAATTTCGACCATAGAAATACGTGAAATACTATACAATGCTACCTACATAATTAGAAATTAATTTTGTACTATAGTGGTTAGTATCTCTTAATTAATGTATGTTTTCTCCTATTAAACATTCAATTTTAAATAAAAACCATTTGTGGTATAAATATCATATATCTATTGTATAAGGATATTCTTCCCAGTTAGTGAAAGTAACTTCTTATCAATTTTTTCATCTTCACATATTAGAATTCTATTAGGAATGTATTATCACTTATTTCTAATGGATCATATATTATTATATGTTGTTAAATCCCATATCATATCCAAAATTGTCCCATGATCATTTTCATATATATGGCTATTTCGAAAATCCCACTAAATAATACTCCCATCATATGAGTATTTAAATTTTTGAGGATGTAATATACTTAAGGGGACATATTATGAATACTTGATATTTTAAATTACGCGTGAAATTAAAATAATTTTGTGTTCAATTGATTTCATCACATGAAACACCAAACCACAAAACCATATAACATTAGATAATGATTGCAATTACATCATTATGTTAGCGGGTATAATTTGAGGTAACCACATTATAAAATATTTTACAAAATAAAGATGACTATTTAGGTGTATATAGATAACTAATAATACTACATTGTGGTTGAATTTTAATTTAAAATAATTAATTTTTTATAATGTAGATTTTACGAAACTAAATATATTATTGATAAGGAATATTATTGATATGAATAATTTATATTTTTTGAAGAACCATATACTAAAAATGGGTTTTTATAGTAATTAAAAGAATATAATAATTTTAGTGTTTTATAAATTGATAATTTATTTTTCTATATACAATAGATTAATTATATACTTGAATTATAAATTCATTTTAAATTAAAAAATATGATAATTTTAAATAAAAAACCTAACATCTCTTTTGGATTAAGATTATATATAAAATATTAAGGTTATTTTTTTGTATTATTATAAAATAAATAATTCTTAGATTCTTATTATAAATTTATTTTTTTTAAAAATGATTAACTTTTATTGTATATATTTGATATATGAGGGTAAAATTACAAATAAATTCACTCAAAACCCATACACAAAACTCAATAGGGAAGGTCATGGAATCCCCATGGGGTTACCCACACATAAATTTCCTTATTTATATTTTAAATATCTACCCATAGTCATTGTTAAATTGATTCATATATGCCCTCAATTCATGGCACAATGTCCCATGATGAGACTGAAATTAAATACCATTCGACCATTATATATGAATTGATTCAATAAATATCACCCTCACCATTAAGGGTCTCAATTAACTACAATAATACCAATTTTCGAAGGAAACAACTGAATGTCTTCTCTCTCATCATTATCTGCTTCCTAGACCACACCCACTAAAAATGCGCACACCTAATTTCATTGATTTAACACTAACCTTATATTCTAATACTAGAGGATGTGACCTATACTATTAAAATAGACAACATTATCTTTTAAAAAACTCAAACTAATGCATTGAGATGGTCCTAGGATTTATCATCATCTGTCACTAGTTAAGAGAGTAGTGCATCGTTGACTACATCAAGTGGGGTCACTATCGAACCACACCCACACCACAATTTTAGATTCCAATTCTATACCACCCATGCTACATTTGTAAAATTCCCTCCATAAAATATGTTTTATTAGCCACCAATGTGTTTCTCCAATTATATTGGTATGTGGGAAAGAATGGAATCCATGGTGATTTGAACCCCATCACCCCATGTATAGTCTACTAGGATGCTGAATTTTATCTGGTTGGGAGTATTAACAAATGATGAAATTTTTAATGCCTTTAATTAATCAAATATTTATGTCTTAAATATAGTTTTTCATCATAATGGTAGTTTTTAAAATTTATAAAACTGATGTTTAAACTTATAAAAATAAAATTAATATATTAAAATAAATGAAAATATTTATTGGTATGTTCATTTAATAATACCTTAATTCTCAATTAATTCAATATTATATTTTTTGGAAAGACCCATGAAAAATTATTGTATTGTAATAAAACAATTTATTTCATAAAAAACAAAAACTTTGATGATTTTATCATAATACTATATGAGCTTACAAAAATAATTCCTAAGAACTATTTTTTAAAGTAAAATAGATTTATATTAAAATTGACATTTCAAAAAATAATAAAAAATAATTGATTATTTAAATATCATATTTTAGATCAGAATAAAAATATTGGATAATACAAGGAATTTTTTAAATGATTATAAAAATATAAATTAAACAGAAAATTAATTAATTACTCCTTAAATTATCTATTAATTTTTATGAGAACATTATTTATAATTATATCGCAATATCTATTATATACAATTCTTTAAGGTAGAACCCATTGACAATTACATGCCTTTAATCATTAGGTCATTGATATTTACTAAAATTCCATTTTCATCAATTATAAATGGTTTCCAAGAAACTAAATTGTTACAAAAAAATTTCATATAATTTATTTTCAATAATACTTTATTTTATTCTTCCTTGAATTATATTTCACTTCATTAATTCCATGGTCAACATTATAGTGTTTATGGAAACAATTTCGATGGAGACTTATAAGTGTAAACTCAAGATATCATCCTAAGTATTACCTCTTTCTTGTTCATTTCATAATAATATTAACATTTAAAACCAATAGTAACAAAAATAGTTTTATTAAATAAGTATAGTTATTATAAAAATATTTTATTATATTAAATTGAGAAACCTTATTTATTCATATTCTATATCTAAGAAAAAAACAATTTTGTTATAGTGTATTTGTGTACTACCTTCTCCACAAATCAACATGTACTATTTTATATAAGAATCCCTAATAGATCTTCATAATTCAGAAATTTATGAATAAATATGTTATATATTATATTGTTATGAATAATCAATTAAAAATTAATATTATCCTTCAATCCCTCTTATTTTATCACAAATAAAGATGTCATCATGTCTATAAGTATATTATCACCTCCATGAATAACAATTAGTATTTTTCATAACAACCATACAATTAATTTCCTAATGACGATTTTTATAAATATGTCTTATAATTATTTCATATTTTTTATTATTAATTGTTAAAAAATTTCTAATATTAAATACAAAATAATTTCACCAACCATGTCTACTTGCGGAATGCCACCTCTATTGAACAATTTATTTATGTCATTATTTTAATAACATCCTATCATGTATTTTAATGACAATTTGATTAAGTGGCAAGTATTTTTTTATTTAAATTTTAATTGGATTTTATGATAAAATGGACATTAAATTAAAATTACGTACAATAAATAACATTGTTAAATTCAACCATCTAAAATAGCATTTATAGAGAAAAAATGATTACATTGTAGTATGTATTAACACCGTATATGTTATCATTTAATTATACTTCCACCCAATTATGAAATATTAAACTAATAAACACAATATTAAATTATTATTCATCATTTATTATAATATTACAAATAAATTAATTTGAAATCATCAACTAATTATAGAATGTTCTTATTTGGGTGGATTTAACCATAAACTAGAATAATGCATTAAATCTGTATCATAGATACGTATAGGAATTATGTTTCACTAAAATATGATGTTAATAATTATATAATTAATTTAAAATGGTTATTTAAGTGTAATATAAGAATTCGACACATTATTTTAGAAGGCACCCAATGTTTTTTAAGAATCATAGAAACATGCCCACTATTAAAGTCATTTATAATTACTGTGATAAATATCTATATAGAATTAAATTACAAATTTATATATAACTTTTATAATAAATTAAATAAGATTTTATGAAATCTAATTTATTATTATTTTTTCAAATAATGTAAAATAATGACCCCAGTTTGAATTCCTTTCAAAATGATCATGATTAACCACACCCAATAATAAAAATGGATACTAAATTGTTAATAAACATTATAAAGAAATTTCAAATTAAAATTAAAAATATTATAGTTGTTAATTTTTTTTAGAAATGAGTTATACATAGTGTTATGTCAATCATAATTGACATAATAGTGCATTTGACGAAGCTGTAAAACATTGTAAGGGGTTCTTGTATAACAATTAGTTTTTCAAAACTATTTGTTTTTGTGCACAATGAATTAATTTATAAATCATGAGTTTTTCATAATGAATTATAATTTTTATATTTTTATTAAAATTATTGTCTTGTGATACATTTTTTATTAATTTAGAAGAGATTAAATTTATAGTTTCTCTTGTTTGTAATATTTTTTTTGCTAAATAAATTTTCTTCTGTTGAGTAATATTCAATTTTATTCAACTATATTGTTCCAAAATTTATTTTTTATGCTAAAAGAATACATTATAATGTATTTTAACTTTTTACAATGTTTTATAATTCTTTATAATAACCACATTATAAATCTATTTTTATCTTAATGATTATATAACATGAAATGGGTGTATTGTTAAAATTGTCAATACATGTGATATATTTTTTTATACAACATTTTTTATTTTATATGTCTTATATAAATCCCATTTAAATATTTTTTTTCATCATCTGATAATTATTCATTTTATGTATCAATTCACTTAGAAATATATCTTCTATGGGGGTTTTATTTAAATTCGTCTAATGTCGTAAAATCTTCTTGGTGTCAATTTGGATTATATGAGACATGTTATATTTTTTCACCCAATATTATTTTTATGTGGTATTTAGTTCCCCATTTTATTCATTGAAAATGAACATATTTCATTTCTATATATTTAATTTATAGGTATACTAATCATTTAATTATTCCTGTGTTACAATTACCAGAAGTGTGTTTCCATCATAATTTTTTTCGTTCAGATATGATTCACATTTAACCAATTATTTTTCCTTTGGGGATTATATATTTTTATGGATTAAATTATAAATACATAATACTATTTTCAATTGTGGTATTAACTATTCATAAATCAATCAATACATTTTTCTGGGAAAATTATCATCTCTTATAGGCATTATCTTTCTTCCAACGCATGTCCTCTTTGAATATTGAACTTTTAATTAATTTTTGTAAGTACATTGTCCTAAATAGTTATATGTTATTTGAGTTATGAAATGTTAAAAATAAAAATATAATATTACTCCCTATGTATTTATTATAATGGACTCATCCATATAAATATAAACAATTTATTGATTGGATAGATTTTTAAAATCTATATAAATGTTATTTTAATATAGCTGTTTGTTGATTAAAATAAATGTATATTGTTTATTTTAGTGTTTTTCATTCCATCACAAGATGAATTATTTCAACATAATTAATTTCTGTTGGGATTTGATATGGATATTGATATGTATCATGATAAAAACTATCGTTAGTATTTTTATAAATTTTTTTGTAGAATAAAATATTTCTTATATAGAGTTCCTTAGTGGATTTATCATGATGTATTTACATAGGTAATTTAATTGTATATATAAAATGATGCATTTTATTGCTAAAAACATAGTCATATTTATCCATTTGAACATTTAAATTCTATTTTTATCTATGTATTTAATATTATTATTGTATCATTATTTTTTTGGTAATATTTCTCATTTTATATTTCCACCATATTATTAATTCTCATATAATTATACTTTATGTTCATTGATGGTTAATTTTTATTTTATCCGTGACTTAGCATTTGATCTCACTCCTTATAATATACCTATTTCTCCATGTTATGAAAAAATGTATTAAATAAGGCATGACTAATAGAATAAATTTTTTATTGAATTTTTGAAAGAGTTTGAAGAATTATTTTTTATTAAGTAGTTTCTTATAGTGGTGAAAATGTCATTTTTATGATAAAACTGTGATTTTTTATTAATTTGTTTGATAATAATCTATATTATAAATTTAAATGGTATTTCAAATATATATGAATCTATATTTTCTATTAACTTTTTATTATTGATGAATAAAATAAAGTTAATCTGGTTTATTATAAAAGTTTTATGTAAAGGAGGTTTTATTTCATGTTGGATTCCTATTATGATAGTATTGTATGATAAATTTCACATGATTAAATCCCTAGCTTCATATATGTCTTATATGGTTGATTGTGAGGAAGATATATATATCAAATTGAGACATCTAGATGATGCAATATAGCTATAGTATTTTATGTTATCATCCATGTCTAACGAGCTCCGTAAGAAGTATGAAAGCATGGATACATACACTATGTTTTCATACCTATATGATCTCTTGTAGGAAAAAACATGACACTATTGGTATGAAATATCCAATATACACTTTATATGAAATCCATGAGATTCAGAAATAGTCATACATCTTTAAGTCAATTTGAATTGATATATTTTGCATTTAGATATCTTAGATATTAATTCACCATCTGAGTTTCATAATAACATTAAAATTTTATCACTCCATATATTTTTATATATTAGTATTTTGGATTATAATATGAACATAGTATATAAGTCTCTTTCAGATAATTTTACATATAATTTTATGTAATTAAGGACATGACGCATTGAAAACTAGGAGTTCTTATGGTAATAAAAAGGAATGAAAAGGAAAAGATCCCTAAGAATTTTTATATGTATAATTATTCATGAAACTAACCTAATAATATTATCAAGATCTAAATGTTATGAAGTTAATAAGTTTTTGAATGAAATTCATCTGGTTAAAGGGAAATTGGAATTTGAATTGCACCATAGTAAATAATAGACATTAAAATTCATGTGAGTATATAATTGAATGTAACTTATACATATATTACTTTAAATAGTTTTAATAAACATTTTGGTGCCCAAATATTTATTCAAATATATGAACTGTATTTATTAAATATAATTTAAAATGTTTTCGGTAATTATTTGTGATTTTAATGGTTATTTTATAGCTATGTTAAATATAGGGGTCTAACAAAAATATTTTATTATGAGGTAAAATTTAGTTTTAAATACATATGGTTACAGGACTAATATTCTAAAAAATATATACATGTCATGTTTGGGAATGGATCAATTTTTTTAAAAAAAATTAATTTTAATTCATTATATTAATAATATTTTGAATTGTTATTGAATTGAATATATTAATAATGATCATTGTGTAATGGAATAAAAAAATGGTAAATAGAAATGGATAGTTAATCATATTCTCAGGAATCATATAACACCCAATTATGGTGTCACTAATTCATTCACCAAAAATATAATCAGTTGATAATTCTCCAAAATAATGGTTTTCTAGATTATTATGATATAAAATAACTTTATATATGTAATGATTGATTTTAAGGAAATATAACCAAAATAAAATTAGGTGGATTGAGTGAAAGGTCCACATATCGTTTTGATTTTATTTTTATAGATATATTTCAACAATTTATAGATAAAGCTATTGGTGGACACTCATAATTCATATCTTTTTATAAAGGCTTGAGTTGATTTGTATATTTCCACATAATGAGTTATAATTATTGTTTCACTGATAAATTTAAAAATATAAAGAATGGAAAATACAATAAACGTTAAAAATGATAATTAACCACCTATTAGATCAATGTCTAGAAAAATTCATCAAATATATAATTTGTTGGGAAAAAATCCCTCAAGGTAACATTGCAGTATTTTTGGGTTGATTGTGATTGTTGACAAAGCAGGTTTCCATGGAGAATTGTCGAGTTCCCGAGAAGTTGTTGACATTCCATGTTGACAAAGAACTATGACAAAGGAAAGGACGATCTGGAGGCGGTACAAAAGAGCAGTACAAGGTGGCGCCGTTTTCCAGTGTTTGCCAAATTTATGGGCCTGAAAATCGCCAATGGAAAATAGAGTGATATGTTGTTGGCAAAGGTTGAGGAGAGAGAAATGAAGGAGGTGTGCGGAAAAATTAAGCGTGGCGCGCAAACCTAGAGTGTTGCGCGAAATCTTGAAGTGTGGCGCACAAAACAGCGGGTTGCGCGAAATTGTATTTCGCGCAAAAGATGTTTCAAGGCCGAAACCTTGAAAATCGGTAAAGGCATGAGGCGCGCGAAATTTTGGAGGCGTGCGCGAAAAATCGAAGTGGCACGCAAAATAGCGGATGAAGTATTTCGCGCAAGAGGTGTTACGAGGTCTGAAGCTCGTAAAATGGCAAAGGCATCAGGTGCGCGAAATTATGGAGCAGTGCGCGGAAAATGGTTGTGCGCGGAAGATTTGTCTTTCGCGATCAAAGCAGATTACGCGCTCAAGGAGGGTTTTTCGCGCGGGGTCGATTTTGCCTATAAATATGAAGTGACCCTCCTCCATTCAGCAGAGCTCAAGACATAGAAAATACCCGAGCTCTGGTGCGCGAAATTGAAGTTAGAAAGGGTGTTGCGCGTAAACTTAAAGTTTGCGCGTAAAGTCAGCTATAGCACGAAAAGCTAAGGCTGCGCCGAAAGTTGGTGTTGGCGCGTAAAAGGAAGATTGCGCGAAAAGTGGATTTCGCGCAAAATCAGTGAATTGCGCGCAAGGCAGTTTCCAGGCTGCGCGTAATATTTGGAGGTTGCGCGAAAAAGGAATTTCGCGCAAATCATAGAAATTGCGCGCAAGACACCGTAAGGGTTGCGCGTAAAAATTGAGGTTGCCCGGTACATCCGGTGCAAAGTGAGATTCATCTGCGGGTGAAAGTTGGACTTCAACAGAGCATCTACATACAGAGGAAGATTCATTCCTTCATGAAAATTAAGAGACCTATAGGTCTATAAACTGTGAGTGAATACCTTCCAAGAGCAGTGAGCTTAGGAAGAGGAAGAAGGTGATCCTCTCCATCGGCAGTGAGCCAGAGAGAGAGAAACAGGGAGTGACCCTTGGGAAAGCAGTGAGCTGACCCTAAACATTGTATAGGCAGTGAGCCTGGGCATAGAAGTGATCTAGCCCGAACATTTTAATCCATAGCTAGTGAAGTTTAGTGGACTTGGTACGACCGGCAACCTGTCGGCGTATGCTCCTTGGACGTAGCCCTTAGCGGTGAACCATGTAAAATTGTTGTGTCCTGTGCTTGCTTTACATTCTGTTTATATAGAGCAGCAGGAAAGAGAGAGAAGAGTGTTTTTCTTAACAGCGAAACAAGATCAGAAAGGGCTTCAATTTTTAATTAGTCATACCCTGATTCACCCCCCCTCTCAGGGTATTCAGCCTAGTGGACCTAACATAATTTACTATTTAATGGAATTTTGGATTATATCATAAATCACTCTTACGTATAGAACATAGCGATATAGTGCTAGGGAATGGATTCAATACACCGTGATAGACCTAATTTATTCAATGTTGAGTCATTAAGATAATTAATTTTCCATTTTCTAAATTGCAATATTGAGAACAACATGTTCACTAAATTGTTTGATAATTATAGTAAAAATTGTATTCCAGTATGGATTTCATATGATAATAGAAATATTTTCACATATATGAGTGTATGGATGTGTATCATTTATTAAGGTAAAATATCCAAATAAACATGAAACTTGAAGAAATAATGTATCATTGCATGTTATCCTATAGAAACTAAAGGATGTTATTTATAAAATCCTTCATATAAAAAATTTTATATGATATGAATCCTATATTTATATAGAGGTAAAATTCATAAAATTATTAAGAGGGAGAAAATTGCGTTTTATGATGCTTATGATCAATATATTGACACAATAAAAATTCATTCACGGAAAATTGTATTGGATATTATATAGGTAGAATTATTTTGTAAGATTACTATAGTGGTGAGAATTCTATAGAGATATATTATTCTAGTTATTGAGGATGTTTACTCTTTATTAGTTTATAATAATTACAATATATACTATATATATTCAGTAAGTATATTTTAAGAATCATTATGGACGGAAGTCATTAATTCTGAAATAATTCAAGGCACGAGAAGCATATTTGTGTTTAAGTAAAATCAATAGTAGATGGAATGTCCATTGAGTGAAAGTGGGAATCTAGGAAGAAAATGATCATGGATATAATAGTTATTTCCAATAAGAAACAACGAGATGTAAATGGATTAATAATCATAAATTCATTTACTATGAAAACCATTTCATCAGTTTCTATAATAATATCTATTATAATACAATATTGAATTAAAGTATACAATGGTTTTAAAATATTGATGAATAATTTTAAAGAAATTGATCTATTCTATGGGATCCTTAGGGAAATTTAAATACTTTATAACAAAAAATATTTGTGAATAAAATATATTTTCATAACAAATAAAAATACTAAATATCAATTTATTGGTTGAATAACCCATCTATATCATGGACCAATAATTTTTATGATTCCATTAGGGAATTTGGTTTTATAATGGATGAATGTGAAACTTATATCTATAAGATATTTAGTAGGATTTTATTGGTGTTTTCTAGATATATACCTTTAATAAGTTTTTCTAATCAGAATCATGATTCAAGCCATATGACTATTAAGTCATGGATGAATACTTTCTTCACCGAGAATGAATTTGGTGGACCTTCCTGAATTTAGGTTATCATGATAATTCAAGAAAAATACAAGATGATAATCTTGTTAGGGTAACTAAATTTATATAATGTTAAAGAGATTTGGTCATGAATATCCAAATAGGGATTATTGCCTCTTTCAGATGATGTAAATTTCTCTATGAAAATGTGTTCTTGGAAAGAAGCAGAGAGATAGATGATGACTAAAATTCCATACATATGATCAATAACATCAGTCATGTATTATATACAATAAATTTTGTTTTACCCTTTATATTCTATGAGTATAATATCCAAATATATAGTAGAACATCAAGACCCATATTGGATATAAGTGAAAAATATCCAAATGTATCTTTGGTGTAATAATACCGTTTCATTTTTTATGTGGTAGATGATGATATAGTAATCATGTGGTATATATATATATATATTATTTATTGAATATAGATTAATATTATCTAAGATAATAGTAAGGAAATTACTTCACCAATAATGAATGGGATGTGAGATAAATGAGACCAAAACTGTTGTGGCAACCAATTATATAATAAAGATTTTGTATATTGTATCTTCTATTATGTATCTATAAGTAGTGTGGATATATAGAATTTCATAGTGAATCATGTGGTGTCAAAAATTATATACCCTTTATTTCTATATAATGATAATAATATAGCGGTGTCCAACTCTATGGATCCATATTAACATCAATAGATAAAATATATAATTATCC
This sequence comes from Viscum album, assembly GCA_963277665.1. NCBI lineage: Eukaryota > Viridiplantae > Streptophyta > Magnoliopsida > Santalales > Viscaceae > Viscum > Viscum album. Next base: position 1,820,832,802 of record OY728125.1, read on the forward strand.
ATTATCACTTATTGAGTTATTTTTCTAAAATGGCATATATTATAGTAAGGAAGGAATCCATGTTGTGTAATGGGATATAACTATTAACTAATACCTTATCCATTTATAATCATTAATATAATGTTGAATCTTGAATGATATAATGTCATTAGATTATCGATCATGTTCAAATGGGAGTATATTTATATTTTTCCCCTAGAACTAACTTATTTTTAAATAAAATTAAATATATATTAATTTTATTAAGAATTATTAATTATCATATCACATGATGTGTATTAGTTTGTGTTAAATTAATGTAAAAATTTATCTAGAGTATAATTTTTATTAACAGTATTTTACTATCACAATAATTATGAAATCCATAAAGTGAAATTATGATATTCTAAAATTAATATCATCTCAATTGATGAAATATTTGTATTGGATCATAGTTATTTTGTAAATATTTTATTTGGGGATCCAAAGATAATGATACTTATATTATTTACAACCAAACATGGAAATATCCTAGAATGGGGGTTATGAGAGATGACCCCAAAATAAATTTCACTTGTTATATATATCTTTAAAATTTCTCTATATAGATGTGTTTATTTTATCAAATAAATTATATTATTACTAATTTATACCATGTTTCATGCCCATATATGACTTGGTGATTAATTTTATGTGATTTGATCACAATGAGGTATGATTTATTATGGCATAACCAAATATGAAATCAAAAGTATAATACATAATTTCGTACAATAACTCAATACAAATCATTTACAAACACAACCCAAAACCTGAAAGTTTAGTGAGATTGGTTACTAGATAACTAAATAAAAATATTCTAAAATATTTTAAAAATATCCCAGAAAATGACTGTTAACATGATACACTATTTGAACTATTAAAAAAATACTCACCTTTATTAGTTGGGGAATGAAAACAAATGAATTAATTGGATTATATATTCAATAAGGTTATAAATTATTTTAAATAATCAATGATAATAATTGATAATATTTTGATTATAATGGTATTAGAATATAATCAAGGAGATCATTGTGATGAACTAATCCAGGTCGTCAGTCCGATAGATTCTGAATTCATCTAGTCACATAGAAAATTGCGATTTCCTGATCCCTGCAGGCTTGCAAACGGTTTACATAAATTATTATTAACACTAAGGTCAATTATATAACAATTAATATCAAATAATAAATTAATAAGACAAAAATAAATAATTAAAACACTAGAAAAGAATGTAAAAAAACTAAAAATAGCACTATGTGTCTATAAGAATGACCAATGGACATAGAAAATTTTTATATAAATAATAAAACCAATTAAAAAAATCCTAAAACATAGATGATAAATATAGAAATGATAATCAAGATTTCAATTTGGGATCCCAAAAATAAACCATAACTCAAGACTTTTTTAATATCAAAATACCATTTCGGGGATATTTGGAAATATAGATACAAAGAAGGGTTTTAATTCCAATTAATAATTATGTAACAAGAGGATGATTCAGGAAAAAAAATATTTACATTGTTTCATTTTTTAAAATTAACATTAAATAATATGTTATTTTTATGTATGCCAATTTAATGATAAATGGAAAACAATACCGAAAAATATATGGATAGGAAGAAATTCAACTAAATTCCATTTCAAAATAGAGTAAAAAATAATGGGGAAATATAATAAATATCATATTACCATCATGGGAGGCAAATATATTGTTAGTACTATAATGACCCTATAACCCCAAAGGTACCACTCATTGGATGTAAATGTGAAAAGGTCTATAATTATTCATAATGCCCGCCACCAATAGTACTGGATTTGGATATAATCACTAAGGGTCTATTATATAAAAAATTGGAGGGGGGATTGCCCTCTAATATAAATATAGGACTTAGTGATATGATTGAACTATCAATAAACATTTAATAATAAAAATATAAAATAGATCCCAATACATGAAATTATGGTAGCATAACTGAACAACAATAAAATCAATATAAAGTTCTAAATGAACATCTACAGTAGGGACTAAGATGAAAAAAATCATAATAACTCCATATTCTAGTAATATTCATCCTATTCACTAATGAGATCATGTAGTCATAAATATTTTTTTATATACATATAGTTAGGTATGAATTTATAAATTGTTGGTTTCCCTCACAACTTTTCATGAAAAAGATAATCAAATTATAATAAATCCAAAAATAAAACAATCAAAGCAATCTTATCAAATATATTGGAATGTTGTGTTTCTATACTCACAATCACTCTCTCTCTAAGTATCATATAAAATTAATAATATAATATTCAATATATTATCAATAGGTGGTACCCCACTACCATTTCGTGACCAGTTTTTTGCTTTTCCCAAATGGTACACATCATGATAAACATCTCTCAAAATGTAATCATGCTAAAGGAAACTTAGTAAACTATATCATTTCATACATAATGTTCCTCAAAACACTCATCATAACAATATTTTGTACACATAATGTATCCCATCATCCTCATATCTTGATAATAAATGTGTTCTTTCGAAGAGACACCACAATTCTTATATCATGTATTAAACATAAAGACGTGAAAACTCATAAAAATAATAACTATAATAATATTTAATTTACAATATCATAAGATACATGTGTTTGAAATATCTTCAGTGCATTACAGCTATATATACCCATATATAGAAAAGATTACCAATGTCTATGCAAAAATATACACTATTAGGATATGAGAGCTGAGAAATAGGTTGTAGTCAACCATACATTCCTCTCCAACAAATATATTTTCTAAAACACCATCCTAAAGGGCATTTTTGGTAGTTTCCATATCTTAATGGGTGAGGTAGTGTTTGAAATGACATAATATATTGGATATTTATCACAACTATGCTATTGGAATTAAAATATTCTTCTGATCGACTAAAACTATCATTACTCAGAAATGAACTTACAAATAATATAGAGTATATATCATATAACACTAAAACATATCAATATGACTTTCTATATATTTAATCATATATGTTAAACAGTTTAAATCACTTAAACGTGATCATCCAATTATTTTTTATTCCCTCTAATCATAATAAAAGGGAATCCATATATTCATAGGAGACACAAATATCAACCATTTCATTCAAGAACTATCCAATTTGGCCATTTTATTATAAATTATCATAATATATTTATATTTACTCTCAGAATAAACCATAAATATCATAAATTAATATGCATAAATATAGTACAACCAAATACATCATGTAGTGAAAAATATTTGTAGATAAAAATAACCCATTAATTCTAACTCTATGTGGATAAATCCTCTAGAAATATTCCATTATTTTATGACAACATCATTGGGAAATAATAGATTTACTCTTTTATAACATTCCCTATTTCAACACCAATAACACTATTTTTCATTCCATCGTAGCTTCCAACTACATCCACAAATGGAAGCCTCCATTCCTATATCACTCAAACTAGTCATTGTCCCCATATTGTATTAGGTAACATATAAATGATAATTATCATGTCAAATATAAAAATGTATAATATAAATAATAAAATCAATTTAGGTATCTAGGATATAAAACTATAGTATCTAACTTTTAAAAGAAAAAAGGATTAGCTGGATAGAAACATTTTTCTTTATCCAACAAAATTTTTCATGATAATCATTAATTAATTGATTCATTTATCACATATTATAACCATAGTAAACCCGTATATTAAATTAAAAATTGAAAAATAAATATGTTTTCAAGAATAACATGCAACATTATAAATCATTTCAGAAAAATAATTTCATTCCAATATTCCAATTTATTAATTTATCATACAATACATAAATATTAAAAAAAATAACATTATATATAATTATTTATCTGAAATGTTTTTATATTTTTTTAATTTATACATTAAAAACATATTAATAATAATAATTATGATCATAAATATAGATATCCCATTATCTATAAAATTTGAGGAATACTGTTATCACGGTGTAAAACTAATGAAAATGCTGTAACCTAAACCAATGATTATTATTCAGTTAGGTTTAATAATTATTTTGTATAATTAATCAATAAACTAATGATATAAAACATGTAAAAATATTATTCAAACAAAATTAGAGAAGCAATGAATCCCCTAACTATAACATCCCAAAATCAACAATTCCAAATCCACTTATAATGAGATTAAATTAACAAGTGTTACCCAATTTATTCAATCAAAAAACAAAAAATGTCAAAATAAAATTTTTGATCACATAAATTACAAAGGACTATTTAGGATTAGAGTTTTATATAATCTGGACTAATTAATAACAATGTGTTTCCATAAGAATATTATAGATAAATATCACATTTAACTCCCACTATACTATGATCTTTTAATTTCAAAATTGATCATCAATATCATCCATTAGAAATCCTTCTAGAAAAAATTATTTTAACATGTTCAATCATAACCTTGGAAAAGGAAACATAAGAAATAAGTGATCTCAAATTCATGATATGGGTAATAATTGTAGATATTAAAGCCTAATAATATGAGAGCATAAGATGATCATAAATGTATGGGTTCATTAACATGAAATATAAAAATTATATATTTTATTTCAAAAATAAAAATCAATAGACATGGAATAAAACATTGATGTTTATGAGACATAAGTAATAAAACAATCAAAGAATAGGATACATAGGAGAATAAATGCAGATATAGAATTATAGAATACAAATAATAGAAGAAAATTATTTCCTTATTAGTAAAACCTAACTACAAAAAATATCTTAGTTCAAAAATTGATTTTTTAAAACGAGTTCAGTCCCCATTCTAACTGTGTATTTTTGAACTGAGTTCACCCACCATTCTTTTCATATTATTCACATTAAAATATAAATATATACCTATAAAATTGGTGTGAGATATAGGACCCATTAATCAAATAATTAAAAATAATAAAGTGTGTTCCATGTGAATATAAATAATTGATAATATCAAAACCCATAAAAATAAATGTGTTTCATAAACATAACATAACTTATAGAAATGAAACAGAATTCCTAAAACATGCCATCATAAACATAAACCATCCGAATAAAGAATAAAGATCTTAACCTTGTATTATATCCTTAATAAATCATAAAAAACATTAAATATTGTGGTATGAGATGGATTTTTTTAAAAGATCGCATAAAATGACTCCAGAGAAAAACATTTTTTCTATATTGACCTTTTTTACAGCTACAGAATTATAAATTAAGAACAATTACTTTGAAAATAAACTAATAAAATTATAATTTATTCCTCAAGACATTAAGGAGTCATAAATGAAGAAAAATACACTCATTAAATAGAAGATAAAACCACATTTTTTTATTAAATTTTACTGAAAAGTCCTAAAATAAATCATGTAAAAAAGGAAAAAATTATTCCATTCAATAAATTTAGAAAAAAATTCATAGAAGGATAAAATTGATTATGAAATATTTTATAGAAATTTTTAAAATAGTTTTCCAAAACCATTTATTACACCTTGACATGAATGAGAAATATTCACCTAATGATAAATATAATCATTTATGAATAATAACGAGATATTTAAAGTATCCCTTACCACTTTTTAATCAGTTAAATCATATTCCCCATGAAATGAATAAAATTATATAGATATTTAAATTCAATAATATCCCGGAAAATACTAATAATATACATTCATGGTATGTGTATAAACAACATAAAATAAACATGTAATGTATAAAACATTAGTGCCAAAAAAATAAAAGTGAGACAATGGTCACTAACAATTAACATGTCATTGAAGTGAGCATTAATCAAATGATTTGATTATTGGTATTCAGTATAAATCTATATAAAACTAGTCTAAATAAAAAATAGGATAATTGAATGTAATTTCACACATAATTATATAGTTCCTTAATAAATGATATAGTAGATTATGCAAATTAATATAAATGAGTTAGGAATTCCCATACCTCAAGTCAAAAAATTTTTTTATTCATTTTGTTACATCATGTATTATAAATATGTATTTATTATACATTTATTTAATAAACCAATATCTATCATACCATAAACTATATATTAAAAACATCTTATTAAAAATATATTAATAATTTGTTTTTAAAATAAATATTCTAGAAGATAACAACTTTGTTTTACAATATTGATTTTTAGATAGACTTGAACCTTATATTTCTAACATGGTCTCATAATTTAGATTTTTTAATGATGGAATTAAAATAATATATAATAATTATAATCATATTAATATTCTTTCATATAAAGTAGAAATAGAAATAATAATTACACAGTTCTGTGAGATGGTACGTCATATGTACGCTTGAATGATGTTTTCATTTACAGATTGATGGAATGAATGAAATTTAAATTATAATTATATTGTATAAAAAATTTATTAATCATATATATTATATATATTCATTAATCCTATAATTATAAAAATCAATAATATATGTCGATGAAATAATGAATTGTATCACTATGTAGAGACAGTATGTTGTATAGTCGCATGAGCGATACATTCATTTATTTTATTGATGTGAAAGAGGTTTCATAATGGTTACTACATGAAATTATTAACATTTAAGAATAATTATTATATTGAAATTATTATTTTTTGACAAACAACATTGATTTATAGAAGTTAAGGTGGGTTAGAGAAAGAGAGTGACCAGTTAGAGTGATTTCCTTATCTTATAAATGTATAATTTGGATATCCTATATATTTATGTATGGTAAGTATTTTGAGAATTCAATAACATATGGAGTATTTATAGGGATTTTTAGAAGTGAAATTTTGAGGTTATGGTAGATCTATTATGGACAACGTTATGTAAAAAAAGTTAGGTATGAGGCGATGTTTTATAATAATTGTGAGAGACACTTCAAGAATTTCATAGAAGGATAAATTATAGAAAAATTTATTTCTATACAAATTAAAAAATAGAATGGATTTGATGATAAGATATGATAATATTATAATAAACTCATCCAATAGATTTTATAATATTTTAATTATTATAAAAAGTATCATTTTGATTTTCCTTTAATAGTCCTATTTTAATATTAAGAATGGTAAAAAAAATTAAAATTAAAAGATGGTAATTTTTTATTATATGGTGTAAATATTCCACAAATGGTAAATTCATGATATTTTATAACTTATCATAATAATTTTTTATTTTTTAATAAATCATTTCGTTTTTTTAATTAATAAAATATTATTTTGATAAATTTCTTTTAATCTCATTACATTAAAGATCCATATACATTGACTTAAAATAAATTAATAAATTGGTATGTTATAATATAATGATTTAAAAACTATATAATAGTTAATATAGATCTATATAAATGATTATACACATTAACTCATTAAAATTATACATAAATTAATATTTTCAATGAATTTTTTTTATTATATAAATATTGTATTAGAATTTTACAAGAATTTAATTAAATTACTTAATTCAAGAAAATAAAAAATATATTTCATTAATGTTACTAATTTCAATAATTTCAAAATAAAAACATTATTCCACTCATATCTGTATTTTTACCTTTGATGGCACATAATACATATTTATTACATAGAGAGTTACATTTGGTAACTATATAAGATTTTAGTAATATATTGTTCATTTTCATGTACAATTTTCTATTAAACCACTAAAATTTTATCCTAAGATGATAAGGGTGTAATTATATTCATTTTATAATTTTTTTGCACTTTATTAGGTGAAGGGTGTGCCCTTATCATTTGAGATTAATGTTTATTTAACCCCTTTAACTCTTACCATGACAAAAAGCTTTTTTTACACTTTAAGAGTTTATATAGTTACGTTAAAATTAAAACTTACCAATAAATATATCATTAATTGAATTTTCAATCTTATCCCTATCAGGTGGGATAATTTATTTTTCATATGAATTTTATATCACTTAATAATATATCATTTACTATTTAATATTCTAAATGGTTGGATAACACTTATAATTCAATACGCTATTTTATTTTATCCCAATAAGTTGATGGTCTACTGGAATTTTAAAAAAATAAATTAACTAACACATATTATTTTATTTTATTCTTTTTAATAAAAGTAATTTTATATTTTCATTAATAAAATAATTACTACCTCATCATTGTGTGAGAATTTATGATAATCATTTATTCAATAAAAATTAAAATTAAATTACCATGATGTAAATTAATATTTTAGTTGTAAAATTTATATTTATAGTCATATATATATATACTATATTTCCATATTTTTAAAACATTATATTTACTAGAAAGACGAGTATGAAATCATTAAATTTTCAAAGGTAAAATATTATAAATGTCATAGTATCAAAGGAATATTTTATAATGGTTAAAATTTATACATGTGGATGGTTATAGTCAAATATAACTCATCTTAAAAAAATCACGTGTTATGGATATTTTTTAGTCCTGATCATTTTATTTTTCACACTTAATTACTCAAATTACCATTTATCATTATAACTAAAATGATCAAGGTTTCTATTCTTATTTACCCAAAATAAAATGTTTATATTTACTAAATGTGGTCCTAATGAATTCATATATGTAATCTATTTTTAAAAAATTAAAAATGCATAATTTGATGAATTTAATTTAAAATTGAATTGAAAAAAATATATGAAAAACTATTTTCCAAAAAATAATCCTTTTAAAAAAATGTTTTAAACTCTATTTAAGTATAAAATCTATTTAAACATCTATAATAGCAGTATATAATATAGAAATGAACTAATATAAATTTAGAACTAATAAAAACTATAATATTAGCTGTTAAATACTTAAAAATATTAATTTTAATAATGATAAGTATTTTTTACTATTTATTGAAAATTAAAACATTTCATAAAATTAACAAAATTTCCCTATAAAAAATATCTGATATGTTTATTTAAAAATTTATTTTCCTTATATAAATTATATTTTAAAAAATATCTGGTAATTAGTCATATAATTTGATCCTAAAAATATAAAAACTATTTTCGATGAATGATTCTTTTTGATGATTAAAATGGCTTTACAAAAAATATTGAAAATATTAACAAAGAATTAATTAGTACACTATCAATGAGTATAAACATTATATATGTTTCATAAATCCATTAATACCTTACTTTTGCACCAATTTTATAGGTAGGTTATAGCAGCAACATTTAAATTATAATATTTAGTTGTTCATTTATGTTTAGTGTTGTGTATCATGTACACCATCATACCAAATATTTCTTTTTAAAATATCTAGTAATTACATTAAATATCATGGAATATCTAAATAAAATTTCACTAATAATCGTGGAAATATATAGTGAGAATGTTTACTCTTGGATTTTTGTATGATAAGAGTTCTATAAATTTTTTTATCAAAAAAGGATGAAAATGAATGAAAAAATGTATTACCCAAAACGTGAATAAAAATGTAGTAAATAGATTTCCAAACATGTTTTTGGTCACAAAAAATACAATCTCAAGATTTATGAATATTACAATTCAATGCCCAAGAAAATAATTTGGTTCATCCAAACAAGAAGAAAATATGAAAATAATTGATGAAAGGAATGATATTCATTTTATAGTTAAGTACATGAGGCCATTGAGATTTCTAGTAGTTCAAATGTTAATTAAAATTTAATTTGATCCAAATATATTAACATGAATAGATCTAAATTATATGTATCAATCATTTAAAAAATTGAAGATTTTAATATAATATTTGAATTTTCTTTAAATTACCATTATTTAAGGATTTGAAATCATATTTATGACAAATATTCATATCATGTACATAAAAGGAATAATATGAAATTTTGAAAAACTATGTTCTATGACCAACCTACTACTCCTATACTTACTCACTACAATGATTGATACTTTGACTACTTCCATAAGACAAAACTAATATTTTGAGAACAACCTACTACTGTGAGTTTTATCGTGATACTAAAATATATTGTATGACCAAACTAATTCCATTATCCAACCCACAATAATGATACCATCCTTAAACAATTACTTATTCCTTGTTCTAACCAAATATTATGAATATTACCTTGATCCAACCTCATTACCTTGACTTCAACTATGACTATTAACATGAGTTAACCTACTACTGGGATTACATCTATGAGAAAAGATTCCATAATGACTAGTACTATTATAAACCATACCACCATTACTAATAAATTGATACATCATGCTACTTTACTACTACTATGATCCATACTACTACCATGACCCAACCAGCTACCATGAGATGAAGATAAAACATTTTAATTTACTAAAATATAATATAAAAACACCCATTGGAACCTAAAGTAAAATATAAATTATAAAGAAATTTTTTTAGGAACTATATAATTATATTAGTTACTAGACAAACAACTATCTTCCTTTTGAGTTACAATAGTACCTTAAAATAATGGGAATAGAGGTATGAGAAATATTCCATTAGATACATATCAGGTATCATTCCATATAAAGAATAGAACTACTCATGGTCTGGAAAAACAATATAAAAATATGTCATCCTCAACCAGGGGAAAGTGATAATATCACTTTAATTATGTCATAATCATCCACATGAAGAAATAATGCAAAAAATATGCAACGATTTCTAAATGGAGATACCTCTAGAAGATGGGAAAATCCGGGAATAATGAATTAATGAATTTATATCTATATACTATTATATATAAATGTAAACAACAAAAAAACATCATAAAATTGTTGTCAATAAATAAACATAGTAGGTTACTGGGAATTTATCAATGAATCAAGTCCTTAGGTTTTATCTTCTGTGACACATAATATCAAAAGAAAAAAAACCATGGGAATAACACAACCATGTATAATCTCGTCTAGGAGATCCTTGATTTATATAGTCCACTCCTTGATGGTCATAAAATCGTTGACTTAAATATTTCCCTAATCAATGACCTAATAATTTTTACTAATATATCAAAGATTCTATGATATATAGAAGACATAAATTATCCAGATTATCTTCCTTGAATGTGATATTTGATACCCATTAGATTAAATGTGACCAAACAAATCAACAGACCACAGAAATGGCGAAATCATACCACCATTATAAAACATTCACTACCCATGATGAATATTCAACTTCATGAAGACATGACCAGTTAAATCGATCTCAACTAGTGTCCTCATATAGATGAAATATGACATTTTTTTATTCGGTACTAACACATCCGGTCCCAAATATCCTAAACCATATATTTAATCATCTATATATATATTATCTCAATAATTAATGACACAATGATCATATTCTAGCACAATCGATAATGGAGTGGTCACTCATATAAAGATTGAAAATATTTCATACCAATTATAGAGTGAATTATTTCATTGTAATACATATATTAAAATTGTAGTTTCCCTAGAAATGAACCTCTAATATACATAGAAATTACGCACAACATTTGTGTCAAGAGTATGGATTGTCTGATCTATTTAAATACCAATCTGTAGATGAAAGTTAATGATAAGTAAAAACATATTAGAAAATTAATTTTACATACATATCTACAATATTGAGGTTATTCATGAATGAAAATCCTAGATGATTTTCTAATATGACTCTATAGATCCCCACTAACCCCTAAATACATCCTAAGAAAATCCACTCTAGATATCAACTCTATGATACCTATAAAGTGAATTGATATATTCAAATATCCCACTATCACCGAAATGGAATAATATAATCCAATAATTTGAAGTAAATAGTGAATAGATCAACCAAAATTTCCCACCACTTCATCTAAAGAAAATATAATGAATGTAGAAACCTACTATTAACATATGGATCATCCTTCACCATCTTTAAAACAATGGATTTGGTAATGAACTCAGCAACTGAACAATATATCCAAGGAGTTAAAATTTTAATCTTAAAGAATGGTATATCTTTTTTCACACTAGGATATAATGCTTTGAGTGATTATTAGAACATTAAAAGAACTGCCATAAGCATTATAAATGGAAAAAAAATCATACCATGAAATAATATTAGGTTAAATACATATTTAGACCATCTATTAGGGGAGTCACTATAGAAAATCATTCTTTCTTGTACTATACCTTAGATCCACTTATATGTGAACCCTTTAACCTTCTTCAACAAACCACTCCTATCTAAATATGTATCATGGGGAGATATTTAATAACATTAGAATAATTTATTGGATAATAGAAAACATCACAAAGAAAATTACTTCGTAGCACATCTATAAAAACTCTACCATTTCTTACTGTATTTGAAATATCAATGTATTAATCATTCAAACATTCAATACATAGTCATTCTTCTATGTTTCGTTCAAGATGAGATATGAAATAACTCAGGCTCTTGTGACAATAGAATACCGAAAAGTGATTGATGTTGATATAATGCTTCCAAAACATCAAGGGAAACACAACTTACACAAAATCCATATTTGGGGAGTCATAGTTATGTTCATAGGTATGTAATTTATGAGACCCATAAGATAAAAAATAATTTATGATTCATTACGATAATAAAAAATTCTTCCTTTAAATAAAATTAAAATACTCAAATTGAACTCCTTATCGAAATTGATGAATTGGATAACCGAGAAACATCTCCTTCAGGTACTCAATTGACTTCTAACAATTGTCAAAAACTAAAAACATTATATTTATTTAGGATAATACTTTCAAAGGATCCATTCTCTTAAATAATTTTTTAAACAAATTAACTGCAATTTCATTCTTGTCGAAGGTAAATTTGCAGATCTACAAAAGAATTGGGGATAACCAAAAAATAACCCTGAAGATAATTGAAATATCCATGCCAATACCATCCTAGAAAATGAAATAAACAATGGAAAAACATATTGATCATTATTTTTGATGGAATAATATCTCAAAGATGATTTTTTTAAGGGAGTAGAGTTATGTGAAATCCTACATGTCAGGTTCACTATATATGAATGTTTTTCAACTTGGAATTTTAGGGATCTGGAATCACCAAATGTTTCAATATCCACGAGAGGACTTCTTTTAATAGGTAGATGAACATTGGGTTGGTTTTCAAATTATTCTTAAGTATTTACGTTGGATGAGGGTATTAGAGGCTTATCTTATCATAACCATTTGAGGGAAATTTTTTCCTACTATCAAAAACACTTATAGATTTATGATATATTAATGAATTGTTCATTAATACCATAGTATGATGTGGGAACATGATATTAATAATCAATTATATAATTTTATAGATTATATAATCATTTTTATGTATTTGAGTCTATTTATTACTTGGGATATGAGTATGTATCCATGGATCTCCATTAATGGTAAACTTTTATGTACTAATTGTAGATTCATTTTTGTTACTACAATGTTTCTAGTTATATATCCACCTATTGGGGTACTCAAGATTATATCATCTCTTAAGGAGATGATTATTATTTTGATTTCAAAATTGGTCCCATTAATGGTATTCCTACATATCATTGAGAAATCAATCATAACCTATGTAGATGAGTTCCATTTAATGGGTGAAAAACAAAACATTTATAGTCAAGTTATTAGTACGAAACTATATTGTTTAACATAATGTAGAATTGGAATCTATGAGGATTGTTACAAGAAAACGTTTGGTGTGGGGAATATTCTAAAGCAGCAAAGAGAACCTATACGGTATATGGATCCTCAGATTGAATGAGACTCTTCTGGGAATGAGGCCAAGAGGGAACGAGGTTGATTTGGAATGTTAGTATTGGACCTCATGGAAGTTTTCTATATATATTATTTGGATATAAATCAAATCCCATGTACTTCGTATGTAGGGACCTATGCTTATGGAGTCCCTTGGATTTTTTCATAGGGGAGTATGTCCCTTTTAGATTTTTATGATGGGGATTATTCCAGAAATTATTTCATAGTAAAAGGGATCCTATGGGATATATCTACTCATGGTGATTTGGATGCCTGTTTAGGGGTGTATACCTGAGTATGAATCAATAATTATTTGAAGATTGGATAGATATTACACCTAAAAGGATCCCAAATGTGGGAATTTTTGTCATACTTTCTAGGAAGATTCTCTTCTGAATGGGGTTGTGATTGGGGATTACTCATGATAAGGATCCCCATTGATGGTTTAGATTATGGATTACCACTGAAGAGGATACATGTAATGTTGATGCTTTGTGCTTATACCAAGTTGGAGGCCCAAGGTTTCAATTGTGGAACACAACTGGAATTATGCCCATGTATTCACAAGGTGAATAAGACCCTACAAGGAATGTGGCCTATATATAGTAGGGTTGGTTATGGATTTTTGGATTGGTCCTCGGGGAGGCTTCATACATATCATATTTAGACTACAATCAAATCCCACATAATTTATTTATGAGTACCTATTCCTATAGTTTCCCTCTAAAGGTTTGTCTCGTAGGGTAGTATAGACCAAGTATTAGATTTTCAATTTAGATTAATCATAAAAAGGATTCCCTTGGATTGATTGGGAAGTACCCATAGAATGAGGCACATTTAACGCGGGACATTGGAATGTATCCTACATATCCTAATTATTGGTTGAATAAGTTTGATCATAGTTCAGTGGATCATGAATTAAAAATATTGTATGCCTTATGGTTTGGGATCATATATATTTTGCGATCGGAACTAACCTCTAAGACCACATGAGTCTTTCTTAATGTGAGAAACAAGAAGACCCAATAGATCAATCTAATCCAACTATCTACCCTATCTTCTGATGGAAGAATGGTGGAAATAATAGGAGATAACTCTTATGGATGATTCCATTGTACTCATTGGATATTATTAATAAGGATGATGACATTGTATTGGTTGGGGTTTATTTTATGGAGGATTACCTTATAATGGTTAGGGATTATTCTTTTGTAGGATTCCATTGTACTAGTTGGGGATTATTACTAAGGAAGATTATGTTTTTTAGGAACCATGATAAGTTTCCTAGATCAGGGTGATTTGTAATGAGAGGCGGGGTTTTATGTGTCACAACCCAAAACATCAGGATCCAATGATTAAATGTTCAAAGTGAGAATGCCCATTTTTCACAGGTATCTGTGATGGAAGAAAATGGACTAACTAGTAAGCTGGGTCCAAATCCCTACAACGATCCTGAGTGGGTGTGGGGGTTGGGGCACCACCCCCATTGTATTGATTATCGAGTTCACCCATGTTGGTCACCATGTTATTTCTCACAGGTATAAGTCACGTAGTAATGTGTTTTCTTAGGAGTGGAATTTCCAGGTGGGTATCCTAGGTGGTTCTCCTAGTAATGGGTTTCAAATGTATAGGTCACCTAGGTAGTTCCTCACCCAAGTAGCATATGGGAGGATTAGAGAATCACACTCAAGTCAGATTCTTCTGTGTTTGGGATACCCAAGTGATGATATGGGGGAATCTCCCTAGTGAGGAAGATACATTGTAGGATTCCTAAGAAGATATGAAGTTCTTGGGAGAAGAAGTTTCATGACTTGTACCCTTTACCTGGTTCATAGTCTAGGAGTTAGACCATACTAAAGAAATTTGACGTGGAGGTTTATATTTATAGATCCGCTTGTGGGATTTCATGAATGGGAATGTGTGAATGGGAATCTGCGAATGGGTTTGTGTGAATGGACTGTATTGACCCACAAGTCAGTTTAAAATTGTTTTTTTCATGCGATTTCCAAAAACTACTATCTATGAGTCCCTTAGGAATACATGACCAATCAATCAAATTTTAGAAGAGATCTACCCAACATGATTTGGTGAATATTACAAATATTCTACAATGAATTAAATGAGTTACATTCTAATTTATAGACACCATTTTATCATCAATCATTGAAATCAACGGTCGACTCCTGGAGGAGGGTTCATTAAAAATATCACACATTTTGGAGTAGTCATCTGACACATAGAAATAAAAGCTATATATTACTCATTCGTAAAGAAACATCTTAACTAGAACTCAAAAATTATTTTATAAGTGATGGTCACATCATTAATTCTATTGAAATGTTCATGGAATGTATTTTTATTGTCAACAATATTATGAATCAAATTACTATTGATGATAAAGATCTCACAAAACTGTCCATATATTATCCACATACTCACCATCTTACATGGTACACATGGATAATGTTCATTAAAATCAACAAATTGTGATCCATGAAATCATGGAACACTATGGTAATCTATCCCATGAATAAAGATAGAGTGTTTTTTACACTAAATCAAAATATAAGGTACATATAATTACAATAAAAATATCATAAGGTTTTATTAAAAACATATTCACCATTTACTTTCATATTATGATATCATAAATTTATATTAATAATCGGGATACAAATAAATTATTTCATCTAATCGAATATTTTATAAATTCGTGAAATATAATAATGTGTCTTCACTATAATATGACTCAAGTAATGATGATCGATGAAAATATGATTAATTCCATCAATAATCATTACTAAAAGAACATATTATCACCTTGTTGAAAAACTGGAATGGACAAGACATTAGTAAAAAATATCATTGATCTACACACACAAATCTATCCACTCCAGCGGAACCATCCTAGATAGATACATTGATATTGGAGAAGCGTTGAACTATAGTTCTTTTCAGAACATAACATCCCATTAAAATGTGTAATGATATAATCTATCAATAAAAACATTATCACACTCTTCCAAACCCATGGTAAAGACCATCACAAAATGAATAGATGATATCATCATCAACTCTGTCAACATTGAACATAAGGATGGATCACACCATTGAGCCATATAAGTGGATCAATCCCTAAATAATATACACTATTGTATATCATTATTATATAATAAAAACTATCTCATGACTTATTCCATGTTGTCCTACACTGAATACATCCAGTCCATACTAATGATACTATATTATGGTTTTATATATAATCATATATACTATATCCTAGAGTGTAGATTCCATATAACTACATAAAATTCACTACACGCATATCTTGGATAAGAGAACCTCTAAATTGGGTAATCTATGAAAATGGAATATGAAGTATCCCCAACTATTATCCCAAATCATGTTGTAAGGAATGTGATATGAATGAGTTTTTTAGTCTTTGAATGAAACATATGTTACACCCAATTAATAAATATACAATGGGGTTCTATATCTATTTCCACCATTATTTTCACTGAAATCACCAATATATTAAAATTGGGAATTTCCAATATGTCAACATCTATAACCATATTAATGAATACCTAAAGGGTCAAATACATATCTTTATGTATGAAGATAATCACATGGCATATTCTTCATATCCCAGCACCCCATTATAGATAATGCAATAGAGCATACTATTACAGTTTCATCAGATGAATCTTCCACAATTGTACAATTTTATGTGGGATACCTTCCACACACTACAATTCCAAAATGATCTGAAACTATGACCATCGATAACTATATCCTTGACTTGAATATAAATTATATGATACCTTAGTAAGGACTGGAAATATTTCTGCACACGATAAATGAGAATAAAATTGATGTGTGTTACCGTCAACTATAAAAAAATCCTTATATATAAGAAACATGGATCCCAAGATAAGAAATCTACAATGTGGGAAATCAATTAAACACTCCTCTCATGATTATTTAGTCCATGATGTAATCCTTCAAATAACATATTATCTATCAAACACCTCATGATGCATTGGATTCATAGGTGAGGAGACCTAAATTAAGACCATTAAAAAAATTCCAACACAGAAATTATTACCATACCCCCCCTCATCTAGAAATGGGTAATTAATATATTAAATATGGTCCCTAAAATGAAACCCGGTCATCATTATGATGGAGCTACCCTATCAAAGGTTATGTGGATCTTAGTGTATGGACACCTATGCAGTTTAATGAAGATACTCTACACAGATCTGATCTATAAACTTCTTAAATGAATCCAATCAATCTATATGATTATTTTAGAATTAGAACCACCACTTCTCGACCACTATATTTAATATCGTCTCTCAAAAGGACACTCAGTGCTCATTTTAATTATTAATAAAAATTATTTATATACCATTTTAATAAAACCATTACTCTAGGAATGATACTTAAATTAATCCCTCATACTCTTTGGAAGTATAGGGGAACCAATCGCAGTGTTCACACACATTTTTTAACATCATCGACCGCAACCTTTTAGATATGTGCTAGAATATCTTGATGAAAATATTCCGTGTGAACAAAATTAAAACATTTACCATGATCTATAATTATAGAATATTTAATTGTTCATGAGTTCAAAACCCATAATATAGAATATTTATGATTAATTAGTTATTTACAAATTAATATAAATCCATTGTATATCCATTCAAACACATGAATAATGATTAATGATGCATGATACTTTAATTGGTATCTACTCAACAACAAACATCAATTTGGTTATTATTCTCAATAATATTAAATGACCATGAATCAATTTATAGTAGAGAAAAAATATGATAGTCCTAGCCGGTGTCCCTTATTATCCTCTGGTTCTGTGTTTATTTGTGACAATTTACCTACTAACCCATGCAGACCCCACTTATTCCATTAACCAAAATCAATCCTATCTGTCAACCTAAACCATTGACACCACATAATAATGACCACCTCCTCCAAAGGTACCCCTCTTAGGTTGGATATTATAATATTTTGATACTGAAGCAAGAAGATCTCCACTAATGTGCATGGGTTAGTGACTTCAACCGAGGGTGTGTTATTCACAAAGATTGGAGGAATTTCCCTCTATGAGAATAGAAGTAAAATATATATTATATGGTACCACTAATAAAATTCCACAAATTACAAAGCATTTATGCAATCCCATTGAAATCATAAAATTGTATACAACTTACAAACTAGTAAATAAACAAAAAACAAAAAAATAAAATCCGCCATAGATAATAACATGATAAACCAATTAATGTTTATTTTATAATGTAATTACAGAAATATCACCAAAAAGCACTTATAGACCACAAAAAATGATTTATATACGTAGGGTGATTATAGTGAGTATACATAGTTGGACACTTCCAAGATTATCTAATGTAATATTAATTGAAATAATACTAAATCCAACCGAATAATGAGTGAATATATCTATTCTCATTAGATAGTATGCTAGGTTCCCATACTCACCATATATATCTCACCAGGTATCAAATAAATGTAATAATATTATGTCATAAAACATTATAAATGGAATTCCCCAATGCAACTTCAACACTATTTTTCTACTCTTCCACAACATCATATTTCATGGGAAAACTATTTCCAAAAGTAAAAATTCTAGAATAGTCCTTGAAAAATTATTATATCATGCATCCCATGAATCATACCCTCTCACCATCACCATATATGATCAATCTGGGGCCTCAAATTATCCTTATCTATGTACAATTATAAAGTTGTATCATGAAGTCACCATTTCCCACATTTCATCTATTATAGCTGAAGTCATCACAAACCATCCATTTTATACATATAATAATCCTTTGCAAACATTATCTAGAAATGAATGAGTGTGAAATTTCCATAATCCATTATAACACTCAACACACATATATGGTAAGGATAACCAACATGATTACTATAAGATAATATTACCAAAAGAAGAGTGAAGGGTTAGAGGGTTGGTTAGCCATCCATTTCTCACCAAAAAAGATTCTAGCGACAACAACTAGTTATATTCCATTGTGTGTCATTAACCCTAACAATATATGTTGGTAGAATATGAAATTTTATAATATACATGATAAATCATGAAACTACACAATATGAATCTTCTATGTCTCAAGATCAACTATAGATATAATCACTCAAAGTACTATATTCCATTGTTAAGGACTCAAAATCCTATATTCATTGAAATTGTTAAAGAGGAAATTTCAAATGATATATTATTTCTATTAACCATGAAACATTACAATACAAAGGAAGTTAACCAAATCACATTACCTATTTAAATAATAATATTAATGTCATAGTTTCTCAAGATTCATCATTAAACAATATTCCTTTCATGAACTAACCCCTTGGGATAAATTATTTCACATTATAAATCAATCATTACATGTAATATAAGAATCATCTTAAGATTCTATAAAATATATTTCCTAATTCAACCACAACATGTTGCACAAAGCAGTTGGTAATAGAAAGATGAAACTAGAAAACTGGCCATTTGACCTATATGCAGCTCTATGAATAGGAATGTATCCAAATTTTAGGCATCAAAATGGAATTAATTACAATAGTTATCATTATCTATTAGTCTTTATTGCATCCCCACAACCCACAAGAATATCACCATCCATCCCACCATCATATGTAACAACTTCTTCCACAAAATCAGGAATTCTACGCATGTTTTTTGAACCATTAGGGATATATGGATTGAATTACTTCACTAATAAAGTATGCTCATCTAGATAAATTTTAAAAGGTATCATTAAAAGAAAACAAGTCATTATTGTACCTTATACCAAAAACCAAGGCTTCTATCAAGCAGAATTATATGGGCTCACTCATCCCCAAACATATAGCATAATCAAATCACCAGTTCAATACTATCCTAAATTAACATGTTCTTTTAATTTTTGTTTTCGAAATAGGAAACCTAGGAATAATTATATAAATATAATTAAATTATATAACTGTATTTTTTTTAAATTCATTTTTCATTAAACTATAATGAATAACGATTTCATATGAACATGCCTTTTTCAAATTTATCCAAAAAGAATTTATAGATTTAAACTGTTTATCAAAGGACATAATTTTTTAGAGAGAATGAATTATTATATTTATGTAAATTATCAATTAAGAATCTATCAAAAATGGAAAACCTAAAAATTAACATATATAATAAAAAATCTAGGAAAACAAGAGGCAAGATACTATCATGATGGAAAAGAGATGAGATTTCTTTAACTAATTTTTTTATTTAATCAAATATAATATTTAATATTGTTTTTTAAACTATATTCCATGGAAATAAATCACGATAAATTAAATTTGTACAAGTAATAGGTGATGTAATAAGCCCCTATCATTCCAAGAATCTCCCAATCATGCCACACCGAAAATAAGTGGAAGAAAAGGTAATGGTGTAAGCTATGTATGAATTAAAAAAATTGATTTAATAACCATTAATTTTATTGAGAAGGTATGAAATAGTATATAAAATTTAATAACCAAAAACATGACTCACTAACAAATAAAAATTAGCATGATGAATGTTTTTGGATCCTTTTAGAAATATGAACATGGTGTATTTTGGAAGATGGAAATGGCCTTCAAGGACCATGAAAAATATAGTTCATCTAGATAGGAGGAAAAAAATATTTGAATGATGGAAATATGATCATATTAGAGTTATTGATATGATACCATCTGGGTTTTTAGTGGTTCAAATATTAATTAAATAGTAATGTGAATATCAAATAATTTTTGAAAAAATGGAAATTTCAAATTCATTATTATTTTAAATACTCTGATAAAATATATATTCTATCTAAAATAGAACATATCTTTTATAATTTAAGGAACTAAAATGATTGTTATTATAATGAATAATATTTATTTCACTTTATCTAAATTTCTAATTTTTGACTGACTGGACAATTAGACAAACCTACTATTTGTAGGTTATCCTACTACCATGACTACCACTAAGAGACTATCCTACTACATTGAGACAATACACCTATCATGGAACTATCCTAAAACTATGGAATGAACCTAGTACCACAAGATAACATAAGACCATATAACCAATATACTATCATGACTCTTACAATGATCTATCCTTCTACCATGACTATTATAAATGGAAAAATTGTTACAATAAATTCTATAAGGAATCAACATGAAATTGTGACTACTAACCTAATCCTACATATATCCATGACTACTATTACATCCAATATTATACCATGAATAATAAAATGATACATCCTAGTACTATGAATTCTAACATAAGATATCATTCTATGAGGACTACAATCATGAGCCATCCTGATATAGTGATACAAAGAAAATAGTTTATAAATTTGGAGAAAATAATATTCAAAACCCAAAATTAGCACTCTCATGCCTCAGGAAACCGGAACAGAATATGTTATAAGAGTATGATTAATACAAGTAAATTGTAGAAATGTTTTATTAATACAATTATAGAAATTTACAATAACTAAATACCAAAAAATTATTCTTATCAGTCAATGTTTATCTACCTGGCTCATCTGAGGTGATAATCCAATAAGATGAACCGAGATGACCTTGTTCCACATGTTGGATCATAATACTATGAAAATTAAAAATGATTACCTAGAATTCCCTCACGTATACCCATTACTTCCCTTGACCTATGAATATATGCAGGATCATCAATCAAATATATAAATATAGATATGAAAAATTTCATATTAAACAATGTTCCACACTTTTGAACCCCATACACCCCTAATAATGTAACCACATTATTCATCCCATTTGATTAAGAAATATATATGTTCTCAATAAGGATAATCTGCATTTTATATAAAAAAATTTCCCTTCTCATAATTAAAACGGGAATTTTTGAATGAGAATCATAATCTTCCGCAAGAACATCTAAAATTTTTATTCGGGCCATTGAAATAAGAAATTAATTATTTTCAATTGAAAACTAGTTTTGGGATATAAGACCAAACATTACAAAAATCATTATATATACATAAAAAAATATGTACCATTATCTGTAAATAAATTTCCATTCAATGACCAACTACACAAAAACTTATATGGATATGTCCATATATTTATAAATATTCATTTACAAATATGTGTATAAGTTATTAGAATGGGTTGAAAAATTAAAATGAGACTTAAAATTTATTAATTAAATGACCACTCATCTATGGATTTATTAAAAACCAATCAATATTTGAATGAAACAAAATATTTTTAACATTTGTCAGAAAAAAATCCACATCAGAAACTGATCTATAACATTATAAAATTTTCAAATAGATTTTAAAATTTTATTTATTTCATATAACTCATTGAAACACATTGGAATATATAATGGAATTATAGAATAAAAGATTTTATTTTATATAAACATTATATAAACTAAATTTATTTAACAATATGTTGAAATAACACCTTAAATCCAGCATGAAAACATAGTTTTCAAATGAAAATATTTATCATTGGGAATCCTTTAATAAATCAGATGAAAAATCCATTACCTTATAAAAATGTCTTCAATATACCCTAATGTGGCCCGAATTAGTGTGAAAGGAATATTTATGTCCTAAAATCATGAAATTTCTAAATAAAAAAGTTAGAATCCCAAACTCTAAGTCAGTAAAATCATGTTGGATTAAGAACTATTGAGATAATTCTTGACGGGGATAAATAAGAGGTAGTAAAATGGATTACCTTGAATATTCATTTAAAAAACATTAATAATACACTTGAAAATACCATGGGAAGGTGGTAGAAATATATGGAGGTAACTGTTGTAAGCATTTTGTCGAATAAGGGAGAATAAGGACCCCAAAATAGTTATATTTCACCAAGTGTAAAAATGTAATTTGATATATCTAAACATATAGATGGGTTTCATTGTTGGAAAAACCAATAACCAACTGTGTGAAGGAACCCACATGCACATCACTAGGGCACAATGTCTCTTAGTGAAGTATGCATCATTTGAAAAAACCATTTCTAAAATATTTGTATTTGAACTATCATATTTTTATATATAATTCATTGTCGTATCATGGTCGAATTAACCATTCATATAGATCATTTTACAAGAACTACAAAAATATAAGTCATATTTTTATTTTATAAACTCTTATTAAATTAATAAAAGTGAACATTAATCAGTGTTATTTTAAACAACTGAGTAGTGTCTGGTCGAGGAGGACAATTCACTAAACTGTGACACATTCAACCCCAATAATGTCTAATGAGAAAATTTTTCTAATTAACCAAACCAAATTGATTCAAAAAAAATGATTAGAATTAAATCATTAAAACAAAATAACATAAGTATAATAACTTAATACTAACGGTTTTTATATATTCGATACCATAAAATATAAAGAAAAATATTTAGGAACATAAAAAAAACATCCAAAATATGACTCTTTTCCTGGTAAAAACTGTCATGTCAATAAAAGAAACAAGAAATTATCAAATCCTCCAATAAAATAACATTTTAATCTAAAATTATATGACTCGACTCATGGTTGTGGTTAGGCTGGTAATTAACCCTTAATCAACATTATTATTTCAATATACAAGGTTACACTCCCATATTGGATCCTTAACATTATATGAAGCTCACAAAACAATAGTAATTTGATAAAATGTATAATCTAATAAGGATCTCCCATATTTTCAATATTTCAAATTAATAAAGCACCCACAACACGAAGATCTATGGATTTCTAAAAGTGCAACATCCCAAAATAGAGAAAGGGAATGAAATTCTCAAGACCATAAATCAATATCACTATTAAAGAATCAATAATGATAATGATCGATAATTCTATCATTAATTCCTAAAAAACAAAAACACCAATGAATACATCGTTTAATGTAAGAAAAGGTTGATTAAAAGAAAAACCATAAAGGAAATCCCCATCAGCACCATATTATCTATATTAAGCTAAAATACTATTTCAGGGAGTTGATGTTTCTCTACATTACTTTCTGGAAGCAACTCTATTGAATAACTATAGGTTCCCCTAACGACCTCATGAGTAACATGTCATTTGTGCTTCTTGGAAATAAGAATACTTATACACTACCTATTTATAGTAAACGAATTATTTTTTTTCTAATAAATATAATAATAGTAATAATAATAAATTTTTATACAATAATTTAAATCACATACTAATATTTCTTCCATTGTTCATTCATTGAAATTCCCTCACTACTCTCTATGATAAGAAATGCACAAACTACCTTTGAATCTCTATCCATGAAATCTTTAAATCAAACAACCTACCTCACCATGAATTTATATTTTTAAAGGATTATTGAAAGAACATTCGAAATAGTAATTGGTCTGATACCATTTCTTGAGTATCAAGCCATTACGGATTCTTCTCTTTCAAAATCAGGATGATATGATAATTACTCATTGAAACACTTGGTGTTTCCCAATTGTAAGAACCTGGTTCTTACTTTTGAAGTACGAGTTTATTATTTTCTCTTTTCCTTAAGTTTTTTTGATAAAAATAAGGAAAATGGGATAAATCCTAAATTTTTGAAGTACACATCATGTACTTTTTCCACACGCTGTGTACGTTTGGCCGTGTGGGATGAGTACATAGGGTGTGTGGCCATGATGGTGATGAAGGGTGTAGGAACTGACTACACGCCATGTAGTGGTCCTATACACGCCGTGTAGTCAGTCGGTAGTGGAATAGTAAGGTGGTTTCCAGCTGTGTGACAACACACGCCATGTACTCGTGAAGACACAATGTGTAGTCATGTCGCAGGTGAACAGTGCCACGCAGGCGGGAAGCCGCTAGAGGAATAGTTTAAAAAATGGGAAGTACATGCCGTGTACCCGGAAGTACATGTCGTATACCCGGAATTACATGCCATGTACTTTGTTTTTTCTCTTAAAATGGGAAGTAGCCTCCCCTATTTGTAGGGAAGGATTAGAACGGGAAGAGGGAGCTTGGGAGAGGTGGCTGATGGTTTGAAGATCCTCTGAGTGTTCGTCTAGAATCCGATTCTGCCTAGGATGGTCACGTTGGAACCACGCAGGTAAGCCCTCCATTCTCCTTAAGCAGTTCTTTCCAATTCTTCCTCTAAGGGATGTTATTTACATTTGAACGGATTTACTTCTTCATCAGATCAAAGTATTTCTTTGGTGTTTCTGGAATCGACATTCACGTATAACGTTCGTTGGAATTTAAGGAAGGTGGATTGGTGTTTATTTTTTCAACTGCTGAGCGTTTTGTGTATTTTAGTGCCATGAACCCATGATGGGGTGTCGTATGGCAGAGGCCATGGCTATTTTAAATACCTAGAATTTAATAGGTAATTAATTGTGATATTAAAATTTTGTTTGGGATTAGTTCTTGGATCCAGGACCACCCCGGTGGTGTGTTCCTCTGTTTAGCCATTTGGCCAAGATACCTGAGGGTATTCCTTGTGTATTTATGCCTTTAATGAAATGATTGAAGAATTTCTTTGAGTGGAATTTCTTGTTTTATTGATTTTTTACATGTTGGTCTTGGCCCGGTTACCTGTTAGCTAGAGGTAAGTGTTTTGATTACCCTATGGGAATTGTACTACCTAGCCCGTGGGAAACTTCTTTCGTGCTTGTGGGCAGCTGATTCTATGCCTGTGAGAGACACTTCTTACACCTGTGGGCAATATCTGTGTGCCTCTGGAAAAATTTCCGTGTTTGAATTTCTTGTTACCTGAGGGTAGGTGTTTACGTGTCTGAGTACATTGGTTGTTTATATAAAATATTCACTTTGGTGATATTTTAAATTAAATGATTAAATAGATATTAAAATGGAAACATAACTGGTTATGTTAGTTACTTTCAGTACTACATACTCTATTTCATTTTACAATTGCACACTGTTGTTGCATGCTTTAACACAATTGGGCATGTGCCTTTGGTGGGTGCCTACTGGAAATTTATTTCCCACACCGTGTTTGGGTCACGCTTTTCGGCCAAAAAATATTACATTTCTACAGGTGTAGATAATGGAAAAGGACTCTATACAGGTACATTATAGCTGGTAGGGTGTCAGAGATCATGGGACCGAGCATTGGCTCACGATACCACACACTATTCTATTTCGATTTTCTATACTTGCACTTCAGTTGTATTGTATTGATCATGTAATATGTTATGTCTGTTTTCATAGAATCGAGGCATGTGGCATCGTTACTTTTATACTGGTTGGTTTTATCTACTACAACTGTTTCTTTCAGTTGTGTTTGGTTTAGTACTTCCACTGTTGATGTATGTTTATTTTTTATTCTGCTATGCTACACATTGAAATATGAGGGCATAGTTTCCCCACTATCAGACCTGGTCCCTTGCTGCTAGTCAGCAGCCTTTGGCATTTGGGGAAATGCACTTGAGGTCATATGGTGAATCGGGTTCATGGCACCCATTGAGAGGCACCCAGAACCAGGACTTTACAAAGTGGTATCAGAGGTGTTCATTTCATTGACTTACTATTTTGATCCTTAGTCAGCGATAGGACAAGAATGGTAGTTGGTAATAAGGTGTTCCCGGGTGTAGCTAATAAGTGTACAGGGAAAATCCAATTCTCCTCGTATTTCAATTTTATAGATTTTTCAATTTACAGTTGATGTGATTTCACCGTTGGGTGACGCACATGTGATTATGCTGTTTATATTTCATCCATGGGTTCTATTTAGATGAAACCTGATGAGACGAGGGTATGCCATTTCATGCATCATTTAGGCACATGCTAGAAATCACATGCCATGCATAGTTTCCATGCCATGTAGCTGCATTAGAAATAACATTTTTTTATAGTTGTTGAGCTTGAAAAGCATGTTGTTGTGATAGCTTCTTGATAAATACCTTCTATGTGCTAGGATATTTTCTATGAGCGGGTTTGTAGAATGAATGCAGAAATTTGGTTTTTGGAGAGTATGGACCCCCATTAACTGGGATTTGGTGGATTATTGACTATTTATAATGTTATAACACATATAAGATATCAAACTTTGATTCATGGGGAGTATGGGCCCTCACGGGTCGGAAGTTGGCACTTAAGTGTTTTTTTTCAATATTTTCTGTGCTCCGGAGTAGTTTCTGAGGAATAAGGTCCAGAAAACCCAGTATACATGCCATGTAGTGCTTTACACACACAGTGTGTGTTCTTCTGTTTGGGAAGAAAAATAATTTTTTTTGTACATGCAGTGTACCCTGAGTACACACCATATAGTCTCTTCCCATGTCAAAAACCATGTGGGTGGTGACACGGGAAAGGGGAAATGTTACAAGCAAACACGCCGTTTACCAAATGTACACGGCCTGTAGTTTTGACCTCAAGACCCAGCCATGTAACTAACAACATGGACCGGTGTAGTCGTTTATTGAACATGTCCTATCAATGAAGAACAAGCCATTTAGTGTGACTTGGGGACCCATCCATGTAACAAACAAACACGGGTTGGGGAAATCCCTCTGTATACACGCCTTGTGTATATAAGAACACGCCATGTAGTTTGAGCCACGTATCCGGCCATGTAACTAACAACACGGGTCGATAGAGCTCATCTAAGAACACGTCAATAACCTGTAAAACACGCCGTTTAGTCTTTTTCAAGGACAGACCATGTGGACTTAGCCCTATGACTAGGAAACGGGCTAGTGTACCTGAGGTGTGTGGGTGTAACACGCCATGTAGCGTCATGCCGAGTAGTCGGCCATGTCGCAAATGACACGGGCAGTTTTAAATAACACCATACACGCCGTGTAGATGATATACATGCATTGTGGTTTTGTTCAAATGGGAGCCATGTGGCATAGCCGTGCAGAATGACCCGGGTAGGGGAAGGGAAGTCAAGTACACGTCATGTAGTCAGTATACACGCCGTGTAGTCTTATTTTGAAAATTTTGAATTCCTTCTTCCTCATATTCCCTTTTGTGGTTTCTTGGTTTTCGGTCTTGTTGATCTGGAACCTAAGGTGTGTTTTTGACATTGTAGTGTCATGCCGCCTAGACGACCGCGTGTTGTTCTCCAAGAGAGCAGTGACAAATATACTCCAGAGATGGTGGGCCATGAGCTACCATTAGATCCTCTAGCAGATCGAGATGCGGTGCCAGTTGTTATACCAGGCATAGGCGTGGAGGCGCAGTTCTGTGAACGATTTATGTAGTTCATGTAGAACATTCAAGGAGCACCACCGGCTGCCACATCTATTGCTGAGATTACTCGCATATTCCTGCAGTAGCATCTGCTGACTTTTTCAGGGGATGGCGGACCACAGGATGCGGTGTAATGGCTGGGATCGATGTAGACTATTTTAGAGAATCTTGAGATGCCTCCAGGGTGGAGCGTCAAGATCGCGATATACATGCTGCGTGATTCCGCCAAGAGGTGGTGGGATGTTACCACCTAGTCAGAGCATCATCGAGACATGGCGTGGGATGATTTTTAGGCTGTCTTTTATGACTTCCTCTTTCCCAAGAAGATCAGGGCAGACAGAGCTCGAGAGATCATGAATCTGCAACAATGCGCTATGTGAGTGATGGACTATTCTTCTCACTTTACCAAGCTTCAGCGTTTTGCACCCATTCTAGTGGGTGATGAGATGTTGAGATCTAGTCATTTTGAGTATGGTATTCATTATGACATTCAAGCGCTGGTGAATTATTTCAGGTTGCCTATTGTACATTCTATTGTGAACCAGGTGCTGATTACAGAGAGGAACCTGTGAGAATCCAATGGTGTGGGCCATGGCGGTTCAGCACCAGTTACTGGTATTATTTCTGTGGGCAATAGGAAGAGAAAGATGGAATTCTCTCTAGGTGGAAGTACCAGTCAGAAGAATGCTTCATGTGGACATGTCATGTGCTACCAGTGTGGTAGAGAGGGGCACAAGAGGCCACATTGTCCACGAGACCCAGTGGAGTGCCAAACTTGCGGCAGGATGGGTCATTTACAATGCTTTTGTAGGGAGTTTCCACCGATGGCTACTCAGAGGGGTTATGTGTAGACTGCGTGGGCGGGAGCAGGACCAGTAGCTTCTTACCATTCAGGGATGTAGAATATGTTAGGGAATGTAGGTAGAGATGGTGGTCGTGGTTGTGGTAGCTAGACACCAGGATCTCAGAGGCAGTAGGGCGGGAAAGCTCAGGGTAGCCAGGCTATGTCGTAGGACTGCGGCACTGTGCAGGCATATGCAATGCAACAGACCCAGCAGGAGCAGGATCCTGGAGCTTCTACAGTCATAGGTACTATTCTAGTATCTTCAGCTTTATGTTCAGTACTTCTTTATATGGGTGCTACACACAGTTCATATCTATACCCGTTGTGGAGAGCCTTGGTGTCTGTGTTTTTACATCTTCTGATATCATGAACCTAGACACTCCGTTGGGGACTAGAACGGCTGGTGTGCGTCAGTGCAAGAAGTTCCCCCTTGAGGTTGGTGGGTGTCACTTTTGTTGGGACCTCTATGTCTGAGAGATGACAGCTTATGACGTCAATCTCTGGATGGACTAGTTGGGTCTCTTTCGAGGCTTTGTAGACTTCTATCTTCGTATGGTGCATTTTACATCACCAGAGGGCGGAGAGTTTCTATATAAGGGTGAATGGGACGTTCAGGCGAGTCGAGATGGACTAGAGCATCATGGGTGAGGTGGAGTCACAAACCAGATTGCGAGTTTATATCTAGATGATTAGGGGACTTGCCAGACGATTTTCCCTCCAGTGGTTGATCGTTTAAGGGATGTCTTCTTGGATGACTTTTCCAGTCTCCCTCTGGAGCGTGATGTGGGTTTCTCTATTAATCTTGTGCCGGGAATAGAACCGGTGTCCATTCCTCCTTATATTAAGGTCATGCCTGAGTTAAAAGAGCTCAAGAGGTAGTTATAGGAGTTATAGGTAAAGGGTTTCATTCGACACAGTACTTCTCCATGGGGTTCACCGATCCTTTTGCGAAGAAGGCGTTCTATACCCTCAGACTCTATGTGGATTATTGGAAGTTGAACCAGTTGATGATTAAGAAGTGATATCCCTTGCCAAGGATTGATGATCTTTTTGATCAACATTGTAGAGAATGAGTGTTCTCGAATATTGACTTGAGATTAGGATATCATCAGCTGTGTGTGAGACCATCAGATATACAGCTTACATATTTTTGGACCATTCATGGTCTGTATGAGTACCTGGTTATGCCATTCGGACTCACGAACGCACTAGCAGTTTTCATGGATCTGATTAATTGTGTGTTCTATCCGTATCTTGATTCTTTTGGGGTAGTATTCATTGACAACATCTTAGTGTACTATCAAACTCGACACGACCACACCACCCATATTGAGATCATATTGAGTAGACTGAGAGAGCATCGTCTCTACGCTAAGCTCTCAAAGTTCCACTTTTGGATGGACCAGATTCACTTCCTGGGTCAAATAATCTTAGAGGTAGGAGTTTCAGTAGACCCAGAGAAGGTAATAGCAATAGTTTCTTGGCAGAAGCCCATGAATGTGTTTGAGATACAGAGTTTCTTATGGCTGGATAGTTACTATAGAAATTTCATCCAAGAATTCTTCAGCTTAGCAACGCCGTTGACGGGCCTGACTAAGAAGGGTGTGATGTTCGTATGGTCAGAAGCCTGAGAGAAATCCTTTTAGGACCTGAAGGGAAGGTTGAAATCATCACCAGTCCTGATACTCCCGAAGTAGGGGAAGAGATATACAGTTTACTGTGGTGCATCAGGTATTGGGCTGGGAGATGTGTTGATGTTGGGCGATCGAGTTGTTGCGTACGAGTCTCGGCAGTTGAGGCCACATGAGGGGATATACCTGACGCTTGATCTCGAGCTGGCTACAGTTGTTCATGTGTTGCGCTGCTGGAGACATTATCTATTGGGAGAACATTTTTTGGTTTTCATAGACCACAAATGTCCCAAGTATATCATTACACAACATGACATGAATCTGAGACAACAAAGGTGGGTCGAGTACCTACAGTCCTTTGATTTTTAGCTTTCGTATACACCTGGTAAAGGTAATGTAGTAGTTGATGCACTAAGAAAGAAGAATCAGATACAGGCAGTGCAGGAGGCCAGTGGAGAGTGGCAGCATATGGATTTGTTCTTTGGGATGCATTTGGAGTTGCACGACAGTCAGGGAAAAACTTATCTTTCTTCTTTAGCTGTGACTTCTACCATCCTCAATTGAGTGAGGATGAGACAACTATCTAATTCAAATGGCCATGTTCTACGGGAGTCGGTGGGAAGTGAGGTCCCTTATCCTGGATGGAAGATAGGCGATGATGTTATTATGCATTTCTGTGGACGAGTATGGGTTCTAGGAGATATACGCGAGGTGCTGATTCGGGAGTTTCATGCTTCAGCATGGGTAGTTCATCATGGGGTTACCAAGATGTATCGGGACTTGAGATTTCAGTACTGGTGGCCGGGTATGAAGAGAGATGTGGATGTTTTTGTTACGAGGTATTCCACCTGTCATTAGGTGAAGGTGGTGCATCAAAGACCAGCTGGACTGTTACAGTAGTTAATTATTTCGGAGTGGAAATGGGATTATGTCACGATAGATTTCGTGACTGGTTTGCTGAGGTCACCTCAAAGAAATGATGTCATTTGGGTTGTTGTGGACAGACTGATGAAGGTATCTCAATTTTTTATGATCAAGAAGACCTTCACTATTGACGAGCTCATAAGGTTATATATCCGAGAGATCATGCGTCTTCATGGGGTTCCACATTCTATCATTTCAGATAGGGATTCCCATTTTATGTATCATTTCTGGTATAGTTTTTAGAGGGCACTGGGTTCACCAGTGATTCTGAGCACACAATACCACCCTCAGACCGATGGCCAGTCAGAGCGTATGATATAGGTTATTGAGAAAATTCTACGAGCATGCGTCCTAGACTTTGGGGGATCTTGGGAGAAGCACATACCCCTAGTCATGTTTTCCTAGAATAACATTTTTCAGGAAAATATTGATATGGAACCATACGATGCCTTATATGGTAGGCCATGATGGTCACCTTTATGCTGGTTAGAGGCATGTGAGGCAGCTTTACTTGGACCACGTCTCCTGCAGGAGACTTCTTAGTAGGTCCAGTTTATTCAGAAGAGGATGTCCACCACGCAGTCTTGTCAGAAATCTTATTTTGATCGCCACAAATGACCTTTGGAGTTCGTGGTTGGGGATCAGGTCTTCTTGTGTGTTTCGCCGAGGCTGGGGCACAAGCGGATCAGGATACAGGGTAAACATTCACCGAGGTATGTAGGGCAATTTGAGATTCTGGAGAGAGTTGGGTCGGTTTCCTATCAGTTGCAGTTACGAGAGAGGTATCGGGCCATGCACGACATCTTCCATTTATCTCAGTTGCACCACAATCATTCAGACCCGTCTAACATCTTTCATCCCAAGGAGGTTGAGCTTCCTGTAAATGTGTCCTTCGAGAAGCATTCGATTCATATCATTGATAGGAACACGAAGGTTCTCCGAGGCCAGTCAGTTCCTCTCATACGGGTGCTATCGCAGTATGGCCGAGTGTAGGACGAAACCTTGGAGCGGGAGGCTGGCATACATGCTCAGTGGCCAGATTTATTCTCATCTTTATCTTCACTACCCTTAGAAGGTCAATTTGAGGATGAATTGCGTTAAGGGGGGAAATTTGTAAGAAACTGGTTTTTACTTTTGAGGTAAGAATTTATTCTTTTCTCTTTTCATTAAGTGTTTTTGAGAAAAATTAGGAAAATAGGAAAAATCATAAATTTTGGAAGTACACGCCGTGTGATTTTTCAACAAACCGTTTACAATTGGCCATGTGGGATGAGTACACAATGCGTGTGGCCATGTCGGCTATGAAGGGTGTGGGAACTGACTACACACTATGTAGTGGTCTTTTACACGCAGTCTAGTCAGTCGACATACGAATAGTAAGGCGGTGGCCAGCTGTACGACAACACACGCTATGTACTCATGAAGACATGTTGTGTAGTCATGTTGGCAGGAGAACAATGCCGTGCTGGCCAGAAGCCGCCAGAGGAACAGTTTAAAAAATTGGAATTACACGCCATGTACCCGGATGTGCATGTTCTGTACATTGTTTTTTTACTTAAAATGGGCAGTAGCCTCCCATGTTCACAGGTAAGGCTTATAACAGGAAGAGGGAGCTCGACGTAGGAGGCTGAAGGTTTGATGATCCTCCGAGGGTTCGACTGGAATCCGATTCCGCCTCGGACGTTCTTGTTGGAACCACGCGGGTAAGACCTACCTTCTCCTAAATCATTTCCTGCCAATTCATCCTCAAAAGGAAGTTATTTACTTTTGAATGGGTTTACTTCATTGTCAGATCTACATCGTTATTGGGATTTTCTGGAATTGACATTCACGTATAACATTCATTGGTGTTTAAGGTAGGAGGATTGGTGTTTATTGTTCCAACTACTGTGTGTTTTGTGTATTTTAGGGCCACGAACCAATGTTTGGGTGTCTTGTGGCTGAGGTCATTGCTATTTTCAATACCTAGAATTTAATAGGTAATTAATTGTGATATTAAAATGCTGTTTGGGATCAGTGCTTGGATCTAGGACCACCCCAGGGGTGCATTCCTCTGTTTAACTGTTTAGCTAGGATACCCGAGGGTATGCCTTGTTTATTTACTCCTTTAATGGAATTATTGAAGAATTTCCTTCAGAGGAATTTCTTTTTCTTACTTATTGTTTACATATTGGGCTTGTCCCGGTTACCTGTTAGCCTGAGGGTAGTGTTGTGATTAGAATGTGAAAGTTGTTCTACCTAGAATGTGGGAATCTTCATCCGTGCTTATGGGCAGTGGATTCTGTGCCAGTGGGAGACACTTCTTACGCGTTTGGGAAATATCCGTATGCCTGTGGGAAAAATCCTATGTCTGGATTTCTCTTTAACTGAGGTTAGGAGTTTACGTGTTTGAGGAAATTGGATGATTACTTAAAATATTCACTATAGTGATATTTTAAATTTAATGATTAAATGGATACTAATATGGAAATAGAACTGGTTAAGTTAGTTACTTTTAGTACTGCTTACGTTATTTCATTTTACTACTACACACTGTTGTTGCATGATTTCACACAGTTGGGCATGGGCCTTTGGTGGGTGCCTACTGGGAATTTATTTCTCACACCCTTTTTGGGTCACACTTTTCAACCCGAACAGATTACGTTTCTGCAGGTGTAGATAAGGGAAAGGGTCCCTTTATAGATACTTGATTTCTTCTGGGGTTTCAGAGAGCATGGGACTGAGCATTGGCTCACGATGTCGTGGGCTGTTCTATTAGGCTTTTCTTTACTTTCAATTAAGTTGTATTGTATTGATCGTGTAACATGTTCTGGCTGATTTCTTAGAATTGAGGCATCTTGCATCGTTACTTGTATACTGGTTGGTTTTATCTAATGTAGTTGATTCTTTCAGTTGTGTATGGTTTACTACTTTCGTTTTTGTTATATGTTTATTTTGTATTCCGATGCACTACACTTTGAAAAATGATGGCATAGTATCCCCACTATCAGACATAGGCCCTCGCTGCTAGTCGGCACCCTCTGGCATTTGGGGAAATGCTCTTGAGTTCATGTGGCGAACCGGGTTCGGGGCACCCGTTGAGATGAACCTGTAACTGGAACGTTACACCAACACTATTAATTTATCTAACTAGATACATTAAAATTCCAATTCCTTTTTTATAATCCTGTAATCAAGGAATTATTAGCTAATAAATACTTCATTAAATGATTCTAGTGATTAGTAAATTTCATTTCAAGTCCAAATAATATAATTCCCCCACATCAAAATAAAAACATCTAAAAAAATGGTAGAAACCAAGAGCATATGTGTCATTGACTGAGTAAAAATTAATATTTTTATATACCAGATACTTTTTAAGAAAACATATGAATCTAATAAACAATTTTATAAAAAATTGATAAACCAAACATGACTTCAAAACATACAACAATGTGACACCATGAATCCAAACCAAACAAACCACAAGCAATAGCTACATTTCATAATAACCATACCCTTTATCACACCCATCATAAGGATCCCTCTCTACATTGTCTGATTCCCAAAAATTAGTTGGGTCGTAATACCACAAGATATTGGTATTCTTATGTTTCTCCAAAAAAAGTGGTGCCAATAATGGATGATTGACAACATTATCTTTTTTAAGAGAGTTGAAAACCCTTATTTCCCTCTTATAAGATGACATGGTCTTCATCGGTTTTAGCATATTAAAATAATAATTCCTCATATTTTTCCCTAAAGCAATAAGCATAATTCTCTCACATTAGAAAATATTATTTTTTATTTTTTAAAATTATCACTATATGATGTTCTGGCAATACTAGTAACATTTTTTTAATAATTCTCATAGACAACCCCCATGTTTTCAATGGATTTCACAGAACTGTTACCCTTGAGTCCCTCTTTACATCGATTCAACTGTATATGAATATTAGTATCTATCGGAACAAGACACTGCACCACATTGTCATGGTCATCAATGGAATCCTTTCCCTTAGAAACATCATCAACTTTTTACAACTGGTTATTAGATAAATCCTACATGTTATAATCTTTGAAATTTAGATTGTTTCCTAATAGTGTTTCCAATGGTTTAGGAAATTGTGAGTCATCCTTGGGCCCCCTTCCTTTTTACCACTTTGGGATCTTCCCCTCCTCGTGAACCTTAAAAACTCTAGCATCCTCCTCAGACTCCACACCTTCTGATGTGTATCAATGATAATTGATGTTTGGATCTTATGTAAACACCTCAACGCCCAGGAATACAAATGGTTGTAAGTTTTTATACCATCACCAACTGATCCCTGCAATGCTAATTGTTATTTGGAAATCGCTGAAGTAGAGTCAATCTAATTTATAGTGATCTTGGGAACATTATCCAATCCTTCCATCCATATCACAATTTACTTTCCACATAAATTCCCACCATCTTCTTGAGTATTTATAATATGCACTATTATTTTACTACCCCTATCATAGTTTCTAAAATCCTCCATGATCCGATCAGAGACCCCTCGACATAGATGATTCAACACCCAACATTTCCAAAGGTTGTCACTGCATCGTGCTAGAAGCTTCCTTCCTCTCCATATCTAAAGTCTTCCCCTAGTTACCACCCAGTCTTCATGTGTCACGTGCATAACCTATCCCCCAGAATGAAGTGTAGAATCCACATACTGATCATAGAAAACTTGTTGATTGCACCAAATCTACTAACCAGATTCTATCCACAAATTTTTAAGTGAAGATCTCAACATGTAAACCTCCACACACATTCGTGGATTGATCGGATGACAAACATCAGGGGTACATGAATCAACAAATATAAATAGACCCCCAAATTCCTGAACAAACACATAATTAATGTATTCTATAATGGAAGAGGACATGTTGAAGAATTACCAAATTGTAACCGTATGAGAGTCATGATTTAGATAGATTTCATAGATCGATCAAGCCATATAGAAACCACAGTCACTGTACTTCCTGGAAGCACATTATAGAGGCTGATCAAGATCCTCTATCAATGAAAATATCCCCATCAAGTACATTTAATCTAACAAACCGACAACCCCTGGATCTTGACACCCCCAAAAATCAAATGTGAACTTGTCAAAGTCGTCCACAAATAGTCATCCATCGTGACAATGGAATATCATGTCAATATAAGATATCACCAACATGTAAATTTTTTACTAATTTTGTCTAAGAGTATTCCCAATGATAAAATTATGAAAAATAAATTCCTTTTACATTGTTATTTAATTATGATACTAAACACGAGGATGAAAAATTATATGATACGTATCCAGTGTAGATAAATCAATCAACTATTATGATACATGATCATTTAATTGTAATATAGAGGGGTGTCATGTATTAATCACTTGAATCAAATAAGATAACACGTTAGGGTTATACATGAAAATAATGAAATAATCGAAACAATTAATGGACATATTTTGTCGAAATAAATAAAACAAAAATATCAACTAATAAATAAATCTAAAAAATATCACATCATTCCTAAAAATACGACCCTAAATTATCATAAAGAATAACTATATTTTATAATGAGCATAATTTTCTTATGAAATAATTTATTATCACGTTCATCATTCAATATTACTTTACAAAATTTATGAGAAACAGTCACTAAATTCAAACATGTCAAAATACCATATTTTATTTTATTTTTTACCATATCCACTAAATGTTCTAATGTTACATTCCAGGTAAATAATGAAAAATAAATTGTAATAATTATTAATATATATGAATTAAATATTAATTTTACTTTAAATAAGATGCTATGTTTTATGGCTTACCTGATACGCAACAACAACTTTCTTTGAAATCTTACATTGCGCACAAATAATATAATAATATCATTTCAAATGGTAGTTAATGCTTAGCTTTTGTATTTGTGGAAATGAATAGAACTAACTAAAATATGAATTAAAATGTTTTTTTAAATGTTTATACATTTATCCAATAACATCTAGAGGCTTAATATGTGAATGAATCCAATATTAAACACAAATACTCTTATATACTTTAAAAAGGTCGATTTACCACCTTTTAATGGACAACCATAATTAAATATAGTTTTGTCACTTTTATATATTCTATTTGACAAAATAATATTCTTCTTTATAATCGGTACATAAAAATGTACTTTGGATGAAATTTTGGTATTTCTATTATACGGTTCATATTTAATGAATAGTAAAAATATTGTATTTTAATTCAAAAATTCCTTTTTATATAATTTTTTTATAAGGTTAGATTATCTTTTTAATTGGTTTTAATGTGTAATAATACTATGTATTTACTATTTAATCAAATTTTGTTAATTTGTATTATTTTCACTATGAAATTGTAAATAAACAAGTGTCAATCTTTTGATAATTAATATTTCTTAAAAACACGCTTTTGGATTTGACAATCGGAATTAATTTGAAATTAATTAATCCAAATTAAATGTTTTGAATTTGGTAAAATAGACATAATTTTGCAATTCATAATATCAAATATAGCATATGATGAATTTGTTGTATTTTTTTAAAACGTCAATTTTAGATGAATAGTGTAAACACTAGGTAGTAGTTAAAAAGCTATCTTTATCAATTAAATGAAATTTTAAAACTTCTTTAAATTGAATCTCAAAAATAGGACAAACATGGTTGTTATTAGTAAGTAAAATGTGGTTTAATAAAATTAAAATAATTTTTTGTTAATAAAAACTTTTGACCATTATTTACAGTGGTTAAAGGTAAATAGGGTAATGAATGGTAAAAAGATTATCAAAATAATAAAAAAACTACCTTAACACTTTGTGAAACCTTATTATACGATTCAAGGCCGACCATGGGAATCCATGGGCTTATATTGGGACCCTATGGAGCCACTTAAGAGTGATAATAACATATTATATTAATTAATTTAATGTAACAACAAAAATGACATAAAATAATATATTTTAGTAAATCATTTTTTAAAAAGGGTTATACAAGTTATCTATTTGACTATAAGCATTCTATGGAAATATAAAAATATTTCTCACATTATGGTATTTTTTATATAATTTTTAGACCTCAAACAAATAAAATTATTTATGTCACAATAATTATACAGTGTTTAGCTCATTAATAAATGATTAAAATAAATAATATTACAAAGATTAATACAATATCCAAAAACATGTCCAATTTTTATTGGAAGAGTTTATTTAGACAATTATTCATTTTATATTCTACTTTAATTAGGCATGTACCTTTAAAAACTGAAAATCATTATGTAATAAAATATTATTTTAACACTTTTCTAAAGAGAACATCCTCCCCCTTATAAAAATATATCACCTCTAACCCATTCCAAACAACTCTCAAGCCCTTTGGATCATCCACCACCTACCCAAATAATATCCCAAGATTTATCTATTCATCTTAGAAGCCTTAACATAGTCATAAGTCACTTCAAGAAGTACTTTTGGTAAAAAACCAAAATAATTTACCTGAATTAAAGGTAATAGTTTCTCTTAAATTATTTTATTTTATTTTTCTTCCCCAACCAATAAATGCATTCTATTATTTTTTTTATAAAAACACCATTAAAATAATTATACTAGAATTTTGTTATGAAAATTATTCTAACTACACTTACACAATCCTCCATCTAATGGTTAAAGAACACACTGATTCTGTGGATGGAAAACTAACGCCTCAAGAAATGATGATTGTTCAATTATCTCTGACCACATCTCATGATGTGAATTAAGATGCTACTATATTTATATATGATATATATTATGTTACTGTTTTATTTATTCTTATGTATTTGTCTTTTATAGAATACCTTTATGGTTTCTATTATGGGTTAATGCGATAATTTCATTTGAGGAAGTGCAGACAACTTCCCCCTCCAAGTTATATGACTCATTAATGCCATATGTGGGATATATAAAGGAAGGATTTAATGATATTATATATGATATTATAAACTAATTATAATAAACCTTTGTATCATTATATTTTTATTCAATTAAAATCAGAAATAGTAATGACTGTTTTTTTCATGCGTACGTACGACTTATCATCTCCATGAAAGGTACATTTAATTTCATACCTCAAAATGTTATGTACTGTTATATATAAATATATATACTTGATATATAAGATATATATGATATCTAAATCATTAATATCATTCTAGATATAATAAAATTTTGACCACATGATCAACTTGTAATTATAAGAAGTCCATTTTTGACTCAAGTACCAAATAATGACAAACCAACCTTAATTAACATAAATGATTAAATAATGTTTATATCATGGTAACAAGTGATATTAAATTAAAAATAAATGTGAAAAGGATATTAAGAAATTAGAAATTAAATTTAGTTTATTATTCAAGAGATTAAAGAATGAACGGGTCAAGTCAGACATGAGGTAAGGTAACCTTTTAGCCCAATATCCATTATTTGGGTTAATATTCTAATTTTATATTATGTTCTGCTATGATTAAGTATGAAATAACTTTTTATTTCCTATTTTTTATTTATACATTATTTATTTTTAATTATATTAAATACACATAATTGATCTATTTTATTTACAAAATCATCTTTGTAAGGGACTTCGTCTCAATATCAATTCATTGTGTCATATTTTGTTTTAATAAATGACTTTATTTTTTATACTGTCTAAACACCATTTAAATTTCATTTCATTCAAAGGTAATCTTTTTCTATGAATAATTTTAGTAAATTAACAAAAAAATTGTTTCTTTTTACATTACAGGTGACAACGTCCTTCTCTCCACCACAAGTATTATTTGATCATTGTGTTCCTTAACAAGACGTAATGTTATTTAAAGTAAAATAAATACAATATACCATTTTTACATATTGATTTATTTAAAATGGTTTTGAGAAATAATTGATTATTTTAATATTTGAAATGATATATTTTTATTGAAATGTGGAAATGTTATCTTTCCATTATGATTGTTTTATGTGTTATGGTTCCTGAGAATTGTTTACGTATACAGGTGGTTCCATGAAAATCATAGGGCGGGTGAGCCCGAGATAGATCTCCAATGCACTTGGTAATGCGACAGAGGTCAATGTGAATGTTTCACGTACGAGATTTAATGAATATACTGTGTTGGGTATTCCAAATATAACTCCCTATGTAGCTGTGAATGATACAACGTAAGTATGTTATAGATGCCAAAAGATACCTTTTTTATTTTTGTTTACTATTTAAATTTTATTATTTC
Source organism: Viscum album (assembly GCA_963277665.1). Lineage (NCBI taxonomy): Eukaryota > Viridiplantae > Streptophyta > Magnoliopsida > Santalales > Viscaceae > Viscum > Viscum album. The sequence goes on from OY728125.1 coordinate 1,820,874,609, forward strand.
ATGAGGTATGTTAAAGAGTATATGTTACATATGTATTGATTAACTAATGTTTTCTATCTTTGTTTTATAACCTTTACCGAGCTTTTTTTTCTCCTCCTATGTTTTGAAATGTTTTTCACAGGACCAAAAGATGAATATGGCCATGGATTGGGATCAGAGAAAAATCATGTTGTCTAAAAAATGGGACTAGACATGGCTCTTTTTTTAAAGAGATTGGGTTTTATGAAAAAACTGGAAACTGAGTAGAAGATTCTACCTAAAAATTTATGAGATGTAATGTAATAGTTATGGAATAATTATCTAAAACTATAAAACTAAAAAGATCATGAAGTTTAATTATTGATTTAACTAAACATTTTGTTATTTTATAGGCCGAGTCCTTATATTTGGTATCAGAGGTCGGCCTATATAAAATTAGGAGTTTGGGTATTGTAAAATTGATAACAATAAATTAATTTATATAAATATTGAAAGAAAATCATTTTTAGATTTCAGGTTGCTTTACCTAAGATATATCTGTGTTTAGAATGGGTTTTCACAGAGAAAACAGGGCAGCTATGTTGGGACAATATCCTGAGGAAGAAAACCATCCAAATCAGCAACCTGAGATGGTCAGAATCAGAACTAAATAGTTTGTTGCATTGATATCATAGTTGACTCAGGATATAAATTGTTGTGGTATCCATGCACGGGATTATCTAGATCAACCACATTAGAACTTATCAGTAGAGGCGAATTTCATGAGGCAAAATCCCCCCATCATTCATAGGATCATCTGACAATGTGCTAGAAAAAGGGTGGATTAAGTCACTAGAGAAGATTTTAGATTTTATGGGGTGTTCATAACACAAAAATGATAGTCTCACTGTCTATCGATTTGAAGGTGAAGTTGATCAGTGTTGGTTATTGGTGAAAAATGTCAGGGATAGTGAAGAGATTTATGATTTTATTGGGTTAAATTAAAAGGTCTGATTAATGAGAAATATTTTCTTAAGGTGGTTCATCTTTGGATTGAAAAACAATTCCACGAATTGATATAGGAGGATGAATTGGTGGCTACTTATGAAGAAAGATTCACTAGACAAGCAAGGTATGCTCTAAATTTAATACGATATCCCGATAGTAAAATCAACAGTTTTTACTCAAGATTAAAGCCAATGTATCGATGGGATTTATCTTCTTGTGAGTTTAAAATTTATTAAAATCTTGTTCGATGTGCGGAGAAGGTGGAAATAGAGTTTTCTGAAGAGTAGGTGTTCTTTGAAAAACAACAAAATAAGATGTCAAGGTTTCAGGTGAAAGGGAAAAAATCTTCAAAAAAGTCTGATGGTAATAAACATAAGTTTAAAGTTTGCAAATATTGTCTTAAAAAGAATACTGGGGAATGACTTTTAAATTTTGGTATGTGCTACCATTGTGGTAAAATGGGACATAAGGCTCATAATTGGAGTTAAAAATCGTATGGTAATAGTAAGACAAAATATGATTTACAATCAGTACAATGTATTAAGTGAAATGAAATGGATCATTATATAAATGGGTGTCCAATTAAAAACTCAACATAGGAAAGTAGCCAGACTAAAATTAGAAATGAGTAGTCAGGTCCTTTGAAACTACTACAACAGATGTGGGGCCATCGAATGAAGTATTATCAGGTACACTGTTTGTTTGTTCAGATTATGACAATGTGTGGTTTGATTTGGGGTCTACACATTCATTAATTTCAATGAATCATTCTAGAAAATTGGGAATTCCATATCAATATATGAACCCTAAAATTATATTAAAAACACCATGAGGAAATTTTTAGACAAAAAGAAATTATAAAAACCATCATCTCCTTGTGCGTTGATATAATCTACCTGAAAACTATATTGGTTTGCCTCTTGTAGAGATTGATGTTATTTTTCGTATAGATTGCCATTATTTTTATAATGCTAAAATTGAATGCATAGATAAAGAGGTTTCTTTTCAAAAATATTTTCAGTTTATGTACAAGAATCCACCCTTAATTTTGATAACATATGAGGAAGATAAGAAACTAGTAAAAATAGAAATGAATGTTAACATGCACATATTTTTTAAAAAAAGTAACTATTCTTATTAATGAGGTGCTCATGGTAAATGAGTACCTTGCTTTTTTTCTTGATGAGTTGTCTAGTATTATATTAGTTTGGGAAGTTGAATTTACTGTTGACCTAGTTCATGATGCTAATAAAATTTCAAAACACCCTTATCGAATGGCTCAAATTGAACTTTAAGAGCTAAAGAAGCAATTGAAGGAGTTATTAGATATAGGTTTCATTCTACCTAGAACATCACCATGGTGTGATCTAGTCGTGTTTGTTAAAAAGAAATATGGTTCAATGAAACTTTTCATTGATTATAGATCAATGAATAAAATCACTATTAATAACAAGTATCATTTGCCTCATATCGAGGATTTGTTTGATCATCTCTAGGGAGCTCAGTATTTTTTGATGATTGACTTATGGTTTTGGTAACATTAGTTGAATGTAAAGGAAGAAGACATTCTAAAACATTATTTCGTACTAGATATGGCCATTATAAATTTTTAGTTATGACTTTTGGTTTAACCTATGCAACTATTGTATTCATGGATCTTATGAAATGAATTTTTTGTGAGTTCCTAGATAAGTTTGTGGTTGTGTTCACTGATGATATTTTTTTATACTAAAAGTAAATTGAAGCATGAAAGTAATTTAATGGTTGTCTTCCAAACCATAAATGAAATGAAACTATTATAAAAATTCACCAAGTGCGAGTTTTGGTTACAACAAATTTGTTTCATTGGTCACATTGTTTCAAAAAATGGCATAAATATTGATCCTGCTAAAACCAAATTTGTTGAATAGTGGCCAAGACCAACAAATATAACAGAGATTCATAGTTGTCTAGGTTTGGAAGGTTATTTCCAGTGGTTTGTTGAAAAATTTGCATGGTTATCTAGACCACTGAATATGTTTACTCGAAAAGGTTTTATGTTTTTTTGGTCAAAAGAAGGTGATCATTGTTTATGGTAATTGAAAACAAGTTTGGTAAATGCTCCAGTTTTGGGGAGACCTTCCAGAAATGGTGAGTTTTTTATTTATATTAATGATACATTGAAAGGATTTGGTTTTGTCCATATATAGAATGATCGTGTAATTTTGTATGATTCCCGTCAGTTGAAACCTCATGAGTTAAATTAAACTACACATGATTTGGAATTAGCTATTTTTGTTATTTCAATAAAAATTTGGAGGCCTCATTTGTATGGATTAAAAGGTGAAATATATAATGACCTAAAAAGTTAGAAGAACATATTCACTCATAATGAATTGCACATGAGACAAAGGAGATTGTTGGAATTAATAAAGTATAATGACTACATGATCCTTTACAATCAGGGAAAAGAAAATAAAGGTTCAGATTCATTGAGTTGAAAATTTAATGTTTTATTGACTATGATATGTTTGGAATGAGATCCTTTGGTTTTTGATTTGATGAAAATTGGCATAGAAGTTGTTGGTGCATGAAATTATTCTTTTTTTAGTAGTCAGTGAAATCATCTATATCATAAAGAATAATTAAATTAACGAATGAAGATAATGAGTTTCACAAAAAATAAGAGTTGGTTCTGAAGGGTAGGTTTCATCAATTTAACATTGATAATGATTGTGTCTTGATATTTGAAATGAGATTATGTGTGACCTATGATTCAAAAATAATAATGAGTTGTTATGTGAAGATTATAGTTCCTAGTTTTCAGTTCAACCTGGCAGTACTATGATGTATTGAGATCATCATAAGTATTACAGGTTCAATGTAATGAAAAGAGATATTTCATATTTTACTTTGAAGATATTTACTTGTCAGGAGGTTAAATTAGAGAGGAGTTTTCCTAAAGGGATGCTTTAGTCATTACTGGTGCCATAGTGAAAATGGGAAAATATACGCAAGTACTTCGTTGTTGTATTACCGATGACTTCTTGAGGTAATATTCAATCTGGATTATTGTTGATCAGTTGACTAAATCTTCTCATTTTCCTTCTATTTGAGATACACTGTCACTATATCAGCATTCTCGATTGTATGTTAAAGATATTTTAAAGTTGCATGGATTTCCCCTCTCTACAGTACCTAATCGTTATCCTAGATTTACTTCTAACATTTGGAATGTCCTTCTGAAGTTGTTGGGTATAGAATTTAATTTTAGTGTAGCTTTTAATCCTCAGTCAGATAGGCAGTCAGAACGAACAATTATGTCCTTGGAGGATATATTACTTGTTTGTTCACTAGATTACAATTGATGTTGACAATAAGAAAATTCTTTGGTTCAATTGTTTAATAATAATAGTATTCATTCAATTATAAAAATTCCTCTATTTGAGGAATTTTATGGAAAGAATTTTTGAACTCCGACTTTATGGGATGAAGTAGGTGAAAGGAAGAAGATGGGACCAGAATTGGTAGAAGAGATGGCCAAAAAGTTCAGTTGATTTAAAGGCATATGGGAACGGCTCAAAGTAGGTAGAAAAATTATATGAATAACCAGAGGAAGGATATTTCTTTTTAAGTCGGTGATCAAGTCTTTCTCAAAGATTCTCCATGAAAAAATTGTGACATGTTTTGGTAGGAAGGGAACGTTGAGTCCATGGTTCATTTTACCGTGTGAAATCTAAGAGAATGTTAGATCAATTTCATATAGAGTGGATTCACCTCCATGTTTGTCCCAGATACACAATGTTTTAAATTTTTTCATTTTGAGACTATATATGCCTGATCCATCTCATGTTTTATGTCTAGAGGAAGATTAGTTGGAAGAAAATCTCTCTTATGAGGAAAAACTAGTCCTGATTCTTGACCGAAGTGAGAAAATATTTCAGAGTAAGGTAATTCACCAGGTAAAGGTTTTGTAGAAAAACCATATGGTTGAAGAGGAAACTTGGGAATCTAAAAATTCTATGAGGGATAAATACCACCATTTATTTGATAAGTGAATAAAATTGCGGGGACACAATTTCCAAAAGGGGGAAGGATGTAATATCCCAGGTTTATAATTAAAAATACATTTTTATATTTATTAATATTTGTGAATGAAACATTAATTTTACTTTAAATAGGATAATATGTTCTATGGATTACCCGATAAATAACAACGACTTTCCTTGAAATCTTACATTGCGCACATATAATAAGATAATATTATTTTAAATGGTAGTTAATGACTAGAAGATGTATTTGTAAGAATTAATAGATCTAACTACAATATGATTATACATGTTTAGTAAATGTTTTTACATTTTTCCAATAAAATTTATATTCTTAAAATGTGAATGAATCTAATTTTAACCACAAATACTCTAATATTCTTTAAAAAGGTCAATTTGTCTCCTTTTAATAGAAAAAACTCATTAAATATAGTTTTTTAACATTTATATATTCTATTTGAAAAAATAATATTCTTCTTTATAATCGGGACATAAAAATTTACTTTGGATGAAATTTTGATATTTTTTTGATAATGTTCATTTTTAATGAATAGTAAAAATATTGTATTTTAATTGAATTCGTCTTGTTAATATAATTTATTTATAAGGATATATTATCTTTTTAATTGTATGTAATGTGTAATTGTATTATGTTTTTACTATTTAATCCAATTTTGGTCATTTTAATTAATTTCACATTGAAATAGGACATAAATAAGTGTCAATTTTTCGATGGTTAATATTTCGTAATGACCCTCTTTTTATTTTCACTATAGGAATTAATATTAAATTAATTAATCCAATATCTATCTTTGAATTATTTAAAATAGAAATTATTTTTGAATTTGTAATATCAAATATAACATATGCCTAATTTTTTTTATTTTGATCGAAAAAACATCAATTTTTGATGAATAGTGAAAACACAAAGGAGTAGTTAAAAGAAATACATTTTCATTTAAATGAAATTTACCACTTCTGTGAATTGAATTTCGATAATAAAAAATTCATGGTTATTATTAGTAATTAATATGTGGTTTAATAAAAAGAAAATAATTTTCTGTTAATATTATCTTTTGACTTTTATTTACTGTTGATAAAGATACATAGTGTATTTCAAGATAAAAAGAATATCATAATAATCAAAAAATTACCCTAACACTTGTATTAACCTTACTATATGGTTCATGTCTAAGAATATTTATCCATAGGTCTATTTTGGGACCTCATGTCACCACATAAGAGAGATTATGGCACATTATATTAATTAATTTAATGTAAAGAAAAAAATTACATAAACAAATAACTATTAGTAAATCAAATTTTACATGAGTCTATATAAGTTATCTCTTAGAATATAAATATTCATTAGAAATATAAAATGTCTTCCTACATAATGCTAATAGTTTCTATAATTTTTAGATATCCAATATATACATTAGTAATGACACAATAATGTTAGTGTTTGTCGCTTTAATAAATAATTTAAATAAATAATATTATAAAGATTAAAACAATATCCAAAAAAGAAAAAATTCTTAATAGATGATTTTATTTAGACCATGAGTCATATTATTTTTGACTTTAATTAGTGTTTGAATTTTAGAAACTGAAAATAATTATATAATAAAATAACATTTTCACGCATTTCTAAAGAGCCCCTCCTCCCCCTTATAAAAAGCCCTCACATATAACCCATTCATTAATCCTCTCAAGACCCCTCGCTCATCCAACCACTTCCCAAATAAGCTCTGATTATACTTCTATTCCACCTACATGAATTAACTTAGGCATGAGGAACTTCAAGAAGTCATTTTTGTTTAAACCAATAAGAGTTACCCGAATTAAAGGTAGCCGTTTCTCTTAAATTATCTTCTATTATTTTACTTCTCTAACCCTAAACTCTATTTATTATTTTCGTTTATAAATAAACCATTAACCACAATATATTAGGGATTATTTATGATATGTATTCGAACTAATATTACACACAACTCCAACTAATGGGTAAATAATATACTATTTCTGTGGTTGGAAAACATAAGACTCAAGAAATGATGATGGTTCAATTATCTCATACCACCTCTCATTGTAGACTATAATATGGAACTATATATATATTAGATATATTTTTTTAAATTTTTCTTTATGATTTTGTATTTTTCATTTATAGCATACCTTTATGGTTTCCATTATGGGTAATCACAATAATTTTATTTAAGGATGTGTGGACTACCGCCCCCTCAAAGTGATATGAATCGCTAATGCCATATTTGGGACGTATAAAGGATGGAATTATGGATATTATATATGATATTATACTAGAATTATAATATAACTATGTATCATTATGTTTTATTTCGATTAAAATAATAAATATAAATGAAAGTAGCGTTCATGTGTATGTAAGGCTTACCGCCTACATGAAAGGTGCAAAAAATTTCATACCTCCAGATGTTATGGACTGTTATAAATACATATATATATATTGGATATATAATATATATATTTTTTCTAAATCATGAATATCATTCTGGATATAGTGATATTTTGACCATGTGAACAACTTGTAATTATAAGAAGTCCATTTTTGACACAAGTTCCAAATATAGAAAATCGACTATTATTAACTTAATTGATTACATAATGTTTATAACAATGTAATAAGTGTCATAAATGGAATAATAAACATAAAAAAGGATTTTAAGCATATAAAAATTAATTTTATTTTATTATTCAGGTGATTAAAGAATGAATAGATCAAGTCGGACAAAATGTAAGGTAACTTCTTATCCCCATTTCCATTCTATGGGATATTCTTCTAATTTTAAATTATGTTGTGCTATGATTATATAAGAAATATCTTTTGATGTCTTATCTTGTATTTATACATTATGTATGTGTAGTTATAGTAAATACACATAATTTATCTATTTTATTTGCAAAATTTTCTTTGTAAGGGACTTCATATCAAACTCGTTTCATTGAGGAATATTTTTTTTTAATACCCGACATTCATTTATAGGATCTATAAACACATTTTAAATTTCTTTTCATTCAAAGGGAATCCTTTTATAATAAGTATTTTACTAAAAGAAAAAAAATTATATTTCTTTTTAACATAATTGGTGAAAACAATCTTTTCAGCACCGCGAGTTTTATTTGATCATTGGATTCATTAAAAAGACATAGTGTTTTTCAAAGGAAAAATAAATACTATATACCCATTTTATGTATTTTGTTTTTAAAAATGGGTTTGAGAAAAAATTTATTATTTCAATATCTCGAAATGATATATTGCTTTTGAAATGTGGAAATTTTATCATACTATTATTCTTGTTTAATTTTTTATGATTTTTGGGAATTGTTTAGGTATATGGGTGGTTTAATAATAAAACTAGGGCGGGTGAGCCTGAGATAGATCTCCAATGAATTTTGTAATGTGATGGATGTAAATGTGAATGTTTCTCCAAATAGATATAAGTAATATAATATGATGCGTATTCCAAATGTTACTCCCTACGTATCTGTGATATCTACAACGTAAGTATGTTATGGAAGCCACAAGTTACCTTTATTACATGAGTTTACTATCTAAATCTTATTATTTTCGGAGTTATGTTATAGAGCTTATGTTACATATTTATTGATGAACTAATGTTTTCATTATTTGTTTTAAAACCCTTACTGATCTTTTTATTCTCATCCCAAGTTTTGAAATGTTTTTCACAGGACCTAATGATGAATAGGTTCAAAGATGGGATCATGGAAAAGTCATATTGTCCAAGACGTGGGACTAGACATGACTCCTTTTCTCAAGAGTTTTTATTTAATTAAAAAAATGGAAACAGAGTATAAGTGTCTAAATTGTAATTTATGAGATGTAATTTAATAGTTATGGCCAAATTATTTAAAAATCTAAACCTGAAAAGTTCCTCAATGTGAAATATTAATTTAAATTCTGATTATGTAATGTTTAAGGTCGGGTCCTTATATTTAAATTTCTTTATCTCACAATTTGATTATTTTTCATTTCATTCCTTCCCACAAAATTAATTTTCCCAAGTCTAATTGTTCATTTTTAAATTCAAAAATTAATTGTAAAATCCCACTAATTTGGAAAAACAACACATCTTTAAAAATAATTTTAATGATGTCATTTAAAAATCAAATAAGAAAATAATTAAAACAAATTCAAAATATAATATAAGACCTTCTAATATATACCAAATAAATTATAAAAATTTAATAAGTCAAATAAAACTACAAGAGAACATAAAAATTATAACATATAGAAAATTTACATCATTAAACAGCTTTTTGATACATCATTGTTCTTGTTTACGGACCGTGTGAGTTCTATAAGAATTACATAGACATGGTTTTGTATTTTTATATTGTTTCTAGACAATTCATAAATACTTTTAACCATTTATTTTAATTTAAATCCTACCCCAACCAGTTATTTTATCATTAGAAACTCATTATCACTCAAAAATAGAACAGTAAATACACATATAATGAATAAATTACACATAAAATTGAAAACGAAATTATAAAATATAAGATATCATCATATTTATTAACTCTAGTAACTCAACTATCACCAAATGAGGGTAGTGATTAGAAATCCACTCATGATACAACCTCAAATTGTGGAAATCATAGTTTCAATGTATGAGACATACAGAAAAATATGTTTCACTAATACCATTTTACCATGAAACAATGAATTTCATCCCACAAAAACATCTTGAGCTAGCCCATGATGTATATTGAGGGGAATTATAGACCCTTATTGGATTGTAGATAATGTCTTTCATTAAGAAAATCTCTCTTTAAATATATTTATAAAATAATACAAATTTATAAATAAATATGTGTGGAACAAATAAGGTAAAAACTATAAATTAAAGTAAAATAAACATATAAAAATGCCTCTATGTGATATCAACATTCAACTATACCTTCAAAACATGTTCACTCCATGATCGAGTGAAATTAAAAAATATTAAGAAACTAAAATGATAAATGTAGGCATTATTGTTAAGATACCTATTGGAATTACAAAGAGAGACCATTTTCTATTCAATATGATTAAATAATAAATTGGTTTGTACTTATTTGAAAATAAAAATACTATATTAGAATTTTATTAATTGTGAAATTTTATTAACATGTTGATGATTTTTAAGTATTCCCCCTTCTCTTCATATTTCCAAACTAACAATAATGAATATATATTTTTCAACAATTTTTAGGAATATGTTTCTAGATAGTGATTAGTATATTTCCATGAAAATATAAATAATAAACATTTCAATGTAGTCTCTAAAAAAATGAGTAAATAAAATAAAAATCAATCAATAATCAATGGAACGTCGGAGAGATTCGGGATATTCTAATATGGATTGAACAATACCATTATAAAAATTGACTAACATTTGGTACATCAAAAATATTTCTTATCACTCATTGATTCCCTACATAGAATAACTGATAAGAAATACCCATAATCTAAAGCCATAATTTATGTGACACTAGACAGAGTATAATAATTTTCTAGTATAGTATATGTACCAAGACATCCCACCTAGAAACCCAAGGCATCCCAATAAATACAAAATAGATATTTTTTGATCAACCTGTCTTATACATAAATATCGAAATCAAATGATGCTGAAACATATATATCAAATCATCATATATAACTCCTCAAATAGAGGATCTGTTTCCACTAGAGAACATTTACATAGTATGTACCTAATTCATCCATAGATGATCTCAAAGAGAACCTTGTTTCATAGGCTACGATTTTTCTGGTCGTGGATCCAAAACGGTGATACAGATTTTATTATATGGTCATTTCATGTGGGGCTAGAAAGCTTCTTTGTGATGAAGCCTTCAAAAATCACTCCAACACTATGGTTGTCACAAAGCCGAGAACTTAGTTGTTCCCTTCATCGGGAAAAGATGAGGACTACTCCACGATGCCAACAAAACACGACGTGAGGATATGGTCTCTTATAGCTACGCCGAGGGAATGACGGTCGGCTCTGTGACTATGATAAACTTAACGGTACTACCTCTATATGGGGAGTGTTATTTCCTTTATGACTGTATTTTTATCTTCTTCATGGCATACATTTGTTCTCTACGTCATGGTCCAGTGACCTCTGTCGGCTATAAATATTCTTATCCCCCACCTCAGAATCAAAGTTACACCACCCCTTCTATGGTCGATCTCCAATTTCGCAGTTCTCCCAAGAATCGCGATGTGGTTCCTTTCATGAAGGCCTTTATATTTTATAAAGAAGGGAGCCCCATTTTCTTTTCTAAAGGCTCAATGAAGCATTATGCCTTGGTGGAGAACACTCATAATAATGCACCTTATAATAATGCATGACCATGCTCCACCAAAACCCTTCCTTCTTGAATATTCATCATAAGACCATGATCTTAGTTAAGCCCCATACTCCGCGAGACCTTGAGATTTGTGAAGCCCTATGGTCTACAAGACCCTAAGATCTATGAATATCCAATATTCAGGATACAGAAAGATCTGAAAACCCTATTCCTTTGGGAAGACCTATAATTCGCAAAGAACCTACCATCAGGCCCACCAATCCATACAGCATGGGTTGGGCTACAAGTTCCTCTACTCGAGATTAGTTTTAGGTTGTGGTCTATACCCTTTGGGCCACTCCATTTGATACCATCACTAACCCCCCCCCCTTAAAAGGGAGATTTTCACCACAAACATTTTGAGATGGGTCACCGATATTATCCATTGCTCCCTTATGCATTCCCACCTTCATCCTATAAAATACCATGATTTGAGATTCTCCTCCACACCCATTGAAATACCATGAGTAGGCATATTTATATTAATTACCTTCACATGTCATGAGTTCAATTTATTATATTCAATTCTCTATGTATCTGGAGTCGAACCATTCCTCAAGAAACATCTCCAAACCCCTTCGCCTAACTCTGATGCAAGGTTTAACATGAAAGGGAAACTCTTGTGTAAGTCCCACACCAGCATTTACTAGGATCCTTATGCCATATCATCATATATACATGACTATCAACACTAGTATACCTTAAATGGAAAATATATGATACCTATTACTCCAAATAATAGAGTCCTTATTCCACAAGAATAAGATTTCAATGGTCTTGACTGCATGAATTTACAATATAGCATTCCCTATCCTTCAATAATAGGATGCCTATTGTTCTAAAAAAATCTTCCTTTTGTGATAAGAAAATGATGACTCATTCTTTGATTACAATGACATAATTTCAAAAGCATTGGAATTAATTCAAACATTCAATCACACCACCTCATGCTTTACATTTCTTTTGTTATTGTCTTCATCCTCTATCATATATGAAGAGATCCCTTAATGGCCTGCTCTCATGCTTCATTGGCATGCCAACCATTCTAGGCCAACAACTCAAAAGACTATGGATGACAAATTGAGTTTAGACTTGTGTTTAAAATACGGTTAGTGGTTGGACCTCATTTTCTTGTTTCCAACTCAAGATAGTTTAATGTGGATTCTGTTATTTGAAAATGGTCCATAGTAATATCCTTTCCTGACATCTACCCCATTGTGTTTTGAATGATGGGAATGTGATTCACACATTTCACATACCTTTGTTGAGACTGATTAAAATGCCAATGGAGTTTTCCCTGTTGTGTAGTAGTTCATATGTGTCATCATAAATTATATTCCATAACCCAACATTGAGTTGTTATACCATTTTGGCCATACATGAGGAATAAATTACAGGCCTCTTCCATGAATGATCCACGATCCTCATTTATTCTCTTTAACATCACTCGAGAAACTCCCATATGCAAGCCCCATTCACTATTTCCCCTTCTTAGCAGCATATGGGATGCTTCTATGGGTTATCTTTATCCACCATTTCCACTTCTTAGAGGCAACTAGGAAGCTTCCATTTTTAGTCAACATTCACCATCATTAATGGTCAAACCTTTGGTCCATGTTCACTAGTTATTTTGATGCCTCCTGTTTCTCACACCGATCATGACACATGTGATATTATAGTAAATAGTGACCATTACAACATATTTTTACTTCTTTAGTGTGTAATACCCATGATGATTGTTTCCAAACTACGTGGAATTTGATCCTTTCACTCTTTGAGTATGGTACGTGGGAATCCTCCCTGATGTTCAAGCCCATCACCCATTGGTCCAGACTACTTCACGAAAATTCATCCTCATCCTGAATGATGTTAAAATATATTACCCTTATTCCCCCTGTTAAGTTACAATTTAATTTTTAGAACTACGTGGTTATTGATCCATGTATACTAGATTAGGTACGTAGGAACACTCCTTTTGTTCAACCTCAAACATAGGTAAACTACGATATACCCTTTTTTGGACACATACCCTTAGTCAACCCCATAGTTTTGTTAGACTAGTTCCTAGAAATATAACATTGAATAGGCCCCTCATTCATCCAATACCACTGCAACCATGAGTATCCCTCTTGAGATGGTCCATTATCCATGCATAAGGCCTTGCATGTATCCAGGTTGTTGTCCTGTATGTACATCCCGATTCAATGCACCATCCTGAATGACGTTGAATTTTATTCCCTTCCATGAGGATACGAAGTAATCCTCATTAATCTTCAATACCATCATACATGTCCCATATGGGTCTCTCTTTCTAGCCTTTGGGTTTCTGGATGACCATTCCCTTGCAAAGAGGTTATTTTTAGCTTTGTGTGTTAATCCAAGTGCTTAATTTCTACAGGATGCCTCCTTGTGGGTCCAATCACCCCACCAAATTTATAAGACATTTATTCCCCTCCACACGGATACATTGAAATACTTTATGAGGATAAAACCAAATATCACCATCATCTTCATGTTGGTTTCATCCCACTTCACTGATCACCTTCATTCAATTATCCATCATCCATCTTGATTCCTACCCGGAAAATCTCATCTGGGTGGTATCATTCCATTTCTATGGGTATATAACCATGAATAAGCCCCAAATAATCAATAACCATCAAACCAAGTGTATCGATCTTGCGATTGGTCGTTATCTATGCATAATCCTCATCATGTCTTCTCGTCATTATTCTGTGTGTACACACTGATTCCATGACTTTCCCTTTAATCTATGTGGGTTTTGATCCCTATAATCTACACATGGTACATTGAAAAACTCTAAAAGATTCAATACCATCCAATTAAAAACCTTGGTGTCCCCATTTATGGTGTGTACTTTCCTTCATCCTCCATTAGTGATGTCTAGACCATCTTTAATGGTGTGATTTCATCCTTTTATGGGACACACCACCCTGGGTCTGCTCTTATGAATTTTCCTAATCTATCCATATGGTAAGGATATTAGGAACTCCCTCCTATGGATGTACAAATATTATCCAACTCCATGGGGAATTACGATCACTCTCATTTCATCTCCACAAGAGGATTAACTCATAACATACACTTTGTTGAACATGGGATGTATAACAAAAACATTGGAAACTACACCATTATTGTAAACATATCCGGAAGATGTTAAAATCATTGAATATACCTTTTTAAACATGGGAAGATGAGGAAAATATCATATACAAGCCTCCAATGCGAGATATCATGCAGCCGTCATGGGATTATTTAGGTTTTACACCTTTGAGAGCCCCTCATAAGTGGAATAATAAATGTTCCCCAATGTCCACACATCAAAATATGCCTTGAAATGCCTGATGATACAATATACATTGACCATATGTTGATTCCCTCTCAAGACCCCTTGGAATGTCCAGATAAAAGCATGCTAATTAACATTTATCAACAATGATATGTCACAAGGAATAAGATTCATGTACTATTACTGAAATCTATGAGGGATACCCATATAAGGAAACAAATTCATAAGAGGAATCCATAGAAAGAGAAACCATCATCCCATCATCCCATTTCGATCAAGGAGAAAACATTGCGGAATATGTGACGAATGTCTCCCGCTATTATATAGCGGGAATATAGGGAAACTAAAATCACCTCCTTCTAGACATAAAGATTCATTCCATTTTGAAAGTGTCTAAAATATCAACCAATTTTAAAAGCTCTTTTCATGAAAAAAAAACACATAAGATCTTAATGGGAATATATCACCATTCTTATCCAATAATAAATTTTTTCTACAGTTTAATTGGAGAATACCTAAAATGGGATATAATCAGTAAGACTAACTTTTTAATTTTCCAAATATTCCTCATAATTTAGAAAATATTTTTTATTATTTCGAAATTATTTATTTTTCAGAATAATCAATGTTTATAAAATCACCCCCAACCTTACACAAATTTGTAGAGTTATTTAAAAATAATTATCTATTCAATCAACATGTGTAAAATACCTTATATATAAAAATGAATGAATTTTACTATGTACTTTTTATATAATTTTATATGTTATTTAAAAATCTTAAAATACTTATAGATTCCTTAAAACCCTATAATGAATAGAACACACCACAAGGGTTCATTAGAAATTGGTCATGATGTGAAGAATTCATTGAAATGTAATATTTTCTTAAATAAAGAAACATGAGAAATTAATCAATTGAAATTGTTTGGGAAATATTTTTAAATAGTTTTTGAAACATAATTATTCATTGTAATACATATAAAAAACATTATAAATTTTAGAAAACATATTTATATAAGACAAAAACCCATCACCATCATAAATAATGGCTTTAATGGGACTTAATGAGTTTTAATGTGGTGATAAAATCAATGAGAAATCGTAATATACACAAACACTAAATTAAAACAACTTAATTAATACTATTAAATATTATGGTTTACTTATATTGTTCACTATATTGGTCAAACGAAAAACCATACTTGTAAAGGCACAACCTTGCATAGTATTTGGCCACATAGACTCTTATATATTGTTATAACATATGAGAAAATATGCTAAAAATTTGTATTATGGATCATCCAACATTGCAGGTGTATCACATTGTCTTCTCATTATTTAACAAATCATGATCCTAATATTAGAGTCTTTGACAACATACACATATGTTTGAAACAATTAAGAAAAGTTCCCAAGAAAAGGATAAAATGAAATATTACTCTAAACATATTAAAATATTATATTATGGTTTATCTAGGTGTTACACATGAAATCACAATAGAAAAACATTTCAAATAAAGAATGTATCATAGGAATGTGAAATGGAAAATTACTTAGAGAATAATAGAAGACATAATTAAAAAATTCATTATAACTGGGATCTATATTCAGAACTTATATGAACACTAATATATGAATTTTTAATTTCCATAATGTTTTTCCCATAAAATATCATTCAAAAATCATTTTCTATTTCATGGATCATAGACATGACAATAATTACATAGTGGATTGAGTCTCATATGGAATTAGGTTCAGTCCACATTCCTAGAAACATTGGTGAATATTTCTTATAGGTGATTTGTATCAATCCACATTCCATTAAATATGTAATCTCATGATATTTGATGCTTTATACAAAGCATTATAGGTCTTTATAGGTCCCAAAAATTTTATACAGAAAAAAACATTTATTGGATTCAAATCTACATGAATGAATTCCTAATTCAAAAATGCATGATTAAACTATGAAAATATATTAAAATAAAAAAAATATAATTTTATTCTATGTCGACAAATAATTTGGATGGTATCATTTAATCATATTCTCATTGGGGGAAATGAACCATTAATGGATGCTTCCAAATATTAAACCACCTTTATAAGAGACATAACATTTACTATAATAAATAATAAATGATAAAACATTCACACATGGAGTATTTTGAAAATAACTTATTCAAAATTAGAAATATAAATTTCATTAGAAAATATTGAATACATATAGATGAAATTTTATAAAAATTAATCAATGTAGTGGGAAAGTGTTTTAGAAATTAAAATCATTATAAATAAAATTCATTTCAAAATATATAATATTATTCAATGTTAGTTTAGAATATCTATAACATCATGGTTAAATAATATTCCTTTTATAATAAATGTAAATTTCAATTAATCATTTAATTACATATATTAAAAACAATAAAACAAAATAAAAAATGAAAACATGGATGAAAAAAGATACCTGATAGTAATGAAGTGGCATGTTAGGTTTATATTATAAGAATCAATTTAAGCTAAATATAAACTATTTGGAAAATAAAATTCTTTTTGGACTTGTAAAATTTATAAAAAAATATTAAATATTAAAATATATTGGTTTTTAGATTAAATTATCATTTAATTTTCTTTCATTTAAACAAAACAATAACAATTTTGAAATCAAAATGTTGTTTGAAAGAGGACTCTTACCTTTTACTCTTGAAATCGATGAAAGACCATTTCCATCATTTATAATAAAAATTCACATAGTAATAACTTATTTTAGATCATTATTCATATTTATGATATTTTATGCTCATTAATTTTAATAATAAAATATACATTCATTTTCTATTTGATGTACATTTTCAACATTTTTTTGTATAAATTTTGTATGTTTGGTACATGTTTCATAAGATAGAAATAGATCCCTATTCATTTATACCATGTTAATCATTACCACATTATAAAAAAACTAAAATATTGTGTTTTAGTAATGTTTTAAAAACAATTTTCATTTTATGGAAATAATAGGAATGATTTAGATAATGGAATACATGATGAGGTTATTCTGAGTAATTTATTTATATCAAGAAACTACATTATAATTATAGTTAATATATATTTATACATCCAGAATAATGTTAATAAATTTTATTTATAGACAATATCATATATATTCCACAAATATATTTTAGAATCTGGAATATAATGTAGTAGTAAAAAATGAATACTTTTTTCGTGGATGTGATTGTATTCTTGTAAAAAAAGTAGTGTTTTCTCATTACAATTATTTGGCGGATAGTATAAAATGGTTTTTACAAGAACATAATATCATATATGTATTATAATGAATTTAATGTTATTATGTTAGTATGGATAGAAAATATTTGGAGTATGTATAAAAATAGATAATTGAGTAGATAAAAAATTGGTTATTAAACGTATAAAACTTACACTTTAGCAAAACATGTCGAGCCCTCATTAAATGGTTGTTCGGTGAAACCAATATCAATAAATCATGGGGTATATTATTTTTGAGATATATGTATGAAATATGGCTGGGATGATTTAATTTCATTGTGATGATAATTAGGGTGGTTATGTTATCCTTTTATATGTTAGTGATTTGAAAAATTTGTAGATACTCATAGCATTAAACTAATGAAATGTAACTTATAAAGGAAAGTGGATCTGGAGTTGAAAATAATGTATTGGGGTTTTATCTAGGTTTATCCACCTCTCATATATAGAAATAAGTTATATGATTTTTGATATTTTATCCATCTTCCACTTATTTTTACTCATTATCATAATTTACTTTTTCTAGGATAAAACAATTTTATTATTCCTTACATATTTTTAAGATAAAAATGTAATTTATCCTATTAATAAATTAGGATGTAATGATTAAAATTATAAAATCCATTTTATTTCAATAATTTTATAAAATAGATAGAAATTAATTCCATGATATTTTGTTCATATCTCATTAAAACCGTGTTAGATAATAAGAGAAATTTTTTTCCAAAATACATAATTTAGGAACATTAATTAAACCCAATACTAATATGTGTATAATATTACATAAAATAAATTATTTTGAAAATAAATTTTGATTTCACATTTACGTATTGATAAGCTTACAAATGTTAGTGGTTTTATAAAAATAATAAATTACTAATATTTTGTAAATTTAACATGAAAACAATCATTCTAGATAAATCTAAAAAATATACCTTAATATAGTGTTAATGATGCATCAAAAAGTTAATTAAATTATGTAAATTTAATGTTTTGAATTACAGAAATATTAATATTTATAATTAATGATAAATATAAATAACAATTATTTTAATATAAAATTACCTTTTTAAATGTTTACTATTCATATTTAAAATATATATAAATTACTAATTAAATAAATGATAATATCTTATGCATATTATATATGTTTTATTATCATTAAACATTTATTTATTTGGATTATGAATATGAAAAATTTAAATTATATAATTAAATTTTAATAAATAAATTTTTATGTAAAAATGACTTTATTAGTTATTTTGATAATGTGATTGAATTTTATCAATATAATTATGTTACGAGTGATTTATATTTTTAGTATATATATATATATATAATGATATATTTAAATCAATTTATACCAAATAAATCAATGACTATATTTTAAATTTTATATTTTATATGTATAATTTTATCTCAAGAAAATGTTTCAAAAATAAATTTTTTAATATTTCATAGAAATTGAATAAGTCAATGAAATTGTTATTAAAATGTTTATAATCATAGTAAAATTGTGTGATGTGACATTCTACCCCACTTAATATAATTTTTTCTTGAAAAAGATATTATTATGTTGAAAAAAATGTAAGGGTAGTTTTGTATTATCATGTCATTATATTCCCATGTAGTTTTCTCAAACATATGATTTATCAATAGAACATTGACTTGGTGGATTTACATTACACACTACACCTTCTCTTTTAAATCCAAAATCAACAGTGTTGTTTTCTCACATGAGAAGTCATTATTTTGTCAAACAACTTCTGAGTTTAGTATATTTGATAGATCAAGTATGAACCTCTTCAAAATAGATTTTTAAAGTACATATTGTACCAAATAAGAAATATATAGCCCCAATTTTATCAAAAATACTCAATATACTATTGTATCTAGGATCAAAATTCTCTTCTTCCCAAATTCCATATACTTCTTTAAAAGAGATATTTGTAGGAATACTTTTTCACCCACTTCATGGATAAAATATATTCAATTATTACCCTTAAAAAGTTCAATAGATTTTTTTATATTTATATGATCATGAATGGTTTGAAATATCTTCATCATATCCTATATAATATTAAATCACAATACTTTCATCACTCTTAATTCATTGAGAAATATCAATGTTCTTAATATCATCCTTTATATAGATTTATTTGGTATTATTTTGATGTAATTGTGAAAAAATTATTTAATATTAAGTGAATCAATGAAAAAATTAATATGATATTCTTTTGAATTAAATTGAGTAAGATATCTACATATAATTTAGTGTTGGAATGGGGTTTTAATTGACCATCTATTTGTGTATGATATGTCATGAAAAATATCAATAATGTGTCGAATTCATATTGAAGACTCCACCAGAATATTGATGTGAATTTTAAATCTCAATTTAAGACAATAGAATGTGGTACTCCATGCATCCTTAAAACTAACATTATGAATAAATAATCATTTTGATCTATTTTGAAATACTATCATTTTAAAAATAATTGTTTAGAATAATAATTTATATCCCTAAATACCCAAATCATACCATTACCTATACTAGTATTGTAAATGATAAAAAAAACACATACATATGTTTTCCCATTATGTTTATTGCCTAGGAAATGGTTTCATAATACCCGAATATAACTACCTTTTAAAATTAACTTATTGTCATATATATAATTGAGACAAAAACTCCATAAGATGTCATATTATGTTGTCTAGAAATTTTTCCTTACTATCCATATACATTTTTGTTATTTAAAGATGAATAGATAATGTAGAGTTATATTCATTATCCAATAACTACTTCAATTTATGGATTAAATGTACAAACATTAGTTTCTAAAACTTTATATCTCAACATGTACCAATATTATACTTTTAATACATTAAATCTTCTTCTACAACTACATATCATCTATCTAGGCCTCTTTGATCACATATATGAGAATTATTTAGAAAGAATTTATAAAATGATTTATTTCATCATATATAATATTATTTTTATATATACATTTGGAAAATTTGGGAATATTTGGTCCCATTAAAACTGTTTTAAGGACAGCGTAACCTAATCCATCCTGAGGGAATTTTCTACCATGTTTTCTATTCCTAGATGGTAATTTATTGAGATTTCATTTTATTTTATTAACTCAAACTATCTCTTTTATAACATGTTTCAATTATTAGATGGGAGTATATATGTTAAGAATATTTTTTATAGATATATATATAACATTTCACATTAGAGGTAATGTTTCAAAAATGTTTAATTGAAGTTAACATCTTCTAACTCCAGAAAATGGATTGGGTAAATTTTATCATGGGACAATAATTGATGTGAAACTTAAGAAATTATCCTATCATTTCTCATTAGAACACATTCATGCACATTCATTGAATAATAGGTAAATATGAAAAACAAATTTTTATTTCTAGTTAAAATGAGTACAAGTTCTGTAACCATCCCCTCATTACGAACCATTTTTTTCTCCCCAATTTGATTTATCATGAATAAAATATTACTCTTTAGTCATTCATTATTTTAAATATTTCAAAATAATGGTAAATTCCACTCAATGAATTAATTTTATCCAGTTAAACAAATTAAACTTAAGATCTATAAGGCAATGTTTTTCCTAAGATATTATTCAATTACAACTATATTTGAAATATCAATAGATATAACATAAATAGTTATTTCATGTCCTTGAAAGGATATTATTAATAGTTAAGAAACCACTTTTTAAATACGGAATAAAAATTCTCTTTTAATTATGTCTTCAATACATTCATGAGACACACTTCCTATACCTTTTTTCTCTTTAATATATACAAATATCATTACCAATGGATACATTTAATTTATCAATGTAATTTCCAATGAATATGTCCATTATATAAATAATTAGCATAGAGTAATTTTTATGTTTCAAGTGATATAGAATGAATTGAATATGAATATATATTGTCGAAAAAATTAGCTTAGTTATCTTCTCTTGTAACACAAAATTTGTGGTATCCAGAATGAATATTTCCCTTTACAAATTATATAGATCATATAGTTTGACAAAAAATAAAAAATATTGAGTAGATTCTTGTTTTTATTAATAATTTATTTTGATTTTATGATAATAAACTCAAAGACACATTGATCAATCCATCTTCATAACGAATACTGGTTATATACCCCCTAGTGAAGAACCTGATTGTATAAATTCAATTTTCAGATTTTTCAATCTTCAATAATTAATCTTACTCTATAAGGTCCATTCTACATTGAATCATTGATGTGAGATTAAAACAATACATGATATTTACTAGAAACTCAATATCAAATTTTGGGAAGGAACATATAGTTCCATAATAAATATATCAATATAATCCCAAATGATTGGAATGTATTCAATGTTAAGATTCTCCCCAACCATTTAAGGAACTATGCATTCATTATTATTCATCATGTCTCATATTATCAAAATAATAATATGATCTTACTCATCATGTATTATTTTCTAGAAGTAAGAGAATTTATATAACCTGAATCCCAATTCCCATAGGATAGGGGCTAGAAAGCATATCTGACTAGGCATATCTCACATATAAGAGACATTATCCTAAGTACCTATATGTAAACAAACACACACATCTCGAAGAGTATACAACGTTGAATGTAATGTAAACCTGATACCCACACATTACTTCCATTGATCAATCATTAGAGTTTGATAATGTCCTGGATTAAAATAAGGGAACAATACAAGCCCATCATAAACTAAAAAAAGTCCAACATAAAAAGAAGGAGGATACTATTACTAAATGAATCACTAATATAAACCTTGTTATGACTATCCCTAACTATTATCCTCTGACTTATTGTCCACCCTAGACTCTGTCAAAAGGTTTATCACCAATATAACACATGACATCTTCATGAAAAACTTATGCATGTGTGAGTATAATATTCACCAAAATTACAATCTAAAAAACAATAAATATAATTCATCAAGAATAGTAATATCATAAATACATTTTTATGTAAATCAGGTTAAAAAACATATTTTGAAGCACATCCAAGATCCACTTATAATAGACTCCGTGTCTTAATAGTTCTCAATCAACATAGCTACCACAAAAATATTCTCAACTATTAAAATTAATGATCATCTAGGGGGAATAAATCCAATATCCATTATTCCACTAAATTGACACATCCAAGAAGTAATTCTAATCAGTACTCCCAAATATATTATTTTAATATCTTTTAATATCATATTTTTTTATATAGATGATCATACATAAGATGGATAGTGGAATACACTAACTCTACTGTATCAACATTCTAGATAGGTTATTTATTCCCTATGTATGGTGGTCATGCTAATATGATGAATCGAAGATATGAAATATATAATAGATGATCCCACCCCATGAACCATAGTGAGATACCGTAAACTCTATCTGAATCCCAAAACATAAAGGTCGTCATAAGCCTATTATGATTATTTAATTCTATTATATACCATCACAAGTAAGGGCCATGGGATCTTAATCAACTGTACTCAGTTTATAGTGAAATAATAGATAGCCTCAAACATCCCTTAAGAATGTACCTAGTGTGTACTATCAATTATAATAATATATCCTCTACCCCATGCCATATCATTTATTTTTTCTCAAACTAAATAGAAAAAACCATATATATAGCATCACTATTACAATACAAGACATGTAGATGTCATTATAGAATGTCTAATTCATCTTGTATGTTCTCGTGTACATTTGGTTTTTCCTATGTATAATGGTCCACCCCTGATACATTTCCCTCTTTATGTATTTGGAAATTCTAGTGTATTCTAACAATTTCTATTTTCTTAATCATGTCCATTCCTATGTATTAACTATGAAACCCAAAAAGACTCTAGTACTAAGTCACATGGTCATTGGTAGGGATAACTTATCAGGTGATCATATAAAATTCTTGTAAAACCTAGGGACACAAAATTTCTACAACACTACATATGTACTTTGTATTAAAAGGCATGTAGTTTATAATTTATCAGAAATTACATATTTTTTACATTTCGTCTCTCATATCATTACCTATGGTAATATTTCATCCACCACATAAATAGATCATGGATCTATAGCAGATCATGAGTAGGTCATAGCTGGTAGATGGATTCAGGCCACACTTTTACTTGGTAAATATTTACCATGTCACATCTGAGTAGAAATCTATGGTCCACATACTGACTAACCCAAACATAAAACAGAATTATCCTACCCCATCACACAATATATACCTAAAATAAATATCTATTCCAAATAGGTCGGAATTATTTTTTGTGATAATTATCCATTACACAAGATTCATTCATTTTGTATCTTTTGAATAACTCATCCAATGAAATTCCAATATTGATCACATGTAATACATGTAGAGGAAATCAGAAAATAAAAAACATGGAATGAACCTCGATAATTTTTTTACTTAGAATCAATTTTTTACCATTACAATGATGAATATTGTGAAACAAAAATAATCCATTATCATTTTCCCCAAATATTAGGTAAACAATCCCAAAACAACAACATGATCGAAGCATATTTTAAAATGATGTGAAATTCATTTTTTCATCATGGGATAATCAAATGGGGAAATAAATTGTATAAAACAACACCCTACCTCAATTTATGATCAATATCTGATTAATAATGGTCAAATGTAATCATTTTTAGTGTGATTCAAAATATCTAATTAACATAGATCTTGTCAATCCTTGATCTAGTGCCGTTCGTTCGTGTTTCCTCTATAAAAATTACACTAATAGATCCTCTCAAATATTTATTTTTATTCGGTTTACACTAGATAATTGGGTATTTATAAATATGTTTATAGGTCATGATAATTAACAAAAAGATAATTTTATTAATTAATGAATTTATTGATCCACCCATGACAATTCTCATCCTGATCATTTAACATAATCCAATGTTTTTGAAAAACATTGTTAGAAGATATATTCTTAACTGAACAACATTATTTGATTTCCAAAATAAGTCTTTAGTTGTGGGTAATTCATCTATTTTAGGGAAATTTATTATATACTATATAAACATATTTAATAATTTTTTTATATCATTTTTGGGTCACTAGTCCTTATAATATTGTGATGTGTAAACTTTTTTCTTTGAATATTTTATTAGACACATGAAAAATATTTACATGTAATCAATATATATGATACAATCTCCCCACCTTTGGGGTCTTTCCATTGAAACCAAAAAAATAGACTACTTTAGAATGTATGTTTACTTATCTCACATATGGGTCTCCCACTCTCAAGTTATCTTCTATTGACTCCCAATATACCTCTAATGGGGATAAATCACTCAAGGATTATGTTCTCTAATTGATACTAGATCAATAACTCATACTTAGAAATGGTATCTCCATAATGATATATAGATCACCCTAGTCTGTAACATGTGACAAGACATGAATGTACCTCCTCAGCAACAATACATGAAATATGTCATGTTCCATATCTATCTATAGTTTTATGTCTATGTGGTATGCCACCTCTCTAGCCATAAATTTAATCTAGAAATGGACAATTATTATTTGGGATAACATGACAATCCAACAAAAGTTTCACAATGCATATCTAGTTAGGGCCATAAAAAACACATGATATCATTATTCAAACCTTGGATGCCTTTTTCATTGGTTTTTATAAGAATTATAATAGCTATACATAGTACTCATCTACTCCTGGTTGATATAAATCTACTATATCAATGCTCATTAAATCACTATGTTATTTAGTGCACTATCATGTTGGTCAATCCATTATAGTGTTGACTTGTAGGATCACTAATACAATGTATTGAAATTTTCCATAATTATTTTTGAATGATAGTATTTGTTTTTTATAAACACTATAATTGGTAGCTGAACCTCACAACTAAAAAACATGTCCAACACTCAGTGTTAAATAATTCTATTTGGGACCTAAATTTCCTTGCCACTCTAGCTTTCATTCTAGGGGTAATATGTTGTGATAAAATTCCATTACTTTTGAAAGGAATCTTACTATCCTGTCTATAATCTCATCATAATGCGAGAATCATGGTCTCAAATTATCATTGAGGTAACTCCATGGATCAAGACTAGCTTCTATATGTAAATACATCCCGTTATATCATAAAAACTATACTCTTATGTATTTTGGAAGTGTGTTGACATAGTGGATTAGTCTAGGGTCAATCACATGGAATCAAGTTGTCTAGTAGTTCATGGTATCCAATAATTATGTACATAGATATTCCATCCCACATAATATGTGGAACCTCAAGGGGTTGGGATAAAACAACTTGAACTTGTTTTTATGGCTCAACCCACTAACAAGTGAGGCCTTGATAGAAAACCCCCGCTACACTTTTCATTATCACCATCAACTAAAATTGTTATCAATGGTCATTTAACATCAATTCCACAGATTAATTTATATAAAATGGGTGTGTATGAAAATACCTTAATACATACTCATATAATGTTACAAATACCATAATATGTCCTACAATAATGATAATGTGAACCCTAGATTTAGAAAATCCATTAAGATTATATCCATGGGATATCCGAGTGAACAATGTATCATTATTGGTATCTCCACACTAGGCCTCCAAACCAAAATTTAGAATTAATGGTGTAATAATAATTTAATGTAGGTATGATTCACCATCTTCATCCACTATGAAGAAATAAAATGTGTATATCTTCTATAATGTCTAGTAAAACATCTACCGACAAGATCTCCAATATAGATCATAAACTAATGTGTTACCCTTCAAAGGAGTATAGAATATCGCCAAATCATATTTCTGGTGGATCTATAGCCATAATATCTATCCCATGTTATGATCCATATGAGATAATATATATATATATATATATATATATATGAGACTCTTATATAAATAGTCACGGATAAAACACTAATCAATAAGTTAATTTAACAACATATTCATGGAGAAAACTATCACTTAAAACTGAAGATAATGGGTGATGTAGTTATACTAATTTGTAGTAAACTACTAGGACCCATAATCATTCAATGATTTCCTTTTCATCTGAACAAAACCATGTATGGTCCATAAGAAATAATTGATCACATTGTAATTGACACCCTCATATATTAATCTCAATATGGTATTTCTCATCAAACTATTTCAAAACAATTATATTCTTGATGGATCATCTATATAAAAATAAAATGATAACCATTCCATCATAAAGAAGTCAAGGGTTATGATATACTATATAAATATATAATGAATCTAAAATAGTATGTTTCTTACTAAACCAAGCATCACACCTCCATCATGCTCTTGGGTGGTCAATATAATATCATTTCAAAAACCATCCATGAGTCAATTTCTACAACATTAGCTGAGATAACATGTCCTAGAATGTAGATCACTAGTATCTAGAAATTAGACTTCTAGATAATCCCTTAATGATTTTCCTCCAAGTGTATTTTAGGGTCTATATACCAGTGTCTCATGTTCCCCTTCATGGAATTTGAGTGCACTATGATATTATCTATACATACTATAACATAGAATCCTATGAAATAATGAATGATTCGGTTCAAGAGTCCCATGAGATATGTTGATTAATTATTCATAATAAAATGAATCATAATGTACTCTTAGTCACTATAGATAAATATAAATTAAAAATTCAGTATATCATCATCCCATACTCGAAGCTGGTGAGAAACCACATTGAGGTCTATCTCAAACAACCACTGCTCCCTTCTCAGCTAATCAATGATTTTTTTTGTTCTCAGTTGTGGAAACTTATTATTTAAGGTAACATAGTTCAGGCGATGATTATACACACACTATCTCCTGATCCCATTCTCCTTCATGGAAAATAATAGAGGGGATACCTAGGGTGAAACACTAGGTTTGATAAATCAATTCCTTTGAAGTTCTTGAAAATGCACCTTAGGATCTCTAATCATAATAAATAAATCTCATAGCATGAAACCGATATCGAGGTAGTCCGAAATTTTATGTTAATGCAGAATTTTATAAATTTTCATGGAGGTAAATATATAATTTACTCCATAAAATGTTGATGTAAGGAATTATCACTATTACAATGATATCCCATATAAATCATTCACCCATAAGATTTAGGTCACACTATATGGATATATTTGTGATTAATGAGTCACCTTTGATAGGAGTCTCCAAGAACAGTGGATGATTAATGTGTACTATCAAAATCTATATGCATAAAACCAAATATGTCGAAATAAATAGTGGCTCACACCCATGTATATGTATATTATAGCTATAGTATAGAAGAAACAATCATACCTATAATCATCCATAAATTTTTTGGGTAAGAAAAATGCACTTCATACTACAATCTTCATCCATTACCAACACCACTGTGATCCATGTGTGGAACACCAGGGGTAGATATGGTATTAGGTGAAAACACTTGTTGCATACTATTACTCATCCCATTCATATTCCTTGGGATTCCCTAAAAAATCACTCTTCAAATACTACTGTATATGTTTAAGAAACCTCATTAAAAAATATTCCATGCAATACATCCTAGCTACAACTGAAAATGCACGTAAATATTCACCCATTACTGTGTGGGAAGACAGAAATCCTCATTCTAGATACACTCTAAATCATACTAGGAGTTTTATGTGTTATAATGTGACTAAATCACCAAACTCCATAATCATCCAATGGAACCTTGAAGAACACTAATTTGTAGGATGAATATATTTTCTATAGCAATCTATATAGGGTTGAAAAATTTGGTGACTACCTATATCCAATACTCAATAACAATATGTTCTATCTCCCACAAATACCAAGGTTTTCAATACCTCTGAAATTAATAAAGTACACAAATGTTTCACACATCATATGATGTATATTATGGTGTATTATTCTTCGCTATTTGTGGAGGATCGACTAGAAAACCGCATGAGGGTACCACCTCCTGTACGTAAACAATTATTTAAGCCTCATAACCAAGAGGATCATACTTTTTATCATGATGTGGAATCATATTTTCTATAAATGTTCAATTATAAAAAAATAAACATGATGCGACATAGTAAAATGAGTACATATTAAGAGATGACTCAAGAAGGTCATGAAAATCACAACACTTTCCTATTTAATGAATGACCCAATTTGTTACATAATAGAATTTCAATATATAATGAGTAAAAATGTATGTTGTTATAGTTATGAAAAATTATTACATCATCCACTATAATAATATAGGTGTCCCTATCATCAATTCTAAATGAAAAACAGATTAGCATTGTATCAATAAATCCAAACCAATCTCAATTCTAGACAATCTACAAACATTGATCACGTAGTAGAAACTATCATCTATACAAAAATTTCATGACCTTGCCCAATGGGGCCAGGTTGGAAGGTAGTGAACTTAGTGTTACAAACCCAATACCACCTGTAAAATATCAGGGGATGGATACTAGAACCAATTAGGCATATCCCATATTATGTAGGCATTAACCTGGTTAATTGTATTCACACACACATCTCTAGGTATATGCAATGCAGAAATTAAGTTAAAACATAAACAAATTCATTTATAACATCAATCCCAAAAATTGAGTGAAAAAGTACTAGAAAGAAACAATGGTTGAATACTGCCACAAAAAAAATGAAATAAAATACACCATACTTAGATGGAGGATCCTATTATCAAATGAAATACTTGTATGATACTTGATCATTCTAGTGAAAACTATACTCTTATTGCTATATGTTCCCCCCATATAACTTCTAAATGTTATTTACCTACTTTATAATTTATATGTTTGGGAAGATCCCATGAATGAGAGAGTACAATAATATAGAATATGACAGTATAAAAAACAGAAATCAGAAGGTTTATTCATCTCATCAATTATCTTGTATGCCTATCCAAATAAGAGACATAGTGGAATTAAGAAAGAAAAATTACTCATAATTGACTAAAAATATCAAGAGTTTTCGAGCAACCATAAATAAGATTATAATAAAATATTCAAGGTGGCACTAATCTATGAGTACTCACACCATGATCAATGTTATCAATAATGTATCTCATCTAAGAGGTCGTGATCTCTTAGCCCCATCAAGATGCACTCTCAAGAAATTTGAACATCATTCTATACAAACACGGGATCACAAATAGGACCTATAGGGGATACCAACAAACTTATTAGATCAATATAAAATATAGGTGTTTGAAAACAAATTCATGGTACTCCTAACAATACCATAAACTCTAACTCAAAAATATAAGATAGAGGACCCCACCCAAATCCTCTCTGGGGGACCCCAAAAACTCTATCTAAAATAGAAAATATTTAGGAGATTACAATCCACTATTGGGGACATATTGATTGTAGGTACCCTTATATGGATGGAAAAAGGGATCCCAGGTAACTTATCATAGTTTCTACAGATGAAATTATGATCATTTATCTACATTAAGAGAAGTAAACGATGTGTACTATCAGTAACATCATCTATCATCAACATGGGGTCATCCCATGTCTCATTGCTTCAAATAGTATGCATACCTCCATAGACATGACATTTCCATTTTGGGTAAAAGATTCATAGAGATTTTTCTAGTTCTCAACATTCCTCTATTTTGTTCCCATGGACACCTAGCATTACACATGTATAGTGGTGATACACACATACTTTTCCCTATTTGAGTATCTGACTTTTTCCATGCACTCTACCCATGGTCAGGTAGTTGGCAATTTATATGATCATTTATCAATTGCGATACAAGATGATTCAGTGTCATAGTGTCACACAATGTGTATTTTGGACTACCCAACATGGGATATACATCATTCCTCATAATGATTCCACAGTAGTGGACTATCCAACATGTATTCTTTAGACTAAATTCCTTCTATTATAGAATTTATCATATATTCTAGATAGTTCACATGTTTTTTTTCTATGTGAAAATTATTATTGTATCCATTATTTTTCACTTCTATAAATCCATGATCTACATCAGACTATGCATGGGTTTGCACTTTGGTCAGATTCTGACCACCCTTTTCCTTGGGAAGTCACCACCGTTATGTCTTCTTTCTAGAAATCCAATATCCATGTACCTAGTATCCAATATTTGAACCCAAATAATAATTCACCATATTCCACCATAATTGTTCCCAATATCTCTATTTTTTAAAATTTTAGTTATTTTTCAACTAAATAATGGTTTCTCAATGATCATTCAATGGGTATCCATCAAACCACACACCAAAACAAATCTAATGATGATCATTAGATGAATGTATTGAGGGATTTAAAATATTAAAAATGAATAATTAACAATGGTTGTTGGTTGAATTGGTCATGAATCACTATTGTTAATATGGAAAATTAATATAAAAAATCCGATCAAATCATGACTAAATACCAATTAAATAAATCGTTACTAGAAACACAATTGACCAAATAATAAATATACTAGTTATTTTATTTTTAATTGTTGTAGGATAATAAATTAAATAAATTAATGATATTAAAAAAATTCTCCACCTCATGTTAGGATGTATTTTTGAAAAATAGTGTTCTTCTATATTTTTCATTTGTGAAATCTATAGGCTCTGATCATAACACTTATCACCAATACTAGATGATCCATTTTTCATTCAACTATCCTTTAATTGTCCTAAAACATATTGTGGGGCCATGGGTCTATCTTCTTGATTTATAAATAACCAATAATTTTTTAGTAGATCACTATTTCATGGAAAT
This sequence comes from Viscum album, assembly GCA_963277665.1. Taxonomy (NCBI): domain Eukaryota; kingdom Viridiplantae; phylum Streptophyta; class Magnoliopsida; order Santalales; family Viscaceae; genus Viscum; species Viscum album. The sequence goes on from OY728125.1 coordinate 1,820,906,468, forward strand.
TATGAAATAATCAATTTAATTAATTAACTATTTTATTATTCCACACATTACAGTGGTCATCTAGGGAATCCAAAAATTAATAATTCTGTGTAACACATATTTCAAAACAAACAATTAAGACTCAAGGAAGGTTTTTAATATACCACTTATTTCCCCATTCAGTAGTTATTCTACAATTTCTTGAAAATAGTGTGCACAAAATATTGATATTTTTATTATTCTTGTTATAAAAATTTTGGGATTGTTGTGGATATAAATTTAAAACTGTCTTAACATATTGCATTGAAAATACTATTAGATATATTCCACATTTTAGTGTGAAAAAAATTTCTACACAAATATTCTTTTCTAGAGGAAGTTCATTCTCAGACTGGTAGTTATGTAGGATATATTGATAATTTTGGATATGTAATGAGATCCCATTATGTTGATCATATTAGGGTGATATATTTATGGAAAGCTAATACATATACATTGTCACATCGAATTCTAAATTAGGATTCAAAATTGATATGTTGGATAAATCATCACAAAAATCATGAAAATATAATTATTTTATAAATTGGATACAATCATCCCATGAAATTATATTATAATAGATAATTACAAACTTATAATTTGAGTTTTTGATGTAACATTATTATAATTAATGTTGGATGTGGACGAATTATAAACAAAGAATAAAATAAAGTATTCAAAAATAAAGAGTGTAGTATAAGTATACCATTAACAAATTTTTCTCCCATGCTATATTAGTTGTAGTGATTTCATAGTTTTTCCCTTGTTCATTTTATAAATGATGTTTTAAGGGTTATCTGTTTCCTTATCTATTAGATCGTTCATTGAATTTCTTATTCCAAATAAACATTTCATTTAAAGAATTAGAGTGTTTGTGTAGAATTGATTAGGACACTATAATCCTTATTTCTATTGAACGGCCTCAACATCCTTCATTTAATCTCATGATCTTGAAAACTAGGATTCCCACACATGAAGAACATTGGGGTCTAATTTATGAATTTACAAGGATCTTCTTATATTTGTTTTTCATATGAGTGGTAGATTTTTCTTCATTCCCTATGATATATAATTTTTTACTCCATGAAACATCATTTTTCATTTAATGTGTCCAATTATATGTAAATAATGAGAGTCCCCAATTTCAAATTTTTTTACGTTTTCATAATGAAAAAATTTCTCATTGATATGATACAGTTTTTTGACTAAAAAATTGCAATGAGTTGTTTTTTTCACTAAAAGAATTTATAGATATTTTTTTAGTCTTATTAAATAATTAGATCAATTAAATAAAATTATCCAAAATCTATCTTCATATGTTCTAATTTATTTTTCTACCAATTTTTTCATCTCTAGTAATTCGCACATTATTTACAAATAATGGGTTTTCATAAAATATGTATGGACGAATATTTTATCAAACCACTCTTATAAAAAATATTATATATTTCCCCTCCTAATATCATCATATGAGTTTCAAATATTTTTTTGCGTCAACCACAAAATTGTACACAATATTGAAAACTATATTATGATCAAATTATATCAAAACTCATGATATTTACATTATATAATTGATCCAATATCCTACAATTAGTTTATTATAGGACCCGCTACATGAAGATGAAAATAAAGATAAGAAATTCTAAATAAGATGTGTGTACATTTATTATGAATTAAAACACTCAACATTATTTCAATTACTATTCAATGTTAATGTTTTATAGGTGATCCTTGATAATATATGAAAGGATTGATCTATGGCATCCCACCTTTTTATTGCCTTACATTTCATTACATTTTTCAAACAAGATATCTTTAATGTTTAATGTCATTGACATTTGTAACATAATACATGAAAACATAACTAATTCTTATAATATAACTATGATTCTTCATCACATGCTCATTCTAAGTTGAATTACAACATAAATTAATCTATGTACAAACATTAAATGAGAGGGTGAGAATAATACCATGTATGGGAAAACAAGGGAAATAATTTACCTGTGATTTCAAAAAGAACATGATGAAATGCATAAAGAAATGATAAAAGAAAAAATATTTATATCAAAATAAAATGTACATTATTCAAAACAGTAATACGTGGATAAAAATTTTAATTTATAATTCATAAGTGAATCACCATGTTTCATCCCAAAGGTGTCCTAAAAATAACCAAGATTATACAATACGGTATCATAATGCATGTCATCACTAGAGATTAAATTCATTACCCAATTCATTGGAGATATATAAGGGTAAAACCTTAATATGTCATTATATTCATGTGATGAACATAGATCACAATAAAAAATTTCTTAAAAACCAAAAGAAATTAATATAAATTTTTTCCATATCAAAATCACGAAGTTTTCAAATGTGCATAAAAACAAGATCATTATGTCATTTATAACCTATAGAAAGGGGACAAGGGATTTATGTATGTCAATTATAGAAAATACTATATCATTTTTATGTCTTGGTTAATAACACTATAAATAAAATATCTTTGGGTATTCACTTAAATAAAATAAAATAATTTCATGAATAAAAGAGAGATTTTTTTAGTTGAAAATTCTTCTGCGTTAAGGCTATGCAACATGGTTTTTAAAAACATTAAAAAAGATAGGGATAGTTTAAGTACATTAATAAAATATTAATAATATAGTATAATGATAAAATAATATAGAGATAAGAAAATGGAATGTAAATTCTTTCAAAATAGCACATAAAAGTTAATTCCCATGAAAAAAAGAGAAGTTTTGAATTCCATTACAACAATTCAGCAGCCAAACAACAAAACATAAAAATTCCAGAAACCATATTATGATAGGTAAAAGAGTATCTCATAATTTTTAAATAAAATGTATAGAAATAAATAAATGAATAACATAACTCAACATAATATAATGGAAATGAAAAGACATAACATAAAATAAGGCTTGATGAAAAGAGGAGGGTGAAAGAGTCCCTTACCATGAACAGTTACTTCAATAACACCTTGGTTGGGACCTTGGGGAGCTTGAGGGAACCATAGGTGGACTCGTTGAGAGGTAAAAAGACTATATCATGACTAAGGGGGAACGATGAAATGAATATTATTATGTAATGGGTTGGTATTTATAGCAAAAGTGAGGGAACATTTTATTAATTTCAAAGGGGCACCTCATTAGTGGTATTTAAAATCCCATGGGCCAACCCATGGTATTGGAAAAATGAGACAATTCATATCTTATTTTATTCCTCAAGAGTCTAAAATAGTAATTACATCATTATTACATCATTATTACATAGCTATGATGTCATTAAACATAATTAAAACACAAAATAGTATTTTTACTCTTCACTAGGAAAATTTTTTTTATAAAAAACACATAAATTATTAGTAACATAATATCAGAATTTGGAATTCAAAATTAATATATTTTTATCTTAATAAATCCCTAAATATGATAAATTTAACATTTAACTATAAAATACTGTATTGCTAAAAATAATTTCCTATCAAAAATGAATAGTGACTCACATGGTAAAATATTTGACACTTAAAAAAATAAAATTATTTATTCATTTGTAAATAAAAAGGACAATTTTTATAAAAATATTTTATTATAATAGAATTTATTCATTACTAAAAATTTAAATACATTATCAAAAGCACAATTTTACCAAAAAAATCAGTTTATCAAATTCCATCATATTTTTATGATACACTATTCTTAAAATGGAGATGATGAAATATCAATTTTATTATAACATTGGTATTAAATTATAATTAACTATGGTATTGAAACATAACCCCATAAAGAAGACACATACGAACTAAGGGTAAGGTTTGTGATGGTGATAATCTCTTGGGGTGGCTCAGATAACCTGGCCCGAGTGGTAATATCCACACACTTGAACTTCTACCATAGGAGATTCTGCTCAAGCTTAACATCATGATATTCATTTTGTGCCAGATCTAGAGCGATGTTCCAGTGAAAACACCTACATCACAAGCTCTAACTGATGGGCTCTGTATGGCCATAGTCTATAATATGAGGCCATATGCACTTATTTCTACTATAATAACCATTATATGTACAATTTATAGTCTCTAATATTAACATTATGAGTATTTGTCCAACAGTTATATTGACCAGTTATCATATAAAATCAATCCCTAATGGTCTCATTTCAATTATACTCAATTCATTAACAAAATGTTATTGTTTTTTTGAGTACAAAATAATATAACATATATTTTATAGAAATAATTGTTATTCAAAAAGATAAGGTCATTAAATTATTCATCCTCATGAAATAATGTCCCCAAAATTTCAACTCTTACCCTTAGAAGAGAAAATGTTTTTGTACTTATGCCTCATAGTCTCATTCGGTTCTAACATGGATTCATTTTATTTCAATATCCTCCCCAACTCATTAACAATGTGGGTAGTATTTTTGGTTTAGAACCTTATCACTGTGAATGAAAATATACACTGGACTCTTCTCATAATATAGGTCATTTTCCAGTAGCACCACCTCTAGATTCAGTACATTTGAAGCCTCAAGTATGTTTTTCTACAAGAGGGATGCTAGGAATAAATCTCAAACAAGATCTATATTTAAATTAAGTTCAAATGGATAGTCCAAATCTCCTATGCGATCAAGGATTACAAAGGGGCCAATGTACAAGTGGATGAGCTTCTATTTCATTCTAATCCACATAAATATCTTCCATGGAGAAATTCAAAGGAAGAATATTTCACCGACATCAAACTCCTTGCCCTTCGACATTTGTTAGCATACCTCTTCTACTAACTAGGTTCATCTTTAATGTGTTGTTGGATAGAATGAACATTTTTTGTCATATCTTGAATAAGATCAGGACAAGGATACTTTCATTCACTAGTTGTATCCCACCATGTCAGAGTTCAACATTGCATCCTATATATATCGTCATAGGATTCCAATTAGAATCTTGAGTGTAATCTTTTATTGTAAGAGAACTCAAAAAATGGTATGTGTTGATCCCAACAACTTATAAATTACATTGATCATGTTATCAAAAAGACCCCAAGTTCATGAATAGTCCTCTCAGATTGTCAATCAGTTTGGGGGTGATAAGTCATACTGAAATTCAATTCGGTATTTCTGTTGTTGGATCCTCGACATAGCCTTCTTCTTTTTTTTAATGAGGATGGCCTCACTAAGGCCTGGTCTAAGGGCTGACAGGATAGTGAGGGATCTAAATTCTTCCTGTGCAGATGGAGATATGAATATCACTAGAATAGGGATCCTCCGAACATGGCACTTTGGGTAAGTTTCCCAAGCTTACACCTCCCCTTCCAAAACCCTTCAATCCTCTTAATGTTAGAAAATCTCACCAAACGTTTTATAGCTTTTGATAATCGTTCGCATTCTCTGTGCCACCCAATTTCTCCTTGCATTTGTGTGGAAATTGATGTTTCTAAGCCTCTAGTAGATTATCTCTAGATTGAGGTTGATGAAGAACATGATGTTCATCACAAAGTTGTGTACGAGGCTTGGTGAAACTACTACTCATCATGTTTTCATTTGGGGAACTCACTAAATGATTTTCATTCTACAAAGAAGGTGTAGACTCATCCTGAATTTGAGGAAAATGAGGCCCTGAGTGTTTCATCTGATGTTAGTGGCATGAGCTTGGATATGAATGGTGATTGGTCTATTGATGGTTGTGAGAGATCAGTTCGAGAACATGGTATGAATGATGGTACTGTATGTTTAGGTGAAGTCATGATTAAAAAGAATGTTAAGGTATTACCTCCCTAGCCAGGTGTAACTGGGATTTTTAGCTGGCTAAGAAGAGATCTGACATGTCCACCAGGCATCAACATGAATGCAAAGGAAGATCAACCTAGTGAAACAAATTTTTTTTTGTGAATATGCTCAAGGAGAAAGCATCAGCTTTAGTGGATTCAGTTGGAGCTGAGGTTTTAACTTTTAAGGATGAGGATTTCTCATGTTCCTATACCTACGCAATTGTTGTGTGTGCACGAAGTTGTAACAACCCAGTAAAGGTGACCCGTCCATCTGGAAGTGGAAACTCTATGGATGTTTAGGAGTTGGAGGTGCTTATGCTTGTAATAAATAGGCAGCTATGTCCCAAACAGGGACCCAATCCGAGGAAGATGATAGCCTGTCTCAATTCGAACAACCACTTCGAGTGTTTGTGGTCTAATGGAGGGATTGATTGCAACTATGCATTTACCTCGGATGTCAAGTTTGATGAAGATGGACAAACCCCGAATAACAACGTTTAAGGATAGATCAATAAAGACTTGCACAAACTAAGAAGGAATAAGTGTAGTAAGGAAAAGAGAGATCTAGGGGGATGCATTTTCTCCACGATGTATAATCCAAAGGGTCATAAAGACTACTCCAATCTACATAGGCCAATAGAGATACAATCAGACAAAAAAGGTGGTAAATCCAAATAACAAGAGGTTTAGACAGTTGATGGTGAGGAGGTACAACATGTATAATATGGGTCTCTAGATCATGGAGCAGATGTGTCAAAGGCATAGGACAGTGGGAATGTTTTTGGGAACCATTTGGGGGATGAAGATGAGATGTTGGAGGTTTGGATCAAGGATAAACATCTACATGTCGAGCACGTGGTGCTGGTAATGGTGGTTTCATACCCTTCTGGACAGCTGCATAAGGAGGAGATATGGGAACTTATTTTCTATTTTGTGGAAGAAATGCTAGAGAAATAGATTTCATTCAATTCCTTGAATGAAGACAGTGATACGATGTCCGAGAGATCACTTAGTACGGCCAATAAGCAAGTGAAGACATAGTTTATCGACAAGAAATATCTTATCTTGGGAAGAGGATTTAATTCAAGGGAGTTAATCATTGAGGAATTCATATAGATATGGTACAAGTTTTCAATTTTATAGACAACATTATAAACGATGATTCAGATATTGAGGTAAACAGAATTTATGGAAGCATTATAGGAAAATGTGTCTAATAGATATAAACATGATTTCAATGGTTCATCTATCTCTTTTATTGTTTAATGATCTGTATTTTGTACCAACTTGGGATCTCACTTTCCATTTAAAGTGTTTAAAAATAAAAATTTAATTTTCAGGTCCACCAATATTGATCATGAAGATCCCAATACATTTTTTCCTTCTAGGATGTAATGAGAATGTAGATCCATGAACGTCATCCATCATCTCATTCATTATTTATGAAATAGAAGAAATAAATAGTCTTGTATAATATTTCAATATACCCTTATGATCAATATTGAATTGAGGATAATTCCCAATCATCACAACCTCACACTTCTTCCGTAACAAATGATTTTATTTTTGAGAATTCATGATCTTCTCTGGTAATGACTGTTGATAAATCATTTAGGTTAGGGTTGATGATGTCCCTTCTCTTTCAATTACCATTTCCATTTTTGCTAGGAATTTGAACTTAGGATCTCTTTGAATCCTCATTAAAGGCAGAACAACCATTTCTTTCTTACGTAATTCATCAGTGACATTTTTTTCTCTTTAAGGATGATAATGAATTGAATAATCATGGTCTTTAAGAAGTTTCAACCATCTCCTATCTCTCATGTTCAATTCAAATTGTGTGAAAATGTACATCAAACAATGATGGTCTATGTATATATCACATTTCTCCCCATAAAGATAGTTCCACTATATCATCAGATAAAAAACAACTGCAACCATCTCATAATCATGTGTAGTATTGTTTTTATCACGAGTCTTCAACTGTTGAAATGTATAATAAATCACCTTATCATTCTTATGAGGATATACCCACGCCCTTTTATAGATTCTTCCCTAAAAATAACAAATACTTATATGCTTGAGGGTGGAATTAACATTATTATATTAACCAGTCTCTTCTTAAAATCTTGGAATATTTCTTCACACTCTATTGTGAATATTAACTTGACCCATTTTTGGGTTAAATAGGTCTATGGATTATAATTTCGTGGAAAGTGTTTCACAAACCTCGTATAATATCCCGCTAATCGATGGAATCTAGGAGTATCAGTTTTTGTAATAGGTTTTGGTCACTCCTATACAACTTTTTTCTTTTCAGGGTTAACTAGTATTTATTCATTGCTTACAATGTTCACATAGAAATCAATTTGTTGTAACCAAAATTCACATTTTCAGAACATACCAATGATCCTCTACTTCTTTATAGTTTTCAAAATAAAGCATAGATGATGCACAAAATCCTCATGAAATTTAGAATATATCATAATAAAATCAATAGAAACTAGAACAATTTTATAATGGTATTTCTTAATGACTCTATTCATCTAATCTATAAAAATAGTATGAGAATTATTCAAACTGAAGGGAATAACAAAAAAATCATAATTAACAAATCTTGATCGAAAGGAAATATTTTGAAAATCATCTTTCCTCACAGTCAATTGATAATAAAAATATTGTAGATCAATCATATAGAATAATTGAGTGCCTTGAAGTTGGCCCAATAAGTCATCAATTCTTGGAAGAGGGTAAATTTTCATTACTGTGATACAATTTTAATTCTTTATAATCAGTGCATAACCGTATCGATCCATCCCTCTTCATCATACTGAGAATAGATTCTCCAAAAGGAGAAACTGTTTTTCTTATAAAAACCTTCTCCAAAAGATATTGGAGTTTCTTCTTTAATTCCCCCAGCTCAGATTTCACTATTCTATATGGGGTTTTCGAAATTGTCTTGGAACTAAGCATGAGTTCATTGGAGAACTCTACCTCTCTTTCTAGGGATGGTCTAGGTAACTTAGTGGGAAGAATGTTTATGTATTCTTGGATGATGGGGATATTTTGTATCCTTATACTCTCATTTCCTTCTTATTATTCACCAATCAACACCATAAAGAAGATTATATGAGGTTCTTCAGGCCAATGATCAGGTTGAGATATCTCTCCTTGGAAGATAATTGTAGGTCGCTCATTCAATACATATGTGATTTAATTGCATCTACATTTTATCATAGCATTATTACTTTAGTGACTATACATACCAATTACAATGTCAAATTACAACATGTGAATGACTACAATATTTTTTATAATATTAAGACCAATAATGTAAATACTATAGTTTATAAATTCTTTTTATTCTCGAATAATATCACCAGGAGTATTGACTAATAACAATACTTTTAGATGTTTAATAATTGATTCTATATTTTTGAAAACATGGTGGAAATATATGAATGTGTAGAGAAATAATCAACCAATTTACTTTATATCTTTGAGATAACAACAGGATTACCTTCAACCCATCATTTAGAGATTAAACATCAACTATCATAATAACAAAATCACGACCTGGCTCTCTTAGAATTTTCTAAGTCTAATGTTGATTCCCCTCCACTGCACTCAGATTCAAACAGTGATTATAAAAGTTCCCATATGGACAAAACATGAAACATTCGACTTCAGGTAGGGAATTCACCATTTTCCCCATTTCAATAGTTTTTGGATTTTGGGGAATCACCTCACACACAAAAATTTAGAGCGATATGGAAATCTATTCCACACTTGTAACACATTCCACTCATGAGCAGGTTATTCCCCGAATGCTTCTTCCCACCTTTATTTCATGTGGGAGTTGGGTTTTCTTTCCTCTTTTTCCCTAATCAAACCCCATCTCAAATATTATCTCCATTGATATCTTCTTGTCCTAGGATTTATGAGACCACGACATCTCACTATACTCGAGTTTGACTTTCATAGTACCCTTCACAATCTCCTCATAGATATCATAGTCTCGGTTTAATAGATTAATCTATAAATATGGTATTAGTCTACTAGAGAATCTATCAACATTCCCATTAGGATCAATGAAAAATCATGAGGTTTAAAGGGAATGTCTTGTGAAATTCATCTTGTAACATTCAACAAATTCATTCTCCATCTACATTATCTTGATAAATTCCTTCTCCGTTGTTGTTCTCATTGAAGTAGGGAAATAAATATTGAAGAATATCCTCTTGAACACTTCCCACTCAACATCTTTAATCTCCCATATTGGCCTCATGGTTTTAATCATTTCCCACAACTGATCAACTTCTCCCTCAATACGGTAAACAGCTAAGGTGATATACTCATTTTTAGAACTATGGTGTATGGAAAAGATATTTTCAATGGACATAATCCACTATTTTTTAATCAATGGGTTGGTAGACCCACTGAACATTGGTGTTTGTTGACTTAGAAAGGAATCAATGGAATGTTGTTCACTTCTTTGTGAAATTGGTCTCTCACCTTGATTCTTGTTTTTTTCTTAACATGAGTCATTTTATTCCTCATTCTTATGATATATTCCATTCCAACATCCATCATGTGGTCATTAGATAAAGGTCTATTGTAGTCACCATTTTCAATGTTTGTCCTATTTACCACTATTTTCTAAAAGAATAAAACCATATTGAGAAACTATTTTCATTAATAAATCTTATAACTCTAAAATATTTTTATATCATAATACATAACGATTAAAATATTTATTCAATATCAATACCAAAATTTCCTATAAATCCTTCATATTGATTCATAGAAATCTTGTGATTAACCAAACATATCATTCAAGAGTCTCATATCGGGCCTGCGTAAAGTCTATTTGTTGGGATCCAATACTCATTCGAGTCTAGATCAATGTGTGTTTTCAATTTTCCCTCTATAACTATCTCTTCCAGATCCACATCGACTTTTTTATATCCCAACATTGATTTATTTGTTCGAAAACAACTTACATAATATTTCACTAAAATACCATGAAGTTTTCCTATATTTAATCTTTTATATTGGGTTCATTCTCAATTTTTAAAATAATAATTCTCCAAAATAATTAAACTATCTTTTGATACCAAATATGGAATTCCACCTTTTTGATAAATTAATTTTCAATTAATTTTACAAATATATTATAATTAAAGTTTAATACCTTAGAAATATGGAACATAAAACATGAAAACATAAACATTATTTTAATAAAAATGTATGGATTAATCATAGGTTCATCCTTATTTCAATTACAGCATCACATAACCTGGGGACATACATAAAAAGAGATGGTGAGCAGAAGGCCTAGTAAGGGAAAATAAGGGAAACAGTTTACATGGGATATCAGTAAGATCATGATGAAATTCATAAATACATGATCTATGTAAAAATATGCATATCTTAATAAATGTAACCCTAATAATAACATGAATATTTGGCTACAAAATTTAATTTTTTTATTCATAAGAATATAACTATGATATATCCCCAATGTTTCATAAAAACTACCAAGGTTACTCACCAAGGTATCATAAAACTTTTCATCTCTAGAGATTAATTTCTTTACCCAATGCATTAGAGCACTATTAGGGAGAAACCATAATATTTATTTATTTTTCATGTGATACACATATATTACAATAAAAAATTTCATAAATAACCTAAATGGAATAAGATAAATGGGTTTCGTATCTTAAGTGTGATGTTTTAAAATGTTAACAAAAAATCATTATCTCATTTACAACCCACAAAAAAGGGAAGAGGTTTTCATATATGTAAATTCTAGAATAAAATATATCATTTTTATGTTTAGGAAAATAAATATTGAAATTAAATAGTTTTGGGTATTCAAAAAAATAAAATAATAGAATTTCATGTGAAAATGAGAGATATTATGAGACCAAAATTATGCAATATAACTATTATGCAACATGGTTTAAAAAAAACATTAAAAAGGAAGGGGTCCAAGGTCGCCCTTTAATAAGTGGGTAATAATAAATTATAATGAAATAATAATATGTATATAAGAAAATGGCATGGAAATTTTCAAGAATAAAAAATTAAAAGTGAATTTGAATGAAAAAAATACATGTTACGAATTCCGTTATAGATATTCGGTAGCCAAATGACATCACTTAAAAATTCAAAAAAATATTAATCAGATGGGAAAGGGTATCTAATAATTTAGAAGCAAAATGGAAATAAATAATGATACATAAAAACATTCCACAAAAAAATAAAATGTATATGGAAAGGAATAACATAAAATAAGGTATGCCAAAAAGGAGAGGTTGAAAGGTTCCCTTACCTTGAAGTGTAACTTCAAAAAATCAATGTTTGGGACTATGGAAGGGTTTAGGTAACCATAAATGTAATCCTATAGAGGTAAAAATACCTATTAAAAATTGAGTAATAATTTTTAATGAATGTAATGAAGGATTTGGTAGGTATTTATAGAAAAAGTGAGAGAATATTTATTTAATTTCAAAGGGACACCTCATTAATGGTATTTTCAAAACCATGATCTTACCCACGGTATTTTTCAATGGTATTGGAAACATGGGACACCTCATATAATATTTTAATCATATATATTCGATCATAATTATTGTATCTTTATTAAATCATTATTTCATTTCTATGATGCCATTAATCTTACCAAACAATTAAAAGTGTATTTGAACCATTCACAAAAAAATGAGGTATTTTAGAAAAATCTCATAAAGTCACCATAACATAATATAGACATTATTAATTCAATAATGACATTTATTTTTTCTTAATAAATCTCTACAATTGATAAATTTATCTTTTATTTATAAACTATCTTTATTTTTAAAAATTACAACAGATATAAAATACATAGTGACATGCATATTAAAATTTTTGAAACCCAAAAATTTAAACATATTTTATCATTTTTAAATAATATAATGTGTTTTATGACACTATTTTATTAATTCAAACATTTTTAATAAGTACACATTTTATCATATTAATAAAATTGCATGTTTACCCAAAAAAATCAATTTAACAAATTATGTCATATTTTTAAACCAAACTATTCATAAAATAGAGATGATGAGATAAAAATTTTGTAAAAACATTGTGATTACCTTTTATGTAACTAGGGTATTGAGACATAACCCCTTAAAACACCCACATAAGACATAAGGGTAATGTGTGAGATGGTGATGGACTCTTGGGGTGGATCAGATAACATGGTTTGAGTGGTAATCTCTAATAAATTGAACTTCTCTCATAGGTAATTCCATTCAAGATTCACTTGTTGAAGTTTTCATTGGGATTCTTATTGAGTGAATCCCAATGACACCACATCCTTAAAAAAATATGATAAATGGACTTCATATATATTGAGTCTAGTATATGACATCATCAACTCTTCTTTTTTAAATAATAACCATTATCATTTCTATATATAATCACAAATCATGACATTATGATTATAGTTTCAATGGTCATATTGACCAATTGTTATATAACAGTTGTAACCCAATGGTCTTATTTCAATTATAATCACTTCATTATTAAAAGTATATAGTTTTGTTGAGTTAAAAAATATATAATATACATTCTCAAGAAATAATTATTATTCAAAAAGATCGGTTCATTACATGGTCTCAGATCCTATATAGTTTTACCTAAGAAAAATTATTACATAATTCTTATAAACCATTCATTACACATTTTTCATATTTTAATCTATTTAATAAAATAGAGAAATATTATGTATGAAAATAGATAATTTTATTATATTTTACAAATAAATATTAATATCAAGAATAGAATATGTTTTATATTTTATATTTTTCCTTACTTATGAAATTATTATCAACATTCTATGTTATTCATAATTTATTTCCAATCAGGTTTTCAAAAAATACTATCAATATTTATACAAATCATTCATAATAGCTCATATGGATAATTTAAATCAACTAAATCATATTCCATAGGAGTATCAAACCTGATGTGGATTTAGTCCCACTTATTATGAACTAATTAAAGATTGAGTTTATAATCAATGATCTAGTTTCATCATTATTAATCCTATGTGCATCTCAGCCAAACCTCGTATCCACATGAATATATATTAGATAGTATGTTATTTCAAGGAATCCTTACACTCTCAGTATACAAAATGCTTTGAAATTATTCATATTTTTACATTTTTTATAGGGTTTTCCCAAATATCTATGGATCTAATGTCCAAAAATAACAAAACCCTACTTCGATACATTATATAGTAACTCAAAATGTACATCATTATGTAATAGTTAATTTAAAAAAATTATTCATTATATGTCATCGTAAATCACACCATAAAATCTAAAATATACGTGTCTTTTGGGACTATATATATAAATATATTTATATATATAATTTTCAACATCTCCCATAAATTTTTGTCTCAGATTATACCATAATTAAAACATATAACATAATAATTTATTTAATAACATAGGTTATAAAGTCAATGAAATAGGTGAGTTTTGATGCATAATACTGGTAACCATAATAATCATTAATAAATGATCAAATGTAATAACAATATTAAAATTATGGTATGATAACATAATCAGGGTGTGTAGACTCATAAATGAAAATTATAACAAATTATTCAGATGTCATAGAAAACCTAGTAATAGAGAAATGATCTAGTAAAAAAAATACATTAGTAATAAGATATTTATAACATTATTATATAGAGATAAGACATGAAAAAATTGACATACACATAATAATGTGTCATATAATTTAGGCACATTCATAAGCTATAAAAAAATTTCACAAGTCAAGGTGAATTTTTAAGACCATTATTGAATATAGTATGGAGTCTCACAAGGGATTGAGTTTACAATATATTTCCAAAAACATAGTGGACAATGTCCTATATAAGATTGAGTTAACTCTCAATTCCCAAAAATATTTGATAACATTTAATATATAGGTTTAGATAATAATTTGGATTACTATAAAAGGAAAAACCAACACATAATGTTACTCTAGGCATATGTGTGACATAATAACCTCAAAAAATTATTAATAAATCATAAATTGATTATTCAATTAAAAATAAATATGTTTCTTGAAAAAATTATAGGAAAAAAAGTAATAATCCATTCATAGAAAGAATGTGGATATAATAATTTGTTAATATTCCCATTGAATCATGATAAACATTAATCCATGTTGACATAAATGAAAAAAACTTCTACATGACCAATAATATATATATTCATAACTAACATGACACACACATCATATTTTCATATATTTTAGTTTTTTTAAATAATTATTGAAGAAATTTAGTTGAAAAAATATGAATATAGAAAGATTAAATTTTTATTAATAATATAGGGGTTAAAAAAATATATGGAAAATGACTAAAACGATGATTCCCCTCACATTTTGTAAACAAACAGCAGTGTTGGGGGAAAACAACATGTTGAAAAATAGAAAGGAATGTTATTTTTTAAAATAATGAAGTATTAATAAATAAAAAACATATTAATTCATATAAATATAGTTTAGAACATATATAATTTAAATAATTAATATGATAATAGGGTAAAATACTCTCAATCAAATAGAAAATTTAATGTTAGATTATCTTTCAAGCATCACTATGAGTGAATTAAAATTCCAATGGGAAAACAAATTTAATATGAAGATGTAAAATTTATTTAAAAACCGCGGGTGAAAAAATATTTATTTTTTAAAAGATAAATATAACTAAAATAATCTATATTCAAACATATTCATAACAATCTTGAATTCAAAATGTGATCAGAAATTAATACATTCCCATTTAATGATAAAATCGATAAAATCTCTTTAACATATTGTATAATAATAACATAATAATTAATAACTTTTTAAATTACCATATACATTTTTATTTTCTTTTGTACTCTAAATATAATCATTCACCTAAAAGTCATTAGTGAATAAATAATTCTTTTAATTATTATGTGTTAGTAAATTCGATTTTCTCACCCATGCATCATAATCGAGACATTGAAACACATTAATTTATTCTTCATTATACTTAGATTTTCATATATAAAAAAATCATAATTTTTTCAATGATTTATTATTGTTATGGAAATTATGGTCATGATTTGTGAGAAGGGGATTTAAGACAAGTATGTTTGGTTTAATTTATCAATATAAGTGTATTAATTTATATTGATGGTTAAATTTATTATCATTATTTAATAACAATATTAAAAATATCTATTACAACATAATATCACATATATTCAAAAAATATATTTTATATTTATCTATTAAACATAGTCAAATAATTGATATATATTTCATATGGGTTCATTACTCCTCCTGTAATAAGAGATAAAAATTTTTTCTCATGAATTGGAAAAAGGTAGAAATGGATATTCAATAAACATAAAAACATTTTTTGAATTAATTATTCATATTTTTATATTTACTTGTGGTTATTGTTTATTAGAAGGAAGTAAAGGAGGGAAAAATAAATTTTAATAAAAAGAGGGTGATTGTTTGTTTTTAAACTTACTCATCAAGAAGACCCCTGGATATTTCATAGAATGATAATTTTGTGAAACAAAAACCTCTAAAACATGGGTGATAATATTGTGGTGTTATTTGGGAATAATATTTTATAGATAAATTGATTTTGAAGTGTGGATAATTGGGGTAGTGAAGACATTATTTTATATGTGATAAGGGTTTCAGTTTTCTATATACTCATATTGTTATTATAAGAGAGTTCTAAATTTAATGGAAAGTGGATAAAATGTAGAAAATATTAAATATGGGATGAGTCATGGCTAATTCAACTCCCAAAAAAATGACTGAGATCTTTTTAGTCCTTTTATACTTAATTTATACTTTTTATTTTTTTCTCTTACCATAATAACAATATTTTTAACATCAATACCCCATTGTTATGAAGAAAATTTTAATTTGTATCATTTAATAATATATATTTGGTTAGTAAAAATAATAAATAAATTATTCTATTTTGAAATTTATATGTATTATTTATTAAATAATATTTTAATAACATAAAAAAACATTTTTTTGAAAATATATAGCATTCATTCGAAAATAGTTGATGTATATTTAAAAAGTTAAGCCTCAATTTTTTTAACGTGACATTAAATTATTATGGAAAATTTTAATCATGGAAAAGGGTTTATAAACTATTTATTCATATATATGTTATGTTGAAGTCCTAAGATAATATTATTTGTAAAAAATTATTTTATACAATTCACATAAAAATATTCATTTGTTGAAAAATATAAAAAAATAATAATAAAATAATATCTATATCTTTAATATAGTGATGTTATTTATTTTTTATTTTTTAATTTTTTAAATATATAAATTTAATATTTTAATGAAAATAAAAAAAATATATGTAAAAAAAATTATAAGAAAATGAATTTATAAATATTAACTAATCTTATTAATATTTCCTATATAATTCAACAACAGTTTGGGTTCATATATTTTTCAAAAAATAAATATATTTCATTAGAACATAACTATCACGTATTAATTTTATTAAAACTCTTAATTTCACTGTATATCAAAATAATTTTTTTGTTAATTAATATTTTAGCTCAAAATTTACATACTATTAATTTATCTAGAAAAATAAGAATTTTGTAAATTAATTAGTATTAAAAATCTCCATTAGTTTAAGTTATATGTAGTTTTAATAATTTTGTTAAATTACTTTATACCTAGAAATTCAAAGGCAATATATTAAAATTTAAATTTAATAATATAATATTAACTTCATAAAATTAAATGATTTTCATTTTCATTTGGTATTTTATAAAAAACATTTTATTTAATTAAATAATTATTTCAAATGGATTTAAATGTTATAAAATGTTGGGTTGTTTTATTTTGGGTTCATCATAGTTGATATAGAATTAATGAATAAGATAAGAAATTTTTTTTTAATTTTGATTCAATTTATGTATATATTGCAAACCCTATGACTAGAACAATACTATCTGATTATGTCAATGACCATGATGATTTATTCAAAAATAGTATTTCATAAAATAAAGATAACATATTTTAAGTTTATGGGATGATGATACATGTAATAAGTCTTATTTAAATAGATATTTATATAAAGGGAATGTGTTTTATAATGGAAATTCATTAGAGTTCATCATAATTTTTCTTATCAATATTTTTTAGTGGTTCCTTGATGTGTTTTTAGATATAAATCATGTAATTTAGTAAATTTTGTATAATTATAATGATATGGATTCTTATAGGGTCACATAGTGACTATATATAGATCCTCATTTGAATTTAATATAAATTTGATATTAAAATAAATATTAATCACATGATTAAATAAAAAATATATGTGTGTTATGTTGATGAAATTAATTCAATAACTTTTTATTTTAGAGAATAAAAATGTGAGTTGAATATTAAAAAATATTTATTGTTTATTCAGTGAATATAATAATTATTTCTTTATTGAATAAATAATAATGTAATATTTACTTATTTAAATATATAGTCATTATTCATTGTTTAATAAATGAATATTTGAATTGACCAACTCAGTTACGGATATAATGGGAATGATATATTTAATATTGTTAAATAAATATTAATAGATTAATTTGGGAAATTTTATTTAAATTTTAATGGACTATTTAACACATTAAGGTTATAAAAAATAATTCAAATTATTATTCTCCATGGTGTTCTATTATAAATGTGTGAGTGGATTAAGGAATTTGTCCAAATATTTATTTTCTAAAATATGTATTTAAACATAAATTTATTAATTCATGTGTAAGATCATTATTTTGAAAATTGTTCTCTCGAGAAAATTATCTTAACCCATTGGGGAAAATATCTAATAAAAATTTTCATGATTGGAGAGCCTTAATTCCCCTCTTTCTCAATTTAATGAGTGAACAAAAATAATACATCATTTTAGGAAGGAATTATTATTATTATAAATGATGATAATTGTATGTGGTTAAAATCGTTTCCTCTTGAACCATGTAATTTAATGATGATTTTCGATGGTTCATGGACTCTATTTGGGTCACATATAAAGGGATTCTTCAAACGAATCAATTTTTTCAATGACCATATTAAAATAGTCCTCTAAATATTCCACATTGATTAAATAATTGAAGTTAATGTATTTCATACTTTAAAAAAAATATATAGTAAATGAAAATATATTCTCATATATCTATATAGGGTTTCAATCAATAACCTATTAGTATTAATCCTAATTAAGATATGAAATACAATATAGGGTATTTGACGCATGTGCTTCCATTGTGCCCTATAAACTTCAGTGACAAAATATATAAATGAAAGACACGGTGTAGAAATTTGACATCCTTTACTTTATTAGCGATGTATATTTAATCATATTCAACCCTTATCATGTTTTTTATAGCACATTTCTATAGTTATTTCCTCACAAAAAACCATACTAATAAAATAAATTAGATTATAGTATTATATATCAAATCCAATAAAATATTTACAACCCTATAATTCAGTCTAAATTCATAGTTGTAGATATTATGAAGAAAATATAGATATCTAATATTTTGTGGGTATTGTGAATTCATTAGGTAGGTTATTATTATTTTTCATACATATTGATAGATGAAATCTGATGAACATGATAAATCCCCCCCAGAATCTCTTGATAGGTTTATAAATATTTAATTTATATTTAATTTAATTAAATTATTTCAATTTACAAGTTAATCTAAATTATAAATTTCTATTCTTCTAGCATAGTAATGTTTTTATTTTCATAAATGATAGATAATTAGATTCCAATATACTTAAATTCACATGCTCAATGAGTGTGTAAATGGAGTTATTTAATCTTCAGTGGCTAATGTGATCAAATGCAGTGCCTTAAAAATCCATTTCGATCATGAAAATGATCTCATACTGTATATATATGTGTTTGTGTGTGTGTGTGTGTGTCTGTGTGTCTTTGAGACTTGTGGGAATGTAGTATTTCTCTCTAGTGATTGAGAAAACAAAATGTTTCAACACATAAACATTGAAAGATGTAATAGGTTAAAATATATATTTGGAATAAATTATTTTATTTACACAAGGATTATTATATATTATTTAATTATTTCTACTGCCAATATAAAAAATAATTCTGCAATTATAAATTTATCCCATGGAATGTGACCATTAAAATATTATTTCATATATTAATAAATTAATTTTTTTAAATGTAATAAAATAAAATTTTTCATTTACAATAAATAAAAATCTTTAATCCATATAATCATTAAAATATAAAATTCATTAAACATTTAAATGAATATTTCTTTCAATCGATTATGTTACAAAAACATATTTTTAATTAATTTTAATAAATTATCTATGAATAATTAAATATTTTAAAATTAATTTCTGAATAAAAAATAAGAGATAAAATTTGACTCATATATTATAATATATAATATATTATTAATGAATTTATGAAATCTATAATTAACTGAATATATATTATTTTATAAAGAAGTGAAAATTTTAATCATAAATTTAATTCGATAAAAATATATTTATATTCTTGATACATATTGTGTGTGAGCCTATATGTCCCATTACTAATTGAAATAAGTGAAATTACCTAATGTTAAAGATAAATGATGAGTTACATATTAGTAATCTGATAATGATTGATTTAAATGTACCATCTACATAAACATTTATTTTATCTATATTATGAAACATAATCAATTTTTGTTTTGATACATCTTTGTTCATGATGCCTAATTTTGTCTTCATCCTAAATGATTGATAGAATTTCATATACTTCCATAGTAAACTATTTTATAAATTACCATTACCTTGAATATCATTAGATTGTTCTAATAGAATGAAATGACTGAGAATATCATTATCAAGTGATATGGTAGGTAGAGATTATTTCATGAATACACATTTAATTTCATTGAATTTATGAATCATGAATTAAATGTTACCTCATCCTGGGTTGTGTTACCATGGCCTTAGTCAATACATCATAGTATATGATTCATTATATAAACTGAAAATAATTTAAATTATAAATTTCAATAAACATATTGAGAAATAAGGATATCCAATGACCCAAAAAAACATGTGTAATATACATTGGATGGTATATCATTATGAAATACTTTCCTCTATATCTACACGTGATAAAATTATTAGAAAAATTTCATCGCATAATGTGAATTAATCAATTGGTATTTATAAATCACACATATTCTATTAAGTAGATGTATAATGACAATATGAAATGTTTATTTACTAATAATTTTATAGAACCATTCTATTCTTCTTATAACAGAGACCAATTAATAAAATTCAACACAGTGATTATTATAAGAAAATTATAAAATTAATATAACAGAAAACCAAAATCAATATATAATGTCATATTGAATTATATTTAAGTAATAAAATGTAAAATATAAATATGTACTAGTGATATAAATTAAATAGACACCCAACACCACCAGATTCATACTATTACTACTCAAAACCTATAATAATATATATTATTATCCTTCTCCTAGAGGTATGGATGTAGTTAATGAGATTTACATTTTTCCTTATATTTAAATTATTCTAACTATGACTTCAATATTTTGATAAAAATTTAATAAGATGTGATACTTTTAAAGTGTATTCTTATTTTTTATGTGACATATTCTATTTTCATATAATGTAGGTTATATATGTAACACCACAAGATTCCATGGTACGCTTCTCTTTGAATAATACAATAGTATGCGTTGTACGCAACTTCGAGTTCTAACACATCACAACTAATCAAACTAGCTGTTATGAATTGTAAAACCTACTTTTTGAAATTTTATAAATTTTATCTCTGAAAATGGACTTCATTTTTTGGATTCGGAGTATCAATATTAGTTTAGGGTGAATTTTTGGTATTTTTTTGAAAACATTCAATTTTTGATAAACAGGGAAAAAAACTGAGTTATAGTTTAATGCTGAATTTTTATTTAAATAATTATTTATTTTATTATTTTTTAGGTCAAAATGGATATATAATATCTATATAAGTTTAATGTAATTCGTTGGAATCAGTTTATAGTAATTTTAGATATATAAAAATTTTATTGAACTTTTTACCGTATTTTACCCACCTCCTAGGAAAATTTGAAAATTTACATAGAACATAATTTTACCACTTTTGTGAGTTGAATTTCCAAACTCTGAGAGACACGGTTGATATAATTATGTAAAATTAGGTTCAATAAGATGAAAATAATTTTTTGTGAATACTAACTTTTTACTTTTATTTACCATAATTAAAAGCAAATAGGGTAAATAAGGGGGAAATGATATTATTATTAACCTAACACATCTCCTAATTCTATTGGATAAGTATAATTCATCCCAAAACAACCTTAGTAATAAAATATGAACCTCTTTTGTCCACTTGGATTATATTAGGACATTTATTATTATTTAATTCAAAGAAGAGTTAAAATAGTTACAATAAAAGTTTAATAACTAAATAATTTTTAATATAGAGTTACACAAAAGAGAAATTCAACATTAAATATTCATTATAAAGATAAAAATATTTCCTAAATAATGGTATTTTATTTATATGTTTTATAAATTAAATAAATAAATTTATTAATGACACAATGATGATGCAGTAATTACCTAATTAATGAAATATTTAACTAATTGATACTATAAATATCCAAATAAATTTAATGTGGGACTTTTAATGAATTAATATATTTTTATAGGTTAATATGCCATATTAGGGTTGGTTATATTAATTTTTTTCGAAGTAATAATGTTGTTATGAATTTAGAAAAAACAAAATACCAAATAGTGTCAAAATTGAAATAAAAGAGTTTTTAAAACATATATTATATTATTAATTTCTATTATATTCCAAAAAATATAGGGATCAGACAAAAGACATATATAATGATATTTTTATAATTAATGAACCACTTGGGGTTCTCATGGATGTATATAGTATGTTTATCAACCATATAATATAAAAATACAAAGAGACATGATAAATGTCAAACTATTTAACTGAGAGTAAAATCTAAAATATAAAGTTAATATAGGGACTAAAACCTATCTAAAACCTATTGGTTGAGTGGTATTCTACCCAACCCCACATTATCTTACAAATAATCCATTTTTGAGACATTATAAATTGAAAATGATTTTATTATAAAATAATATTTCTAGCTTTTCTTAATGTGCCACTCACCCCTATTACAAAAAGAAACTCACCCTTATCTCTAATTCACACCTTCTAAGCCATTTTCATGGCCAGCCTCTTCCCAAATACCCTCTCAACAATCCTCCCTTCATCCTAGAGGCCTTCTTTTAGTCATAAAGACAACCTAAAGATCCCTTTTTATCAAATTAAAAGAAAGAACCCAAAAAAGAGTTAAATATTTCGTCACCTCTTTCAAGTTCCATTCTTATTACACTTCCTTTTTCATTGTATTTTGAATTATAAAATAATAACTCCAGTATCTTATATATACTGTGATGTTATTATAAATATTGTACAACCAAATTCATTATTCTATCTATTCTTTGAATGACATGTCACCAAACGTTCGTACGTACAACTTACCTTCTCCACGTCATGGTGTAATTTTTATTCAATACATTATTATTGGTATGGGTATAATAAAGAAGTGTAATTGATTTAAATAATAAATATAACATGATAATGATTCTGTATATATGATATAATATCCAATTATATATTATTTAAATAAAAAATAATGATATTGCCGCTCGTGCATACGTACGGATTTCGGTCTCGACGAACGCGATGAGATACATTCCCCATCGTATACATTCTACACTAATTTTCATTATAGGATTAAAAATAATTTTTAAAGACTTGATATCATTATGGATATGAATAAGATAAATCCCATACATAACAAATATGACTCACATTACAAAGAACATAATGGAAAATGAATCCTTTAACACCAGAAACAAGGATAATACTAAGATGTTATTAACAAAGAAATGTTAAAAGATCATATATGATATCATCTTAATGTATATGATTCTTTTATAATTTAATAAAAAGTATTTCACCATTATACATGAATTTATTCTACCCTCGACCAAGGAAAAGTTCAAGGTAACGATTAATTATAAAATCACTTCATTTTCTAGGGTTGTTTATTCGTAATTATCTACCTGGACCACTTTATCATCCACATCCATGTTTCATAAAAATGTATTTAAAAACCTTCTTTCTATTTACTAGACTATGGATTAAATTCATTTATAACCTTTTTTTTATTTTATAAGATGTTTATAAAGGAATCATTCCGTCATTTTCCAAACAAGGTCTTTTATAACCGTTTCAACAAAATTTATTTGAGAATGACTTTTTTAAACTTATACGGTGATTGAGGCTTTTGTCGGCTGTTATAACATCGTCAAATCTTCCCATACAGGATTATGAAAAAAAATTCAGAATAAAAGTTTTCTTTATAAATTATGTGACTCTTAAATGATTTCACAACAGAAAGAGATATTTCTCTAAAAAAGGTTCTGATTTCATATATTTCAACATCCTTTTATGGATTTTAAGCTTATTTGATGTTGATTTATTATGATAAGAAACTTATATATTGTATTAAAGGTTGTGTGATATCATTTAATATGGATGTTTTATTTTTATATCAGTCATGGTTTATAGATAATGTATAGAAATTTCATATGCTAGTTTTAATACGAATGTTTATCTTCTATGTAACCCTTTTATTATTTGGAATGCATTGGAGTTAGTATGTGATGGTGGAGCCCTCTATAGCTCCTCAATGAATTTGTAGGTATCATGAGACAAACTAGTGTCTTGGCATAAGGCCTTGAAAAAATCTTATTTGTAGTCTAGGCATAAGGCCTTGACTATGTGGTTATGAAAGTCTGGCATTATGCATTCCATCAATCAGATAGTGGCTATTGATATTGCATGTGATTATTCGGCTAGTAGAATATCAATGTGTATAAGTAAATGGAATTATTTTATTTTTACCTTTTCTATATTATGCTGATGTTCAAGTTTAAAAGGCTTTTGTTTTAGTCTTATACGTTGCCTTAAATGTTTATGCTTATTTATGAATTTTTATGCTATATTTTTATCCTTACTAAGAATCTGAGCTCACCCCTTTCTATGTTTTATTTTTTCTAGGATGCGAAAATGTATATTATGAAGGGCCTATTGGGATAGTCTATGGGATCTTAGTTTTGTCTATGGATACAATGTTATTGTAGTTTTCTATTTTTGGATGTAATGTAAAGCTTATAAATGTATCTATTATTTCCAAGGATACTAAACTGATTAGTCTTTCGGTACATGATTTCCATGTATCATGACAATGTTATGTAATAATGCACCGAATCTGGGAAACTGGGGTTGTGGAGTTACAGTTGGTATCAGAGGAAGTTAAGTACACACCAAGGAATGAAGATTTAGGTAAATTCTGACTAGAGCAGATTAACCTAAGAGAGACTTTAAGGATTAGTATTGAAGAAATTCATGGAATTTTTGTATTATAGAGATTTTGTGAGTTTTCCTTGCAATACATCCATGTCTGGATATGAGAAGGTAGAGGTGGCTTTGGCATATATGTACCTAGTGGTAAAACCCGAAAACACCGCTTTGAGCTAGGATTGAATGAGAACTGGTGCATGACAACGGGCCTTGCTGCACTCTTAGTTATGACACTCCCATGGGATATGCTTAGGATAATTTTCATTATCATTACAAACCATTATGAGGGGTTTATGAGTATATAATTCCTCAAAGAAAACATTTTATTATTATGGATTATATCCAATAACTGTTCAATTTATGTTAAGTGTTTTATAAGTTTGGAATTATATATTTTTATTCATAAACTAATCTAGTTTATGCCAATGTTTAGAAATGGAGCCTAGTGGAAGGAATGGAAACTGTATCAATGGACACACTCCATGTAGGGATTTCCCTCCTACTCAAGATAATTATTGTGGAGATGGTGTTACAACTGGTGCTGATAATCTTATCACCATTGTAATGGCCTGGACCCTCCTGGCCCATTACTTTGCCAAAGTGAGGTTCCACCCAAACGGTGGCACCGTGAGGGTGACACCGGTCACGGTGGCACCGTGATGGTGGAACTGTGAGGGTGGAACTGTGAGGGTGACACCATGAAGATGGAACCATGAAGGTGGCACCGTGAGGGTGGCACCGTGACGGTGGCACCGTGTCCCCTCGCGAGTCTTTCGTTCTTTTTCCAATACCTGACTTTTCCTCTCCCGCAATGTGCGTTTCGATATAAATTAATTCTTTTACTCTTTTTAAACCATTTAAAGCCCATAATTAATTCCTAAAAACCCCGAGATACCTCCTTGTGTAACATCCCAACTGTGTGGTAAACCCACGATCCCCACTCCTTACGCAGTTTTGCATTCTCACCACAACCGTCCGTGGCTCTTATAAACTAAGGTTTAGCTGTGGTTTCTTCTTTTCTTGATCGCAGATTTTCACGAATAGCTTCTGCTACATCGGGCGAGATGCATCGTTATGCGTAGAGTTCTGTGCCCATCCTAAGCATCGATAGACGAAGAAATCTTTATTCAGGTCACCCGCATCTTTATCCGTGAACTTCCTCCCCCAGCCTCAGCATAGATCGTTGATCCAACAATTATGGAATTTCTTCATCGCCTCTCTCTTTGGTGTATCATGCGGCGTGGGCGTGCTTTTTTTCTATAGAATTGGATAAACCAAACCTAATAAATATAATGAACGGATTCTATAAATAAAGAAGGTGGGGCTGTGATCGTTGATGTGTTTTATATTATGATCATCTTTCTGAATTGTTCCAGCTTGCGCCTTCTAAAAATTGAGGCCGTTGGTTGTCGTTGTCTGTGCACTAATGAACCCCTCATGGTGTTTTAAATGGCTTGTTCCTAATTGTAAACTCCTGCTGTGAAAAGTAAATTGGTTAATCACGTATACCCGGATGAATAAATTGAAAGCACCAGGATCAATCCCTTCTCTGCTAACCCCGATCAAAACATGGAATTGAAATCCTGTATTGTGTTAAATCTTATAAATATGAAAATACAGGCATGGCCCTGCTTAGTGTTGGTGTTAGTTGTTTGGTTTTTTTCTTTCATGGGTTGATTTCTGTAGATGTGGGAGTGGATTGGATCCCCTGTTTTTATACTCTCGATGGTTGTGGAATCGGGGATGGGATCCCCTGTTGTTATGGATTAGGTGGTTGTGAGTTTTAAGACCCGGTGGTTACATGTTTATATCACCAATTGGGGTGGGATCCTCTGTTGATGAAAAACCATTTTGGGGAGGGGACACTGGGTAGTGTCTCGGGGTTGTCTTTGGTAACAGTACATCGGGGGATCTCTCTTATTCCATGTTGTTGTGACATTACAAGAGAACCGAGTGTGAATGGTTAAATTGATGATTGACTGGATTCTTTTCATTGGTTATGCTTATGGTGTTAGTTGCCCAGTAGTGCATGAACTTATTTGAACATTATCACTGAACATGAAACAAGAATGGGACAAATGGGTTTTGTTGGTGAGAGTCGTGACTCAGACTTGGGTGATGTTGTGATCTGTAGGCTGTCTGAAGAAAAACAACACTTGAGTGAGAGCTTGTTACCTATATATATACTTGTAGCTTTGTGTTTCTTATTCATGCCCCACCCAAGTTGAGAACTTAGTGCCGAACACCCCCATTTCATGGGGCAGGGTGTTTTTTCCAACAGTATTCTTAGTGGCTAGTTATTAGCTCCTTTTCTGCTCCCTTTCCTAGATAGCTCAAGTATCTTCGGGTAGGCTGTGATGGCCTGAGGTCCATTATTTTCCCAAGAACCTTCGGGCGGGGTAGTGTGATGGTTGGCCAGGTGTGTGCGACATGCGGTTTCCCAAGTGTCTTCGGAATGAGTCCTAGGTGTCTTCGGGCGTGGCAGTGGATCTTCTAACCCAGGTGTCTTCGGGCGTGGTGGTAGTTGTTCTGGCCTAGGTGTTTGTAGGCGTGGTTATGTGTGACAGTTGTGGCCCAGTTGTTTGTGGGAGGGATTCGGTAGTGGGACTGCGTGCGGTTGTGGCCCAGGTGTGTGTGGGTGGGTGTGGCAGTGGGACTGCGGTGAGAATGGTAGGATTGGTTAGATGCGTAGGATGTCTCAATAACAAGTGGGAAAGTGGTGTGGGGTACCCAAACATTGATGTGCTCTTATTATATATATTATTTGACTTGCGTTATTTGGGGAGTGTTACTTGGTGAGGCTTGGGTGGATAGTTTACCTTGAAAGGTGTTTGGTTTACTCCTTTTTCTCACAGGAATTTAGTACGTTACCCCACTTGCGCATGAGAGACTTTGGTTTTCCCTATTGAGTGTACTTGTATGCTCACCCTACGTATATAAAACTAATTTCAAGTTTCCAGGAGGTCTTCGGGGATCGCGTGGGACCATACTAGCTCGAACCTTTGGGGTAGTTGTTGTTTATGTTTTTCTTTCATTAGTAATTTCCTTTGTAGTCACCTTTTGTACATTGTGGCGCTTACTTTTGAAACATGCATGTGGGAATTATTTACTTTTGGCTTTACATTTCTTTTATTTTTGGAGTTGTTGGGTTTCATCATCTTATCTCCCGATCTTGTAAAACAGAAAAAGGGTAATGCCTTCCATTTAGTGTGTGATTATATACCCTTGGTGCTAGTCGCCACTCCGGGTCCTATTGAAGGCGGGTTTCGGGGGTCATTATCTCTCCTTCAACTTAAATAAGGAAGGGCCTGACAGTCTGCTGACCCTTCCCTGCTTTTTGTGAAGGCGGGTCATGACAGAATGGTATCAGAGGTGATCGTTGAGAGATAAGATGGAGTCTGGAGTAAGGCACAGTGAGGATTGCATGGGATGGTAAGGCAACAGTGTTGGGTGACCTTGGTGCGTGAATTAGGCCAAGGAAGTCCAGCTAGGACATGGGATTTTAGGGCCTCCCATGATCCGATGAAAGGACTCTGGACCTATCAAACGACCAATTGAGGCCGTGCTGATTGTAGGGTAGAGGCCCTAGGAAAGGTACATGCATCATAATGAATTTTGTTCTTGTGTTTTGGGTTGTCTTGGGAATTAAAAATAAATTAAAATTTTAAGAAGTTTTAAGCACAATATTCTGCACTACATGGGCTTAGGCATTCCTTGTTTACCTTGCAGCTATGACACCTAGAAGGCGACCACGTGTGGTACAGGCGATCGAGGCCCCGGAGACTACTTTGGCCGATCGGCAGAGAGCTAATCGAGAGGATGAGGACGACCAGTGGCAGAAGACTCTTCGGGCCTTCTAGTGATAGACCCTCGAGAAGTATGAGGGTAGCACCTCCGATATGAAGATGGAAGGCTGGCTAGAAGAGATAGTTATAGCTTTCGGCCTGATTCAGGCCCCGACCGAATACTGGGTTCCTCTGGCCATCAGCCAGATGTGGTGAGCGACGCGTCAGTGGTGGACGCTTTTCCTGGGGGAGAGGAGAGATGCTGAGTTGTCTTGGGCGGATTTCGAGAGGGAGTTTCGGGTGGAATTCCTCTCTTGGACGATGAAGGAGGAAAAGAGATAGGAGATCCTCTCCCTCCAATAGGGGAGTATGTCTATGAGGGAGCTAGGGATCAAGTTCAAGGACCTACTACATTTTTCTCTGGACCTCTTTTCAGATGAGGAGTCTCGGGCAAGACGTTTGGAGGAGGCGCTCCGACCCTCCCTCCAGTATGCTGTTACCCCCTTTACCCTGACGACGTACTTGGAGGTCCAGAAGAAGGCCGAAGTGGTGGATAGGATGCATGCTCGAGGAGGTGTTTCATGAGAGGGGATCCAGCCGGGACCATAGAAGGGGAAGGCCGTCAGCACCAGGCCTCCAACGTCAAGACCCTCCAGGTTCCAACCAGTAGGGAGCAGACCGCATTAGTTTCAGTTTCTATCCCCCGGTCCTCTCCCTTTTCGTTCTGGCCTTGGACCGCGGTGCTTCGTCTGTTGGAGCCCTGGACATCTCCAGAGTTAGTGCCAAGACCGGGTGTAGTACGGCGGTGGCGGACATCCCCAGCACCCGCCCCAACAGCAGCTTCCTGCCAGACCTTTCCAGCAACAGCAGCAGGGACAGCGAGCTACCGCTCCTCCGAGGACTGACATGGAAGGAGGGGGCCGACCTCATGGCGCTCCTCAGGGACCTTGACCATGGCGTGTTCGGGGAGGTGTCCGACAGCCGAGGGGCATAGGATTCGGGCGTGGACAGCTACACATCACAGAGGTAGCAGTTCCAGCAGGGCTGGAGGTTGTTCGAGGTATGATCAGTTTGTTTAGCACTCTTGCTTATTCCTTGTTTGATACCGCAGCTTCGCACTCCTTTGTTGCACCCGGTCTAGCCCGTGCCTTGGGTGTAGATGCCGAGATACTTCTAGTGCCTCTGGTGTATAGCACACAAGTCGGAGGTTAAACCAACTTGTCGTTTGTTTGTCAAGGATGTAGACTGATTATGGGGCCACATCAGTCGGTTAGGGATCTTCTTCTGCTACAGAAACTGCCATACGATGTCATCCTGGGCATCGGTGGGCTATTCTCTGTGAGCGCCGTCATCGACTGTTTCCAAAGAAGGGTCGTGTTCTCGTACATGGGCGGCTGGCGTGTTACCTTCATCGGCGAGCGGAGCGGTCAGAAGGGCAGCAGGTGAGAGGAACCCCTCCTCTCCTTGTTAGCCGAGCTGTTAGTAGTGTCTATAGATACTAAGATGGTGGGGGTGCCAGAGGTTGTCCGTGATTTTATGTACATCTTTCTTGAAGAGGTGACTACTATACCCCCTCGACATGATATTGAGTTCGGGATAGATCTGCAGCCCGACGGTCGTCCGATCATGATGGCTCCTTACCGGATGGCACCTTCAGAGTTACGGAAGTTGCAGATTCAGATTGACTATCTGATGATGAGGGGTCATGTTTGGCCAAGTGTGTCACCATGGGGTGCTCCAGTCTTGTTTTCAAAGAAGGAATATGGTGGTATTTGGTTGTGCATAGACTACAGGAGGCCGAATCAGGTGACGATCATGAATCACTACCCTCTTTCGAGGATAGACGGTCTTTTCGACCAGCTAAAAGGGGCAGGATGGTTCTTGAAGATCGATATGCGGTCTGGGTACCACCAGTTGAGAGTGAAGTAGAGCGACATCCTGAAGACATTCTTCAGGTGCAGATATGGACACTTCGAGTTCGTAGTCATTCCCTTCAGTGTTACGAATTCCCCAGTAGTGTTAATGGGGCTTATCAACTCCATCTTCTGGGAGTACTTGGATCGGTTTGTGGTTGTGTTCATCGACGATATCCTGGTCTATTCGAGGTTGGAAGAGGACCATGCAGAGCACCTGAGGATAGTTTTGTAGTTCCTCCGACATCATCAGCTCTATGGGAATTTGTCGAAATGCAAGTTCTGGACACGAGAAGTGCACTTCCTTGGGCACGTGGTGTCCGAGCAGGGGGTAGCGGTGGACCCATCAAAAGTTGAGGCGGTTGTTTCTTGGGTAGCACACAAGAATGTGGCAGAGGTCCTTAGATTCCTTGGGCTGGCATGTTACTATAAGAGGTTCATACCCAACTTCTCCTGAGTACCAGCCCCTTTGACAGCCCTTACCAGGTAGGACCAGGTTTTCAGATGGAGTGAGCAGTGCGAGTTAGCCTTCAGCTATCAGAAAGAGAAGTTGGTTAGTGCCCTAGTGATGAGATTACAAGAAGAAGGGGCAGCCTATGAGGAGTTCTGTGATGCTTCAGGATAGAGCATGGGATGTGTGTTGATGCAGCGACAAGGGGTGATCTCTTATGGGTCTAGGAAGCTACGCCCCCATGAGCGTAATTACGCCACCCATGACCTGGAGCTTGCAGCGGTCGTTTTTGCGCTAAAGTTATGGCGGCACTACCACATCGGAGAACGCTTTGTGGTCTTCAAGGATCACAAAATCTGGAGGTATATTTTCTCCCAACGGGACTTAAACATGCGACAGCGGAGATAGGTGGAGTTCCTCCATGATTACGACATCGAGATCTCTTATACTAAGGGGAAGGGCAATGTAGTGGACGATGCCTTGAGCAGGAGGACGCAGAAGGATGCAGTTTGAGAGTCAGCGGACGCCTGGAAAGAGATGGAGGAGTTGGCCTCCTTAAATCTGGATGCGAGGATGGATGGTGGTAGAGGTTGCCTATATCAGATTGTAGTGCAGTAATCTCTGTTTCGAAAAGTGGAGGCATCTCAGTGTGGAGACCAGGAGTGCGAAGTGATGCATGACCGAGTTGACCAGGGCAATGCTCTGGATGGATGGGCAGAGGATGGTCAGCACTGGATTCTATTCCAGAAAAGGTTGTTTGTTCTAGGTGTGATGAGCCGCAAGGTTCTCAGTGAGTTCCACAACTCACCCCTGGCGGTACACCTAAGAGTTTCCAAGATGTACCATGGACTGAAGGGACATTTTTGGTGTCCCGGAGTGAAACGAGTGGTAGCAGTGTTTATGGCCAAGTGCTTAGTGTGTCAGCAAGTGAAGGCTGAACACCGAGTTCCAGGCGGCCTATTACAGTCTCTAGATGTCCTTGAGTGCAAGTGGGATGACATATCAATGGATTTCGTCACGAGACTACCCAAGGTCCAAGGGGGATACGATGCCATCTGGGTGGTAGTGGATAGGTTGACGAAATCGGCTCACTTTCCAGCGATCAGTGAGTGGCGTGCAGTGGATACTTAGGCATGAAGGTATGTGCATGAGGTGGTGCAGTTCCATGGAGTTCCGAGGTCTATAGTCTTGGATAGGGATACATGGTTTACCTCATGAGTCTAGAGAGGATTGCATCATGCTTTTGGCACCTATTTACGCCTTAGAAATGCTTTCTATCCCCAGACAGATGGAAAAACAGAGCGCACCATCCAGACCTTGGAGGATATGCTGTGGGCATGTGTTCTGGACTCGGTAGGATCATGGGTGTAATACATGCCTCTGGTAGAGTTTTCCTACAATAATAGCTACCACTCTACCATTGGCATGACTGGGTTTGAAGCCTTGTATGGGAGGCCCTGTCGTTCACCTATGTGTTGGGCCGAAGTAGGAGAGGCAGGCATCCTTGGCCCGGAGGTAGTACAGAACACAACAAAGAAGGTTCAGCTCATACGGGAAAGGATGAAGGTGGCCTAGGACCGACAGAAGTCGTGTGCTGATACCAGGAGGAGGCCATTGGAGTTTGAGGTTGGGGACCACGTGTTCTTGAAGGTCTCCCCTTGGCGTGGGCAGCGGAGGTTCGACAAGGGGAGTAAGCTTTCTCCCAGGTTCATCAGACCCTTCTATGTGTTGTGGCGGGTCGGCAAAGGGGATTATCAGCTAGCATTACCACCGCCGCTACTTAGGGTACATGATGTCTTTCATGTGTCTCAGCTCTATCGGTATCTTCACGAAGATTCACACATCCTTGATTGGGGTGAGCTGGACATCGAGGAGGACGTGACCTTTGTGGAGAGACCAGTGATGATCGAGGATCGCATGGAGAAGGTGCTTCATGGACGAACCATTCCATTGGTTCGTGTGTTGTGGAGACATGGTGGGCTTGAGGAGAGTACATGGGAGAGGGAAGCACAGATGCGTACCTAGTACCTAGAGTTGTTTTAAGTTTTTTTCCTTGTTGTACCTGTTGTGGTAGAACACTTTGTCTTTTGGATATGAAACGTTCTGGTTTTCTTTCCTGTGATTGTGTGTAAAAAAAATCTCTGGCTATGGGGGAGAAGAGAACCCGACCCTTAATCAAGACGCATTAAGGTGGATGCGATTAAACCCGTGCGGGCGAGTCCATGCCGCCCAAAGAGGTTAATATCTTGACATGGGGGAGGGGACTCCCCAAACCACATGCCCATGCAGTTTGGCATGGTTTATTACTTGGTTCTTGACAGGGAAGTGTTTTTGGTTAACATGGGTTCACTTAAACAGGTATCTTTCATGGTGGTTGTTCGAACCCTCTCTTTCTTGCTTGGGTTGTTTTGAATCTCGAGGGAGAGAATCCTTTAAGAGGTATCTAATGTAATGGCCCGGACCCTCTTGGCCCATTACTTTTCCATAGTGAGGTTCCACCAAAACGGTGGCACCGTGAGGGTAACACCGATCATGGTGGCACCATGACGGTGGCACCGTGAGGGTGACACAGTGACGGTGGAACCGTGATGGTGGCACCGTGAGGGTGACACCATGATGCTGGAACCGTGAGGGTGGAACCGTGATGGTGGCACTGTGTCCCCTCATGAGCCTTTTGTTCTTTTTCCAATACCCTACTTTTCTGCTCCCGCAACGTATGTTTCGACTTAAATTAATTCTTTTACTCTTTTAAAACCAATTAAAACCCATAATTAATTCCTAAAAATCCCGAGAGACTTCCGTGTGTAACTGCCCAACCGCGTGGTCAATCCACGACCCCCGCTCCTTACGCAGTTTCGCATTCTCACCTCAACCGTTCTCGGGTCTTATAAACTAAGGGTTAGTTGTGGTTTCTTCATTTCTCAAACGCGATTTTTCACGGAAATCTTCTAGTGTATCGGGCGATCCACATCATTATGCGCAGAGTTCTGTGCCCGGCCTACGAATTGATAGACGAAGTGATTTTCATTCAGGTGAGCCACATCGCTATCCGTGAACATCCTCCCTCAGCCTCAGCGTGGATCGTTGATCTAACAGGTAGGGAATTACTTCAACACCTCTCCCTTTGGTTTATCATGCAGGGTGGGCGTGCTTTTGATTCTGTAGAATTGGATAAACCAGACCTAATAAAGATAATGAACGGATTATATAAATAAAGAAGGGGGGGGGGGCTATGATTGTTGATGTTGTTTTATATTATTATCATCTTTCTGAATTGTGTCGGCTTGTGCCTTCTAAAAATTGAGGCCATTGGTGGTTGTTGTCTGTGCACTAATGAACCCCTCGTGGTGTTTTAAATGGATTTTTTCTAATTGTAAAATCCTACTGTGAAAAGTAAATTGGTTAATCACGTATACCCGGCTGAATAAATTAAAATCACTAGGATCAATCCCTACTGTGCTAACCCCGGTGAAAACACGTAATTGAAATCATGGAGTGTGTTAAATCTTATAAATCTGCAAATACAGGCGTGGCCCTGTTAGGTGTTGGTGGCAATGGTTTGGTTGTTTTCTTTCACGGGCCGATTTCTGGAGATGTGGGAGGGGATGAGATCTCCTGTTTTTATACTCTCGATGGTTGCCGAATCGTGGATGGGATCCCCTATTGTTATGGATTCGGTGGTTGTGAGTTTTAATACCCCGTGGTAACTTTTTTATATCAAGAATTGGGGAGGGATCCTCTATTGATGAAAAACCTTTTTGATGAGGGGACACGGGGCAGTGTCTCAAGGTTGTCTTTGGTTCCAGTACTTTGGGGGATCTCACATATTCCTTGTTGTTGTAACATTACAAGAGAACCGAGTGTGAATGTTTAAATTCATGATTAACTGGATTATTTTCCTTGGTTATGCTTATGGTGTTAGTTTCCCAGTAGTGCATGATATTATTTGAACATTATCACTGAACATGAAACTATAATGGGACAAATGGTTTTTGTTGCTGAGAGTCGTGACTCAGACTTGAGTGGTATTGTGATCTGTAGGCTCTTTGAAGAAAAACATAGCTTGGGTGAGTGCTTGTTACGAATATATATACTTTTCGATTTGTGTTTCTTATTTGCGCCCCACCCAGGTTGAGCACTTAGTGCAGAAGACCCCCATTTCATGTGGGAGGGTGTTTTTCCCAACACTATTATTAGTGGCTGGTTATTATCTTTTTTTCTGCTCCCTTTCCTGGATATCCCAAGTATCTTTGGGAAGGATGTGATGGCCTGAGGTCCATTATTATCCAAAGAACCTTCGGGCAGGGTAGTGTGATGGTTGTCCATGTGTGTGCGGAAGGTGGTTTCGCAAGTGTCTTCAGGATGAGGCCCAGGTGTCTTCAGGCGTGGCAGTGGATCTTCTAGCCCAGGTGTCTTTGGGTGTGGTGGTAGTTGTTCTGGCCTAGGTGTTTTCAGGAGTGGTTACGTGTGACAGTTGTGGCCCAGGTGTTTGCGGGCGGGATTCGGCAGTGGGACTGCGTGCGGTTGTGGCCCAGGTGTGTGCGGGTGGGTGTGGCAGTGGGACTGCGGTGAGAATGGCGGTATTGGTTCGATGCGTAGGATGTCTCAATAACTAGTGGGAAAGTGGTGCGGGGTACCCAAACATCGATGTGCTCTTATTATATATATTACTTGACTTGCGTTATTTGGGGAGTGTGCCTTGGTGAGGCTTGGGTGGATAGTTTACCTTGAAAAGTGTTTGGTTTACTCATTTTCCCATGGGAATTTAGTACGTTCCCACACATGCGCACGAGAGTATTTGGTTTTCCCTAATAAGTGTACTTTTATTCTCATCCTACATATATAAAGCTGCTTTCAGGTTTCTAGGAGGGCTTCGGGGATTGCGCGGGACCATACTAGGTCGGACCTTTGGGGCAGTTGCAATTACTGTTTTTCTTTCTTTGGTAATTACCATTGTAGTCACCTTTTGTACATTGTGGCTTTTTCTTTTGAAACATGCATGTGGGAATGATTTACTTTTGGCTTTAATTTTCTTTTAGTTTTGGAGTTGTTGGGTTCCATCATCTTATCTCTCGATCTTGTAAAACAGAAAAAGTGTAATGCCTTCCATTTAGTGTGGGATTCTATACCCTTGGTGCTAGTCGCCACTCCGGGACGTATTTAAGGTGGGTTTCAGGGGTCATTATCTTTCCTTAAACTTAATGAAGTAAGGGCCTAACAGTCTGCTGACCCTTCCCTCCTTTTGGTGATGGCGGGTCGTGACACCATTTTGGGACAACACACTTAGGTTATGAATAATAATTGTACCCATATGGAGCACCCTAATCCATAGCGTGCAAGATCAATGTTAAATCACTTCATGAGGAAACAACCACCAACATTCAATGGGAGTACAAATCCATTAGTGGTTAAGAAATGGATAAATTCCATAGAGAATTTATTCCACGCCTTGGGGAGTTGTGAAACGGAAAAGGTTTTCATCATAGTGTACCGCCTCACTGGTGTTGCTGGTCAACAATGGTTATTGATTGAAAGAACTATAGATGATGATGAAGTATCAAAAATATAATGGATGTAGTTTAATGATATTTTCTTAGAAAAATACTTTCGTTGTGACCATCAAGCAGATATGGAAAGGAAATTTATGAGTTTGAAGAAAAAGTAAGATGAGAATGTCACAAAGTATGAGGCTAACTTTACAAGGTTTTAAAGGCAAGAAACAGATTATATACATAACCCAAGAAGTAAGATTGATAGTTTCATTGATGGGTTAAAACCATTTCACTGTTGAGCATTAGTCTCACAATCCTTCTTGCAATACGAAGATATTGTCTCATGTTCTCTCAAGATAGAAAAATAATTATCTACATGTTATGACATCAAAGCAATGAAAGAGTAGAAAAGATCTACTAAACACTCTGGAAATGGAAATAAGGGGAAAAAGGGAAAAGATGAATATCCATCCTACAAAAAATGTTATAAGAAACACCCTCGTACTTGCATGAAGGGAATGGGAATCTGTTACTTATGTGGTTAAAAAGTCCATCATGCTCATTATTGAAAGGGGAAGAAAGCAGTTGTCGATGATGAATGCTACAATTGTAGATAAAGGGGGAAATATGCAATTGAATGTCCTACGTGTCAGGGGAACGAACCTCAGAAAAGGCCAAGGGATCAAGGCCAAGATTATTCTTTAACCATTGTAGATGTTGAAGCTCCAATAGGAGTTTTTGGAATATAATTTAATGGTTTCCTCAAGATTAGAAAATACTTTATTGGATTCTAGATCATTGCATTGTTTCATATATACCCATTTTGCTATGAAAATCAGATATTTTCAATTTGATTTAACAAGGGATTTTTCAGTCAAAATTATTAAGAGAATTATAATTACGACAAAGTTTTGTGAATCAGTCCCTTTTAGAGAAAATAAATGTCCTTTATATAATGATATCATCGTCATACAAATTATTGAATTTTATATAATCCTTTTTATAGATTGTCTTTCAGACCATGATGTGAAAATTTATTGTAAGAAGAAGGAGGTTACTATTTTTTTAATGATGATAAAGAATGCCTTATCATTAGAGCAGAATCACCACCACCTGATTATTATCTAGATCTACCCCCAGTATCTCAACTAAATTCAATTATTGGGAAGGAAGACAATGAAACAACTATGGGTGATGCAACCCCCTGAGAATTTATTCTATGCAACATTAAGTATAGATTTTGTTTAAGGTATAAATGAAATAAGTTTTGATTATGTTATATAAAACACCAAATAGAGCTTTCACTACATGAAACCCTGACTTGACTTACATTACATGCAATCAATACCTTATTCGATAGCGTGTGTAGTTTGCAATACCAAGTTTTACTAGACGAGATATGATTATACTATTATTATGAACTAGGTGTTATGAATAGTAATACCAAATTTTTCAAATTTTATAAATTTTATCATTCAAAATGGACTTCATTTTTGGATTCGGAATATCGAAATTATACTAGGGTGAATTTTTTGTATTTTTCTAAAAACTTTCAATTTTTGATGAATAGCGAAAACCCTGGGTTACTATTTAAAAACTGACATTTTATTTAAATATTTATTATTATTCTTTAAATTTATTTTAGGTACAAATTGATACATAATACCTATATAAGTTCAATGTAATTCATTGAAGTCATTTTATAATAATTTTAGATTTATAAAAATTTTATTGAACTTTTCACCGTCTTTTACCCACCTCCTAGGAGAATTTGAAAATTTACATAAAACATAATTTTACCGCTTCTGTGATTGTAATTTCGAAAATCCAGGAGGCACGGTTAATATCAAAGAGTAAAATGTGGTTCAATAAGATAAAAATAATTTTTGGTGAATAGTAACTTTTTACTTTTATTTACCACGATTAAAAGTAATTAAGGTAATTAAGGGTAAAAATGATATTATTATTACCCTAACACATATCCTAATTCTACTGGATAAGTGTAATTCGACAAAATACAACTTTAGGAATAAAATATTTCCCTTTAGGTCCACTTGAATTAGATTAGTACATTTATTATTATTTTATTTAAAAAAGAGTTAAAATAATTAAAATCAATGTTTAATAACTAAAACATTTTTAATATAGGGTTGTAAATAAGATAAATTCGACTATAAATATTCATTAGAAAGATAAAACTATTTCTTACCTAATGGTATTTTGTTTATAATTTTTAGACATTAAATAATTTAAGGTATTTATGACACAATTGTGATACAGTAATTACGTAAATAATGAAATATTATAATAATTGATATTATAAATACCCAAATAAATGTAATTTGAGACTTTTTATGAATTAAAATAATTTAGAGGTTAATATGACATGTTATTATTGATTTAATTAACTTTTTTTGAACTAATAATGTTGTTTTGGGTTTCAAATAAATCAATTACCAAATAGTGTCAAAATTGACATAAAATAGTTTTTAAAACAAATATCATATTATTAATTGTTATTATATTACTAAAAATATAAGTTTCGGCCTAATGACTTAGATAATGTTATATATATCAATAATTAACCACTTTGGATTCTTTTGGCGGGTTATAGTTGTTTTATTAACCATATAGTGTATGAAAACAAGAAGACACAGTAAAAGTTAAATTATTTAACATAGAGTTAAATATAAAAGATAAGGATAAAATAGTAACATAAACTTTTCTAAAACCTATTGGTTGAGAGTATTTGGACCCATACCCACTTTATCATCAAAATAAATCAATTTAGAGCTATTATAAACCGAATATGACTTTATTATAAAATAATATTTTAATTTTTCCCAAATGTGCCCCTTTACTCCCTTATTAAAAGGGCCCCACTTCCCTCTTCTCTTCACACCCTTTTGTGTCTTGAAGCTTGTAAAACCCCTGAAAAGTATTCTTCTCAACCTCTCTAGTTACATCATATAGGTTCTGGTCTTCTCAAAATTCCATATCTAGTGCCCTAAGAATAAGTTTAAAGGAGGTGCATTGAAGAAGAGGTAATCTCTTCTTCTGATTCTCTCAAGTTTCTTTCTTCTTATACATATTCTTATTTAGTTGTATCATTATAAATGAATGAAATAATTATTACTTATATACTGATATGTCATTATAAATATTAAACAACCATATTTAACCTTCTATCCATCCTACGGAAAATGAAATCACCGCGCATGCGTACATACGGAATACCGTCTCCACATCGTGGTGTAATCTATTTTCAACCACCACCTTACATGGATGGGTATAATGGTGTAAATAAATAACTATATGTGATTATTGTAAATTGATATTGATTCTGAAATATTATACATACACTTCAATACAATTCCACGATCATGAAAATGATATTATCGCTCAGGTGTACGTACGGACTACCGTCTCCACGACGCGATGAGATTCATTCTCCATGTTAACCATTCATTAATGATTATAAGGTATATAAAATAAGTAATCATGAAATATATGACATAATAATGATACATTATTTATGTATATATATATATGTATGTTATCTACTTAATTCCATTCAATTCAATAAGAAAACGAAATCAACGTTCATGCGTATGTATGTCCTACCGTCTCCATGAACGATGTATTTCATTCCATTTATCAATCTATCATATATATATGTATATGATGAATATATATTATTTATAAATCATGTTTTACATTCTTGAATTATGTAAATCAGGATATAAGTAATAATATCATTAACAACAAGTCTAAACACGTACAATAAATGAAACGATTTTACCCAAATCGCTACTTTTACATCAAATTTTTAAAAGAACGGGTAATATAAAGTCATAAGTAAACCATATAGGATATCATAACAATGAATAAGATTTTTTAATAATTAAATGAAATTATTTAAATAATTATACAAGATGTTCAGATACATATGAACCATATCAGACAAAAGGTAAGGGATAACTTTTCCAATCTCGTTTTATCCGAGATTGTTTATTCGTAAGTATTTACTAGGGTTATATTTTCATCCATGTCCCTATTTTCTAAAAATGGTTTCATGTATGTTTAAAGTATATTTTTACCCATTTTTTAATTTTACTACATGGTATTTATGTAATATTTCTTTGGATTAACATATGAGTAACTTTTTGACTTTTCTAGAAAAAGTACGAGAAACATGTTTTCTTTAACTTATACGGCATGAACGGATTTTTACTGTTTTATAACTCCTTATTTTTATGAAGCTTACTCTACAAGATTTCATGACTATTTTCAACAAAATCATTTTCTTTTAAAATTGCATGGAATTTTATGAAAATAAAATTATTTTTAAGAAGAAATGATATTTTCCTCAAGAATTCATTTCAAGTGCTTTATCAAAACCATTTTCCATCAAAGATGACATTATTTCATATGTGTATGCTTCAAGTATAATATATCAGTTATTTATATGGTTTCAATTTTCTTATGATGAAATGTTATCCATTTTTTTATATGGATTCTGTTATTATGGGATGATGTTTATGAAAACCATTTTTATTCATTGGGTTATGATGAATGATTTATGTTTATGTTGTGTCATGAGTAAGAATGATTTAATTATGAGATTTGTGGGACCTATATCTCCCTAAAATGTATTGGGTAATGATATATATCTCATGAGATATACATGGCTGGAATGGTAAGTTAATCCGGTTCAGTGATATATGACTGGAATGAGGAGATAACTCGATTTTGAAAGGGAATTTGTCCACTAAGATGGTCTTGGTAGCAATGCCTTGGCTACTATGGAAATCATATCATGTGCTTAATGGTTTTCCACAATTACATGTTTTATTACCATGATATTTTATCATGATTGATGTTACTTTATGATATATGCCTTACGTACTTCCATGATGTATGTCTTTTCTCAAGATCTTGATGTTTAGATTTTATGTTCACGTTTTTTCATTCAAATGATTATTGGATTGTTTTATGTTCATTATTCTTTCCCTTACTGAGCATTTGAGCTCACCCTTTTTATGTTTTCTTTTCCCTAGGATATAAAGAAAGTTGTTAGGTAAGAAAATCAAAGGGGCAGATCTTTATGGGAGATGTTGAAGATCTGTCACCATGATTAGAAGATCATGTTCCGAGTTTCCAAAGACACAATACTAATACGATCTTTGGGCTTATGTTTTTGTCATGTATTATGTATTCCGAAAAAGTGATGTAATTTCCATGTATTTCAAGTTTGGGTCTCTAGAGGTGAGGAAATGAATGTTCAAATAGAGGATGTACCTATTGTGCAAGAGTATGTTGATGTATTTCCATAGGATTTTCCTAGACATCCTCCAGAATTAGAAATTGAGTTTTCCATTAATTTAATTACTGGTTCAAGGACCTTATCGAAGATTCCTTATAGAATGGAAACTCTGGAATTAGTGGAACTAAAGAAACAACTAGATGAATTTAGAAATAAGGTATTTATTCACCCTATTGTTTCTCAATGGGGAGCCCCTGCCCTTTTTGTAATGAAGAAAGATGGATCTATGAGGTTGTGCATTGAATATAGGGAGATCAATGCTATAACAATAAAGAACAAGTATCCACTACCGTTCAGTGATGATTTATTCAACCAAATTCATGGA
This sequence comes from Viscum album, assembly GCA_963277665.1. Lineage (NCBI taxonomy): Eukaryota > Viridiplantae > Streptophyta > Magnoliopsida > Santalales > Viscaceae > Viscum > Viscum album. The sequence goes on from OY728125.1 coordinate 1,820,949,185, forward strand.
GCTAAATACTTATCAAAGATTGACCTTCGATCTGGATATCATCAGTTGTGTGTGAAAAAGGAAGAAATTAAGAAAACAATATTTTGATCCAGGTACAGGCAATACGAGTTTATAGTAATGCCTTTTGGATTGACTAATGCACCCTCTGTTTTCATAGAACTAATGAACATATTTTTTAAGGAATAATTTGTTGAATTTTTAGTGGTATTTATTGATGATATATTGGTATACTCCAAAAGCTACGAAGATCATGAAAATCACATGCGCATTATCCTGAAGACTCTTAGGATACATGAATTATATGGGAAGTTTAGCAAGTGTGAATTCTGGCTTCAAGAGATTTATTTTCTTGGAAATACTGTCTCAAAGGTGGAATCTATGTTGATCATTCTAAGACCAACTCATTCCATGAATGGCCAGCGCCGATGCGTATAATTGAGGTATGCAGTTTTATTGGTTTAGTAAGTTATTATCTATGTTTCATCCATAAATTTTCCCCGTTGGCTAACCCATTAACAAATCTCACACGTAAAGGGGTTAAATTTGTATGGAAAAAAGAGTGTGAATAATTTTTTGAAGAACTAAAGAGAATATTAGTCAACTCTCTTATATTGATTCTACCATCAGGGGATGATGGGTTTGTAATTTATAGTTATGCATCAAAGAAAAGACTTGGTTTTATCCTTATGGAGAATTATAAGGTTATTGCCTATGCATCGCGACAGGTAAAAATTCATGAGATAAACTATCCCACTCATGATCTTGAGTTAGCAACTATAATCTTTGCTTTGAATTTTTGGAGGCACAATCTCTATGGTGAAGAAAGTGAGATATATACTGAACACAAGAGTTTGAAGTATATTTTATCACAAAAATAACTCAACATGAGGCAAAGGAGATGGCTTTAAATACTCATGGATTATGATTTCACTATAAAATACTTCCCATGGAAGGAAAATAAGGTGGAAGATACTTTGAGCAGAAAAGATCATGGAGTTTTGAACTAAATGAGAGTTTAAAGGGATCATATTCTCATGGATCTAGTAATGATGGATTTGGGAATAACCGTGGATGGTGAAACATCAATACTTTTTCAAAAGGTTGCCAAACCATCCTAACTAGAATGTAAAAAAGAGTTCCTAGACCGGTGATGAAGAGTTTCAAAAGAAGATTAAAGCTGTGAATGATGGGATATTGAATGACTTTGTGTATGAAGATGAAATTTCAAAATTTGGGAAGAGACTTTTTGTTCTCGATATACCGGATCTAAAAAGAGAATTGTTGGATGATACTCATAGTACCAATTTCTCAATACACCATGGGAGAATACAAATGTATAGAGATTTGATGGAACATTTTTGGTGGGACAACATGAGGAGGGAGATTGTTGATTTTGTGTCATGATTTATGGTTTGTCATCAATTGAATTATGGAAGGCAATAACCTGGAGGATCCATGAAAACTCTTCCCCATAACAGAGTTGAAGTGGTATAATATTATGATGGACATTCTCATCAGACTACCAAAGAATCCTAGAAATAACGATGCAATATAGGTCATTATTGATTGTCTTACCAAGTCATCACATTTTCATTCTATAAGAGAAGTTTCACCAAATAAATGATTGGACGGACTATATATTAATAATGTTGTAAGACTTCATGGAGTACGCCTATCGATTGTTTCGTATTGTGATCCTTTTGTTACATCATGATTCCTAAAAAGATTTCAGAAATCCCTTGATACTGAACATCCTTTGTGCACTGCCTACCACCCCCAAACTGATGGAAAATCAGAACGGACTATTAAAATATTTTAAGACATATTTTGATCCTTATCACATGACATTCAAGGTATATGGGATCAATATTTACCTCTGGTCGAATTTTTTTATAAGAATAGATTCCATTAATGTATTTAGATGGCACCATATGAAGCGTTATATGGAAAGAGATGTCGCACACCAACCTGTTGGGATGATGTTGGTGAATAAAAACTCGTAGGCCCATAACATGTGGAGGAAACGATGGAAAAGGTAATTGTAATCCAAAACCACATCATAGCGGCTCAATTTATGTATAAGATCTATGCCGATAAACAAAGGAAGGATTTGGAATTTCATGTTGGAGATCATGGTTTCTTGAAGGTATATTCATGGAAGAGTGTTATATATTTCAGTAAGAAGGGTAAATTGAGTCATAGGTTCATCAAACATTTAGAAATTCTAGAAAGAATTGGGGTTGTATCTTACCTTTTGGCAATTCCGCCTTGTATATCCAAAGTTCGTGATGTGTTATATGTATCACTATTGATAAGTTACATGTCTGACCCAACACATGTACTCACATATGAGGAATTAGAACTGGAACCTGATCTATCTTATTGTGAAGAATCTGTCAAGGTTCTTGATACAAGAGAACATTTGTGGAGAAACTGGAAAACTCGTCTATTAAACATTCTATGGAGAAAACATAAGATAGAAGAGGCAAAGTGGGGACCCATGGTACTTATGATGATGAACTGGCCACATCATTTTAGGAAAAAATATTCTATAAATTTCGAGGATGAAATTATTTGAATGAGGGGAGAATGTAACAACCCAAGCCTCCATGGTATTCTTCTCTTTGAATAATACAATAGCGTGTGTTGTACGCAACTTTGAGTTCTAACACATCGCGACCAATAAACTAGCTGTTATGAATATTAATACCCACTTTTTGAAATTTTATATTTTTTATCATTCAAAACAGACTTCATTTTTGGATTTGGAGTTTTCAAATTAGTTGAGGGTCAATTTTTTGTATTTTTCTGAAAACATTCAGTTTGTGATGAAAAGTGAAAAACACTTAGTTATAGTTTAAAACTAGATTTATATTTAAATAATTATTCATTTTATTTTTGTTTTCATTCAAAATAAATACATAATACCTATATAAGTTCAATGTAATTCATTGGAGTCAGTTTATAATAATTGTTTATATATAAAAATTTTATTGAACTTTTTACTGTCTTTAACCCACCTCCTAGGAGCATTTGCCAATTTACATAAAACATAATTTTACTGCTTCTATGAGTTGAATTTAAAAAATCCAAAAGACACGATTGATATCTTTTAGTAAAATGTGGTTCAATGAGATGAAAATAATTTTTGGTGAATATTAACTTTTTACTTTTATTTAACACTGTTAAAAGTAAATTGGGTAATTATGGGTAAAAATGATATTATTATTACCCTAACAGATATAATAATTCTATTGGATAATTATAATTCAACCAATAAAACTTAGGAAAAAAATGAACCTCTTTTTTCCACTTGTATTAGATTAGTATATTTATTAGTATTTAATTCAATGAAGAGTAAAAAGAGTTAATATCAAGGTTTAATACCTAAAAAAATGTTAATATAGGGTTACACATAAGAAAAATTAAACAATAAATATTCATTAGAAATAGAAATAATTTTCCTACATAATGGTATTTTATTTATATTTTTTAGACACTAAATAATTTAATTTGTTAATGACACAATGTTGATGTAGTAATTACCTAATTAATGAAATATTAAAATAATTCATATTATAAATATCTAAATAAATTTAATTTGAGACTTTTTATGAATTAAACTAATTTTATCAGTTAATATGACATATTAATGTTGGTTACAAGAATTTTGTTCAATGTAATAATTCTGTTATTAATTTATCAATAACAAAATACCAAATAGTGTCAAAATTTACATAAATTTTTTTTAAAACAAATATTATATTATTAATTGATATTCTATTCCTAAAAATTTTAGGATTGGAAAAGAGACTTATATAATGATAGGTGCATCATTAATGAACCACTTGGGGTTCTCTTGGAAGTATATAGTATGTTTATTATCCTTAAAATTTAAAAATACAAAGAGACATGGTAAATGCCAGACTATTTAACTAAGAGTTAAATCTAAATGATAAATTTCATATAGTAAACCAAACCTATCTAAAACATATTTTTTGATTGATCTTCAACCCATAACCATGTTATCCTTTAAATAATATATTTTGGAGCCTTTAGAAACCTAAAATTATTTTATTATAAAAAATAATTTCTATATTTTCCTAAGGTACCCCTCACCCCTCTTATAAAAGGTTACTCCCCCTTCTTTTTAATTCACACCATCAAAGCCATTTGGATCGGCCAAAATCTACCCAAATACCCTATCAACTATCCACCCTTCATCCAAGAGGCCTTCCTTTAGTCAGAAAGTCTACCTAAAGAACCCTTTTGATCAAATCCATAGGGAGAACCCAAAGAAGAGGTAAATATTTCACCACCTCATTCAAGTTCCTTTCTTCTTCCAGTTCCTTTTTCGTTGTTTTTTCCATTATAAAATAATAAATCAAGTATATTCTATATATTTTGATGTTATTATAAATATTTTATAACCAAAATCTTTATTCTATCCATCCTTTTAATGACATGTGACCATACGTGCGTACGCACAGCTTACCGTATCCATGTCGTGGTGTAATTGTTATTCAATATATTATTAGTTTGATGGGTATAATAATGACATGTAATTGATGTAAATAATAAATATTACATGATAATGATTCTGTATATATGATATACCATCCAATTATATATTATTTTAATATCAAGATAATGATATTGTTGCTCGTGCATTTGTACGGATTACCGTCTCCATGAACACGATGAGATTCATTCCTCCTCATATCTATTCAAGAATAATTTTCATTAGATGATTAAAAATAAAAGTTTAAATACTTTATATCATTCTGGGTATGAATAAGCTATATCCCATCCATAACAAATATGACTCACATAAAAAATAATATAAAGGAAGACGAATTCATTAACACCTGAAACAACGATAATACTATGATGTTATTAACAAAGAAATGTTAAAAGATCAAATATGATATCATATTAATATATATGATTATTATATAATTGAATAAAAATTATTTCACAATTATACATGAGGTTAACCTACCCTCGATGAAGGGAAAGTACAAAGTAAGGGTTAATTCTACAATATCTTCATTATCCAAGGTTGTTTATACATAATTATCTACTGGGAACTCTTTATTATCAACATACATTTTTCTTAAAAATGTATTTCAAAAAATTCTTACTATTTACTAGACCATGGGTTAAGTCATTTAAACCGTTTTTTTATTTTTTATAAGATGTTTATAAAGGAATATTTCCATCGTTTACCAAACAAGGTCCTTTATAACCTATTTGACAAAATTTCGGTAAGAATGTCTTTTTTTAACTTATACAGTGAGTGTGGCTATTTTTCGCCATTATAACATCTTCAATGATTCACATACAATCATTTAAAAATATTTTCAAAATAAATGTTTTCTTTATAAATTATGTGACTCAAGAATGATTTCAAAATTTAAAGAGATATTTCTCCAGAAAAGGTATTGATATCATCTATGTCAACATCCTTTGATGGATTTTATGCTTATTTGAAGTAGATTTTTATGATACAAAACTTCCATATTGTATTGTTGGTTTTGTGATATTTTTGAGTATGGATGTGTTATTTTTATACCATTCATGGTTTATGTATAATGTATTGACATTTCGTATGGTAGTTTTAATACGAATGTTTATGTTATGTTTAAACCTTTTCATATGAGGAATTCAATGGACATAGTATGTGATGGGTGGAGCCTGCTATAGATCCATGGTGCATTAGTAGGTCTGAGGAGACAAACTAGTTTCTTGGCACAAGGCCATAAAAAATCTTATTTGTAGTCTTCACACAAGGCCTTGACTATGTTGTTATGAATGTCCAGAATTATGAGTTCCATCATTACGAAAGTGGCTATTGATATTGCATGTGGTTATTACACTAGTAGAATATCCATGTGAATAAGTAAATCGAATTATATTATTTTTAACTTTTCCATATTATGTTGAAGTTCAACTTTAAAAGGCTTGTGTTTTAGTCTTATACATTTTCTTAAATGTTTATGCTTATTTATGAAAGTTTCCGCTATTTTGTTATCCTTACTGAGCATCTGAGCTCACCCCTTTCTATGTTTTATTTTTCTCAGGATGCAAAGAAGTATATTATGATTGACCTTCAAGGATAGTCTTTGGGATCTCAGTGTTGTCTATGTATACAATGTTGTTGTGGTTTCCCATTTTATGATATAATGTATATATAATGAATGTATCTAGTATTTCCAAGGCTACTAAACCGATCAGTATTTCAGGACATGATTTCCTTGTATCATGACAATGTTATGTAATAATGCACCGAATCTAGGTAACTAGGGTCAAGGCATAACAATAGAAATATAAAAATATATATTAATAAGTTGTTCAGTAGTAGATATTATATAAATATTCTATATGATGTTTTATCAATATTTCTTCTATAGATGCCTCAGATGTCACAATATAATCAAACACTATTCAATAATCATCAACCATGGTATGTTTATAATTATTACATCTCACATATCATAATAAAAATTAAAAAACATATTTCAACTTTTATTTCATGTTATTATAATATATTTGAAAAATTGTTTCTATGTATTCCATCATAATGAGCTCCTCAACTACTTAAAAAACTGTTAGCATTCCATTACTAACCACAGTTATTTTAGTATAAACATTATATCTATAGAATGTGGCATAAATGGATCTAAATGATATAAACCATATAGAATCAAGGAATTAGAAACAATAATCCCATTATATATCAGGATATACATAATAGGTATAATAATAGAAGAATAAATAATTCTAATTATTTTTCCCTATATTCCTGATTTTGAGTAATTTTTTCTGAGAGATATATACAATAATACAATAGATATAATAATCTCTAGTATTTATCCGTATGTTTTTAATATCATGTCAATAAATTTTTCTTTGAATTATTCTGTCATTCATTTTTAATCTACCTTTATGTAAATTTATTTTTAGAACATAGGTTTCTATCGTGGTTTTCTATTGAGTAGAATTTATTCAACCCCATATTAACTTTTTTTATTATTGTTATCTCATTAAAAAGAAGTAATATATCATCATCATATATCGCCATAAAAAAATACAACATTGATACTAAACACTTATAGGCATGGGGCTCAAATTCCTTAATAATACAAGAAAACTCATTATTATCTTCAAGAAAAATGAATATTTTAGGACATGAAAAAATCTAGGGGGTCCATAATATGACTCCCCAATCCCTGCATGAATAGGATATAGGATGGTGACTAGAACTGTGTAGAAATATCATTTTCCTGTAACGGTGTAGAATAAGTACCTATTTGTATTCACACATCCCCTATCCTATAAAATTCTGGAATGTAGAGACTACTAAACAACTAACCATGCTTGTATCTAAATCCCACAATTTGATTAGAACATGAAGTAATGTGAAGTAAATAGGGCCTAACTCAATCCCATAAGAAAGAGTTTGAAATATAATTCCATCACCAAAGAATGTACTAGGATTGTAGTCAAAAAGACACAATAGCACACCTTCATCCATCCGGTCTCACAAAGAATCACCTAGTCCTAGCCCGGAGAAGACTCTATTAAAATTTCGATCATATGTACAAGAAATTACCTGTGCCGGAAAATCCCATGCAAGGTTCAGTAATGAGATAGACAGTAGGAAACCCAAAATCCACAGAACATACAACAACAGAAATAAAATCATATCAAACAAGTATATGTCTATAACACATATAACTAAATATCTTGATATACTCCACAAATACATATAGTCTTAATGTAATTCCCAACTATATTATACTATACATGTATTCAATATCAATGATTACACATACAAGCCTTTGGGGAGAACACACTCTTGAGTCTGTTAGCCCTGATGACATCCATCTAAGAGCTAGTGGTCATCAGATATATTCCTTAAAAGTAGGCACTAATAGTTTGATAAGAATACAATACACAGATGGGGATCACTAACAAGGACACATGGTGATACCAATAACATAATATGGATTATCCCTTTATGTAGGGGATCGATGACTGCCTAGTGTAAACTAAAAATATATAAAAAACTACACAATAGGAATTAATATGTTTATAGGATCTAAATGCAGGCCTTAATAGACATTTCAATGACTCTATCCATGAAGTCGTGTTTAAGGGACCATAATACTAGGATTTGGAGATGATTCCATACCAATCCCCTGGAAATGTATAAGAGGATCAGAGCCTAATGAAACATTTCAATGATATGTAATTTAATGTTTCAATGCATGTATAATAAATTACATGATGTGTAGAAGGGGTCACACTCCTTGTCCATTGAAACTAAACCTTTCCATTGTTAATGGTCAGTGTCTCTAGAATTTGTTTTTGTTGCAGAACCAAACTTATTGGATACCCATGTAATCTAAACATGTACAAGTTCATGGAATTAGACTGTATTCATGTTCCCATGTACCAGTACACCGCTTAGCCCCAAAACATAGCAAGGTCGTGTATGGGTGGGGGAGTACAGATCTTACAAGATACTCATGTAGTCAACCACCAATATGTGTACCCTATGAGATATACACCAAGTCATTGGGGAGGGTTCACTAACTGTGTTACAGGGCCACACACCATGGGATCCTTAACTCCGACCCATAACCCTATATGATTCAATGGGGCCCCACAAGGCAAGACGATCAAGATTACAGGATTTGTTGTTTATAGTATTCTATAAATCTAGATCTTCCCAATGATCATCATATTCATTTCTACTATATCTGATCCAACCATTCCTTAATAGTAAAATCAATAACCTCAACATATGAGTATTTATTTTTTCAATCAAAATGTTTCAGGATTTCAATCTACGCATAAAATGGAATTGTAATCGTTCTTCATTTCATGATGATGAATACGAAAAATGTGTACCTTTTCAATATGATATGATGTTGTTTCAATATTGATACCATATTCATGTTATAATGATCATAGATATATTATTTTAAATCCCTAAACTTCGAAAGAGTTTTAAAAAAAATAGATAGATCAAGATATATTGATCCCTTGTACAAATTAAGCAATTAATGCAGTGAATTAAAAACTGATGGAAAATGCTCAAGAAAAAAAGGGAGAAAAACCAGATCGATGTTCATTTCGATATATAATAATTTTATTGAGATTAACATTAAATAAATCATCAAATAGAATTGCATATCCCAATATAACCCCATAATAAAACCAACACAGATTTACACATGATGCACAAATCAATCCATTGGTTGATTGATTCGTGATCATCATACGAAAAAATAATTTGTAAAGAAATGAAATCAAAAAACAACCCTACCTTGATTCTTATAAATCTATGATTAAGAAAGTTGTTGTGTTGAAATGGTTTGTGGTATAATTTTTTCTTGTCTCACACTGTTCCTTGAGCTCCGATCTGGCCAACGACTTCAAACAATATCTCCTACAATGACTCCCATAGATCTCATAAACTCAATGGGTTATGCAGCAATCCAAGTGAATTTCCCATACACGCGTATTTGGGGAGGGTATTTAGGTCATTGTGTCACTGTATGAAAAAATTATTTAAAATAATTGAAATTAATGAATTTATTCATTTAATTATCATTATGACATTCCACAAAAGATCCATGTAGAACAATGTTATGTCACACCTATAGTATAAACGCCATTCTGAACACAACTGTACCATCATATTTTTGATACATGAACCCATTTATAATATATTATAAATTTTCATGAAAATTACACCTCATTCTATTTAATATATTTACTATATTTCATGCATTTATTCTGGTCACACCAGGCATGTGATGTTCATTCCATCTCAGTGAATGGTCTCGAAAATAATCTATATTGCATCCAAAAATAATAGATGGAAAATAAAATTCCTTAACTATATTATTTATTCTAAATTATTTAACTAATAAATGGATATCTTAATCTTTCAACCATTATTTTCATCTTTTGATGTCATAAAATATTCTGGTTTTTTATTGTAGACAATTTCCAGTTGATTTCCATGCAGTAAACTACTCTTGAAAACCATTTATCAAATCTAATATACCAAGAAATCAACATTGTATAGTAGTGTTATAAATTATTCCTTCAGATAGAATATTGAAGAAGATTCTTCATGGATTACTCCACAATGTTTTATAAACCGTTATCCACCAGTGATTACTTTTATATAGTTTCCTTAAAATCCATTAACAATTTCATAAAAAAATACATTTCAACCAAAAATGTATTATTTCAATTGGATGATCCACCAAAACCAAAAAATGTTTTTGAATTTTAATCAAATTTAAAATTAATAGAATATTTCATAATATAATCCTCTATATTATTTACTAATTCATTATTGGTTTGTGATTAATTATTTTCAACTAATGACATGTCACAATGCTCGATGGTAGGGAAACACAATATCTCTAGTAATCTATCCTATCTAGTACTCTTATAAAGTACATGTGTGTCTAAAACATCTTCTTCCACTAATTCATAAATAATTTTTTTCCAATAAAACCTCTTGTGGAGATTTTTATTAATCATTTTTGAAATCTTTTAAACATTTATGGCCTGTTTTACAAATTTTTCCCATTCGTGAAATATGGAAAAATATTTTTTGGGGGTTTATATTTCACTGAGTAAATATGTAATATAGTGTGTTATAATTAGGATATCCAATAAAGGTTTAAAGTGGTTCATTTCATGTTATTTTTATTTAAATAATTACCTTTAAAAAACTCCTCACTAACACATAAATAAATTTTTTATAATGGTGATTTATTTATATACATTAACTCATATGTCATTAACCATACAACATGAGTTGAAACTCCCATTAAAATTTATGATGTAATTTTTAAATATTATACAAAATAGGATAATGAATGATTTGAAATGATTAGATATAGATCCTTGATTGATAATGGATTGTAACTGAGAGGGGCAGGGTTTGAATTAGTGTAATTAACTTTAACTGAATTTTAATTTTTTTCAATTGTATCATATTACCTTAAACACTATTCCCTGGTTAAGAAGAATGTATATTCTATACATTATCAAAAATATCATGAAATATATTAAATAAATGAAAATACATCAGACAATTATTTTTACTGGATTTTTCTACTAATACCAACTCCATTCCCTGATCAGCATGTCGTTGTGTCAATACTTTTCATTTCAATCTCAATTTATAGTGATTAAAAATTTACATAATATTCAGAAAATAATTTACACTTAAACTCCAGGCCTTGTAAAAGAAATATAGAATTATTTGTATTGGTTCCACCAAACTTCAATGGAATTTTTTATAATAAGAACACCAGTTCTTCAAAATTTATTTAATGAACACTCTGAATAATATGAATCATTTTCACTAGATGCCTTTGGATAAAATAGAATGTATTTCCCATAAAATTAGGCCAATGAATTATACTAAAAATATATATTATTCACCATTTCATAGTTCTATTCAATATCTGAATGATGTTACACTGATATAAACACTCCTCTGCCTGTAAAATTGATCAACTAATGTTTATCAAGGAATATAAATTTTTTTCTTCCTAATAATGTAATATATTATTGTTTCATATATATTATGTGATTTTTTATGTCACTATATGTTTGATAAAAATACTTTTACAATCTCACCATTTTCCTCATACAACCCTCAATGTGTTTCTCTTTAGACCATATTGGATGACTCTTATTCCGAGACAGATAACTATGTTTTGGGTAAGTGTCGTAAAGACCATAGATATTTGTTTAAATTTATTAATTTAAAACTAGTATAGACATTTTAAATGGGATTAATATGGATTCCCATTAGTTTGGGAGGTTCTGGAGGTGGTTTTGATCATTATGTAGAAATCTAGATGAAAACTAATTGTAAAAAATATAAATGATGTGTACATATTACATGACATGTAAATACATCAAAAAAAATTCATTAATCGGTTCATGACATAAAGTGGATACATTTGACTAACCAAATTTACATTATTAATGTTTTTACTGGGATACATATAAACCCTAGGTGCCTTATATTTACAATATATAATTTTATAACGAAATTCAGGGCGCATAAATGAATTAATTGACTAGTATTTATTATGAAAAATAGTATAGAATATGATGAATTTTTTTTAATTCTATTACCTAATTAAAACCTTCTTATATTTTTCCTTGGATTATTTCCAATCAATTATGGGTCCCTTCTATCAATTTTGGGAAGCTAGATTGCAGATCCATTTTATGGTGACTGTTTCTGCTTCTATTTCCCTTGTCTCATAATGTCAATAATTTATTTCAGCATAAATATTTTGGATGTGGGGTTGTACTAATTTTTTATATTGACCTAGTTGATAAAGTTTCTTCTACCGATCTTCTAATCGATCATACTTATTGAATATGAACGATGTGAATCACTGGTTAATGTTAGGGAGTCTGATCCTTAACTGCATGGATTAATAATGGGTATTTATTTGAAATATTGTGATTGAACCAACCTATGTTGAAATTCATTGATTCAATAATTTAATAGATTATTCCATGGATCACTTTCGATCTCAATGTATTGTGTATTGATTTTGAATATCCACCGAGTGAGAAAACCACTGATTAATATTACATATATAATGAATTAATGTACGTTTTTAAAAAATGTGACCTTATTTGATTACATGATATGGAATCACTAAGAGATAACTTATTTAAAACTGATATGACTGTTGATGATTTGGGATATAAAAGAATCATTTTTTGGAAGATACATGCTTATTTTCATAAATACCAATTGTGGTTTATGATGGGATATTATGAAATCCTTACTATTATGGCTTGTTATTTTATCCTGACATAATACATATAATGTTCAAACTATTACCAGTCTCAGGATGTAATTCTTACATTGTGACAGATTTTCCCATTCCCATGTGGAAATATATATATGGAGAAAGAAATGTCAAATCCCATAATTTAATGATTTTGATTATAGATCTTCTCCCAGTCCCATATTGTAATTCGTATATTTAGTGGGCTATGTGTTATCCAAAACTGTTATGCTTATATAGTACTAATAATGACTAGTTCCATACATTAGTTTTTATATTGTGTAATATATTCCGTGTTCCATTCTAAAATGCATATATTTGGGGTCAACCTATATTCAATGATTTTACAAATTTATATGCTTGTTTTTTTCGTGATTGTTTTATATTCTCAATGAAATTATTATTTTGTTATAAGGAATGAATATTGTTTTATTATATGAAATTATTATTTAGTACTCTTATTTATGATTTTATTGAATGAACTTATTATAAGACTTGAAATATCTAGAGAGGGTGTTGTAGATCTACTAGGTTTTTCTCAAACACTATTCATAATTCCATTTTATACCTAAATAGATTGACTAGATGTTGGTTTAGAAATCAGAAATATACCTTATTGATGATTTTTCTATTTCCTTATAGATGGGATGGATTTTGGAGATGGGTCTCCCATGGGGATCATGATAAGAGTATTTTGGGTCTTTTTTTTCATATGCCTCATTTATTTATATATTTTTTAACATGGCACTTAGATTAATTTATCTTGCCATTAGATGATCATGATTATTAGTATATTTGTTTCTCCTTCATTTCCTTGATGTATAATATGTTTTCCAATATGTCTATGACACTAATTTCATTTATTTATTATTTTTAATTCTATATTTTTTACTCATTACTAGAAGTTATAGTTTCTATTATATACATAACACACCCCTTCTATGAGTCAGCAGCCTATGGTTTACATGGTGGCATGATTAAAGTATTATATCCAACCCATTCTGGACACTTAATATATTTCTTTAATAGGGGATAATATATATTGGTATCGTAGAATATGGTTTTTCTTTTATATTTCTTTACTATTTTGGAATGGTATAAAGTTTACAAGGATGTTTTTGGACTTGGTAATGGGATTGTGTATGAGAGTAGATGACCCAAGTACAGAGTAAAACCAAGTACCCAAGGATTGTATTGTTGATTATTTTTTTCAAATATTATATTTTATGCTATTTCCCATTGGGATATTCACATGTTGTGTGATGTTATTGTTTCTCGTTGTTATTATTTCTTGAGCAAAGGATGTGCAAATCATGATAGACACATTTGAATATATATATAGAAAATAATTGTACATTATATGAACATATTTTTTACTATGTTATATACACAATTATATGAACTATGGTATAAGATACCTTATATAATTGATAAATAGAATAATATGAATTGATATGTAATGATAAAACACATTCATGCCATCTTTATAGGGGCCAAAAGTAGTGGTTCTATGTTGTTTTCACCTTTTGAGGGTGAACTTGTTTGTTTTATATTTTTATAAGGATTATTTTTCTCTTAAAGATAAAATTATTCCTATTCGTTGTAAACTTGAGCATCATGATAGTGGAAATCCCAAATCTTCTAACATAGTTGATTCAGAGACTATGGTGGCTACTAAGGGTCATATTTATGTCCAGGTTCACGATATCTTCCAAATGGTCATGTGATCGATGTATATATAGAAAATTCATACTATGCTATAGATTATTGAGGTGAATATTGACTTCCATGTATAAAATACACCTATATTCATTTGAGAGGGATTCACCCATACACCGAAGTTCTGTATTGAGTCTGTCTAGATGAATAACAATCATGAGACAGCCATAGATAATAGGATAAATGTTTGCTTTATATATGCTATGTGGTCCTGCCTTGCATTGGTTTGATATTCATATGTATGATATGAAGGTTTTGGTTTTATATTGAAAGGAAATTGAGGTAATATTCTTCACCAACTTCTATCAAGAGCTTTTGATGGTTTATAAGGCCCACGAGTCATGAATGTGACATAGGATAGCTTGTCACATATTGAATTTGATGATGGTTTCAATGAATTATAATTATCTATTCTATATTTATCTACTAATGATACCACTATGGGGATACATTCCTAAGATTGAATTTTTTATGAGTTCATTTCATAGGTGAACATTTTTCATTTGAGTACTTATTCAGATGAGATGAAGGAGAGACCTATCAAAAAATAGAATCTGATAGTTAATCTGAGAAGCACCAATTAACTTTTAGTATGGTGATCTAGAATCTCTTTTTCTGGTGGAAGTACACTACTATGATAGTTTTTCCATGGAACGAATAGACAATGTTGTCAGGGTAGTGGGTAGCCATATTTGTACCATGTACCATTTCAGTGTTTTCAAGGTAAAAATTTGGGCCACAAGATACATAAGTGTCTGTACCCCGCATTGGAGTTCAATACTTGCATTAGGATATGCCACCTACATATTTTATGTATGGGAATATCAGAGTAGTATAGTGAAAAGTGTTTATGATATGAATAATAGTCTGGAAAGGACTTAGGCAATCGTCAACAAATAGGTAGTTATAGCTCCACCATACATCCATGTTGAGTTAAGGGACATGGTACCCAAATTATGGTAAACAAATTATAAGTAGCAAGAATAGCTTAGTAGAGTCAGGAAAGATCCCAGGGAAGAAGGTTGGTTCAGTTTCACTTCTTGAAAACTACTCCAGCTATTGTGTTTGTAAGACCATCTATTTTTAATGTTGTGATTCTTGTATTGTATACCCTTCCATGTGAATTTTTTGATACTAGATCCTCATATTACATTTAATCATCCATATTTTCAATATATTTGGTAATTTTTGTACAAATCATTAATGGTATATTGACCACTGGTAAACCATTATAAGTGTATTCAGAGACTATAATTACTAAAGGACGTGTTCTCTAGAGATATGAAGTTATTGTTTCATATGGGAACTCTGTGAACTGAAATGAATGATTTTGATTTTATTCATGGTGTGGATTGGTTAATCCTATTAAAGGAAAACATTAACTATTATCATATGAGAGTTACCATTCTATCTCATGAAGTAGGAAACTATTCTCTCTAGTTTGAGTGGGATCCTTAGGATGGTCATGCATTACCAATTCAATGTAGAATAAATTTTCTCAGGGCTCAGATAGAGGGTATGGTTATAGAAGATGGAGGGATATAGTATGATATTTCTATACAGTGGTATACCATTTTTTGGATGTATTTATTTACTTGTTCTATGTCTTACTACCTTAGAAGGAGATTGTGTTCACGATCAACATGGTGCAGAGAGCATAACCAATGTCTATACCACCTTATGGAATGGAACCAATATAGCATCAAGAGTTGAAAGATTAGTTATCTGATCTTGATGATAATGGTTTCATATGTCCTGGTACATATCATTGGTTGTATAAAATTCATTTCACCCAGAAGGACGGTGGTATTGTGATATTGGGTTTCAATTTTCAGGGATTAAGCTAGGTGAAAGTCATGATTTTTTATCCTCATCCAAGAATCAATGATGTCTTTCATCAGTTAAGTAGTACTAATGTCATATCCATGAATAATTTGGGATTTAGATACCAAATGTTGAGGGTGATTCCTTCTTACATACATCATAATAATTTTAAGAGTAGGTATGGCTCATATGAATTCATCATGATTCCATTTTAATTGACAAATATTCCATCATGTTTCAGTTATTTTATGAATTAGATCATTCATAATTTTTGTGGACTATTTTGGGGTGGCTTATGTTGATGAAATAATAGTGTACTCCTAGTCTGCAGATGATTATTCCTGTCAAAATGACATTTTCATGGGGTCTATGAGAGATAATCGACTTCATTTAAACCTACATAAAATAAATTTATGAATTGATAAAGTGAACTTATTGGGAAATGTTAAATTAGCATAAGGTGTGTTAGTGTAAGTAGAGAAACATATAGTCATAGTATATTGGGAGTGACATAATAATTCTAATTAGATCATTATTTTTTTTAGATGGTTATTATTATTACTTCACTGAGGGATTTTCCCATTTTGAAGGACTGTTCGTTGGTCTTACCATGAAGGAAGAGATGTTCATTTGTATAGATACACATGAGGGTGGTTTTTATTTGAAGAATGGGTGGTTTACCTTATAACCTATCTTTACATTACCCATTCTAGGTAAAGCCTATACTATGTACTGAGACACATACAATGATGAACATAGTGAAGTTCTGTTGAAGGAGGATAAGGTGGTTACTTATGGCTCCAGACAGTTGAGACCTCATAAGAGTAGTTACATTAATATCTATATAGATTTGGTTACAATAGAATATGCATTGATATTTTGGAGACACTAACTAATGAGTGAGGTATTTTGGGTATAAATAGCCCAAAAAATCAAGTACATATTATCTAAGAAAGACCTGACCATTTGGTAGACGAGGTGAGCCAAGTATTTATAATCATGTGACTTATAGTAGTATTATACTACTTGAATGGGAAATTTCAATGAGGCTGATTTGAGCCAGAAGAAATATAATGAGGTATTTTGGGTGTCTTTTAATGTGTAAAGGATGATGTAATTCTTTGCAAACATGAATCTACACATTCAAGAGTCCCTTAGATGAGTATCTCAAACATCGATATATGTAATACCAGTGATTTTTTTGGGATCAAGATAGATTACATATCTAATATAAAGGTCTCAGTTTTGAGGGTTGAATTTTATGGAAGGGAGAGACCAATACTATAGTCTATTGTCTATAACAATTCACTTATTTTCAAGGGCTAGGTGGGGGTTCCTATGGGATTGCATGAGGAGATGATGTGACAGTTTCATGCATCAAGATGTTAGGAACATCTTGGTTTGAAAAATGTGTATTGGGAACCCTATAGACAATACCATTGTTGAGGAACAATTTAGTTAGAAGGATTAATGGTGAGATATCTCACCTATCAGCTGGTGAAATCCATGCATTAGAGGTCATATAGGATGTTTTAGCCTCTTCCCATTAATGAGTGTAAATTGGATGGTGTCAGTATGGATTTTTTTATAATATTTCTTAATATAACCCATTATATTTACGCAATATGGTTGATTTCATATCAACAAAAATAATTATCCCCTTACATACCAATCAGTGTTACCTTCATTATTCATGATCTGTGTAGTTTTTACATGTTTGTGATAGTTCTATTTCATGGTCTTCAAAGGTGTATCAATTCAAAAGGAAATCCTAATTTCATATCTTGGTTCTAAATGGGTCATCATAAGGCACACGATAGTTGATTATTTTGAGAAAATCTTATCATCCATAATCTAATGTTAAATATGAGAAGACTATTGATGTTTTGGAGATTTTTTAGAGCCTGTGTTGTGAATTTCAGTGTTTTATGGGTGTTGAATATGACACAATTGGTGTTTTAATATAATAGTAGATTTTATGATCCTATCTAGATGGAAAATATAGACTGTTTGGTTGAAATTCCATGACATTAACTCATTGACAATTTTAGAAAGTTGAGTCAGATCTTGTTTTTCCTAGCCTTGTGAAAGAGACATATAACCTAGTTCAGAAGATCTAGATGTGGTTTGTAACCACACAGTGTTGGTATAAATATTACTCTGACCATGGGGGAGGGAATATTGAGTTTGAGGTTAGTTGCCGTGTATTTGATCATGTGCCATCATGGTTGGGTAAATCTCATTGCTAGAAATAAGGTAATCTAGAGCCCTTGTTTGTCTGGAAATTTCAGACAGTTTATATGATCGATCCTATGGAAAACTGATTATGCCTTTAAATGTTGTATAGTGTGGTACATGATGTGTTTCACATGTTATAGATTCATAGATATTATCTTGACCTTTCTGAGGTCGTAGACACGGAGGACGTTGATCTGTGGGATGATGTTTCTATTGAGGAGCTTCCTATTTGAATTGTGGACCATAATGAGAAGTATATATATGGTAGGATTATACCTCTGGTCAGAAATGTAGTGAAAGCATGAACATGATCCAGAGGGGACATGGGTGAGTGAATTTGATATGATATAATATTATCCAAACTTTTTCACTGATATCCCACAATGATTGATAGATCATATCAGGGATGATCTATTATAGAGTGGGGTGGTTGTATTATCCTGTTATTTTATAGGTATATACCTCTTTGAGTAATCCTTTAACTCTTGGTGGTTGAGTATTTTTTTATTATGGGGAGCCTTTAGTATGAAAGATGTTGAAATGTTTAGTGATATAAGATTGTTTAATTTAATGGAGTATGATCATATTTGTTTTTGATGGGATTTAAATAGTTTTCATAAATTTTTGGGATGATTTGGAGGTGGATAGGACCTTTCACTAGTGCAGAAAATGTTATTTACATCGGTTATTTTTCATTTTTTCCATAAGTTTTTAGCCGATGTTAATACAGACGACGTTATAAATAACAATTTTTACGTCGGTTATTTAACAAAATGACGTCACAAACATAACATCGTAGTGTTTATCACGTTAGTTAATTAATAACCAATGTGAAAAAATCGGGGGACAGGTTTAATAATGTCCGTTATTATATAACCACCATGATAAACCGGGGGGGTTTATCACATCGGTTATATAATAACCGATGTTATAAACATGTGTGGGGGATTTTATCACATCGCTTATATAATAAGCGACGTGCTAAACTTGTCCTGGGGGGGGGGGGGGGGGGTTGATCACATCGGTTAATAAATAACCGAAGTGATAAACCATTTCCCAGGTCTTTTATCACGTCAGTTATTAAAAAACGACGTGATAAATCATCTCACGGGTATTTATCCTGTCAGTTATTAAAAAAACTGACGTGATAAACCCTTTACGATTTCCTTATCAGGTCGGTTATAAAATAACCGACATGGAAGATAGATTTTTTTAAAAAAACTCAAATGCAGTCCTCTGATCTCCCCCAGAATCAACCAGAAACAAAATCAAGTATTCGTACCAAAAAAACAGAAGGACATCAAAACAAGAATTAAAGAAAATTTAAGCATTTACATTGATAACATATAAATATTACCCCACTTGACAGCCCCCACCCTCATGTATACCCCCTAGATAGCCCTCCTCTTTGACATTCAAGCCCCCACCACACCCCTGGACTTCCCCCCCCCCCCCCCCCCCGACCCCCTGGACAGCCCCAAACACCCCTCGACAACCCCCACCCTCATGAACAGCACCCCCTCACCCCTTAACCCACTTGACAGCCCCCACCCAATTAGAGCCCCCACCACAGCCCTGGACTGCCCGCTGACCCCATGGACATCCCCAAACACCCCTCGACAACCCCCACACTCTTGAACAGCGCCCCTCACCCCCTCACCCCACTTGACAGTGCCCACCACACCCCTCGACTGCCCCCCGACCCCCTGGACAGCTCTAAACACCCCGGGACAACCCCCCACCCTCATGTATACCCCCCACACCCTAGATAGCCCTCCCCCACCACATTGGAGCCCCACCACACCCATGGACTGCCCCCCAACCCCCTGGGCATCCCAAACCACCCTTGGACAACCCCCCCCCCCCCCCCCCCACCCTCATGTATACCCACAACCCCACGACAACACTTCCACACACCTGGATAGCCCTCCCACACCACTGGACAGCCCTCCCACCCCCTAGACTACCCCCACCCCACCGGACAGCCCTCCCAGACCCCTGGACACCCCCAACACCACTGAACACCCCCCCACACCCTTGGAACCCGTCCCCCAGACCAGAATCTATACCATAAAAACCATCATAAGTAGACCAAAACAAGAAGTAGAGAAAAATTAATCATTCACATATATGAAATTAAAAACATACACTGTCAACTTCAAAAAAAAACTAAATCCTACCTAAACGACTACCGAATACAAAATTACATTGACAATATTCAAATTTACTTTTTACATTAAAAACAACTAATATTCAATAAAACCTATAAAATAATTTGACCACTCCACTTGTATGTGTTTGAAATCTTACCAGGTCAATATTCACAACTGTCCCAGTTTTTATTTTTTCATACATAAATCTTAACATATAATATCCACATTCGATGATGCCTTGTTGTTCATGAAAATTCTGTTTGAATGAGTGTAAATTCAATATATTATTTTTATGTAATAAATTTAAAAATACAAATTATAAATTAATATTTACCTTCACATTTACATATTTGGTATTTTCACTTCTTTTCTTTTTGTTTTTTCGAAAGTAGGCCCATGCCCTGTTATAAAATAATACGAATGTGGTAAATTTAAAACTATTTATAATATATAAAACTATTGAGAAATTGAAACTTACTTTTCCAATATATTCTTAAAACTTCCCCACACATCATCATGGACAGAGCATATCCAATAAAGTGATTTCTCCCTTGGAAAAACACCCCTGACATCCAATGATCACTAATAAATGGAAATTCAACGTTAGTGGTTTTTTATATTGTAAGATAATTATCTCTTTGAGAGAGATGTGTTTCATACCTCTCACAAAAAGGAATCATCCAACATTGTGTGACTATATTCTTTACAAGTCTTTTAGAAATATAAATCATTCTTTGTTCCTCATCCAATGCACATGCTTCAGTGGAAATCAATTGTGGGTCCATGAATCCATATACATTTGTCAGCTCATTCCTCTCACAATTTTTAAAATATACCTAATAAAAAACTGACATAAGTATACATTTTTAATAAATATAACACAGGGAAAAGGTGTTAAGACTTACATGGAAAACATTTACAACTCTTTGATGCCCAACTTATCTCCAGTAACAAGCTCCATGATATCAGTTTTCATAATCCCCAAACTTATTTCATGTCCACAAACATGAGATTCTATTGGAAACACATAATGAACAGCCAAAAAATTTTAATATCTTGAAAATATATCAATACTACTAGAATCTATATCTGATGTCATATCCATTTGTCTTTGTTGTTGTCAATATAGTATTTTCTTACCTTTGAGGTATTCCTGTAAAAATAAATTGAAAAATATATTAGTTTTCAAATGATGAAACAACTTTAATAAATAAATTAAAATCAAAGATATTACATTCACACCTCTATGATAATGAGTCGAAGAAGTCTGGATGGCCATATTAAAAAATGGCTGATACTATGTCCAACTATCACCACCTCATATGTATGTAATGGTACCCAAGCTGATCTATCTATAATATCTTGTACAGAGACCCTATGATTCTCTACCTCTAATTTTTGATGATGAACTGTATCTCCTATACAATATACCAACCAATATGATATTATATTATGTTTTGAATCATCAACATACAACTCACAATAAGTAGAAAGCTACGAAAGGGTAGTAGGATAAAAAATGGGGTCCGGAGGCTAAGGTGGGGGAGTGGGAGCTATTGGCGGAGGTGGAGGATAAATAATGGGGTACGTAGGGGGAGGTGTAGGAGTGGGAGCTGCAGTCTGAAATTGACTTTTCATGTCTTCAAACATAGACTGCACTGACGCTCTAATTTTTTCCTCCATCATCACATTAATATTATGAACTTTATCCTCCAGGGAATCTAATTTTTTTAGAAACCCCCTCAACGTTAGACGTTGAAGAACATGGCAACACTTTTCTTACCGATACACCTACCAGATATCCTCTTACACGACCAGGATGTTCGGGCCTTCCCAATGCTATAGATAAAATATCTTCCCTCCGAGTAGTTGTAAAAGTCCCCTGTGAACTCTTCTCCTCAAGAGAGTCATGTATTAATTAATTGAACATTTCTGTAATGATTGAAATTATATGAATAAAATTGTTAACTTAAATAAATAAAAGAGATATCTTACAATTCTCTAAGCTACAATTCTCGATTCTTCCAAAAGATATTGCCCTTTTTCCCCCTTCCTATCTCTCTTCCATTTTTCATGTCTAGATGGAGGGGATGGAGGGGCCATCTCTCTAGAGGTTGAAGACTCAGCTCTTAGTTGTTGAAATTTTTCTGCCATCATTTGATCTTCCAAAAATGCATACCCTCCTCGAGATAAACTACGAGGGTATACATTTTTAGATTGGATCTCTTGATAAGATTTCCTTATTTGCTGTAAATTAAGAATAAGAAATCAATAAAAAAACATTAATAAGATCATTTATACAAAATATCTTCTAAAAGTTTAAATTACCCTTTAAAAAAATGACTCTTTTCTTCTACTTTCAAAAAACTGTTTCCATGTGACTTCATCTATAAAAGGATATATATGACATGGATTGTCATGACTCCTATGACCATAAATGAAATCAGATGAGAGGGTTGATTTGAAATCCCTCCATCTCCTAGCAGCCAATGATAATCATTTATTCTTGACTCCTCCAGTTTCAGAAATATAAAATGTTATCTGATAAAGAATAGTTTAAACATATTATATATACTAGAAACATGTAAAGAATATTCAAACAATAGCAAAAAATCTTACCAAAATCATCTCCCACAACTGAGAGATTATCACTTTATCCATACTTCTCCAATCAGCATACAAAATGCTTACTTTTCTCTTAGCCTGAGTTTCTACAAAACTCTTAAAATCATTTTCATTTGGACCTCTAGGAATATCATCATCATCAAACTCAATGACTATACTCTAATCCTGTGTACGGGAATGTGAAAATTTTGGTAAACGTGTGCACCCATGTTTACCAACCATTGAAATCTTTTTCGTAATAGGAGCATGTGAATGATCCTCCCTAGAGGTATGACCAATATTCTCATCTCTAGAATCATGTGGTTGATCTACTGAATGATCTATCATTATCCTTCAAATCAAAAAAACAATCATTAGTTCAAAAATATACATATTCAAATATTTTAATACTACTGTAATCAGAAAATAAAAAAATGTACTAAGTTACATAATAGTAAACATTGGTAATATGGTAAGCATGTTAATCAATGGTAAAGATTGTAAAGATGGTCAAGATGTTAGTCATGGTAAACATGGTAAACCTGGTAAACATGGTAAAGTAATTTTTACTAAACAAAATTAATAGATATAAAATTCATGTAATGGTAAACATTATAAAGTAAACTAGTCAAAATTAAAACAAACAAACACTTACACTTATTTTGTTTTAAATTTTTTTTTAATAAATAAAAAACTTACAATATCTTACATTTAGGAAAAAAATAAACATAAACAAGAAATGAACATATGTTACCTATAATATTAGGAATGTACAAATGGATTGTTTTCCCATATTCCTTCGTCGTGATCGTTCCTTATGGCACAAAACATGTCTTCAACATGATCATCATTATGTTATGTTAATCTTTCCATGGAAGTAGGGATATCACATAAATCATCATCTTCATCAAGTTCATCCTCAACAACATATTGTTTTTTACCTTGTAAAACAACATCCCACTGCATATCTGATTGATCCGCTACATAGAAAATTTGTTTTGCATGTGTTTCCATTATAAAAGAATCCACTGTGTCGTCCAATCCATTCAGATTAACAAGTGTCATTTCAAATTCATCGTGTCTGACATTGTTGTTACTGATAAACCATTTACATTTAAAAATAAGAACTTTAGTTTTAAAGTAATCAACCTCCCTTAAGTCTTCAATCACTCCATAATAAGCACTTGATGTAGAAATTGGGTTTTTGTCCTTAGCACTCAAAAAATGCATTTCTTATACAAACACCAATACACCACTATTCTGAACCGCGCTTCTGTTTTCCTAATCTGTTATATGAAATGTATATCCATTAATGTCATAACCAGACCATGTTATCACATTTAAACATGGACCACCCACTATCCATTTTAATGTCTCTGATACATCTGATCTACCAAGAAAAGTTTTTTTAATCCCTGAAAAAAAAGTTTTCTTGTGCTCATTCAAAATACACATTTCTTTCTTCTTTGGATGAAATTGTTTCAATTCATTAATAATCAATGTGATATACGGTTGAGAATCATCTATGTTATTCAGGATGTATGATTCTAACTTCTTCATCTGTTCAGCTGACAATTATTTGACTTTCAAGCCATGAATCCCCTTTCCCTCATTATTAACTCGTTCATGGAAAGATGGAGGCAAACCAATGGGTTGCGCCACAACCAAGTAGCTCGTACAAAACTCTGATACCTCCTCAGAAATATACTTTTAAATAATGGAGGCATAAGGTCGATATGGATTTTTAACATACCCCTTTAAAATTTTCATATACCGTTCAAAAGGATACATCAAACGAAGATATACAGGTCCACACAGATTTATTTCTTGAACAAGATGAATCATTAAATGCACCATTATAAGAAAAAAAGTTGGAGGAAAATACATTTCCAATTGACAAAGTATAAAAATTTCATCCTTTTCCAAAATGTTCATAGCATTCGCATCAGTCTCCTTGTTACAAATTGAATTGAAAAAATAACACAACTTCTATTATAGTCTTTCTGAAACAAATGGGAAATATTCCACGCAATGAAAATGGTAGAATTTTTTTTCATAATGATGTGAAAATCATGTGGTTTCATACCTATCAACTTCAAGACTTTAAATGAGACAGAAGGTTTTACATTTGAAGAATAACCTTGAGTCACTTTGATATCATGAAGACACTGAGAAAAGCTAATTTTTTCCCTCTTCAATAATGTATGAAAAGCCAGGGGAAGAAATGTGTGTCTTCTTTTATAAGTGGGAGCTAACTCCAAAGGTATTCCCATTGATAGTATGTTTAATCTTGAATTCAACCGATCTCTTGTCTTTCCTTTAATATCTAACAATGTTACAATAAAACAATCAAAGATATTCTTCAGCATGTTCATGACATCAATATTATGTTTAACATTATGATACCTCCAATATGGTAGCTGAAAAAATATTGACCTTTTCTTCCAAATATGTCTATCATTACCAGATTTCCTTGTCTTTTCCAATGTCACATCATGGTTTTTCACCCTCTCAAAATAAAGATCATGGTATAATGGTTTTAAAGTAGTATCAAATTATTTTGAGCCATTGAATGCCTTTTTTAGTCTTCTATAAGGGTGATCCATAAGCAAAAAATTTTGATGACCTAGGTACATTGTTTTCCTCCCATGATGCAATTGACAATATGACGTCTGTTGTTCGCAAATTGGACATGCTTTATCCCCTTTAACACTATATCCAGAAAAATTTCCATACTATAGGAATTCATTTATAGTGAACAAAAGCACGTCATGCAGTTGAAAATATTCCATTTTATAATAATCATACACCCTAATACCATCAACCCATAACAGTTTCATATCATCTATCAACGGTGACAAGTAAACATCAATATCATTGTCGGGTTTCATTGGACCAGAGATCATTATACTCAACATGACATATTTGCGCTTCATACAAACATCAGGAGAGATTTTGTAAACTACCAATAAAACAAGACATGAACTATGTGTGCTACTGAGGGTTCAGTATGGATTCATTCCATCTGTGCACAACCCTAGTCTGAGATTTTTAATTTCATTTACAAATATAGAATATTGCGCATCAATTTCCTTCCATTGTGGACAATCAGCTGGATGACGTATTTTTCCATCACATAACCGCTCATCAGCATGCCTTCTTAACATTTTTCCATCATGTGAATTAGAAAATAAATGTTTGAAATGATGAATTATAAGAAGATACCAAAATAACATTGAAGGGAGTATTGTAATCTCTACTTCAGCCTGTGATTTTTCTTTCACCTTATACAGTGATGTCCCACATTTAGGACAGTCTGACAGAAATTCATATTCCTTCCTATATATAATGCAGTAATTCATACGGACATGGATTTTCTTGTATCCCAATCCCATCGGGCATAATATTTTTGTGGCCTTGTAATGTGAATCTGGATGATCATTATCTTTTTGAAGAATGTCTTTCATCAATTGTAGCATATCTGTAAAACTTCTGTCACTCCATCCATGTTTCTCATTTAGGTTAATCAATCATAACACCACTGACAAAACTGTAAAATCTATACAACTAGGATATTATGGTTTTTTAGCATCACCATATAGACGTGCAACTGTCGTTTCAATCTCAATTTGTTCTGCTACAATATCGCGAATCATTTCTTCAATTCCATCGGATTTACCATCATGCGAATAATCATCATCAGTGAGATTCCATCCAGTTTGACAATGGCAAATCTAAGGGCTATAACTCGGATTAAAACAATGACAAATCAGATGATCTTTTATCTCTCTACTTTTCGACTTCTTCATATTCAAACATTTCAGGCATGGACAGAAAAAAATGTCACTACTTGGAATATTTCATTTAGAACATTCCAAAAAGGCATCAACTCCTTCATCATATTCATTTCTCATTCGATGTGATGTAATCCAACATTGAATCATTATTACCTATAAAAAATATCAAATATATATATATATTTAAGATATGTCAAATATATGTTTATATGAAAAAAATCATAATTTTAATGGAAAACAATTTTGAAATATAATACAAATCTATGTGTATTTATAAAAATATGATTGAATATTATTTTTAAAACAAAATATAGATGGATATAGCAGTTTTAAATTCAATTTAATCAACGAAATCTATGGCACTTACAAGGTTGATAGAAAATAGAAGAAAATGGAGTAAACCTGAGAATCAAATAATATTTAAAATAAAAATTCAGATATAGAAATTCATAATGTAAAGTTAATCATCATGGCACAATCATCATGTCATAATCTCAGAAACCACAATGTAGTAGTCAATCCCCCTAGACACCCCCAACCCATTTTGCTGAGGTGTCCTAGGGAAAAAAATGTGACTATAGCCATTGTGTGAGCAGTAGGATTCAAACTCATGATTTTCAAACTCATGACCATGATCACTTCTCAAGGCTTTAATCGTAAGTCCACTAAGGTTCTCTATAGAATTGGAATATTTAACAAAGTAAGAACAAGCTTCACTTTTGTGAGCTAGAAAATATACCCAAGTATACCTAGAATATTCATCTTCTAGAACATATACATAGTGCTTCTCATTTAAACAAGAATCTCTAGAAGTTCCAAACAAATCCATGTGAACCAACTCGAGAGGTTGAGAAGTTGACACTTCTTTCTTAGATTTAAAAGAAACATTATGTTTCTTTCCCTTTTGATAGGGATTATAAACTTTATCTACTAGGAATTCAAGGTTGGTAGGTCTCTAACTAAGTTCTTCCTAGTAAGTTTTCTATGTGAATGTACATTGTAGTGTCCTAATCATCAGTGCAAAATACAAGACTCTTTATCAAAAGCATTTAAACATATAATATTCTGCATAGCTAAAGAATTTAAATCAACAACATAGACATTTTCATTTCGCAAGGCAGAAAATACTAAAGCATTTTTAGAATTAAAAACATTGCAAGAATCATTTTAAAATTTAACATTAAAACCATCATCACATAGTTGAGAAATACTTAGTAAATTATACTTAATTCCATCAACAAATAGAACATTAGAAATTAATATTGAGTCAGTGTTACCAATCTAGCCTAAGCCAATGATTTTTCCATTAGAATTATCACCAAAGGTGACAAAACCTCCAACAACACTGACAAATCGTTTAAAGCATTAGAAGCTCCTGACATATGTCTTGAACATCCACTGTCCAAGTACCAAGTCTTTCTACAGGATCTCTTTAAACAGGTTCTCTACAAAACAAATTTAGATAGGAAATGAATTTGGTACCCAGATTTTCTTGGGTCCAGACAGATTAGCCAATTACACTTTAGGTACCCAAATTTGTCTTATGGGTCTCATAAGATTTGCAGAATCTACTGATTTAGATAACTCATCCTTATTAGATCTGTAACTATGAATATAACTAGTTGATGCATATGAACTTCCAATATTAGAACTATCTACATTCTATCCAGTTTTAGGAATAAATCTAGTTTTGGTAATTGTTCTTTATCCAGGTTGGTATCCTATACCAGTAGTATATCTAGGTTCAATCTGCATACCTAGAATTTGAGTAAGAGTATCTTTTCCATTTGTGAACTTTTCTAAATCCTTCCTAAGTTTCTCATTTGACAATTTCAGTTCAGTGTTTTCTTTAAGCAACTAAGAATTCTTTTCCATTTCTAGGTCAAGATCAGATTTATGTTTAACAGTTAAAGAATACTGTTTCTTTAAACCATTGTATTTGTCTTTCAGGTCATTACATGTTTCTTCCAACATATCCCAGTATTCAAACAGTTCATATTTTGACATATTTTCAGAATCAGAATCATCTCTAGAATAATATGAATTTAAAGCAGTAGTTTCAGATGTTACCTCAGAAGTGTTTGTTATAAAACACATGTTTGCCTTATTTCTGTTTTCAATATCAGATGCTTCAGATTCACTGTAGCTATCCTTAGAAGCACTCCACGTAGCCTTCATGGATTTCTTATACTTATTATCTTTATACTCATATTTCTTCTTGTATTTTAGCTTTGGAAAGTACACTTTTATATGTCCTTTTCTTTTTAATTCATAACAGACAACTTCATCAGATTTGTCTGATTTCTTCCAGTTCTTTTTCCAGTGTCCCTTGTTGTCATACATACCTTTGTAATTTGATTTTCTAAAAAACATCCTCCTCCTATAAAACATCTTAAATCTTCTGGAAATGTGAGCCATTTCTGCATCACTGTCATATACACTTTCACTTTCTTCACATTTTGAGCTATCACTTACAGATTGAAGTTTCTTCTTGTCCTTATTCTTTGAAGTAAATGTCTTGAAGGGATCTGACTTCCATTTTGGTTCATCTTCTTCTTCATCTTTTACCTTATGTTATTCTTCATACATCATCAACTTACCAATAAGTTCCTTAACTGGCAGTTCACCAATATCACAAGATTCTCTGATTGAAAAAGAAGTGCCCCTCCATCTTTCAGGTAGGCATCTCAAAATTCTCATGATCTGCTCCTTTGATGAAACATCATTTCCTAGTGAGATCATTGTATTGAAAATTTTGTTAAACTTGAGATACATATCAGAAATGGGTTAATCATGATTCATCTTAAAATTATCATATTTAATAGTATATGAGTTCAATCTCATTTCCTTAACGTTATTTGTTCCTTCATGAGAAAAACATAAAGTATCCCAAATTTCATATGTATCTTACAAGCAGATATTCTATTAAATTACTCATCTCCTAAATCACAATATATAGCATTCATAGCGTTGCAATTATTATTGTAAGATGTCTAAGTAGCTTCATTCCATGTTGATCTAACAGTAGTGGGAATTTTATATTCTGTTTCTATGGCAGTCCAAATATCAAAACCCATGCTTTCTAAATGAATTTTCATCTTAATCTTCCACTGAGCATAGTTGTTTCCATTAATAAATGGTGGTCTATTAGTATCAACACCTTCTAGTCTGTTATCCATGATAACTAGGTTAAAAAAAATAATTTTAAAGAGATAAAAATTTAGAAATAACAGAAATTTTAAGAACATTAAAATACAACTAAAATCACAGTTGAAGAACAGAGTACTTCAGAAAATATTTTAAATCCTTTGATACCAAATGTTGGTCGGAGTGGACACCCAAGAGGGGGGTGAATTGAGTTCCAATTATAATTTTTGTTTAAAATCCTTTACTAAAATCCCCCAATTTAATATACTAATTGAAATGTAGTGAATTTGAATTAAAGAAAACTTTCAGTTAGGTTCTAAAGGGATTGATTAATTCCCAGTTAATCTAATCATAAGATCAGATTAGCATTTGAAACTAACATAATGATTTAAAAAAAATGAAAACACTTTCTATTTAAATTATCATAGTAAATTTGAAGAACAGTTTAAATTTTAAAGCACTTAGCAGTGGAATAAAAAGGTTTTAGATAAAACTAAACAAAGAACAACAGATATAACCAAGAGGTTCAGTCCCAAGCTGATACTTAATCCTCTCAACAATTTATATAAATTTGATCAACACCCTGGATTGGGGTTCCCAATAGTTTAAAACTATCCAGGTCAAATACCTCTACCACAGTTCTACGTGGGAAACAAAAACAACAGCAAATACAGCTGTCCAGGTAACACACGACCTCTACCACTATCCACAGTGGGAAATAGAAGATGTAAGGAGTTTGAATGGGGATTTAGAGATCCTCATGATAAGGTTCAAGAGACAGTGTATGTGTAAATTAAAACTGATGACACACACTCCTCATAAATAATAAATCACTGAGCATGATTTAGAGTTTAGAGTGGCTCTAGTGATTGCAGTGTAGCTCTGTACTCCTTCGAATTTCAACAGAAATGGTTCTGAGTCCTCTTCTGGTTTTTTTCTAAAAAACAGAGTGTCATCTGCTTGACATCCAGGTGCAGAGACAGGGAGAATGTAGTCAATGAAGTTCTTCAAAATCCTTGTTAATGTAAAGAACACTTCTTGAGTATGCTTGAGTGTGTATGATCTTCTGTGTCTTCTTGGTCATGCATGTATATCAGTATAAGATCTTCTTGTTTAGGTCACTTGTAGATCACTTCTATATTTCACTTGTATATGTGCAGCAACAGGGACTTCTTTTACTTATGGCACGAGCTCCAGACAAAAGAAATGATTTCTTTTTGCAGGTATGAGGTACAGTTCCCTAACATCCAACAACCTTCATTAAATAAATAACAGAGCATTAAAATATACATAATATGACCGTTGGATAGATTAAATAATGATAATGAAATCAAGGAAGCGTCAGATTCTCCGGAATAGTAGGTTTGGATATCAGTCGCCTTGAGTTATGGTAGGTCTTTATATCGATAACCTCTTCTATTGGTAACCTCTTATGTAACGGTAGCCTTTCTATCGGTAGACTTCATGTCTGTCGGTAGACTTGATTGTTAGCGGTAGACTTAATGTACCGATGACCTTTCGTGTAACGGTAGCCTTTATGTACCGGTAGCTTCCATAGTATATCGGTAGACTTCTTTGGTGTATTAGTAGACTCCCTTCAGTAACTTCTCTGTAATGGTTACCTTCACGTAACGGTGGACTTTACAAATCGGCAGCTTTGTTTTGTAATGGTGACAACTTGTATGTTTAAGCATTCTATTGGCAGAAAGGGTTAAGTTAATATATATACATACAGTAACAGAATTCTCTATAAATATTATAATATATGAATATGTGCATATTGTACAGAAATACTGAAATAAGTAATTAATTTTTTATCAATATAGGCATTATCAAACTATAATTGAGAATAATTAGGATTATCAGAATATGAGTTTAACTAATTCTCCATAGGGTTAAACAATAATTTTATTCCATCCTATAAATCCTTAAAGTATTATTAATCCATGATTATGAAATAAAATTATAATCACACATATACTAAGATTTTTTTATGTTTATTTCTGGACCATAATTTATCTCAACATCAATCAATTGGGAAAGAAAATTAATCGTTTATATAGGGGACTACCAACTCACCAACTGATATAATTTGATTTCCATTACCACGTTAAAAAAATTGAGATAATGATGTATTAATAGAATATTTATGACTATAATGGTATTATTATAATTTATAATATTTTATATCACATCTATCTTCTTACTATCCAATTCATCGACAAATTGTAATATCACTCGTCTGTATGCAGGGAATACCACCTCCACAATCTAATATGATATGGTTTTCATTTTACATTGACATAGATTTTAATATAAATAAATTAAATTTATATATGTGATAAAAATTTATTCTATAATGTTAAATTACTCTTTTCATTCCATTCATTCAATTGTTCATGAAAATGGGATCAATATTCTTTCATTCATACGACCTACCATATCCATGAACAGTGTAATTAATTTATTATCGTTAAATTTAATTTCTTAATTTATTTAAATATATAATGAATATATATTATATTTATATTCTGTATAATATTATTTATATATTTTATAAATGATGAATATAAAAGGAAATAAAGTAGAAAACGAAAACATACATGAAAAAAAATATTATTACCAAAAACATGATTTTAACAAATATTTATTAATAAATGGGTAATAAAAAGGTCATAAGTAAATCATATATGGTATGATATATATGAATATAGTTTTGGAATAGATTTATAACAATATAATGTAAAATATATCATGTTTTATAACATATAAGAAGTATGGTGAGACTTATGGTAGGATATTTTTCATCTAACAATTATTTCTGTATGAAATATGGCATATTCACCACTTATTTTTTTATTGTATATAACTACCATGAATATATTTTGTGATTATTATGTTAATAAATATGGGATGTACATATCTAAATAAGGTTATTTATATATTAGAGATTATAATATTAACGATATTATTGTTTTTATAAGTTTATGTTACGATCTTATTATTTTCCGTGATTTTTTGTTATGTTTCTAATTATTAAATACATTTATATACAAATCAAGAAACACTTTAATTAAATTATCCTTAAATTATTTCATGAAAGTACAGGTTTTTTTATCATTATCATCTCATTATGTACTCGATATTTTAAAAAATATTTTAAAGGAATACAAAATTTATTTCAATATTAGGTGGAAAATTCTTTTTTAAAACATGCATGTTTTTAAAAATGATATAAATATTGATATAAATATTCACAATTGATTCTTAAATTAATTTTCAATATTTTTTGGAACATCAGAATAAAATTTAAAATTAATCTTATTTATTGTTATCTGAATAAAGATCTAATCAATTTTTTACCGAAAATGTGAAATGATTCATTCTTTTAATGTGTAAAACATGAATGATTTTTTAGGTATAAGATCTTCTCAAAGACATAAATATTCCTTTAAAATATTCCAAGGTTATTCAATAATGAAATATTTTAGGTATATTAATATTCTATATAATATTATTCGTAAATTAAAGTATATTTTCCTTATGAATTATTTGATGATATTTTTTTGAAATTTCGGTTTTTATGGACATAAACTATTGGTATTGATATGTTATATATGGGATATACTTGATTAGACTATAATTTTTATTTCAAATGATTTATTTTGTTCAGGTTGAAGTAATTTTTATGAAACTCCTTCCCTTTCCATGAGTTGTTCAATGATAAATTAACGAAGTAATTATGAAATCCAATTCCTTTTCAATAGATATATGATTATTAAATGATTATGAAACCCATTTCGTTGTTTGGGTTATATAATAATGATGTTTTTATGAATCCTATATCCATTCTATGTTTTATTATATGATGATTTTTTTTTATATTTTAGACCACAAATGTAAGGAGTTTTTGATTTTTGGTATATATATCTCCCTCTAATTAAATATAAAATTATTATGGTTTATGATATCAAATAGTACATGAGATGTTATCAAAATTTAAAAAATAATGGGTATAAGGGAGGACATCCCATGATGGAAAAATTTGGTACATGGATGATTTTTAAACCCCAATATTGGTACTTGTTTGGTAATCCCATGCCTAATACGATATGAATTTCTTAGTGGGTATACTTGAATTTTTTTTCTATATGTATATGTATTCCTCACAACATTATATTATACCAATGAAATTATATCACAAATCATGTTCCTTGATTCCTAAATTATTCATGTATTATGAGCCACAAATATTTATTCCATAACTCAATTTTATGATATATGATATGAAGAGTGTGGTTATAAAATGTTATTCTCATGTTATCATACACTTATGATAATGTTATTTTATTATCTCCAACATATTTCCATATTGATAATCTATTATCACACATTATTATGTTTCATTTCACTAGGTTATGAAATAATTTATTATTCTTGATATGTAATTTATGAATAAATTTTTGTCAGATGATGTGACTCACTTTTGGAAAATTAATTTCAGTGTCAATGTTTCCAAATTAATTATACATGAATTATTCTATCATGGTTCATTATGAAATATAATAAATATTAATATATAATGATGTAATAACTAGCTGCAATATGTTTGTGAATAATTATATGTAATTAAAGAAATATTTTCTTATCCTTTGGAAAATAGAATAAGAAATTTTGGGTGGAATCCTTACAAATATCTATTAGGATAAGTAAATGTATATCAAAATTTCCTATAATTTTGGTGAATGATAAAGATAGTGGATTCTAGGAAATTAAATCCTTATCTAGATAAATAAAGTGGATGAAAATCAATAATAATTATTCCTAGGTGTAATAAATTTGAAAATTCTGCATTTAGTTATATTAAATCTTTAGATAGTGCATTATAATGAGCCTTACTACACAATAGGTTTAACACTCCAATGTAAAATGTTTTGGAAATTCAACAATTCATTATGATCCATGATGAATAATTTGAATAATAACCATAATTATACATGGACACGACTATGGTATAATATAATGAAAATAAGTCATTATAATTTCTATATTGTATAAGTGATTTCTATTGAAAATGTGGTTTGATACTATGATTTTTTTTATCACACAATAATTTTTCTATTACTCAATGATTTTTACCCCAAAGAACTATGTTAATGATTTCTATTATAAATAAATAATTTATTGACCTTTCAATTTAAAAAATATCATGGGATTGGAAATAAAAAACAATGTTTCTACGTAACATAACATACTCAAGATATGAATCATGATGAAATTGAAAATGAGAATACAATGGAACAACATTATGTTCAATCCAATATAAGGAAACACTGCCATTATTTTTGTGGTTTGAGCAAAGAACTAGTTTCCTAGCATTGTATCAGAACAACTAAATGTTATTTTCTAGTTATCGAGTGTTTCAGTGAAGAAAATGTAATTTTTATTATATTATTTTGAAGGTGATATAGTTCAATGGTAAAATATTATCAAAAATATAAGGAAATATAAATAAATAGAATCCATATAGTAAGGAGAGGTTAAGAGATTATTTCTCAATAATTATTTTCCTCTTATTATTCATATGAAAATATAGAAAGAATTTCTCAAAACCAAAATAAAAGGACTATTATAATTTTTGTAACTATGAGGAAAATTTTATATTACATGTGAGTTATGTTTATGGTATTATCATCTAACAAAAAATGTATGTTTGATCTATTATTTAGATGATTATAATAAATTATTTTATATATGATTTCCGTAAGAGACTTTAGTAGTGGTGAAGAAATAATTCAATGTACTATTATGGAAAATATAGATATTTGAGTTACCAATAAATATCATGGTTTTGAAAATAATTGAATGATGGAATGAAGATGAAACTCTATGATCCGTAGAATTAAGAAGATTAAATTTTCATAATGCCTAATTTTTTAAAGGAAACATACATTAATTTTTATTTGAGGATTAAAATAAGTGATTTATCTAGTGAAATGAAGTTCATAAAGAGGAATATTTCTGAATATATTGGAAGAATTTAGATAATAATATCAGTAAATTGAAATCTTCATTGAATTTCCCTCCCATAATTTGGTAATTAAATCTCAATATGTTTGGTAATTATTATAACCCTTACTAAAATATGATGAAAAATGACGATAGTCAGTGTCAAAAACCACATAATATATATGACTTTGGTAAATATCATTTGATCACTATTTTTGATCATGGTATTGATAACAATGTAGTGCAGGGTACACTTTTCAACCACTCTTGAACTATAAATGTATTATTTTTCATTGGATCTAGTGAAATTTTTATATATGAATAATTTGGTAAGGTTATAATAATGATAAATCCATTAATATATATATTTATTAAGGAAAACACCAAAATGTCATGATGATCGCATACAATGTCTATTATTCATCCTAAATTGATGTTTGTGGGAGTATATTTTAAAAAAATAATTATATTCTACATAAAGTTGATTTTGATGTTATATTTGGTTTTTATTGGATTTATTTATATAAATCCCACATTAATATTAAATTAAGTGAATTCATGATTGTTATTACAAACTAAACAATGATCTTCTTCCAGGGAGATGATTTACATGCAACTCCATTGGAATAGTCTTCCATTAAATGTGACATGATTAATTTTTAAAAGGGGTGGGTTATAAACTCAAATTAGATATTATTCCTATTTTGTGATGAATTTATATAAGAGTTTCATAGTAAGATGATAAATCCTGAGGTTGATTTATCCATAAAACATCTACTTAGTTCCACATCTATTCAATTGAATCCATATAGAATGTGTCTGATTTTGATGAAAAAAATTAAAAATAAACACCTGGTTAGTTAAACAAGATATTTATTTTATCGTGTTTGTCATATTGGATAAGACATGTACATTATTATAGGAATACATATAGATTGATGTGAATCTTGATTGATTATCAGGGGAGAACAAGTTAATAATCAAGAATAAGTACCTTCAACCACATATGATTGATTTGAATGACTAAATATATAAATATATTGAATATTTCCCAATTTATATTTGATTCTGATATAATCAATTTTAGACAAAATATGGGTCATTTACCAAATATAGTTTTATAAACAATTTATGGGGACTATGAATATATAGGGATTCAATTTGTTCTTACTGATCCTCCCTCAATGTTCATGGATTTAATTAACTGATTATTCAGAGAATACCATGACCAAATTGTGGTAGTATTTATATTCTATTTTATTATAAAATGGAAGGGAAATAAAGAGAATCACACTAACCAAAAAATTGTAGTAATGACACTATCGATAGGGAAAGTGTATGAAAATATAAATCTTGTTTTTAATTTGGGATACAAAAGGTTTCATTTTTTGGTAATATAATTTCATCCAATGGTGTATCAGTAGTTTCATTAGTTACATAGACCATTGGACATTGGCCATGACCAAAAAAATGACTATGATTAGAAATATAATGGTTTATCTCTGAAATAATTCACAAATGTTTGGAAAATTAATAATGGATTTCCAATCTTCTAACCATGTAAAAATGGAAAAGATCCACTTTTCTATGGAAAGATGAATTTGAGGAAATTTTCAAGTATTTGAATAGAATATTAGTTATCACACCTATTCTTAGATTTTCTTATAGTGGATAAGAGGATGTAATATATATTGATACATAAAATAATGAACTGGGGTGATTTCTTCTATAGAATGGTGTGGTTACAGCTTATGCTTCATTGAAATTGAATGATAATGATAAAATTCACCCAAGATATTTCTAGAATATGATGTGGAATTTTTTTAATTAAAAACATGGATAAAATATTTTTTTGGATAAATTTTTTATATATATACACTCACACAATATTTCATATAATGTATTCTCATTGATGGTATAAAACATTCTCCATAGATTATGGTTGGAGATTACTAATGATTATGAATCTATAATATTTTTCCACCTTGGGAAAGTAATCATTTTTTCTTATTCATTGAGTTAAAATCAACATTCTTGTTTATCTATGATAAGGATCATAAAATTTCCAGTATTTATGAACCTGAGATGGTTAGATCTATAAATTTTGAAGCCAAATAAGAAATCATATCTCTCTAAAACAACTACTCAACTATAGATACATTTAAATATTAATATGGAACAAATGGGAGATGTATAGCCATATAAGAAGATAAAATTTTTCATTATTATAACCTTCATAATGATGGGGTTATAAATTTCAAGAACATTGTATGTGATTCAACCATAAAAATTTTGAATAAGGTGTAATTATAGGAGGATCATAGTTCTTCATTCTCTATTCATTATATAATTACATTGATGTATAATAATCTAAAGAGTGTATCTTGTGGGCCTATTTGAAAAGAGAGATTTTATAATATATATGTAAATTATTTTTATGTTAAACTTTTAAGGACGTGTGGAAAATTATGAGGAGATTCAAAAACAATTTCAAATTCTTGAATAAAAATAAGGAAACAAAATTATGTATTTGGTCACTAGAAAGCCCAAAATATTTAAAAAAATAATGCATTATTGGTTGTAGTAGATCTATGTAAATATTCATCACACATCATCAATATTAGATATTACTTTTTTCTAGAATACATTAACATGTTATACATTATGGATGTGGAAAGTTTCAAGGTGTACAACATTACATTGTATCTTATAGGGAATTGAGGATTACCTCAAATTTTTTGGACAACTCGTTAGTTATAACATTATATAATATTTTGTTTCATAATTTTGTATCATCATCATAAATATATTCATTCTGAGAGATTAATTTACATCATATAAAAAATATTGGTGTATTTTAATATGGATTTAAAAGTGGTATAGGATTTTCACAATACTCTCGTTGAGTTTTCATACAACAATAACTTTCACTCAATTATAAAGATAGATCCTTATGAAGACCATTATGGATATATGAGAATAATCAAATTTACTAAGGATTTTTTGGATAAAATATTCTCTTGAGTGTTTAGAAATATGATGAAATTGAATAAAAATCCATTGAATTTTAGCGACACATAAGGGAAGAAAAAATTTGGGACAAAAGTTATACTCATAGTTGTGGTTGGGATCTTAAATTCGATATTTTTTAAAAGGTGCATCTAATAATTTCATCAAGGATTAAATTTATTAGTTTTAGGAAGAAATTAATGTTAATACATAGGTATATTGGATCCATGGAAATTATTTATCGAGTAGGGACAATTTCTTATTGTTGGAAACACCGGAAAACCTCTCTCATGTCAACGATTGATTCTATTTATCTATTATGATGAAGTAAATTCCTTATCTATCACATGTAATAATCATAATGGCTATAATAACAGAATTTTTTTTATTAATAATAACGGCTGGATATTCTGAAACAATGAAAACAAGTTATACAAAAAACTACTCACCTTTTCACTATTTTGTGGTGAAACCAACAATTTTAATAAGTGGCATGATAACCTGAGTGTATAATGAGGAATAGGTATTGTTTCCTATTTATTACTAAGTCCTGAATTTGAGTCTAAAATAATAATTAATTTGGAGTGAAATTTAACCCCCTAGGATTTTATTATTTTTACCACTATATACTTAATTTCTTCAAAAATCGCATTCAACTCAACAATGTGTAATGTTGAACCAAATCATGCTATTAATATTATAATTAAACATGACCATTATAATATTACCATTTTAATAATATGAATAACTTTTTTCATATATATGTAAAATGGTTATATATAATGAAATCCTATTGATAAAAAGAACTTAATTTTTAGTAATGTGTTTATAAAAATGGAAAAAAATATCATCTTAGAAAACAAGTACTATTTTTTGAAAAAAATTTAAAATTTAAAAAAATAAAAATTTTGTGAAAAAATTAAAAACATTGTTTGAAATATAAATTATTAAAATATCATTTAGTGACTTATTGATTATTTTTAGCAAATATGAAATTTTCAACGAATAGTAAAAATTATTTTAATTAAAAAAAGACTTTTTGATTAGAGAAAGTATAAGAAACATTTAATCTTAATAAGGTTTTAAATGATAAATTAGTTAAGTAATATATTTATTAATAAAATTTATTTCATTATAATAATTTTCATTTTTTGAATTTGGTTATTAAAATATTCAATTCTTTTGAAAATATTCTCTTAGGAAATCGATTTTTCTCTTGCATGTCTGGGTTTAATTATAAATTAAACTATTTAAAACTGTTTTATGGAATTAATTAAAATGTAATCCTTGTTTATAATAATAATATTTGATATTTTAAAATAAATTCAACATAATTTTTTGAAAATATTAATTGTAAAAATACTAAGAACTATATGATGTTCTTAAAGATAAAATAGAAATACATGGAGGTTAAACTAAAAAATTAAAAAATAAAATGAGCTAGAATCATTTTAAATTTATTTTTATGGTCATGTATCTAAGTTATATAAAATAAGGTTTTATAATTACCCATTTTTATACCATTTGATTACTTAATCATGGTTACTTCTTTTTAAATTTAAAAATTGTATGTCTGTCATTTCCATCACTTATATAAGAGAACCTCC
Organism: Viscum album; assembly: GCA_963277665.1. Taxonomy (NCBI): domain Eukaryota; kingdom Viridiplantae; phylum Streptophyta; class Magnoliopsida; order Santalales; family Viscaceae; genus Viscum; species Viscum album. The sequence continues at coordinate 1,820,990,155 of OY728125.1, forward strand.
TTTCATCTCCTATAATCACTTCCAAAAACCATTTTTCCCCCAAAACAAATCTCAATACAATATTCACATACCTACCAATATCCTATAGGCCTTATTATTTTTTTAAACCCTCATATTAATTATTTCAATGTAAACTTAATGGAGTTCCTTAAAGAAGAGGTATAGTCATTTGAAATGCATTTTCATTTTATTTTATCTTATTACTCGACATATTACTTATCCATAATTATATAATATCATAATTAAATAAAATTTACAGATATTTTATTATTTTAATATTATCAACTATATGTGTGTTATCTTACATCTTGTGGGAAATGAAACTCTCGATTGTCTATACGTCAGACCAATCCCTCTCAGACCCTTATAATTAATTTTCCATCACATCCTTTCCTAGATTGATATAAATATAGATTAATTATTATATAAAAAATTCATGAAATTATTTTCCTAATATATAATTTCACGTCTAAATTCATACCTTCCAATCCAGTAAAAATTGACAACATCACTTCTTTGTAAGTTCAGAATATCCCTTATAAAGTTATGTGATATATTTTTCATTTTATATTAACATTGATGGTAATAATGATATATGAAATGAATATAAATTATAAATATAATATAAAAATTATAATTTAGTGGTGAATTAATATTTACATTCCTTTTGTTCAATCCATTGAAAAATGGAAACATTGTTCATATGTACATACAACCTATCATATCCAAGAATGATGTAATTCATTATCAATGATTACATTTAATGGATTACAATGAATAAATATATAATTAATTTATATGATATTTTTATCATGTTTTTAATTCTATATATCATGTAAATGTGAAAAAATTAATCGGGCCAAAAATACCAAATATAAATATACATGAAAAATAAAGAAGTTATTACCATAAACATGATAATAATAAACAATTAAAAAATGTATTAAAAAGGTAATGGGTAAATAATATATGTTATTATATATAAATATAATTTTAATTAATATATATATATATAATTAACCTATGTTTTTTATATTTTGTGACATGATTTGTTTGAATTAATTCATGACATAAGTTAAGGAATTTTTCATCTCGCTTTTATTTTTGTGGGAAACATGCATTATTCACCACTTTTTTCATTATCATGGTTTATATATTAACAATGAATTAATTTTTATGATATCAATCATGATAATTATTGTATATTAATATCCATATATACTTCCTTATTTTATATGGCTTATGATTGAAATTTTACAAATCTTGTAAATTCATTATGATCCAATCACATTTTTATCAGGATTGGTTGTGATTATGATTCGTATGATTAGATAGTAAGATATACTACTATATTTAAAGTTTATTTTCCATAATAATGGTTTAATTATATTTTTATAGAATTAAAATTAAATAATGAAAACAACCATTACTGTTGAATTTTTTATACTGTGGATGTGAATCAATTATACCATCCTTATCCATTCCCTTGATAAATTATTATTATTATATAGATATTTTTATGAAACCACACCAATTTCTAACAATTATTCTCTGATGAATATGAGAGATGATTATGATCCCCAATTCCATTTTAGGGGTTATGTAATGATGAAATGTTTACAAATTCGATTCCCATTAATTTGGATATGTTATGATGAAATGAAAATGAAACCTATTTAATTTATATATTATATGATATGATAAATGTTTTATGATACTGTGTAACAATAAAAAATAGTTTATGTGATGGGTGGTAATTATATCCTCCACCAATTCATTGTGTAATGATTAATGTTATCTGAGCATATATGGAACATGTGGGTTTTCCCAAGACCAAAAAGTGTGAATATGAGAGGTAATACACTGCCTAAAAATGAGGGCACATGGGTGGTTATCACAACCTCAAATTTGGTATATTGGATATGTCTTACCTGGTATCATTAATATATATTTTTATATACATATATTTATGATACATATCTATATCTTATGATAATATAATGATTTCATGGATTAGGTTCATTGATTCCATTATTATGCATGTCTTTGGAGTTTTGATGTTTTATTCTATGACGTAATTTTATGATATACGATGTTAAAGTTATGGTTTTGAAAAGTTATTATAATTTACTTATAACATGATTTCTATGTTATATTCATATCCCATTAGTTTACCCTTACTGGGAATCAAAGATATTTATTTCTTATGTTTCATTTCCACAGATTATACTGTAAGATAGTATAAAATATATATATAAGAAGGGTTTATGTTAAAAATAAATTAGTGTTATATGATGTATATCACTAAAGGACTAGTTGTTTATCTATCCAATATTTCAAAGATTCTATGTATAAAAGATTCTAGCATATATAATTAGGTTGTGCAATGAATATTATTCTATGAAGATATAATATTTGTTCAGGATATGAGCTGGTATTTATAATTTCATACATTTTTCGTGAATCTTTTTCGGGATATAAATCACTATGAATAGAAAACAGTGTAAAAATCCATTTCATCATAAAAATTTTGAATCTAACAATTTTTGTATTGAATCAAATGGTTGTAGACTGGTATTTATTCATCCATGTGTTTCCATATTATATTTTTCATCCCCTTACATACCTACATATAAATATCAATAAGAATGTGGAATTTAGACCCTAAAACATTCTATATTAGTATTATATTATATGTGGGTTTTTATATCACTTTTATATATTCTTATCATTAATGAGATTATATTTATCTTTGATTTTTTTTGGAATGTTATGTTTTAGAGTTACATTACATTATTTTAGAGAAATAAACAGTAAAATGATGAATTTAAAATTATTTATTTTCGTTACCTTATTAATAATTTCATTAAAAAAACATATTTTATCCAACATCAACATATAACCCCATTAGATTCAAATTATTTGGTCGCTCATATACACCAGTTTAATCATAAATAAATTACAACAATGAATACATACTTTTTCCATGAAATTTTAAAAAACTTTTTTAGGTTTCCATTATATGATAAAACTATTTTCATATAGTCCCTTCATCTGTTTAGTAGATACCCTAACAAAAATTAGTAAACTAATATTTCCTCAATTCATTTCAAAAAATAATATTCTATACACTATCGTTGATATTATTAGTATAAATTTAATTTTGTAAACCGATTATCATAGTTGAAACATAATTATAATTAAATGTTCCCTCGACTATGGCTAGACATTAAAATTAAATATGATTCCACAATATCTCATTATATTTTAGGCATTTTTATTTCATCATATTTTGGTTGAGGGAACTTATTCTACATTTTTATTTATAAACATTATTTTTTATTCATATTCTTATTATTTTTATGTGGATATGACATACATAATTAAACATGTTTGATGAAATTATTTATTAATATTAATTTTATTCAAATAAGATATCTTATATTATAATTAAGGTAATCGTTATTTATTTTTTATAAAATAATATAATTATCTAACCATTCCAAAACAAATATCTCATATAAATATTATTTTAATATATCAATGAATTAGTTCAAATTGATTTAGATTATTTGAAAATTTTAATCTTCAAAATAAATCATGAATAAAAAATAAAACAAATTATAATGAACATAGAAAATAGAATAATTGCGTGATATGATCATATGGAATTATGAATAGTCTTTTTTACCGACTTTTTAAATACCAACCATAACCCAAGGTGAGAAATTCGATTAGATTTAACTTTATGGAGTTGCAGGATCCACCATTGACTTTTGATGTCCCATAGTTATAATCATCTCAAATCAAACCTAAACTCCATGATAAAAATGAGAACTAAATACATTACAAAATAATACCCAACTCTATGTTTGGGGAACCAAGATATCATAGTAACATAAAATAATCCACAAGCACATAATCAATTATATAATAAAATATGGAAAGATTATATTCAAATTATAAAATTAAATTTTTTAATAGATATCTTATAATACTAAAGAATATGTAATTAAATCTAAAATATAAATTTTCTAGTCAAATAAAATTACCATTCAGTACAAGGAGCAAAAATTTCACTCTGTAATTCATTAAACTTTTCAAAATGTCATATTTCTGATAAATATACATGAATTTCTTTAATAATTAAAATTAAAAAATATATATATATAACTTATTATTTTTGAAATTTATTTTCCTTCATACAAAATTATATTCAAATAAATTATTTTTTTAATATAAGTAATATATATTTTAATAATTTAGAGATAATATTTTTCATGGAATGTCATTTTTAAGAAAATTTATTATATTATATTTAATATATTAAATCCCATATTTTGTATTTAACAAATACCCAATATGTATTATCACACAATATATAGTGTTTCATATATTATGTATAGTAAAATCAATATAATATATTGTTACACAACAAATAGTCCAACATGAAATTTCATGATATAAATGTTTTTTATTTACTTGGGTTCAAGTAGAATCGTCTTTACAAGGTGAATTACAATATCAAATGTCTAAAATATACCTGATGCGTAACACTTGAAATTTCAATGAAGTACAGAAGATGTTCAATGACCTTTTCTGATGTGTAATTGTATATTATAAATAGTATTTAATAATATTTACCCTTTAGACAAGTAATGTTTTGATAATTAATTATCATGTATCCCGTGTGTTATGGAACATGTTACCCAACATGTATATGTAGTTACACAATAGTTTGTTGTCAACATATTATTTTGATTGGTTACCAGTCGACACATAGTGTGTAATGATGCCTCCTACTGATCCTCATGATGAGGAAAACATTATATGGTGATTAATTCATGTGGATATATACAACATTTTCATGCCAAGTATACAATGTATATCACATTTTAACTTTGGTTACACACTTTTTTTCATTAAACTGAATGTAATGGTTCCCCATACTATCCAACACAACTTCATATTATTTAATCAATGCTCTCAGTGTCTGGTAAAACCCACTTATTAAGTATGTAGTTTAACTATTCATATAGTGTAACTACTTTATATTACTAGTTACCTTTTCAACTCACTATGTGATTAGATAACATTCATCAAGTGACTTTGGATAACATATGACCATTACAATTGTGGTGAATAGCATATCATTGTTGTTAGACTCATAATAGATATCTAAAGTGGAATACCTGAACAATACCACAAAAAATTGATCAAATTAAATAAGTATTCCTATAAATAAGAAAATTATCTAACTAATTTCATCTAAAAGTTTCATGGTATATGAGAAGAAATAGGAGGGTTCTCAATATGGGGTTTTCATAGATTTCAATAGATTATATCCACACATAATATGATAAATCAACCCAAAAAGATCAAAATCAATAAAATTTAATAGGTAATTAATTTAAATATAGAATAATCACATTATAAGAAATATCATTGATAAAATTTTACATCACCTTCCTTTTTATCATTATTGTAGATAATGTAATTGAGGATTACTTTAAATGTGTCATAACAGACTTTACGTGTCATAGAACAACATTCATGAAATTCTAGGTGATAAAATTATATAATATATTTCTTCAAACCATTCACCATTGCTCACTAAATTGGTGTCTGGATATCTATCAATGTTCTTAAGAGAAGGATAAATTTTATATTTCTCTATATGTATTGACAAAATTCAAGATAATGTGTTATTGTTTTTTCAAAATTTCAACATTTATAAATTGGTATAATTTTGAAAATATATATAATGTTAAGTAAAGAAAATTTCACAGTGTTAATATTCTTATATTTACTCTATGTTTCCTTCTGTCAAAATATAATAATAATAATATTATTATTATTTCATTATTTTTATATTCCATAAATTTTATTAATTATAATTATTACCCATAAATGTTTAAATTACTATGTATTTAAGTGACAGAAAAATATATTTTTTTCATTAGTTTATTAAAATAAATTTACATCATCTATAAATTTAGTTATTCATTAAACCTAAAAACAATATATCGATTTAAACTTTTTCATATATATGAATTATATATTTATTTATATATTTTCATTGAAATGATCAATAAATATATATTTATTTATTATCACATGAATAATTAAACATGATAAAGAAATTAACACACTAAATAAAAAACTAAATATTCATTAATAAATTTATGAAATAAAATATTACTAGAATCAATACTATTATCCAAACTATAAATTTTTTACCTAAATGAAATTCAATATAATTTGAGGAAATTAATAATACACTTAGTGTATAAACATATATGGCCCATTATCAATGGAAATTATTAATCTTAAAAAATCTCTATGAATATTGTCTAGTAATTGATCATGTCACCCATAGAAAAATAATATAAAATGCTAACCATATTAACAAGATACTATGTAATATAATCATTTTATCTCTCATTTTCTCCCCATGAATGATGTATACATGTCTTATCACACAACATGCTCGGTTTATCATTGACAACCATTATTTACGGAACTCTTATATTTACATCCATAGACATGGAATTTTTCAAATTGTATTATTGTAATTAGTGTGTCATTGATATATACATCTATTAATATATTATAGAAAAAATCTATTTTATGACTTATTTAATTGTATCTATTTTGATAATATTTAGACAATTGTTTCATTCCTCATCGTGATCATATTCTATCATGGTTTTCATTCATGTAATGAATTACATGATTAATTTTAAACATTAAAAATAATCTATTATATACAAAATAGTACACACCTTCACATATAGTGATATTTAATAACACTTAAATAATTTTTGAATATTTATTGGTGAGTGTGTTCTCATTACATATTTCCATAGATATCATTAGGTGATAAATACTTGAGAAAATATTACCAAATACTTTTGATACTTCAATAAATGAATGTTATATATTGAACATGTCTATTCATATTGATTTATTTATACCGATTGATATATTTTTAAAAATTTATTATGATATAATTAATAGATTTTCGTTATATCATGCGACTATTATAACCATTAAATGTGAAAAATATTTTGAAGACATTATGACATTAATGATTAAATTACGAAAACATAATATATATGAGTTTCGAATATATTTTTCTAGAATAAATTACAATTTAATTTGGTTCATCGGTACCAAATTTAAAAATCATCCTATTTTATAAAAAAACTCGTGGAAATAATCATATCAATATACATATGATACTCTCGTTGAAATACTAATCTATATTGTTGCCATAAAATAAATTTCAATACAGCATAGAAAAAACACCTATAAAAGGATACATTTGTATAGAAAAGTAATTCTGAGAACAAACAAATCTATGGATATAACTATATATCAAATATCATCATTTAAATCATCATATTCACTATTAGGAGGATAGATAGTATGAGTCTAATCACCAAAAATCATAATCTGTACTGCATGGGAATGAAGAGGGGTCTCCAAATGGATGAATTTCCATAATAGGATTCATAATTCATGGAAGCTAAATATAATACACATCACCACCCATAAAATATATCATTTTATATAATCAATCATACTGTAGATATAACCCATTTCTCTCTATTGGACTAATTGGTGGAAAAAATCTTCAAAAAACATCCCTATAAATACCTAACAAATATTTTCAAATAATAAATAATCAATGTGGATCGGTATAAGAACATTTCATTATTATTATCATCCAAAATAAATGGGTGAGATATTTTATAATTTATATCATCTCACTCTTACAATTGAGTGAGTGAGACTTCCAAGTATAACCCTATCAATATCCAATATCTACTAGTATACATTACTCACAAACATAATTATATTACATGGTGGAGAGTACACATATGAAATTTATCAATCTTAAATATGGTTCACTAAAATCATTAATACAAATATTTCTATTTAATTTTTTTGATTAATACATAAAAAATAATATACCCCTATATATGAAACCCATATTAATTGAATGATAATTCAAAAATATGAAGATATTTTATTAAATTATTTAACTAGCCTCATGGGAACACATTTATTAATACAACCCATATGATAATATGGGGAATAAATATTATAAAAATCATTATTCATCTATACAGTCATTAATTGATATACTCACCACTAGTAGAAAACCTCTCATGTAAATAATTTTTTATAATAATAATAGTTTTTTAATCAACAAGCTGGGACTCAAAAAATTGTTTATTCATATATAATTATTGTAGAAGGAAATTAACCCCATTATATATGATAATAATATATTTAAATGATTGAAATCAAAAAAATAAATCCCCTCTGATAAGGAAGGATACTATCAACACAGTCCCCCCAAACCCAGTGGCTCAACACCATCCCAAAACAAATTGATATATTGGGACATGACATCAGTCTATCGACCACTAATAATTCTAAAGAACTAAATAGGTAACACTGACAATTAACTAAATCTGTTTATAAGTTTATAATAGAAATATATATATATATATATATATTATAATTTTCAAATTTAAATATGATACATTATATAAATACCATCTTTATAAATAATTAATTTTTAAATATGAATAATTTTTAAGCAAATAGATGGAATCTGAATCAAATGTTGATATAGTAATGTTGAATAATAAAATATTGTTTGGATATCAATAATTAGTTCCTTCTGTCACAAAATGCAGTAAAACTTTTCATTCATGAATTATTTTTCCATGATTAAATAGTTGATAATGATGAAAATTTTTTCTAGATAAGATGGAAAAAAATTTATCAATAGTGGAATATAAATTAGTCATAAAAAGTATAATAAAATTTTGTATGAAAAGAATTTATATAGTAATTGGAAAAAAATAATACATATATATTGATTGGTATATATGATAATGTATATGATAATAAATATCACAATGATGAAAGTATGGTCCTAGTTGAAGAAAAGATTTTTGTTTGTTGAAATCAATATTGGATGATAAAAAATTATAATTTATATTATTTAATACATTTACTAATATGAAGACATCATATTCCATACTAAAATAGATAATTTCATTCCTATATATGTATAGAATGACACATGATTTAATGAATTGTTATTTTCCTTGAAGGATATGTTATAAGATGATAAAGGACATTATTTATTATAATTTATCGAAAAATTTATATTATGTTCTATCATCATTACATACAAATTTGTACATTTATATCATAATAAATTTATAATGTACCACAATTATTGATGTTCACATATGAAATAAAAAAAATTTAATGGAAATTGTCATAAAAATTATTAATCAGGTGTTTGAATAAAAAATCATAAATTAAAATCATTTGATGTTTTATAAAACTTTTTTTAAATTTAGAGACTATAATAAAATTGATGTGTAATATAGATAAAATAATTCCAAAATAGAAAAAATGATATTCAACAATTTATCCCTAGAAGGACATAATTGTTCTTTTATATCCAATATTTTGAATGGATGTTAGAAACCTCTATCTAGAAATATATGTAGATCCAATAAATCCTTTTTTGGTATAATGAAACATAAAATAGTAGACATATAATTATGTAAAAAATTATATCATTTTATCAAGGTCAATTATAATTTTAATGCACATTATGTTGTCACATCCAATTTTTTAACTAAATCATGATAGTAATGATATTGAATGTTTAATTGGATCTTCAAATTTTTGATATAAAATTATTGTGTAATGGGTCTATTATAATGTGTAATTATTATAAAAAAAATTATTTCATTTTTCAATGCATTTTGTTTCAAATTATAAATGAGTTTCTTAGTTAAAGTAACTTTTCAGGGTAAAATTTATTGTTAATTTAGGTTTCCCCATACAAAAGAAATTACGAACTTATTTAGGTTCAATAAAACTATCAAGATAATATTTCAATGACATTATAATTTCTTATCATTTACCAAAAAATACCTATCATTGATATCAACATCTTAAGGAAATTTTGAATAATTGATCCGAGAAGACCGTAGCATTACAAACAATGTCTTTTACATCTTTTTTCTTGAATATTCATTACATATCAATATAAATAACACCACAGAACCAATATTATGAGTTTATTTAGAAAATAGATACATAAAAAATTTATTTTAAAACATTTTAATTATCTCCCACAAATAGTTCTCTCACAAGATACCCTTTTTAACACATTATATATAATAATATTCTTCCTAACTAGAAGAATTAAAACCTAAATATGGTGAGAATATATTCTTGGTATGGGTAAATATAAGAGATGTCAATTAAAAAACATATGTTGTCATATTATTAGTATGTTGGTATATTAACATAATCATGTTACATTGTAATAGTTATTTATAATCATTCCAAATTAATAATAGTTATAAAACATAATAAGGTGAATACGGATGTTATCATAACTTTAGACATCAATTGTGGGTTTTTGGGAACAATATAAAATATTCATCAACCATGAGAAAATAAAAATGATACATTTTTAACATGAGACTATGGTTATTGAATAATAAAAGAAATCATAAGATACTTCAATGCTCAACATAGAGAAATTTGAATTGTCATCAGCTATTCTAACCAACTTCCCATATCATAATGTTCTTATACTAAACTTTTATACCTTTTTTTTAAAATGGTTTTGGGATGAAACCCTAAATCACATGTCATAACTAGATTTTTCTAACCACTCATTCAATCACAATATAATATGATATAAAATTATTCCCAGTTCATTGGTTGGTAATAAAAGTCAAACACCCACATAACAGAAAATAATATATATGTATTTCATAAGAACACAAAAACCATTGTAATTCCATAATATGTAAATTATCATATTAAAAGGAAATATATTTCATGAAAATGATATTATACATTATCATTAAAAATATAGAGAAAAAAAGGTTATTTTTTTACTAGAGTGTATCCTAATTTAATCATAAGAATATATTTAGGATATTGATTAATTGGAAATACAAATTTTTCAGATAAGTATAAAAAATATATAGAATAAAGAAGAATGAACATTTACCTTTTTGATACATTTTATGATTTTTTTATTAAATAAGGGAATGGAAATTCATTAGCAAAATTATAAAAAATTGGGTTTGAATTTTAAAGTCCAATACATATTGTATAAAAATATTTCATCTTAAAAGATTAATATTCATTAAATAACATGATGATCTATTGTATAATCATTCATGTCAAGTTCCTTTTCAAACACAAACACATAAGAAACTATACCAAAGTGAGTGATGTTATATACCACTAGATTTATCATAACTAGTACCTTTCTTTTCTATATAAAACATAATAAAATTCTTCAAAACATAGACAAATAAAAAATAAAAAAGTAAATCTGAAATGCATGGTAATGATATTCATGGAAGATATCAATATAAAATGAGTATATGGTTTTAAAAATAATAAAATAATATTGGAAAACTATAACCTACATATCATATATCATAATATTAAGACACATAATTAAAATGGGTAGTTCGTAAGACATGAATCATAATGAAAATGAAGAACACGATCCATGAGATCCTAACATTGGAACAAGATATTGATTTGTGTAATATATATTATTGTGGAATGACATTTTCTAAGGTAAAAATCCTAGACATTGAAAAACTGTTGGGATTGATCTAACCACCCATATGACTTTTTTGGGATTTAGATAACCTCTTATATACACATATTTGTACATGGCATTACATCATGTATACCCTGAGAGCTCATTGAAAATTAATCATTTCGTAATGAATTAGATACATTATAGGTCTCGTCCATTATTTATTCCTTAATTTTTTGTTATATAATATTATAAAACATGCATCATATAATAAAATATTGAATAGAAATGCAATTTTTATACATTTCATCATAAAATAACTCATATTAATAAAATGGTTTTGATAAAAAAATTATAAAAATTCCAAAATAAAGGAAATGGTTTTTATAATTATCTAATCAATTAATCATAGAAGAACCTATGAAAAAAAATACGATTCATAAAAATAAATTAATCATAATCATAATACATAAATATAATGAATAAAGATATTATAGTTGGTTCATAACCTTAGAAAAATAAATGTAACACTAAATTTTGGTTTCATTAATGAATATAAATTCCATAAAAATGATCATAAAAATATTATTGATTAATGTAACCATTCAAATTTGAAAACATGTCATTAAAACATTTGAAAATATATAAAATAATGTAGATAATTTAATTTGAAAATGGAATTTACAAACATTTAATAGAATAATTAAATCACTGAGTGATCATGATGGTGAAAATACCATTCATATTATATAAATTAAAAAATATTCTGCAAACATTATTTGTTAAATTTGAAGGGATCCTAATTTGAAAATTGACCAGATAAATATTTTTTATGTTTTTTAAAAAAATTTAAAATTTGATAAAATTTTAATTAAACAATCGTTGAATAACAGTGAATCATTTCATTGAGACACTTTTAGAAAAAAGTGACAATGATGGAATTTGTTTTTATACCATAGAATAAAATAAATTTGGTTTTTCCATAAAAAAAATATCATGTAATTTGTCTAAATAAAGATAGTTTAATGAAATTAATATTTTTAACATTGATAAATAATCATAGGATATTAAATTTCATTAGATTATTATGTGATATAGTATAATATATCATCATTATAACAATTCTCATAAACATTACTCATAAATAATGGGATTTTATCATAAATCATTTACCACTTTGGTAACTTTGGAATCACAATTCTTATAAAACAATGTACATTATATAGATATGTGTATATCATAATTATGAATAGGATAATAATAAAATAAATTCCTTATAATTATATACACCACATGATGGAAATATTTGTTGAATATGGAATGTTTTTCACTTAAAGAAAAGTAAGATGAAAGACCCATTACCACATGTTTCAAACTATTTATGACACATTCAACATTTCTATTTTTAAATATGGGTTTATAATATATATTAAAATACTATAAATATATATGTAATACCAATTATTATTTATTTATGGCCATTTTGTTACTCTAATATTAAAAATTCCATGTTAAAATCACATTTTGTGTAATAACTATTTCATTTTTCAGGTATGACTGTGTTTGGTATATATGGTCCATTTAATTTAAAAATGGTTCAAAAATATACAAATTTGTAACAATAATATAAATATAATATATAATAATTATATAATTATTAAAAATAATCAATTAAATTCAGTGATTGAAAATGAATTACACTGTTTATAGTGACACTAGGTTGTACGTAAGCATATACATTATTTCCAGTTTATCTGCTGATGAAACAAAATGAAACTAAATATTAAATATATTATAAATTTTATAAAATAGTATATATCAATTATTTCATATATATATATATATATATATATATATATTTACCTATCCCTATTACCAACAATGTAAAAATAAAAAAAATGTCACATCCCTTCATGGATGCGATAGTCCACATGCTTGCACATGAGATGGTATTGTGTCCAAAACAATTGGAATTAAAGTATTGTCACGACCCGTTCTCGGGGCCCGTGCCGTGACTACCCCAAGCCCGCCTTCCATAGGCCAGGGGCTGGCGACTAGCACCAAGGCGTAAATTCCCGGTAAACAGGGAAGGCATTGCCTTTATAAGTAACAACCACCACAGAGTCAGCAAGCGGAAAGTAACTACAGAGTGCAGAAAAGTAAAGGGGGCCGGAAATACAAGCCCAACTGTAAAGTACAACTGAAAAGTAAAGTACAGCAACTGAAGAAAAGACGGCGGCCTCATGTCGTCCACTGGCAATCCCACCTGAAGGGTGGGTACAGATAGCCTCCAGGCTCCTCGGGTCCCACGTCCGCTCCGAGCACGTCCCGCCTAGTGGTCCACCTCCAGGTACCGTCCTGCTCCACGCCCCAACCGTGATCAGCGCTGTCCGTCGTCTGCAACCAACACAACAAGGTGCGGGCATAGCCCGTGCAGGGGTGAGTACAACTACTCAGTAAGGACCCTGAGACCCCCGAAGGTCTCTCGAAATCCACAAAGGATATAGCACAAAAGAAGGATGCAATCACGAAGTAACATCTGACTCGACTTAGGTATATGCCCAAACATATACATAAGTCCCCAATTCCAGCTCTGCCCACGAGCTCAAGAACAACTCAATCCACAAAGGAAAGCAAGACTCAAATCCACAAAGGAGAGTAAACAGTAAATCCACATAGGATAGTTCAACACAATCCACAAAGGAGAGTAACATAAGATTCAGCTCAACCAGGTATACTTTTTCAGATGACGTCAAAGATGATCATTGATCCATCTAAGTCGACGGACCCACGAAGGATCGATAGGTACTAACCCCCGCAAAAGACCCACACAGGATCGGGCTCACACAGAACCTGTAGGCAGTGTCTCACACAGAACCGGTAGTAAGGACCCACATAGGATCGGGCTCACACAGAACCTGTAGTAAGGACCCACATAGGATCGGGCTCACACAGAACCTGTAGCACTGATCCACGTAGGATCGCTGAGTGCAGTAGTCGACGCAGTCCACTGAGGATCTCTGCTCTGTCGTCGCCGCAGTCCACGAAGGATCTCTGCTCTGCCGTCGTCGCAGTCCACGGAGGATCTCTGCTCTGCCGTCGTCGCAGTCCACGGAGGATCTCTGCTCTGCCGTCGTCGCAGTCCACGGAGGATCTCTGCTCTGTCGTCGAAGTCACAGCCAGCGCTAGGGTTCCCGCAAAAAGCGAGCTCGTTTAGGAGGGTCCGCTCCACGAGCCGAGAGGCTGATACATCAACTGACACGTAGTCCGAAGTTGATGTATCCAAAAGTTCCGTATCGACAACAGGATCTCAACGCGACAGACGGCGCGTCAATCGGACGCCCGGTCTGAGAGTTATTGGCATTTTCGTCCCAGGGGCCCGGTTGGTTTTTAGGGCAAAACCAACCCGACCGTACTCCGCCTGTATCCGATCCTCGGGCGGAGTATGCCAAAAGTTCCGTCTCACTTAGAGGAATCTGCCACAGCTGACGGTACGTCGATCGGACGTCCGTAGCTCATGTTATGAGGGTTTCCGCTCCGAGGGCCCGGTTGGTTTCGTGTGCGAACCAACCCGGCCGAACCCAAAGTCTTCTGAAACCTTGAGTATAATATACCGAAACGACCGTCTCGATATAAGGATCGCGTAGCCGCTGACGGTTCGTCAATCGGGGGTCCCAGGCCCATGATATGGGCGAAAGACCGAAGAGGGCCCGAAACGGGGGTTCTGGGCCCGGGGCGACCCGGCCCGAACCCCCCCTGGGTCGGCCGAACCGGGTCGGCCCGACCCGGCCCGAACCGGCTAGGCCGGGTCCGGTCCGGCCTGGGCGCGGCCCGGCCGACCGGACCGGCCGCTCGGCTTCGGCCGCGCGGCCGCTTGAGCCGCCGCGGGTCAAACCCGCGGCTTTGGAGAAACGCGGCCCGCGCGGGCCGCGTGCTGGAGGGCCGGACCGCGGACGCGGTCCGGCGGTTCGCCGCCGCCGCGGCTCGGCCGCGGCGGACTCCTCCGGCGGCGCGCCGGGCGCCGCCGCCTCCGGTCGCCTGCGCCGCCGCGCCGGCGACCCGCGCCGCCGCCCCCTTCCGCGGGCCGCCGGAGTTGCTCCGGTGGCCCGTTTTGCCTCCCGTCTGCGCCATTGTTCCTCCCGGGACGCGTCCTTCACTGCGGAATCAACAAATGGCCCTTGCGTCGTGCTTTTGCCGTCGCTCGCCAAATCCGCACAAAAAGGAAGATCGGCGGAGGGTTGCCGGGTCTTGTTCGTTAGACCCGCACCCTCCGCGTTAGTCATAAACAACGGGAGAAACAAGAAACGACCAAATCAACAATTTTAAATAAATTTAAAATTGTTCCGTGATCGGTTCTTTATTTTAAAAGAAATAAAATCACGGGAAAGGAAAATATTTCAAATCAACCCTTACTTTGTCGTCGTCGTCGGACGAGAGGTCGTCGCGGAATCGCTCGTCGCGGAAGAAGGGGGGATCGTTGCGTCGTCGCGGTATCCGGCGTCGCGTCGCCAATCTCCGGATCAAGAACAAACGGATTTAATTAATTAAATCCGTTGCCATGAAAAAAAAGGAGAATTTAAACGATCCGATTCTCACCTTAGTTGCCGAACGAGGATCGGCCGCGGAAGAAGAGGCGTCGCCGAAGAATGTCGCGGGTAGGGCTCGTCGACGTTTCAGATCTCGGTGTGCGTCGTCGAATTCCGGTCGCCGGCGTTCTTCGCGTTCTTCGCGTTCTTCGCGTTCTTCGCGGGGAGGGTGGAGGTTCAGAGGAATTGCACAATGATAGCAATCCTCCAAAATAGACAAGTTGTCTATTTTATTATTTTGCCAACAAACGCAAAACGCGTAAGTAACGACCCATTTAATTCGTTGAATTAATTCAACGAATAAAACAGCCCATTTAATTCACGAAAGAAACAGCCCAATTAAATGGTCTGTTAAGAATTAAAGAAAACGCGTCGGTTGACTTTTCAGTTACTTTGACGGGTTTTCGCGGGTGCGTTACTTAGCGAAAGAAACGGCGGGGCTCGTGCGGGCCCCACCTCACAAATATCCTACCAAGGGGGTAGGATATTTTTGGATAGCATCCTATCCAGTTCAACACAGTTCAAGCCGTCTTTAAGTGGCTTCAAGTGGCTTCCAAGCAGCTTAAGTGAAATAAAATAAAGTTGTCGCACAAACTTTATTTTATTTCTGACTTAAAGCCCCAAAATTTAAAAACCACGTCTGAGCAAACGCAACTCCGGAAGAGGCGTTTCTAAGCAAATACCGGCGCTGCGATTTCATCGGTGCCCTCAGAATTCGATTCCGGGCACCGGTTCAAAAGATAGAAAAACCCGCTCGTCCGTTCACTGAACGTACCCGAGCCAAACTTCGGAAATTGATTCCGGGCACACCGGGCCTCAGAATCAGGTGCCGTCTGAAGCTGCGCTCTTGTAAAATTCCAAAGAAAATTAAGAAAAAAATTTCCTTGAAATTTTCGGGTCTTTACATTACTCCCACCTCAGGGCTTTACGTCCCCGTAAAGTTACATCAAAAACTAGGGGAACAAATGGGGGTACTGAGCACGCATCTGAGCCTCCCGCTCCCAAGTGCTCTCCTGGAGGTTCCCGTGCTGCCATCTGACGCGCACAAGAGGAATCGACCGCCCACGTAGGACCCGCTCCTGTCGATCCTCGATCTCCACTGGGACCTCCGAAAAAGTCGCCCCATCGTCCACGTCCAGCTCCCCAAAGTCGATGATGTGCGTCGGGTCGTGCACGTATCTCCTCAGCTGAGACACGTGGAAGACGTCGTGCACCCGGTGCAACTGAGGTGGTAGAGCCAGGCGATAAGCCACCTCTCCTATCCTGCTGAGGACCTGGAAAGGTCCGACGAAGCGTGAAGACAACTTTCCGCCTCGGCCAAATCTCCGTAAACCACGTCGAGGTGAGACACGCAAAAAGACGTGGTCGCCGTCCTCGAACTCTAGTGGCCTCCGCCTCCTGTCAACATATGACTTCTGCCGGCTCTGAGCTGTCCTCATCCTCTCCTGGATGATCTGGACCTTCTCTGTCGTGGCTCGGACCATCTCTGGTCCCACGAGTGCTGACTCCCCAGGGTCTGTCCAGCACAACGGTGATCTGCAGGGTATGCCGTACAACGCCTCGTATGGTGCCATCCCGATGGTGGAGTGGTAGCTGTTGTTGTACGCGAACTCCACCAAGGGTAGGTGGTCCTCCCAGCTGCGACCAAAGTCGAGAACACATGCACGGAGCATGTCCTCGAGTGTCTGAATGGTCCTCTCCGTCTGACCATCCGTCTGAGGGTGGAAGGCTGAGCTCAGATGGAGCCGTGTCCCGAACGCCTCCTGCAACCCCTTCCAAAGCCGGGAAGTGAAACGAGCATCTCGATCGGAGACGATAGACGATGGCACACCGTGAAGCCGTACGATCTCCTGGACGTAAAGTCATCCCAAGCTCTCCACTGAGCCCCGCTCTCTAATGGGTAAGAAGTGTGCCGACTTGGTGAGTCGGTCGACAATCACCCAAATGGAGTCGTGACCTCTGGAAGTGCGTGGAAGTCCAGTCACGAAGTCCATAGATATGCCGTCCCACTTCCACTCCGGGACCTCCAAGGGCTGTACCAAGCCTGCTGGTACCTGATGCTCTGCCTTCACCTGCTGGCAGGTGAGGCATCGTGAAACGAACTCTTCCACAACTTTCTTCATGCCCGGCCACCAGTGCTGTCGTCTGAGATCCTGGTACATCTTCGCCACTCCGGGATGCACCGCCAAGGGAGAAGTGTGAAACTCTCTCAGCACCTCCTCTCGTAAGGCGACTGGTACGAAGGTACGTCCTCTGAAAAGGATGTCGTGCTCTGCTCCAAGGGAGAAGCCATCAGGCGCCTGACCTGAGGATATCAGTGCACGCCGGGTCTCACAGTCAGCGTCCTCACGCTGAGCCTCTCTGACCCACTGTAGAAGTGGAGGAGAGACTGTGAGAGAATGAAGAAAGGCTGCTCCGTCTCTATCCACGAAGGATATCTGTAAGGAGGCTAGCTGCTCCGTCGCCTCCTCAAGTAGCTGAATGCCCGTCCTCCTGCTGAGGCCATCGGCTACCACGTTCCCCTTCCCAGGAGTATAGACTATCTCAAAGTCATAGTCCTGGAGGAACTCAAGCCATCTCCACTGTCTCAGGTTCAGGTACTTCTGAGAGAAGATATACCTAAGACTCTGGTGGTCAGAAAAGACTGTGAAGCGCTCGCCCATCAGATAGTGCCGCCAAGTCTTCAGAGTGAAGACCACTACTGCTAACTCCAGGTCATGAGTGGCGTAGTTCTGCTCATGCGGCCTCAACTGACGTGATCCGTAGGCGATCACGGCCCGCTCCTACATCAGGACGCATCCGAGTCCAGTCCATGATGCATCGCAGTAAACTACGTTTCCAACTCCCTCCTCAGGCAACCTCAAGATAGGTGCGCTGGTCAATCTCTGCCTCAGCTCCTGGAAGCTCTGCTGACATCTGTCTGACCATACGAAGGGTTTCCCCTTCTTCTTCAACACTGAGAGTGGTGCCGCAACTCTGGAGAAGTCTGGCACGAATCTCCGATAGTATCCGGCTAGGCCCAAGAAGCTCCGCACCTCCGTCACGCTCCTGGGTGGCTCCCAAGCTAGTACTGCCTCGATCTTCGCGGGATCCACTGCAACTCCCGCCTCAGAGATGACGTGCCCCAAGAAGTGGACCTCACGTAACCAGAACTGGCATTTTGAGAGCTTGCCATAAAGCTGGTGCTCTCGGAGTGTGTCTAGCACAACTCGCAGGTGGTAGGCATGCTCCTCCTCAGTCGTTGAGTATACCAAAATGTCGTCAATGAAGACCACGACAAATCGGTCGAGGTATGGCTGGAAGATCCTATTCATGAGGCTCATGAACACTGCTGGAGCATTGGTTATGCCGAATGGCATAACCAAGAACTCATAATGGCCATACCGACACCTGAAGGCCGTCTTCTGCACGTCCTCGTCTCGAACTCTGAGCTGATGATAGCCTGACCGGAGGTCTATCTTCGAGAACCACCGCGCTCCCTTGAGCTGATCGAAGAGGTCATCAATCCGTGGCAGCGGATACTTGTTCCTCACTGTCACCTGGTTCAGGCGACGATAGTCGACACATAGTCGCAAGCTCCCGTCCGCCTTCTTGGCGAACAAAATCGGGGAAGCCCAGGGTGAAACACTGGGTCGGATAAACCCCTTGCTCTGCAAGTCCTCCAACTGTACCCGCAGCTCCCGAAGCTCGGCGGGGGCCATCCGATATGCTGGAGTAGATATCGGGGTTGTCCCGGGGTACAAGTCGATGTAAAAGTCTACCTCTCTACGAGGAGGTAGCCCTGGAACGTCGTCGGGAAAGACGTCCACGTACTGGTCCACCACTGCAGGAAAAGCTGGACTCCGCACGTCCACTGCTCCTAGGATGAGGCTAGCCAACTGATGAGAGATAGGCTGCACTCTCCTCCGCGGAAGTCCATCCTGTGCTGCAAAGGTTCCCTTCTCGCCGGTGAAGGTAAAACTGCTCCCGTCGGTGCGAACACATCGCACCTTGCGCCTAAAACAGTCGATCTGGGCATGAACCGTGGATAGCCAATCCATGCCCAAGATGACGTCGTAAGGCCTCGACGCCGCTACAAGGAGATCCCAGCCGAAGCTCTCGCCTCCTAGAGTAAGCTCACACTGCCGGCACCAGTGCGTAATCGTCGAGTCTGCTCCCGTAGGAGTCTCTAGCCGTAAGGATCGAGCCAACGGCTCAGTCGGAATCTCCGAGCTCCGAACAAGGGCAGAGGCTATGAAAGAGTGACTCGCTCCTGTGTCTATAAGTACTGCAGCAAGGGTGGAATAGACACAGATCGTACCTCGAATCATCTCTGGCAAGTCGGGGTCATAGGCCTCCACTGCCTGGAGCTGGGCCTGTCCCTGCCCGCCAGCTCCATGTGGTCGAGGTGGCCCTCCTGGTGGTGGTGGGGGTAGAGCCTGGAAGCGTCGCCCACCACCCGCTGCTCGGCCAGCTCCTCTGCCTCGTCCGCCTCCTCCCTGCGGACCGCCACGGTCGACCCTCTTCCTCTGCCTGGGTGGCCCCTCCACCGTCTGCTGCTCCTCTGGTCGGCGAGTCGGGCAGTCACGAGCCATGTGACCCTGCCCGCCGCAGGTGTAGCACAACCTGCCTCTCGGAAGGCTGGCACTCCGCTGTGTGCCCTGCACCGCTGAGCCGGTGTCCTGAGGCCGTCTGCGTGGGAGTCTGGTCTGCCTGGACCCGAGAGTCATCCGTCGGCTACCTGCTGCCGAAGACTCAGCTACCTGCCGCCCTGCGCTAGGTCTCGCCGCTGAAGAAGGCTCTGCCAGGAAGCTCTCGATCAGGAGGGCTCGCTCCAGCACTCCCGCCAGGGTCGGAATGCTGAGGGAGATCAGCGACGCCCGAATCTCCTGTCGCAAGCCCTGATCGAAGGTCCGGGCCCGGAAGAAGGGGTCCCGTACCATGTCGGTCGATTAGCGAGATAGGTCAGTGAACCTCGCCGCGTACTGAGCGACCGTCATGCTGCCCTGGCGCAGCTGGAGAAGCTCCTGGATGCGCACCGCTCGGAGGGTGGCCGGGACGAACTCAGAGCGGAAGAGGCTCTCGAAGTCCGTCCAGAGCAAGGATGCCTCATTGTGAACCTGGAGCATCAGGCTCCACCATCGTCCTGCCGTTGCCTGCAGGAGGCTCGCTGCGAGAATCACCATGAGATCCGCTGGTGTCCTCACTAGCCTAAAGATCCGTACCACCGCCTCTAGCCAGTCCTCGGCGGCTTGGGGGTCCGCCTCACCGCGAAACCTGGGCGGTCGCTGGCTCTGAAACTCTTGCAGTGCCCTGAGGCGACGTGCATCGTCAGCGTCTGGTACTGGCAGCATCGGTGGCTCGGCGGGTAAAGCTACCGCCGGTGCCACTACTGGCAAAGGGCCCTGCACCGAGGCCTCGTCGCTCGGTGGGCTACCGTCGCACCCTACACTCGGAACCCTAGCTGGCTGTCGTCGCGGGGCCATCCTGAAGAGGAGAACAAGAGAACCACAGTCAGAACAGTATACCTGGTGAGCTGGCACAAGTAATCACAAGGAAAACTTGAGACTTTCATAAAGCAGATCAGTATACCCGGTGAGCTGACACAAGTAATCACAAAGAAAACTTGAAACACACACGCAATCAATGTTTTCATGCATTGAGTCGGAAATCAGGAGTCAGGGTCCTGGTGTACGGATACGTCGGCCGCCGCACCAACACTGGGCTCCCTGAACTGATAACCACACTCAATACACTAAACACTATTGCTTCACATAGAAAGAAAAGACGATCAGAGTCTGCAGTAGAACCGACCACCTCTGATACCAATTTGTCACGACCCGTTCTCGGGGCCCGTGCCGTGACTACCCCAAGCCCGCCTTCCATAGGCCAGGGGCTGGCGACTAGCACCAAGGCGTAAATTCCCGGTAAACAGGGAAGGCATTGCCTTTATAAGTAACAACCACCACAGAGTCAGCAAGCGGAAAGTAACTACAGAGTGCAGAAAAGTAAATGGGGCCGGAAATACAAGCCCAACTGTAAAGTACAACTGAAAAGTAAAGTACAGCAACTGAAGAAAAGACGGCGGCCTTGTGTCGTCCACTGGCAATCCCACCTGAAGGGTGGGTACAGATAGCCTCCAGGCTCCTCGGGTCCCACGTCCGCTCCGAGCACGTCCCGCCCAGTGGTCCACCTCCAGGTACCGTCCTGCTCCACGCCCCAACCGTGATCAGCGCTGTCCGTCGTCTGCAACCAACACAACAAGGTGCGGGCATAGCCCGTGCAGGGGTGAGTACAACTACTCAGTAAGGACCCCGAGACCCCCGAAGGTCTCCCGAAATCCACAAAGGATATAGCACAAAAGAAGGATGCAATCACGAAGTAACATCTGACTCGACTTAGGTATATGCCCATACATATACCTAAGTCCCCAATTCCAGCTCTGCCCACGAGCTCAAGAACAACTCAATCCACAAAGGAAAGCAAGACTCAAATCCACAAAGGAGAGTAAACAGTAAATCCACATAGGATAGTTCAACACAATCCACAAAGGAGAGTAACATAAGATTCAGCTCAACCAGGTATACTTTTTCAGATGACGTCAAAGATGATCACTGATCCATCTAAGTCGTCGGACCCACGAAGGATCGATAGGCACTAACCCCCGCAAAAGACCCACACAGGATCGGGCTCACACAGAACCTGTAGGCAGTGGCTCACACAGAACCGGTAGTAAGGACCCACATAGGATCGGGCTCACACAGAACCTGTAGTAAGGACCCACATAGGATCGGGCTCACACAGAACCTGTAGCACTGATCCACGTAGGATCGCTGAGTGCAGTAGTCGACGCAGTCCACTGAGGATCTCTGCTCTGTCGTCGCCGCAGTCCACGAAGGATCTCTACTCTGCCGTCGTCGCAGTCCACGGAGGATCTCTGCTCTTCCGTCGTCGAAGTCCACGGAGGATCTCTGCTCTGTCGTCGAAGTCACAGCCAGCGCTAGGGTTCCCGCACAAAGCGAGCTCGTTTAGGAGGGTCCGCTCCACGAGCCGAGAGGCTGATACATCAACTGACACGTAGTCCGAAGTTGATGTATCCAAAAGTTCCGTATCGACAACAGGATCTCAACGCGACAGACGGCGCGTCAATCGGACGCCCGGTCTGAGAGTTATTGGCATTTTCGTCCCAGGGGCCCGGTTGGTTTTTAGGGCAAAACCAACCCGACCGTACTCCGCCTGTATCCGATCCTCGGGCGGAGTATGCCAAAAGTTCCGTCTCACTTAGAAGAATCTGCCACAGCTGACGGTACGTCGATCGGACGTCCGTAGCTCATGTTATGAGCGTTTCCGCTCCGAGGGCCCGGTTGGTTTCGTGTGCGAACCAACCCGGCCGAACCCAAAGTCTTCAGAAACCTTGAGTATATAATATACTGAAACGACCGTCTCGATCCAAGGATCGCGTAGCCGCTGACGGTTCGTCAATTGGGGGTCCCAGGCCCAAGATATGGGCGAAAGACCGAAGAGGGCCCGAAACGGGGGTTCTGGGCCCGGGGCGACCCGGCCCGAACCCCCCCCCCCCCCTGGGTCGGCCGAACCGGGTCAGCCCGAACCTGGTCGGCCCGACCCGGCCCGAACCGGCTAGGCCGGGTCCGGTCCGGCCTGGGCGCGGCCCGGCCGACCGGACCGGCCGGCTCGGCTTCGGCCGAGCGGCCGCTTGAGCCGCCGCGGGTCAAACCCGCGGCTTTGGAGAAACGCGGCCCGCGCGGGCCGCGTGCTGGACGGCCGGACCGCGGACGCGGTCCGGCGGTTCGCCGCCGCCGCGGCTCGGCCGCGGCGGACTCCTCCGGCGGCGCTCCGGGCGCCGCCGCCTCCGGACGCCGGCGCCGCCGCGCCGGCGACCCGCGCCGCCGCCCCCTTCCGCGGGCCGCCGCAGTTGCTCCGGTGGCCCGTTTTGCCTCCCGTCTGCGCCATTGTTCCTCCCGGGACGCGTCCTTCACTGCGGAATCAACAAATGGACCTTGTGTCGTGCTTTTGCCGTCGCCCGCCAAATCCGCACAAAAAGGAAGATCGGCGGAGGGTTGCCGGGTCTTGTTCGTTAGACCCGCACCCTCCGCGTTAGTCATAAACAACGGGAGAAACAAGAAACGACCAAATCAACAATTTTAAATAAATTTAAAATTGTTCCGTGATCGGTTCTTTATTTTAAAAGAAATAAAATCACGGGAAAGGAAAATATTTCAAATCAACCCTTACTTTTTCGTCGTCGTCGGACGAGAGGTCGTCGCGGAATCGCTCGTCGCGGAAGAAGGGGGGATCGTTGCGTCGTCGCGGTATCCGGCGTCGCGTCGCCAATCTCCGGATCAAGAACAAACGGATTTAATTAATTAAATCCGTTGCCATGAAAAAAAAGGAGAATTTAAACGATCTGATTCTCACCTTAGTTGCCGAACGAGGATCGGCCGCGGAAGAAGAGGCGTCGCCGAAGAATGTCGCGGGTAGGGCTCGTCGACGTCGCAGATCTCGGTGTGCGTCGTCGAATTCCGGTCGCCGGCGTTCTTCGCGTTCTTCACGGGGAGGGTGGAGGTTCAGAGGAATTGCACAATGATAGCAATCCTCCAAAATAGACAAGTTGTCTATTTTATTATTTTGCCAACAAACGCAAAACGCGTAAGTAACGACCCATTTAATTCGTTGAATTAATTCAACGAATAAAACAGCCCATTTAATTCACGAAAGAAATAGCCCAATTAAATGGTCTGTTAAGAATTAAAGAAAACGCGTCGGTTGACTTTTCAGTTACTTTGACGGGTTTTCGCAGGTGCGTTACTTAGCGAAAGAAACGGCGGGGTTCGTGCGGGCCCCACCTCACAAATATCCTACCAAGGGGGTAGAATATTTCTGGATAGCATCCTATCCAGTTCAACACAGTTCAAGCCGTCTTTAAGTGGATTCAAGTGGCTTCCAAGCAGCTTAAGTGAAATAAAATAAAGTTGTCGCACAAACTTTATTTTATTTCTGACTTAAAGCCCCAAAATTTAAAAACCACGTCTGAGCAAACGCAACTCCGAAAGAGGCGTTTCTAAGCAAATACCGGCGCTGCGATTTCATCGGTGCCCTCAGAATTCGATTCCGGGCACCGGTTCAAAAGATAGAAAAACCCGCTCGTCCGTTCACTGAACGTACCCGAGCCAAACTTCGGAAATTGATTCCGGGCACACCGGGCCTCGGAATCAGGTGTCGTCTGAAGCTGCGCTCTTGTAAAATTCCAAAGAAAATTAAGAAAAAAATTTCCTTGAAATTTGCGGGTCTTTACAAGTATGTACATTTTTTATTGTAAATTAAAAACTAAAATAATGTCTTGAATATTATATCTGAAAATGAAAACAATAATCATCTCCAACCGTGAGTGGTTGTTATCACAAATAAAATAAATTTGTTTGTGAGGCGGTAATCCTTCATCCACATGACTAATGATTTCATATCCCACCTAATAGAAAATGAGATATATTTATGTCATTAAATTATAATAATTACAACTCATTATATGGGGTATAAAAATATTACTACATCATCATTGTTGAAGATGATATTAATTATTTATAAGAATAAATAAATAAAATGGGATGGTTATGGACTATGCATCTTCTTTGATGAATTCCATTATGTTTATAAGTATAGACTTAATTTAATGTTTTCATAAACATAATGAATTATATATGATATAGAAAGGAATATAATTAAATTATTTGTGTTGATATTTTGGGAACCATATGTTTTGGGTTTTTTGTAGAGGGGAGGAGATGAGGTGTCGTTTTATAAGTAGGGGAGATGACACAGTTGTAATTTTTGGAAAGAAATGTTTTTCTCTTGGTGTAAGTAATCTAGAAGACTCATAATTATTTATTATACATACTGAATACGAGATAACGGTAGAATATAAATAAAAAATAGTGTTTGAGATGATTTTATGGTCATTTTTACACATATAATTTTAGTTTCACTCCCGGTAAACTCATTTTAATTTTATCAATGATAAATAGTTTTTAATATTTTTACTACTATTTTTGAAAAAAAATAAGTTAACCATTTTACATAACATTAATTTTTATTCATTAAAAAAATTAATCTATTCAAAAAAATACTAACAATTCACCAGAAGATAATATTTAAATTTTTATGTAAATGATAAAGAATTTTTTCAAATAAATATTTTAAAATATTTATAAGCTACTTTTTTCTATTTTCATAAAAATCAACAAATAGTGTATATTGATAGAATAGTAACATAATAAAATTTGAGAACTTTTTTAAAAAAGTAAATTCTTTTTTATGTTTGATTTATTATTATAAATAATTAATATAAATTAATAAAATTTTATAATTTCAATTCATGTATACATGTTTAATGAATATGTTATAATTTTTTTAATAGAACAAAATTAACAGCATATTGTTGTTTATTAAAACTTGATGTTCCGTGTAATGGATTCTATCAATGAATTATGATTTATTTGAAATAAATTATTTTATAAAAACTTGTGGATTTAAATTATATCTCCCTAAAAATTAATTTCTTACTTGAAACATATGTCAAGACTCGCCTTCACCAAGATTAGGGAAGGGAAAACGGATTTCCAGACCCTTCCCTCCTCAAGTTTAAGGAGTGATAATGACCCCTAAAACCCACTTTCAATAGGTCCTGGTGTGGAGACTAGAACCAAGGGTATAGAATCAAACTCAAAAATGGAATGCATTGCACTTTTTATTTAGTATGATAAGGAGATAAGATAGTAAATCCCAAACAACACCAAAATTGGGGGTATAGGTAAATCCAAAACAAACCGTTCCAATATGCATGTTCCAAAAGTAAGTGCTAAAAAGTACAAAAACACTATTGGAATGTACCAAATAAATGAAAAGCAGCAACAACAACCGCCGCAATGTCTGAACTAGTAGGGTCAGTCACAATCCTCGAAGTCCTCCAAGAAACTGGAAAGTAGTTTTATATAAGTAGGGTGGGTATATAGGTTTACTCAGTAGGAAAAAACAAAAGATCTCATGCACAAGTGGGGAGTAATACAAATTTCCCATGAAAATGGAGATAACCAAAGCACCTAACAAGGAAACTATCCACCCAAACCCCACCAGGGCACACTCCCTAAATAACACAAGTCATTTAATGCAATAATAAAAAACCCCCGATGTTTTGGTACCCTGCGCCACATTCCCTATTGTTATTGAAGAAATCCTACATGTCAGACCTACCCCTCCATTCACAACGCAGTCCGACTTCCTTACTCCGCATGCAGACACCTAGGACACCACAACCACACATCCTATCAGAATACAATTGGGCCACAACAAAAAAATGTAATAAATCCCAATGATAAATAGGTTATAACAACTACCACTACACTCGAAGGAACCTAGGCCTCATTCTGAAGATACTTGGGAAACAACATTCCCACACACACCGGGGATAACTACAAAAAATTACCCTGCCTGACAAATCTTGGGCTATAATGGACCTCAAGTCGTCACATCCTGCCTGAAGGGTCCTGGGATACTCAGGAAATAGAGAATAAAAGGAGCTAATAACAATCCACTCATTTGAGTGTTGGAAAAAACACCATCCCCCATGGGGGTGTTTGACACGAAGTGCTCATGATAGATCGGGCATGAATAAGAAACATAATAACTAAATTATACCTATAGGTAACAAGCACTCATCCCATCCTATGGGTTCCAAAACCATCCCACATTGAAAAACCCTCGTTTTTATTCATTCATAAGAAGAAACCTATCCACAAACATGTCAAAACTCATTACTAAAAAAAATCCACATTAACCCATTCTTGTTTTCATATTTTAGTGACACCATTTAGATAAGTTTATCACTACCTAGAAAAAAAATGGCATAGCCACATGGAAATAAAAGAAAAATAACCAAATAGTAATTTAAGCATTAACACCCAGTTCTCTTGTAAAGTCAAAACAAAAAAAGGAATCTTTGAGATCGCTTGATGTACAAGAACCAAACCATGCCACATCCACTACAGAACAATAGAGGATCTCATCTATATCCATGTCACCTCAAAAGAACCAACCGTAAACAAAACAAGAACTGTGAAATAGGGTTTCCAAATTTGGATATGCCATTAATTTAGACTCATTTTTCAATTTGGTTAACTAAGGTGATCACACATGGATTATTATTCATTGGTATTCCATTTAATCAACTGATTTTACATGATATAAAAATTTCCATGATAAAGCCATTCAATCACATAATTATCCAAAAAAAACATAGGATCATTAGTGTGCAAGAAAATACCACCAACATCCATGATTTTCAGTTTATATAATCTCATTCAATTTACTACATATAGGAAGAGATAAATGAGTACAATAGAATTTTCAAACACACCCCTTCATTCTTTTAAATCCATTTATTGGCTTCATTATGGATTGGCTTCATCCATCCCCATATGAATTATTTTCATACCCACCCCACATGATACATAATGAAGAGTGAAAACGAACACTAAATGGATGATCAACGATTGATGTTTTAATCCTCGTGATAATAACTGGGGATGTGCAACTTGTAGGGGAGGAACTTAGAAGACTCTAAGAATGAGTAGGAAAGGCTTCAGCACAGTCTACCATTTGCCCCAGGAAAGGGGACTCCAGTCACCCCAAGGAAAGAAATAAACTAGCTAGGATGAAGAAAGATAGAATTATAGTGTGAAAATAGGGAGTGATCTTGGAGTTATGGTATATTAAAATATTGAACGACATTAAAGAAGGATTGTGGTTTCACCTCTTGGTTAGATGGTTACACATGATGGAATTAATTATTATTTAAATAATTCTCATCGGAGGGGTGGCCAAAATAGTTGTTCACTAAATGATTTCATTTAATGAGAGGAAAATATGTCTGTTGAGGGTCTCCCCACACATAGGGGATTTAAAAGGCAGTTTATGGTGCTAAAAATGGCCTTGAACCACATTAAAATGGTTAAAAGACATTATAGTAGTGTTTCGAGAAATATGGGGAAGGAAAGCTTGACACCCCTCTATGGCCAATTTTTGAGACTCATAGGTGATGTTGATCCATGTAGCTAATTGGGTGAAGCTGATATAGTAATGATGATCCCATGAAGGTGATCAGTGAAGCTGATTGGGTGATGTTGATCATATGAAGCTGATCCCGTGAAGTCGATCTGTAAAACCGATTTGGTGAAATCAATCTGTGAAACCGGTTTGGTGAAACTGATATGTGAAACTGATTTGGTGAAACAGATATGTGAAACCGATTCAGTGAAACCAATTCAGTGAAACCAATCTGTGAAACCGATTCGGTGAAACTGATTGGTGAAACCGATATGTGAATCTGATTCGGTAAAACCGATCTGTGAAACCTATTAGGTGAAACTTATCGGCAAAAATGATTTGTTGAAACCGATCTGTGCAACCGATTGGGTGAAACTAATCTATGAAACCTATTGGGTGAAATCGATCTGTGAAACATATTTTGTGAAACTGATCTGTGAAACTGATTTGGCGAAGCTGATTTTTGAAATCAATTTGTTGAAACCAATATGCGAAACCGGTTGGGTGAAACTGATTGGCTGAAACAAATATTTGAAACCAATATGGTGAAATGGATCTGTGAAATGGATTTGGTGAAACCGATCTGTGAAACCGATTTGGTGAAACCGATCTATGAAACTGATATGGTGAAACCAATCTGTGAAAAAATTTGGAGAAACTGATCTGTGAAACAAATTTGGTGAAACCAATCTGTGAAACTGATTGGGTGAAATAGATCTGTGAAATCTATTTGGGAGAAACCGATCTATGAAGTCAATTTGGGGAAAACGATCTGTGAATCCGATTTGGTGAAATAGAGATGTGAAACCGATTGGGTGAAACTGATCTATGAAACCGATTGGGAGAATTCGATCTCTGAAACAGATTGGTGGGAGTTTTCAATGAGTCTAGGAGAAACCAACCCTAAAATTTCGCAAGGTAATAGACCAGGAGGGTATCATCCATTACATCTGACACCCCTCTAAAATAGTTCTCTCCCTAGAGAATACAAGAGTATCCCAATCAACCCCTCTAGAAGATTCCTCTTGGGGACAAACCACTAAAAAAACCCATACAAATCCATTTATCACATTTTCCCGAAACACGGATCGAGGAGTTCTTTCATCCACATCAAGATATTATCTTCTTTGGGCAGCACAGACTCACCCGCAGGGGATTAATCACATCCAACATAACGCCTCTTGATTAGGGATTAGGTTCCCCCTTCCCCACATATTAAGAGTTTTTATAAAAATTCACAGGGTAAGGAAACAAAACATCTTGTAAACCAACAAGGTCAGTATTATGCCATAGCAGGTCACAAAAAACAAGAACAACAAGGAAGGCTTGGAATAGAAACTCAAAACAGTTTTGGGTGTGGGGCGCACATTTGAGCTTCCCACTCCCAAGTACTCACTTAAAGGCCACCATTCCAAGATAACACATGAAACAAGGGGATGGTTCTTCCATGAAGCACTTTCTCCATTCGATCCTCAATCCCCACTTTTCTCTCCATGAATGTAGAATCATCCCATATATCAAACTCTCCCCAATCAATGACATGGGAGTCATAATGTAGATAATGACGAAGATGGGAGACATGGTAAACGTAATGGATCCATTATAATTGAGGAGGCAAAGCCAACTGATATGCCACCTCACCAACTCACCCCAACACTTGAAAAGCCCCGATGAACCATGGAGATATCATGCACCCCTTGTCGAACCTCCTCTACCCACATTGAGGGAAAACCTTTAAAACACATGGTCTATAACCTCGAACTACAAGGGCCTCCTCCTACGATTAGCATAGATCTACTGCCGATCCTGGGATGCCTTCATCCTCTCACGCACAAGCTTAACCTTCTCCATTGTGCTCTACACTACCTCTAGGCCAAGAACACCTACCTCTCCAACCTTGTTCCAGCACACGAGCGAATGACATGGCCTCCCAGACAAGGATTCCAATGGTTCCATGCTAATAGTAGAGTGATAGATATTATTGTGGGCAAACTCTACTAAGGTAAAATGTCATTCCCATGATCCCTCGAAATCCAAACCACATTCCCATGGCATATCCTCCAATGTTTAGATGGTTCTCTATGTCTACCCATCTATCTGGTGGTGGAAAGCAGTTCTAAGAGGTAGATGGGTGCCAAAAGCATGATGCAATCCCCTATAGACTCTTGAGGTAAACATTGTATCCCTATCTGAGACTATAGACCTCGGAATTTCATGTAGTCACACCCCATCATCAATGTATCTCTATTCTAAGGCATCCACCGCACTTGACTCATTTCTCACTATGAAGTGAGTTGATTTCGTCAAATGGTCTACCACTACATAGATAGTATCACAGCCTCCATCAACCCTAGGTAGTCCTAGTGTGGAATCCATTGAGATGTCATCCCACTTCCACTTGGGGATACCCAAATGTTGCAACAATCCTCCTCCTACACAGTGTTCAGCCTTCACCTGCTGACACACCAGGGACAATGCCACAAACTTTGGCACAGACTATTTCATCACTGGACACCAATACTGTATCTTAGGCCTTGTTATATCTTGGAAACTCCATGGTGTACTACAATGAGTGATTTATGGAACCCACAGATAACTCCCCCATTCATCCCCTCTAGGACAAACAACTTCCCTTAGAAAAGAATCTGATTCTAACAATCCTCCGACCACCCTTCCAGAGCATTAACATTGTTAACCCGATCATGCATCACTTCACTCTCTATGTCTCCCCACTGAGACTCCTCCACTAGCTACAATAGAGAGGACAACACTATCATCTGAAATAGGAAACTTCTAACACCATCCACCCTTGCATGTAGGTGTAGGGCAGCCAACTCCACCATTTCCTTCCAAGCATCCACAGATTCTTAAACATATTAACTTCGTGAATTCCTACTCAAGGCATCAGCCACAACATTTCCATTACCTTTAGTATATGATATCTCGAAGTTGTATCCATGAAGAAACTCCACCAACCTTCGTTGTAATAAGTTCAAGTCCTACATTGGAAAGATATGCCTCAAACTCTTGTGATCTGCGAATACCACAATGTGCTCCCCGATGAGGTAATGCCTCCACAACATCAACTCTAACACTACCGTTGTGAGATATTGGTCATGGGTTGTTTAGTTACACTCGTGAGAACATAACTCCCTAGACCCATAAGATATCACTCCCCACTGTAACATCAAAACACACCTCAGGACATCCAAAAGCATCACAAAATAACTCATACAACACCCCTTCCTCTGGAAACCTGATCACTGGATTGCTGACCAACCTATCCTTCAGATAGTTGAATGCTTCCCAACACTACGCACACCATATGAAGGCTTGGTACGTGCTATTAAAAGCTGTTAAAGGAGCTAAAACTAAAGAGAAGTCATTTATGATCCTCCGATAATAGCCAACCATGCCTATAAAACTGTGATCCTCCATCACATTCTTGGGTTCTTCCCAATAAACAACAACTTTAACCTTTGACAGATCAACTGTTACCCCTTGCTAAGGCATCACGTGTCCACGTAAATTTACTTCTCGGTACATGAAATTACACTTGGACAATTTCCCATATAGTTGGTGATGTCGAAGAATCTCCAAGACCATCCTAAGATGCGTAATAATTTCCTCCTCTGATATAGAGTATATAAAAATGTCATCGATGAACACAATGGAGAACCAGTGTAATAACTATTAGAAAATAGTGCTCATGAGCCCCATGAAGACAGAAAGTGAGTTCATAACACCGACCGACATGACTACGAACTCATAGTTCACATAACTACACCTAAAATTAGTCTTCAGAATATCACTATCCTTCACCCTTAACTGGTGATACCCATATTGGAGATTGACCTTAGAGAACCAACCAGCTCCCCTCAGCTGGTCAAAGAGATCATATATCCTTGGGAGAGGGTAACAGTTCTTGATCATTATCTTATTCATTCTCCAGTAGTCTATTCACATCATAATACCACCATCTACCTTCTTTGAGAACAAGACTAGAGAACTCCATGGTGACATTCTATTTTGGACAAAACCATTCTTCATTATATCATCTCTCTTAATCCACAACTCCCGCAACTCATAATGAGACATCTGATAAGTTTCCTAGGAAATCGGACGGGCACCGGGTTGTAAGTATATTCCAAACTCAACGTCACAT
The DNA here is from genome assembly GCA_963277665.1 of Viscum album. Classification (NCBI taxonomy): domain Eukaryota; kingdom Viridiplantae; phylum Streptophyta; class Magnoliopsida; order Santalales; family Viscaceae; genus Viscum; species Viscum album. The sequence continues at coordinate 1,821,023,624 of OY728125.1, forward strand.
CAAGGGGGTAGAGTCACAACCTCCTAAGGAATAACATCTAGGAACTCTCTAACAACTCTCTAAACATCCATCGTCACCACATCAGTAGATTATGCTGAAGGCTCAGCTAACATAGAAAAAAAGGCTCCACACACTATCTCCCCACCTGAAAACTTTGTTCACTAACAAAAGCCAGATTCTAGCCATCCTCATCGGAAAACATGACTCTTCTTCACAAGTAGTCAACAACAACATGAACCAAAAATAGCTAGTCAATGCCTACGATGACATCCTATAGCTTTATTTGTAGAAGAAGGAGATCCCCAATAGAATGATGCGGTCCCAACATTAATCCACATCCTCAAAAAACATCAAATAGGCTGCTATGACCTCCAACTTGCATACTCAGCTGCAGGGGTCTGTAGAGTCTCTCTATATCTAGGTCCATGGACTGGGATAGACCGAGTGTAAAAAATTAGTTAAAAGCTCTGGAATCAAACATGGAGAAAGTAAGAGTTCTAAACAAGCTGATCGTACCTCGAATGACTTCTGTCCCATCTGGAAATGCTGCCTCAGAAGCATGCAACTGCACATGCCCAGGTCTTTTACCTCTCGGTTGTCGGGTGCCTTATCGACACCACCCTGGTCAAGGTCCATGAGGATTACCCTAGGGTCGGCCTCTTCCTACCTTGTCTGATTTTGTATGAATGGGACCCCTCAATCCCTACAACTGTTATTGAAGTGGACTACTGAAAACTACTGCTTCTGAGGTGGGTGCTGAAACTACCCACCCCAACTGTTCTGCACTCTGTCCGGGAAATGACTCCGAAGGTGCCCAAATCTTCCATAGATGAAGCACCTTATTCATGGGCCCATGATGAAAGGGTGAGGACCAGAATATAGAAACTAGAACTGCTGGGGCCTGATCCCCACTATTCGAAAACTAACAGGCCCTGACTCTAGAATACTGCCGCTAATGGACTTCTCCTTTGATGAGCCCAACTGGATCCCATCTTGTTGCACACATGCGATTGTTATCATCATTTCTAACACTTTAGCAATCTTATGTACCTCCATGTAAGTCGGTAGAGTGAAGGGAGTAACAATATACTGAAGAGAAGGCTATAGTGCCTCCTATAAACTCCTTGCCTGGGACATCTCATTAGAAAAAAGCTCCGGAGCAAAACGTAGGAGATTCTTGAAACTTGATTCCCAGCTCCCTCACGAATATTCTCCCCTACGGAAGGGTGAGTAGCTTCTGTCTCTTCCCTGCCATCATCATGGAAGAGAGAAATTCCACTCGTAATTCTCCCTCGAGGGCATTCCATAAAACCTATGCATCCCTCTTCTCCCCAAGATTGGGCGTCCACTATTGATGCGCCGCTCCCCGCATCTAGCTTGCAGCTAGAGGATCCCAGTACTCTATCACATCCCGGATCAATCTTAAGGATATCACCAGGTCCTCGATCCATCTCTCTGACTCCATATCGGAGACACTTCCCTCGTACATCCCTAGGGTCTTCCACAGAAAGGAACAAAGTGTCCTCTGCCACTGTTCATCCTCCTCCTCTCAATCATCCCTCTGTTGATTATCCAAGTCAGCTTCGTGGGACTCGATCACCCACTCTACTAGTGGTTGTCGTCTAGGTGCTATAGTTGTATGGTAAATAAGGGATTCCTAAGACCGAGTATTGTAAAAGACTAGTGGTTGTTGTCCATGTGCCATAGTTGTAAGGTAAACAAGGAATTCCTAGGGCCGAGTAGTGTAAATGATTGCTTTTAAATTTAAAAAAAAAATTATTTTAATTCCCAGAACACCCAAAAAACTCAAAAACACAAGTCATTATGATGTATATACCTTTCCTAGGGGTATCTAACCTGCATGCAGTGTAACCTCACTAGGTCATTTGGAAGGTCTTATGTCCACAAAACAGATAACGGGGGGCTGTAAAATCCCATGTCCTAGAAGGTCTTCTCTGGCCTATTTCATGCACCATGATTTCTAAAACTTTTCCCCTACCATCCCATGCAATCCTTACTGTTCCTATCCTCAAGCTTCATCCTATCTCTCAAAACCTTCCTCTGATACCATTCTGTCTACTCCAACCTTAACTAAGATGAGGGAAGGGACAAGGGATTTCCAGACCCTTCCATCATCATGTTGAAGGAGATATAATGACCCCTGAAACCCGCATTCAATAGGTCCCATAGTTACTAATATAACCAAGGGTATAGAATCAGACAAAAAAATGGAAGTCATTACCCTTTTTATTTAGTAGGATCAGGAGAGAAGATAGTAAATCCAAAAAAGCACCAAAACTAGGGGTAGAGGTAAAGCCAAAACATTCCATTCCCATATGCATCTTCCAAAATAATGTGGTACAATGTAAAAGGAAACTCCAAAGGAAAGTTCCAAAGAAAAGAAAATCATCAACAAAAACTGCCCCAAAGTCTGAACTAGTAGGGTCTTTCACGGTCTTCAAAGCTCTCCTGGAAACCTGAAAGCATTTTTACATATGTAGGGTGTGTATACAGGTATACTAATTTGGGAAAAACAAAAGCACTCATGCACAAGTTGGGAGGAAGACAAATGTCCCAAGAAAAGGGATATAACCAAAGCACCAAACAAGGAAACAGTCCACCCAAAACACACCAAGGCACACTCCCCAAATAAAGTAAGTCATGTATAGTAATAATAAAACATATCAATGTTTGGGTTCCCCACGCAACTTTCCTGCTGGTTATTGAGGACATCATATGTGTCAGACCTCCCCTTCCATTATCACCACAGTCCCACTTGCATACACCACACATACACACCTGGGCTACCACAACCACACATCCCATCCACAGACACTTATTCCACACCAACCAAATGTTAACATGCCCACAAACACCTAGTCCAGAACAACAACTACTACGCCTGAAGAAAGCTGGGCCTCATCCCAACGATACTTGGGAAACAACCTTCCAACACACACCTAGACCAACTACCACAATGTACCATACCAGAGAAAGCATGGGATATAATGGACCTCAGGTAGTCACAGCCTTCATGAAGAGTCTTGGGCTACTCAAGAAAGGGAGAAGAAAAGAAACTAATAACCATCCACTCATAGGAGTGTTGGGAAAAACACCCTCCCTAATGAAATGGGGGTTTTTGGCACGAAGTTCTCAACCTGGGAGTGACACGGATAAGAAACATAAAAAATAAATTATACCAATAGTTAACAAGCACTTATCCACTCTTGGAGGTTCCAAAACCATCCCACTTACAATCACCCTCATTTCTATTCATTCATAAGAAGAACCCCAGCTAAAAACATGTCAAAACTCATTCCTGGAAAACAAATCCCCATTAAATCCATTCTTGATTTCATATTCGAGTGACTCCATCTACATACACTATTCAATAACATGCAACAAATAGGTATAATCCCATGCCAAGGATTGAAAAATAGCCAAAAAATAATTTAATCATTCACACATGTTTCTCCTATAATTTCCCAACAACAAAACTGAACTTTGAGATCCCTCAATGTACTGGTACCAAACCAAGCCCTATCTACTTCACAACAATCGAGGATCACATCCCCATACACGTCACCTCACAACCATCAACCATAAACATCACCAGAAAAGATCAAGGGGGTTTTTAAATTTTAATATACCATTCATTTAGATCTATTTTTCAATTTGGTTTACCGGGGGGATCACACATGGATTCTTATTCATTAAGAATCCATTTAATCATCAGAGTTTACGTGATATAATAGTTTCTATGTTACCACCATTCAATCACATAATTATCCATACAAAAGATGTACATTACTGCGGAAGAAAGGACCAACAAAGGCCAATATTTATAGTGGACATAATCCTATTGAATTTAAAACATATCGAAAGAGATAAATGAGTAATAAAAGATTATCAAACACACCCCTTCATTATTTTAAATCCAATTATTATCTTTATTATGGTTTAGTTTCATCCATCCCCTTAGGTATCATTTTCACACGCACCCCACATGATACATAATTAAGAGAGACAATGACCCCTACTTTTATGATCAATGATAGAATTTTATATCCTCACGCCAATAAATAGGGATGCATGTCTTGAAAGGGAGGAACACAGAGGACTCCATGATTGAGCAAGAAAGGCTTCGACATAGGCGCACCACAAGCCTCCAGAAAGGGGACTCCAATCGCACCAAGGAATGAAATAAACCATCAAATAATGTAAAAGAAAGAATTATAGTGAGCTAAAAAATGATAGATCATAGAGTTAGGAGATATAAAAATAATTAATGGCTTTAATGACTGATCGTGGTTTCACCTCGTGGTTAGACAGTTACACACGATGGAATTAATTAATATTTAAATAATTCTCATCGGAGGGGTGGCTAAAATATTTTTGCGCTAAATGATTTCATTTAAAGAGATGGAAATGGGTTCGTTGATGGTCTCCCCACTCCTAGAGGATTTAAAACTTCGTTTATGGTGATAAAAATAGCCTTGAACCACTTTAAAAATGAAAAAAAACTTAATATTGGAGTTAGGGGGAAAATGGGGATGGGAACCCTGACACCCCTATATGGCCAATTTGTGAGACTCTTAGGTGAATCCAATCAGTGGAGCTGATTGGGTGAAGCTGATCCAGTGAAGTTGATCACATGAAGATGATCAATGAAGCCGATTGGATTAAGCTGATCACGTGATGCTGATCCTTTGAAGCCGATCTATGAAACTGATTTGATGAAACCGATCTGTGAAACTGATTAGGTGAAACCGATCATTGAAACTGATTTGGGGAAATTAAAATGTGTATAATGACCCATACATTATATACATTGTTATTACTTCAAAATTGATGTATACTCATTACAACATATAACAAAACCATGAAATAACCATATAGGTATAGTGTATTTAGAAACTGGGAAACATAAACAACTGGTTCATAAATCATCTACATTGTCTCCCACTTATTTCATCATATCTAGAGTCCCTTTTTTGGCATATCCTACTTAATACCCTTAATCCTGACCCGGGGAAAATAAAACATACAAAAGGGTGAGCTCAAATTCACAGTAAGGGTAAACAAAAGAAATATCAATCATATCATATTCATAAGAACATAACATTTTGAATATCTTGACCTGCAAAAGAGATCAAAATATCATAACCTGGGATAAATCATAGTGGTGAAATATAATCCCAATAATCATAACATAAAACATGAAACTTTTTGGCATACACACATAATCATAGAAAATCATTTCATATTAGTCAAGGCTCATTTCCAGGACCATCATGGCGGACAAATTCCATTACTGAACCGAGTTCACTCCTCGTTCCAGTCTTATATCACTGAACTGGATTAACTTGTCATTCCAGCCATGTCTATGTCATGACATATAAATCTTTACCAAATGACTTGGAGGGAGATATAGGTCCCACCTATCTCATAATGATACCATTCTTATGTTTTCCACAAGATCATAAATCATACATCATAACACTACCCTTGTAATAAAAATGGGATTCTTAAACATTATGTCATCATAAAATAATCCATATAAGATAAAAGGAGATCATAAAATTAAATCCATCATAACATAATAAAATCAATGTAAAAATATTGATAGAAACATAACCATATATTATCTTATATGGAAAATAATTTTGATAAAACACGTGAACTCCATTCTTGATGAAAATATCCTTTCTACATCAATTTTTTCCTTTCTTAAAATTTCATACGATTTTAAACTAAAATAAATTGATTAAAAATAAAATTGAAAAATTGTGAAGGAATATTAAAGGAAATAATCATAAAAATCCATTCATGTCGTATACGATTAAAAAACATTCTTCTCGTACATTGGCCGGAAAAGTCAAAAAGTACCTCTTACTAAAAACGAAAAAAGATTCCTTTCATTTCATTTACTAAAAACTCACTAAAGGGTAAAATTTTATTTAAAAAATTTTCAAAGGATATAAATAATATTACATATTGACAAAACATTTATGTGGATGATAAATATTCCCCATGAAATTCTGATGTATAAACAATCTCGGATAAAAATGAGATTGCGATATTTTCTCTTACCTTATGTCCGATATGCTTTGTACATGTTCAAACCTCATGTATAAGGATTTAAATAATGTTATATACTTATTCTATAATCATAGTCATTGTTATGATATCATATATGGTCATATTATTAGCTTCATATTAGTAATATTTCATTGTTACTTGTTATTCGTTTGTTTATTGCTTTATGTTCTTATGCATGTTTTTTCGAATAAATTCTTAATCTTCTTTTTAGGTTATAGATACCACATTTACAGAATTTTATTAATATATTATATATATCTTATTTACTCATTCAATTCATTTATATAATCATTATTCGATGAATATCATGTAGAATGAGTCGCATCACATCGTGGAGACGGTAGGCCATACGTACACACGAGCGATGATATCATTCCCATGATCGTGGAATTGTATTGAAGTGTATGTATACTATTTTAGAATCACAATTATTTTACAATAATCATTTATAGTTATTCTTTACACCATTATACCCATCCAAGCATGGTGGTGGTGGAAAACAGATTACACTACTGGGTGGAGACGGTATTCTGTACGTACGCACGCGTGGTGTTTTTGTTTTATGTAGGATGGATAGAAGGTAAAATAGATGTTTTTAATATTTATAATAACATTTAAGTATATTAGTGATACTAACATTGTTACTTCGTAATGAAACAACTATATAAGAGGAAGTAGAAGAAGAAATAAATTTGAATGAATTGGTAATGGATATTACCTCTTTTTCGTCACGCCTCTTTGAAGCCTCCTCTTAGGGCACTAAAATTGGAATTTGAAGAAGATAAGGACTTCAAGTATGTTTCTATGGAAGTTGAGAATGGAAATTTTCAGGGTTTGGCCGATCTTGAAGGCTCAAAGTGGGGTGAGGAGGAGAGGGAGGAGGTTCCCTTTTATAAGGGAGGAGATGGGCACCCTTGGAATTATAAGAAATATTAATTTACAATAAATTCCATCCCCACATAAAAACAACAAACAATGACTCAAATCCAAAGCTTATATGAGATAGGGTTGTAATCTCATTATCCAATAAAATGTAGACAAGTTGGGGATTTATTTTAATCATTATCAACATGATTTATTCTTATATAATCAATTTAATTTTATTTGTGATAATAATATTCCAAATATTAAATCATTATAAAGATTTAAATATATGTTGTGAATTGTCCATAATTTTATACTTTATTACATTTTGGACCATTTTAATTTTAATTTACAATTTGTAAATATTTTTGGAATTTTAAACAATTTTATAATATTTAAGTTCTATAAATTAACAATAGTGTCAATTTTGACACTATTCATTTATTTGAGTTTAAATAAAATATACACAGAAGATATGTTTGAACTAAAAGATTTAATATATTCATAACATGTCATTTGTATCTAGAAAATTAGTGGAGAACATTAAATAGTTCATATATTATTTATTTTAATCCTTTTGAAATCATTTATTTGAAAATTAAATCAATAAAATAATTTCAACATCACTATTGTGTCATAATTAATGACAATTATTTAATCCCTAAAAATTATATATAAATTAACATGATGTAGATACTTTTATTATATTTCTAGTGAATATTTATATCCGAAGTCTTATGATGGTTGTCACTAAATTAAAATTTTTATACTTATAAGATTTAAGAGATAGACATGTTGTCACTTCCTTTGGTTTTAATAATAATTATATTATTTCATGGTCAAAAGTCAATGATATGAATGTAGCCCAACCCTAATTTGATATGCGTCGACTTTTATTCATCCAATAGGATTTTCTAAAGTGTTAGGGTTGTTTTATAATATTATTTTTACCCTTAATTACCTGATTTACCTTTAACTGCAGTAAATAAAAATTACCGTAGTTACTATTAATAATATCAAAAAAATAAAAGTAACATATTAACATAATTTGGACCCATTGATTCCAAATATGGAATCCACTTTTCAATATTAAAAACTTAAAAGTTGCAGTAATTAATTTAAAATTAATCCCGTTGTTAACCAAACTGGTATTATAATTTAAAACATTACCAATGATTGAAATGTTTTTACCTATGAATTCAATGTAAAATTAATGATAATGGAATGAATTATATGAAATGGTAAAAATATATTCTCTTTATTATATAAAACCATTAAAAATTATAATTAAACAATATAAATTATTACGATGAAAAAAGATGTTTTTAATTAAAATATAGTGTGTGTTTACTCTTCATTAAAATCTGAAAGTTATCGGAATAATATGAAAAATTTATCCAAAGTAAATTTTTATATCCTGATTCCAAAGAAAAAATTTATTTTGTCAAATTGAACTTATAAACTTCTCTAAAAATATATTTAATGTTGGTGTGCCATCAAAAGGTGGCAAAACTGCATTTTTTTAAAAATAAATATTTTACCCGAAAAATTTATTTTTTTCTCATTCCATGTTATAGAAAATTATTAAGATGAATAATAATGTTATAAAATTAAATATTCAGTTAATACTATTCATAACAGCTAGTTTATAATATTATAATAATATATCGTTGTTTAGTGAAACTCGGTATTGCGTACTACACACGCTATCAAGGAAGGTCACGATTGCATGTAACGCAAGCCAAGCTAGTGTTGTGTGCAGTGAAAGATTCATTGGATGATGCGTATAACATAAGAAATAAAAAAACTTCTCAAAAATATCAGGGTGTTACATTCTACCCGCCCTTAAAATGAATTTCGCCCTCGAAATTCGTCACTTCGTAACAAACAGATGAGGATACCTCTCCCTCATCGTATCCTCAAGTTCCCATGTAGCTTCTTCTAATTGGTGGTTCCTCCATAAAACATTAACCAAGCGAGTGGAATTGTTTCAGAGAACTTTTTTGCTACGATCCAGAATCACTATCAGCTGTTCTTCATAAGAAAGATCTTGCTCCAGCGGTACAACTTCTGAGCTGAGTACTTGTGAAGGATCACTTATGTACATTCCCAAGAGAAATACATAGAATACGTCATGAACTTAAGAGAGATTTGGTGGAAGCGCCAATCAGTAAGCTACCTTCCCAACACGATCCCGTATTTCAAAAGGACCGATATACCAAGGACTCATCTTTCCCTTCTTTACAAATCTCATTACTCTCTTCCAAGGAGATATTCGTAAGAACACTTTATCACCCACTTCAAACTCTAGGTCTTTTCTTCAGTTATCGACATAACTTTTTTGTCGACTCTGAGCTACTCTTATGTGTTGTTGAATAGATCGTACGTTTTCTTCCATCTTATCAACAAGATCAGGTCCTAATAGCTTTCTTTCCCCAACTTCATCCCAGCAAGTTGGAGTTCGGAATTTCTTTCCATAGAGAGCTTCATAAGGAGCCATCTGAATACTGGAGTGAAAGCTATTATTATAATAAAATTCCACCAAAGGTAGTTGATTATCCCAACCACCTTTGAAATCCATAGAGCAAGCTCTCAACATGTCTTTTAGAGTTTTAATTGTTCTCTCAGACTGACCGTCTGTCTAAGGATAAAAAGAAGTGCTGAAACTAAACTCTGTATCTAGAGTATGCTGAAGACTTTTCCAAAACATCGAGGTAAACCTCGGATCCCGAACAGATATAATGGAAATAGGTACTCCATGAAATCTTACCACTTCCTTCACATATATCCTGGTAAGCTGATCAAGAGAGAAATCATCTCTAACAGTAATGAAGTGTGCTGACTTCGTAAGACGATCAACTACGACCCAAATAGCTTTATTGACTTTGGATGTTTTTGGAAGTCGAGTGACAAAGTACATAGTGATTTTTCCATTTCCATTCTGGTATGGTTAATGGTTGTAAAATCCCCTTAGACTTCTATCTCTCAGCTTTAACTTTGCTGACAAACCATGCATCAAGAGACATATTCAACAACATCTCTTTTCATGACGTCCCACCAGAAGTACTCTTTCAAGTCCCTACACATCTTTGTGCTTCCAGGATTAATAGGGAATGAAGAACTATGAGCCTCATCCAGTAACTCCTTCTTTAATTCTGGGATTGGAGGAACACAAACCCGATTCCTGAACCTTATTATACCATCACAATCAAGGTTGAATTCAGGAACATTTCTCACCTTCTTTTGTAAATCTACATCTTCTTTTTGTGCCTCTTTAATATTCACATTTATAGATGCTTGAACATTCATTTGAGAAAGATAAGATTTTCCACATCCATTATAATTACAAGATCCATCCATTGTAAATCCATCAATATTGGATCTTTTGTGATCCTCATCATGGATAAGCTAGCATGGTAATGTTGTCTTAATGCATCTTCCACCTTGTTTGCTTTACCAGGGTGATAATGAATTGAGTAGTCGTAATCCATAATCAGCTTCAACCATCTTCATTGGCGCATATTCAGCTCCTTTTGTGTGAAAATATACTTTAAACTTTTATGATCAGTATAAATATCACACCTTTCACCATAAAGATAATGACTCAAAATATTTAATGCAAAGATTGCTGCAACTAACACCAAATCATGAGTTTGGTAATTTTTCTCATGGATTTTCAACTTTCATGAGGCATATTCTATCACCATATCGTTTTTCATGAGAACACACCGCAATCCATTCTTGGATGCATCACTATAGATCACAAACCTTTCTCCACTACAAAGCAGTGTGAGCACAGGTGCATTGGATAACCTTCTTTTCAACCCCTTGAAATTTTTTTCACACTCCTATATCTATAAGAACTTAACTCGTTTTCAATTCAACCTAGTGAGTGGATTAGATAATTGTGAAAAATCTTTAACAAAACGTCGATAATATCCTGACAAACCAATAAAAAATCAGATCTCAGTTACTATTTTTCATCTCAACCATCTTTCGATAAATTCTGTCTTTTCTGCATCCACATATATCCCCTCTTTTGAGATTATGTGACCCAAAAATGAAACTTTTTGAAGCCAAAAATTACTCTTGGTAAATTTGGCATAAGGCTTCTCTTTTCTCAAGTTCTTTAATTCAATTATCAATTCCTATTCATGTTCTTCCTTTCTCTTTTAATAGACAAGAATATCTTCTATAAATACTACCAAAAACTAATCAAGATAGTCTCTGTAGACTCTATTCATTAGATCCATGAAGATAGCAGGGGCATTAGTAAGACCAAATGGCATCACTATAAATTCATAGTGTCCGTACCTTGTACGGAAAGTCGTCTCTGGTATATCAATTTTTTTGCCCTGAATTTAAGATACCCTAAATGAAGATCAATATTGTAAAAGTATTGATATCCATGTAGTTGGTCAAATAAGCCATCAATGTGCAGGAGTGGATATTTGTTCTTGATAGTGATCTTGTTAAGTTCTCGATAATTAATGCAGAGTCTCATTGATCCATCTTTTTTCTTAACAAAGAGAACAGGTGGTCCCCAAGGTGATGCACTAGGGAGTATGAATCCTTTATCAATATTCTATTGGAGTTGCTTCTTCAATTCCTGCAACTCAATCGGAGCCATTCTATATGGTGTCTATGAAATGAGATAGCACCCGGTATGAGTTCTATTAAAAACTAAACTTCATGATTTGGTGCAAGACATGGCAATTCCTCTAGAAAAACATCATCAAACTCTCGTACAATGGGTGTATTCTTAATCATGAGTTTTTCTCCAAAAATTTGAGATAAATAACCATCATTTATTGGAATCAAGACCCATACGATGGAAGAAATTCCCACTAGAAGGTTATATTCATCCTTGCATCGATAGATGATAGTAGATTGATCAGGAATACTAAATGTGATTTCCCCTCTTTGGAAATTGATATGAGATACATATAAAGAAATCCAATCCATGCCAAGAATCACATTAAATTCACTATAGGAAGGATCACAATATTTGAAAGAAGTACTTTCCCACAAAAATCAATCAAAGAAGAATTATAAACTTTTGATGCGACCGTTGTGCCATTAGGTGTTGTCTCCTCAAACTCAACATCTAAATGTTGAGAAAATATGGCAATACCCTTAGAAAATTCATCAGAAATAAAAGAGTGGGTGGATCCATAATCATATAAATCATTTGCTACATTAGAGTGGATGTTAAGTGTACCTTTCAACACTTCGTTATCGTACTCCACATCGCCGATAGTAATTTCATGTGACTTTGCTTTGTCTTTGGCCTTAAGAGATTGTTGATGTTGATCATCATCAACAACCCTTGGATTTGGGCATTGATTGGCATAATACCCCATCTCCTTTCACTTCAAACATTGAAGTGTTGGAGGTGCAGTATGTGTATCCCTTTCATTGTTCGCATCATCAGAAATCTTCTTCCCATTATTTTGACATTCAACTGCCCGGTGACATTATTTTCTACACATAACACATTTTGTTTCCACTTTAAGACAATTCCCTCCATGTTTCTTTCCACAATTTGAGCATAAAGGAAAACTCATCATCTTTTCAGTGTGGTCATTATATTTTACTTTGAATTCCATTTTCATGTTCTTATCAAACCCATATGATTGATGGGTTACTTTAATTTACATCTCATCCTTGGGGGAACATCGTGCAATTTCCTTGTAGCTATTGAAGTCCCTTATGGGTAACACCCTTTGAAGACATGGTTTTAACCCACTAAAGAATCGATAGATCTTACTCTCAAGTTGGATAATAATTCTAGAAGCGTACCTTGCAAGTCTTGTAAAATTTACTTCGTAGGTACCATCATATTTATCATACTTTTTCATCAGTTCAAGAAACTCTTTCTCCATCTTTGTTCCAAGAATATGAGTGAAGTACTTATTGAAAAATAAGTTCTTGAACGCGTCCCATTCCATATACTCAATTTCATCTCACTGCCTTGTATTCTTGATAAGATTCCACCATTTATCAACATCACCTTCCAAACGATACACTGCTAAGATGACCTTTTCATGTTCAGAACATTATAGAACCAAAAATATCAATTCAGTGGTACTAATCCATTGTTCATCCACTAATGGATGAGAAGACCCATTGAATGAAGGTGGATGCTGCCATATAAAGGATTCAACAGAATGTTTCTCATTCCTTTTCTCGTTTGGAAGTCCCGCATGGTTCATAGCTTTAGAATGTTGTGTGATCATGACTCTAAGATTTTTCATTCCATCTCCCATAACAATTGGTTGCTCAGGGGGACAATCATTGCATTTCCCATCGCATTCAACATTAACACGGTTCCTTCGGGTTCTAGCCATTTACTAAAACCTTAAGCATAGTGTGAGAAACACTAATCATAATAGGAAAACCACATAATCAAGAATAAAATTTTACAATTAAGGTATTTTCATAGGTTATTCATGGAAATTTCTAAAACACAAATATTGTGTTCTATGCTTAGAAATATCCTTAGGGTTCTTACTAAGGCTTTCACATACTAGTTTCCAATTGTTGACTATACCTTTCCTCTGATACCAACTATAACGAACAATACATTACATAAATTGTTATTACTTCAAAATTGAAGCATACTTAATACAACATATAACAAAACCATGGAAGGACCATATATGTTTAGTGTCTTTAGAAACTGGGAAACAAAAACAAATGGTTCATAAATCATCTACGTTGTATCCCAATTATTTCATCATATCTAGAGTCCCTTTTTAGTATATGCTACTTAATACCCTTCTTCCTGACCTGGGGAAAAGAAAAAATACAAAAGGGTGAGCTCAAATTCTTAGTAAGGGTAAAAAAAAGAAATATCATTCATATCAAATTCATTAGAAGATAACATTTTGAATAACTTAACCTGCAAAAGAGATCATAATATCATAACATGGGATAAATCATAGTGGTGAAATGTATTACCAATAATAATAACATAAAACAAGAAAATTTGTGGCATACACACATAATCATAGAAAATGATTTCATATTAGTCAATGCTCATTTCCAAGACCATCATAGCGGACAAAGTCCATTACTGAACCGAGTTCACTTCTCATTCTAGTCCTGTATCATTGAACCAGATTAACTTGCCGTTCCATCCATGTCTATCTCATGAGATATAAATTTTTACCCAATGTATTAGATGGAGATATAAGTCCCACCCATCTCATAATGATACCATTATTATGTGTGCCACAAGATCCTATATCAGACATCATAGCATAACCAATGTAATAAAAATGGGATTCTTAAACATCATACCATGGTAACATAATCTATATAAGATAAAAGGACATCATAAAATTAATTACATTATATCATAATCAAATCAATGTAAAAATAGTGATAGAAACAAAACCCTATATTTTCTTAGATGGAAAATAATTTTGATAAAACAGTTGAACTCCATTCTTTAGGAAAATATCATTTCTACTTCAAATTTCCTTTTTCCTTTCTTAAAATTTCATACAATTTGTAACTAAAAGAAGTTGATGAAAAATAAACTTTAAAACATGTAAAGTAATCCTCATAGAAATAATCATAAAAATCCATTCATGTCGTATAAGTTAAAAAACAATCTTCTCGTACTTTGGCCGGAAAAGTCAAAAAGTACCTCGTACTAAAAATGACAAAATATTCTTTTAATATCTTTTACTAAAAACTCACCAAAGGGTAAAATTGGATTTAAAAAATTTTAGGAGGATATAAATAATATTAAATATTGAGGAAACATGGATGTGGTTTATAAATAATCTCCAATAAATTCTGAAGTATAAACAATCTTGGATAAAAATGAGATTGCCAGATTTTCCATTACCTTAGGTTTGATATGCTTTGGACGTTTCCGAACCTCCTATATAATGATTTAAAAATGTCATTGACTTATTCCATAATCATAATAATTGTTATGATATCATATATGGTCATATTCTTAGATTCTTATTAGTAATATTTCATTTCTACTTGTTATTCGTGTTATTATTGATTTATGTTCTTATGCATGTTTTGTCAAATAAATTCTAATTGTTCATTTTAGTTTATAGATAACTCATTTAAAGAATGGTATTACTGTAATATATATCATATTTAATCATTCAATTCATTTATATAGTCATTATTCAATGAAGATCATGTAGAACGAGTCGCATCACTTCGTGGAGATGGTATGCCGAACGTACGCATGAGCGATGATATCGTTCCCATGATAGTGGAATTGTATTTAAGAGTATGTATACTATTTAAGAATAAATATAATTTTACAATAATCATATATAGTTATTATTTACACAATTATACCCATCCAAGTGAGGTGGTGGTGGAAAACATATTACACCACAACGTGGAGATGGTATTCTGTACGTATGCACGCGCGGTGATTTAGTTCTCTGTAGGATGGATATAAGGTGAAATAGAGTTGTTTCATATTTATAATAAAATATAAGTATATGAGTGATACTGATGTTATTACTTCATAATGAAACAACGAAAGAAGAAGAAGTAGAAGAAGAAATAAATTTGAAAGAATCGGTAATGGATATTACCTCTTCTTTGTCACGCCTCTTTGAAACCACCTCTTAGGGAACTAAAATTGGTCTTTGAAGAAGACCAGGACCTCTAGCATGTTGATAAGGAAGTTGAGAAATGAAATGGGCCGGTTTTGTCTAAGCTTGAAGGCTAAAAGTGGTGTGAGAAAGAGATGGAGGAGGTGCCCTTTTTTAAGGGAGGAGAGGGGCACCTTTGGAATTATAAGAAATATTAATTTATAATAAATTCCAACCCCACATAAAAACCTCCAAAAATGACACCAATACGAAGTTTAGATGATATAGGGTTTTAATATCATCTTCCAATAATGTTTATACAAGTTTGAAATTTATTTTAAACTTTATCAACATGATTTATCCTTATATAATATATTTAATTTTATTTGTGGTAATACTATTCTAAATTTTAAATCATTGTAAGTCTTTAATTATATGTTTTGAATTGTTCTTAATTGTACTATTTATTACATTTTCGACCATATAAATTTTAATTTACAATTTTTAAATATTTTTGTGATTTTTAAACAATTTTATAATATGTAATTTCTATAAATTAACAATAGTGTCAATTTTGACACTATTCATTTATTTGAGTTTAAATAAAATATACACAGAATATATTTTCGAAATAAAAGATTTAATAGGTTCATAACATGTCATAGTTATCTAGAAAATTAGTGTAGAACATTAAATAGTACATATATTCTTTATTTTAATACTTTTTAAATCATTTATTTGAAAATTCAATCAATAAAATAATTTCAACATCACTATTGCATCATAATAATTTATAATTATTTAATCCCTAAAAATTATAAATAAATTCACATGATGTAGATAATTATATTAGATTTATAGGGACTATTTATATCCGAGGTTTTATGATTTTTATCACCAAATTAAAATTATTATACTTATACGATTTAAGAGAGTGACATGTTGTCACTTTTTTTGGTTTTAAGAATAATTATATTAGTTTATGGCCAAAAGTACCTGAAATGTATCTATTCCGACCCTTAGGTGATATGGGTCGACTTTTATTCATCCAATAAATTTTATTAAAGTGTTAGAGTAATTTTATATTCTTATTTTTACCCTTAATTACCCGATTTACCTTTAACAGCAGAAAATAAAAATTCTCGTAGTTACTATTCATAATATCAAAAAAATAAAAGTAACCTATTAACATAAATTGGACCCACTTATTATAAATATGGGATCCATTTTTTAAAATTAAAAACAAAGAAGTTTCAGTAATTAATTTAAAATTAATTCCGTTGTTAAGCAAACTAGTTTTAAAATTTAAAACATTGCCAAAGATTGAAATGTTTTTACCTATGAATTTAATTTAAAATTAATTATAATGGAATAAATTATATTAAATGATAAAAATATATTCTATTTATACTTAAAAACCATTAAATATTATATTTAAACCATATAAATTATTACGATGAAAAATGTTGTCTTTAATTAAAATATAGCGTATTTTTACTATTCATTAAAATATGAAAGTTATCAGAATAATATGAAAATTTTATCCAAAGTAAATTTTTATATCCTGATTCCAAAGAAGAATTTTATTTTTTCAAATTGAACTTATAAACTTGTCAAAAACTAGATTTAATGTTTGTGCGCCATGAAAAGGCTGCAAAACTGCATTTTTTGAAAAATACTTATTTTACCTGAAAATTTATATTGTTCTCATACCATGTTCTAGAAAATATGTAAGATGAATAAAAATGTTATAAAATTAAAAATTCAGTAAATACTATATCTAACGGCAAGATTATAATATTATAATAATATATAGTTGTTTAGTGAAACTCAGTATTGTGTACTACACACGCTATCGAGGAAGGTCGCGATTGCGTCTAACGCAAGCCAAGCTAGTGTTGTGTTCAGTAAAAGATTCCTTTGATGTTGTGTATAACATATGACATAAAAAATATACTTCTCATAAAATATCAGGGTGTTACAATGTGAAACCGATTTAGTGAAACTAATTGGTGAATCCAATTTGGTGAAACCAATCTGGGAAATCAATTTGGTGAAACAGATTTGGAGAAACCGATATGTGAAGACAATTTGGTGAAACAGATATGAGAAATTGATTTGATGAAACCCATCTGTGAAACAGATTTGCTGAAACCAATCGATGAAACTAATTTGGTGAAACTGATATGTGAAAACTATCTGTGAAACTAATCTGTGAAATTGATTTAGTGAAACCGATCTATGAAACTGATTTGGTGATACCGATCTGTGAAAAAGATTTTTTGAAAATTATCTGTGAAACTAATCAACTGAAATGATATGTGAAACTGTTTTTGTGAAACCGATCTATGAAACTGATATTGTGAAATTGATCTGTGAAACTGATTGGGTTTAACGGATATGTGAAACCAATTTGGTGAAACTGATCTGTGAAATCAATTTGGTGAAACTGATCTGTGAAACCAATTTAGTGAAACCAATCTGGGAATCTGATTTGGTGAAACTGATATGTGAAATCGAAGGGGTAAAACTGATTTGTGAAACCGATTTGTGTGAAACCGATCTCTAAAACTGATTTGGGTGAAACCGGTCTGTGAAGCCGATTTTGTGAAACTTCTAAGTGAAAACGATTTGGTGAAATAGATATTTGAAAGCAATTTGGTGAAATCGATCATTGGAACTGGTTTTGGGAAACCGATCATTGAAACAGATGGGTGGGAGTGATATATGATTCTTGGACACCCCAACCCTTAGAATTTGGCAAGGTAATTGACTATGAGGGTCTGGGCCATTAAAACATATTACTTTTTTTACAAAAAATGATGATTCTTCTGCCACATCATATTCATAGGATCCCACCTAGATTCGTTAAATTAGAGATTTCATGACCAAACATTGACTAGGTGAGAGGGATTATTATATAGAACATTTTATATATGATCATGATTCTCAAAAGGCTTAAATTTTATGAAATATCATGTTTCAGATGAAAGTCCTCTAAGATCAGTACCTGTGATGGATTATATGTGTGCTTCACTCGGATAGGGACTTAATATGCATATTGGAAATGATAGTTGATTGTTTGAAACAGTAAGTGATAAGAATGAATCCCTATATAATCAAACAATCTAAATGTAGATTATATGGCTAGTGTTGAGATTTTTGTTTTTCTTGAATCTTAGAAAGTACATCAATATAGAAATCCAAAGAAACACCATGTCACCAAATTCATATTTTAGATCACTCCAATTATTTTCCACATATATATAATTGGAATGATGTTAGCAATTTATAAATGGATAAAAAATCAATTATATTTATTTAATTTTCATAGGATTGAATAGTTTTCTCTCTCCACTAAACCCTAGAACATTTATGTTCAGTAATTTTGTCTAGAGATGGATTCAAAAGGATCAGTATGTATAATTGAGTGAATGATATTGTTGTGTGAAAACATACTGATTGGAAGGTGTTGATCCCAACCACTTGTACAATACATATGAAATTACAACAACTTATTGTATTGAAACCATTTGTATGAGATTTATACATAATGGTGAAACTCATCTTGGTGTGAAGCGATTTGTGATGACTTCCCCATTATATTTTGTAAATATTCATATCTGGATCAAATATATTTAACTGGGGTACTCTATGAAACAATAGAAATCCTAAATGTTTATCCATGTATGAAGATATAGAAATTAAATATTCTCTTATAGTGATGAAGTGTGATAGCATTGAAAGGTGATCTATGAAAATTCATATACCATAACTCCCTTTAGATGTTTCAGGGAGTCTGATGAAGAAATTCATTGTGACGATTTCCCGTTTAGATTATTGTATATGTAAAAATTGACACTTCATTCTGTTAAATATTCTGAAAAATGACAATGGGAAATACATTTAAAAAAGAGGTTAAAAAAGTGGAAGAAAATAAAAATTTTCCAGGCATGAACTTTAAATCGTCCTAGACATACCTATGTGTCATCACTACGCAGCCTACTTGTGCACCCATAACTAGCGCACAACCTAATTTTTCGCACCTATCTAGCATGCAGCCCACATGCATCCCTAAATTCATTTTCATCCAGGGACATGTTTTTTCAGAAAAATATGCCCTCAGGGCCTTCTTTTGTATGGAAAAATTTTCCTGAAGCCCAATTACTGCTCAGGTAGCCCTAGTGCTTCACCCATGTCCATTAAAACATTCAATGCAGTAATTTAAAACCTAATGCAGAGGAATTGAAAGAGTATCATAGGAATTATGTACTTTTAGTGTTTCAAATCACTTACACTTGTGCGCCTAATGTGCCCAACCACCCTAAAATCAGAAACACTTGTGCGCCAACTATTCCTTTTATAGTAACATGAGAACACTTCTTCTAGAATTACATGTGGATACTATTGAAAGCATGAGCTAGGTATTGCCCAGGTTTTTCCGTACAGGTTGTTCGTTGCATAAGTGAATATTAGGTCACCCATGACTACCTGTTCACCCATAATTGTGTGCCCTTATCTACTCGAGAACCCTCATTGATTCACATAGTCTCTATAGTCTAAAATCCTTAAAGCCCTCTTCAAAGCCATTACTGGAACGCATTATTCTTCATTGGATCCCTTGTTCAAAAGCGATCCTAATGAGACATCCACTAAAACTTCATTACTTATCGAACCATTGGGAATGTCACATCAGCATGTCACCTATTTGGATTTGTATATATACAGTCATATGTTTCACACATTTTTTTTACGACGGGGTTAGGATTCAGGGAGTTTCTGTGGGATTATATATCTGTATTCACATGGACCTTTCTCCATGGAATAGGGCTAGGAACTTCCTGGTTTTGAGGATAAAATATTGAGTCCTGCCCTCTCGCTTCTCAAACAGACAGAACCTCAAAATTTGGGTTAGGAAGGTATAAATCAAAATTTCATTTTCATTCAAGGGAATGAAATGCCTTCCTCCCATACTAGGATCAATTTTACAGAAGGCTTCCCGGTGTAATCCCCTAAAAATCATCCCTTATTTCTTTCATTGGACCCTTGACCAATGTAAAGTAAATAGAGGATGGGATCGTCACATCACCCTCATCCTGGGTCACATTGATCCTGTTCATCATCGTCTTCATAGGCGCACCCTCTTCAACCAGTGGAGGAGGGATATTTTGGATGCCTTTGTTGAATCTGAGACATCCTATTGTTTCTCACACTGAGCATGACTCACGTGATCATATAGATTTGATAGGGTCCTTGTATTGGAAAAATTTAATAAACTATGAGAACAATGATTTCCACCATATATGGGATAACTTGGATGCCTTTTCAGGGAATGAGCTCACTGTATATTATTTCCAGGAATCCAACCCTAATTCCCTTAATCTGGGTATCCTCTTTAGGAATAACCACCTAATTAAACCCCCAATCATCAAGGAATCCTTTTTATGAAGTAATACAACACTCATTTATCTCAAGGGACTATACTATCCTATGAGACTCATCGAACTACATAGGATATGATTCCCACCCACATGGGATACATAAGAAGCCTCCTTGGGGATCAAACCCAACACATTAAATCAACCCTGTTCTCTGTGGGCCATTTTCCCACTTGGTTTAATCATACATGGAAACTCATATCCTTTTCTATGTTCCATGGGCTTCTTCATCATAAGTCCCACAACAATAGTTGTCTATGCACCTTTCTCATAGATGTCTGTACCATATGACATTAAATAGTACAGAAAGGTCTTTATCACATGACCTTAATGGTATTATTTGTCCCTATTTTCGACACTTTCGCTGGGGCGCATGCATAATTCTCGTTCAGGGGATGAGGGACACAGTTTATTTTGCCCCGCATTCTCGCTTTCCATAGTCGGGCAACATCCGCTACTTATTCATGGACGTCTAATCCTTGATCGAAATGTGATGCTGGGATGCCGGTTATTCCTTCCATGGATTCCTCCTCAGAACTCGTCACCTAGTCCAGGTCTCTGTCATTGATTTAATACATTGTTTGTAAAATTATTCCTAGTGTCATATCTTCATGGACACCAGTTAATTATGCTTCTTATATCAGGACATTCCAATGGGTCCGGTCAGGGAAGAATTATTCGGTTAGGGGAGTATTCTTGTTTGAGGCATCACTAGCGTGTTTGGAAGCTGGCCAAGGAGAGGCTGGGGTCAAGGATTTCTTGAAGGAAATTGCCTACTAAAAATGGATCAACTTGTTCCAAGAAAAAGATAAGGAAGTCATGATTTTCAGGAGAGGGAGAAAGTGTTTGACCGCAACAAAGTGGAGCATGATTGGATTGTACTAGAGGGTCCTGGAGGCCAGGGACTATCAGTCGAGGGGATTTAGCATAAATGTGAGTCAGGACCTGAACATCAGATATTCCAGGTTCCTTTCCACCTTCTTGAGTGGATGGATCCTACCAGTGAGGTAAGTAAGGATGGGGGTTCGTCCAGTGACCCTGGTGATGGCCGACATCGTGGCCACCAATCAAAGATTTAATCTGGGAGTCCCTATGTTAGACCATCTGTACACCATTTTGGGACACATCTCAAGAGGAGGGTCACCGAGGAGGGTTTGTGGCCCCTTCAAGATCTTTTATGGATGGTTAGCAGCCCATTGTGGTGGCTATACCTATCAAGACACCATTCGTCCTCAAGGTAATGGTCTGCGACCTTCCCTTTTTAACATCACCAGGGTCATGCCGATGAAGTTAAATGGGGAGGGAGTAATGATCAGAATAGGAAAAAAACAGCAGCTTCACTTTCAGCCCATTCCCCACCCCTACAGCCCAGATGAGAGATAACGGGAAAGGCTCTCTAGAGCAGAGGGAGTACGTCTAGAGCATCAGAGGTGGGGTGTTCATGGACCGGATTGACGTGAATATCTTCTATGAACCCTATGTGCCATCCAGGTTTTCCAGGCAGTTTGGATGCCTTCAGCGGATGTAGAAGAAGGTGTACACAGATGTTCAAGAAGAGAGGCACCCTTGTGTTCTTCGCCAGATGTGTATGATGGTCAAAGGCCAGGGCTCCGATGATGTTATCACCATTCCTCCCACTGGAGTTGATGATGGAATATCAACTGAATATACCGAGCACTGGGCAACAGATTACCCTGAGGGGATTTTGCAGAAGCAAGTTTGGAAACTCAATGTAGACAGTGTAGAACCTTGGTGGTGAGAGATTAGTCAGGGTGTTGCCGGGGTCAAATGGTCAGAAGCGAGTCGTGAAACTGGGCCCACACAAGTATATATTTAGTGGTGGGGTCATCGCATGGCGCGGTTGGGCCCTCATCATCTAGGGGGAGAGAGGCTCAAGAAGTAGCTAGGGAACTCCCAAGGAAGTAGATAATATATTTTCTTCAACCTTCCAGTGACACAATCCTCCTGGATATGTGGTCATCCTGGATGACCCTGTGATTGTCAATGGGTACCAAAGCACTTTAGTAGAAGATAATGAGAGACAGAATCCAGCTTCCATAGGTCGGGCTCATTCGAGTTGTTGATAGTGTGAACTTTCATCATCATCAGGCATATCTGATGGCCATGGATGCATATTCCCACCAACGGGGTCGACATGTGGAGCCACCCTTCTTGGTGAAAGTAATTCTCAACCAAGAGCATGATCCCAAAAACATTTCGTCAGAGGATGATAATAGTGATGATGAGCCAGAAGGCGCTGAGAAGGATGTGGAGGAAGAAGGAGACGATGAAGGAGGGGGTGAAAAAGAAGAGTATCCTGAAGGTGAAGGGTCTAAGGGGGCATCCCACCAAGGGAGTCTCCGAGAGATCGGTGAGATCGTCAGCTCTGATGCGGATATAACTGAGCTTGTTGTGGTACGTCTCGTCCCTTGTCTATCCTTTTCGCCTCATCATATTTTTTAGCCCTCAATTGGACCTCCTTATCCAGTTCAGGAGCATATGGGCTCCGACCAAGGGTCTCCATGCAGAGGGGAGGAGGCATTGGTAGACAAGGTGGGTAGTTGATGCCCAATATTGAACTGACGAGCACTGAGGGATCCCCTATAATGGAAGCTCCCATAGCAGCTAGAACACAAGAGGCAGATGGTTTGGGCTCCTGTATGTTTATTAATTCAATGCAGGTTAATCACTGTTAGAGAGCTTTATTGATCAGGGTGTTCCTCACTTGTGCCGTAATCACAGCCTTGGAGGCTCATCGGGCTACCGAATCTGGGTCTTCCACAATTGATTTAACTACAAACATTTCTTCCCGTTTAGGGAACACTTCTCAAAATGAGCTGACCCCAACACTCAGTGAGTAGGTAGTGGCGGACATCGGTTGTACTCATGTCGAGGTAGGGCCGGAGGTCAGCAAGGGAGCTGCTGAGACTGAGGTGAGGGGGGATGGTCACCCAGGCATTGAAGAGCCCACCCCCTTAAAAGGGGTACCCGAAGAAGACTCTACTACTGGTCTGTTGGCTGCATTCCCTACCTATCGGCCAACAGACCTAGAGGAGATTGATGATTCAGACTCGTAGGTGGCTGAAGAGAGCCAAATGACATGACACAAAGGGATGAAGTTCATCAAATTCTTTCCCAGTCATCCCCATATAGAACAGCTGAAACAAATGGGATCACTCCAAACCAAGCTTCACTTTTTCTTTGCTCGAGGGGTGGATGCTCAACGCCTTCATTCGACAGTCTGTGACTACGTGGATGAGAAGTTGCGGGAGAGTAGTCGCTTCTCCAAAGTTTCCAAGTGTCAGGAGGTGTCATGGAGTATCCATGTGTTCATCTAGGTAGAAAAAAGGCATTATGCCTTGATGAATAGGTGACAGAAAAGGAGATATTCATCCCAACTATTCTAAGCTAGTTGAGCCATTGAGGGCCCAACTGGAAGATTCCCAAGAGCAACTAGTGGAGGCGGGTCACCAGATATCCGAACATCAAGCCCAACAGGCGCAAACGCAGAATAGGGTCAGTGGACTGTATTATCTAGCAGCTAATGAAGAAAGAGACCTCAGGGGGAAGGAGGAAGTCCCGGTGGCCACCAATGAATGGGTAGGTCGCTAGAACAATCCATCCAAGAAGTTGACATTTAAGGGACCTATTTTGGCCAAACTCATAAACTCATTTCTTCTTACTGCTTCTTATTCTGAACTGCATGTATGGATGAATTTATTTACTTGTTCGTATGGTTTAACGCATCCAACCAAAATCCTAGAATAAATAGAAATCCATTACTAAGCTCATGCGGGTCGCCCCCAATGTGAGAAATAGAGGATGTTCGTATTATTACTTTTCTTGATAATGGGAGAGTCAACCCATCTTCGGGAATCTGAGGATTGAATAACTAGCTCTGATTTCTGGGAGAAAATACAGGAGACATGACTGGAGGATGAAGCTCTCGAAATAGCCGAATTATCATTTTCCCAATGTGCTCTTGTGCACTAAAGAGATAATTCCAGGGGAATTGGAATAAATATAAACAGGGTAATAGAAGGTGTGAATCACAATAACCTGGATTTGGAAAACTCTGGGGGTGGCGGGACAATGAAGAATAACTATTGACCCCATTTGAAACACATTATCCTTATTGTGATAGCCTGGAATGGGGATAGAAAATGATGGAAGACCACAGACCATGTTCAAAACATGGGTATCGACTCAAGATGTCATCCAATAGAGTTACAGAACGTTGACCTAGGACAATAGGTGGGCCATCGGCCGAGCATCCATATTGTAATGGAAATCCTCTAGACGTGAATGTGGAAGTGGGTCTGAATAAGGGGCACGCAAAGCATGGATGTGGAGTGATGGTTTGTTCTTACAGAATCTAACACTCTTGAAATTACGCCACCATAGAGGAAGCACATTAGATGAGAACATTAGTCTAATCATGAATCATTGATTCTTTTTTAGACAGGACCTCTCTGGTGAGGGAGCCGTTACTTCCCAATGTCATCATGGGGCATCCAGAACATGTTTAGGGAAAAATGGTAGTTACATGTTTCACCAATAAGGGTTAGGATAGGGGCTGGAAATGAAGAGGAATAGGATTTATGATTCATGGGGTTGGAACTGAGGTGAAATTCCTAGGTGTTTCTATGTATCCCATGAGTATGGGAATCAAGCCATGCATAGTTTTAAAATATATCTCTGTTTATGGTCTTAGATCTCGGACCATGGATGGTGGGAAATGTGGGAGACACATGGTGACGTAATTATAAAACTCGACGTGAATGGGAACCTGGGGCTCCGACCACCACGTGTTCCCTGGGTAGGTTCTAGTTCAAGGGACCAGAAATGAGAGTTAGATTGGGCATGAAGAAATGTGCACGGACGTTCCTACGTACCAAACGTGGATGGGGATCAAGCTTCACATAGTTCTAAAAGGTGGAATGGTATGGTACTAGTGCAAGGGATACAAAGGGCGTGCGGGTGTGCCCCTCTCTCCAAAAGAAGTGGCATTTGATGTATCTTATTTGTCCTATTAGGAGAGTGGGTTTTTTTGTGAAGCGACGAGACTGGGATTGCGAGTCCTTACATCACCACAAGAGTCAAGACGTGTATAGGTGTTGATAAATGGTATGATGAGTGAACGATACTTAACATGGTGTCCCCTTGAGTGAGGACATCACGATGCAGTTCTGTTTTCATCGTGTTTCCAGGACGATAATGTTACAGTTTAAGGTCATGTGATGTGACCAGACGTGAATTTTAATGTCATGCAATATAGTCGTAGTTGGGATGATGCTGTATGGGTAATTTGTACGGTGCAATAAAACATACCCGACATGAATGAGTATATAATCCCATACCACACCATACACAATTCAGAGAAGGAACATTGGGCCAAGGGGCCACAATATAGTTGAAAGGGTATGGGGAAGGAGAAACTATCTCTTGATTGGCCTGGACCCGAAAACTAGACGTTTGGGTGTTCTTACGTATCCCATGTGGATGGGAATCAATCTATACATAGTTCTCATGAAGGGTAAATTTGAATAGATCTTAGTTTAAGGTCTTAGAACTCAGTCCAAGGAAAAGGGAAGTCAGTTTGGAGCCTCTAATGAGGCCTTTATTGTGACTTTGTCCTCCTAACGTGCAAATGTTCATTGAGGGATAGTGTCAAGAGTGTTAATGTTCTACTTGGACAGGATGGGGTGGACAATGATGTGAATCATGTAACCAAATTGTAAGGCTAAATGAGGCTGGAGTGACGAAGGAGGATGACTGTTCACCATGTCTGAAACATAGCATCCATATCACGTTATCCTGTTAGGGGGACAAACAAATGAGCATCAACCGCTGATCATATTCTCAATGCGGTACCTCTATC
This sequence comes from Viscum album, assembly GCA_963277665.1. NCBI lineage: Eukaryota > Viridiplantae > Streptophyta > Magnoliopsida > Santalales > Viscaceae > Viscum > Viscum album. The sequence continues at coordinate 1,821,050,494 of OY728125.1, forward strand.
GATTTGTTTTCTGAAACCCTCTAGGACGTTGGCCTGTGATGGTAGGAGAGATCATAGGCCTAGATTCCATGCCATTCGAGCGCCCCATTGGGTGTGGAAGATTATGGAAGCCCAAATGAATGGGAACACAATTCCAGAAAAAAGGGTGAAAGAATGTCCACGCCAAATCCAACACTCCAAACGCTGAACAAGAGTACTCTTAAGCAGATTGGTGCATCGCCGACAAGGGTCGAAGAGGGTGCTCAACCTAAGAGCGGCTGATTTGAAGGGATTAGTATAGAACACATTGATAAAGTTCTCCCCGGAGGGAGACGTACATGGTGTTGTTTTTACAAACCTGAAGTGAATGGGGATATAGTCATGTACCACATCGAATATCCCTTTAATGGAAGAATTTGGGCTGAGGATCCATGATGGGGCTGGAACCGGAGACGAGATGCTTGGGAGGTCCAACATATCCCATGAGGATGGGAATCAATCCATAAGTAGATATATAATCACACATAGGTGGTAGGATAACTTAATGAGGGGGGTGTACGGCGTGGCAAGTTACCCGATGTAAATGAGAACATAATCCCATACCACACCACACACTCTAGGTAAGAACATTGGTCGGGGCCTGAAAATGCCAAGGGGGATGAGGCTGGGCCTCAGTTAGGAAGACCCGGCCAGTTTGTAGTTTAATTTCATCCAGTGAGGAACAAGAGAGGATATAGTATCTCATCCGAGGATGTGTACGGAACGATGTGTAACCCTACATGAATGAGGACATAATCCAATACCACACTGTATAATACCATAAGGAAGAACCTATTCCGGGGGCACGAAACGACCATGGGTTCTGAGGCTGGGCCTCATATGGGAAGGCCATATGCCCCATTTTATGGTTACCACCTCATCTCAGCTCCAAAGCCCACATGAGCAGTTCTTAATGTGGGAAACATGGAGCCGGTCTCAGCTCTCCCCGTCAAATGGGGCATAATAGCTGGCATTGCTCGAAGAGAGTTCGTCGCTTGGAGATACAATGGGGTAAGATGAACCACTGCACTAAATGTTTGGGACATCGTTGGGTGGTTTCAATGTCGCAGGCAAGCTATTTAGCATGTTCGAAACATAGCGTCCATATAGTGACATGAAATGGGAGCAACAAATGAGCATCAACTACTGACCATATTCAGAATGCGAGACTTGTATCGGCTTGTTGCTCAACATCCATGTGGGAATTGGCCCGATGTGGTAAGAGATCTTTTAGGCCTAGCATCCATACCATTCAAGGGCCCTTCTGGACGGGGAGGATGATAGAATCCCAATCAAAGGTGTGGTTGAAGCATAGTTGTACCCATATATGAAAGAGGCGAACATATCTAGGGAGCGGGACATATGGACGAATTGATATTAGCTCAACGTGAATTGTGGAAAGAGTCTGAAACCCACCATATGTCTTGACCGTAGGGGAAGACTCTTGTGTTTGGACTGGGCCAATAGATGAAATGTTTGGGTGTTACTATGTATGCCATGAGAATAGGAATAAAGCAATACGTAGTTCTTGAAGGCCAAGGAGTTTAATGTCGTATGATGAGGATGTGGGAGAATAGATGAATGGGGAGCGGTCACATGGTTTGACCGTTATAATCCTCGAATGAGTGGGGATAATGAAGCCTACACCATATCATGAGAAGATCCTCAGACATAACTATACCGTAGGTGGGTAGTCAAAGAGAAGAGTTCTAGGGCTGGGCTCAAGACGAGGCATCTGAGCATTCCTTCGTGTCCCATGCGGATGGGAATCAAGCCATACGTAGTTCTCAAAATATAGTTTAACATCTTGAAGGATGATTCACAATTTGAATTCATGTAGGACTGGACAGTTTAGGGTCATGTGGTACCGACGTGCAATTTAGGGTCATACGGGACCATCCAGTTTAAGGTCATGCAGGACCAAATAGTTTAAGGTCATGCGGGATCGACGTGCAGTTTAGGGTCATGCAGGGCCATCCAGTTTAAATTCATGTAGGATCAGAGAGTTTAAGGTAATGCGGGACCGGCGTGTAGTCATGGTCATGCGGGACCATCCAATTTAAGGTCAAGAAGAACTAGACAGTTTAAGGTCATGCGGGACTGGCGTGCAGTTTAGGGTCATGAGGGACAATCCAGTTTAAGGTCATGCAGGACCAGTAGACTCAGGAAAATATTTCGTGAGGAACTTGGCATTGGTGGGAGGAGTTATACTTTCACCATCCATGGTCACCAGGGAGTATGCTTTATTTTGGTAAACCCTGTGAACTATGTAAGGTCCATCCCATTTAGGCTCCAGCTTGGTTGGTTTTATGCCGAGGATCATTGGCGCTCGGAGGGCCAATACTATGTCGCCTTGTAGAAAAGACCAGAGGCGAACCTTCTTGTTGAAGGTTCTAGCAATATTATTCAGATTCTTCTCCAGGTTGTGCAAGGAACAAAGCCTATTCTCATTATGTGATTCCATTTCAGCCAAAAGAATTTCGTCCACCTTATCTAGCACCTACAGGTTATAGAATATTGTGCACAATGAAGTCAGCTGGATCTCGAAGGGTAGGACGGACTCAGCTCCATACACTAGAGAATATGTGGTCACCTGGGTGGAATTACGAACCGTCATTAGATTAACCTAGAGGGCATTAGAGAGATTTTCTGGACAACTCTTCTTGTTCTAACCAACCATTTTCTGGAAATTGGTAGAGAGGGATTTGTTGAACACCTCGATTTTCCCATTTTCCTGCGCATGGTAGAGGGAGGTATGGTTTGAATGGATGTTGTACTAGGAATTCAATTTCTCCAGTTCTACTGCTTGAAAGTTGGTGACATTATCAGTGAGGATGACATGACGGACTCTAAACCGAATGAAGAATTTAGAGCTCACGAAGTCGACGATAGAGCGAGCCTTGACCTCCATGAGCGAAACTACCTCTGCCAACTTAGAAAATAAATCTATTGCGATCAGGATAAACCTATATTGTCGAGCTGTCGTAGGTGGAAATGGTCCCATTACATCGAACCCTCACACCGCAAATGACCAAGAGTACTTGGTGGAGTGGAGAGGTTCTGGCGGCTGATGCATGGAGTTAGAAAGAATTTTTCATGCATGACATCTCTTGGAGAACATGATACAATCATGGATCATAGAGTGTCAGAAGTACCCCAGTAAAGGGATCTGATGGGACAGCTTCGACCAAGCTTGTTGGGAACTGTATGAACCATCATGAACCTCTTTCATGACCTAAAAAATCTCAACTCCTTAGATTTAAATGATGATATCATTATTGAACCCACCCTAGTAGAGGATCTTCTCAAAACTGGTACCACTTTGGAGGGTAAACTGCAGTGCGTGACATCGGATCCGCTCCCGCTCTGCCTCATCAATAGAGAGGCAACCATTTTCGAGATATATGAAAAAAGGTGCTCTCCAGCTGGGAGACACATTAACCACCACATCTGAAGAACCCGTGGGTCTTTGATGTGGAAGCTCTGGTGGTAAGATGGATTACCCTCAGGTCACCGTCATCCTATGGGGTGATGGGATAAATGAATCTCTGATGTGTCAGATGTATAATCAGATCATCCTACTCAGGTTCGGAAAATGATGCATCCAGGCCGTCCAGGGCCTCAACTCGACCATTTTGAGATCGAGGGACATGAGTAACTTCTGGCAGAGATAAGAACTGGGCCATTAGCTGAAGGGTATGCTCCAACAATGGTACGACCTCTGGATTTCGGAAGACATACCCACCGTTGAATTTTTTGATGACTAGTTCAGAATCCCCTTTCACATGAAAATGGGGTACATCGATCTCGAGGACCATCTCGAGGCTAGTGATTAGAACCTAATACTCTGTCTAGTTGTTGGTGAATCCATCTGACAACAAGAATGAGTATTGAAAAAAGGCTTATTTTGATGTAATAGAAACAATACACATGCCTACTCTGTTGAGCCTGGAATCACTTCTACTCCTGTCGGTGGGGCTTCAGGAGGAACTCTAGAAGTGCATCTGCCCACACGGGATGGATGGATCTACCGATAGGACTTCCTCGTTGGGAAAATCTAGTTCTAGGGACTGGTCTATAAAGGTTGGATGTGCAGCAAGGAAGTATTCCAATGCCTGTACCTTGATAGCTATCTGGGGGAAAACCTGTGGTCGAATTGCTGGAGGATTGATGCCCACCATGCTAGTCAGATGTTCAACATGGGGCAGTTCATAATATAATTCAGCGGTTCTACCCGAGACACAAGCAGTACCTCATGGTGATGAAAGTAGTGTCCCAATTTCTGTACTACGAATAACATCACATGACAGCTCTTTTTGATGGGGGAATATCCGGTCTCAGTTTATAGAATCATGTGGCTGAGGTAGTAGAGACTATTTTTTGTACCCTCATTATTCTTCTGGGCGAGAAGGGTGCTGAGAGATCATTCCAGTGCATTCAATTATAAGATTAGCAGCTTTCCAGAGATAAGTGGCATCATTACTAGAAGCTGGAGAAAGTACTACTTAATTTCCTTGAATGTAGTCTTGTACTCTTCGTCCCATTCAAAGGAATAGCCTTTCTTCATTTTCCAAGAAAAGGGATTACACTTGCCAGCTATATTCACAATGAAACTATGTATGCAGGCTATGTGGCCTTGGAAACCTCGATGTTCCCAAATATTGCTCGGGGGAGACATCTGACTGATTGCCTTGATCTTCTTTGGGTCGATATCAAGGCCTCGGTACCTGACATCATAGCCAAGAAACTTATCCGAGGTGACCCCGAAGGCACATTTCTGTGGGTTCATCTTTCGATGGCGGGAACAGAGGAAGCCGAAAACATTATCAAGTTCCATGAGATGGTCTTGGTGATGGTGATATTTGACCACCAGATCGTCCACATTGTATTCAACTAATTTCCTGTGGATTGGCTTGAATATGTGGTGCATGGCCCACTGATAGGTGGTGCCTACATTCTTCAGGTAGAAGGGCATAACCTGGTAATAGAAAGTACCTTGGGGTGCCCTAAAAGCTATAAACTCCTCTTCTTCAGGGGCCATCTAGATATGATTATATCCAGAGTAACCATCCATGAATGAGAGGGCGTTGAACCCATCTATTGCGTCGATCTACAATCCTTTCACTGGAAGGGGAAAATCATCCTTCAGACAGTGACAATTGAGATCCCAGAAGTCGATTCAGACGCTGATATGTCCATTCTTCTTCATGACTCGAACAATTTTGGCTAGCCACATGGGGTACTAGACCCCCTTGACAAGGTTTGCTATGATGAGCTTGTCAACTTCTGCCTCAACCATGGCACCCTGAGAAGGGTGTATCGTACAGGAAGGTTGCTTGACCCCGTGATGATTTGCCGAAAGACTGAGGCGGTGGCAAAATACCTAGGGTCTAGTCATGGAATTTCATTTTAACTCTAAGAAAACACATCACAATGATATTTAAGTAAGTACACGTACTATTGATACTCCTCAAGGGGCAGGACGCCACTGATCAACGTAGGTATCAGATTTTCCTCGCTACCAAGGTTCACCTCTACTAGTTCACCGACCGTGGTTGAAACACCTTCATCATAGGAGGGGGATCATCCTCTAGATCCTCTTCTTTGCTTGCGGAGGAGGGATTCCTAGTGAGAGAAGCATCCTCTATGTCACCAGATCCTGACGGGAGGTTGGTTCCAGCCTGGACAACAGTGGAAAACATATCATGAGATTCATGTGCTGCCGAAATCATAACAATGAAGATAGTCAATCCAATACCATATGGACTTTAGCCCAAGGGGCCACACTTGATGATATCAAAGCAATAATGGTGTGTCGTCTTGAGACAGATGATTCCAACCCAATTTAATAGACACATATGGTGTACTACTAACGCCATGGGGCGGACATCCTGATATCGTATGGGGGTTAGAGGTTCCGGGATCACATGAGCCTGGTTTGTGTAGGAGTACGAGGTGATTTCCCACCATCGCAAGGACTTTGAAATATTCCTTCCTCTTGTACTAGAGAAAAAAAATCATTACCCCATGTCGGGGGTTGTGGCCTCCAATCGATGGATCAGGAAGATGAAGGAATCATCCAGACCTACCCAGGAGTCAGTTGTGACAGTTGTGGGCTCAACCTCATTTGCCAGAATATGCTCATCCTTGTCCTTGTAATAGTCAGCATCCGGGTAACGGGCTTCACAAGAGGTGAAAGGGGAAAAATCTCCTTGGAGTACGCCTACTCAACAATTTAGGGAGTATTTGAGGCACTAGTGATATGAAGAGGGGACCTCCGCATGTAGGTGGAGCCATGGTCTTCCCATCAATGCATTGTACGCGGTGTCCTGGGAGCACCCATAAAATTGGTACTGGAAGCTAGGACTCCGAACTAGGTATTCAAATGGATCTTTCCAACCAGGTTCTACTCTATCACGTTCTATCCCTGGATTCTTAAAATAGAGGGAGTCAGGTCATCTTTGGATAACCCCAGCTTCCGTAGTGTCCGCATTGGGATAAGGTTGATCTTGGAGCCAGTGTCAACAAGACAGTGGTGAACCTCCACACCGTTAAATTGACTAGTAATTTATAGCGGACAGATATTCCCTTGTATGGGAGAGCATTCATCTTCTCCTGAGAAAGAAATTATGGCCTGAAATTCATCATTGGCAACTATTTCAGCATGAAATACTTCTGCAGCTGCTACCTCTATCTCAAACTGGAGGGGGCTTCGTAATGCCTCAGTCAGGGCCTCACGCATTTCTGGCTACAAGATAAGGACTTCAAGGGTGGAAAGCCCTGTTGGGATTCTAATGAGGTGCTTGGGGATATCATACATCTATTCCTGGAGTGAAATTATTTTTACAGGATGCCACTCTGCAATTGGAGACATGGTGGGCCCCAGCAGATGGACCATCGGCTGGATGGTGCTAGGAATATCCCGATGTTCACTAGTCGAAGCCCGGAGAGTCGTTGTCAGATGAGGACTGAACGACTAATATTGGCATGTAGCTGGGTGAGACTAGCTGTGGTCTGGATGCGGTAGCTCTACCTAATCCATTTGCACAAATGGTGGTGGAGGCAGTCCAGAAGACCCCTGTTGAAGAGGCTACGAGTGCTGAGCAATGCTTTTGGCCTGCTGTCTGGTTTAATAGTGTGCATGGCCTAGCTAGAGATTCCAACTGATGTGACTCGATGGCCAATATGATTGTGGCTCTACTGATGTTGGCATCTTCTAGGGACGCCAGGGAGGTTCACATGACGCTCTCCCTCGTCAGGAGTCAAATACGGATTTACCAACTCCACTGTATTAACTGATGCATACCCATGAATTTCACTTGAAGTGTCATCCACTACTGGGCGGATTCTAGGAGGGATCCACATCTCAGGAGGCATGAAGTCTCTAAGAGTGTGTGAAGATGGTGGCCATGGCGGGGCACGTTGTTTTTTCTTGTGATGCCGAAACTTTCTCTTCTAGGAAGATGCCAGCTGAGATGATGATGCAGGAGTAGCAGCTACAGCTTCCGAGGGCTCTGGCTGATTCACGGGTGCCATAATGATTCCAAGGGGGCGATAAAACATCTTGTGATCCATACAATTATCATACTTCTAGGACCCGCAGTTAGAAACCTACTACAACTCACCGTCGCTGTCTCTACTACTGTCTGACCATACAAAGACACCTGCCACTTGTGTCGGGGCCAGGCCTAACCAGAATATGTTATTGTCGACATAGTCGTGAATCCATTCATTGAAAAGATATCATTACTTGAGGTTGTGTCCCAGAATCCGATGATAGAGATAGTATTTTGGGAGATCAATGATATTCTCCTCTTCTGATATTCTTCACTCAGGCAAGCATACAATCCCCTACTCTAGGGCACTACGGAAGTAGGGGGGACCTGATTCCCATTGAATGGGTATGTCTGGGTTTTTCTTTCTAGAAAGGGGGACCATGGAGCATGGTCCTGAAGAGGTGACGATGGGGCTTGTCAAGGAGGTGGACCCTAATTGTCCCGCCTCGCTAGTGGTGATGCATTCCATGGAGGAACATGCCGATTCTGAGAATGATGTTGAGGTAGAGGATGTGCCTAAGGTGGAGGGCCTCTACGAGGTTGTGGTTCTGGTGCTACTGGTAGCAACTCTAGTTGACTGGGGGGATTTTATTTGGGCCACCTTGGAGGGCTCAGCTCTGACATCTCTCCTTGCTAGGATTACAAGGGGAAATGGATGTGCTTGGCTAGCCTGGTGCAAGGCTTCCTCAAGGACATGATCCTTGTCAGAGATGTATCAAAATCTTCTAGGGTAGTTCTAGGAGATCATAGAAGCAACCAATTTCTTCTTGATATTCCCTATTCTCATCGTTAGTATTTTCTCTTGAGTCAGTGGAATGTCAATGGAGTATGTGAGCCCCTTCCACTGGGAGACAAATTCTGTCACTCGTTTATCAAGACTTTGTTTGCACTTGAAGAGGTCTGCAACGCTGGTTTTTTGGGTGGTAGAGCTGAACTGGTAGAGGAATTTCCTGTGAAGGTCCTCCCAGCTGGTTACAGATCAGACGTGAAGCTGGCTATACTAGACAAACATCGGCCCCACCAACTTCTGAACAAAATAGTAGAGCTTGGAAGCCTCCTATTGCAATAGAGTCCCTAACATGGTCCCAAACCATGAGTTGAAGTGTGCTAGGTGTTGTGGTCGGTCCCCTATCCCATTACTGGTGGAGAAAGTGGGCTTCCCAATGCCTGGAGGCACCGGTATAACATCCACCCATGCTGAGTATGGCTTGCCATCTGGTGGGATTTCCACCTGTTGTGTTTCCAATTCCTCAAGGCAGGCTAAAAGCGCCGCCATTGGACCATCCAGGTGGTGGTACCTATCAAGATAGGGATCCCTAACCACAAGTTTTTTGTTGGGTACTTCGTCTTGGTATACAGGATCAGCGGCTTGTGGAGCGGCTGGTGGAGCGGCCTATGGGGAAACAGGGGGAACCCGGGCTGGATTCTATGGATTGTCCATCCATTCTGGAGGGTTATGTGAGACATGTCGTGCCCTCTTTCCATGAGCTCCAGCTTCAACCCTGTCCACGGGAGCATCATTATCTATGTTCCCCGGGGGTAGCCTGCTGAGGGGAAATTGTTCCTGCCTCTATTGTACCAGCCTAGGATTGTCGTAGTTGGGCCGTCGCACTACAGCGTGTTTAGCCACAAGTTAGTTGACCAAATTCTTTTTCTCTTCATGTTTTTGGTGCAACATGGCCTTCTTGGGGTCCTCCTCTATCTTCTGTACTGAATCAGATGTGTCGGAGTACTTGACAGCTCCAACATTCTCTTTGTCCTTACCCGAATTCCTCCTGAGTAGCAATGCCTCAGTGGGAGTAGGGAGACCTAGTATGTTCCTCTGCTGGCACGTAACCCTTCCTTATGGGTCCAACACTAGCAACACACCCTCAGGGGGTAATTCTACATCGAGAAGCTCCATCTCTTACTCCTCATCCACTAGGTCGACCATATTGACCATCACCCTTCCAAGGGGCATGTCCTCAATATCGCATAGCGATTTGGGCTTTCGCTGGATATGATAAAAGGGGAGGGAATCATACTGCCCCCAACCATGGATTTTCACATGGGGGGTAGCCTCTATGATAATTTTTTGGAGTACCTTGATACTCTAAATGCATTGCTGCTGAAGAGCCTCACAACAACCTGGTGACTCGGGGTGATAGGCCACATGGAGTGCGACCAGATCGACTAGAAGACACTACTCACTGATGTCTTTGAAATGCATTTGGATCCTTTGATAAACCACACTCTGATGACGAAGACTAAAACGTGTCACCCAGAGGGTGTAGCAGAAACACTCAACTTTCTAAGGGGTGAGGGACTCCAGTATGCATAAATTCTCATCTTCCATGGGCCAGAACTTCTCAGGAATGTGGTCTGCTGTAAGGATGCTCTAGAAGCTCCTCAGCTCAGATTCAGGGTCTGGCCCTTGATATCCCCACTCTCCAACAAGGGGTGGCTGAGGAACTTGCAGTGGTACAGAGGTATACCACTAGGACGGCAGGTTGGTCAGTGGAGAAAATGGTGAATGGGTTGACTGGCCACTAATTCTCAGTCTGTCATCCGAAGATTGCATCGACCTAGATGCTACGTCATGATAAGAGGGGCCGACGATCACCATTCCTGGATCAGGGGATAGGGCTTCTGTTGATGGGCTGCAATGCTGGTCATCTGTCATTGGTCCCTAGAATAGCTCTTCGTGATCTCTTATAGAGGTAGAAAGTGCTTCCAAAGATTATGTTTCTGATTGCACGACCGTTACCTGTGGGGTCACCATATTTTCATCCTCTTGAATAAAACTGTGGAGGGAGAAGGGAATCTTGTGGACCTCGCATTCTGGGTGCACCAGGCTGATGTGCCTCGTTCCTGACCCGACCCTTGACTTGGATGAGCGAGGGGAGGCATCCCAAGCTGATTCACACTCTGCATCAGAGTCTGAGAAGGGGACTGATTTGATCTCTATATGGGGATTCTAAGGATTATTCTTGTGGCGGAAATGACCTACCTTCCTACCCCTAGGTGGCTTCTCAGGACAAGGGTGATTTTTGAAATGGGGTCAGTCAGCCACATTGTTGCTGGGGTGGAGAGGGTTTCCTCCCAAGAAAGTCAGGGTGCGAGGAGAAAAGATACAAATGTCGAAGGTGACATGTGGAAGACCTCCATGAATAGAACTAGAGTGAGAAAAACCTCCAATAGAACTAGCAGGAGCATGGGGAGGACCCCCCATGCTTGGTGCGGGTGGAGCAAGGATGGCCTTCACCCCACAGGTAGTAGAGGCGAGGAGGACATTTTCCAGCTATGGAGAGGACGTAGGGAGGATCCCCACATTAGAGAAGGACCACAAGGGGAATGGACCTACATAGGCGGTCGGGAGTAGGAGGAGTGACTCCATATCTAGTGTAATGGGCACGAGAGAGGCTTCTGTACCGAGTATCGCCACCGCAAGCCAGACACTCATTTCGATTGGGGGCGGCATGGGGTAGACCTCTATGTCAAGCCTTAAAATGGGGAAGACCCACGCTCTCTGTGGTGGTTTTATGATGAGGACCTCCATACAAGGTGGCATCATTGCGGGTTGGTTCGCGGAAACCACTACTCATGTCTGCGACCAGGAGAGTCGACCAAGCCTGTCTGTGGGGTTGTTGGGGCCTCGATCCCTATTGGGCATACAAGTGCCCCTGCTCAGTGTATGAAGGTACTTGATGGTATGCGTCGGCAGTGGATCGTCCCACAGTAGTCGTCGACATTGACCCCCCTTGGTGGGAGTCCTCCTCAGCAAGTGCCCGACGCTGGTGTCGGGTTTGATGAGCCACGACTGGTGGTTCAGGTGCATAGCTTACCTGCTCCTCCTCCGTTAAGGTCGAGTGCGGTGCTGATGTGACCGGGTGGGAGCCCTGAATGGGATCCCCTATATCGGGACTCTGACCGGGCTGGGATGGGCATCACCCACCTTATTAGCGTAAGGGAAGGAGTCGTCAAATCGTTATATGGACAAGCTCCCGAAGTGGTTGTATGTCGGGGTGGGGAGCAATGGATCCCTGTGCAGCCCTCAAGGGCAGCGTTGATGGAGAGGCACAGATTCCTTCAAATCCAGGCAAGCAATATCCTAAGATGAGATTATGACCACCACCTCAGAAAGAATTTTAAGGTCATTAATTACCCTTTTTGGATAACTTCCGATGGGGATATGGGCAGCAGGCGCCCCATGGTCGTGGACGTAGTGGCCATCACGGAAGCTGTGAAGCCACACAGACTGGTTGTGTAGGCATTTCCCCTGCACCTATATATATGGGTAGGTGGTGATCACATTCCTGAGGAAGAAACCTAATTCCTGAGAAGCAGGGAGATGAACTTATTAGTGCTGAAAGAAAAAGGAATCGATGACCAATTCCCCAGCGTCATCTCGTCTTCCATGAATGTTAGGAGTGATCCACACTGAGAATGTCGCAGAATGAGATGTCCAATGTTATACTACTCCATATTTTAGTGAGTTTCACACCAGGACCATGATTTTGTTGGTGGGACCCGGTGCCGAATAACTGGATCTTGTGACACGTTAATCTATTGATGCCCAGAGCGCTACTAATATCCACATTGAAGAATAGAATTTGACATCAGGTTCTCTATTTTTGTTTCCGACTCTTTCAGCAGGGTGTGTGCATCCATCTCATTCGGGGGATGAGGGAAATTGTTTTTGTTTCCCCACATTCCCACTTTCCAAAGGCGGGCTAAATTTTCTCCTTATTCAGGAACGTCTGCTCCTTGATCGAAACAGGATGACTAGATGTCTGTTCTCCCATCCATGGATTCCTCCTTGAAACTCATCACCTAGTCCGGGTCTCCCTCAACAATTTAATACATTTTTCATGAAACTCTTATTCATACCATATCTTCATGAACACTAGTTAATTACACTACTTCTGTCAGAACATTCAATGGGGTCCAGTCAGGGCAGCAACCTTTAATTAGGGGAGTCTTCACGTGGGGCATCACTAGCGTGTGTGGATGCTAGGGGATTGGCATTTCTATCTTCAATCCCCTATTATAAGGCTTGTTGAGGGCACTGAAGCTCGAGGTATCCCACATAGAATGCGGGGAATCATATTCCATGGGCATGTATCTATGGTTTTCTTCAGCTTTTCATGTTTAACATGGGATATGTAGGAAGTTTAACATCCAGCGAAGATGGATTGGGCTGGTCAGAACAATGACAGGAGTGGATCAAATGCATGAACCCCTTAGAGAGAACACCAATGATGGGGCCATCGTGTAGAGGGATTCTAGGATGCGGTTAGTTGTAACAGGGAATGGGGTGGCATGATCCCACTAGGATGTGGCTGCCCGGGTGAGAATCTGGATGGATGATGGATGGTTATGTGAATTGGATGGTTAATGGGATGGAACCATCATGTGGATGATGATGGTTTTGGGATTTAGCCTCTAAGAGACATCCTATGTATACCCATGGAAGGGAATCAATGTCCACTTAGTTCATCTGATGACGAATTGCCACTGATTGGGGTTTTCAATGGATTACCGCTGGATTGGGTCCCAACGGCTTACTGCTGGATGAGGGTCACAACAGATTACCATGGGATGGGGTGACAATGGCTTACCGATGATAGAGGGCCACCGTTTAATGTCATACGGGACATGGTTGAATCGACGTGATGGTGGACCTGGGGTCCAATTTGGTGGTGGTGGGCTTGAACCTCATGGGGGCTTCCTATGTACCCTTCCTTGGCATGGATCAAAGACCACGTAGTCTAGGATGGGTGTGGGGCATACACTCTAGGATTCCCTATGTTAGTCATGAACCTCCTTGAGGCTTCCTACGTACCTCTCCATAGTAGGGATCAGTGTCTTCATAGTTTGGGAAAGAAATAGGCTCGGTGCACCGACATGGAGTAGTCAGGACCAATTGTTGTGGGGCTTCAACCTCATGGGGGCTTTCTACATACCTTTCCTTGGGAAGGATAAAAGTCAAATTAGTTCAGATGTGTGTGGGGATTAAACTCTAGGTTTCCCAGTGTTGGTGTTGAACCACGTGGAGGCTTCCGATATACCTCACCATTACAAGGATCAATGTACTCATAGTTTGGATGGTGTTTGGGGCTTACACTACAGGATACCTGTTGTTGGGCATGAATCTCATGGAGACTTCCTACGTACCTCGCCTTAGAAAGGACCAAATTCCTCGTAGTTCAGGTGGTGTTTGGGGCTATCACTCTAGGATGCCAAAGGTGCTGCTGAACTGATTTAAAGAAGGTCAGAATGACTGGGTGTTGGGTTTGAACATCAGGGAGGCTTCCAACATACCATTCCTTGGAAAGGATCAAAGACCTCGTTGTTCGTGTGGTAAAGGGAAGATGTCGAGGTCAGTGCTCACTCTATGCCCGTGCGAGTCATGCTCGTTGTGAGAAACAAGATATAGCAGAGACCAGAAGATCACATTGCAAAAGGTGCATCCTTGAAAAGATGAGTGGGGCTTACCCGTAGTTAGCGGCCCAAAGAGGAAATAAGGGCTTACACCTGGTCAGTAGCCCGAGGTGAATGAGATTGGAACTTACTCCAGGATGGAGGCCCGAATAGTGACAAATCCCAACGGGAGAGGGATTTTTCACCCAGTAGGAGAGGAGAAGTAGGGATGGTACCTCCTGCATGAAATTCTAGGGTCTTACCCCAACAAGGATTCCCTTTCCCCATGGGCAAATTCCACTCCCATAATGTGGATTTCATCCCCTTTGGAAACCTAGGGGTGGGAAATATGTTCAAGGTGGGGTACCCCACATGCGAGGCATGGGGTGAGGTCATAGTTTAACGTCATGTGCTGAGGAAAATGGTTCTTGGTAGTCAAATGTGCTACAGTGCGGACGAGGTGGGTTTGCTCTGCACCCCTAGGACTTACATAACAGGTTCCCTCTAATCCTTGGTGCAGCGAAGGGACAAGCAATGCCATGGTGAGGGGGTTTCATGGAGCGAACGATCGAGGGGCCCACGTTATCATGACTATGTGAAGAATAAATAGCCATTATCATGCCTATGCGAAGAATCATGAGGCCAAGAAAAGCAACGAGCGGTATTTTCATAGGAATATTGAAGATACTTCGTGCGAACCTAGTAGGTTGCACGGGAAATGAGAATATGGTGAAGGTGATGTGGGCGTGGGAGGCACCCGAAAATGATGGCCAGAGGAGGGACATCACGGTCTCACAATGTGGGATGATTGCGGTCAAAAGGGATAGTTGTGTGTAAAAGGGGATGGCCCGGTCCACAAAAGGAATTGTGTGTGCAAAAAAGTCTGAGCGGTGCGCAATTGAGAGCTGGATGTGAAATTGAGAGGGCCAGTGTGCAAAAGGAATTGCTCTCCAAAGACCTAATTGCTGGAAATAAGAAGGAATTGCGCATAGGGAAAGTGGTTTGAGGGGATTTGGACAAGGATCAAGCCCAGGTAGTCATGCACAAGCCAGACCCCTGAGCGACCTAGTGTGAAAAATATAGTACCTGAGAGCCATCTTCATTACACGCGCGAGAGCTGAATTATTCACAGGAGAGGTGGTTAAAATTTTTTAGGGTTTGAATTCGAAGGCGGTGGCCATGTATTTATTGGCGCTTGGGATCACAGGTCTGCGCGAAAAATGCTTTGGCGCAAAATATTGTGTTCCCCGATGTCAGTAGTGTGAATGTAAACTGCGCGGACCAGTGTCACGAAATAGTTCCGCGCCCACATAGAAAAATCTCGTGAATCGCTGAGTTTTTCATGCGGGGCATATTCTTTTCATGCGCCTCACAACGTTTTTCAGGCTGCCCCTCTGGGACCCCCGAAACGGATCACTGGTTTCATATATGGCTCTTCATTGTCGCGGCCGAACCTTCCATAGCCCAAGAGCGCTTTGTGGCGTCTACAGTCCCATTATGCAACACAGAACTATGAGGGTTCTGATTACTTTCAAAAGGATACGTAGATATCACATTTTATGGATATGATCCCAATATCAAAACAATCATTCATCTCACTGTATGATAATAAAGTCTTTAGTGACCCAATAAGTGTCTTAATAACTAGTATCATCAAAATTATGATTACAAGAATCTCTATGTTGTATATCAGAGGATACCATTGATGGAGAATCACAAATTCATATGGATATCTCCAATAACGAAGAACCTTGAATACATAATAATGATTCTAATTTTTACACATAGTAATATATGATTGAAAATTCCAAGAGATACATATGTTATACATGGTGAATTAATAAGGATTCATGAAAATATCTTCAATTTATAAAGAGAGTACCAAAATATAAAATAATATCTCCCAAAAAGGTGTGATGTGTCCGACCTACCATCCTCTCAACCAATGCTTGTTCTTAAGTGTCATAAATTTCAAACATAACAAATGAATGCCATTAGAATGTGGTACCCTTTTGGATATATAATTATTGGGTGTTTCTGCTTCCATGAATAAATACAATGTATACACCCTGGAAGTAGTGAATTTTCAAACTAGAACAAATGTTTCAAGGATCTACGAAACAAAAATGGTGAACCCAATGTGAATCCATAGAAAAGAGAATAATGTGATGGCAATATTAGGACCCTATCAATTGATAAAGGATGGTCATACAATGGAATCTATTATGAATTTATCCATCTAAATGATGATGCTTTAGTGATGTTTATTGTGGTTTTCATGTTTTTTCTTTGAACTCCCTGCAATCCAAAATGACATTATTCATTATAACAACTGTGAACATCTCGACCGCTCCCCTAGTTGGATATTCATCAATGGGAAGGATGACATCGCCCAAAAAACGTCTTTAATGCAGGGTCTCCAATGTTTAGTTAATGGAGTACCATCATCATGGTACAATCCCTACATTGGAGACTGCATGACAGGACCTACAGGTCAATAAAAATCATCGATCGTCAAGCCAATGACGACCGAAGATCAAGAAACAGACGATGACAATAACCATTTTCAACTGTTTCATGTAGTTATCCCCAGAATGAAAAAACCAGTCTCTACTAAATTATTGAGATGTGGATAAAGAGGTAACATAGAGACTCAATTCAAGGATGCATGGGCCCTTCCGGAGGATCCCACCAATAATCAGCGATAGCAGAATCGCAAGGCAGTGAACCCCCAACATGATGGGGTTATTTCCATTGGTTGTTCGTCCAAGGTCACTCAAACTATGGCATACAAGATAAAATTTTGGGGATAGAGTCTGGTCAATAGGAAGAAGGTTCTCGCTTCTGCATCCTCCAGATATGTCCATTAATTTAACTCGATAGCAAACAATGAACAAACATATACACTCTTCCGTTCTAATTATGTTTCCCAAAAGACTCATATGGATGCAACCCACCAATCACTCAGGAAATATCTAGTGGAGTACTGTGAATAAGAATAGACACCTGTTTACAAATTATCATCCAGTCAGCGGGATCATTTGATATAATTTATATAATATGTGAATCAAATGTTGTTATAACTGGTAAACAAGAACAAAAACCTGCTAACAATCACCGATTCTTCCAGTATTATCGTATTCCAGTTTTGAAGGAATTATTTCAAAAATACATGAAGAGATACAACAAGCAGGAACATACACATTCCCATGTTCATCTAGCCTTCCAACAGTCTCATTTGGAAGCACCTGGAGAAGTCAGTCGGAATGATTCGATGATAAATATGGGGCAAAATCAACTCTCTTCTCCCAAACATGAGTAATATCAATACCAATGGATAGTAAATAGAGGAAAATTGTAGGAACATACATGTAGATACCCAAATATTGACATACATCAATATTACATTACATTTTCATAATACTTAATACATAACAAAAAAACTCCCAAGCACTGTATTAGTTTTTTGTCTTCGGAAACATGGAACATAATCTTTTAGTTATGGTTAAATATCTTCAATATCTCCTATAAAGATCTTATCCTTTTGTTTTCTTACCTAAAACCTTTATTTATATCCTGGGGAAAAATTAAACATAAAAAGGTGGAGCTCAAATGCTCAGTAATGGTAAGCATGGATAAAATAATGCAAACCATATACATTTGAACATGAACATAATGTTTTAACATCAAAATATTGAGTTCTGAAATAAATAATGGAAGTACGTAATGAATAGATCATAAAGGAACATCAATCATGATAAAATAGCTTGTGGATAGAACATGTAACTGTGGAAAACCATTATGAACATGTTATGATTTCCATAATAGCCAAGGAATTGCTGCCAAGACCATCATAGTGGAAAAATTCCATTACTGAACCATGTCTACTTGCTCTTCCAGCCCTCTATTAATTAACCTAATTTTACTTATCATTCAAGACATGTCTATCTCCTGATATATAAATCTTTACCCAATGAATCTGAGGAATATATAGATCCCACCCATATAATAATGAAATCATTCTTTTTGTTCCGCAAAATAAATATAAATCATTCATCATAATCCCAACGAATAAAATGGGTTTCATAAACATCATCCCATCATAACATAATCCATATAGAATAAATGGATAACATTTCATCATAATAACAATTAAACCATTTAAATCATATATAAATTATACTTGAATCATACACATATTAAATTATGTCACCTTAGATGGAATATAGTTTTGATAAAACATTAAAAATGAAATCAAGAGGAAAATATTCTTTCTTCTTCAAAATAATTTTCTTTTCTCAAAAGGCCATGAAATTATAAAAGAAATGTATTTTGTTGAAAATAATCATTTAATCATGTAGATATATATTCATGGAAATAAGTCATTATAAAACCATAAAAATATATTCATGCCATATATGTTAAAAAAAATTCTCGTGAATTTGCTGGAAAAGACAGAAAGTACCTTATATGGTAAACAAAGGAATGATTCCTTCAATCCAATGAGGTAAAAGTAAAAAAAGGGTTAAAATGACTTTAAACATACTTGGAATAATAGAAAAAAAATTATGAAAACATTTTTATAAAATGTGGACATGGATGATAAACATGCACCTAGTAAATACAAACGAATAAACAATCTCGGATAAGAACGAGATTGGAATAATTATCCCTTACCTTATGTCCATTTTCATCCATATGTTTCTGAGAATAATGTATAGTGGGTTTAAACATATTATTAACTTGTAAAAACCCATAATAATATTTATAATATCATATATTATTCACTTATGACTTTATGTTACCCATGCATTTGACAATTCCACGTTAAAGCAGTGGTTTGTGTAAAATCGTATCATTTATCGTATGTATTTGGAAGTGTTGTTCATGATTTTATTATTACTTATATCATGATATAATTACTTCAAGATTTTAAAACATGATTAATATATAATAGATATTCAGGATATATATTTATATAACAGATTGATAAATAAAATGAAATGCACCGTTCATATAGATGGTAGATCGTACGTACGCATGACCACTATTTTCATTTCCTTATTAAATTGAATGGAAGAATGTAAAGTACATATATATATATATATATCAAATATAGTTATTATGTCATAAATTTTATAATCATTTATTATATATATACTTTATAATCATTTTGGAATGGTTAACATGGAGAATGAATCTAATCGCATCATGGAGATGGTAATCCGTACGTACACACGATTGACGATATCATTCCCATAATTGTTGAATTGTATTGGAGTGGATTATATAGTATATAAGAATTATAATCATGTTATAATAATAATATATAGTTATTACTTACACCATTATACCCATCCAAGTAAGGTGGTGGTGGAAAAACAAATTACGCCACGACGTGGAGACGATAATCCGTACGTACGCACATGCGGTGATTTAGTTTTCCATAGGATGGATAGAAGATGAAATACTGTTGGTTAATATTTATAATAACATATCAGCATATGTATAATACTGATGATATTAATTTATTATGAAATAACAAAAGAAGGTGAAGTTGAAGAAGAAATGAATTTGAAAGAATCGGTAAAGGATATTACCTCTTATTTGACTCACCTCTTCTAAACCTCCTCTTAAGGCACTAAATTTGGTCTTTGAAAAATACTAGGACCTCTATTATGTTTCTACGAAAGTGAAGAAGATAAATTTTCATGGTTTGGATGAGCTTGGAGGCTCAATGTGGTGTGAGGAGGAGAGGCAGGATGTGCCCTTTTATAAGAGATGAGAGGGACACTTTTGGAAACCTCTAAAATATTAAATTATAATAAACTCAATCCCGACTTCAAAACCTCAAAAAATTACTCAAATCCAAATATTAGTTGAGATATGTCTGTAATATCATATAACAACAATATTTAGACATGTAGGATATTTATTTTAAACCTTATCAACTTGATTTATCCTTATTTAATATATTTAATTTTATTTGTGGTAATAATATTATAAATTTTAAATTGTTATAAATAATTACTTATTTGTTGTGAATTGTAAATAATTGGATACATTATGAAATTTTAGACCGTATAAATTTCATTTTATAATTTTTAAATGTTTTTTAATTTTTAAACAATTTTATAATATGTATTTCTTATAAAATGACAATAGAGTCAATTTTAATACTATTCAAATCATTTATTTGATATTTCTCCTCATAAAATAATTACTAAAACATTTTTTATATATATTTAATATACTTATTTGTTGCATAAAAATTAAAAATAAAATACTATGATGTAGATAAATCTATTAAATTCCATAAAAATACTTTTACACGAATTTATGATCTTAAAATCATAACATTTAAATTGTGTTATTTATTAAATTATGAAGGTTGCAACTTTGACATCATTTAAAATAAATAAATAAAATTGTCATAATAACTTTTATAAGGTTCCAAATGGTGAAATATTCGACCATGGAATGATTATGGAATACATGTACATGACCAAAAAGTTTTTGTGAGGTGTTTGTGCCTTTTATGGTCACTATTAGTTTAATAAAAATTGTATTATTGATTTTTCACCAAATAACCAATTTTTGCATCACTATTGTGTCCCATTAATGATAATTATTTAATCCCAAAAAAAAAATTCACACTATGTAGAAATTTTTTTTAGATTTCTGGTGAATATTTATATTTGATGTTTTATGATGTCTATCAACAAATTAAAATTATTACATTTATAGGATATAAGAGAGTGACATGTTGTCACTTTCTTTGGATTTAATAATAATTACATAATTTTCAGGGTCAAAAGTCCATAAATGAATCTATTATGAACCTTAGGTGATATGGGTTAACTTTTATTCATCCAATATAATTTTGGAAGGTGTTAGGGTAATTTTATAAACTTATTTTTACTCTTAATAACCCGATTTATCTTTAACGGTCGTAAATAAAATTTACCATAGTTAATATAATAATAATTAGACTATTAACATAATTTGTACCTAATAATTCAAAATATGTAATTAATTTTTCAAAATTCAAAACACCGAAGTGGTAGAATTTAATTTAAAAGTAATCATATTGTCGAAACAAACAGGTTTTTTTAAAACATTGCAAAAGATTGAAATGATTTAACCTTTGAATTCAACGTATAATTAATGATAATGACATAAATTATATTAAATGGTAAAAATATATTCTATTTTTACTTTAAAACCATTAAATATTATAATTTACCCATATAAATTATCTTTATGAAAAAAGTTGTTTTCATTTAAAATTTAGCGTATCTTTACTATTCATCAAAATAAGAAACTTATTAGATGAATATCGAAAATTTATTTAAAGTAAATTTTTATTTAATGATTCCAAAAATGAATTTTATTTTTTAAAATTGATGTTATTAACATGTCAAAAACTATATTTAATGTGGGTGTTCTATCAAAAGGTGGAAAAATTGCATTTTTCGGAAAATAATTATTTTAGCCAAAAAATATTTTGTTCTCATACCACGTTTTATAAAATGAGTATGATGAATTATAATTTCTTAAAATTCATAATGTAGTTACTAATATTAATAACGGCTAGTTCATAATAATATTATAACAATATATCATTGTTTAGTGAAACTCAGTATTGCGTACAACACACGCTATTGAGGAAGGTTGCTCTTGCGTGCAACACAAGCCAAGAATAGTGTTTGTGTATAATAAAAGCTAATATAGTGTTTTATATAGAGAAATATAATTTTTTAGCATAAAAAACAAGACAATAATGAAATTAAAAGAATATTTTTCATAAAATCTAGGGGTGTTAAACTCTACCCCCCTTAAAATGAATTTCGCCCTCAAAATTCATCAGGGATATAAATGGTTTAATACTTGAAGGTTTCTATAATAGAAACCCACATCATAAATAGGAATGCCAAAATATAACTTTAAAAACTAAAGTATGAAACATAAAGGTTACCCAAATTAATTAATCCCTGGGTTTCCACATAAGATAACATAGGTGAAAATATGGATATGGAAGAGAAATTTATCCATCAAGTTCTGATGGAGAGTGGTAGAGAACATGGCTATAGAAAATCCAACAATCACAAAGACATAAATTTGTGATGATCTAAGGTACCATCTGATTAATCAGATATGAGTGCAATAGGAAGACATTTTTGGTTTTCAAGATCATTTCTCTAATGTTGAACAATTATTTGAATTAAAAACAATACTTACATGATTGTGGAAAAATCTCACTATTGTTCATGCCTTGAACAATTTCCACTTCATCTCTTAAAAAAATGATGTTTAATTTGTCTTCATTGAAGTGTTAGCAGATCATGCGACAGAATGATAGGTCATTCCATTTGTCTCAAACATAAGGTTAGCAATAGTTATATACATAAGTCCATCTATGGTGAGCTTAATCATATATGGTTCCAAAAATGGACATATACTTAATTTATCATAACACATAATAAAATAAAACTAGTTTCTACTAAACAGGGACTTCCTGTATGCTAGTGGTAGGCGATAAAGGCCTGTCGCACTTCGGTAGTGGGTTTGATTCCCACAACCTTGTCCGACGCAATGGGTTGTCGCCCATCCTACATGTTGCATTTTTATAAAACTATTCTATTATAACATTCCATACAAAATATAGAAAAACAATTTCTATCCATAAAAAATACTATTTGATTTCTAACGTATTCCATTACAACCTTTTGGGTTATCATAAATAATTCTGTCCAATCTCAAAATATATAAAAATATATCACTAGAGAGGTCACCAACCAAGCATGTGAATACCATCATTTATCCCTCATATATCATAAGATATATCTTCTTGGTCACATTCCATACATGTGAATTCCTTAATCATGTATTATTTTGAATCATGAGTTTCCATAGAACCTTAGTGAAAACATGAATTCTTTCAAAAGTTAAACCAAAATCCAAAAAATTCTATATACGCAAACCATGATATAACTTTTTTCTTTTATCAGTAAGGAGCTTCTTAATACTATCAAACATCTCATTATCTTCCTATCCCTTCATTATGCGCATATCATCTACTTTACAAAAATATCTGAATAACCATTCATGGTTACCAGTACCATTCAACATATAATTTCAAATAACAATACTTAGATTTTTCTTTATACCATAGTACCATTAAATTACCTAGACAACATAACTCTTGATAAACATAAAATCATTAAACTACCTTCTTAAACCATTTACTGAGCTTCATCATTTTATTCCTAAACACTTCATTTATGTCATATATCATTTATAGTCTCTTCATCATCATAAACATAAATTCTATTCATACGACCATGCTGATTCCCTTCATGAGGGTTTCCATTAGGGAATTGGTTTTCATAAGGACCCTATATCCCACATTTAAAAAATTTAATCGTTGTTGATATCTTAGCAGTACCATTACCCTTGTCCAAGATGTTAACTGAACCTTTTCCTTTGAAATTACTAGCTTTTTTTCCTCCTTTTCCACACCCAAATCATCTTCATGTTCCTATGAATCATTCTCCTTGATGCCTCTTCCAACATGATTTAAAATGGGGAAATTTAACTTTCTTTCCTCTATGATCATCTTGAACCTCAATCTTTCTCTTATTAGCTAAGTCAGGAAAATTACCAATGTTGAGATTATTGATCATATTATGAGATTTATGATTTCTCATAATAATGGTATTTGGACTTCAAAATCATGTTTCATTTTTTTTTCTAATGAAGAATATCATTCCATTGTCTATCATATTTTCCATTATCGTGAATCTTCCTGATTCCAACCATTTTCTAAAAACCAAAACGAATAGTGTGAGAGGCAAAAATCATGCTAGGAAAAAAACACAATAAAGGGTGAGTACCTTAAATATACAACATCGTAGGTTTAATTCTAAGATCGTTGTCTTAATTGTAGGAATAAACCTATAATTATACTTAACCTTATGAACATCCCTCAACATACCATATAAATATCTCTTGGGATTTCACTAAATTTTTCACATCGTTGTTTCCAGACGTTAATTAAACCTTTCTTCTGATACCAACAGTAAAAACCCAAATCTTAACGTACATGGTCATTACATTACTTTTGAATAATACTTAATAAATAACAAAAAAACTCCCAAGGAACGTATTAGTTTTGTGTCTTTGAAAACTTGGAACATAATCTTCTAATCATGTTGAATGATCTTCAACATATCACATAAAGATCTTCCCCTTTTTTTCTTACCTAAAACCTTTCTTTATATCCTGGTGAAATAAACACATAAAAAGGGTGATCTCAAATGCTCAGTAAGGGTAAGCATAGAGAAAATATAGCCAAACATATACATTTTAACATGAACATAATGTTTAAACATCAAAATCATTGGTTCTGAAATATATCTTGGCAGTACATAAGGCATAGTTCATAAATGAACATCAATCCTGATAAAATAGTATGGGGATAAAACATGTAATTGTGGAAAACCATTAAGTACATGTTACAATTTCCATAGTACCCAAGGAACTGCTTCCAAGACCATCATAGTGGACAAAGTGCATTACTGAATCGGGTCTACTTGTCGTTCCAACCCTGTATCACAGAACCAGATTTTACATTCCATTCCAGCCATGTCTATATAATGAGATATAAATCTTTACCTAATGCATTGGAGGGAGATATAAGTCCCACCAATTACATAATGAAATCATTCTTTCATGTACCACAAAATAAACATAAATCATTCATCATAATCCAAATGAATAAAATGGGTTTCATAAACATCATCCCATCATAACATAATCCATATAGAATAAATGGATATCATGTCATAATAAGAAAAATGAAACCATATAAATCATAGATAAATTATAATTGAAACATAAACATATAATATAATTCCACCTTAAAAGGAAAATAGGTTTGATAAAACATTTGAAATGAAATCTTGAGGAAAATATCCTTTCTTCTTCAAAATCATTTTCTTTTCTCAAAATTCCATGATGTGTTAAAAGAAAAGGATTATGTTGAAAATAATCATGAAATCGTGTAGTGGAAGATTAATGGAAATATGTTGTTATGAAACCATAAAAATCCATTCATTCTATATAAGTTAAAAAACATTCTTCTCGTACTTTTTCCAGAAAAGTCAACAAGTACCTTTTATGGTAAACAAAGGAAAGATTCCTTCAATACAATATGGTAAAAGTCAATAAAGGGAAAAAATGAATTTAAAAATACATGGAAGAATAGTAAAAATATTATGAAAACATTTTTAGAAAACATGGACATGGATGATAAACATGACCCCAGTAAATACTTACCAATAAACAATCTCTGATAGGAAAGAGATTAGAATAATTATCTATTACCTTATTTCCAATTTCCTCTGTATGTTTCTGAGACTACTATATAGTGGGTTTAAAGATATTATTATCTTGTAATAGAACAATAATAATACTTATAATATCATATATCATTCACTTACGCCTTTTTATTACCTGTACATTTGACAATTCCATGTTAAAGCAGTTGTTTGGGTAAAATCGTATCATTTATCATATGTATTTGGACTTGTTGTTCTTGATTTTATTATTAGATGTATTATGATATAATTACATCTATAATTTGAAACATGATTTATATATCATATATATTCTGGATATATATCTATATAATAGATAGATAAATGAAATTAAATACATTGTTCTTGGAGCCGGTAGACCGTACATACGCATTAACGCTATTTTCATTTCCTTATTGAATTGATTGGAAGTAAGTAGAGTACACACACAAACACAAATATATATATAAATCTATTAGAATTATTATTTCATAAATTTAATCATTATTTATTATATATATATACTTTATAATCATTCTATAATTGTTAAAATGGCGAATGAATCTCATCGCGTCGTGGAGATGGTAATCCATACGTACGCACGAGCGACGATATAATTCCCATAATTTTTGAATTGTATTACAGTGGATTTTATAATATATAAAAATTGGTATCATGTTATAATAATCATATATTGTTATTATTTCCACCATTATACCCATCCAAGTAAGGTGGTGGTGGAAAAACAGATTATACTATGGCATGGAGAAAGTATTCTGTACGTACGCACACGCAATGATTTGATTTTCAGTAGGATGGATAGAAGATGAAATAGTGTTGGTTCATATTTATAATAACATATCAATATATTATTGATATTGATGTGATTATTTTCATAAGAAAAATAATAATAGGACGTAAATGAAAAAATGAATTTGAAAGAATCGGTAAAGGATATTACCACTTCTTTGACGCGCCTCTTCTAAACCTCCTCATAGGGCACTAAAGTTGATCTTCTAAGAAGACAATGACCTCTAGTATGTTTCTAGGGATGTGAAAAGAGAAATTTTCCGGGTCTTCCGTGATTTAAGGCTCAATGTGGTGTGAGGAGGAGAGGGAGGAGGTGCCCTTTTATAAGAGAAGATATGGGCACTTTTGGAAACCTCTAAAATATTAATTTATAATAAACTCAAACTCGACATAAATCCTCCAAAAATGACTCAAATCCGGATATTATTTTATATAGGGTTGTAATCCCATAAAAAAAATAAGATTTACACATTTTGGTAATTTATTTTAAACCATATAAACTTGATTTATCCTTATTTAATCTATTGATTTCTATTTGTGGTAATAATATTATAAATTTTAAATTGTCATGAATAATACATTATGTGTTGTGAATTGTACATAATTGGATAATTTATGATATTTTAGGCCATATAAATTTCATTTTATAATTTCTAAATATTTTTGTGATTTTTAAACAATAGTATAATACGTTATTTTTATGAAATAACAAAAGTGTCAATTTTGACACAATTAATTTATTTGAATTTAAATAAAATCCAAAAAAAATATTTTCTAAAAATAATTGTTTAATAGATTCCTAAAAATTCATATTCATCTATAAAATTAATGGGGAACATTAATTAGTTCATATAATATTTATTTTAATAATTTTAATATCATTTATTTGATATTTATCTTCATAAAATGATTACTACATCATTTTTTGTATTATTATTTAATAAACTTATTTGTAGCATAAAAATTTAAAATAAAATACTATGATGTAGATAAATATAATAAATTCAATAAAATAATTTTAATGTAATTTATCATCTTAAAATCACAACATTTAAATTGTTATATTTATTAAATTATGAAGGTGACAACTTTGACATCATTTACAATAAAATAATATAAGTGTAATAGTCGCTTTTATAAGGCTCAAAATGGTAAAATATTAGACAATTGTATGATTATGGACTACAGGTACACAACCAATAATTTTAGGTCAGGTGTTTTTTCCTTTTATTGTCCCTATTAGTTTTATAAAAATTGAATTATTTATTTTTTGCTAAATAAACAATTTCTACATCACTATTGTGTCGCCATTAATGATACATATTTAATCCCTATAAATTCTAAATAAATTCACATGATGTAGATAATTTTATTAGATTTCCGGTGACTATTTATTTTGGATGTTTTGTGATGTTTATCACTAAATTAAAATTATTACACTTATAAGATATAAGAGAGTGAAATGTTGTCACTTTCTTTGGTTTTAATAATAATTACATCCTTTTTAGGGTTAAAAGTACATGAAATGAATATATTCCGAACCGTATGGGATATGGGTCGACTTTTATTCATCCAATAGATTTTTGGGATGTGTTAGAGTAAGTTCATAATCTTATTTGTATTCTTAATAACCCGATTTATCTTCAACTGTAGTAAATAAAATTTATCGTTGTTAGTATAATAAAAATTAGCCTATTATCATAATTTGGACCTACTGATTCCAAATATGATATTAGTTTTTCCATATTCTAAACACAGAAGTGGCTTTATTTAATTTATAATTAATCTCGTTCTCGAAAAAATGTGTTTTTGTTTAAAACATTACAAAAGTTCGAAATGATTTAACCTATGAATTCAATGTAAAATTAATGATAATGACATACATTATATTAAATGGTAAAAATATATTCTATTTATACATTAAAAACATTCAATATTATAATTTAACCATATAAATTTTCTTGATGGAAAAAGTTGTTTTTATTTAAAATTTAGCGAATTTTTACTATTCATCAAAATAAGAAACTTATCTGGAAAATATCAAAATTTTATTTAATGTGAATTTTTATATCCATATTCTAAAAGAGAATTTTATTTTTTAAAATTGAACTTATAAACATTTCAAAAACTATATTTTAAGTATGTGCACCATCAAAAGGTGAAATATTTTTATTTTTTGAAAAATATTTATTTTAGCCGAAAAATTTATTTAGATCTCATACCATGTTCTATAAATTGTGTTAAATGAATTATAACGTCATAAAATTCAAAATTTAGTTACTAATATTCATAACGAGTAGTTCATAATAATATTATAACAATATATCATTGTTTAGTGAAACTCAGTATGGCGTAAAACACACGCTATTGAGGAAGGTTGCTATTGTGTGCAACAAAAGCCAAGAATAGTGTTTGGTATAATACATGCTAATACGGTGTAGTGTATAGAACAAGAAACTTTTGGTGTAGCGTATAACACAAGACATCAATGAAATTTAAAGAATATTTTTCATAATTTTTTGGGGTGTAACATTCTACCCCCTTAAAATGAATTTATCACTCGAAATCTGTTGGGGTTGTAAATGGTTACTACTTGAAAGTTTCCTTAATAGAAACCCACATCTTAAAAAGGAATACCAAAACTTAAATTTAAAAAATAAAGTATGAAACGTAAAGTTTACGCAAATTTACTAATCATTAGGTTTCCACATAAGAGATCTTAGGTGAAAATATGGATATAGAAGAGAAATCTAACCATCATGTTATGATGGAGAGTGGTAGAGAACATGGCTATGAAAAAGAACACAATCAAAAAGCCATTAATTTGTGATGATCTGAGGTACCATCTGATTAATCAGATATAAAGGATATAAGATAACATTTTTGGTTTTCAAGATCATTTCCAAAATTTTGAAGAATTTTTGAATTAAAATAAATCCTTACTTGATTTGGGTACAATATCACTGTTATTCATGCCTTGAACTATTACCTCCTCATCTCTAAAAAATAAAGTTGAATTTGTCTTCAGTGAAGTGTTAGCGGATCATACGATAGAATGATATGTCATTCCATCTGTCTAAAACATATGTGTAACACCCCAAGATTTCATAGTGTGTTAGTTCTTCAAAATAATTCAATAACTTTCACTACATGCAACACCAAGTTCAAGCACACCATGACTTACCAAAAAAGCCGTTCAAAAGAGGTTATGAATAGTATTAGATAAATTTTAATGTTTATATAATCCTTATAATTTTAGAATCCATATTATGAGTTTCTTAGATATAATGGAAGAACAAATTCATTTTCAGTATTGCACTTTTATCAACTTTTAATAGTGAACCCTTTTTAAATACAATATTTTAAACTTTTTGACTAAATGGGGACATCAAAAATTTAAAATAAAACATCCCAAGCTTCCACGGTACACTTTCTTTGAATAATACAGTAGCGTGTGTTGTACGCAACCTTGAGTTTTAACACACACCACAACCAATCAAACTAGCCGTTATGAATAGTAATACCTACTTTTTGAAATTATATATATTTTATATTTCAAAATGGACATCATTTTTGGATTCGGAATATCGAATTTAGACTAAGGTGAAATTTTGGTACATTTCGGATAACTTTCATATTTTGATGAATAGTGAAAATTACTAAATTTTAATTAAAAACAACTTTTTTAATCAAAATAATTAATAGTGATAAATTATGAATTTTAGTAGTTTTAAAGTATATTTAGAATATATTTTTACCATTTAATATAATGTTGGTCATTGGACATAATTTTACAATTAAACTGAACATAAACAAGTGTCAATCTTTTGATAGTTATTATCTCTTAAAAACACGCTTTTTGTTTTGACAGCGGGAATTAATTTTAAATTAATTTCTGACACTTTTGTGTTTTGAATTTAGGAAAATGGATTCCATATTTGGAATCAGGATGTTCAAATTGTGTAAATAGGTAACTTTTATTTTTAGACATTTTGAATAATTACTGCGGTAAATATTTTATTTACCATGGTTAAGGGTAAATCCGGTAAATAAGGGTTAAAAAATAATATTATAATAATACTAAATTACCCTAAAACGTGTCTTAACCCTATTGGTTGATACATGGTCGACCATGGGAATCTTTGGGTCTATTTTGGGACCCCATGGATCCACTTGTAAGTGATAATGACACTTTATTTTAATTAAGTTAAAATGAATACAAAAATGACACAAGCATATATCTTTTAGAAAAACAATTGTTACATAGGGTTATATATGTTGGATTTTAGATTATAAATATTCATTAGAAAGCTAAAACGATTTCCTACATAATGATATTTTATTTATAATTTTTAGACATTAAATAATTTATTTTATTTATGACACAATGATGATGCAGTAATTACTATAATAGTGAAAAATTAAAATAATTGATATTATAAATACCCAAATAAATATAATATGAAACTTTTAATGAATTAAACTAATTTTCTAGGATAATATGATATATTAGGATTGATTTAATTGACTTTTTTCGAAGTAATCAATCTGTTATGAGTTTCACAAAAATTAACTATTGAATAGTGTCAAAATTGACATAAAAGAGTTCTTAAAACAAATATTATATTATTAATTGATATTAAATTCCTAAAAATCTAAGGTTCGTCCAAGAGACTTATATCATGATATTTTAATCATTAATGTACCACTTGGGGGTCTCTTGGATGTATATAGTAAGTTTATTAACCATATTATATAAAAATACAAAGAGACATTGTAAAAGTGAAACTAATTAACTTAGAGTTAATACTTAAAGATAAGGTTAATATAAGTACCCAAACCTGTCTAAATTCTATTGGTTGAGTGGTTTTCGACCTATACCCACCTTAACTTTTTAATAATAAGCTTTGGAGCCATTAGAAACCGAATATGAATTTATTATAAATTAATATTTCTAGCTTTTCCAAAGGTGCCCCTCACCCCTCTTATAAAAGGGAACTCCTCCTTCTCATTTCTTCACACCTTCCAAGCCTTTTGGTTCGTCCAAAATCTGCCCAAATACTCTCCCAACATCCCTCAATACAACCTAGAGGCCTTAGTTTGATCAGAAAGCCAACCTAAGGAGCCCTTTTGATCAAATCAAAAGGAAGAACCCGAAGAAGAGGTAATGATTTCACCACCCTTCTCCAAGTTCATTTCTTCTTCCACTTCTTCTTCCTTTGTTCTTACCATTCTAAAAAAATATCTCCAGTATCTCACATATACTGTGATGTTATTATAAATATGGTACAACCATATTCAGTATTCTATCCACCCTTTTAATAACATGTCACCATACGTGCGTACGTACGGCTTACCGTCTCCACGTCGTGGTGTAATTGTTATTCAATATATTATTATTTGGATGGGTATAATAATGATGTGTAACTCATGTAAATAATAAATATAACATGTTAATGATTCTGTATATATGATATACCATCCATTTATATATTATTTTAATATCAAAATAATGATATTGTCGCTCATGCGTACGTACGGACTACCGTCTCCACGAACGCGATGAGATTCATTCTCCATCGTATCCATTCAAGTATAATTATCATTTGATGATTTAAAAATGATGTTTAAGGACTAGATATCATTCTGGATATGAATAATATACAACAACCATGGCTTATGTAACAAAACATATAAAAGAAAATGAGTAAGTTAACTCCCGAAACGATGATAATTCTAAGATATTATTAACAAATCAATGTTAAAAGATCATATATGATATCATATTATTATATATGATTCTTGTATAATTTAATAACAACTATTTCACCATTATACAGGAGGTTAACCTACCCCAACCAAGGAAAAGTACAAGGTAAGGGTTTACTTTACAACCTCTTCATTATCCAAGGTTGTTTATACGTAATAATCTACTGGGATCTCTTTATCATCCACATCCATGTTTCTTAAAAATGCATTTCAAAACATTTTTACAATTTACTAGAATATGAGTTAAAGTCATTTATACCCTTTTTGACTTTTATAAGTGGTTTATAAAGGAATATTTCGGTCGTTTTCAAAACAAGGTCCTTTTTAACCTTTTCGACAGAATTAAGGTAAGAATGTTTTTTTTAACGGCGGGTGCGGCTATTTTCCGCCGTTATAAAATCTTCAAAGCTTCCCTTACATGCTTATAAGAATATTTTCAAATAAACTGTTTTATTTTATATGGATCTTAAATGATTTTAAAATAAAAAGAGATATTTCTTTAAAAAGAATTTTGATTTCATCTATGTCAACATCCTTTGATGGATTTTAAGATTATTTGAAGTTGATTTATTATGATACAAAACTTCTATATTGTATTGAAGGTTTTGTGATATGTTTGAATGTGGATGTTCTATTTTTATACCATTCATAGTTTATGGTGAAAGTATTGATATTTCATATGCTATTTTTAATATGAATGTTTATGTTATGTTTAAACCTTTTCATATGGGAATGCATTGGACTTAATATGTGACGGGTGGAGCCCGCTATAGCTCCTCGATGCATCGGTAGGTCTCATGAGACAAACTAGTGTCTTGGCACAAGGCCTTGAAAAAATCTTATTTGTAGTCTTGGCACGAGGCCTTGGCTATGTGGTTATGATAGTCTGGCATTATGCATTCCAACATTATGAAAGTGGTTATTGATTTTTGCATGTGATTATTCGATTAGTAGAATATCCATGTGAATAAGTAAATGGCATTATTTCATTTTATTTATGCCATACCATGTTGAAAGTTCATATTTAAAAGGCTTTTGTTTTAGTTATACATTGCCTTAAATGTTTATTCTTATTTATGAAAGTTTCCGCTATATTGTTATCCTTACTGGGCATTTGAGCTCACCCCTTTTCTATGTTTTATTTTTCCCAGGATGTGAAGAAGTAAGTTATGAATGACTTGCAGGGATATTATGATGGGTTAATAGTGTGGATATGAAGACTTTGTTGTTGTAGTAGTTTTTCACTTTGAAATGTAATGTAAAACTTTATGATTATATCTAGTGTTTCCAAGGCTACTAATCCAATCGGTCTTTCGGGATTTGATCTTTCTTGTGATCACGCCAATGTTATGTAATAATGCACCGACTCTGGGTAGCTGGGGTCGGGGCGTTACAGTTGGTATCAGAGGAAGTTTAGTACAAACCTTGGAAGCTAGATTTAGATAAACTCTGATTAGAGCACGTAGACCTAAGATGAACTTTGAGGATTAGTATAGAAGAACTTCATAGAATTTTGGTATTGTAGAGATTTTGTGAGTTTTCCAAGAAATACATCCCTGTCTGGATACGAGTAGGTAGAGGCGGCTCTGGCACAGATGTACCTAGGGGTAAAACCCGAAAACACCGCTTTGAGCTAGACTCGAACGGGAACTGGTGCACGACAACGGGCCTTGCTGCACTCTTGGTTACGACACTCCCGGGGGATATGCTTAGGATAACTCTCATTTTCTTTACAAATCATTATGAAGGGTATATGAGTATATAATTCCTCAAAGAAAACATTTTTATGATTATGGATTATATCCATAAATAGTTCAATTTATGTTGAGTGTTTTATAAGTATGGGATTATGTATTTTGATTCATAAACTGATCTAGTGTATGCCATTGTTTAGAAATGGCGCCCAGTAGAAGGAATGAGAACTCCAGATATGCACATGATCCAAAGAGAAGGAAGGATCATATCTTTCATGGACTTAAGCTAGAATTTATAAGAGAAATAGTCTCTCATGTATTATCATCATATAAAGAAATAATATCCTGTGTTGATAAGATATGTAAAGAGTTTACTGAGTCCTATGGCTTTGAAGGGAAACAAGAGAAGAAAAGGATAGAAGAGAGAAAGATGGATAAAGGGAAGAGGGAAAAGAAGAATTTTCCCATATGTGGTAACTGTGGAAAGAAACACCCTGGAACTTGCCTGAAAGGAATGGGAGTTTGTTATAAGTGTGGAGGAAAAGGGCACAAAGTACATGACTGCAAGGGTAAGAAAATGGTTTCAAATGTACAATGCTTCATTTGCAAGGAGTTTGGACACTACGCGAACCTATGTCCCAGTCATCAGACTATGCCGCAAATGATTCTATTGGATAATAATCAAGTTATGATACTACCACAGATTAAGAGAAATGATTAGAGTTATTATGTTGATTATATCAATTGAGTGTTGTATCAACAATGTACTTGTTATAATAATTATGGAGTATATCAGGATTGTACTGCAGTACTATTTCATTAAGGACTTGAGATGGTGTGGAACAAAGAAAAGTGACTCAGTAGCAGGTTAAATGTTTGGAAAATATATGGTTGAGAGAAAGATAAACCATAATATGGTTCAGATACCGAGGTGGTGATTTTAGAATAATACATGATTGATTTGGATAAATTATATTGGATATTATTGACTACCTTGAAGCTGATTAATGATTTGTATATTTCATCATTGTTGGGGTTTAAAACATTTTTGGATTAATGAAGTATATCCAGCATTCTATATGGAATAAAGGAACATGAATGTAATCAATAATGAATACGGTAATACATGATGAAGGTATTCATATGCTATTACGGGGTAAAAAGGATCTATATTATGTTTACCTTCCTTATAAATGTTGGACTGTGAGTTTGGATAGAATTATTTTGGATAGTTCTAGTTTGGATTATTTTGGATTTCCATAAAAGGACAACCCGGAGGTCGGGCGGCAACCCGTCGCGTCCGGCAAGGCTGCGAGACTTGAACCCGCAACCGAAGGGCGACAAGGGTGTATCACCTACCACTGGCCCACGAGATGTCCTGGATTAAATAATGTAGTTTTTATTAAAAGATCTTTTAGATGAATTATAAATTCGTTTATTTTGGAACCCTATACGAATAGTGTAAATAGAATTTTTTTACATTCTATTATCTTTTAGAGTGAAAGATGAGTATGTGGTAGAAATTTATTAATGGATAAAACTCTAATTATAAAGTAAGTATATCTCTATATGATCTTAGCCAATCTCATAAAAAAATTCCTCAATATTAAGAAAAGAAAATTAGAACAAAAATGTTTTCCTAGATGGTACCTTAAATCATCACTAATTTATGGCTTTGGGATTGTTGGCCTTTTCATAGCCATGTTCTCTACCACTCTCCATCAGGTAATTGATGGTTATATTTTTCTTCCATATCCATATTTTACTACATGGAACCCTAGTATGTGTTATTTTCGGTAATCTTCATACTTTCGACTCTTTATTTTAAATAGAGGCCTCATTAATTCATTTTTTGATGTGGGATTTCAACTAAGATATTTTGAAACGTCAAAAATGTGTTATCCTAATACACTATGTTTTGTTGAACCGATGGTATTTCAAATCATCATAGATTGATGAATTTAAGGACCTCAATTTTATACTTGTTTGTGATTGATGACCTCAATCACTACATATAAATATTTACGTTTTCCCTCCAATTATATGTTTCAAATTGCCACCAATGTTCTCCTAATCGAGATCATAATTTGGTGGTGACCCTTTCATTTCTCTTTTCCTCATATTAAGACTAAATTTTAGTAACCCAATTTCCGATGTGGGGTTTCCCACAAATATATTATCTATTTTCAACCTTTTATTTTCGAAGAACAATTTCAAATTGCGAGGACGCAATTTATTGAAGGCGGGGAGAATGTAACACCCCAAGATTTCATAGTGTGTTAGTTCTTCAAAATAATTCAATAACTTTCACTACATGCAACACCAAGTTCAAGCACACCATGACTTACCAAACAAGCCGTTCAAAAGAGGTTATGAATAGTATTAGATAAATTTTAATGTTTATATAATCCTTATAATTTTAGAATCCATATTATGAGTTTCTTAGATATAATGCAAGAACAAATTCATTTTCAGTATTGCACTTTTATCAACTTTTAATAGTGAACCCTTTTTAAATACAATATTTTAAACTTTTTGACTAAATGGGGACATCAAAAATTTAAAGTAAAACATCCCATGCTTCCACGGTACACTTTCTTTGAATAATACAGTAGTGTGTGTTGTTCGCAACCTTGAGTTCTAACACACACCACAACCAATCAAACTAGCCGTTATGAATAGTAATACCTACTTTTTGAAATTATATATATTTTATATTTCAAAATGGACATCATTTTTGGATTCGGAATATCGAATTTAGCCTAAGGTGAAGTTTTGGTACATTTCGGATAACTTTCATATTTTGATGAATAGTGAAAATTACTATATTTTAATTAAAAACAACTTTTTTAATCAAAATACTTAATAGTGATAAATTATGAATTTTAGTAGTTTTAAAGTATATTTAGAATATATTTTTACCATTTAATATAATGTTGGTCATTGGACATAATTTTACAATTAAACTGAACATAAACAAGTGTCAATCTTTTGATAGTTATTATCTCTTAAAAACACGCTTTTTCTTTTGACAGCGGGAATTAATTTTAAATTAATTTCTGCCACTTCTGTGTTTTGAATTTAGGAAAATGGATTCCATATTTGGAATCAGGATGTTCAAATTGTGTAAATAGGTAACTTTTATTTTTAGACATTTTGAATAATTACTGCGGTAAATATTTTATTTACCATGGTTAAGGGTAAATCCGGTAAATAAGGGTTAAAAAATAATATTATAATAATACTAAATTACCCTAAAACGTGTCTTAACCCTATTGGTTGATACATGGTCGACCATGGGAATCTTTGGGTCTATTTTGGGACCCCATAGATCCACTTGTAAGTGATAATGACACTTTATTTTAATTAAGTTAAAATGAATACAAAAATGACACAAGCATATATCTTTTAGAAACACAATTGTTACATAGGGTTATATATGTTGGATTTTAGATTATAAATATTCATTAGAAAGATAAAAAGATTTCCTACATAATGATATTTTATTTATAATTTTTATACATTAAATAATTTATTTTATTTATGACACAATGATGATGCAATAATTACTATAATAGTGAAAAATTAAAATAATTGATATTATAAATACCCAAATAAATATAATATGAAACTTTTAATGAATTAAACTAATTTTATAGGATAATATGATATATTAGGATTGATTTAATTGACTTTGTTCGAAGTAATCAATCTGTTATGAGTTTCACAAAAATCAACTATTGAATAGTGTCAAAATTGACATAAAAGAGTTCTTAAAACAAATATTATATTATTAATTGATATTAAATTTTTAAAAATCTAAGGTTCGGCCAAGAGACTTATATAATGATAGGTTCATCATTAATGTACCACTTGGGGGTCTCTTGGAAGTATATAGTAAGTTTATTAACCATATTATATAAAAATACAAAGAGACATTGTAAAAGTGAAACTAATTAACTTAGAGTTAATACTTAAAGATAAGGTTAATATAAGTACCCAAACCTGTCTAAATTCTATTGGTTGAGTGGTTTTAGACCTATCCCCACCTTAACCTTTGAATAATAAGCTTTTTAGCCTTTAGAAACCGAATATGAATTTATTATAAATTAATATTTATAGCTTTTCCAAAGGTGCCCCTCACCCCTCTTATAAAAGGGAACTCCTCCTTCTCATTTCTTCACACCTTCCAAGCCTTTTGGTTCGGCCAAACTCTGCCAAAATACTATCCCAACATCCCTCAATACAACCTAGAGGCCTTATATTGATCAGAAAGCCATCCTAAGGAGCCCTTTTGATCAAATCAAAAGGAAGAACCCGAAGAAGAGGTAATGATTTCACCACCCTTCTCCAAGGTCATTTCTTCTTCCACTTCTTCTTCCTTTGTTCTTACCATTCTAAAATAATAACTCCAGTATCTCACATATACTGTGATGTTATTATAAATATGGTACAACCATATTCAGTATTCTATCCACCCTTTGAATAAAATGTCACCATACGTGCGTACGTACGGCTTACCATCTCCACGTCGTGGTGTAATTGTTATTGTATATATTATTATTTGGATGGGTATAATAATGATGTGTAACTCATGTAAATAATAAATATAACATGTTAATGATTCTGTATATATGATATACCATCCATTTATATATTATTTTAATATCAAAAGAATGATATTGTCGCTCGTGCGTACGTACGGACTACCGTCTCCACGAACGCGATGAGATTCATTCTCCATCGTATCCATTCAAGTATAATTATCATTTGATGATTTAAAAATGATGTTTAAGGACTAGATATCATTCTGGATATGAATAATATACAACAACCATGGCTTATGTAACAAAACATATAAAAGAAAATGAGTAAGTTAACTCCCGAAACGATGATAATTCTAAGATATTATTAACAAATCAATGTTAAAAGATCATATATGATATCATATTATTATATATGATTCTTGTATAATTTAATAACAACTATTTCACCATTATACAGGAGGTTAACCTACCCCAACCAAGGAAAAGTACAAGGTAAGGGTTTACTTTACAACCTCTTCATTATCCAAGGTTGTTTATACGTAATAATCTACTGGGATCTCTTTATCATCCACATCCATGTTTTTTAAAAATGAATTTCAAAACATTTTTACTATTTACTAGAATATGAGTTAAAGTCATTTATACCCTTTTTGACTTTTATAAGTGGTTTATAAAGGAATCTTTCGGTCGTTTTCATAACAAGGTCCTTTTTAACCTTTTCGACAGAATTAAGGTAAGAATGTTTTTTTAACGGCGGGTGCGGCTATTTTCCGCCGTTATAAAATCTTCAATGCTTCCCTTACAAGCTTATAAGAATATTTTCAAAGAAAATGTTTTATTTTATATGGATCTTAAATGATTTCAAAATAAAAGGAGATATTTCTTTAAAAAGAATTTTGATTTCATCTATGTCAACATCCTTTGATGGATTTTAAGATTATTTGAAGTTGATTTATTATGATACAAAACTTCTATATTGTATTGAAGGTTTTGTGATATGTTTGACTGTGGATGTGCTATTTTTATACCATTCATAGTTTATGGTGAAAGTATTGACATTTCATATGCTAGTTTTAATATGAATGTTTATGTTATGTTTAAGCCTTTTCATATGGGAATGCATTGGACTTAATATGTGACGGGTGGAGCCCGCTATAGCTCCTCGATGCATCGGTAGGTCTCATGAGACAAACTAGTGTCTTGGCACAAGTCCTTGACAAAATCTTATTTGTAGTCTTGGCACGAGGCCTTGGCTATGTGGTTATGATAGTCTGGTATTATGCATTCCAACATTATGAAAGTGGTTATTGATTTTTGCATGTGATTATTCGATTAGTAGAATATCCATGTGAATAAGTAAATGGCATTATTTCATTTTATTTATGCCATACCATGTTGAAAGTTCATATTTAAAAGGCTTTTGTTTTAGTTATACATTGCCTTAAATGTTTATTCTTATTTATGAAAGTTTCCGCTATATTGTTATCCTTACTGGGCATTTGAGCTCACCCCTTTTCTATGTTTTATTTTTCCCAGGATGTGAAGAAGTAAGTTATGAATGACTTGCAGGGATATTATGAGGGGTTAATAGTGTGGATATGAAGACTTTGTTGTTGTAGTAGTTTTTCACTTTGAAATGTAATGTAAAACATTATGATTATATCTAGTGTTTCCAAGGCGACTAAACCAATCGGTCTTTCGAGATTTGATCTTTCTTGTGATCACGCCAATGTTATGTAATAATGCACCGACTCTGGGTAGTTGGGGTCGGGGCGTTACAATATTGTTAGAAATAGTTATATACATAAGCCAATTTAGGGTGAGATTAATCATATATGGTTCCAAAAATGGTCTTATACTTCATCTTTCAAACCACATAATAAAATAAAACTAATTTCTACTAAACAGGGACTCCATGTAGGCCGATGGTAGATGATAAAGGCCTATCAGACTTCAGATGTGGGTTCAATTCCAGTAACCCTATCCAACGTGATGGGTTGTCACCCATCCTACGAGTTTTCATTTTTATAAAATTATATTATTATAACATTCCAGAAAAAATATCGAAAAACAAGTACAATTCTTAAACAATACTATTTGATGTCTAACATAATCGTTTACAACCTTTAGGATTATCAAAAATAATTCTGTCCAATTTCATAATATATAAAAAAAGATCACTAGAGAGGTCATCTACCCATCATGTGAATACCATAATTTATCCCCCATATAGCATAAGATATATCTTGTTGGTCACATTACAAACATGTGAATTCCTTAATCATGTATTCTTTTGAAACATGAGTTACCACAAAACCATTGTGAAAACATGAATGTTGTCAAAAGTTATACCAAAATCCAAAAAATTCAATATACTCAATCCAGGATATAAATTTGTCCTTATTTTATTCATGATCTACTTAATACTATCAAAAGTCTCATTATTTTTTTATCCCTTCATTATGCGAATATCATCTACATTCCAAAAATATCAGAATAACCTTTCAATGTTGCTGATACCATTCAACATATAGTTTCACATACTTTTAGAAAAACAATATTGTAACAATCCTTAGATGTTTCATTATTCCATAGTACCATTAAATTGCCTAGACAACATAACTCATGATAAAGATACATTCATTCCACTTCCTTCTTAAACCATTGACCAATCTTCATCATTATATTTCTCAACACTTCTTTCATCTCATATATCATTTGTTGTCTCTTCATCATCATCAACATAAATACTAATCATAAGACCATGCTGATTCAATTCATGATATTTTCCCTTATGACATTGGTTCGAATAATGCCCATACATTCCACATTTATAACATTTAACTATTTTTCAGTACAAAATATTTAACATTTTTCAGCAAGGACACATCTATTGGTAAAAGAACATTTTCTGTTGGTAAAACATTTTACAAACATATAAGTCCTTGTCACTAAATTATCAGTAAAACCTCTGTCGCTAAATGTTATTGCTATAGATAAAATAGTTCTATTGCAATTATAATAACACC
Source organism: Viscum album (assembly GCA_963277665.1). NCBI lineage: Eukaryota > Viridiplantae > Streptophyta > Magnoliopsida > Santalales > Viscaceae > Viscum > Viscum album. Next base: position 1,821,091,679 of record OY728125.1, read on the forward strand.
CATATATAATATATATATTGGTTAAAATTTTTAGCAACACAAATTTATCTGTTGGTAATATTATTAACAACATTTATATTTTCATCTACAATATTATTTGTCATTAAAATATTATATTATATATATTAATATAATTAAATATAATATATTTATTATATAATAATAATATTAACTTATATGAAAATTAAAAAAAACTGAGAGATTATTTGAAAAAACATGTTCAAACATCCTTTAAAAACATGACATAAAATGAAAAAAATCTGTGATTACAAAATCATGTTCAAACAACTCCATGATTACAAAATAACATGAACCAATCCCACAAAGAAAACAGCCAATAGACTATCACAATAGATCCATCACCACAACAACTCTTCCAGCAATAGACCAAATCCATAGCCAAATAACCCAACACAACAAAACTTTGAATGACCAAATCCATGTGTCTCGCAGCATCACAAGCAGTGGTAACCCTGAAGGTGAAGCAGACAAAAACTGGTGAAATCCACCAGTAGAACAAGGACACCTGTTTGACAAAAACTGTTGCCGAGGATCCCTCGCCCAACATAGAAAAACAGACTACCTTCAACAAGTTGAGAGTAGAATATCACATCTTCACACATCCTCTACTAGAAAATCTGGAAAACAGAGAATTAAACAAATAGAAAAACATGTGTTGTTCCAAAAATTAACAAAATTAGAGGAAAGTTCCAGGCCTGAGCTAGACGTAGATCATATCGACACCAAAAAACAGACAGCAACCCTAGTAACAGATCCATCACTTTCAAGAGAATGAAATTGGAACATAAGCCATGAAACAAAATTCAGACCATGCAATTCAGATCACTGCATCATGAACGGAGACAAGAAGAACACAAACAGAAATAAAACCAAACCCACAAATCAAGAATATATGGCCAAAAACCACCAAATTTAAGTACATGAGTCTATTAGGAAAGGACTAACTTTGAGTCGACCTCTTTTTAAATTAATAATTAGTGGACTTAGAAGATAGCAGCCTCGTGTAGATATTAGATTCTATATAAAGCCAAAATTATTTAAAGCAGGAGGGGGAGTTCATGTGGTCCAAGATTTTTGGAAGCAAAAATGATTTAAGTCAGGAGGGGGAATCTTTTAGGAAAGGACTAACTTAGAGTCGGCTACATATTTAATTCAGAATTAGTGGACTTACAAGATAACATCCTCATGTAGATATCAGATTCTATGTAAATACAAAATGATTTAAAGTAGTAGGGGGAGTTCATGTGGTCTAGCATATTTGGAAGCAATGATTTGTAGTTGCATCAATACAACAATCATCAATTGCACATAAATAAATGAAACATTGAATAACAAATAACTGGTCCAGGATCTATGTACTCAAAACCCATTCAAAACTAAAAGGAAAATCCAAAAAAACATATCCTCACTCATGATATGTGCTAAATGTTTTAAGACAAAGAATAAAAAAAATCAGTATATCAAGTGAGCTCAAATATTAGTTCACATAAAACATAACAATACCTAAGAATAGAGGATTTACCTGAATAAAATGGAATGGAATATTATCAAAAAGGTTACTAATTTGAATTGAAAATGTTCTATATACATGCATATCAATAATTGACCAATTTAAAGTCATATTACACACTAATAACTGAGTGATCAAGAGGAATTATTGACTTTTCAAATTATTTTGTTGATAATCTAACCCTCTTCACCCTCCCACAAGATTATACAAACCTGGTCATTTTAAACAATTGTTTTTTCATTTACAAATAATAACATGAAGAAATATATAAATATTCAACTCCACTATCAATCGGAATTCCCAATATATATTTAATAAGAATATAAAAAACCTTTATCCAAAAGTGAAGAATCCATTATTATTATTATCAATGATAAATCTGAAATTAAAAAGCCTAACTATGAAATCCATAGTTTTTCCTTTAACACATACCCAACAAATGATGGAAACTTGAGGATCAGGAAGGAATATCATGTACCCAATAATTTATCTCAACATTTTTTTATAGAAATAGAGAATCAGAACTAAAACTGTATTGCTGGGGAATTTCCAAGCTCGTCAAGGTAGGAAGCCATGGCATTGTTCATGGGTGGCGAACCACCCATCGATATCTGGATATCAGCTGCAAGAGCAGGTAAATGGTCCTAGATCATCTTCTTCGATACAAACCCCACCCAGCAATTCTAATCCTTAGGGGGCTGATTGAAAACATAAAAGACACTAAACCATGTAGGATATTTCCTTGCAGGACCAAATAGATCTTCCTTTAAAAGGATATCCTCAGATGTAACATTACCATATATAATATACACATTGGTTTTTTCATTTGGGTTTTATAATATTTTCTTCACATAGTGAAACATTGGGGTAATCCCATAACAACCAATAGGCATCCCCAAGGCTCTAACTTGGCCAGGATGGTACGAAAAGTGCCCCTTGGGTCTATTTATAGCTAGATTGTTTCTCACATTAATATCTCCGAAAAGTTGAGACATTATTCCATGCATATACATATTTTTAAAAAGTTCACAATATCCAACATATTAATCCAATGTAGTTGGAGTATACATTTTGATAACCACTTCACCATTTCTATCTTTGCCTCCGTAGATTATATGTTTCCCAATTGTAAGACCTAATACCGAAGTAGGAGTTGGAAGTAGAAATCTGAACTTTGATACATTGTAGCTCAATTTTATGCTCTAGGAATCTTTAAAGTATTTAAATTTTTTAGTATTGAACTTGCCTTCGGATTTATTTGACATATGAATATATGTAGCAGTAGCTCTAATGGTGACAAGAGGTGCCACGACTTCGATGGTCTATATTTCATCAACTCCTAAAAACACCATTATGCAAATTTGAAGAACTGTTGAAAACCAGGGATTGATCTCGGGGATAACAATGCATTTGGAGGATTCCAACTCACCTTGATCCACATCCCTTTCAAAATACCTTTATCCACTCTCAATATGAGTTGAGCATCATAAATACTTATCATAACAACAAGTGTTATACATATTTTTCAATGATAGAAGATTATGTGCTCAAGTAAATTCTAGAATTTAATGATAATGTAAAACTAGAATTCCCATAAAATATCAACTAATAATCAATAGAAAAAACACAATCTCATTATTTTATATACGAAACCCAATATGAACAAAAAAAGAACCATATAAAAAAATGAAAATAATAAATAAGCATAAGTATTTCATGGTGATTGCATAAATGGTTGTAAGAAGAAATTTTAAAAATTAGTGAGTAAGTGGTTTGGATCCTTGAGAAAACAATCAACTCATCATTTTTTATATTCGTATTCTTTTACACACAAATACAATAATTGCAACAAGGAAAATATACCAAAGGAAGAGTATAACCTTATTATTCAAGGTTAAAAAAAAATCTACCATACATGGGCCTTAGTTTGGAATAAATTAATCAAAACAATTGCAACTAATATATATAATGTTATATATAAAAAGATTTGGGGCCCTCATTTGTTTCTAGAGTTGATTGTGGCTTCATATAGAGTCGGTTGGGGAATGATTGAGGCACACAAATTGAACCAGTAAATCATTTCAATTGTACTCCAACATCAAGGGTCCCCAGGGGTCTCTAATATAACATAAGATTAAGAAGCCTCAATTTATAATTAAATACTCCAACCATAGTTTAGCCACATCTATGCATTTATAGGTGGTCTGCAGCCAATTACCTTGAAGGCTACACTTGAAGGTGCTAATAGTGCTTCAATTAAGGAAAGATGATTGGAACATGTAACATGAGTTGAGGTACAAAAGATTCAATGAACTATATTAGGATATAATATTCCTTAAAATCAATAGTGCTATAATAAAGTTCAATGTTTTTTCAAACAATACCATATGAATCAAAAAAATGTGATGCCCTAAAATACATTTGGGAGGCTGCCAAGGTGCGACCCTAAAGTCAAGCCAGTGAAGACACGACATCTGCGGTATGATCTCAGAGAGGGAGTGATGTTGGGGTCAATGGAGTAGTGGCAATGGAGTTATAGAAGGGAGCAGTGGCGATAGAAGGGTCGGGGGGGGGGGGGGGGGCGGTGCGATGACATTGAGGTTAGGAGGGTCAATGATGGAGTTGGGGGGAGATGGAGGCACATTGTTGTGGACCCAAGGGGAGCAATAGGGTCGGGGGTGGTGGCAATGGTAGCGCAGCGATAGTGGACCGATGGTGGATTGGGGGAGTGGCGGTGGAAAAGTAGGGGAGTGGTGCTATGAATGGGAGGACTAGGGAACAATGGTATTGGGGAGGGGTGAGGGTGTGCATTTTTTCTATTGTTTTTCTTATGTTTTTTTGACCCATAATAGGATTAATAAACACATTATGAATTACTATGTAATAAAAATTTAATATTCCTTAAAAATGTAAATATAATTTCAAAATTTGGATCAATTATTTAATTTTATACTATTAATCATCATTTCATAATATATTATTGAATTATTATTACTTTAAATAAAAATATATGCATATATTTTTATTGTAAAATTATTTTTTGATACTAAATAATAAATAAATAAATATATAATTTTATTGATAAAATATTTTTGACTATTGAATGATTTATTGTAATGAATTATTTGATGATAAATATTTGTTTGAAAGAATAATTAATTATAATATATTTTATTGTTAGACAAAAAATTGTTTTAATAGTTATGATATAACCACATATTTAATTGTTATTATAGTATATATTGTTATTGGGAAATTAATACCAACAGATGTATTTGCTTGAAAAAATAATTATTTGTATGTATAATTAAAACTCAAAATAGTTAGTATTTGTTGGAATTACACAATTGTACCAACAATGTTTTTATTTTCCACTAAATTTCTGTTGGTATAAGTCAATTTTTGGCTACTGTTTGGTGACTTAGAAATACCATTTCCCTTATCCATGGTGTTAACTGAACCTTTTCCTTTGAAATTACTAGCTTTGTGTCCTCCTTTTCCACACCCAAAACATCTTCTAGTTCCTTTGAAACATTCTCTATGAAGCCTCTTCCCACATGATTTACATGGGTGAAATTGAAATTTCATTCCTCTATGATCATCATGAAACTCCATGTTTCTCTTATTAGTTGAGTCAGGAAGCTTGCCAAATGTGAGATTATTGATCATATTATCAGATTGCTGATTAGGCATAATAGTGATGCTTGGAATTCCAAATCCCATTTTATTTGGTTTCTCATGAAGAATATCATTCCATTTTCCATCATATCCTCCATTATCTTGAATCATCCTGTTTCCTGTCAATTTCTAAAACCCGAAAAGAACAGAGTGAGAGGAAAAAATCATGGTTGGAAAAAAACATAACAAAGGGAGAGTAACTCCAATATCTTACATCATTGGTTTAATTATAATATCTTTTTCTTAATTCTAGGACTATAACATATACTTATACTTAACATTAGGGACATCCCTAGACATAACGTAGAAATATCTCTAGGTATTTCCCTATGTTTTCACATCCTAGTTTCCAAAGGATTAATAAACCTTTCCTTTAATACCAACTATAGAGACCCAAAGCTTGATGTACATGGACATTCCATTACATTAGCAGAATACATAATACATAAAAAAATCCCAAGGACCGTATTAGTTTAGAGTCTTTGGAAACAAGGAAAATGATCTTCTAATCATGCTGAAAGATCTACAATATCTCCCATAAAGATCTTCCCATTTTGTTTTATTACCCAAAATAGTTCTATATATCTTGGGGAAAATAATAAATAAAAAGGGTGAGCTCAAATTCTCAGTTAGGGTAAGCATGGAGAAAATAAATCAAACCATATACATTTGACCATGAACATGATTTTTAAACATCAAAATATTGAGTTGTTAAATAAATCTTGGCAGTACGTAAGGATAAGTCATAAAGGAACATCAATCATGGTAAAATATCAAGGGGATAAAACATGTAATTGTAGAAAAAATTAAGAAGATGTTGTGATTAACATAGTATACAAGGCATTTCTTCCAAGACCATCATAGTGGACAATATCCATTACCGAACCGGGTCTTCTTGTCGTTCCAGCGCTGTATTACTGAACCAGATTTTACTTGCCGTTCCAACCATGTCTATATCATGAGATATAAATCTTTACCCAATTCATTTTAGGGAGATATAGGTCCCACCCATCGCATAATTTAATCATTATTTTTAGTGCCACAAAATAAACCTAAATCATTCATTATAAACCCAATGAATAAAATGGGTTTCATAAACATCATCCCATCATAACATAATCCAAATAGAATAAATGGATATCATTTAATCATAAGAAAGATGAAACCATTTAAATCATATAAACATTATACTTTAAGTATAAACATATTAAATAATGCAACTTTAGATGGAAAATAGTTTTCATAAAACATTTGAAATGAATTCTTGAGGAAATATCCTTTCTTCTTCAAAATCATTTTCATTATTCAAAAAGCCATATATTTTTAAAAGAAAAGAATTTTGTTGAAAATAATCATGAAATCATGTATAGGATGCTTCATTGAAATAATTCATTATGAAACCTTAAAAATCCATTAATTCCATATAAGTTAAAAAATCATTTTTCTCAGACTTTTTGCCGAAAAAGTCAAAAAGTACCTTATATGATAAACAAAAGAAAGAATCCTTCAATACAATGTGGTAAAAGTAAAAAAAGGGTTAAAATGACTTTAAAAACAATTGGAAGAATAGAAAACATATTATGAAAACATTTTTAGAAAACATGTACATGGATGATTAACATGACCCATGTCAATACTTACAAATAAACAATCTCACATAAGAAAGAGATTGGAATAATTATCCCTTACCTTATGTCCAATTTCATCTGTATGATTATGAGACTCCTTTATAGTGGGTTTTAACATATTATTAACTTGTAAAAGAACCATAATAATATTTATAATATCATATAAGATTCACATACGACCTTATATTACCCGTGCATTTGACAATTCCATGTTAAAGAAGTGGTTTGGGTAAAATCGTATCATTTATCATATGTGTTTGGATTTGTTGTTCTTGATTTTATTATTACGTATATCATGATATAATTACTTCATGAATGTCATGAATGATTTATATATCATATATATTCAGGATATATATGTATATAATAGATAGATAAATGAAATGAAATATATCGTTCATGGAGATGGTAGACCGTATGTATGCATGAACGCTGTTTTCATTTCCTTATTGAAATGAATGGAAGTAAGTAGAGTAAATATATATATATCCACTATCATTGTTATGTCATAAATTTCATCATTATTTATTATATATATAATTAATAATCATTTTGTAATGGTTAATATGGAGAATGAGTCTAATCGCGTCATGGAGACGGTAATCCGTACGTATGCACGAGCGACGATATCATTACAATAATTGTTGAATGGTATTGGAATGGATTATATAATATCTAATAATTATTATAATGTTATATAAATCATATATAGTTATTATTTCCACCATTATACCCATCCATGTATGGTGTTGGTGGAAAAACAGATTACACCACAGCGTGGAGACGGTATTCCGTACGTACGCACGCGCATTGATTTCTTTTTCCGTAGGATGGATAGAATATGAAATAGGTTTGGATAATATTTATAATAACACATCATTATATCAGTGATACTGATTTTATTACATTATTATGAAACAACAAAATAAGAGGAATTATAGGAAGAAATGAATTTGAAAGAATCGACAAAGGATATTACCTCTTCTTTGATGCACCTCTTTTAAACCTCCTCTTAGGGCACTAATGTTGCTCTTTGAAGAATCCTATGACCTCTAGTATGTTTATATTAATGTGTAGAAGAGAAAATATCAGGGGATGGCTGATATGTAATGCTTAAAGTGGTGTGAGGAGGAGAGTGAGGAGGTTCCCTTTTATAAGAGAAGAGAGGGATACTTTTTGAAACATCTAAAATATTAATTAATAATAAACTCAAAACCTACTTAAAAACCACCAAAAATGAATCCAATTCAAATATTAGATGATATATGGTTTTTATACCATTAAAAAATACGATTTAAGCATGTTGGTAATTTATTTTAAACCTTATCTACTTGATGTATCCTTATTTAATCTATTTAATTTTATTTGTAGTAATAATATTATAAATTTTAAATTGTTATAAATAATAACTTAGGTGTTTTGAATTGTCCATAATTGGATACTTTATGACATTTTAGACCTTATAAATTTAATTTTATAATTTTTAAATATTTTTGTGATTTTTAAACAATTTAATAATATGTTATTTTTATAAAATAACAATAGTGTCGATTTTATCACTGTTAATTTATTTGAATTTAAATAACCTCCACACAAAAAATATTTTCAAAAAAATATATTTAATATATTAATAACAAGTCATATGATTCTATAAAATTCGTGGGACACATTAATTAGTTTATATATTATTTATTTTAATACTTTTAAAATCATTTATTTGATATTTCTCTTTATAAAATAATTACTACAACATTTTTGTATGATTATATAATATACTTATTTGTTGCATAAAAATTAAAATTAAAATAATATGACGTAGATAAATATAATATATTCCATAAAAATACCATTAATAGAATTTTTAATCTTAAAATAAAAACATTTAAATTATAATATTTATTAAATTATGAAGGTGGCAAATTTGACATCATTTAAAATAAATAATATAAGAGTCATAATCGATTTTATAAGGCTCCAAATATTCACATATTTGACCATTGTATGATTATGGATTACAAGTTCACTAACAATAAGTTTTTTTCAGGTTTTTGTTTCTTTTTTGGTCACTATTAGATCAATAAAAATTGTATTATTGATTTTTCACTAAATAAATAATTTATGCATCAATATTGTGTCTATATTAAGGATAATTATTTAATCCCTAAAAATTCTAAATAAAATTAAATATTGTATAAAATTTTATTTTATTTATGGTGACTATTTATATTCGTTGATTTATGACGTTCATACCTAAATTAAAATTATTACAGTTATAAGATATAAGAGAGTGACATATTGTCACTTTCTTTGGTTTTTATAATAATTACAAACTTTTCATGGTTAAAAGTACATTAAATGAATCCATTCAGACCCTTATGTGATATTGGTCGACTATTATTCATCCAATAGAGTTTTTGAAGGTGTTAGGGTAATTTTATAATCTTATGTTTACTCTTAATTATCTGATTTACCTTTAACTTTAGTAAATAAAATTTACCATAGTTACTATAATAAAACGTATCCTATTAACATAATTTAGAACTAGTGATAACAAATATGGAATTTATTTTTTCAAATTGAAAACAAAAATGTGGCATTATTTAATTTAACATTAATCCCCTTGTTGAAAAACACAGTTTTTTGTTTAAAACATTGCAAAAGATTGAAATGATTTAACCTATGAATTCAATGTAAAATTATTGCTGATGACATAAAATATATTAAATGGTAAAAATATATTCTATTTATACTTTAAAACCATTAAATCATATAATTTAACCATATAAATTATCTTGATGAAAAATGTTGTTTTTATATTAAATTTAGCGTATTTTTACTATTTACCAAAATAAGAAATTTATCAGAAAAATATCAAAAATTTATTTAAAGTAAATTTTTATATCCTGATTCCAAAAAAAATTATTTTGTCAAATTTAAATTATAAACATGTTCAAAACTATATTTAACGTGGGTGCTCCATTAAAAGGCCATAAAATTTCAATTTTTAAAAAATACTTATTTTAGCCGAAAATTTTATTTTTGTTCTCTTACCATGTTCAACAAAATGTGTAAGATAAAATATAATGTCATATAATTCAAAATGTAGTTACTACTATTCATAACAGCTAGTTCATAATAATATTATATCAATATATCGTTGTTTAGTGAAACTAAGTATTCCATACAACATATACTATTGAGAAAGGTTTCAATTGCATGAAACAAAAGACAAGAATAATGTTTTCTTATAATAAATTCTAATACGGTGTTGCATATAGAACAAGCTAATTTTGGGGTAGCGTACAACCCAATACATCAATGAAATTAAAAGGATAATTTTCATAAAATCTTGGGTTGTTACAATACATCTACTCTGGATATAGAATGGACGCAAATTATTATTCTAGACGCTGATGTCACCAAAAACATCTCATCAATGGTGAAAGGAAAGACACAATTTCCTTCCCATATTCTAGAAGCATACCAAGATATTATTACAATTAATTCAGCAGTACCAAGGGAACAAACACATAAATTTGACCCCACACCTGGGATAAAATATCTTTATGCCATCATGGAGTAGATACACACCTCAGTTCCAGTCCAAGAGGTTAATGGGGGCATATCCCCCATATCATATAAACAATATGATCGATAACATACACCCTTTCCAAATGGTGGAAATCAGTATGTTCTGGTAACCACTCTAAATCTAGAACATACACCTTCCCAGGATAACCACTTCTCCATGAAACTGGTCCCAACTATTTGTATGATAACATCCACAAAGAAGACTTGACAAACATGATTGGAATTTAAAGAGTCAATCAATAATCTGACTCCTATTAATTCTAGTGTTCATGAAGCTCTCAAACAATTATCTTTTACAGCTCATGAAACAACCCTTCTCATTAAAAAATTATGGGAGTAGTAGTAGTAATTATGATGATCCCCAGTAGACTCTTAATCATGAAAACTTGCTTCATAAAAATTTAGTCAATCCCGAGATCCTATTTCTTGATGGGATACACATAAACCCTCTGTATGGCAAAAAGACCAATGAGAAAGAGGATTTACCCATTCCAGTAATCCACCATAGTGGTTATCCCCATGATTGATTTTTCTACGAAAGTCCTCAACTAAGTAGTATGTTGCATTTTAATGGTAATTCTATAATTGATATTGTAGTGATGAGAAAGACCTCATATCTTGAGGATCATGACAATACAAAGCCAGTCTTTTCTGATGCCTTTTCATTAACAGGTGAAATATATTCTCAACCAGAAGACTTCTTAAGAGATTAGTTATCCTATGACCTCCCATGCGTCATTTTTCTTTTAATACAGAGTCTCCACATTGGTCAGACCATGTGGATAAACCACTAGTGAAATATGTTCTACATGTGTTAATCATGAAAAAACAGTTAGGTAAAAGAGAAATACTAGTAATGTCCTAGACAATGTAAAACTCTCAATATAACATTCCACAATTGATATCATAAGATTTCATTCATGATATCTTACTTAACTTAGGGGAGACTATTCATCATATGAAAACTAAATTATTGACATATGATATATATAAAAATCATGTAATGGTGATAGAAGGGTTGCAATGCCAATTTTATGTGGCATCACTCTCAGTTTCCCAACTTCCAATTCGTGAAAAGTATTAGAGGACCCTGCAACGGGCATGTCTCAATGATTAAAACATGCTACACTAGTTAATTTCTTATGCCCCTACAGGTGTTCGTATTAAAGGATGGTGTGCACAGAGAGTAGTTCATTTCCTTGCACTCCCAGATCAACAAATCCCACCAAATGTGGTCTAATGTGACATTATTTCCAATGGATAGCAAAAATCAAGAGATTATGTATATAATAAAATGAATTCTCAAGAGCATGCCTCGATAATCTCTCATCAGAGTTAGTCCACAAAAATGAAGTAGTTGAGTAAATTTTACACTAAGCATCTACGAATATTGAAAATTCCTCTTGCTTAGACGATGTCATCAACCAGATAATGCAAATTCCGGAAATAGAAGATCGATATTCTGAAGCAGGTGATTTGAGTGGTTGTTTGATAATGCACCCAGCTAATGTCTGAATGAAAATTCATAATATCAGAGGAGAAGTCGTGATAATCTCATCCATATCAGTTCAAGTTCCTCCCTAGCTTGTATGGATAGGGTATCATTTAATTCCACAATCAAATTAGTTAAACAATGTTGAAATGGTTGATGAAGAAGAATAGGAATATCCCCAGTATACAGGGTTGAGGTCTTATCACATATACAATTCCCTCCTCATGGAAGTCAGTTTTCTACCAATTAGGAAAGTTTTGACAAAGAGGGAACACAAATGAACTATCCAAGGATTTCCTTCAGGTAAATGACTGTCAAATAGCTCCTTTGATTACATCATATAAGAGAGTAGAATCTAATGGAAAATAAAAAACAAGACAATCATACAGAGATACTAACAGAATCTAATCAGTTAATTAGGTTTCACTAATTTCATTAAAACTATTTTTGAATATCCTCCAAAATATGTGTCTATATAAAGGGAATAAAAAAATGATGTTCTTCTTTATAATACAGTACACACTGAGTAAAATGAAGAAGGTGTAAGTCACTGAAATCATAGGCATACTCAGAATCTTGGTCTGATTTCAAAAAACCAACTCCCACACCACTAAAAGGTATCTAATGAGGGGAAAGCTAAAATTCATATTGCATCTCACATTTCCACTAGAGAATGACAATATCATTCACTTGAAGATTGTTTTTCATTGAAATAAGATGAAATTAATTTGTTAAAAATACTTAATATAGAGTTACATCGAAGGAGTATTTATGAAAGACATGATTTTTATGAAATCCCCAACTTGAACATCGTGTAGGTGCTCCTCGTCATGGAGGATTTTTTGAAACTACAGATAATGATAATGAATTCCCACTGTTTGGTACACATCTAGGACACGATCGAACACATCCTTATAGTCATGTTCTTGTGGGTTATCCATGGAAAAATCCAGTAGCACCACCAGTGGTATTATCTGTCATTGAACTAGTTAAAGCTCCAACTGCTCTACGTGTACAGGTCCTATATCATCTGGATATTCAACTAATTCTTTTAATTAAAATTGTGGCATCATCAACGTTATTTGAAGATATGGAAGATCAACGTGTTCCAGTTCTACTGTAAAAGAATGATTTCCCTGAATGGTTGATATGATTCCTCCCCCCAAAAATTTCTTGAATACTACATTCCAAATCATTAATGGTTCGAGGGATCTTGAAAAACAATTAACACATTTCATTTCTCATTATGATCCCATGACGGGGACACCTCAGTAACTAAAATTAGTAAAGCATAGTTGTTTTGTGTATTCATTATATGTACCATCTGTTGTATTTATACAAGTTTTCAATCTCATTCAATTACAAGATGGGAAGATATCTGTTAGAAAATCCAACTTCAATTCAGATCAATGCTAATAAAGACAAAAAACATTTACCTAAAAAATTGCAAACAAAGTGACAGTGAAATGGTTTCAGATTTCATTTCACGATGGAAGGGAATAAAGTGTTCCTTAAATCTGTAATTCCCCCACTAATATTTACTACCAATTTGTGTGTAAAATCTAGGTGATGAGTTACGCACACCACTGATCCTTGTGAAATATACTAGAGGTTTTCAAGACATTTGTTTTTCTCAATAGATTTAAGATTATCTCCTAGAAACTAAAGCTAAAACTAATTAAATTCCATAATATCTATGAAAGAGAATAGGTAAAGCATATGCTCCAGCAGTTACACTTATTCTAGCACATGTACTTTCTTCCACTTAAAATACTTCTTCATATATAATGAATATTACTATTGAGAATCAATAGTAATGATCTCCTAGTCCATATGATTAAAGAGATCAATGTCATATATATTGGAGGAATTAAATATAAATATTTATTCCCTATGAAATGATGAAGTTATCACATACATCATTTCATCTTATGTGAATTAATGTCTTCTTTTCCAAGGCTAAAGAAACAAAATAAAGAAAAAGATGATGATCTTCTGAACTATTTCCCCTTTAACCAAATATTGGGGAACCACAATCATGTACCTTCTATAAAAAATAGAAGACTCTGGAAATGTGAAATTGAATTTTTTTTCCGCTCAAGTAGCATGTGTTACTACTACTGATCCATAAGAATAAGGGGAATATAAGGAATTCAAAAGTAAAAATGCCATGAAATATCACGATTGGATAATCAGAAAGTTGATTGATAGAACTCATTCCATTTTACAAATACAGTTGAATCAAAAAATTGTGTCTCCTTCTAATACCACCACATCATAACTACCATCATCCAATGATGAGTCCTATAATTGTCAATCCATAAAGAAGAGACATGATCAAAGGACAAAATGCAGTTAGAAGAAGATGAGCTCATGTCATGGATAATGTTTTCATTAATCTAGGATGAATTAATGCCATCGGCTTCAAAAGCATAGCCAACACCACACCAAATGATTATACTATAACTGACCAATCATTTATAGTTTTCTTTAGATGAAGAATTGATCATTGGTTCCATAAATGTCACCACTTATAATATTTTTATGCTAATAGTGATTCTGAATATAATGAGTTTGAGTTCTTTGTACCTAATTGGGGAACTAGAGGATGATGTTATGGTCAAGGATATAGAAGAATACATAGTAATTATATAAGCCTCTATTTTAACTCTACCCCTGCTTAAACTGTATATGTTGAAAAAACTCCGGGAAGACCCCTTCAATGGGCTAAAAATGAACAAGGGATTTCTTTATTATATGATAGGTTTGGTCCTAACATTATTATTTAGGAAAATTGATTAGAATTCACACCATCATCTTATCAACATGAAGATAGACATAGTCAGTATAATCTACTAAACCCAAGGGTATTTTACGTTTTTGTTTTGACACAGGGTACATCTACATCAATAGCATCAACTTCCAAGGTACCTAGAAAACCACATTACCATATTAGGAAACACAGACCTCTGGAAAAAAAGAATGATTATTTTAAATAGTTATCCCATGTACCATCCATGTTGATGATTTTAATCACCTTGAATATATCAAAATATCATCAAGAATCACTTACTGATTCTTTTTCAAGTCCTCAAGAGTTTGAAATTGAATTTATTGCTTCTGAGGATTACAAAATATAGAATGATCCTACATAATTTCATGAATATATATCGTTTATGGATGAAGAGGAATATTATATTGTACATGGACATAATATGCACGTGTATCTATTTGTAATGGTCAATGAAATAGACATATGATGATCCTTCATTGTTAATGGCTCAGGAGTAAACCTCATTACTATTTTTATTATTTATTGATTAGTCCTGATTGAATCTGACTTATCTTATCCCAATTTAATGTTTCATGCTTATGATAAGAATGAGTAGGAACCTATGGGTGATATTACACAAAGAACTCATTTTGGGGATATTTTTTCTAATTCATATTTCATGGTTGTTCATCAAGACACAACCTTCAACATTTTTCTTGGATGGTATTGGTTACATAAGCATGTATCCATACATTAGTCATACCCCCAATGTCTCAAATAGCACTTCAATGGTAAAATTGGAACATTGTATGGTGATAAGAATCCATTTAAAACAAGTGAATATCAATAAATTGTGGCATACATTAAACACATGGCGGGAAAAAGCTCTATGATAAAGGATGTAACCCAAATCAATTCTCAGAATGGTCTAGAAAAGGTCCCAGCTAACCAATTCATAAATTTGTTCAAATTATGTGTTATTTATCAATCAAATTGAAAAGTTAAACTCAAATCCATGACCCTATTCATTGTATTATATAATTTCAATTGCACCAATCGAGTCTGATAGAATGGATGAAATTGTTGATTCACCAAGAACTTGTGAAATCATAAACATAGAAGACTTCATTTCATCCAGTGATCTTCAAAAAGATTTTACTTCTTCAATTAGAATAGAATAATTTATAGTAATACTATAGGAACACCAGTATGTTTATTTCCATTACATTATCTCATAACAATTACCCAAGGAAGCCCCTTCATCATTAGTATGTTCAAAAATGGTGGCCTCTTATTCAAGATGTTAAAATTCTAACTACTCCCCTTGCATTGGAAGTTTTTCGTCATCCTTTACTATGAAAGTAAAAACATAAGAATTGACCCATTAGGAAGATGAAGAATAAGGGGAAGATCTCATGGATGCTACTCTAGTATTGGCTGAAGGTGTATCTACTATAGTAGATGAGCTCAGAGAAATAAATATGGGTACTGATGTAGATCCATGCCCCAGTATAATTAGTGTATCCATGACTTCTGAATATTGAGAGGATTATAATTTATTTCTAAAGCAACATCGAGATATATTATATTGTAATTATATATAAGTTCTAGGAAATAGTCCCAATGTAGCCACTCATCATTTGGGTTTTCTAGAAGAACATAGAGGATTCAAGAATACAATAAGAAGAATACCCCCAAATCATGCCTCTAAAAGTGATGTTAAAGGTGATAATATTATAACAGGTAACTTTTTCAGGAAGGTTCAATATACCAAATGTCTTGCCAACATTTTCCTAGTGAAAATTATTAAAGGTAAAATCATAGTTTGCGTTGATTTCAGAGATCATAACCCGCATTGTAGTAAAGATGACTTTCCAGTTCTCATAACAATGCTTTTAATCGATGCTACAGCTGGATATGAAGCTCTTTCTTTTAGGGATGGCTAAAATGGGTTTAATCCAATCATTATTTCCCTAGAGGATGAAAAACCTACCTCCTTTAGAGCCCCTCAAGTGGTATTTTTTGATCAATTAATACCCTTTGGCTTAAAGAATGCCTGTGAAACATATCTACGTGCCATGCACATTATCTCCAACCCCTTATTTTAGGAAATTTATTGATTATTATGTGGATTATTTGGTGGTTAAAGCTAGATAATGATCCAATCTCTTGGCGGATATAGAAAGCATATTTATCAAAAATTGGAAACAATGTTTGAAGATGAACCCCTTGAAGTGTTGTTTTGCTTTAACCGTAGGAATGTTCTTTGGATTCGTTATATGCCATCGGGTTATCAAAAATAATCCTAAGAAAAATAATCATTTTGTGGCTTAAAACCTCTTATAAATATGAAGGAATTAAAATGAATCCATGGAAAATTGGCCAATATTTTGTGCTTTATTTTCAATTTGGAAAGAAAGTGTTTTCCATTCACCATATTAATAAATAAGGAAGTAACCTATCAACAGACTGAAGACTGACAAGAAGAATTTGATACTATAAAATTTATTTCTTTATTCAATCTTTATTAATTCCTCCTGTTGATTGAATACAACTTATTCTCTAGGTGACTACTTTAGAGTGATTATTGGCTTCCTTCCTTGGCCAAAAGAGTGATGTAGGGAATGAAAATAACCTTTACTATCTCGGTCAAACTATGCTTAATGCTGAATCTTGGTATTTATGTATGAAAAAGTGAGGTTTGGAATTAATATTTGTGGTTCTGAAATTGAGGAACTACCAGTAACATCATGAAGTCCAATTGTTTGTCTTAAAATAACCCGCTCAAATTTATATTCACTAATCTTGTGCTTAGAGGGCGTCTGGAATTATGGGAAGTTATTTTGCAATAGTTTGTTATCTAGTTGTGCCTCATATGGAAATAAAATGAAAAGATATGTATAAATTAATTTATAAACCCCAATAAGCCGAAGATACATCAATAAATTCTAAATTTCATTATGAAGAGTTATACTCTATTGAAGATAATTATTAAACCTATGAAATGTACGTTGATGGTGCCTCCAGACGCTCGAGAAGGAAGATAATGGAATAACCTAAACTCAAAAATGTTGGGTTAGGAATTTTACTTGTCTCCTATGAAAATGTAGTGTTGCCATATACCATCTTATCATCATAAGGATGTACCAACAATGAGGTAGAATATCAAGCTCTTATAACATGCTTGAAATTGGCACTTCAGGGGCAAGTGAATCACATGAAAGTGAAAGCTGATTAAGAATTGGTAATAAAATAAATCAATGGGGGAATATTCAATCATAAAATAAGAGTTAATACTGTTGACCTCACCTGTTTTGATAATCCCAAATATGTGTTCATATATTATGCTATTCTCAATTACTGATGATTTACATTTTAATTCTTTCAAATCAGTGATCATGTTAATAATAATGTTTAAATAATCTCTGATTTATGTTAATCTCGATTATCCTTTCTTATACAAGCTTTGAAACAATTCTAAGTCAATTAGATGTGGTTTGCACGATAGACAGAGCTACCGATAGCCAGAGCTACCGATAGCCAGAGCTACCGATAGCCAGAGCTACCGATAGCCAGAGCTACCGATAGCCAGAGCTAATGATAGCCAGAGCTAATGATAGCCAGAGCTACCGATAGCCCTAGCCAGAGCTACCGATAGCCAGAGCTACCGATAGTCAGAGCTACCGATAGCCAGAGCTACCGATAACCAGAGCTACCGATAGCCAGAGCTACCGATAGCCAGAGCTACCGATAGCCAGAGCTACCGATATCCAGATCTACCGATAGCCAGAGCTACCGATATCCAGAGCTACCGATGCACAAAGATCTACCGATGAAAAGAGCTACTGATGCAAAGAGCTACCGATGCACAGAGTGCTACCAATAAGAGCTACCGATAAGAGCCACCGATAAGAGTTTGAAGAGCTACCGATGGAAGATCCCTACACCTAGTCAACTGTACACGTCTACAAACAAACGGCTACCTATAATGAACCGCGGAGTCAAATCCTATATCCTCAACCCTATTTGTTTATTATACTAACGGTTACATTTGTTACTTTTGATGCATTTAATGTTATTAAATGATTTGTGTTGCCATTACAGGAAACCATACCAAGTACGATCAAAAAGCATAATCATTCCTCCTCAAAAAAACAAAAAGGAGTGGAATAAAAAGGACATCGTGCATGTATCAAAAGCAGTGAGAGACACTAGACCAAAAGGAGATCAAGCACACAGATCATACTGGCGATCAAGCTAAAAACATGCGAAGAACAACTGGAGAACTTGCACTCATGAGACTACTACTACCAGCCTCCAGAACATAGAGCATACATCAAGCAATCTATGCTAAAGAAGAACCACACAAAACTCATCTTTCTTTGAGCCGATAAGCAAGCTGAACCTGGAAGTCAAGGAAGCAGATGGTACTCTGTTTTCCAGACAAAAACCAGAAGAAGACTCAGAACGAATTCTAATAAAAAAAAGGAGTTGAGAGCTACATGAAGATCACTAGAGCCTTTTTCTAATCTCTAAATCATTATCTCTGTGATTTACTTTTTACATTAAGAGCAGTGTGTGTTATCTGTTGTATTTTACACACACACTGTCTCCTGAACCTTAACTGGAGGATTTGAAAATCCTCACTCACTATCTTTTCATTCTTTTTCCCACTGTGGATAGTGGTAGAGGTTGTGTGACCTGGACAGTTGGGTGCTGTTGTTTTGTTTCCCACAGATAACAGTGGTAGAGGTCTTGGACCTGGACAGTTGTAAACTGTTGAACCCTGATCCCAGGTGTGGATCATCCTTTTATAAACTTTTGAGAGGACAAGTCTCGACTTGAGACTAAACCTCTTGGTTAACTCCTCTGTGTTTTTAGTTAATGTTTATATCCATACAGTACATATCTATTTCATATTCCACTGCTATTACTTTGAAATATAATTTATTTTCAAGGCTACTTTGATAGTTAAACTCGCAAGTGTTTATATTTATTGTAAACCAGTAAGTTAGTTTCAAAAGTTAAATTAATCATAAGATTAAGTTAACTGAGAACTAATCAATATTTTAGAAACTAATTGAACCTTTATAATCTGTATAAATTCACTACAGTTTAATCTGTTTTTGAAATTGGGGGATTTTAATAGAAATTGTTTTTATCAGAAATTTTAATTGGAACTCAATTCACCCCCCTCTTGAGTGTCCACTCCGACCAACAATTGGTATCAGAGGGTTTATTAATACCTTCTAAATTACTCTGTTTTCAACTGTGATTTAAGTTGTATTTTAATGTTCATAAAATTTATGTTATTTCTAAATTTTTATCTCTTTAAATTTTGTTTATAATGGATAATAGACTTGAGGGTGCTGCTACTAACCAGCCACCTTTCTTTAATGGAAATAACTATGCTCAGTGGAAACTTAAAATGAAAATTCATCTAGAAAGAATGAGTTTTGATATTTGGACTGCTATCGAATCTGAATATAAAGTTCCCACTACTGATAGATCTACTTGGGATAAACCTACAAAGACTGCTTACAATAATAATTGTAAAGCTATGAATGCTCTGTACTATGCTCTAGGAGATGAAGAATTTAATAGAATTTCTGCATGTAAAACTGCTTTTGAAATTTGGGATACCTTGGCTGTTTCTCACGAAGGAACAACCAATATTAAAGAAATGAGATTAAACACTTATACTATTAAATATGATAATTTCAAAATGAAGCCTGATGAACCTATTTCTGACATGTATCTCAGGTTCAATGAGATAGTAAACACAATGAGCTCACTCGGAAAGATTGTTCCTGCAAAAGAAAAAATTATGAGAATACTGAGATGTTGGCCAGATAGATGGAGAGGTACATCCGTTTCAATTAGAGAATCATGTGACATTGGAACACTGCCTATCAAGGAGTTAATTGGTAAGATGATGATGTATGAAGAAGAGCTTAAAGTAAATAAAGAAGAAGATGAGGAACCCAAAAGAAAATCTGTAGAGTTTAAAACTACTGCCTTTATGAGTAAAGACAAGGATAAACTACAAATGGAGACTGAGAGTTCAATGAGTGAAAAATTAGAATCTGACATTGATGCTGAGATGGCTCAAATAGCCAGGAGATTCAAGAAGTTTTATAGGAAAAACAAATTCTTTAGGAAAAGGAATTACAAAGGAAAGTATGATCAACAAGGCAAATGGAAAAAGGATTGGAAGAAGGCTGACAGGACTGATGAAGTTGTTTGCTATGAATGCAAGCGAAAAGGACATATCAAAGAAGACTGTCCAAAGTTAAAATTCAAAAAGAAATATGATTACAAAGACAAGACGTACAAGAAATCCATGAAGGCTACCTGGAGTGCTTCAGAAGACAGCACTAGTGAAGCAGAATCTTCGGACTCTGAAAGAAATCAAGCCAACATGTGTTTCATAACAAATACTTCCAAGGTAACATCTAACACTCCTGTTTTAAATTCATATTATTTTGGAGATGATTCTGATTTAGAAACAATGTCAAAATATGAACTATTTGAGTACTGTGATATGTTGGAAGAAACCTGTAATGAGCTTAAAGACAAATACAAAGGTTTAAAGAAACAGTATGCTTTAAGTGTTAAGCATAAATCTGATCATGATATAGAAAATGAAAAGAATGCTCAACTAATAAAGGAAAATACAGAACTGAAACTGTCAAATGAGAAACTTAGAAAGGACTTAGAAAAATTCACAAATGGAAAGTATGCGTTAACTCAAATGCTTGGAAAGCATGTTGCACCTAGATATGCTACTGGTTTGGGATACCAACCTGGACAGAGACAGTTCACTAGAACCCGATTAATTCCTAAGTCAGAAAAAAATTCTGCTAGTTCCAGTTTTGGAAATTCATATGCTTCAACAGGTTTTTCACATGGTTATAGACCAAATAAAGTTTATCTTTCAAAATCTTTTGTTTCTGTTAATTGTATGGGACCCATAAAACAAATTTGGGTACCTAAGGCCCTGATTGCTAACCTATTCGGACCCAAGAAAATTTGGGTACCAAATTCATTTCCTGTTTAAATCTGTTTTATAGGAGACCTGCTTGAAGAGCTGTCACAAGAAGATATGGTATTTAGAAAGTGGGTGCTCAAGACACATGACTGGAGATTATTCTTGCTTCAAGAGCTTAATAAAGGTTGATTGGGGTCATGTCACCTTTGGTGACAACTCTAAATGAAAAATCATCAGCCTAGGCCAGATTGGTAACACTGACTCAATATTCATTTCTAAAGTTTTATTCGTTGATGGACTTAAATATAAATTGCTTAGTATATCTCAGTTATGTGACGATGGATTCAATGTCAAGTTTGAAAATGACTCGTGTGATGTTTTTAACTCCAAAAACTCTTTAGTATTTTCTGCTCTAAGGAATGAAAATGTTTAGGCTGTTGATTTAAATTCTTTAGCCAAACAAAATATTTCATGTTTGAATGCTTTTCATAAAGAATCTTGGCTATGGCACAGAAGATTAGGACACTGCAACATTCACTCACTTAGAAAACTGGCTAGGAAAAACTTAGTTAGAGACTTACCAAAATTAGAATTCCCAAATGACAAAGTGTGTAATCCCTTTCAAAAGGGAAAACAACATAAGGTTTCTTTTAAATCAGAGAAAGAAGTCTCAAATTCTCAACCACTTGAGTTGGTTCACATGTATTTGTTTGGACCATCAAGAGTTTCTAGTTTAAATGGGAAGAATTATGTCTATATCCTTGTAGATGACTTTTCTAGATATACTTGGGTATACTTTATAGCTCACAAAAGTGAATCTTGTCCTTACTTTATTAAATATTCCAAGTCTGTAGAGAACCTTAGTGGACTTAAGATTAAAACCCTAAGAAGTGATCATGGTCGTGAGTTTGAAAATCATGAGTTTGAATCTTATTGCTCACACAATGGCTATAGTCACAATTTTTCTGCCCCTAGGACACCCCAACAAAATGGTGTAGTAGAAAGGAGAAACCGAACCCTTCAAGAAATAGCTGGAACCATGCTCAATGAATGTGAACTGCCTATCTAATTTTGGGCTGAAGCTGTTAATACAGCTTGCTATGTTATCAATAGAGTCTTGATTAGACCTGTTCTTAATAAAACCCCTTATGAGTTGTGGAACAATAGAAAGCCTAAGGTTAATTACTTCAGAGTTTTTGGTTGAAAAGTATTTATACTTAATACTAAAGATAATCTGGATAAGTTTTCTCCCAAAAGCTATGAAGGAATTTTTCTGGGTTACTCAATTTCAAGTAAATCTTAGAGAGTTTTCAATAAGAGAACCAAATGTGTGGAAGAATCTGTTCACATCAAATTCGAATGAAACTGATCCACATGAGCCTAAAACCTCTCTTGAAAATCTTGAAGAAGATTTTTCTATTCTGGACCTTAATGATAAATCTAAAGAACCTGTTATAAAAACATCCAGTTCTGGACTTTCTCTAGAATCTGCTTCTGTTGAACCCAAACCTATAGATGCACCTGAAGTTTCTAGTCCAACATTTACCAAATCGACTAAGATTCTAAAGAATCATCCTTCAGATGCTGTTGTTGGTAATCTTGATAGAGGAACACAAACTAGAGCTTCTCTAAGGAACCAGGTTGAACATCAAGCTTTTCTGTCACAGCTAGAACCCAAAAATATCAATGATGCTATCAATGATGAATTCTAGGTAATAGCCATGCAAGAAGAGTTAAATCAATTTGAAAGAAACAAAGTCTGGGAATTAGTTGACAGACCCAAGGACATCTTGACAATAGACACAAAATGGGTTTTTAGAAATAAAGTTGATGAATCAGGAAACATAGTTAGAAACAAATCTAGACTAGTTGCACAGGGATATAGTCAAGAAGAGGGTATAGACTATGGAGAAACATTTGCAACTGTAGCTCGACTGGAAGCTATTAGGATCTTACTTGCATATGCATCACATCTGAATTTCAAGTTATATCAAATGGATGTCAAAATTGCATTTCTAAATGGTTTTATAATTGAAGATGTTTTTGTGGAACAACCACCTGGATTTACAAACCCTCATTTTCCAAATCATGTTTTTAAACATTCTAAAGCTTTATATGGTTTAAAACAAGCT
Source organism: Viscum album (assembly GCA_963277665.1). Taxonomy (NCBI): domain Eukaryota; kingdom Viridiplantae; phylum Streptophyta; class Magnoliopsida; order Santalales; family Viscaceae; genus Viscum; species Viscum album. The sequence goes on from OY728125.1 coordinate 1,821,115,495, forward strand.
CCAATAGCTTGGTATGATAGACACAACAATTTTCTTATTTCAAAAGGTTTTACTAAAGGGATCACTGATCTAACTCTTTTTATTAAAAGAATTTCTAAAGATGCTTTAGTTGTACAAATCTATGTTGATGATATTATATTTGGATCTTCTAAACACTCTTTATGTACTAATTTTTCAAAAAGTATGCAAAATGAATTTGAAATGAGCTTAAAGGGAGAGCTTAAGTATTTTCTTGGTTTTCAAATTTTGCAAACTAGAGATGGAATTATTTTAAATCAAAGTAAATATACAAAAGATCTTTTAAAACGTTTTGGATTAGATAGCATTAAGGAAAATGATACACCTATGAGTACTACCTGTAAGTTGGATACAGATGAAGCTGGGAAACCAGTGGATCAAACCAATTACAGAGGTTTGATTGGGAGCTTACTTTATCTTACTGCTAGTCGACCAGACATTATGTTCAGTGTATGTATGTGCTCTAGATTTCAAGCTAATCCTAAAGAATCACACTTACTGGCTGTTAAAAGGATTTTTAAATATCTTAAGCATACTATACATTTAGGTTTGTTTTATCCAAAAGGATAATCATTTGACCTAACTAGCTATTCAGATGCTGACTTTGCTCTATGTATGTTAGAAAGGAAGAGCACATCTGGAACATGTCATTTACTTGGGAAATCCCTAGTGTCATGGTGTAGTAAGAAACAGAACTCAATTGCATTGTCTACTGCCGAAGAAGAGTATATAGCTGCTGGTAGTTTCTGTGCACAAATTCTGGGGATGAAACACACTTTATTGGACTATGGATTTGAGTTTAAACATGTTTCAATCAACTGTGACAACACTAGTGCAATAAACATATCTAAGAACCCTGTATCTCACTCTAGAACCAAACACATAAATGTAAGACATCATTTCCTGAGAGATCATTATCAAAAAGGTTATATTACTATTGAATTTATTGGCACTGAACATCAATTGGCCGATATTTTCACTAAACCTTTAAGTTCTGATAGGTTAAGTTACATTAGGCACGAGCTGGGGATTATCAATTCTCACCGATGTTGAAATTCTCACCGATGATCAATTCTCACCGATGTTGAAATTCTCACCGATGATCAATTCTCACCGATGTTGAAATTCTCACCGATGATCAACTCTCACCGATGCAATGTTTTAAAACTTCTGTCTGCCGCCTAGAATATGAATCATTTTATTTTTATTTTATTTTACTTTATTCATTTATTTATGATTCCTACATGATAAAACAATGCCTAAACCGCTTCTCACTCCACCGGACCCAAAACCTTTCACCTTTGAATCCTAGCTCCCTAATTGACTGAGAACCCTAAATCCGCGATGGAAAAATCCAAGATTCCTGCCAGCAGAGAGGACAGTGTAGAGCCTAAAACAAAGAAGCAGAAAGTGCAGCAAGAAGCTCGTGGAAGTAATGTCAGAACTAGGTCGGGAAAGCGACCAGTAAACCCTCATTTGTAGAATATAGATATTGTGATTGAAAAGGAGCTATGCGTAGATTGGCTACTACCAAGAAAGTCATTGGTGCTTGCAATTACGGAAGATCAGAGATGGGTAGATTGTTTTTCAAATAACAATGGTCCCTACCACCTGAAGTTAGCGAAACAGTTCTACAAATTCGTAAGCTTCGAGAAGTCTGAGAATGAGAATCAGGTAAGTTCATTTTTAAATAGAAATGAAATGTCGTTTTCTTCAGTAGAGTGGGCTGAATGTTTAAAAGTCCCATAGGAAGGCTTATCCGAGTATGTCTCAAGAGAAATTCCTCCTACCAGTAACATCATTGACTATGAGACCGCTTTAAAAGAGATAACGGGTAACGGAAGTCAAAGGAAAGTGGTTGCTACTGAATTGGATGGAGAGAACAGACTGATTTTCAAATTTGTTCAACATGTTTTGATACCGAGGAGAGGAGATTTTTCTAATCTGAGATATCAAGATATTTATCTTCTACATCTGTTAAGACATGGTGTGAAAGTTAATCTGTGCAGACTTCTGTTGAGTCAACTGGAAGACATGATTAGGCCGAAATCAAATACTAATGCTTTATTCTTTGCCAAAATGATCTCTGTGATGATAAAAGTGAAAGGGATAGCTGAGTCTCCGGATGAGACAGTTGTAGTTAAGAATAACTTCTGTATCACTACTACAGTTTGTAATTACATGAAAATCAATTGGAACCCGTGGAAAGGAGAATGGGTCAGTGATGACCAGATTGTGTATGATAAATTTAATCCTGTGGATTATCCTTTAAGGCCAAAGGATAAAAGAGATCCCGGTTTAGGATCTGATGAAGAGGAACCCAAGTTCAGTGATGAGTCAGAAGATGAAGAAGAAGAAGAAGAAGAAGAGGAAGAATCTCCTATGGATATTGGAGGAGATCCAGACTTGGCCCCAAGTCCTGTTACTGAGTGTGTATACTCAAGAAAAGGAAAAGTAGAGGAAGTGTTATCTATTCATGAGGAAGACCAGCCAGTTCCTCAGCAAAAAGGAGAAAAAGAGAATGTATCTGAATCGTCTAATTCTTCTAGGTTGAGTCTGAGTCCATTGATTGAAAACTCAGTTGTGCCTACTGATAAAATAGAAAAAAAGAGAGGAAGATGTACCTGTTTCAGAAAATCTCCTTACTGCTGCTGAGATGGAAGTTGTTGTGGAAGATTCTGATAAAGAAAGACCAGCAGAGAATGTAGTTGTTGTACATAAGAATGCACCCATTGAGGGGGAGCATCATTCCAATCTTGGAAATGTTACAGTGGCTGTTGAGATTGAAGACTGGGTAGAAGACCCAGGTTTTATATTCTGTGGTTTGGATTATCCTGATTCGGATAATGAAGTATCCTTGAATAGACCAAAGATCAGCTATGACATCAATTCTGAGTTATTACTTGATGATGTGGTCCGAGTACATGATTTAGATGTGCTGAAAGAAAATCTCAAAGTCAGTTTTGTAGAAGAAGTAAAGATAATGGAATCTTTTTTAGTTTCCTCGATTCAATCAGTCATGAATGATTCAGTAGTCAGCTTAGCTTCTGCAAGAGTATCTACTACAGTTGCTCCTACCGATTTTGTTACAAGGTCTGATCTTGAATCCCTGAAGCATGAGTTGAGAGAATCCTTCAGTGCCTCAGTTAATGAGATGAAGCACTGTTTTCGTGAAGAAATGAAGTTGTTAGAACAATCTCTTGAGCTTTCTCTTGGTTTCAATCTGTCAACTTTTTTGGGTGAGCTAATGGAATCAGTCAAAGAGTGCCAGACCCAATCTTCTAGAATAGAAGCAGATCTTGAAGCCTTAAAGAAGTCTGTTACTGATTTAGATTCTTACATGAGCTCAAAGCCTCAAGCTGATAAGGATTTAGCCTATGTGAAAATTGTTGTAAGCCAAATGGTCTCAGTATTTGAAGATTTCAAATCTTCTATAAAGGATCATGTTAAAAATCAGGACTCTCAACTGCAAACTCTGATTAGTGGTTTGACCAAAAGATTCAAAGAAACTGTATCCTTCTCAGTTGGTCCTCTAGCTTCAAAAACTGCTTTTGATTTGAATCAATTAAGAGCTTTGATGAAGGAGGAGCTTGGTTGTATTTCAACCAGTGGCTCTGTGGACTCATCAGATCTAAGACGAGTAGTACTCTCTACAAGAGATTCAGTCAGGGAAATAATGAAAATCGTCCAAGACACTATGAAAGAGGCCTCTGCCTCTCAGGAGGAAATCAAGAACAAGGTGGATTATTATTTCCAAAGGATTTTTACCAAGAAACAACTCACCCATCATTTCAAGATGATGTTGGAAAACATGAAATTACCCCCTGTCACTCAAGCCTTCTGAGAACAAGTGAGCAAGCTAAGACAGTTGACTCCTGCCTTAGAAACAATTATGGAGAACAAAGATGATTTTATATCTGCTATGGAAAGAGGGGGAGGAATCATTATGGATTTCAGAAATCTGTTGCTGCCCTTTTTATATGTTGATGCCAGACCAGTTATTGTCCCTCCTGCCTTGCCTGCCTCTGCCTCTACTGAGTCTCCAGTCCAGATGACTCCTGCTCAGGCCATCCAAAGCCTCACACCTATGATCACTCAACAAACTTCCCAATACAGGACATGCACTGTATCAGTGGCTCAGCCTCCTGGGATCATTTCTGGGATTCCAAAGCCCTCACTCACATCCTCACCACCTACCTCCTCTTCTGATCCAAAAGGAAAATCTCTTGTTGAAGATCCAGATTGCTGAAGTGGCCAGGCTGTTTGATAGGAATTTTTTTTCTTTCTTCTTTTCTATTCTGTTTATGTAAGTTTTGTCTGGTCTAATACAAATGCTTTTCTTTACACTATCTCTGTTTTTCAGTTTTCTCTGTCTGCTTTCCCACTTTTTAATTATCACAAAGGGGGAGAAAATTATAAAGGGGGGGAAAATATAAATAGAAGGGGGGGGGGGAAATATCAAAGGGGAGAAATTTTGAGCCTTTGCTGTTATTATTACATTTTCTTCTTTGGTACCAATTCTTTCAAAGCTTATCTCTGATACTATAGTATTTAATACTAACTATGATGATTTTTGATCTATTTCATTCTATTAATATTTCCTTTATTTCCTCTGATTGCTTTATTTGAGAAATTAGAATATAAACGTTATATTCTCTTATACTATATTCTCACTATTTTTGGTCATATCATAAGTTGTGATTATCAAAAAGGGGGAGATTGTTGACCTCACCTGTTTTGATAATCCCAATTATGTGTTCATATATTATGATTTTCTCAATTACTGATGATTTACATTTTAATTCTTTCAAATCAGTGATCAAGTTAATAATAATGTTTAAATAATCTCTGATTTATGTTAATCTCAATTATCCTTGCTTATACAAGCATTGAAACAATTATAAGTCAATTAGATGTGGTTTGCACGATAGCCAGAGCTACCGATAGCCAGAGCTACCGATAGCCAGAGCTACCGATAGCCAGAGCTACCGATAGCCAGAGCTACCGATAGCCAGAGCTACCGATAGCCAGAGCTATCGATAGCCAGATCTACCGATGCACAACGAGCTACCAATGAAAAGAGCTACCGATGAAAAAAGCTACCGATGCACAGAGAGCTACCGATAAGAGCTACTGATAAGAGCCACCGATAAGAGTTTGAAGAGCTACCGATGGAAGATCCTTACACCGAGTCAACCGTACACGTCTACAAACAAACGGCTACCTATAATGAACTGCGGAGTCAAATCCTATATCCTCGACCCTATTTGTTTATTATACTAACGGTTACATTTGTTACTTTTGATGCATTTAATGTTATTAAATTATTTGTGTTGCCATTTCAGGAAACCGTACCAAGTACGATCAAAAAGAATAATCATTCCTCCTCAAAAAAAAGTAGTGGAATAAAAAGGACATCGTGCATGTATCAAAAGCAGTGAGAGACACTAGACCAAAAGGAGATCAAGCACACAGAACATACTGGCGATCAAGCTAAAAACGTGCGAAGAACAACTGGAGAACTTGCACTCACGAGACTACTACTACCAGCCACCAGAACATAGAGCATACGTCGAGCAATCTATGCTAAAGAAGAACCACACAAAACTCATCTTTCTTTGATCCGATAAGCAAGATGAACCTGGAAGTCAAGGAAGCAGATGGTACTCTGTTTTCCAGACAAAAACCAGAAGAAGACTCAAAACGAATTCTAATCAACAAAAGGAGTCGAGAGTTGCACGAAGATCACTAGAGCCTTTTTCTAATCACTAAATCTTTATCTCTATGATTTACTTTTTACATTAAGAGCAGTGTGTGTTATCTGTTGTATTTTACACAAACACTGTCTCTTGAACCTTAACTGGAGGATTTGAAAATCCTCACTCACTATCTTTTCATTCTTTTTCCCACTTTGGATAGTGGTAGAGGTTGTGTGTGACCTGGACAGCTGGTTTCTATTGTTTTGTTTCCCACAGATAACAGTGGTAGAGGCCTTGGACCTGGACAGTTGTAAACTGTTGAACCCCGATCCAGGGTGTGGATCATCCTTGTATAAACTTTTGGGAGGACTAAGTCTCGACTTGAGACTGAACCTCTTGATTAACTCCTCTGTGTTTTTATTTAATGTTTATATCCATAAAATACATATCTATTTCATATTCCACTGCTATTACTTTGAAATATAATTTATTTCCAAGGCTACTTTGATAGTTAAACTCGCAAGTGTTTATATTTATTGTAAACCAGTAAGTTAGTTTCAAAAGTTAAATTAATCATAAGATTAAGTTAACTGAGAACTAATCAATCTTTGAGAAACTAATTGAACCTTTATAATCTGTATAAATTCACTACAGTTTAATCTGTTTTTGAAATTGGGGGATTTTAATTGAAATTGTTTTTAGCAGAAATTTTAATTGGAACTCAATTCACCCCCCTCTTGAGTGTCCACTCTGACCAAAAAATACCTTTTGGTGATTACGTTCGTGGGTTAATGGATGAATTTCTATCAGAGTCGACATTGTCTTATGTTCCTTGATCTCTAAATTCCAAATCTGATGAACTGGCTAATGCAGCTATGGCCACGGTAGATCCAAATCAAGATGAAACAATCATCAGCACATGCCATCATCATATGGTATAACCTTTTTTCAATCTAAAGTAGATGAAATTAATGAGTGTATCCCTATTTCAGAGCTATATAGTTATACTATAGGATTGAGAACACCCATCATGGAATATCATCAAAACAATGTACTTTCACTAAATAGAGCTAAATGATAATAGATCTAATAATGAGTGGATAAATTTACTCTTTATGATAGTAAATATCACTTGAAGATACTCTTTAGACAAGGATTTGATGGAATACTCTTTAGATATATTAATTTAGAAAAAATAAAATAGTTATGAAAGAATTACATTTTGAATCTTGTAGTGCACCCCTGTCTAAGAATAGAATTTTTTATCAAATCAGAAGGATTAGATACTCTTGTCCTTCAGTGACGCATACATTTAGAGATTTCACTATGAAATTTCAACCCTTCTATGTGCATTATAACTATGTTTATCAACCCCAGAAGTTACAATATTCTACTAAATACTCAAGGCCATTTGACTCATGGGTAATGGATGTTGTAGGACCTTAACATCTAGCTACAGCTAATCAGTTCAAGTATATCCTTACTACTATTGACTTCTTCTGCAAATTTGTTGAGAAAATACCTCTTAATGATGTTCGATCGTAATGCATTGTATGTTTTCAAAACATACATCATCACCAGATTTGGTGTCCCTAATTCTATATTTACTGACGATAGAAACTCATTTTGTTCTGTTGAGGTGAAGAAGTTATACAAGGAGTATAATAATAAATCCAACCATTCATCTCACTATTTTGTGGAAACCAATAGACATATATAAGATTTCAATAAGACCCTATCAAATATACTCCAGAAGATGGTAGATAAAGATAATAAATAGTCACCTGATAATCTTTTGTATTGTTTATGGTATTATCAGACTACTACCTATTCTTCCTCCCAGGAAACCCCTTATTAATTAGTGAACTGAAGAGAGGCAGTTTTTCCAATTGAAACTCATTTACCTTCAATCATAGTTGTAATTTGTGATCAGTTGTATACAAATGATATGTATCAGAAACTGTTTGATGAAATGGAATTATTAGGGGAAATAATATTTCATTATTAGCATCATTTAAACGTCTATTAGAACTGAATAGCGTGATACTTTAACTAGATTGTTCACCTAAACTCGGTCCTTCAAGGAGAATTGGTATTGGTCCTCAGGACTCAAATGATTTTAGGAATGAAAATGCCAATGGTTGAGTCAATGTGGGGAGGACCTTATTCCTTATATAAGGACTCCTCAAATAGATCTTATTCATTAATCTTAATGGTTTGGAGATATTATTACAACTGCAACCAATGAATGATTCTCGAATAAATACATTGTGTAATTTCACATATCTTTCTCACTACAAGACTAAAAACCGCACAACCAACATGTCCACACTGCAAGACATTAAACTACACAGTATTATGTCCATACTACAATACATTAAACTGCACAACATTAGGTCCTATTTTCATGATGTTAAACATTATAACCACCATAATCATCCATGTTGCATGAAAACAAAATGTGCAACAAATTTGTCCTTGTCGCATGCCGTTAAACTGCATGACACCATTTGTTCTTATTATATTACATTATTATATTCTATTGATGTCTTATTTACATGACATTAGGAGATTCTATATGCAAGAATCATTGACATCATTGCAACTCCTTAGTGGCACATGAGTCCATCTCTTCCCTATGTCTATATCATATCTGCAAAGGGGGCTCATTTTAAGAACTATGTGGGGAATGATTCTCATCTATATGAGATACGTAGGGATTCCTAGATCTCCAATCCTGGTCCCTTCCGCAACCAAAAAATTATTTACTTTCATTTCACCTCATGTATATGAATCATATCTATAGTTATTTTTCCACTAAGATACATGGTTTGATCTTTATACCATTTTTTTCTTTGTGTTTAATTATTATTACTGAATGTGTAAAAAATCCCACATCTCCCATGTCAAACTCAATTGGCGTGGGAAATGAATGTTTAATGAACTATGTATGGCTTCATTCCTTTCTATATGAGATATATAGAGATGACTAGATCTCCAATATTGGGCCCATCCATGATATAAAACCCCACTATTTTATTCCTTATATAGGAATCCACCTGAATTGGGAATGATTAAATATCTATGTATAGATTTATTCCTGCCCCCAACAAGACACGTAGTAACATTTGGGTTTTATTATTTAGAACAGTTTCAATTATGTGTCTTTTCACATCATTTCAACTTAATCCTTACCACATGATGATAAACTAAATTGAAATACAATAATCGTGTTTTTATTGATTCTTTCTCCAATGAGATATATAGTAAGCCTGAATCCTATGCCTTGTTTCAGACATCTCCTAACAATAATTACCCTATTCTTTAATTGTGTCATCTTTGTGTTAAGAAAGATGCATTTACTGCTCCTTTACACTCACACTGAGCATAGCTCATGTGGGCCTAGAAATTGGACGTGTCTTATTTTCTGACGGGTTATCATGTCCTCACTTCATGACTTAAAACTGCACAACAAAATTTCCTTACTGCATGACTTAAAACTACATAGAACAATGTCCTCATTGCATGACTTAAAACTCCATATTATAATGTCCTCTATACACGACATAAAACTGCACAATACAATGTCCCCACCACATGACTTTAAACTAAAAAAATATAAATTAAAAAGAAACAAAATAAGTCTCTATTTTTACATATGAGTCAGATTCCGGTAAAGGAATTCAAAATCGTGGCCAATATTGATCCAAATATTTATCTTGTGCATTGAGAACACACCCTTCCATATTTCACACACTTAATCATGAATATTTGTATATCTTCATAATAATTCACACAGTTTCTAGTGAGAGAGTTTCTAAAATCCAAGAACCCTTTTTCCTAACTGTCTTGTATGTGACATTAGGTGGACTTGCATAAGTTTCCTATATAATGGGCATGTCTATCAAAAGATTCCACTATTTGGATATACATCACATGCCCTAATTATCCCTACATATTACAGCATCCATTATGGATTTGTCAAATGATTCTATTTTTTTGTTATAGTTTATTTGTCCCCTTCAAACATTGATGACAATATAAAATAAGTAGTATTTTAAAATATTCATTCAGTTATATTTGTCCCATTACCTTTCTCTCAATCAGATTGTCTTCAAGAGAATGGTTTCCACATCTCTCTCTATGTGTTCGATGTAATATGAAATAACAATGGATCACTTGACCCCATATCATATATTGTTTCCATTTCTGGTATTATTCATATGACATAAAACTACAAACACCATATAACATACATGTGGTCCATACCTTCATATAAATCATATTCCTCAGATTCTTTAAAAATCATGATTGGAAATCCTCTATCCATATTCAGGTAATTTTCACCATAAAAAATCTCTATTCATCAGAAAATTTGAATCTCCATAATCGTTCTTCATCTTTTAACAATATTATGCCAGTCTTATGAGATCAATTTGTATTGACTATGTAGTACATGCCCTTAGGTGGAATTGCATTTAATTTAACTACAAAATAGGACTTTCGGTCAAAAGATTCCACTATTTGGATATGTAGCATATTCTATAGTTTTCCCTTCATAATACTACCCACATAAGGGGGGTTTCAAATAATGGTAACTTCATTCTGGAAAATACTTCCTCTAATTCTTTTATCCATTTTTCCATATCATTAATCAAATCCATAAATTTCCCATTCATAATTTAAAATTATCCGTTACATACCAGATTATTGTAGTTTGTTTCCCAAAAAATTATCAAGAAAATTAGAGAATCTCATACCTTTGTTCAAATATAAAGACCTTAAATTAATGCCACACCAATTTTCCAATTGCATGACATATAAATAAACAATAAAATGTCCTCATTTCATGACTTAAAATGGCAGAGTACAATATCCTCACTACATGACATAAAACCACACCTTATGATATCAGAAACGTTCCATTATAAAAAATTATTACTATTCCTTATACACCTAATATTTTTCGAAATGGTTTTCCGATTCATGACATATGTTAGCATAAATAACCATTTATTCTCAAACTCAATTTCATTGTAAAAACAAATCACTATGGTCTTTGAGTCACCCAAATATTATTTTCCATTTTCTATAAAGAGTGAAATGTCAAACTTCGGAGATCTTTTTTTCCTCACTATGTAGAATGTTCCCTTATGTGGCCTTGCATAAGTTTTTTACATAATAAGTCTTTCAGTAAAAAGATTCCACTATTTGTTTTTGTGGAATATTCCTCAGTTGGCCCTACATAATACAGCCCTTATAATGGGATTGTAAAATAATGGTTACATCATTCTTGTAAGATACTTCCATTATGTTTATACAAGTTTATGATTTTGTGACATTAAAAATCATGATTCATGATTCCTACTGGAAATATTTAATGAATATTAGAGATATTATTATCTACTGAGTCTTGTTTGGGATCTAATTTTAAAATTTATGGTTAAAGATATTCCACCATAATCATTATACCTTTATAGTACAACATGCCTGACTCTAAACTGCCAACAATTAGAGACGTGTTAGTCACAAGATTGAGAACCCACAAAGGGATCGTTCAACAAAAGTCAAGTCCCACATCACAAATCATACACTTTATATGACTTAGGTAATACTGAGAAATAAAAAGATTAAATATACCAAGTTTTTGGGGTTGTCCATATAACACTATAAAAAATAAAACAATTCCAAGTATGCCTAGTGGAATAGTTAAAAAATGTAGCCATTGAGATTGAAAACAAAGATGATTGAATAATAAATTATTTTTTCTTTTATGAGAAAAACATTTCACATATGATCATCCAAAAATTAGAGTCCCTCTCTTAGAAATCATCACAAGAAGTTTTCTACATATCTTCTCATTTGGTTAAAAGCCTATTGAGCCTCAAAAGCTGTCTGTTGAAGCTCGTTTAGTGGACCAGCTCGGCTATCTTCAACATGATGATGTGCTTCTTTAGCATCTGCAATGGATTTTTTTACGATCCATCTGGTCTTCTCATAATGATACATAAAGTTGTTGAAACTCCCCTATGATAATATCTAATTCCTGTTGATGGAGTAGCTGTTATACATTATCTTATTTGATCTTATGCTTCAGTTCATTCAACAATATTTTATGATTAGTCTCAACTCGAGCTAGTGAAACTGGGAATTCTTCGGTGATGATAAAATGTTTAGAATTTATCAATTATTTTCAACGAATTGTTTCTTTCCCCCTCCTTTGAATAATCTCTTTAACCACAGTATGAATCTAACATTAATCCAAACTGCAAAATCCTAGCATTATATATATTGGAGGGAGTCATAGAATTATTGAAGGTGGTCCCTTAAGGGGAATCTCAACTCTTATCTTCCATTTATTCTTCCATGCTTTTTGATGTGCAAGACAAAGAGTATTTTGCAGTTCTGGGTCTGAATCAGAATCACTATCATATGGAGGTTTGAATTATGATATTAATGCACTTAAAGATATTCCATGTTCTTATCTTTCATTAGAAATTGATATATCACCTTCTAGTAGTATTTGGGTAATTGTAGAGGCTTCATCATTGGACTTAGCCTCTAATGTTGATATCCCTATATGGTAAATCAAAAAATGTTTTTGTTCTTAGCTTCAAGGGATAAATAAATTTAGTACAATCACATCATCAATATCACTTTAATAAAAGTTTCTCAGCTACTTGAGATGACTTGTCCCCAATATTCTCAGTTTGAACATTTTTTTTATGTCTCTAGGTGGGGAGTTCTATATTTAATTATCATAAGATCCTCAGAATGAATCTCAGGAATATTTTATTTCTCAATATCCACCTGATCCAATGTCACCATAATGATGGTATAGAGATTAATATCATTACATCCTTCATGTATTGTAGCGGAAATAGTTTCATTAGATGGAACTGAATTTATCAACAAAACATTGTTAGAAATTTAATCAAAAAAAGATTAATAGGAAGAATAATAAAAAACCACATCCAGTTGATTCATAAAAAGGAACTCCAAAATCATCTAAAGAATTTGGAATATTTACATGTTCTAATACCTCTTCAAATGGAATTCCAAGGTTCATCATATCATTCAATGATATCCCAGATCCTAGTTTTGTATTATGCATGAGAGCACTTGGTGTTTTTTCTTCACAACATTCCTATAAAAACCTTTGACTTCGAATAGATTTTGTAGCAACAGTTGCAGTGTCAGCGTCAGTTGTTGCCAGATGTTCTGGGGTATGTGATGAACCTAAATGCAACAAAAGATAGAAGTCGGTTTTGGTTACATTTGATTTCTATAATGAATTTTTGATTTACTAGAAGCCTATACTCCTCCGATAGACAAAATGAGAGTAGTTTTGGGAACATACTTTGGTTCCATTGGCCTTAATTCCTTTTTAGGAACTACCATATTAGCATGAATTTTTTATACTAAATATCACCCTCCATGGTTCCTTGATGATTATTACTATTTTATTACAATGAAGAAACAAGGAAATCCCCAATAAGACTATGATGTTTGAACACCTTTTCATGAATGAAGAATAAAATTCACGATTACCAGGAAGGCTTAACACTTCTGAAAAAGTGTTTAACTATGAATTTAATTCATTGGTGGTTTTTTTCATCTCCTTATAATGAGGACATACATCATCATATCCAAAGATTGATATTAGATATATAAATACCTTTTTAATCTCATTCTCCATGGATTGTTGGCCAGGAGATATTTCTTCCAATTATTAGGGTGATCCGGTACTTCCAAGTGTAGTACGTCTAGGGCTATACTACGGGGAGGAAACATTAGTTGATTTTCTATTAACCAAATACAAGTTAAAATTGATATTTTCCATATGTAACAATAATTTTACTAAATTTAAATTTCAATGTAGAAGATAATACAAGAAAAGTAAAAAATATATCTTCTAGATCCACTAAATCACACCATTCTATATATAATGAAGGAATAATCCATTCAGTGGTCCCAGAATCTATCATTTCCTTCACTCGCTCTGTGGTGGTAATAGATTCATCGGTTGTGTATATGACTATTTTTTACTGCCAAATTTAAGTTATCACTTCATTAGGATTAACCTTAAATAAGATATCAGAAGAGAACTGTAGATACCCAACTCTTGGAATATATAGCCCTTCACGCAGATCCATCCATCTGGTTTCAGCATCATAGTATAAAATTTCCCATGAATGAACAACTTCTTGTCATAAATATTCAGAGTATACAACCAAGGGTTGTGAAGAGGATCTTGCATCCTTGGACTTATGTTTCATCCAAACACCCATATTCATGGATGGGATATGAAAAAATGGGACTCATCTCTCTTAAAAATTATGGTGAAAAAATCTCCAAGGTACAACCTCGGTAGAGATAAATGGAGAGTCTCTATTAACATTAGAAGTTGGATTATATCTTGCATGAGTTCTCTTTGGAGAATTCAGATCCTCATCACCTGTAAAATCTTACTCAAATGAGTCAATCCCTGACGATGGATAGTTTCCTTTTAAACGAAGGGGTTCCCTACTACTACTTCTATTTACCCCCACTCGAGGGAAAACATGGTTTAATAACTCTTAAGGGTAAGATGAGTCCCGTTTTTTTTGCATACCAGATAGTTAATAAGATTACTGCATCAATGTCATGTAAATTAAATATTGCTCTAGTCTTCTCCGTAGATGTCAGCAGCCATTGTTTTCGAGAAACCAATGGATATTGCTCTAATTTGACATGCACATGGGGAGATATAGTATTTGTTTCCAGATATTTGAACTGATGTAGAAATATATTAGGAGTATTGGCATCATTTATGATTTATCCATTAATACTTGTGACCAATATTCCATCTATGCATGTTGTAATGTACACCCTCAACTTTAAAATGGCCATCCCATCCTCAATGAATCACACCATCACTGGATTCTCATAAGGTATGAAATGAAATTTCTTAAACATACTCAATATACCCTTGATGTTATAAGATTTCAGATACATGGGTGGGATACTAGAGAATGCCTGAAAATATGGTCAGAATGAACTTCCAATGTTATATACCCCAAATTTTATAGAATATGTTTTGAAATGAGTAGTGATCAGTCCCCATAATACATTGAATAGTCACACTATTATAAAAGGAAACTTCTCTCTATAAATATGAAGTATCCTCTTATGAATATTTTCTAAAACAGGAGTGGCCAACCATACCATCCTTCTCTCATACAGCTTGGCCGCAATAACAAAAGTTATTGGCCTTACACCTCCTTTGGAATCTAGAATTGGTAATAAGTAAACACTGATCCACATGGACTTGAAATCTACCAAACAAATTTCTGTATGAATTTTGGGATTCACTATATATCCCCACTTGTCAAACACTACTTTATCTAGTGTAGGCAAAAAAGTTTTTGGGGTACTTATTTTATCTTCCTTTCAAAATCTTGTTGGATGCTTGCAGGTGATCCCCTATTTCTTCTTCATTACCAAGAATATTTCCATCTATTCCTATGGATGAATATCCCATATTCTGTGGGGCTGCATGGTGGTCAGTTTTTTGAGTTTGTTAAATATTTTCATCAACTCACAAACCAAAACTGTTGTCTTACCAAAGTCATTCCATGTCACATTAGGTGGAATGAACTCATCGTAAATATCTTCAAGTATATGATCTCCAAAAATCATTTATACATCCCAAAAACTAATTCCTACCTCTCCATGTGTTAAATAGAAAGAGTTAGTTTCGGGGATCCACTGGTTTTATAAGTGTCACAGAAAATAATCATTCCTATACAAATAGGTTTTCTCAACCTAAGAGCCTCGTAAATCCCAACACCTTTTTTGTCATCTATAAATCCTACAAAAGTATTTTTTACCTAGTATTCCCACATCAAAGTAGGTTTTACATCTCATCCCAGGTAGAAAATCCTAACATTTTATACAGACATTGGATTGATCCATCTAAGAGTTTTTAAATATTGATGAATAAAAATTTTGTTACAGCTCGAGTGTCTATGGTTTCTAATATAGAGATCATTGTATTTGATGTAAGATATGTGCATTTTATGTTATTCCAGCATTAGAAAATGATCCCTGAATAGAAACATTGATAGATGAGAAGTTGGATTAATCTCAAAACTAAAATAGTGGGACATAGTTCTTTGGGTCCCAGATACTGTCTTTATGTAAATGGGAATAGCTATAAAGAGGAAAATATTTTCTCTAATGAATGTTGAAGTGAAATTTATTCAAATATTTTTCCATGTCTGGAAGTGTTGTGTCACTGACATCATAGTCGTCTTGACCAAAAAATTTCATCACGTAATCAATCCTTTTACTAGCCAGTTCATCAGCGTTTCTGGTTCACTATTTAACCATTTAACATGAATAATGATAAAACATAATATTTTTACATAAATCGATTCTTTATTTTTGAAAAAAAAGGAAAAAGTTTGGCCAAGGCATCAAGGCACACACGTATAAAACTCAGAGTGCAAATGAAAACCGGCATGCAAGTGTGGTGTGCTAGATATAGTGTGAAACTAAAAATCATAAATAAGAAGCATAAAGAAAACAGAAGTGTTTGAGTAAATAAGTACTTTGACGCCGAGAGCTAAAATTCAGAATGTAATAGAATTTTCATTGAAGTGGAGCCACTTTATATAATCGATGCAAGTCACACTCTCCGCTAGAATATTGTACACTACCAAATTGCATGGATATGTCCTTGTTCACTTAAACCATGTGTGCCCATATAACCTCTTCTTTCTACATCATTGCATTACCTAAATATAAGATCCTTTTTTCAGTCCGGATCCAATTCTGAGGGGGGGTGGGATTCTGTTGAAACTCTATTCCATCAATGTGTCTAAAAAATGAAAAAGTAAATAATTTAGAAAAGAAGAGGTGAAACCTCATGATAATTGTAAATTTTTTCAAAGGAATTATCTTTTGACTTCCCTATCCATACCTAGGGTTTTTCAGCACACCACCTACTTGCGCGACTAGATCTAGCACGCAGCTGACTTGCGCCCCCCTATCTGGCCCATAGCCCACTTACAGGCTCAAATTCATTTTCCCCTCGGGTCCTTTTTTTCAAATAAATAGACTCATGGGGCCTTCATTTTTATATAAGAATTTCCCTACAACCCAATTGCTGCTCTGGTCTCCCTAGTGCATTACCAAATTAATATGAAACATTCAAATAAGTAATTTAAAACCTAAAGAAGATTAATTGAAGAAGGATCATAGGAATTAATCTTTTTAGTGTTTGAAATCCATAACACTTGGACGCCAAAAGTGCCCAACCTTCCTAAAATAAGAAATGCATGCGCGCCACCTATTCTATTCACAGGAACTCCAGCACCCTACTTCTGGAATCACATATGAATACTACTAGATTCTAGAACTAGTTCTCATCCATGTATTACTATATATTTTGTTTGTATCTTAAGTCAATATCAGGTCACCCAACCTTAATTCCAGGCCCATACTTGCACGACCTTTTCTACATGGGTGTCCCACTTTGAATCAATTAATCTCTTTCGTCTATAAGCCATAAAACCCTCTTCAAATCCATCCATGGGAAGACCTTTTTTTCATTGGATCCCTTGTTTGAAAGGGATTATATTGAGACCTCCACTATACCCTCCTGAATTATCAAACCATTGGGAAAGGCACATCAACATTTCTCTTATTTGGGTTTCTATATCCCCAGTTAGAGGTTTTCCGTATTTTCTTCACAATGGTGTGAGGATTCATGGAGTTTCTATGGGTTTTATATCCACTGTAACATGGACCTTTCTCCAAGGAATCATGCTGGGAAGTTCCCAGTTTTGAGGATAAGGGTTTGAGCCCTAACCTCTCCAGTCTCAAAATGATAGAACCTGAAATTTCTGGTAGGGAAGGTATAATTCAAAATTTATTTTCTATTCAAGAAATTGAAAAGACTTTCTCACCTACCAGGATCAATTTTATGTAATCAATCCTAGTGTAAGCCTCGAAACTCCATCCCTTATTTCTTTCATTGGACCCTAATCCAAAATAATGTTCATATAGGTAGGGCTTGTCGCCTCTCCCTCTTCCAATGTCACTTAAACGTCATCTGAAATCGCCACCATTGGAGAGACCTCTTCCACCAGCAGAGGAGGAAAAGTGTTGGTGCCTTTGTTGAATATTTTACATCTTACAATTTCTCACACAGAGCATGAAAAACGTGGAAGAAAGCACAATCTAATTTATCTCAAAGGACTATACTCCCCCATGAGACTCATCGAGCTATGTGGGCTTTGATTCCCATACACATGGGATACGTAGAAAGCCTCCTTAAGGTTCAAACCCATCACATCAAATCTTCCCTATTCTCATTGGTCCATATTCTCAATAAGGTATAATAATACTTGGAAACCCACATTCGTTCCCTATTTTTTGGGCTGCTTCGACATAAGTCCCACACCAAAAAATGACTTCACACCTTTAGCTTAGATACACATACCACATTACATTAAACTATATGACTAAGTCCTTACAACATGACCATAAAAGGTATGATGTGTTCCATTAAGAGGCATCGAACTATGTGGGTTCTTATTCTATTAATGTGGATACATAGGTAGCCAATTTTTTGGTACAATCCCAATATCTAAACCAACCTTTGTCTCCCTGGAAGACAATAAATTCTAGAGCACCCTATTGAGTGGCTTAAAAACCTGTATCATCATAACAATGATTAATAGAATATCTAAATAGTATATGAGAGGATACCATTTATGGAGAATCTCGAATACATATAGATATCTTCATTAATGAAGAACCTTGAATACATACAGATGATTTTAAATTTTACACATGTTAATAAGTCATTTCAAATTCTATGGGAAACATATGTTATAATTGGTGAATTAAAAAGGATTCAGTAAAATATCTTAAATTTATAATGTGAGTCATGGAATATTCAATAATTCCCCCCAAATGGGTGTGATGATTCTCTCCTCTCATCCTCTCGTCCATTAAATGTTCTTCAGTGTCGTAAATTTCACAATTAATCAATGTCTTCCTTTGGAAGATAGGTACCTTTGGATAATGAAATATTGGGTGTTTAAGGTTCGATGAATAAATCCAATGGAAACCACCTGGACGCCGTGATTCGTAAAACTAGAACACACGTTTCAATGATCTATGAAACATTAATGGTCTTAAAATGATTTTTGATATTTTTCACCCAGCCTTAACTTACCATAATAATATGATCCACGTTACATATTCTTAATAATTATCTTCATGTTTTCCAGAAGGAAATAGTTTTATTTATCTCTATACATATTAATAATATTAGTATTAATAGAGACTGCTAAACTCTGAGTCTCCTCTAAATAATCCTTTTTCAATTCATGTATTGAGAATTTATAATCCTTAATAATCTCTGAACATATTCTCCTAAAAATGTTTATACCCTTATGGGTGAATATATAAATTACACTTATATGATAATTATATATATCATAAATTTATAACTAATGATAATGGCTATATATTTTAAAGGTATTTATTACTAAAATTAACTACCAATCGATATGTATGTAATTTATATCAAGAACCTTCAGCTTTCTTGAGGCAATAGTTATCACCATATAATTCTATATAATAATTAATCTCAATACCCTCATGGATGAATCACTATAGATTCCATACCCATATCCACTATATAGTAATATAATTATATGTTAACTAGATAATATTCTCTTCAGTTCTATAATATTATTCTCACAATCTACTTTCCATTGTCACTCGACTCCCATATTATAAAACATATTGAGTAGATTGGACACCTGTGATAAATTTTACATAATCAATTTATAATAAACATCTAAATGAATATTTGTTTCTGATTTTATTCATAATGGATAGTATAGGGAAAAATTAAATTGCCTTCGTATTTGACAGATTCATCGATATAGCCTCACATTAGAATATATGACCCAAAAATGATAATTTGTTTACAAAAAATATCCCTTTTTAAATTTTGAATACAATTTCTCATTCCATAGTGTATGCATTTAAATTACCAATTTATCATTATAATATACCTTTTCCATTTAATATATAATAATATCAACTTGACATTAACAAAATAAATAGATCATAGTGATATATAGAGGCTTTATTCACTAAATTAGTTTTATTAGTATGGGATTAGTATGAAAAAATGGTATGAATGTATATTATTAGTTCTCATAAAATGTATAGAAATATTTTTTTAATATCATTCTTATATATCAATTGATGGAATCCAGAATGATGGTTAATCGTGGAAAATTATTGATCCCCACATATTTGGTCAAAAAAATCATCTATATGGGGTATGTGATACTGGATCATTACTATGATCTTTCTATATTCTATTGGATCAATGTGGAGTCACATTGATCAAAAAATTGTTATTAAAAATCAACAGGATCACTCCAATGTGATGCAGTTGATAAATAAAGTACTTTTCAAAAATATCCTAAAGTTACTTATTAAATTATTACTACTAAATTATGGCCACTATATAGGGATTATTTGACAAATATGTATCATAATTTATGAGTTATATTGAGAACTCAACATTACTATTCAGTGGAATACTATGAAACTTGTATAAAATGATAACAAAAGTCTTATACACAATAGGAATATCACCAATGCTATGTTTATCCCTAAACAGTTTATATAAACACCCATTTTTAAAAACAATCAAGAACCATGTAATCGGTGAAATAGATATCAAAAGTTTATATTTATCATCACTGTAGTTTCATATCATATGATAGTTTAGAATATACCACATGAATTCCCTTCCATTAGAATAAATTTGTGATTTATATATTGAAATTCAATCCATGTATATGATAACATCAAATATTACAAGGGGGAGAGTATATATATTTACAGGAAAAACATTCCCACAATCTTAAAAAAGGTGATAATTCTATACATGGGATGAGTTCATTATTCTATTAATGGTTTTCACTACTAATTCAATATAGAATATTTTACATGGAATTTTTATAACCCTAGAAAATTATTTCAATATGAAAAAAGTGGGTAGATATTTATTCCAAAAAACATTTATAGTTCTAGAGTGAATTGTATATGTATTTTTCACCCCATTATAACCGTACCCCTCATCAGAAATAATGAATACATAGATTTTAATTTATCACTCAACTAATGATATTTTGAATGTTGATTAACATTTATAAAATTTATATTTAATAACTTCTGATTATAATTCATAAAATAATTTCAAATGAAACCTTGAACTATGGGAGGTGAATTCTAGGTGAATTCACTTTATTCATATTATTAGTTAACTTCATCCCATCACATTAGATTTCAACCACTCGATGACCTTAGCTTTTCACACATAAAACATGTATTAGTTATATTAAGACAATTAAATCAATGTTTCGTCCCACATTTTGAGTATTAATGATATATCATGTTATTGTATACATGTATTTTAGAGTTTTCATTTCATTACATCATTATTTTCTAATCAAAACTATGTGATTAATGAGTACCACTGGTCATCATTTCCACATTGATAGAACATTGAACAATTTTTCAGTGCTAATAAAGATACATATGGGTTACACCATTTAATGACATTATATTTTTAAAAAATATTCATCCAACCATAATTTTTGGGTCTGTTATAATAAAATATGTGTACCTCAATAGTTGGTTAAAGGTTTCTCATATTTATTAATATATACGTCATGATTATATTTATTCTCATGTAATACATTATCCATCATCTTAATAATTATAATTTGAATGAAATTTGTGGTAAATAATAATTCATAAGGAACACACAGTATGATTTTTATTCCATTCTCTTTCCTTGTATTCTTGATATGATTCCACCATTAATATGCTTCACTTTAAAAGCAATAGTCAATCATAATGGATTTCTCATTCTATAATAAATTTATTATAGGAATAGAACTTTTCAATGGTAGTGATTCATTACACAAAAACTAGAATATTAGAAAAACTACTAAAATGATGATTATATAGACTTATAATTGAATCAATAAATAATTTTACCCACAATTTTCCAATTTATTATTCAACATGATTCATTTCTTAAGAGAGTTGAGTGAGAAAAAATAACAATACATTGTATTCTATGTACAATAACATTTTGTTGATCTGGGGGAAAATAATTGAATAACCCATTTAATTTTACAGAATCTTAGTTCCTGCAGGTTCCTATCATTGAAAAAATTTAAACAGCACAGTGTGCGAAAAAACATACATAATAGGAAACCACAAAATTTTGAGAAATCACCAATCTGGTGACTAAATCATGGAACCTTTAATATATTACAACATAGTAATATACTAGGTCTTTTATTAATATTATTAAAATTTTTTTGTGGGTTTCAATTTTTTTATGAAACTAAAATTAATATCCACCATGAATTTCAATCAATGTGTGCATCCAGGTCCGTTGTCATGCATTAAGTGTCGATCTGGTCGAACATTATGAATACTATTTATTTTTATTAACCCCAGATATAATTGTTCTAGAGTCACAAATATATATATATTATATTGAAAGTGATATAATTGTATAGAATCCAACCACTTAATATTTTCAAAATATTCAACAACATTATACTATACATTTCCTTATCAATGGACATATCATTTGAGATATCCTTTAGGATATCATTAATGTTTTCACATCATAGTTTATAATGGATTACTAATCCTAAATTGGATATAAATATTAATATATTGTATTTATCACATAAATATTATGGATTTATAGATGAATATTCATTAGATAAAATAATGATCAATTTTTTAGTTATATAAGTCTAGTTCATTTCGAAACATAGACACATAAAACACTGGTAAATAAGTGATCTTAGAAATCTCACACTATGTTCTTCATACCTGCAACCTTCCTTTACCATATCATAAATTAATTATTTATTCATATCACCGGAAATGTAATCATATTAAAGGGTTGGATAATATATTTTGTTAGTGTATAACATGGATTCAAATGAATGAAAAACTCAACCACACATTTAGGTTTATACAATACTTTTAAATGATTAATACATAAATATAATCTCACTTGATTGGAATTAATTAAAATTTTACATCATCATTATGAATTTTTTGTAATATTATATTTTTATTTGGATTTATGACCCATACTATAGAATTATTTTCAAGAACCCACCCTCCAGGGGCCCCTAGGAAATAGTAAACTAATTGTCTAACCACAATTTATCTTCCAATAATCTCAGGGATGGGGACCACCACCATGTTTGAATATTCCACATATTGGAGGAATTATCCCATTTACCTATACCCACACACATTCCCAAATATCAAATCCCATGAAATGATGAATAAAAAGTACAACTAAAACCAATTCATAAATAAAATATATCCTAAATGTTTGTAAGAATATATACTGATGATCAATATTGGCACAATACAATCCCAACAAACGTTGCAGAAAATTATCCATTTAAATCTGTCGGAGGGGACTTTTTTGAATTGAAACACTAGTATAAAACTCAGTATATTTTTCCCATACTAACTTACTCCTACTTCCATTCCTCCCAAAAAACCATAAAAAATAATATCTTCTACAAACTACATGACTTGTGTGGGAAGATCCCATGAAAGAGTGAGTATAAAAATACCCTATAGGACACCCCAAAAACACTAAAAAATTAATCATGAATTTTTAGCTATCTAATATACATGCATCTAAATTAGGATAAGGTGCATATTGAAAATCGAAAACCAAATATACTCAACAACATGATCTATGTATCAAGAGGTCTCAAAAAACACCACCAACCACCATATTCTACTAGAGGATTCAATGTAGTGATCTTAAGGGTGTAATCACACCACGAGACATGTTTTTAGTAATGTCACTCATCTGAGAGGTCATTCTCAATTAGAATACACAATATTTACATTTTGGGTCTCTGATAATCATGTTTTCTAAATAATGGATCAAACCAACGATCACTAAGGGATACCACCAACCCTGCCTAATGAATCTAATAGATTGAATATCGACACCATATAAAATGTGGTCAGCCTGATACCATGATGCCCACCTTGAAAATATATGAAAGTGGATCCTAAATCAAGCCTCATGGTGGGATACCATGAAATCTATTTGAAGTAAACCTCATAAATGGGGTTACAATTCAATATCAAAGATTTAATTCTTCATTGTACCATCATATGGAAGTAATAAGTGATCTCACCACACTTATCATGGTTGATACTGAAAAAATATAGGGCCTAAAAAGTTGTTGAAAAAATAAAATATATTTATGGTTATTACACAACATATCACATCTACAATGGTTCTCCCCATTATCTCTACCTCTCAAATGGAACGTCCTCCCCCACATACACAACATTCCCTCCAAGGCTAAATGACATATAAATATTAGGATAGATGTTTTTCCACATACCAATTCTTGGGTACATTTGTTTTTCCCATGTACAGTTCTCATGATTATATACTTGGAGTTGTCTAAGTAATGGTCCATCCTAGAGTATACTATCCATTACTATATACAAGTAGATGTCTATGACTTTGTATCATTAGGGATACACACCTAGACACCATCACCTGGTCAAATCGGATGTGGTTGGGACCATAAGACAAATGATCTTTTTCTCTTCACATAAATCATCGTTCTGCAAAATGTGGACTATGTGAAGTCAGTACTTAAGAATAAAAACCATGTAGATTGTTATATAATATAAATTTATTATTATTCAATTATCTCCTGCCTTACCAATTCTATTAGTGGATCTTCTATCGACATGAATTTTATAAATGGATATCTAGATGACCGCGCTTGTGCCATAATCAGTGTCTATATTTCAGATTGCCTTTTTTAGGAAATCATCACCATCAAACCATTTTTCTATAATGAAATGATCCACCAAAAAATCACTGAAATATATACCTAAAAGATACTCATTCATCAGACAATATAACTATGCCATATATCTTCATTATAAACCTCCAATAGTGATTCTTTCTACCATATATTGATTGAAAAATGATAATTTAGAGGGTATCTATCAAATTGAAAACCAAATCAAATGCAAATGAACATCACATAAAAAATGCGGGAAAAAATGAAAATTAAGGAATAAACCTCGGTCATTGATCTGGTTGGAATCAAAATTTTCCCATCCAATGATGAATGAAGAGAAATAATGAAATTATAATAAACATTTCGTGAAATATCATGAAAATAATCATGAATCCCCAATATGATATCCATTTGAATAAAAATTGTTGTTGATTTATTTGTGAGAATATTAGGATAATTAAATGGTTAAATAAATTATAGAGAACGATTCACCACCTCATGTTAGGATAAACCACTGATAGAGAAGATTCCCACATTGGTGTTGTTGTAAAGAGACAAATTCTCTTTATTTTTACATGAGTCACCAATACATAAACAATTGTTTTTTATTGGAGTACCCTATTAGAATGTTCCACTACAGGTTCCTCTAAAATATACAGGTTTACGTGTATAACACTAGATTATTTCATAACAATCAATTTATATGTAGTGGGATGGGACCTATAAACGGGAAACCAATTTAGTTTAATTAATTAATTAATTTATTGATCCAGCCATGAACACAGTAAAACCGATCATCTAATTCACTTCCAGGTTATATTGTATGTTTTGTTAAACATTTGTTCTAGAATCTAACAAATTCATTGGTTTCATAAGTGACCCCCCATTTCAATGTTATTCTACTACATTAGGAAAGGTAAATGTGTATTATTTTCATATATTTAACATTATTATTATATCATTTCCAATATCACTGGGCCATTGAATCTCACTCAATATCACTGCATAGATCAAAAATATAATTATTTACATTTTGAAAAATTATATGGTAAAATTAGAGCCATAATATTCACACTATACTATGTATATTCACATTGAAAAGAATAAAATATGACTCCTAAATTTTATGTATTGATCTCCCATCTAGGACTTCTATTCTTAGGTTTGCATATAATGATTCTGGTGTTTACATAAAACGTACACCAATGGTATTTCTCACACAATGTTGAAAAGATCTTATCAATCCTAGCTGTATATTAGAAACTCTTCAAAGGTAGATTAATCCTTGATGTCATGCTAACCTTAGTCAATAACAGGAATTGTTTCATCCACATACCTCTATTGCTTCAAAACATGGATGATGTTCCATACCTAGTAAAACCATAGTGGAAGGGACAAGTGGTACATCACATCACTAGAACTACATGGTTTTGGAAAATGGACAATTATCTTATGGGGCATCATTCCACCCTCACTAAATCACAACAATCTACATTTTGGTAATACCTTCAGATACAAATAGAATATATCTTTGAATTACAAAGGACATAAATATTAGTTTGTATAAGAATTATGATGTCTTCATGTATAACTCATCTACTCTAGAATTATCCACAGCTTCTCTTTCATAGATTTTACCTACAATGGGATCAAGGGATCCCATTAACATGGAAATTTCCAACCTACTAGTGACCTATTGTGTTGCTAAAACAAAGCCTTGTATAGTTCCATATCAATGGGGTAATGGAAGATATTGTTATATTTAAACCCCAATTATTATTTGTGATCCTCCTAAGTAAATCAAAAGTCAAACATGAAAACCTAAAACATATTATCTAGAACATGAATTTTCCTCTCAGTTGGGCCATCAATGTAGTGGTGAATCACCATGATCAAATGAAATTGTTTCTCATAGGACTCCCTCATAACTCCCCATAATAAAGACATGAATCAAGAATCATGCTCTAAAATATTGATAGTGGATAATTAAGTTGTGTTGGTGTAGTCCAACAATATCAATGAAAAATGGATGACACTAATATGGAACTATAGTACCGTGAATAGTCAGAATTCTTACTATATCATTTTATATAGTATAGTCAAAAATATTGTAGCTTCGCAGACTTCCAGCCACAGGACACTATATAATATCGAACAAGAGTGGACATAAATCTATAGCTGTAAAAACATCCAGCAATGGTTAACTATATTAGTGAATACATTCTATGAGGTTGGTGGAACAATTATTTATGGTATTTATTATCCCACATCATGATAGTGTTTATGTGTGAATAAAAAACTAAAATCTCTATATAAATTATGCTCTCATATAACAGTGTATTTCTGCCTCTCCTAGGATATAAACATTATTCCCATACCACATAAATTTTAGTTTTCCAAGATCTTATTGTCATTAGTTTTTTCCATTTTAATATAATATTAATTTTCTCACATAATGACACCATGAGTTTCCATAACAAATCCATGGATTGAGAAAATATATTTCATATAAATAAATTTCAAGATCTCTACTGAACTCTACTCCAAAATATCTTGGATGTTGGATTTCATCATGAGCCATTCAATGATAAAATATATATTATAAATTCACCTATATATATATAGAAAACCCATAAATAAATCAATAGATATACAGGCCAAATTTATGTTTGGCACATCATGGGATTGAGCTAAACCACTCGAACCCGTTGTTCAACCTTTACCTCTTGAAATGTGAGTCATCGAGAGAAAAAACATGCTTCACACTTAATCCTTACATGAAACTAATACTTATAATGAAGGTCCTAGGACATCATCTCTATAGCGAGATATATTACCTGGGGGATGTATGAAAATCTATAAACACCTCTTCATGAACCTTCAATGGTGCCTCAATTTTCCTCTAAAAATTATTATGTGATTCCCACGATTAGAATATTATTAGGGTAACTTTTATGGAATATCACACTATGTGTAGTAAAATATTCAATATCTCCATATGGAGGTTCCAAAAATTATGTTTATATTTTTGGGATAACAACCATCATTGGTAGGTATGTATCAAATCCTCATAGACTTAAGATAACTACATTGAGGATAAATACACATAATACTCATCCAAAAACATTCAACATGATCTCATGTTGAGAGAATGTACTACTATGATTCAATTAAAATTAGTTTACACTACCATTAATTCATAATACTGGAAAAACTATAGCTAACTCACATATCTAAATTTAGTGTTCTTATGTGAAGGGATTTACTTGAGTCTTTTATTTTTAGAATATATGATAATCCTCTCATCCATAAGGTAGTCCTGACATATTTTTAGGGAGATTTCTATCATTTCTAACTCATGATGATGGGCTATATATTTCTTATAATGGGGTATTAATTTCCATGACCTATTGGTAATCATAAAAAACATCTAAATCAATACACAACAATTTCTGGTCCCTTAGGCATCATAGTACACAATGTACAACACATCCTCATATAACAATATTATGATGGTAGAATTTGTCAGTATCTTATGAAACTCATTAAAATCATACTATCAAATCTCAATCCAAAAGAAGGTGTTCCATTTGGTGGGGAATAAAATAATTGTTTTCCATAACATGAATAAATTTGAAATGAATATCCTAGAGTAGCCTCCCTATCAAGGATGCTTCACATCTCATAAATGATTTTTGGGGGCTCACAAGAAAACACAATTTCATCCTTTACAGAGTCCACGGTTTAACTATTTACCTATATGATATGTACAAAAATGGACACACTATGACTCGAGAACTATTTTGTCAAATGTATCCCATAATGATATTTATCATAGAGTATGCAGTAGATCATCTTCAACAGTCTCGCATGTTCATAATCAGATATACTGTTCATTAATATGTTATCTATGAGTTCTACAAAAAAACTAGTTTATTTAAGGCTGAATGGTCTAGTTTGTGAGTCCAATTAAAACGTATGAGACGTTATTCATTTGAAATACATAGCCATGTTCTCTTACTGATTGTGGAGAGATCTGATTTCTGCCATTCGTATATCCTCATATGATACTGAAACATTGTGATAACCTAATTTGACTTATATCTTTATGATCATAACAGCCATAACAACTAATAAAATAGATAATATATCAATATTATTTTATAATTAGTATACATTGTAATATAGTTTAGGTTATGATAATCTACACACAACCTCAATCTAACTACTTCCTTCTGGGAGAAAAATGGCGTTTCCCAGTGGGAAATGTTGGGTCTGACAAAGCACTTCTTCTTTAATTACTCAAATAACCCTTTTTATCACAAATGTTTTTTTGATATGTATGAAAATAAATAACACATTTTTTGGTTTTCCTAGAGTCTTTTTCAATGCAGAATTCTATAAGTCTATGTGGATAAAAAGGCAGAACGTCCTCAAGAAAGGATTCATCGTACTCTTCCATCACCGCATGAAACTAAAATCTCATAGTATCAAGTTATCCACATGTATTACTAGCCATCATGTGAGTAATTAAATTTACCATTAAATGTATTACCTTGTATATATATACATGTGTTTCCTATACACCCATGAAAGAAAACCTCAATCCATCAACATAGATACACCACATCCTCCTCTTGAAATAGTTTATATGGCAATGAAATGTGGATAACGAATATATAAATAGTATTGATTTCTATGAATCCACCCTGATATAAGGATATCCCATTAGATGTTATATCCTCCAAGGGTCATGTCACAATATCATCAGATGTGTGTGATGGTTGAGTCACCTAATGTATGAGTCTCCAACCATAAGGGTCATGATATTGGATCCACTAGAAAATAAACATCTCAACAAAGTGAAGTGGAAAGCAAAAAAATGGATCAAAACCATGTATAAATATAATATATATAAATTAGTGGATACAAATTATACCTCAAATAATCATGGGAGAATCTTGGTCATAGGCTAAAACTACCCATAGCTATCCTCATCAGTGACCACTAACTCCATGAGCCTGGCATAGACCCCGCGATATTGACGATGGTAACTAATAAAAGCACCTACCATGTAATTCAACACTAAACACTCATATAAAATGTATGAATCAATAAATAACTTTATAATTCTATCACAATATCAATTTTGGTGGTCCATCTATTGTTTCCCTGACATTTACATGGTGGGTTAGGAAATCCAGAGTGAGATATAGTAGGCCATTACAAGAGAAAAACAACCACTCAGAGGGATGACATGAGGAATGATTGGTGACCATATTAACTAATAAACCATCCTACGATCATCTCTATAATATTCTTGGAAACCTATATCTTTGTGAATTTCATCACCTACCAGCTAAAAATGTCTTATCCTATGTGTGGCCACTATAATCTCTCTTTATCAGTTTCCTTTGTAAATATAATTTCAATACTAATAAAGCTCTCTCATGCACTCCTATGAATGGGATATGTAAAGAGATATCAATATAGACCTAATTTATCACTATAATTCCCAATAAATGGTCTGTTACTTGATTAATAGTCATCAAAATACATCTAGAGATTGTAAGGAATGGTATGCGAAACTCGTTGGATATGCTTCCAGTGTCATACGGTCATTCTAAAATAGTAAAATATCATCAATTAACACCAATTTAATGTGGTAATATATGACCCCTCCCCAAATAAATTATTTAAAAATCACTAGTAGAGAGTTGTCTTAACAATCGACTACATCACCAAACAATACCATGTCCTTGTGAAATATTCCTGAATCATCTCCATTAGGGCCACTAGTTCATCTTTACGTCGTATAAAATGGTGGAAATGATGGGTGACTAACTCTATGTAGTCTTAAGATTACAAGTGGTGAAATTAAGACAAAAACATGGGATTTCACTATGGATTAAACTCATGATGTTTAATCATGTTATATATATCCTTTTCAAGCTCTACTAGTGTAACCTCTTGCGCTATGGGTGGAGGAAAAAAAATGAAAATCCACATGAAGGTACCCCCACCTATATAGGCCCCTTAATTTAAGCCTCATCATTTAGAATATCATAGTATTGTTCAAAATGTATATTTCTATCTGGATATCTATCCAGTATAATACTAAAACATAAAATATGCACCATGATCAATTATGTATATCTTTTGAGCTGACTCCGGAAATAAATGGAGATAACAAAACATTACTATATGATGCATATACTAATTTATTAACTACATAATGTATGTATGTATATATATATATCGTCCGTAAGAAGGTTTTTAGAGGCCTATTTAATGAATACATTGTCTAGTATACTAACGTGTGTGTCCTTGACCTGAATTCTATGCTCAAAACACATTACCATTGTTTCAATAAATCCTATGACAAAGTAATAGGTAAATTGTCCCCATACTATGGTCCTAAGTTATAACCTAGGTATGATACCACTATATTGTGACCCAAACAACTTTATCCCATTTGGGTACCGATAAAAGGCCTACACCCAATAGTTCATGGCTCAGAGAGTAGTCAGGAGTATGCGTATCCCACATCTGGGAGGCAATAGCCTATGTTCATTTATGAAAAGACACATATTAAAACAGACAAGCATCTAAAATATTAAATTTATTGTATAACTAATAACAATAAAAAAATAACATATATCCCAAATAAGAATACTAAAAAGTAATAGAAATTAATTAGATCAAATTGTGAGCCCACCAAAAACTGAAAAATTATAAAATGTTCAAAATTGGGGGCTTCCGTCAAATTAAATATCAACATGAACATTGGATTCTCTTTACAAATCAATAGTAAGTCTTCTCTCGGTCCTCCCAAAACTACATGAATTGTGTTTTTATCTATATAATACATGACTTGTGTGGGAAAAACCAATGAATGGTTTTAAATAACAATATCCAATATGGCACTTTGAAAACACTAGACATAAATAAACCAAATCAATTAGCACAAAAATTCACATCTATTTCAATCAAGATAAGGGACATAATGAAAATAAATGTCCAAATAATATAATAATAGACATCGTGTCCTATGAGATCTCATCCAACAGTACCAACCATAGGATTATTATCCAAAATATTAAATTTATTAATTATCTAAGAGGACACACTACATGATCAATGATGTCACTTATGAAAATTTATTCTAAGGACTTTCTCGCAAGGTATCACAAAAATATACTATGACAGATATCTAATCATAATACTATTTAGATAAGGGATCATGTATAAGACCACTAGGGAAGCCACCAAAGCATCTAGAAAAATTTTCTTGATAGTAAATTTGTGCACTATATATAGTGTTCAACCCGAAAATCCGATCCCCATATAAGAATGATATATTATAGGATCCCTCCCCATTCTTTATAGAGGGATAGCATAAAATCTTTATTAAATAGAACCTATATAGGGGATCAAATTAATATAAAGTGGAATTAATGAAATAATGTACAATCGAAGGAATGTACCATGAGATCTCACTCAAATGAACCGTGTCTATATTGATGTAATGAATGGAATCACACTACTCTTGAAAAGGTAAACGGTGTGTACTATCAATAGACATTATGTCTCATGTGTACATAGCCATCCTGTGTCTCACTATCTCACATAGAATTCAATCCTTAAAATATAAATCATTTAATTATAGGGTACAAGGTTTATAATGACTATTTTACTACTCTATGAGTTTCCTTCCAGTGTATGTGTACATACAGTTGACATTACGTATAGTAACCATGCCCATTTATGTTTCCATGTCTGGTTATTAGGATATTACCTTGTACTCTACACTTGATCATGACCTTGACCTTGTATTTTCTCATGTATCCTCACTGATAAAACTATTCTAGTGAAACTAGGGCACACAATGAGTGTTAGGTAACACAGAATGAGTTATATTCATCTAGCATTATAAAAATTAAAATTAAATGGGACTATGTGATGTTTTTTCATCAGAAAAATATGATTTGTATTTGAGAATTTATCATACATTCTAGATAGTTAAATGATTATTTCTCATTCTA
This sequence comes from Viscum album, assembly GCA_963277665.1. Lineage (NCBI taxonomy): Eukaryota > Viridiplantae > Streptophyta > Magnoliopsida > Santalales > Viscaceae > Viscum > Viscum album. The sequence continues at coordinate 1,821,148,183 of OY728125.1, forward strand.
CTGCAGTGGATGGATCTACCATCCATAATTATTTTAGATTACAAATTTTTGACCGTCTACACTTGGGAAATCTCCATTGGTTAAATTCTAACCAACCTTATCCTTAGGAAAAAATCACCATCAAACCATCTATCTATAATTCCTATTTCATTGTACCTGTTTAAAGAAATTCATGTATGAATGATCCTCCACCATTCTCACCCAAATACTTTTCACATATCTATATTTTAATACCATGGAAAATATTCATAGTACCAAATGATCGACTTCACTGTGACCATTCATTAGGTATCTATCGAACCACTGAGGAAAAAAATTTACAAAGATGATCGTAGGATTAAAAAGGAGGGAAAACCACAAAATATTAAATATGGAATGACGGTTGGAAATTATTTATGTTAGTATTGATTATTATTTTTCAAAATTTTTAATGAATAATATCAAAAATAACCATATAAAAATTTACCCACATCCCGTGTAAATAACACATCAGTGAAAACATGATCATCTAGAAAATAAATTTATTACATGATTGAATTCTGATAATAATGAGATAATCAATAGAGTAAATAAATCACTTCAAAACCCCCTATGTTAGGTTAGGATTGATCACTAATAAAAAACGTACCTACAATATCATTGTTGGTGAGATCCACAAGCACTAATTAGACATCCTATCGTCAATACTAAATACGTAAGAATTTATTTGTGTATCCCCATAAAAATCACCACCAACATATTTTATGAAATCTATATGGTCATGAGGATGACCCTCAATATTTTCCCACAATTATGTATTTATAATCAGATCCCTATATCAAGCAAAAATACAAAAAAATTAATTTAATTAATTATTAGTCCCTTGATTAAACACAACTTGTGTATTCAATGCACTCCAATGTTATTTCATACTTAGGGTAAAAGAAACTTTTTATAGTAAATGGAGGTCTCCAATTTCCAATAAATTTCCTCATTCTTGAGTTATTACCCTATTTTAGGAAAATTTTATAGGTATTATATTTATATATTTAATATTTTCATTATATCAATATGTTCTGCATCAGGCCTAGGAATTCCATTCTTTCTTAGCTCATAGGTTAGGAGATATTAGTATATATATTCCAAAACATTACAGGATAAAAAAGACAATAAAATTATCTTCTTAAATTGTTTTTATTCTCATCCAAGCACAAATATTAGCTGAATAGATTTATTGGGATGAATTTTAGATATTCTTAAATTGATATTTGATGTTAGAACTAAATAGGGATAACTAATATGCACCCAGAATAAGAATAAATTATGACATGGGAGATAAAAAATATTTTATTTTTTATCTTATTAAAAACAATTATTGAAGATTTACTATATAAGTTTATGAAATCATGACACACCAATTTATTTTCTTTTTAAATCAAAATATATCAATTTAGTTGGTGATATATCATTCTAAATGTGATTTCATAAAATAAACTATTGGGAAAAATTAATAACATTGAAAATATAAAGTGTATAATAACTGTATCATTAAAAAAATTATTTTCATGATCCATATAAGTGGAATTGATTATAGATTATCTCCCATGATTCACTGGAATATGATGTTTTGTTGCTTACTCTCCACATTAGCCATTGTGTTGAGGAATATAATTGCATAATTATAGAACTCCTTTAATATTAATTATTAGAGTGTCTATGGTGGAATAATTTTGACCTCTCATCCTTAGTGATATTTAATGGACTCATCTAACCTCCAAGATATTTCCCATCCTGATGTCCAACCTTCCAACTCTAAAAGTGGATTTTTTGTCCCTTTTATGAAATTTCCATAGTGCTTCCCACATTTTTGACATGTAGAAGGTTGACTTTCCTCTCATCTATATGATTTATCCTTATATATTCCTTAAAACATAATTATTAATTTAATTTTTTCAAACAAATGTAAATGATAATTATGTAGTTTACATTTCTATCATATGTCCATAATTAAAAATTATATCATACATATATAACTCTATTATGAGTAATTGATTTAAATGAATTGTGTTTTGGCCATAAATAATTGGCTTTATATTTTTTAGTGTTTGTAATAAAACTATAGGCATAAATTAAACGTATTGTTTTGTTATAATCATCAATGAAAATGTATTGATCTTAATTTTGTTTTAGTTTTAGGTGTTCTCAATCCATTTTAAGTAATGATTTTTATGAAATATTTGGTGATTATTATTTTCTTGAACATGCATTATCATAAATATAAATATTTATCCCCATAATAATTTACATAATGAGGTTCCAACATGGGTCAAACATCAATCTCCAAGAGATATACAAAAAAGTCCACTATTACATGATTTGATTAATAGAGGATGGAAGATATAAACGTTATAGCGTTTATTAATTCATATAAAACTAGTGGGTTGGAATAACCACAATAGGATAATGGATGTTACTTTTCGAAAGTGTCAATAATAAATTTATCCTTTCCTATTTTATTATGTAACTCCACATGGATAAAACAACTCTTGATGGATTATGTTTTTTGTTAGAGCATTTTAATGAGATTTTGGACTTCATCTCCCACCCTATCTAGTTTATCATTATAAAAATCATACCATAATCTATAGAAATAATCGTTAGATCAGATTACCATATTTAAAACCATCAAATAATATAGAGAAGTATTGTGGATAAGAATAATAAATTTGATTATCTTTCAAAAAATAAAAAAAAATAAAATAAAATTAAAATTTAAATATAATATGTATCTTACATTATGAATTTTAAATCATCAGTGCAGTATATTCATTTTTTATTTTTAATTAGGTTTTATAAAAAATACTAATATATATATTAAAATACATCATAATAGTTCTCATGGAGTTTATGAATCAACTAAATCACATCCCCAATGACTGTAAAACCATCTGTATAATTAGGCCTACTTAATATGGATATAGTTAATAATGAGTTTATATTCAACAATCCACTATTAGTGTAATTACCACAATGAGAATATGGTACAAATAATTTATCCCCTTATAAGTATCTGGACCTGTAGGTGTATTCATGTAATCCCCAAAATATAAATTTAATAAAATGATAGTATTTTCCCATCATTTTGGGGGTTTCCCTTTGGGTTTTACCGAATATATCTAGCCCCAATCCTTTAAAATAACAAAACCCCACTCTGATACATATTCTTGTGACCCAAGTTATACATAATTCTATAATATTTAATTTTAAAAATAATTATTCATTAAATATTAATTTAAATCACAATACAAAAAAAATTATTGACTTTGGTTACTAGTCCCATAAAAAAAATTGAAAAAAATTTCAACATCTCCCAAAAATTTTATTCTCATGTTTACCCTATTTGAAAATTACACTATATTAGTCTCCTTTAAAAATAGTCAATGAATTCATTTTAATGAGTTTCATTTGATTCACACTAATTTTAATCATAGGATTCAACTATCCTTGATAAGGCCCAATTGACACATAGGGGAAGCCATACATATGTGTTCTAACAAAACATGAAAACATTCATACACCATCATCTAATGATTAAACCCCAAAATTGAAACTTTATTCAAGAAAACATCCATAAAATATAGTCATAATACATTGAGATAAATAATTTAGGTAAAATAATTAGATAATATTCATGTGAATGAATAAAAAATTTAAATGATGTTAACATAGTTTAAAAACACTTTTTTATGACTAATAATATTTATATGTGTAAAAAAGAACTTACGTGCATTATATATTTATGTATTTTGATAATTTTTTGGTAAAAATCATAGAAAGGAAAATTTATTTTGGAAATAATGAAAATAGAGATAACATGTTGCAATTAAAAACAATAAGTGATGTGTGATGAAACATTAGTTTTGAAAATTATGAAAAAAATTACTCCCTTCACATTTTTAAAAAATTATTAATGCTGGTGAAAATTGACCATGTTGAAAACATAAAAAGTATGATGATTTTCTAAACAATTTAATAAATACTAAAAAATTACTTAATAAATAATATAAATATAAATTTAAAATTAAAAAAATGGAAATCTTTTAATGGAAAAACATTCCCAGTAAATAATATGGGGTAATGTCACTTTCTCTTACAATCATCTCTATGTGTGAATTACAAAACAAATGGGTAAATAAAGGGTATAATGACTATTATAATGTTTGAAACCCCCAATTAAAATAAAATATAGTTTCTCTAGTTATAGATTTATCAAAATTTATCAAAACAAAATCATAGTCCTAACAATCTAAAATTCAAAATGAGATTAGAATTTAATGATTATCATTTACAATTTTTTTCCAGAAAATATATTTAACCAACTGTATAATAAAATTATAGACATTAATAACTTTCTACATAAAAAATATTCATAACAAATTCATTTTATACTATAATTATTATTCTTCAATATACTATAAATTGTCAGTCAACTATTATTTTTATCCCCAAATGTTAGTAATTATGATTTTTTTCACCCACTTCTCATAATGGAGATGTCAAACACCATTATTTGAATCCTTGTACGTTAGTAACATATTATAAATAATTGTTATATTATTGTGTCTTGGTGATTTATTCATGTTATGGGAACTATGGTCAAGGTTCATGAGAACGAGTTCTATATCCATATTATTTTATTAAATTTTCTGAAATAAGTGTTATAATTTATAGTGATTGTAATTTTCTTCCATAAATAATAAAAATATTAATGAAAAATATTAATATATAATATCATATATATAAATATAGTATGTTTTAGTTTTATCAATGTAATGTGGTCACATGAAATAAATATGTCTCTTATGAAGGAATTACTCCACAAACAACACAATCAACATTCTGAATTTATAATGATGGAGAGAAAGGAAAAAAGGGTTATTACATAAACATAAAAACATTTATCTATTATAATTATAATGTTTAAAAATTTATTTTTGGAATATTTTACTTTATGGACATACTGTAGGGATAATTAAATATAAATGAAGAAGTGATTAATTTTCTAAAACATATTTCTAAGAACAACTCCTTGATCATTCATATGAAATTATTTTGTGGAGACAAACATGTCTATAAAAAGGGTGATAGTACTGGAGAGTTATATATCAATAATTTAGTTAATACAAAGGGTCTATTATTTATGGATATGTAGGGTATTTAAGGGTTTATTTTTCCATTCATTGGTGGGTTACTTATTTATATACTCTTAAATTTATTTTAATTGAATGTCTCATTTAAAGTAATGTGTATCCAATGTGTAAAATAATGAATATGGAATGAGCCTTGGTCAATTCACCTCACATAAAAATAACTAAATGAGAATTTTAGAGGATTATTATTCATTTTATAATCAATTTATTTTTTTCCAAAATTTACTTTTTCCTCGATAATTATTTGTTAACCTCGATATCCAAATTTTTTGAATAAAAATGAATTTTTCTTATTTAACTTTCATTATAAGATAATTACAAATATTTAATACCTTATTTTTTATTAAATATCATTAACATTTTGATATTATTTCTTAAATAATAAGTATGTGATGCATAATACAGTTTTTGAAAAAAAAAATCATTCGAAAATGTTAAACATTGTTTACTAAATTAAAGATTAACATTTAAAATGTGAACATTTATTTATTACATAAATATTTTTATATGAAAAAAATTTCATAAATTATTACTTCACATTTATAGCATTATTATGTCAAAAATTATTTGGATTTGTAAAAACATGTATTTTGAACTATTCGCATTAAAAGCCTTCTTTCCAAAAAAAAATCAAAATTCAACTTCATATAATATACAAATTTTTGTTCCCTATTATATTGCTTTTTAATTAAATTTTAAAATTTTAAAATATTTAATTTAAATATTTCATGTAAATAAATAGATTGGTAATTTTTTTGTTTATAGAAAACTGTTTTTAAAATAAAAAAATATTTTATTATTATTGCCAATAAAATAAAAATATATTTTTGGCTAATATATTTTTTATAAAGTAGGTATATTATATCATCACTTATCTCTCATATAATTACATTAATAAAATAAATAAATCACAATGCATGATAATTAATTTTTTATTGAAAATTAAAATCTATGCACAAAACCGACATTCTAGTTATTTAGGTAAAACATTGGTTTTAATTATTAGTTTTTATTAAAATGGAAATTTATTTATCATTTTATATAAAATTTCATATTTTTATTACTTGTATTTACACCATAAAATAAAATTGATATATTATAATGTTTATATTTAATACTAAAATATTAACTAATCAAATTGTATCGTGGTTCATTTTCATTATATATTGTATGTGTAACAGGGTTTTCAATGAAATAATTATATAAAAGTTAAATACATTATCAAATTTAGGGATGTAATATGTTGGGTTTATTGCAAGTGTTATGTATGAAATGAATAAAATAATAAATTATTTTCCATTTGGGGTTTAATTTAGGTAAATATTACATGCCCTTTGACTTGTATATAACTATTTGATTAAATTAATAACCATGATGGTATTATCAAAAAGTCTTTTTCATGAAATTGAATGAAGAGTTTTCTAGATTATTGGATTTCAAATAGGTAATACAATATATTTATTCAAACATAAAGATAAAATATTATGTTTTACATTGAATATTCCTAATAGTTTCATATCATTTTATTAATTAACATCATACTCTATAGGTTTCTTGATGTGTTTGGAGAAAATTATCTTGTACATTAAGAAAGATGCTATAATTCTACTAGAATGGAAACCTAAAGGGTCACACACTAAGTTTATCTAGAACCTCAAGTAGAATATTAATGAATTTAATACTGAAATAAATGTTAATCACATATTATAAAGAAAAATATTTTCTTGAGTTATATTGATCAATTTAATTTATTATACAATTATTCAAGAAAATAAAGATATTTTTAGAAAATTAAATTAGTTTTTAGGATTTATTAAATATAATTTTTAAATTAATTTAATAAATAATATAGTAATATTTAATTATTTTATCTAATAATATTTAATCACAATTTGATTAAAAATTAAATGGACAAGAAAAATGAGTTAAGGATTTGATACGAATGCTATATTTCATATCATTTAAAACTAAATAGATAATTTATTTAGAATATAATATTTAAATTATTTGTTATTTTATCAGACATAATAGAAATAATTATTATAATAATATTATTAGTCATCATGGTGTTCTATTAAAAATATGATAGAGGTTTAAGTATTTTTTTAAATAAATATTTTTTAACATAAGAATAAAATCCCAATTTATCATTTAATATGTATATTTATTATTATGGAAAAAATATAGAATATAATTCTATCACCAACATTAGGAAACTCTCTAATGTACTATATCAGGAATATATATCATCAATCCCCCTATATCTCAACTCCATGAGGGAAAAAAATGAAAATGTCATTCTAGGATAAGATTCATATTGTTATAAATAATGAATTATGAAATTAGTGAGAATCATTTTAACTAAAAACTAATGATTCTATGATAATGATTTGTGGTTTATGGAGGCTATGTAGATTATTAATATATGAATTTTATTCCTGAATCATTTGTTATAATGACTTTGTAAAAAGAGTGGTCAAAAAAATCTATAATGCTGAATTAATTGTTGTAAAGGTATTTCTTAAATTATAAAAACTAATGAAAAATTATATATTTAAAGATCCTTTTTCAATCATTCAATGTTTTCTATCAACAACCTCAAGGGATTCATTTTAAAAAGTATCTAAAATCCAATATATTAATTTGTTTATGTGCATCCACCGTTCTATGTAAGATTTAGTGACATAATATATATATTATATACTTGGTGTAAACATTTGACATCCCTGAAGTCACCAATAGTTTATACTGAATCATAATAAATTTATATCAATCATCCCAAAGATCCCTTATATAGTGGTTTCCCAATAATAATGTCGACTGATAAAAAATATCAGATAATAGTATTATATCCCAAATCCAATAATATATTCTAAACACTTTAATTAAATCTAAATTCATAATTCATGCGATTCTAAAGAAAATAAAGATTTCTAATGGGTTCAATGTAATTTTGAATATATCCGGTAGTTGATTATTTTTATATTCTCAGCAATATTAATATAAAATATCTAAAGAACAATTTAATTTTTCCCGCTGAATATCATTAAAAAAATAACAGTTTAATTTCTATTTATCTAAAATATATATTTTAATTATAATTAATTTTATATATTATCAAATTCTATTTCTTCCATAGTCATGTTGTTGTGGCATTAGTGAATTGGACATATTATTCTTTTATACATATCAATATATTCATTATAAGTATCTATATAATTTTGTTGACTCTTCATCTATAAATATGGTTGAATTCAGGGAATAAAGCTATTCACTATCGATAACAACATTAAAATAATAGTCTGTCACTCCCTATGTATGCCTTGAAGATTGGGAGAAGGCAGATTCATCTGATTTTCTTGAGATAATTCGAATGAATTTTTATCTCAAGAGTCAACACAACACAAATAAAATTGATAATATTTAAAATATAAACAAAGTCATAAATAGTTATATTTATAATAGGGCCATCATATATTTATTAATTTATATTGCTATCTATGCAGAATAAATAATAATTTTAATATTATAAATATATCACATGGAATATTTCCATTAGAATATAATTTCCAAATTAAATTATTTAATTAATATTTAAATGAAATGAAATTAAATATTTCATCTAAAAACATAAAATTCAATACATGTCCTCTATAAATATTGTATATAATAAAAATATACCTGCGTATTTTTTATTCATTCATGTAACAAAAATAAATATTTAAACCAATTTTATTTAACAAATATGTTATTGAATATTTCATTATGAATTATCATCTGAATAAATAAATAAAAGTTAAAATTCAACTCAAGTATTGTAATATCAGATATCTAAATACTGAAATTTGTGATCAATATTTACATGAATAAATTTTATATATTTAATTAGTGAATAAATTTACAATTATATCAAGTTAATTAATATTTATTGAGATTCTGGATACATTTACTATGTGATCCAATTACACCCATACTCAATAAAAATGTGTGAACATTCATAATTTCAAAGATCAAAGACTAGAATAATGTTATGAAACCAATAAATAATGTAAATAATTTAGAAACTACATAAAACATCTTATCATTTCTACTATGTATCATAATCACACTTCACATTAATATCCCGTTATGGATGATGCATACATTTTTCATTAGCCAAAATGGTGGATTTACCATAATTTGACATAAAAATGAACTTTTTATAAACTAAAAATTATATAGATATCATTATGGTGATTTAATTCAATGAAACAACTAATTATATCTTTATCTATTAATATTTTAATGATAAATCCGTTCATTAATACACATTTAATTGAATATAATTTCTTTATGCACCCAATACTTGTTACTTCATCATGAGAACATGTATACAAGGTCTGGGTTACTGCATTAAAGTGAACGATTCTTTATAACAAAATCAAAAATAATTTCAACTATATATGAAAATACAAACATTCACAAATATTTATATCTAGTGACACATAAAACATTTTGATTCTCAAATGGTAGGACTATCATAATGAACAACAATCTTACTGATCTCTTTTTGATAATATCATTAGGAAAATCGCAATTTCGGTTGATTCCCAAACAATTGGTAGTCAATAACATATCTATCCCTTTAAATTGACATATATAGACCATATGAAATTTATATTTAAAAATAATTTCATATCAATTATATTTCATTTTACAGTTGAGACAAATTATATCCCTTTGATTTAATGAATATTATAAATAATCTAACAAATTAATTTTTCAAAAAACAATCAGTAAATGAAATGATATTTATTTTTATACAGGTAATCTAAAGTACAACGTATGAAGGAAAAAATTCATCTAATTACATTAGGCACCCAATTTATGTATATGAAAATTCTTACCAAATTATATCATCTAGTATTTACAATATGTTCACACTTATAAGATATATGGATTAAATTATTAGTTTTTCCATTACCGCCATTAGATCTAGATTAGTAACTATTAATTAACCCTTTAGAAAAAATTATTCCATGTTTGGATGACATTGAACTATATTATTCATCCATTTATAGGACCAAGTTTCATTGGATAGATGTAATGTTTCAGAATTAGATCAATATAGTGTAATACGATCTTTTGTTTTAGGTATAAAAGAATGTATCCTAATAATGGTGTTTATCCCCATTTATCCATTAAATTCTTTAAAATTCACAATATACACAAACTCTATTTTATTAACTATAACCATCAGATTTTTAGGGTATGAACTTGGATTTTCAATAATCTTTGGTTCCATTAAATTTCGGTCTAATTCATTATTTTGGACCACTTTTGGATGCCTAAAGAGTGAGTGAAGGACCTGAGGGTTTTAGGGTCTTGTTCGGTGTATAGATCCATGCTTTTGGAAAATAGTACTATGGTACAGTTTATAGTAAACCATGCAGGATGTATGCATAGTTATAGAAAACAATGAAGGTGGTATGTTTTTTGACAGATCCTTACGACATGATTGGCACAATGTTTACATAATAGTGCAACCAAACAGTGCAAGTGCCCCTAATCCAAAAGTACCCATTAATGGGTTGGGTATGGTTTTTCTATCTTTGTGGACAAACCATGCATATGATATTTTATTTATAATTTTAATATTTTTCCATTAATGATCTAATTAAGCCACCTCCTTCCTCATAATTTGAATTCTTATAGGATTAACAAATTTTTCACTCAATTTGGATCTCTATGATACACTATGTTAGGGATTGAGTGATATCATTTTTCTGGGATCCATTCAAGCTTATTTTCATCACATTGGATGTGAAATAGTTAGTACATGAGTACATTATAGACGTTCTTATCCTCCATTTCTCACAAAATAGTTATCAAGGTGTGATCATTTAGCCTTTCTCTCAGATATATTCTATTCAAACCTAAATTAATGGATAATATAGGAAGAGGTGAGTCATGAAACCCTATAGTGGGAGGGTTATCACTCATCCTTCATTTTCTATGATTTTTGAATTATCATGTGGGCCCCACCTATTTCATCATGTGTCATATATTGAATTTTTATGTCATGATTATAATCACTAAAACTGTATGATTATGATCATTCCATATATGTGATGTTTTGGTGGATATAGTCATAATTCCCAACATCCCATATAGGATGATATTCAATAGTCGAGTTTTTAGTGTTTTCACACTTTATGAGCCAACATACAAATCTTCTCATGTTTTACCACACAAATTGTAGGCCTCCTTATTATAAAAGCTTTTTTTTATCATGTATCTGTGAAAGGAATGTGCCATGTAATTTCCACTTGACCCACCTATGGTAAGTGTGTCAAATTGATAAATAAATGTGAATGGAAAATTGACATGTATACTAAGTATATGAATTGAATGACTTAAATGTGATGGATTAGTAAGTTGCATGTCCATATCACCCCTTAACATGTTAATGGAAGGTAACTGAGTGAACCTTTATTATTGAATTTGTTTAAAATTTTTAAATAAATAGTTTAATTTTACTTGGGATTGTCACCCGAATGAAAATAAAGACTCGAACCAAATTTACATATTGATAAATTATGAATTGATTAAAATGTTTCCTGATATATGGACATATCACAATAATGAAATGGAAGTCTTCAACCAAATGGAATATTAAATAACTTCCATATCAAATAGGACTGGCCTGACAAAAGCTCACCATGGATTTTTATCAGGGAATGCCATGAGGACTTGGGAACCCAATCTGATTCAAGGGTAAAAACATATAAGGTTAACACCCACCTAGATCCCAATACATTTACACTACCTAGTTCCAGAAACAACAAGTAGGTTCCATGGTTAATTCCATTAGGTCCTAGTCACTAATTATAACCATTTTACCTTCAATTATCATGATGGATTTAGTAGGAATATTATTGTGGAATGCCATAGAATATTATCATTGTATTACACACTATCAATTCTCTAGGCATCAGTTATTACTGATACGAAAAACCTTGAGGTCTACGTAACCTTTGTTATTATCCTTGAATCTTCACTATTCTTAACATGTGACTTATTTAGAAACTGGTAACAGTCAAATAATGAATTGGTAAGAGAATTATACAGTAGTCAAGGATTGATGTATGTACATGGATATTTAGTTACATTGTTCTTTATTACATTATATATGAATTCTTAAACAATGTTATATTCGATTACACTAGTAGGTGGTTACAGAAACCGATGGGTTTGGCCAACTAATATTTACCTCAAACCGTCTCTAGGAACCGTTTGGTACCTGAGGAATATTACATGAATGGAGGTGTTAATATATGGATTTCTACGACATCAAAAACATGATTTATTACTATTTATGATGAGCTTGATAGTAGATGAATGAGTCAGATCTTTGGAATATTGGGATAATAATTTGATTTCCTTTTTCATTTTTCTAAACCAATTATGGATTCAATCTTGTATTCATGTTTTATAGATTTCAAGATTCATTACATATAATCATTAGTATTTCTATGCTAATCCACTTGTTTCAGTTGTTGTTATTATTGCCTATATATTCCATTGTTCCTTCTGTTTACTTATATTTCTCCTTCTATTTACCTTTGTTATTATTTATCCTTTGTGTTACACTATAGTAATGAGGTCATAGTATACCAATAGAAACACCCTAGTACCACACTGCTAGTGGGTGGACTCTAGATTTTGGGGATATGCAAATGAGACAATGTGGCCCACTGGGCTCGGGGCACCCATTATGTGGAATTCGTGCACGGGACATCACAATGTAGTATCAAAGGTTGTTCTTTTCATTCATTATTATTCGGATATGATATGTTATAGAGTAGGTACTTTCGGGACTTGGTCATATTAATTTATTAGGCAACACGAACCCATGTATAGTGTAAAATCCAAATTACCCAAAATATAGTTATTGTTCTGTTTTTTCCGAATATAGTCAAAATTCATTCACCATTGGTTGTTGCACATGCTGTGTGGAGTTTATGATTATTAATCTAATCTGGGATTCCATTTATCCTTGACCTGATGATATGAGGGAAATGGGAATTTGTACATGCATCATTATAGGAACCTATAATTCACATTTCAGGCATATTGTCATGCCATATATGTTCATTCCTCTAATTTTCATTGCTTGATATTCCTATGATTACCCAGGGATAATATGTATGTTACCATATTTTTTTAATCGTTGATGAAATATTGTTAATTATAATAGAAATTCAATAGGTGTATAGGCCCAAATGGGTTGGGATTAGTACTTCAAAAAGTCAAGCCATTATGCTATAAATAAATTGGTGTCATTTCTAGTGATAAGGTGTATGTAAACTGATTCACTAGGAATGAATATCCATTATAAAGTGAATAATGAAATATAAAATGATTTTTTTGTATAAACTTTTTCTACATTGTCATGATTATGAATGGATATATAGTTAACATAGTTATTAAATATAAAATTAAATGAAAATTTTAGTTGAGGACTTACTGAAACCTGGTTGTATACGATGTTATTTGAGGTAGTATGCATTGTGTAGTAAGTTTTATTTTGGGAAACATCTAGTAGTGATGCTATATACTTTCCTTATTTTTGTTCTGAGGAATGTGATTGACAGTTTTAGACCAATTCCTCCATTAATTCCTCATATTATACGCCATGTTGGTGGTGATGACCATGCTCCATAAACGGTGGACCCTGATCCACCGGTCTTACGTCTAATATTACCACATGATGCAACACCATATATACATAATTTGGGAACTAATTCCTAGGTCCATGATATTTTTTTACGTATGATGTAGTCCATGAATGGTTCTACATTGATTGCACCTACGATGGGTGATCTAACTCATATGTTCAAGTAGTGAAATCCTCTTAAAATTTCTAGGGATGGTGGTACACAAGATATAGTATAATGTATAGAGGCCCCCAGTCTACCTTTGAGAACATAGAGTCAACAATATAGTGGAGGGTCTAGCCTACTATATATATGATTCATGATTTGGACAAGATCAAGTTGGAAGTGATTACCTAGTGTAATCATCATTTGTGCAGATTTTTGGTTTACTTCCAAAAGGTCTTCTCTGATCTATTATATAATCAGATATTGAGAGCTAATAGAGAGATAATGTTGATGAATCTTGAATAGGGTTCTTTGATAGTTATGGAATATTCATCACATTTCAGGATGTTATAGTTCATTGCATTGCTTTTATCCAGTGTTGGGATTTCTTGTGTTGTTCGTTTTGTGGTTGGGAAGCAGTATGCATCCACACATAGGTGAATGTCTTTCACCTACGTAATTTTTATGCAATAGTCAATAAGTATCTTAGCACTAAGCATAATATGAGGGATGGAAATAGTACCGTTCATAGAGGAATAGTTCCGTATTAGTCAAATAAATTTTCCAGTGGTAGGAAGTGTTCACAAAAGGTTTATCATCAAGTAGGTGACAACCAAAATAGTAATTTAGATAACTCATTAGTTTTTTTACAGTGTAGATGACCTGGGATAATAAATCCTTAGTGTTATAGAGAACCAATGGAGTGATGGTACCGAATCCATGTAGGAAATATTCAATGTTATTGTGGGTAATTTCCACCATCATTGATCGGGAAAAGGATATGTGCTAGATCCGCCTTCAAGTATGGATTCTTTTGTGCCATTTCATGTGTTAAGTTAGAATAGAACCAGCATGACTGGCCGAGGAGGAAGTCATGGTCATGGAATCCAGAACCCCGATCACCAGTACCACCAACAGAGAATTTATGATCATGGAAGACTATCCATTGCACATGGTCGTGTATCAGGTCAATTACATACTCTACATCTGCTACCTGAGGATCAGGCTTTGGGACCATCTATAGTAGGTGGTGTTATTCTTCTAGAATCTACTATTTTATCTAGTTTATTTTACACTGGTTCTTCAAAATATTTTATCATTGTATCTATCATGGAATTAATCGTACTGTAGATATACCGTTACATTGGTTTAAAGACCCTATATACATTATTAGGGGTACAAATAGATGTTATAAGCAAGTGTGGGGATTTTCCCCATGAGGTAGGTAGTTACCATTTCTAATAGAACCACTTTGTTATCGACATGAAGGTAATTAATGTCATTATTAGGATGGATTGGATGTTTCAATATCATAAATATTTATAATACTGTTGTCAAAGAGTATCATTTACATCACCATAGAGAAAGATTTATATACATAAGGGTGAGTGGGATTTACAAGAAGGTTGGGATAGACCACATAATTATGAGCAAGGTAGAGTGAACACCAAGATTGATAATCTCATTATGGAGGATCATGGTTTACAACAACATGTTTTCTCTATAGTAGTGGATCATTTCATCAATGTCTTTTTGGATAATTTTTCTATATTACCTCCTAAGAAAGAGGTAGAGTTTACAATTGAACTTGTTCTTGGAGTATAAGAGCCCAAATATTATTTTTCAGGCATGTCTTTATTTTCTTGTCATTTTTGAGGAAATGAGGAATTTCTAGAATTTTTTGAATTTCATGCTATATAATCTGTTACCGTGGGTACCCGTGTGTTGTCCATGTAACAACCACACAGACACGGCCATGTGTGGTGACCTGGAGACCACCTAATGTGGAGTACAGAAAACTCTTGTACACATAGTGTACATAAAAAGTATATGTCGTGTATTTTGTTTTATTTTTCATTTAACATACTAGGGTCACGCAAAATTTCCTTAATACCCTAATTCTAGGATTGGTTCATCAGAGAGAACTCATACGGCCACAAATCATCCTCGAGCCGCCAATCGAGCATCTGTTCTCTGAATCGACGGCAGTAGATTGTTTTGGGATCGCCTCGATATGATATTCCTTCTCCTAGAGCATCATTTCCCAATTTATCCTCTTTCAAGAGAAATCGTCGATTGAGCGTTCTTGATTTTTTTGTCTATCTATGGAGTTATTTGGTGATTTTGGGCTTGAGGTTCACACAATGATCTTGTAATACTAATGTCAGTGGTTTGTGCCTTTCTGATGAAAGTCATTGTGTAATATGTGCAATTTTGTCCAATACATTTGAATGTGGTATTGCATGCTTACCGTTTAAACCCTGTTAATTTCCTTTTATATCAGTATGTGTGAGTAGAGTTTAATATGATGTGAATATTTTTTTTTGATATGCTTTGGATGTGTTTTCCCCACATGTTCTATTTATGACTGTTGGGTCCGGTTTACCCTGAAAGGCTTCCTCGATGTTTTCCCATGACTAATATAGTAGGATGGAGTGATTATTTTATCTAACATGCTTGATATGCTGTAGATTGTTTATCCAAGTAGTTCTTGAGGACTACTTTGGTCGTGGTGCATTTCTATACTTGTTATACTTACACAGGGCTGTAAGATCCTGGTGTAGTAGACTATAAGATGAGTTGATCGAGTGAGATACCTCAAAGAGTCTTTAACCACTTTAGACTATAATGGGAATTGACCATGTCAGCTTCCAGAAATAGTCTTTTACAACTTTTGACAATACGGGGAATTGACCAAGTGATCTTCCTTAGATGGTCTTTAACCACATTTGACTATAAGGGGAATTGACCATGTGAGCATCCTCAGAGAGTCTTTAATCACTTTTGATTATAAGGGGAATTGACTGTGGGTGCTTCCTCAGATAGTCTTTATTATATCATTATGACTGAACCTGAGGGGATATACTATGTGTTCTTCCAAGATGGTTACCTTCTTTGATTAGCCGCTTAATTGATTATGTGGTGTTTGAATGCTTTGAAATTGTACAAACGTTTAATGTTGATTACTTCCTTGTTTACTGCTACTTAGCTTATTACCTTCCATATATATTCAACAACTCTTTAGCATAGATCTCGTGGTGGTTGCCTACTGGGATTTATTCTCACACCCTGTTTAATACTGCTTTTGGGCCCAAATAGATTATATAATTTATGTATAGATAAGGTAAACTTCCCTTATACTTTAGGTACTTGATTTTTGTGGAAGAGGAGAGCATGGGACCAAGCTATGGCTTGCGATGCTGAGGAGTTATTTACCTTGATTAATTTTGTAATTGGTTTAGTATAGTTGTATTTCAACATTGTGTTTTGTTTGGCTATTTTCATAGCAATATTTACTATTCATAATTCATATATATATGTTCGCTCTAGGTTATTTGTAAAACCCCATGATTTCATAGTATGTTATTTTTCAATGTAATTCAATAACTTGCACTACACAGAACACTGAGTTCAAGCGCACCATGACTTACCAAACTAGTCGTTCAAAATCAGTTATGAATAGTATTAATTGAATATTTAATTTTTTATAATCCTTATAATTTTATAATAAATATTATGAGACATAATATAAGAAAAAATTAATTTTTTTAGATAAAAGAATTATTTTTTAAAAATGAAATTTTTCCGCCTTTTAAAGGCGAACCATTTTTAAATCCAATATTAGAAACTTGTATATATTAAATTTGAAAAAATATACTTCTTCTTTAGAATTGGGACCTAAATATTTAGTTTTAACAAATTTTTGGTTTTTTTTAGATAAATTTCGTATTTAGGTGAATAGTGAAAAATACAAAATTTGAACTAAAAACTACTTTTTAATCAAAATAATTTATATTGTTCCCATATAAATATGAATTGTTTGGAAGTATAATTAGATTATATTTTTACCATTTAATCCAATTCTGGTCATTGTAATTAATTTCACTTTGAAAATAGACATAAACATGTTTCAATTGTTTGGTAGTTATTATTTCATAATAATATGCTTTTTGGTTATGACAACGTTAATTATTTTTAGATTAATAAATGAAGATTTAAATTTATTTAATTTCTTAAAATATACTTCATTTTTTAATTAATAATATAAAAAATATCTTTGGGTTAATTTTTGGTATGTTTCTGAAAACATTCAAATTTTTATGAATTGTGAAAAACACTGTGTTATTGGTTAAAACCGACTTTTCATTTAAATAATTATTTATTTTATTTAAATTTATTTTAGGTCAAAATAGAAATATATTACTTATATATGTTCAATGTAATTTTTTGATGTCATTTTGTAATAATATTAGATATATAGAATTTTATTTCACTTTTCACCATCTTTTACCCACCTCTTAAGAGAATTTGAAAATTCACATAAAATTTAATTTTACCACTTCTATGAATTTAATTTCAAAAATTTTAGACACACGGTTGATATCATAAGGTAAAATGTGGTTCAATAACGTAAAATAATTTTTGGTGAATAGTAACTTTTGACTTTTATTTACCACGGTTAAAAATAAATAGGGTAATTAAGGGTAAAAACAATATTATTATTACCCTAACACATGCACTAATTCTATTGGATAAGTGTAATTAGACCAAAAACATCTTTTGTAATAAAATATGATCATTTATGTTAACTTGGATTAGATTAGAATATTTATTATTAATTAATTCAAAGAATAGTTAAAAGTATTAAATTCAACGTTTAATAACTGAACCATTTTTAATATTTGGTTAAACATATGTTCAATTTGATGATAAATATTCATTAGAAACCTAAAATAATAAAATACATAATGGTATTTTATTTATAATTTTTAGGCATTAAATAATTTAATTTATTTATCACCCAATGATAATTAAATAATTACCATATTAATGAAATATTAAAATATTTGATTTTATAAATATCCAAATAAATGTAATATGAGACTTTTTATAAATCCCGCTAATAATATTAGTTAAAATAACATGTTAGGGTTGATTAAGTAAATTTTTTTCCAAGTAATAATTCTGTTATGAATTTAACAAATACAAAATAGAAAATAGTGTCAAAATTTACATAAAAGTTATTTTAAAACAAATATTATATTATTAATTGATATAATCTTCCTAAAAATCTATGGTTCACCCAATGGTCTTAAATAATATAATATATGTAATTATTGAAACAATTTTGTTTCTCTTGGATGCTTATTGTATGTTTTTAAACCATATAGTGTACGAATACAAGAAGACACTGTAAAAGATAAATTATTTAACTTAGAGTTGAATCTAAAAGTTAAGGTTAAAATGGTAACCTAAAATAGTGTAAAACCTATTGGTTGACAATATTTAGACCCATCACCAATTTTGATTACAAATAAATCAATTTGGAGCCATTATAAACCTAATTTTATTTTATTATAAAATAATATTTCAATCTTTTTCTATGGTGCCCCTCACCACTCTTATAAAAGGGTACTTCCCCTTCTCTAAAATTCTCAACTTAAAATCAATTTATCTCATCCAATCCTTACCCAAATATCCTCCCATCTATCCTAAATTAATCTTAGATTTCATCCATTGGTCATAAATCCAACATAAGTCAAATCAAAATGAAGATCCCGAATAAGAGGAGGTTAAACATACCCTCGACCAATGGAAAGTGCAAGGTAAGGGTTAATTCCTCAATCTAAATATTAATCAAGATTTTTTATGAGTAGTTTTTTCCTGGTAAATATTTAATATCTATCTCCATGTTTCATAAAAGAATTTTCAATGGGATTTTTTATAAGGGACACATTTTCTAATATATCATTTTAAATTTTTAAAGATTTATTCTTATAAACCTTTTTCATTAATGTCCATGTTTTTAAAATGGTTTTAAGGAATTATTTATATGAAAATGAATTTTTTAACATTTGAATTCCTTTATAATGTTTCAAATTTATTTGGGACTAATTTATTAAAAACTATCTTTTAAATTATTTCCATTATAAATTATTTCACTTTTAAATGATTTCATGAAAAATAGATATTTCTCTCAAGGATTTTTACTGATCATTTTTAACTATGTCAGCATCCTTTAGAGGATATTATTCTTGATCTAGGTTGATTAATTATGATAAAAATCATCCATATTTTATTTAAGTATTTGAGATATGTTTGACTGTGGATGAGTTATTTTTATGACATTAATGGTTTATGTTTAAAGTATTGAAATTTCGTATGCTAGTTTTAATACGAATGTTTATGTTATATTTAAACTTTTCATAAGATGAACGTATTAGAATATTATGTTCCATGTTGGGTACCAGTAAATGTAAGCCCTTCGGGTTGGGGTCCGGTTGAAGCAGAAACTCCAATGATGGAGTCCGGTTACAGAGGATCTCCAGGTTGGATTCTAGTTAAAGAGTCTCTACGGGTTGGAGTCTGGTTATAGAGGATCTCCAGTTTGGTGTCCTTTTACAGAGGCTCTCCGGTTTAGGGTTAGTAAATGATATCCCTTGAGTCCTGGCACGAGGCCTTGACACATATATTAAAGATCGGCATTATGCATTACCTAATTATAAAATTAGTTATTACATGTGATTATTCGACTAGTAGAATATCCATGTTCATGTTTATATGGTAATGTTTGATTTATTTTCGCCATATTATGTAAATGTTTCTTTTTGAAAGGATATTGTGTTTATGACACGTCTTACATTAAAAGTTTATATCTTATGCAAAATTATTTACCCTTACTGGGTATCTGAGCTCACCCCTTTCTTATGTTTTATTTTCCCAGGATATGATGAAGTTAGTTATGAGGTAATTTCATGCATAATCTAGGAGGAATGGACATTTCCAATGGAATTAATTAATATTTTTTCTTTTCAAATTGTAATGTTGAAATTCATATATGTAATTTATTTTCCAAGACTACTAAACAGATCGGTCCTTGAGGACATGATTCCTTTTAATCATGCCAATGTATTAAAATAATGCACCAACTTTGGGTATCTGGGTTTGGGGTGTTACAGTTGGTATCAGATTAATTTTAGTACAATCCTTGGAAACTAGATTTAGATAAACTCTGTTTAGAGCACATTATCCAAAGATTGAAATTGAGAATTAGTATAGAAGAAAATCCTAGAATTTTTGTACTGTAGAGATATTGTGAGTTTTCCAAGATATAAATCAATGTCTGGATACGAGTAGGTAGAGGCGGCTCTGGCACATATGTACCTAGGGGTAAAACCCAAAAACACTTCATTGAGCTAGGCTCGAATGGTAATGGGTATACGACAACGGGCCTTGCTGCACTCATGGTTACAACATTCCCTAGGGATATGCTTAGGACAATTATCGTTTTCTTTACAAACCACTATGAAGGGATTATGGGTATATACTTTACCAAAGAATTTTTATTATTATAATGGATTATATCTGTGAAGTATTCAATTTATGTTAACTATTTTACAAGTCTGTATTACACATTATGATTCATAAACTAACCTAGTGTATGACATTGTTTCGAAATGCTGGCGAGTAGATGGAATGAGTCCTCCAGCAATACACATGATCTAAAGAGTAAGAAGGATCATATATTTCACTATTTTAAGACACTATTTAGAAAGAAAATAGTCTCCCATGTATTATTGTCATATGTAGAAATAATATCATCTGTTAATAAAAGAAATATTTTTGATGAATAGTAACTTTTGACTTTTATTTACCACTATTAAAAGTAAATAGTGTAAGTAAGGGTAAAAATGTAATTATTATTACCCTAACACTTGTCTTAATTCTATTGGATAAGTATAATTTGACCACAAACATCCTTAGGAATAAAATATGATCCTTTACGTCCACTTCGATTAGATTAGAACATTTATTATTATTTACATCAAAATAGAGTTAAAAGTGATAAATCCAATGTTTTATAACTAAACCATTTTTAATATAGGGGTACACATATGATAAATTCAATATAAATATTCCTTAGAAAGATAAAAATATATCATATATAATCATATTTTATTTATAATATTTAGAAATTAAATAATGTAATTTATTAATGACCCAATGAGGATAAAATAATAACCTTATTAATGAAATATTAAAATAATTGATATAATAAATAATCAACTAAATGTAATTTGATACTTTTTATGAATTCCTGTAATTTTCTAGGCTAATATAACAATTTAGGGTTGATTAAATGATTTTTATTGAACTAATAATTCTCTTATGAATTAAAAAAACAAAATATCACATAGTGTCAAAATTGACATAAAATAATTTTTTAATCCAAAATTATATTATTAATTGATATTCTATTCCTAAAAATCTATGGTTCAGTAAAAACTATTAAATAATATTATATATGTCATTAATGAACCACATGAGTTTCTCTTGGATGTTCATTGTATGTTTTTTAACCAAATAGTTTAAGAATAAAAGAATTCATGGTAAAAGATAAATTAATTAACATAGAGTTGAATCTAAATTATAAGGTTAAAATGGAAACCTAAACATGTCTAAAACCTACTTTTTGAGGGGATTTAGATACATCCCCCCTTTATATTCTATTTTTATCAATTTTGAGCCATTATAAACCGAATTTTTTTTATTATAACAAAATATTTCAATCTATTAATAAGGTGCCCCTCACCTCTCTTATAAAAGGGAACTTCCCCTTATCTCAAATTCACACCTTCAATGACATTTGGCCCATACAACCCCTACCCAAATATCCTCTAGACTATCCTAACTTCATCCTAGAGACCTTGTTTTGGTCATAAATCCATCTTAATGAGCCCTTTTGATCAAATCAAAAGGATTAACCCGAAGAAGAGGAGGTTAAACGTACCCTCGACTAAAGGAAAGTGCACAGTAGTGGTTAATTATTCAATCAAATTATTATTTGATATTTTTTATGTGTATTTTTTTACTACAACATATTTATTATCCACTTCCATGTTTAAAATAATAATTTTCAAAGGGATTATTTTTAAGCGGCTTTTATACTAAAACATCATTTTAAATGATTTAAATATTTTTTCTTCTAAACCATTCTCATTAATGTCCATGTTTTTAAAATGGTTTTGAGGATTTATTTATATGGACATGAAAATTTTAAAATGTTAATTTATTTAAATAGTTTCAAAGTGGTATGGGAGAGTTTTATTCAAAACTATATTTTAAATGTCTTCATTTAATAATTATGTTACTTTTCAATGATTTCATGAAAAAGGAATATTTCTCTCCATGATTTATACTATTCATTTTAAACTTTGTCAACATAATTTACGGGATATTATTCTTGATCTAGGATGATTTATTATGATAATTATCTTCCATATTTTATTTAATGTTTTGTGATAAGTTTGACTATGGATGAGTTATTTTTATTCCATTCATGATTTATTGTTAAAGTATTGACATTCCGTATGCAAGTTTTAATACGAATGTTTATGTTATATTTTAATCTTTTCTTAAGATGAATGTACTGGACTAGTGTGTTCCAGGTTAGGTACCCAAAAAAGTATGTTCTCCAGGTTGGGTTCTAGTTATGGCATTCCCTTTGGGTTGGAGTTCAGTTACAGAGGCTCTCTAGGTTGGATTCCAGTTACAGAGGCTCTCCAGATTAGAGTCCAATCACAGTGGATCTTCGAGATGGAGTCCGGTTATAGAGGCTCTCCAGGTTGTAGTCCGGTTATATAGGATATCAAGGTTGGGTTGTGGATACAGTTAGCCCCTTGGTCCTAACATGAGACCTTGACACAGAAATTAAATTCCAACATAATGCATTCCCTCATTATGAAATTATTTAATACAATTGATTATTTGAGTAGTAAAATATCCATATGCATTTTTATAAGGTATTGTTTGATTTATATTAGTCCTATTATGTTCATGTTTATGTTTGAAAGAATTTTGTTTTTATTACACATCTTGTAGAAAAATATTATAGCTTCTGAAAAATTATTTACCCTTACCGAGCATCTGATCTCACCCCTTTATTATGATTTTTTCTCCATGATATAAAGAAGTTAGTTATGATTGACTTGCAGGCATAATATACGAGGCTTGAAAAATTCTAATGGAATAAATTACTGTTGTTTTTATTCATGTGTAAAGTTGAACATCATGTATATAATATATTTTCCAATAATAATAAAATGATCATTCCTTCAGGACTTGATTCCTTATAATCACAACAATGTATTAAAATAATGCACCGACTCTAGGGGACTCAGGTTGGGGTGTTAAATTATTATTTCCAGTCTTCTGTTGTTTACTTTTTTATGGATTAATACTGCTTCCTCTATTTTATATTTGATTTAATTCCACGATGTTACTCCACCAATGAGGGTATAAATTCCCTAATATCACACCCTTGATCCTCATTGCTTGTCGGTAGCCTATGGTGTTAGGGAAAATTCACTTGAGGCCATGTGACCAACTGGGTACGGGGTGTCATTGGGATAAATCCAGAACTAGGAAATTACAATGTGGTATTAGAGGGATTATTTTCTATTAACATAATATTTGGAGAAAAAAAACATGGATAAGAAATAATAAGTACTTGGTAATAAGTTGTGCCCAGTAGTATCTAACTCGTGTACAGGGAACAACCAATCTACCTCATTTAATGAAACTTTTCTGGTTTTGCAATTACTATAGTTGATTTGATTTCCCCTTCAGTGATAATTTTTTTTGTGTTGTTATTGTTGATGTTGTCGATGTTCAATTTCTGTTGCAACCTGAAGAGATGAGGGTATTCCATCACTTGCATCATATAATCACTTGATAGAAATCACATTTCATTCATACATTCTAGGCCATTTAGGATGCATTAGTGAATGCATGTTGTTGTGATAGATTTTGTGCTAGATATTTATGCTGTTGTAATAGATTCCTTGATTGAATACCTTCTGTTTTATTGGGTATTGATTTGTGGAGTTTTTTCTTGAATGAATGCCAAACATTGGTTCTTGAGGTGTTATGGGCCATCATGGACTAGAATTTGGTGGATAATTTCATTGTTCTTGCTTCTTATAACATGTATATGGTGCCAAGATTCAATTTTTGGAGTGGGCGGGCCATCATGGATCGGAATTTGGGACTTTGGTGTTCGTATTAGTATTTATTGGGTTTTAGAGTAGTTTTTGATGCTTATCATCTAGAAAAACCCAGAATGAACGCCATGTAGTTTTAAAAACACGTCATGTGTTGTTCTATTTGGGAAGAAACTATTTTTCTTAAGTAAACGCCATGTACCCTATGTATACACCATGTATTCTCAAACCACCTTTTAGGCCATGTAGGCAGATACACATGTTAGGGAAATCATTGTGGGAACACGCCGTGTACTGCTTGTACACACCATATTGTGTTGACCCAATGTCCTCCCGTGTGACTAATGACACAGACAGATAAATTCTTAATCTATACAAGCCGTGTCAGTTTTGAACATGCCATGTAGTGTGATCCTGAAATCCATCAATGTAATAAACAACACGGGTCGTTGAAATCCTCCATATACACATCGTGTCTGGTTGGAACAGGTCGTGTATAGTCAGCCATGTAATCGACCATATAGGTAACAACAAGGGTTGGTGATGTCCACCTAGTACACACTATGTCTGTCAATAACACACTATATAGCTTCTTTCTAAGGAGAGTCGTGTGTTTTATCCATGTAAGATAACTCATCCCGGGGAAATGGAATTATGTACACGCCATGTAGTGGACATACATGCCGTGTATCATTGTTTTTTATAACATTAATGATTTCTCTCTTCGGTTTCAATAATATTCTTATAGATTTCAGTCCATGATAATCTTGATCTAGGGTGTGCTATTGACCATGCAGAGTCTTTCCACTGAGACATCCTATGGTTGTCCTCCAGTTACATGGTAACGATCAGACACCTGACATGGTTGATCGAGGACTTCCAGTAGATCCTCCAATTGTGCCATTCGTGGCACCGATAGTTATACCTGACATAGGTGCCAATGCGCAGTTCAGGGAAGCATTCTGAGGATGATGCAGATCTTCCAGGGAGCATTGCCTCCTACCCCGTCGATGAAAGATTTGACGTGGGTCTTTTTCCAACAACATCCTCCCACTTTCTCATGGGATAGAGGACCCTAGGCTGCAGAGTCATGTCTAGAAGAAATGATGGTTATATTAAATCATATAGATATACCTCAATGGTGTAGGTTCATGATCGCATCCTACTTGATTTGAGACTCCACCAAGAGGAGGTGAGATGTGGTCTCATAGGTGCAACACCAACATAATATGGCTTTGGGTGAGTTTCAGTGCACCTTCTATGAATTTTTCTTTCCGGAGACCTTGAGTTCCGATCGTTCCTAAGAGTTCATGACTATAGAGTAAGGTACACTTTCTGTTATGGAGTATTCTTCTCACTTCACCAAGCTACATATATTTACACCATTTCTATGGGCAGATGAGTTGTTCCTTGCACGAAAGATTGAGGATGGTCTGAGGCAGGTAATCCGATCCTAGGTGAACAACATCATGTTGACTTTTATATCCTCTATATTCAACTAGGAACTAATAACAGAGCATATTCTAAGGGATTCTTGATCTGTGGGCCATGAAGGTTCAACTTCCAGGGTTAGTTCTTCTCCTGCATCTAGTAGGAACCGCCGTTGGGAGACTCCACATGGAGATCAGAGTAGGCGGGATGCATCTTCCTGTATCTTGGTGGTGTGATACCAATGTTGAAATAGTGGGAATACATTTTCACATTGCATTTGATACCTCATGGAGTGTCTATCTTGTTTAATGATGGTGCATCATCAGCTATTCTGTTTGACCTTCCCACCCAAAAGTGGTGAAAAGGGTTCTTCTATGACTCCTCGTTCTGGGGAAAGAGCACCAGTTTCTCATCAGTTAGGGAACTAGAGTTCTTTTGGCCATTCATGCCAAGGTGTAGGACATGTTTGTAGTAGTCAGTCACTAGTCTTGTAGTGAAAATATGGTGGATCAGCACAGAGTGGTCAGGCAGGGTCACAAGGCTGCGATGTAGGACATACTTTTTCAGTGGAGCTGACCCAACAGGAGAAAGATGTCAGACCCTCTACATTTTAAGGTATGATCCTAGTTTCTTTAGTTTTATCTTCTTCTCTTTTCGATATTGGGGTTTCCTAAAGATTTATATATGATGCTATAATGGAGATTCTTTTTCTCTGTATCATTAATTGGGTTGATGCCTTGACGTTGGAAAAATCGTTGGGGACATGAACGACTGGTGTATGTTAGTGCAAGGAGAGCCCTCTTGAGGTTGGTGGGTGTCACTTCTTATGGGACCTTTATGTCCTAGAGATGATAGGCTATGATTTCATTCTTTTAATGTCTTGGTTAGTTCCCCTCCAAGCAGTTAGTGGTTGCTATCTACGTATGGCGAGGTTCACATCACCATATTGAAAATCGTTTCCTCATAAGGGAGAATGGGATGTCCAAGAGAGCAGAGCAGGACCCAAGCATCATGGGTTGGGAGGAGTTACATCCCATATTTCCAGTTTGTATTTGGATGACCAGGAGACTTCACAATTATACATTCCTCATGTGTTGGATCATTTCATGGATGTCTTCCTAAAGGAATTTTTAGGTTTTATTTCAGAGCGAGAGTTAGACTTTTCTGTCTAGCTTGTCCCAGGTGAAGCATCGATGTCCATTTCTCTTTATAGGATGGGTACACCAAAGCAAAAGGAGCTGATGAAGATGTTGGAGGGGACATGGACAATGGGATTCATCCGACCCAGTACTTCTTCATGGGGTTCGCATATCCTGTTCGCAAATAAAGACAACGATACCCTCATGATTTGTGTAGATTATCATATGCTGAACCAGTTGACGGTCAATAACTGATATCCTTTTCCAAGGATTGATGATATCTTTGACCAGGTTAAAGGATCTCGGGTGTTCTTGATGATTTACTTGAGATCTGTTTATCATCAGTTGCATGTTAGACCATCTGATATACCACTCACAGATTTCCGGAATAGGGATGGCCTATTTGATTATGTGGTTATGTGGTTCAGTCTCACGAACGTGCCTGTAGTCTTCATGGAACTAATGAACTGAGTGTTCAATCCATACATGGATTATTTCGTGGTAGTCTTCATGGATGATATCTTGGTGTACTATCACACTCGACGTGACCATGCCACACATCTTGATATCATTTTGAGTACACTGAGAGTGCATCCGTTATATGCTTAGATCTCAAAATGCCACTTTTGGATGGACCAGTTTCACTTCTTGGGTCATGATATCTCAGAGACAAGAGTATCAGTAGACTTAGAGAATGTGATAGTAATAGTTTTTATGGGAAACTGAAGAACATCTTTGCGGTTCAGATTTTTCTAGGGCTAGATGGATACTACAAACATTTCATACAGGACATTTCACACGTAGCAGAACAACTGACAAGTCTGACTAAGAAGGGTGTGATGTTCTTGCCGTCACATTCTTGTGAGTCAGCCTTTCAGGAGAAGAAATAGGTGTAGACTTCAGCACTGGTACTTGTATTTCTAGAGTTGGGAAAGAGATAAAATATTTATTGTGATGATTTTGGAATCGAGATATGAGCAGTGCTAATGTAGGGAGAAGGATTCGTTTCATACTAGTCTCACCAGTTTAGTCCACATGAGAGGAATTACCCGACGCATGATCTCGAGTTGGCTATTGTTGTTCGTGCCTTGCACTAATAGAGGAATTGTCTTCTGGGAGATCATTTTTTTGTTTTCATGGACTACAATAGTCTATGTTTTATTTTCACTCAGCGTGACTTTAATTTGAGAGAGTGAAGGTGGGTTGAGTACCTTTTTTATATTGACATTGAACTTTAATACACACCAGGGAAAGGCAATGCAGTTGATGATGCTATGAGTAGGAGGACTCAGATACAGGTAGTTCAGGAGTCCAGCAGTGACTGGCAGCTTATGGCTATGTTCACTGAGATGCATTTGGAGGTGCACGATAGGCAGGGGCAGAGTTTTCTTTCTTCTATAGTTGTTACCTCTACTCTTCTAGATCGAGTGAGAATGAGGAATCTATAAAATTCTGATGTCCTGGTATTATAGAAAAGTGTGAAAGGAGAGGACCCAATTTTTTTGGTGGACCATAGGCAAGGATCGGATCATGCATTTCCGTGGGCACGTATGGGTGTCAGAAGACATATGATAGGAGCTGTTGCGAGTCTTTCACTCCTCAGTTTGGGCAGTTCATCCTGGTGTCACCAAGACATATCATGATATGAAAAACTTGTATTGGTGGCAAGGTATAAAGAGAGATGTTGTTGATTTTGTTATGAGGTGTTCCACCAGTTAGTAGGTGAAGGAGGAGCATCAGTGACCAGCATGGATTTTTCCGTAGTTACACATTCCCGAGTGGAAGTGGAATGATGTTGTGATGGATTTCATGAAAGGTTTGCTGAGGTCGCCTTGAGGGAATGATGCTATTTGGGTTGTCATTGATAGACTCATGAAGGATGATCAATTTTTTCCAATCAAGGAGACCTTCAGTTTTGATGACCTAGAAAGGTTGAACATAAAAGAGATTGTATGTTTTCATGGAGTTCCACACTCCATTGATTCAGATGGGGAAGAACATTTAACATCTCGATTCAGTCAGGGTTTGCAGAAGGCATCGGGTACACAAGTTCTTTCGTGTACAACTTTCCATCCCTAGACAGATAGTTAGTCTGAGCATATGATTTTGGTGTAAGTGGATATGATTCAAAAATGAATATTTTATTTTGGAGGGTCTTGGGAGATGAAAATACCACTTGTGGAGTTTTCTTACAATAGAAGTTTTCAAGAAACTATTCAGATGGAACCTTATGAGGCTTTGTACAATAGGCCATGTCGATCATCCTTATGCTGGCTAGAGGCTAGAGAGCAAGCTATACTAGGATCTCGTCTGGTACAAGAGACCACAAAGTAGATAAAGTTGATTCAGAAGAGGATGGATACTGTATAGTCACAATAGAAGTATTATGCTGATCAGTGTAGATTACCTCTGGAGTTTGAGGTCAGGGATTAGGTATTCCTATGTGTCACACCGAGGATGGGACATAGAAGGATTTGGTGACAGGGGAAGTTTTCTCGAAGGTACGTCAGGGTATTTGAGATGTTGGAGAGAGTTGGACCGGTTTCCTATCGGCTGCAGTTACTTATGAGGTATCGGGAAATGCATGAAATCTTCCACGTTTTCCAGCATTGATGTTACTTCTCAGACTCGTCTCATGTCTTCCAACCCGAGGAGGTTGAGTTGGATGTGGATTCATCATTTGAGGAGCTTCCTATCCAAATTGTCGATCGAAGTACAAAGGCTCACTATGGCTGGTTAGTTCATCTGGTATGAGTGCTATGGAAGCATGGGTGGGTATAGGACGCGACCTGGGAGAGGGAGTATAAGGCCTCGACCTTAAACCTTACTCAATATTGAATTAAATGAATAATTCACATTGAGGAACTTTACAGGTTTAGAGTTTTAGAGAATTAAGACATAACTATTAAATCTCAAAATATTACCAAGTAGAAACTTCTACTAAGTTTCCATAAAATAAAAAACTCTTAAAAAGAAACATGTATAGTTCCATGTTTTATGTAGCCTGTCTTTCCTTTGTTACCGTCCTTGACACTATTCATCTTTAAGTCCTATGTAAAACATTTCAAAAACTTGGGATGAGCATAAAAATCTCTGTAACTGATACACAAAGAAGGAAAACTATTAGTTTCTCAAAACAACAAGTAAACCATGAATTCTTTATCAAAGTAATAATTTTCACCTTTATAAAGTAGTATAAACTCTTCAATGAATAAAATATCATTACATACCATTTTGTAACAAAACGATTACCATAAAACCCATATAGGAAAAACACATAACATATAAAGGTAACTTGGGACATAAAAATACTTAAATGGAATAACCATATGGTCGACTTCCACACATACTTAATGGAATAGCCATATGGCCGACTTCCGTACCCAATTCATTGGAGGTTATAACGCAACAACTCGTCCTGGTATTCACGGCACCACCTGTCATATGGTTTATCACGTAACCACCCATAAAATGTCCAAGTACCATCATTACACATAAAATATTGAAAATATAATGATTTCAATAACAAAATTTTATTTTCAATCACAATAAGTAATTCCAAGATATTGAATTAATCAATCCATTTTCAAAAACCATTTAAAAGATATTTTTGAATCAAAGTGTCCCATTCCACTTTGAAGATTTTAATGGAATTACAAATTTAAAACATTAATGTCCATATAAATAAATACTAAAAACCATTTTGAAATCATGGTCATTAAAGATAATGATTTATTATAATAAATCTTTAAAACAATTAAAACAATTTTTTTTGTTAAAGAGTTTTTAACAAAATGAGAGACTCTTGAATACAAATAATTGCTGAATAACATTTAATCCGAACTTTATAATATCATTAGAATAAAAGGGTTCATGATATAATATGTCAAAGGTCAGTATACACACCATATAAGAGTGAATTGGTTCATAACAACAATGAAGTCTCAATGGAAATGTAAATTGAGATGGAATCCATTATAAAGATGGTATCCTTGAATTGAGGATAAATCTATCACATAATTATGTGTGAGAAATAAACATACACCCAATATAAGTGGATATTAAGTGTGAAACAATCAGCGGTCATTCACACATATTCATAGGATGACATGTTCAAGAAGTACAAGTTTAACCCAAAGAAATAGAAATTTGGTTATGATTTTCCCTTGTAAAAATTCGACATCCTTACGGCGTCACTTCAAAATTCAGAAAATTAATCAATGAGAGAGAGAATGGAATCTCATAACATGGACATAAAATTTACATCAATAAGGATATATTATAACATATCCCAACATAATAATATGTAAATTAAAAGACATAACAAAATAAGTCTTTTAAAAAGAGGAGGGTGAATTGTCCCCTTACTGAGTTGGGTAACATTTGAAACGTACAACCCATGGAAGAAGGGTCATACGATGAAGATGTAAATACCCATTAATGAAATTATACTACACAAAGTGTATAATAATGGGCCGTACATACACCACTCAATGTAAATAGTGGGAAACGTAGCATAAATGTCACGGGAATAAAAGTGAGATGAAAAATCCCTTACGAAAACTCGACAGCCTAACA
Source organism: Viscum album (assembly GCA_963277665.1). NCBI lineage: Eukaryota > Viridiplantae > Streptophyta > Magnoliopsida > Santalales > Viscaceae > Viscum > Viscum album. Next base: position 1,821,180,387 of record OY728125.1, read on the forward strand.
GCGCCACATAAATCATCCAAAAATGGATTTATGAGATCAAATATGGTCTCTCATAATATGACCATAAAAATTACAGTATGAGGAATATAAAATAACATCCCCAAACATAAGAAAGATGAGCTTAAAATAAATGACATAAAAGAAAGTACTTAAAAAGAAAGAGAGAGGTTGGATCCCTTACCTCAAGTCTGACTTGTCTTGTTTGTTTCTTTATATTCCTGAATATTAAACATTGGTCAATTCATAATTTCATAAGGAACTATTTTAAAAATTATTATTCAGTTCATATCACATATTATAATGTTATAATAATTGGTTAATAATGCGAGTTCATAACAGACGTTTTTGTCGACGTTTGGTACATGAGTCAAAAATGAACTTGTTTGAAAATGATTCTCCATTTAGTTATTAGTAAATAATCTCCAGAATAGTATTAATGATTTAAATATCTTATATATCCAATAAATAATCATTTTATAATACTCCATAACATTTTGAGATAAAAAGAAATGAAATGCACTGTTTATGGAGACGGTAGGCCGTACGTACGCATGAAAGCTACTTCCCTTTCTTTGTCATATTAATGGAAAAAATAATTGATATATATATATATATATTATAATTAAAATATTATATATATGTTATATAGGTCACATATGTTCATTAATTTCATTCTTTATACATTCCATGTATTGCAGGAACGATTCACATTACTTGAGGGGGCGGTATCCACACTTCCTCGTATGAAAGTATCACATTTTCACAACATGAAAAGCTTAAAGGAATGTTTTGAATATAAAATTCAGAAGCATATAGAAAACATAAAAACCATATATATCATATATAAAATATAGTGACATCATAATGGCCACCATTAAAGGTGATAAAAGAAGATTGAACAATCATCGTTTTGTGAGGTAGTAATTCGCCATCCACAGAAACAGTATGTTCTTTAACCATTAGACGAAGGTGTGTGTAAGTGTATCTCGAATCCTTCACATAAAAACATCCTATTATATTTAAAATACTGGTTTTGTTACAAAAAAAAGTAATAAAAAGAGTTTAGGGGGTTGGAGAAGCAAAATAAAACAAAAGAACACAAGGGAAGACACTACCTTTAAATCGGGTAACTCTCTTTGATTTGAGCTCAAAGGCTTCCTTGGAAATGATTCTGCCCAAAGTGATGCTTCAATGATGAAGAAAGGGATGTGGAGAGATGAAATGGGCAGGGGTTGGCCGAGCCAATGGCTTGAGAGGAGTGGGTAAGGTGGTAGAGGTGGGGGCCTTTTATAAGAGGAGAGGAGGGGCACTCTTGGAAAATTATAAAAGGTTACATTATTATAAAATGATTTTCGGATAAAAAAGGTCCCCCAAGGATATAATTAAAGGATAAGGTGATAGGGGTTTGAAATACACCCATCCCATAGGATTGTGACAAGTGCAGGTCTTATATTTTACATTATCTTTTCATTTTATTTAAATCGTTAAATAATGAGGTAATCACTGCATCATCATGGTGTCATAAATAGTTTAATTTATTTAGTGTCTAAAAATTAAAAAAAAATATCATGATGTATTAATTCTTTTTATCTTTCTAATTAATATTTATAGTCAAAAATATGACTTGTATAACCCCATTTAAATTTTTTTTTAGTAAAACAACACATGTTTGTGACATTTTAATTTTAACTTTGGTATTAATGTCATTTTCCAACCAAAGTGGCTCCATGGGGTCCCCAAGTTGACCCATGGATTTTCATGGTCTGCCATGACTTATCCAGTGAGGGTAGGACATGTGTCTAGGTCATTTCATATTATTAAAACATTATTTTTACCTTAAACTACACTAATTACCTATAATCGCGATTAAAACATAATAGTTACTATTCACGAAAAAATTATTTTAATCCCATTGAACCAAATTTTACTTCATAATAACAACCATGTATGTCGGATTTTTGAAATTCAGAACACAGAGGTGGTAAAATTTCATTTAAATGAAAAATCAGTTTTTTAAGTACCACTTAGTGGTTTCACTATTCATCCAAAATTGAAGTTTTCCAGAAAAATACCAAAAATTCACCCTAAGATATATTTGATATTCCGAATTCAAAAATGATGTCTATTTTAAAAAATTCAAAACATATAAGATACATTAATTAATTTAATAACTAATTCCCACTATCAGAGAAAATAGCGTGTTTTTATGAAACAATAAGTATCAAAAGATTGACACTAGTTTAAGTCCAATTTCAAGATAAAATTAATTCCAACGACCACTATTGGATTAAATGGTAAAAATATATTCTAATTTCACTTTAAAATCAATTAAAAAGATAATCTAATCATATAAATAAATTATATTAAAAAGAGGTTTTAAATTAAAATACAATATTTTTCACTATTCATTAAAAAACTGAACTTTTTTGGAAAAATACCAAAAATTTACACAATGTAAATTTTGATGTCCTGATTCTCAAGATAAATTTTATTTTGTCAAATATAACACATAAAATTGTCAAAAAGTGGATTTAAAAGAGGTTCATCATCAAAATGCGGTTAATCGACCTTTTAAAGAATATTAGAATGTTTATTCTTAAAATTGGATTCATTCGCATTTTTAATCCTCTAACATATAATGTAAAAAGTAAAAATACATGTCAAAAAATAGAATCATTTTTTAGTTAGTTCTGTTCATTCTCGCCATTACAACGGCTAGGCGTTAACTACAATTTAAAATAATAATATTTTATTATTAGAGTGCAACGTAAGATTCCAAGAAACTCGTTGTTGCGTATTGGGTACGCCATCGAGCATAGTGTCCCTTTTAAAGATATATTAATATTTTATTCATAAATATGTATAAATGTAAAAACGTCATATTCTTTATTTACCTGGCGTGTTACATCCTTCCCCCTTTTTGGGAATTGCATCCTTGCATTTTTAAAATTTGGCTTGGAAACTTCATTGAAAATCTCACATCAGAACAAGAGTCAGTAAAACAATAACATTAATATAAAGAAAGAGAAGTACAAAGGTCACCTGAGGTAACCCATACTCAGATTCCATGTATGAAAACAAGGATTTGGAGGAAAAAACAAAGGTCCGTGTTCTGAGGGAGAGTGATAGTAAACATGTCTAGGAGAAAGTTAACCATAAGAAAATCACAAACATGTGATGGGTTAAACGGTATTCAATTCCCCAGTCGAAAAAGTTAACAGAAATCATTTTTGTTTTATGTTACTCTTCATTAAGGAATTTATAGTTGAGCTTAACTAAATCATAATGAAACATACTTACTTGTCACATAGACTTTCAAAATTTACTATATTCCTTAATCAAACTCATATTTTCTCCAAAAGACGAGTATTTAGGAAGACTTGTTGGCATTAAGAGTACTATAATCCACTTTTGAGAATCACCTAATCCACAAAAGAGAACTATATATTTCCCATGTCGTTAGACCTTATCCAAAACCAAAATATTTAGAAGAAGATTAGATAATCCACAAATGGATAATCCTTTATAAAAAATAAAATCTACTCTTAATCTCCAATATTTGTCCAAAAAATCCCAAAGTTCAATGAAGTCCATTGAATAAACAATTTTTCCATAAAATTATTCAAATTTCCCCAAACTAAGATTGAAACCCAAATATTTGAAGGATTTAATCACATAGTCATCCAAAGTACAAATTAACTTTTATCTCCAAATAACATCAATTGCTCTTAAATTCTCATATTGAAAAGTAATTAGCCTAATCACATATCCTCGATGATAGGTTAATCATTTCCAAAGATAACTGAAAATAAACTTAATCTAGATTCCTCAAATCATATAACTAAAAAGAATTAGTCAAACTAATCGGGGACTTCATGTAGTCCAGTGCTAGGCGATAAATACCAGTCGCACTTTGGTTGTGGGTTCGATTCCTACAGCTTTATCCGACGCAGCAGGTTGTCACACGGTCTCCGTGTTGTCCTTTTTACAAAACTATATAATTCTTAAAAAATTCCCCAAAATGAGATAAAATCTTCAAAAATAATCATAACATAATTTAACATCAATTTGTTTGTCATGCCTTTCATTTTCCATCATAACATATAGCAACCCATAATTACCTCAAATGTAAGGATCATATAAACCCTAAGGGTTACCTTTATAATTATTACCTGAACTTCCACATTGAGTTGGTCATCTCATACATGATGCATTAGAGAACTCACCAAGGTTCAAGTGGTTGATCATGACTCTTTGATAGTTGGTTTATCACAACCGCAAGATTCCTCATTGAATCCCCCATTTCATCCAGTATCTTAATCAGAGAACCACCACGTTTTCCATCAAACCCATTGTCACTTTGGTTCCTGCTAGATCCATCCATTTACTAAATACAGAAATGTCAGTGTGCTTATATCAATAAAATCATCATGTACTGATAACGAAGAAAAAAACTGAGATATACTTACTCATTCACTTTATCTAAAAACTATGACTCTTTCTGAAATCCAAGCCATTTTGGTAATGTCACTTATGCTTATAGAATACCCCAACCTGTAAAGTTATCTAAACCGACCTTTGATACCAACTATAAGGCCCAGACCATAAACCTTGCTTAATATTGAATTTAATGAATAATTCACATTGAGGATCTTTTTAGGTTTAGTGTTTTAGAGAATTGGGACATAACTATTACATATCAAAAGATTACAAAGCTGCAACTTCTACTATGTTTCTATAAAATAAAAAACTCTTAAAAAGAAACATGTCTAGTTCTATGTTTTAGGAAGCATGACTTTCCCTTGTTCTCATCCTTAACCCTATTCATCTTTAAGTCATTTGTAAAACATTTAAAAAACTTGGCATGAGCATAAAAAGATAGGTAAAGGATACACAAAGAAGGAAAACTGTTAGCTTTTCAAAACAACAAGTAAACCATGAATTCATTATCAAAGTAATACTTTTCACCTTTATGAAGTAGTATAAACTCTTCAATGAATAAAATATCATTACTTACCCTTTTGTAAAGAAAAGATTACCATAAAACCCATATAAAAAAACACATAACATATAAAGGTAAATTGGGTCATAAACATACTTAAATGGAATAACCATACGGTCGACTTCCACACATACTTAATGAAATATCGATATGGCCGACTTCCATACCCATTGCATTAGAGGTTATAACGTAACCACCCATCCTGGTATTCACGGCACCACCCGTCATATGGTTTATCATGTAACCACCCATAAAATGTCCAAGTACCATCATTACACATAAAATATTGAAAATATAAACATTTCAATAACAAAATTTCATTTTCAATCACAATAAGTAATTCCAAGATATTGAATTAATCAATCCATTTTCAAAAACCATTTAAAAGTGATTTTTGAATCAAAGTGTCCCATACCACTTTGAATATTTTAATGGAATTAAAATTTTGAATAATTAATGTCCATATAAATAAATACTAAAAACCATTTTGAAAACATGGACAGTAATGATAAAGATTTAGAATAATAAATCTTTAAAACAATTAAAACAATATATTTTTTTAAAGAGTTTTTAACAAAATGAGAGACTCTTGAATATAAATAATTGCGGAATAACATATAATGTGAACTTTATAATATCATGAGAATAAACGTATTCATGATATAATATGTCAGAGGTCATTATAAACACAATATAAGAGTGAATTGGTGCATAACAACAATGAAGTCTCAATGGAAATGTAAATTGAGATGGAATCCCTTATAAAGATGGTATCCTTGAATTAAGGATAAATATATCACATATTTATGTGTGAGAAAAAAAAATACACCCAATATAAGTGGATATTAAGTGTGAAACAATCATAAGTCATTCACACATATTCATAGGATTACATGTTGAAGAAGTACAAGTTGAACCCAAAGAAATCGAAATTGGGTTAAGATGTTCCCTTGTAAAAATTCGACAGCCTTACGGCGTCACTTCAAAATTCATAAAATTAATCGATGAGAGAGTGAATGGAATCTCATCACTTGGACAGAAACTTTACATAAATAAGGATATAGAATAACATATCCCAACACAATAAGATGTAAATTGAAAGACATAACAAAAGAAGTCTTTTAAAAAGAGGAGGGTGAAAGGTCCCCTTACCGAGTTGGGTAACTTTCGAAACATACACCCCATGGAAGAAGGGCCATACAATGAATATGTAAATACCAATTAATGAAATTATACTACAAAAAGTGTATAATAATGGTCAGGACATACACCATTCAACAGAAATAGTGGCAAACATAGCGTAAATGTCACTGGAATAAAAGTGAGATGAGAAATCCCTTACGAAAACTCGGCAGCCTAACAGAGCCACTTAAAACTTCCCAAAATGGATTTATGAGATCAAATCCTGTCTCTCATAATATTAAAATAAAAATTAAAGTATGATTAATATAAAATAACATCCCAAAACATAATAATGATGAGCTTAAAATAAATGACATAAAAGAGAGTACTTAAAAAGAAAGAGAGAGGTTGGATCACTTACCTCAAGTCTGACTTTTCTTGTTCGTTTCTTTATATTTATGAATAATAAACATTGGTCAATTTATAATTTCTTAAGGACCTCTTATAAATATTATTATTCAGTTCATATCACATATTATAATGTTATAAAAATTGGTTAATAATGTGAGTTTATAACAAGAGTTTTTGTCGATGTTTGGTACATGAGTCAAAAATGAACTTGTTTGAAAATGATTGTCCATGTAGTTATAAGTAAATCGTCTCCAGAATAGTATTAATGATTTAAATATCATATATATCCAGTAAATATTCATTTTATACTACTCCATAACATTTGGAGATAAAAAGTAATGAAATGCACCGTTCATGGAGACGGTAGGTCGTACATACGCATTAACGCTACTTCCATTTCTTTGTCATATTAATTGATATATATATATATATATATATATATTATAATTCCAGAATTATATATATGTTATATAGTTCACATATGTTCATTAATTTCATTCTTTATACATTCCATGTATTGCATTAATGAGTCCCATCACTTGAGGGGGCGGTAGTCCACACTTCCTCCTATGAAATTATCGCATTTTCACAACATGAAATGCATAAATGAATGTTTTGAATATAAAATTCAGAAGCATATAGAAAACATAAAAACTATATATATCATATATAAAATATAGTGACATCTTAATGACCACCATTAAAGGTGTTAAAAGAAGATTGAACAATTATCATTTCGTGAGGCATTAATTTGCCATCCACAGAGATAGTATGTTCTTTAACCCTTAGACCAAGGTGTGTGTAAGTGTAGCTCGAATAATTCACATAAAAACATCCTAGTATATTGAAGATACTGGTGTTGTTACAAAAAAAAGTAATAAAAAGAGTTTAGGGGTTTGGAGAAGAAAAATAAAACAAAAGAACACAAGGGAAGACACTACCTTTAAATCGGGTAACTCTCTTTGATTTGAGCTCAAAGTCTTCCTTGGAAAGGATTATGCCCAAAGTGATGCTTCAATGATGAAGAGAGGGATGTGTAGAGATGAAATGGGCAGGTTTTGGCCGAGCAAAAGGCTTGAGAGGAGTGGGTAAGGGGGTATAGGTGGGGGCCTTTTATAAGAGGAGAGGAGGGTCACTCTTGGAAAGTTATAAAATGTTACATTATTATAAAATTATTTTCGGATAAAAAAGGTCCCATGAGGATATATTTCTAGGATAAGGTGATAGGGTTTCGAAATACACCCATCCAATAGGTTTTTGAAAAGTGTAGGTCTTAGATTTTACATTATCTTTTCATTTTATTTAAATCGTTAAATAATGAGGTAATCGCTACATCATCATGGTGTCATAAATAATTTAATGTATTTAGTGTCTACAAATTATAAAAAAAATATCATGATGTAAGAAATATATTTATATTTCTATGGAATATTTATAGTCAAAAATATGACCTGTATAACCCCATGTAAAAATTGTTTTAGTAAAACAACACATGTTTGTGACATTTTAATTTTAACTTTAAATAAAAAGGTATTAATGCCATTTTCGAACCAAAGTGGCTCCATTGGTCCCCAAGTTGACCCATGGATTGTCTTGGTCGGCCATGACTTATCCAATGAGGGTAGGACATGTGTCTAGGTCATTTAATATTATTAAAACATTATTTTTACCTTAGGCTACACTAATTACCTTTAATCGCGATTAAAACATAAAAGTTACTATTCACCAAAAGAATTATTTTAATCCCATTGAACCAAATTTTACTTCTTAATAACAACCATGTATGTCTGATTTTTTAAATTCAAAACACAGAGGTGCTAAAATTTCATATAAATGAAAAATCAGTTTTTTAAGTACCACTTAGTGGTTTCACTATTCATCAAAAATTGATGTTTTCCAGAAAAATGCCAAAAATTCACCCTAAGATATATTTGATATTCCGAATTCAAAAACGATGTCTATTTTAAAAAATTCAAAACATATAAGTTACATTAATTAATTTAATAATTAATTCCCGCTTTCATAGCAAGTAGCGTGTTTTTATGAAACAATAAGTATCAAAAGATTGACAGTAGTTTAAGTCCAATTTCAAGATGAAATTAATTCCAACGACCACTACTCGAGTAAAGTGTAAAAATATATTCTAATTTCAATTTATAACTAATTCAAAATATAATCTAATCAAATAAATAAATTAGATTAAAAAGAGGTTTTGTATTAAAATACAACATTTTTCGTTATTCATTAAAAATAAACTTTATAGGAAAAATACCAAAAATTTACACAAAGTAAATATTGATGTCCTGATTCTAAAGAAGAATTTTATTTTGTCAAATATTACACATAAAATTATCAAAAAGTGGATTTAAAAGAGGTTCATCATCAAACGGCGGTTAATCGACCTTTTAAAGAATATTAGAATGTTTACGCTTAAAATTGGATTCATTCACATTTTTAATCCTCTAGCATTTATTGTAAAAAGTAAAAATATTTGAAAACGTATATAATCTTTTTGTAGTTAGTTCTGTTCATTCCTGCCATTACAACAACTAGGCGTTAACTACAATTTAAAATAATATTATTTTATTATTAGAGTGCAATGTAAGATTTTCAAGAAACTCATTGTTGCGTATTGGGTACGCCATCGAGCATAGAGTCCCATTTAAAGTTATATTAATATTTTATTAAAAAATATGGATAAATGTGAAAATTTCATATCCTTTATTTACATAGGGTGTTACAGGGAGACAGATATATGATCACAATGGTCAAAGATGATTGAGAGTTCTTCTTCTAAGCTGCATTAATAGGGAAATTCAAGGATAGATTTCTTTAATGGGGGGAGGTTGTAAGAACCTGGTTATTATTTTTCAGGTTTGTCTTTATTTTCTAGTCATTTTTGAGGAATAAAATAATTTCTGAAAATTTGTGAAGTACACACCATGCACATTATGAGTACACGCCGTGTACTCGGTTACTGCAGGTAGCCGTGTGATGGCCCTGTAAAGGCCACACACACACACGACTTTGTGTGGTGACCTGGAGGCCACATAAAGTAGAGTATAGAAAGGGAAAGTACACGTCGTGTACATAAAAATTACACGGCGTGTATGTTCTTTTTTTATTAAATGTACCGAGGTCACATCTAATTGCCAGAATGATCTACTTCGAGGTCTGGTTAATCCTAGAGTACTCGTACGGTCAGGAATCTTCTCTGAGCCCCCAATCAAGCATATATTCTTTGAATTGACCTTCATTTATAGCATTGGGATCATCTCGGTAGGCTCTTCCTTTTCATAGATCTTCATTTCCTAATTCATACCCTTTCATAATATATTGTTAGTTGATCATTTTTGATGTTTTTGTTGATCTACGATGCGCGTGGGAGATTCAAGGCTTGAGGTTCATGTAGTGATCTCCGAACACCGTGGTAGGTGGTTTGTAACTTTATGTAGGAAGTATTTGAGTAATATGTACAATTCTGTCCAATACCCATGAACGTGGTATTGTGTGTTTACCGTTTAAACACTCTTAATTTCTTGGTATGCAAGTATGTGTGAGTAGAGGTTAATTGGATGTGAATAGTGGTTTTTCTTTACCTTGGATGTGTTTTCCTTCCATGTTCTGTTGATGAACATTTGGTCATGTTTATCCTATAAGGCTTCCTTGATGTTTTACCATTCCTATTATAGTAGGATGGAGTTATTATTTTAATATTACATTCTTGGTAGGTTGTAGACTATTTAGCCATGTAGTTCTTGAGGTTTAATTTGGCCGTGTTGCATTTCTTTGCTCATTTGACTCACACAGGGCTATAAAAACCAGGTGTAGTAAACTACAAGGGGAATTGAACATGTGATCTACCTCATAGAGTCTTTAACCACTATATACTATAACCGGAATTGACAATGTGACCTTCCTCAGGAATTTTTAACAACTTTTGACTAAAAGGGAAATTGACCATGTCAGCATCCTCAAAGAGTCTTTAATAACATTTGACTATAAGGTGAATTGACCGTGTGAGATTCCTCAGAGTGTCTTTAATCTCTTTTGACTATTAGGGGAATTGACTATGGGTTCTTACTTAGAGAGTCTTTGATATATCATTACCGCAGAACCAGAGGAGATATGTTGTGTGTACTTCCAAGAGGGTTACCTAATTTGATTAGCTGCTTACTTGATTATGTGGTTTCTGAATGAATTGAACTGTAGAAGTGTTTACTTTTGAGTACTACCTTGTATACTACTTCTTTTTTAATTTACTACCATATATTTTCAATAAATGTTTGGCACAGATATCGTGGTAGTTGCCTACTAGGATTAAGTCTCACACCCTATTTGGGTCATTCTTTTGGGTCCAAACAAATTATATTGTTGCATGTATTGGTAAGGGGTAGTGCCCTTCTACTATAGGTACATGATCATTATAGAGAAGGAGATCTTTTTACCAAGCTATGGCTTTTGACGCTGAGGTGTTATTTACCTTTTTTTTCTATTGTACTTGGTTTAGTGTAGTTATTTTTCATCATTGGGTTTTGTTTGGATGTTTTCCTAGACATATATACCATGAATCATTGTTATATATGTGTGTACTGTAGGTTATTTTTTCTAGTCTTCCATTGTTTAATTTTGTATGGATTACTACTGCTTCCACTATTGTATATTTCCTTTAATTATGTTGTGTTACTCTGCCAATGAAGGCATAGTTTCCCCACTATCACATCCAAGGTTGTATCTGCTAGTCTAAAGCCTCTGGAATTTGTAGAAATGTGCTTGAGGCCCTGTGACCAACCAGGTACGGGCCATCTTTGGGCGACTTCTAGAACATAGACATTTCAAGGAGAATATATTATGTCAATTCCTCCATAATGTATGGAACCTATAGGGATTACAGATCTTATGCAGTAGTAAGTGGATTTAGAGGAATATGGTTTTAAATATCAAAGAATATCCTCTTGGGGTTCCCCTATGCTTATTTCTATGATGGAGGATGGGACCTTACATTTATGTGTAGATTATAGAAGGCTGACCTTGCTTATTGTCAAGAATCAATATCTACTACCTCGAATATATGACCTTGTAGAATGGTTATGAGAAGCTAGGTTTTTCTCTTTGATCGAACGATGATCACATTATCATTAGGTGTGAGTTAGGTCATCAAACATAATGCATACAACATTCTTTAGTGTTTATGGTCATTATGCAGACCTTGTTATGTCATTCGGTCTCACGAATTCACCCTCCATTTTCATGGATCTAATGAATATTGTTTTTCATCACAATCATGACAATTTTTTCATGGTCTTTTTAGAAGAAATCTTGGTGTATTCTCATACTAGTAACAACCTTGATAAAAATGTTGTGATTATTCTATGCTCGTTGAGAGAGAATCATATTTTTTCCAATCTTTATTTACTAACACTTTCGGATCAATAATTTTCACTTCGTAAGTCATATAATCTTTGAATCTGGAATATCTGTTGGCCCTGATAAAGTTAGTGCTATAGTATCCTAGGAGCATTCCATGAACGTGTTTGATATATGAAGAATCTTTTGAATGGATGTATATTTCATGTGTTCCATACATGATTTCTTATTCCTTTATTCAAATTTCACTATCCTTACAAATATTGTTGTGAGGTCTCACTAACCAGAGGATTGAGAGAATGACTTATAGAGCTGAAATGGTGGCTTGTCTCATCACCTATTATAATTATTTGATATTAAGGAGTATGTTATACCATATTATATAATGCATCAAGGAAATTCTTAGGAGTGGTGTGGATGAATTAAAATAGTGTTGTCTCATATGGATCTTGGCAGTTAAGGACTCATGAGTCAAATTACCGAACACATGAACTTGAGCTAGCAGCAATTGATCAAAACTAATATTATTCAGACACTATTTGTTAGGTGAGAACTTGGTGATGTATAGGGAACAAATAGACTCAAATATATATTTAGTCTATAGGAATTGATTGTTAGACATCGATGATGGGTTGAGTATAAACAATTATTTAATTTTGAGCTTGCTTAAGGAGAATGTGGTTATAGATGTATTGAGTCATAAAACATAGAAAAAAGTAGAATGGGAAGAAAATGATAAATGGAAGTTAATTGAACTATTCTAAGAGCTACACCTAGTTTTTCAAGATAGTCACAAGCAGTATTATCTCTTATATTTGGTAGTTAACACTTCATTAATTAATATGGTGATGGGTAAAAAATATAGATCGCCAAGGCTTGGTACAACATTTGAGTATGTCATGAGATTACCCACCTCTGGATTGGTCTATAGACATAGAAAACATTATGTGTATTCATGGAAATGTATGTGTTCTTACAGATATGAGAGATGAGTTGATTAAATAATTTTAAACCTATTAGTGGGTAGTTAATCTTGGGAACTAAAAAATATATAAAGACATGTGACACCAGTATTGGTTTTCTAGGATGAAATGACTGATAAAAAGCTTCATCACTAGGTGTTCTACTTATTAGCAGGTGAAGTAGTAGCACCATAGAACAACGGGCTAGCTACAATAACTTCCAGTCCTGGAATGAAAATGGGGAGATGTTTTTATGCAAATTGATGTAATTATACATAAGTCGCCCAGAGGTAGCAACATTTTATGGGTTTTAAATGATAGACTGATGAATTTATCCCAATTTATTCAAATTTTGGAGACACTATCAGTAGATGGGATGGGAAAACTATATTTCTATGAAATCATTTTACTCTAAGGGATCCCCCATATTATTGATTCATATAGGTATTCTAATTTCACATTAAAATTCTAGAAGGGATTGCATTCGGCTATGGGAAAATAGGTGATTCTAATATTATATTTTCACCCTGAGACTGACGGACAATCATTATGGATGATACAAGTTAAATAGTACATGTTCTGAGCACATTTCCATTATTCTATCATTTCAAGGGTGAATTATATCCCTATTATTATGTTCACCAATGATAATAACTTTCAGGATATAATTTAGATGTCTCATTTTTAGGCATTATATAGTACGTCGTTCTGTCAAACCATTTGTTGGTAAGAGGAATGTTAGGCTTCCCTACCCAGTCCTTGTTTTGTTCATGAGACATCAGAGAATGATTAAATGATAAAAAAGAGTATGACTACTACCTAGTCTAGAAAAAAGTCTTATGTTAATCTCTTTTGATGATATCTAGAGTTTGATATCAGGGATAATGTTTTTATTAGTGTATCTCAAATATAAGGGAATAGACAGTTACATAAGAATGGGAAGTTGTTGCCTTCTAACATAGGTCCATTTGAGATCCTAGAGAGAGTCGGGACGATACCTTATCACCTACTACTACCATAAATGAACTTCACCATTAATAAATTATTCCATGATTCAAAAATTCTCATGTATCATGATGTCTTATCTCATACCTTTGATCCTATGGAAGTGGATTTGGTTGTGGTTTCTAACTTTGGGGAGTCTAAATTATGACTCATTGACTAGAAAATGAAGGTTCTCTGAGGCTGGTTTGTCTCTTTAGTGGGATTTTTATGGTAGCACGGTCATGTGAAGGATGATACATTGGGGTTGGAGTCCAACATTCATTTGTAGTGCCAATAATTGTTCTCAGATAGTGATTCTACACCCTTATATGGTAAACATGGGGTTTAGTTATTTTATGTGGGGAATACTATAAGAACTTGGGTTTTCACTTAGGCATCAGTCCTTTAATTTTTAGTTTAATTCATAATTTTTGACCTATTTTATATGCCTAATGAGATAAAGAATATATCAAGGTTGTTTGAGGATTGTTCAGATAAACAAACCTAGCTTTTTCAGAAAACAATCCTAGTGCATGGTTTAAAGAAAAAATTGTGGAATGTTTTTCTGGTTATAGAAAGTCTTGTATGTGGCATGTTTTAGGATAGATCCTTACCGCATGGTTGGAATATGGTTTACCATATAGAGTGACCTAACCATGAAAGTACCCCCTTCCCTAGGTACTCGTGGAGGGATTGCACATGATTTTTCAAACCCTGCATAATAAACCATGCACGACCTATTTTATGGGTATATATACTATTATCTCTTAATGAACTAATTAAGACAACTCCTTATTCTTAATTGGAATTACTCAAGGATAACCCAATTTTTAACTAAATTAGAATCTGTATAAAGTTCTAGGGTATGAATTGAACGATCTACTACATCTGAGATCCGATCAAACATTCATTCACCTTGTTGGATGTGAAGTGGTAAGTACTCGAGTACTTTTATGCCATTCGTCTCTTATCATTATTTCAAACTAGTCATCGAGGTTTTAACATTTTCCCATCCCTCAGATCTACTCTATTCCTAGTCGAATCAATGTACCATATAGTATGAGGATATCCATTCAACCATTTGGTTGGTGGTCTATAGCTCATCCCTCACGTTCACTGATTTTGGAATTGTCAAATGGGGCCCACAAACTTCATTTGGTCCATTTTATTGAATTTATATTCATGAATATAATCATTAGAACAATATGATTATAAAATTTTCATATATTTTATTCTTTGATTGGTGTTATGGTCCACAATGCCTAACATACCGTCTAAGATGATATTCGAGAGTTGAGTTTTACTGTTTTGTCATCATTGACCCATCATTGAGGTGTGCTTGGGCTTTTTCTAAGCTAATTGTTGGCCTTATTATCATGAAATTGGGAATGTAAATTACCATGTCACATCAAATTGACCATAATAATGTATTTAATTAAATTTTATAATTAAATGTGAATTCTAAATTGGCATGTATGTTATGTTTATCATTTGACCATATTAAACATGAATGATTAATAGGTTACATTTCTGTATAACCCCTAACCATGTTAATGGAAGACATCAGAATGAACCTTTGTTAACAAATTTTGTTAAATGTATTAAATGAATGTTTTGATTCTATTTGGACTTTTCATATTAATGAGATGCAAGACTTTGACGAAATGCAATTTTTGATAAATAATGAATTGATTAAATCAATTAAATTTTACTTTTATTTTTCACACTATGAAAGGAATTTATTGAACCAAATGATATATTAAATGAGTAACTTAACAAATAAGAGTGTCTTAACTCAAGCTCATCTGAGATTCATATCAAGGAATTCCATTAGCACTCAAGAACCCCATTTTTATTCAAGGATATGGATTACATGGGTTGATACCCACCTAGATCCTAATAAATATATATTCTTAGATGCATAATATGACACCCTAGGACCCCTCAAAATTCATTAAAGGATTCCTTGGATACACTCCTTAGATCCAACATTGACAAGTAGGTGACGTGGTTAAAGCCCATATGACCGAGTATCTTCTTATCCCCATTTTACATGGGATGATAACTTTATATTTTTTATGCATCTTATTCTAGAACGCTTTGGAATATGATTATTGGATTAAACTCTTACGCTTATCCAAACTACAATTATTATAGAGTTGGGGAACCATGAGGTCTATGATTCCTTTATTATTACCTTGAAACCTTCAATATTTTTATCATGTGACTTATTAAGAAACTACTAACAATATAATTATGAATTGGTTACAGGTTTAGACAATAGTGGAGGGATGTAGTAAGAACATGGGTATTTTGTAACATTATGATGCTCTATATTATATATGCCTGATTTCCTTCTATTATATTCCATTACATGGGATGAGTGTAATATAACTTATGGTAGATAGCCCAAAATATTTATCTCACACCCACTTCAGGTATTATTTGGTACCCATGGCTTATTACATGAATGGAGGTATTGATAAAGGGCATTATACAGATCAGAACACTTGATTGCTTGCTGTTTTGGATATATCTTGATAGAAAATAACTGAGTCAGAGATCAGAATGCTTGGGATTGTATTTTTATTTCCTTTATACATTGGTTGAAAATTTTATGTTTTGTGTCTTGTGTACATGTTTTCCAGTATTTAGGATACATGAAATATAATCATCCTTTTTGTATGTTATTCCGGTTATATAAATTATAGTTATCATTTTCACTATTTTCTTTTTTGACATCTATTTACCTGTATTTATTCAACAATTTACATAAGTTATTACTTATCCACAGTGATAAACTATATTAATGAGGGCTTAGTCACCCCATAGACACACCCAAAGGCCTCAATGCTAGTCACCTGCCTCTGGTGTTTGTGGAGCTTTACTTGATTCCATGTGGCCCATTGGGCTTGGG
Source organism: Viscum album (assembly GCA_963277665.1). NCBI lineage: Eukaryota > Viridiplantae > Streptophyta > Magnoliopsida > Santalales > Viscaceae > Viscum > Viscum album. The sequence goes on from OY728125.1 coordinate 1,821,197,152, forward strand.
GAACCTATAAAGTGGCATATGGTCCTGGAACTTCACATTTATAGCTCATAAATCCCACAAATCATATATAAATATATAAAAATATTACAACTATGAAATCATGAAATTTTAATATATTTTTAAAATATATTCTATCTATCCAGTTATAAATAATTTCTTAACTATATAAGAAATATGGAATATATCCCATTTATACCTACGTTACTTCAGTATAAATATTATATCCATATAATGTTTCTATCATATGTAAGAATTAAATCATCCCAACATGATCAAGGAATAAGAAACATAATTTTTCATACAATGAATTCATATTGGACAAAACCCATAATCATAATGTATTACAATTATTGTTTCAAATCATCTTTATTTTGGGAAAAAATTATAGGTTTGTTATATATCATGTAAAAATGAAAACAATAATTTCAAGGATGGATCCATAATATAGATTTATTAGTTGTTTCCATATATATAACATGATATAGCACCTAATTCAATCTAGTTATATCGTTATTGATATTGATTTTCATAACAAAGGTTCATAATTATTTTATATAGATTATAATTTATGAAATAATATACCAAAAAAATATGTTTCTGTTATATCATTTTCCACATATATAATGTCATCAATTTATAAAACTATGAAAAATATAGCACTACAACATTACCTCTAATAGAGAAATGAATTATAATATTTCATAATAAAATAGAACTCACTATTGGCCTCCTCAAAATAAATATTATAAGACCATGATTAATGATTTAAATAAAAAATGAATCTCCAAAACATTAATAATTTATTTTCATCCTCTAGAGACAAAAACGATATTTTTTATGTCATTTAGAAAATTTACATGATTTATTTACAAGACTGTACTTTAAAAATCGATATTATAAATTCCATAATTTGGGGATGATACATTATAATGTAGTAAGAGAAATTTTTTCACATCAATGGGTAATAAAAATGATCATTATGTGTTTATTCCCTAACATTTTATGAAAAACATGCAAACCATTCATACATTTTAGATAAAAAATTTACAATCCATGTCAATATTCATAGATAATATCCCTTTTCACCCAATAGGCATTACATCAATAGTATGACTTACTTAAACCCAATAATGGTTTTTGGTTATTGGGGTAATTTTTTAAGGTCATAATCTATATAAATTTCGAAACATCAATTTTATTATCTAATTATTTTTTGTCATTAATTAATCATTTTAAACCAATATCTTGTCATTTAACTCAATGATAAGAAGACTATTTCTCTTTGGATCTCTATCCACTATTGTATGGTTATCTGTTACATGTGTCATAAGAGTATCAATTTTCATAGGATCTTGTAGAATTTTTAAATGTAATGTGCATCATTATATTCATATTTATGGAAGTCCACCTTAAATCCGTTATCATTGTTTATAATTTATTCACATTCATGATATATGGAATGTTTGTTGTAAATAGAGTTTTTATTTAATTTTCAATATATGTAGTACCATTTGGTTTCATTATGATATCTTATAATGATTTAAATTTCTCCATTTCTGTTAGTTTGATGTAAGTGGAGTCCTTACAAAACTTTTCAAATACCTATGCATGAATATGAGACAATGAAAAATTTCATTCCATACCTAAAATCATATGTAATTCCACTTACAACATTTATTGGAACCCTTTTTATATTTTAAAACACAGTTTTGAAAGTATATCACCAATATAATGATAAATGATTTAAAAGACTACATGTTTCTCAAACCATTTATAATAAATTGTTCTTCTAAAATTTAAATAATCTAGTCCATTATCATGTATAAGTATATTTTAATTTAGATAATCCTTGAAAATATTTTAGAAAATTGTGCAATCATTGATAATATATTATCCACCACAATATGGGTGGTGCTTCATTATCTTCTTAACATGTTGATTCTATACTACATTGTTATATTACTAAAATTATTTAATGTAATGATAATAATACCGAATATTGTAAGTGTAACTATATCTACTAAAACCTTAAGTACAAGTATCAATGTATCTATATTCACATATTGATTCTCTTACTAAAGTTCTATATACATCTATGTGAAATACTTTCTGATTTTTTCAATCCTTAACATCATTTCCACAAAATGATTCCTTGGATTTTTTTACATTGTCAAAATTGTTGAAAATTTTATTTGTGTTTCCATTAAAAATAATATAAAAATATTATTAAAATAATTTTTTCAAACTATTTTATTACATTACAAAGTCATTGATGTTACAACATAAATTAATATTACTCATGTTATATAGATTCATTTTCAATTTAAAATAAATTTTTTAACATTATTTTCTATAAAGTAAATAATATAAATATGCCTTACCATTTGTAATGTTTTTATTATTAATAAATAATATTGTATTAAAAAATATATCTATAAAACAATCCATTTATAATAATGATAGATAAATTATTTACATAATTATAAAAGTCCAAAATATAAATATTCATTAATAGAATCATTCTAGATAGAAAACTAATATTATAGTACCATATTTATAGATATTGTATTAACAAACCATTGAATCCTTTTGGTTGTTGTATTTAGATAACACATATAAACCGTGATTTGTATCTAATAAACATTTTTATAAATTGAAGGATTACAACTTGTTACAGATGTAATAGACAATTCAGATTTCTTCTTCACTGAGGAATTGTTAATGTTCCCTTGGACCTCTGCAATAAATGTAAAAATATATAATTCTAAACATTAGTCTCTCTTGGTATTAGATTTTTAATTTAAGGGTTTTGAGAGGTTTCATTAACAATACATAGTTACATAGAATGTTTCCCTTTATATTTTATTTTTTTTATTGAAAGGATAAATTTTTTTTAATATTCAAATCATTATCCAATTCCTGAATCATAGTAATAATATTTAGTAATTACTTATCTATATTTTTAAATTTAAATTTATAATAAAAATTTATAAATTTTTTGTAATAGAGTAATTGATATTAATTTTACTTAAATTTTTTTGTAGAATGGATCTATGATTTTGCAAACACTCTATATATTCAATAATTATTATTTTATGAGATCAAAATAAAAATCCATATACTAACATTAATTTAAATATTTTCTTAATGATTTTTATAATTACTGGAGTTGTAATTTAATATTATTTTAGTAAATTAAATTTATTCAATTTCTTGCATTTCACATGACATAAAGTTTTAACGATGCGTAATATGCTGTTAATATTTTTAATTAAACACGACTTGTATGTACTAAATGTTAAAAGTGGTGTAATGAATAGTAAAAAATACATGTTAAAAATAAATATTAATGGTTTTATATAACAACAACATATTTAAAAAATAGTTATTTTTTAATAAAGACATTATATATTTCGAAAATAATATTTTCTAAAAAAATAATTTTTATTTGGTTTTGTTGAAAAATATTAAATGTGATTTTTACACTTTTATAAAAATTATTCTAAAAAATTAGAATCATTTATGTATTTATTATGTCATTTATTTTATTATTCATCCATTTATTATTCTATACATTGAATAATTTTTTGATTAATCATAATTATGGTAATTGTTTTTAAAAATATTTTTTTTTAGAAACTTTAATAGTTAAATTTAAAATAAATAATTTTTTAAAATTATAATTTAATAAATTAAATATTTATTAAATAAATTTATGTAATTTTAATCAATTTAATATTAAATTTTGATATAATATCATTTTATACATATTATCATTTTCTCTTTTGAAGACCCCTTTTTTCATTGTGTTTGGGGGATTAATTTGACATAAAATAACAAAATTTATATATAGTGAATTTTGAAATATTTATTCCAAATATTTTATCATTACAATTAATATTATATAAAGATTCAAAATTAATTTTTGTTAGATTAAATACTAAAATAGTAAAAATTAATTTCCACCGTAAAATATTAAAATTGTTTACAGGGGGTTTGACTAAAACGAAAATGTGTGAAATGGCATAAAAATATTTACAAATACAGTTATCTATTTTTATTTTGGAATAATTCAATTTATATATTGATAATAATAAATTTTGGATCCCAATGGAGTGCTTAAAAAGTGGGTGAATGTTGTGTGTTTAAAACATCCAGTTGTGTCATCCCCCACTTATAAAAGGGCACCCATTTATTATCTAAAAAAATACATACCCATTTAGATCATTCAATAATTTATCCAATCCCTTACTTAATTATATTCCAAAAAACCCAAATTCATATTTTTAATAGGAAACCCTAATATTTATACTTTAGGTGTAATCCTAAATGACTTCTCTAAATAAGAGGTATATTTTAAACAATAATTTTCAATTATTTAAAAATCTAATTAATTTAAATATTATTTAAACATGAATACAGAATACAATAATTATATAAATTATACTTTGATGTTATTATGTTAATAGTATGGCCTATATATATTTTTATCATCTTCTATCAGGTGGGAAATGAAGCATTTTATCATGTGTACGGCAGACTACAGCCTCATGAACATATATAATTAGTTCTCCATAACCACCTCTCACGATATGATATAATGATGGATTTATTTTTGATATAGTATTTTAATGACATTTTTATACTGATAATTTATAACACCACATCTATCAATATACCTTTTATTATTTTGAGAAATGATTACATCGCTTGAGCATACATGTGGACTACAACCTCTACTAATTGATGTGAACTTTTATAATTGTATGCACACTTTTATGGTACATATGATAGTTTAAATAATTATATATGATAACAATTATTTATAAATTATTTTTTAGTAGTGATTTAATAATTTTATTTCGTTCATTATATCCATCAATAAAATGGAAAAAACATGAACTCATATGTATGACTAATATATCTATTAATAGTCTAATTCATTTACTACATGTAACATTAAATGATTACTATAAGTCCATTTATGTTGAATATATATATGATATTTATATAATTTTTAATATTTTAGATAATATTTTACTAGGATCAATGTAAAAGGACACAAAATGAACATCCAAAACATTCATAAAAAATGAAGAAGTAATTATCCTAAATGTCAATTTTATATGAAATTTTCAATAAATAGGTAATAATATAGTCAAAAGTAAATAACATATTAAATGATATATATATATATATATTATAGGTATAGTTAATATATATATATATATATATTATAGTAGTTTTGAATATGTAATAAATAAATTTATACAGATGGTGATTGATTTCTCAACTCACATTTATTTCTATAGGACATCATCCATATTAAGTAGTTGATTCTTTTTTATATTTTATAATGTCAATATGATTTTTTTAATATAATCATATTTTTATGGGATATAAATATTCATATAATTTAATTTCTTTTATGGGACTTATTAATAAAAATTTATGACATTGGTAAATGTTTTATGTAACACTTTCATTATTTAATACGATTGTTTAGGAGTATGTTTCTAATGACGATATATTACGAACTTCATATAAAAACACATGAATTGTTTTCTAATATAGTTAATTATCAAAATTCTATGTTATAATTTAATTTTTATATCATTATGTACTAATTATTTGGAAACAATTTTTTAAGGAATATAAAAATTATTTTTTAACATCAATCGAACATAATTTTTCATACATGTCCCTGTTTTAAAAAAAATTAAATAATGTTTTCAATATTCTCTGATGACTATTTAAATTAATTTTTACTAATTTTTTGTTATTTTTAAAATGGTTTTAATGGAATATTCAATTATTTTTATAAACAATGAACTTCTTGTTTTTTTAAACTGTGAAAGGAATATCATTTTTAATGTGTAATATTTGATTACTAATTTCTACCATCTTGAATGATCAATGACATTATTAATAAATTAAAATTTCATAATTTTATTTTAGAAGAATGTTTTTTATTATTGGTGATTTTTTTATATTTTTAAATATATTTTCTTGAATGGAATGGTTATGTTCATCACGAATGTGGTATTTAAACTTTTATGTAATTTCTATTCATTATAGAAAACATAAAATAGTGTTACCTATGATATTCATGTTAATGAAAACAATTTAACTATATTTATTCATTATCTAGTTTTTTTATGAATATGATGGAGAAAGGTTTGTGAAACTGATTCATCTTCCTTGATTTTTTCTTTCACGAATTGATGAGATTATTATTAAAGACATTTAGATTATATGGATTATATTATGGTGAAATGTTTAGGGAAAACATTTCCTTTATATGGGTTGTTCTATGATGAACTTTTTATGAAAACTATTCCCTTTATATTAGTTCTCATATGACAAACTCAATATTATCTAATGTCACATAAAAATTTATCAACTAGGTGATGGGTGGAACCTATATCTCCATCTGATGCTTGTGTAATGATGAATATTCTGTGAGATCAGAGTTTACATGTTTGGTTATCCTAAGATGAATTAATTTGGTATATGATAGATTATCTAAATCCTCTGAAATACTGTGCATAAGAGGTTTTCGAATACCAAATCTATAACACTAGTTGTTAGCCAAATCCAAATATGTTATACAAGTCTTGATGGGATTTATTGAAATTTTGTTTTATATGATTCTATATATTCTAAAAATATTTTTTTATTTCAATGTTTTGATCTCATAACTCATGTTATTTGATTCCTTAATGATTCATGTCTAATGAAACACAATAATATATTCCATGACTCAATTTTATGACCTATGATTAGTAGGGAATGGTTTTCAAATATTATTATCTTGTTATAACACCCTTATTCTCATGTCATGCTGATATATCCCTTACTTACTCCTAACGGTCATATAAGATCACAAAGTCTTAAGTTTCTATTCCACATGTTATTAAGAAATATAAAATGAATAATATAATCATGAAGTGTTCTGGTTATGAAGAACATATTGGGAGATGGTGTATTACACTTGTAGACTAGTTTTTTGTGTATAAAAGGTTGAAGAGGAATTAGACTAAAATAATTATGGTGTGGATTTTGATAATAGATAATGAATATTAATCTATTTAGATGTATTATTAATTTATAATAATTATGGGTATTTATAGTTGGTATCATAATAATATTTTTTTTAAACATTTAAAACTAAGATGAGATAAAATTAGTGAGATCCAAAAATCTATAAGGATGTGTATAATGGTATGTCAATGTATTAGATAATGAATTTTAATTTTATTTATACATACTAATAGAGGTTTCCAAGAAATGAAATCCCAATCTAGATAGTAAAAAGAGATATTGATCTGGAATTGTTATACCTATGGGTAATTATACTGAAATGGGAACATTGAGATTGAATCGATCATCACCTGGGGCATGACATTGAGCCTTGTTAGACACCTACCGTGAAACTCATGAGGTATATGTTTTGGAAATTCACAAACTCATTTTGAACCATCATGAATGATTTAAATCATTACTATGAATGAACTTTTTTAATACTATGGATTCATATATTAGAAATATGGTTACATTATTATGAAATCTTATGAGATATTTTCCATTATTATGTTGTTTCACACTATTACTATTGTTGCTGACATTATGATTTTTGGTTTTAGTAAATCTAAGGAACATATAGAAATCATATTGACATTGAATATAATGTAAAATCAAATAATATTACTTATATTAAGAAAAATTAATGATATTGGGAATGAAAAATATAATTTCTATATCCACCAAACATTATAAATCTATGATTCCAGATAAATTTTCAAATGAGACAAAGAGGTGAAAATGTTTTGTTGAGCCCTTCAATAATTATTTTAGTTGTAATGATGACACAGTAGTCCATGAAAATTTGATCAGTAAATTGGAAAATATATTTTTCATTCTCAAGTGCACAAATAAAGGAAAAGTAAATTCTGATATCCAAAATAGGAACAGAGAATTATATTTAGGGTTGAAAATTCTAAATGATATGTGGAAATTATAATTAAATGACTTTATGGTGTGAGATGAGTTTATTATATTATTTTTCTATAAGTGCATTCCTATTATTCCTCATACAAAAATATATAGTGAATTATGTGTGCTAAAATGGAAGGATGATTAATATAGTGTCATCAATGAGGAATGTTTTACTGAACATATGATTTATTCTTCCAGTACTATCATAAAAAATGAATCTAAGGTTGTTACCATAATAATTTTTTAAAAATTAATTTGAAGTGGGTTAGATAAAATGGAATTTAGTAGCAATGAAGATATTTTTTATGTGATATTAAGGATGAAATGTATATCATAGATACCTATCAATATAATGGTTTTGAAAATAAATAAAATACGTAATTTAATAAAATCTATAAAAACCATACATATAATAATATGTTATTTACATCATGATTTTTACATGGAAAGAATCATGGATGAAGTTGTTTATTTGGAGAAGAATAAATATTTTATGTTTTAAAATGAATGTCATGTAGTGTATGTATACTGAGGTTATGGGAAAATGTTAGATAACGATATAAATAAAGAGAAAGATCAACATGACTCCCCTCCTATAATTTTCTGTGTCAAATGAAATTAGTTTGGTCATTATGCAAACAAGTTCTAGAATTCAATGATTAATGGATATTATCAATTCCAAAATCCTATTAAGAATAGATTGAAATGTCAATATCATGCAATAACTATTTCTTATTAGGGGTATGATAACGATTTAGTGAATGATACACTTACCATACATACATTAATTTTCTAATTTCATTTTTGACTATGGATATACAAACAATTCTATGTTAGATTAATTTGATAATGGAATCATAATACCACATAAATTATTAGATGTTGAATAAGAATATAAACCCCTTATTTTATGATGACATTATCTCAAGTATATTATTCACGCCCTGATGATATTTTTGGGAATTTATTTCCTACAAATCATCTTATTCTCACTATGGATGAATTTGATTTTATATTAGGAATGGATTGGCTTCAATTATATATATCTGAAAATAATTTCTAATGATCTGGGGCACATTTGATATTCCAAACCAACCTATGATAATCTACTAGTGTAGTGAGAAAAATGAACATACATTGTAAATTAAACACATTATATGGGTCATGATTCATATTCAAATGGGGAGTTTCTATCTAATGGTTGGGGAGATAATCAATATCAATGAAATGGATCCCTTAGGGATGGGCCCGTAAGGGGCGACGTACCGCTAGGGATTCTCTCGTGCCTCTTTCCCCTTTCCGGATTGGCTCTGATCCTCTTCCATTGCTCGATGGTTCAAGAAAGTTTTCTTTTTACTGCGGAGGCTCTGTTTTGGCTCGCCTTGTATGCACTAGTGTCTGTCTGGTGGCAGAGTGTTGAATCAGTGCCTGGGCCCTTGCCTCATCGGTTCAAGAACGACGCCACGTTCAAAGATCTGGGCATTCAGAGGTTAAGTGTAGTTTTCGTGGATGTTTCGGACGGAGGCGACTGGATGTTGTTCATGATCGAGCCTATTCTATTTGGTTCTGGTTTCTCTCCGGTGGGTAGGATGTGATGGCAATGGTGAAGGTGTCATCTCTTGGAGTCCTAGGTGATGTGTGAATGGTGCTCGTGGCAATAGATGTAGTCTTTATTTGGTTTTTAGCATGTTTATTCATATATTCTTGGGTTTTGGTCTGATTTCTCGAGTGGAGTTTTGGTGTTTGTGTTTTTATTTGTGAGTTGATTTCTTTCTGTTGGATGATTCGAATGGGGATGACGGTGAGCTGGACTTTGGTTGTCGACTTGATATGATGATGACGAGCGCCAGTGAAACTCTCATGTGTTCCATTTGATGAGGATTTTTTAGTCTCCTAGGGTGTGGGTCCCAAGGCTCTTGATTCGTAATGCAGCAATTTGCGGGTGATCGAATGCTTCGAGGCCGACGTGTGGGTTCACAGCTCGAGGTGTTCCACCTGTTTTGAATTGATCTTTTGAATTTTGAATTGTATGCTGCGTTGTGTCTATCATTTTGATGGATATAATCTCTGGGTCCCAGATAACCTTAAACCAGCTTTAAGAAAATGAAAAAATGATTTGCAGCAATATCAATGAAATGTATATTGTGTTTTATTTTATTCATGTATTTTTAGATGAATTTATTATTCTTCCAATGTGTCATCGATTTGAGTTCTCAATAACACTTAAAAATTAATCTACAACTATTTGAATGAGTCCCTAATGTATGACGTCGATTGAGTTTCCTGGATTAAAGAAGATATTCCAATATAATATTAGAAATGGATTTATTAATACATGTGTTTCCCCATTGGGTTCATATTTCATTTGTGTTATGAATAAATATTGATTTATGTGAATTTATATCCATTATCAAAAACTGAAAATGATCACAATAATGAATTGGTATTCTCTACCGCATATTGATGATTTTTAACATATTTCATAGAGCTCAATACTCTTTGACGATTGAAATATATTTTTTATTTCACCAGTTGAGGGTTAAGAAGGAGGATATTAATAAAAGATAATATTCCATAATTTTTATGGGCATTATGAAAATATTCTAAATCAATTTTATTATAGGAATACATATTGTATATTCATGGACTTCATGAATAGAGTATGAAGATATTATCTTGAAAATTTTGTGGTATTATTAATTTAATATATTATTATCACTACTACAAAAACGGGCAAGGGATGCGCGCCCTTATAACATCGCTAAGCAAAACCGCTGATAAAGGATACCCTATATCAGTGCTAAAATTTCAGCGCTGAAAAAGCTAATGTTTATCAGCACTTTCTTAGCGCTGATAATAGTAATAGTTATCAGCACTAGAAAAGCGCTGATAAATATGATCTGTATCAGCGCTAAAATTTTAGCGCTGATACAGTTGGTCATTATCAGCGCTCAAAAAGCGCTGATAAAGGTTCGCCTATATAAGCGCTAAAAAAGCACTGATACAGAACACCTCTATCAGCGCTCAAATTTCAGCACTGATATAGGGTATCCTTTATCAGCGCTCAAAAAGCGCTGATAAAAATTATCTTTATCAGCGCTAAAAAAGTGCTAATAAATAGACCCTGTATCAGCGCTAAAATTGTAGCACTGATATGGGGAATCTTTATCAGCGCTTTTCTAGCGCTGATAAATCATAATATTATCAGCGCTAGAAAAGCGCTGATAAAGCTATATTTTATCAGCGCTATAATTTTAGCGCTGATAAAACCTTAGTCGACTTTTTTATAAAGTCGGTCGCACAGTGCCCTCGTTTTATCGCAGCTAAAGCCCTCGCGGAACCGTAACCCTGCTACTCTTCTCCCGAATACCACTGCTGTGTTCGCTTCGCTGGAGCTTGCTGCCCTCGGTACACTCGCCGTCCTCCGCCACCCGCAACACCCTCGACCGACCTCCACCGCCTGCCGCCCTCGGCTGCCCTCAACGCCCTCGGCTGCCGTTCTCTGCGGCCCTCGGCCGCCCTCGGCCGCCCTCTGCCACCCTCGGCCGCTCTCCGCCGCCTCTGCCACCCTCCGCCTCACTCGGCCACCCTCGGTCGCCCTCCGCGGCCGCCTTCCGCAACCCGCAATGCCCTCGGCCGCCGCCTTAAGGTAACAATCTATGAAGATGATGTATATGTTTTCATATAGATAGATTGTGTATAGCTGATTCTCTCTAAGTGTACTCATGATTATGTCCAGATGTTGGGAATGATCATCATTATTTTGGTATTACACCAATATGTCATCCATAAAACAACTACAATCTGGTCTAGGTACAAGTGAAATATTCAACTCATCAAGAGAATAAATGCCATGGGGAATTCGTCAACACAAATTTTATTATGAAGAATTCATAAAAACTATACATGATTTCAAAATTAGTTTATAGTATATCAGAATTTCTCAACCTCAAATGATGATAAACAAACCTTAGATCAATCTTAGAGAACAATATGGAACCCCTCAGCTGGTCAAATAGATCAAAAATACAATGAAGTGGATATCTGTTCTTAATTTTCATCTGATTCATATTCTATTAATAGAAACACATATGTAATGTTCTGTCATCCTTCTTGGAAAATAAAACATGAGATCCCCAAGGTGACATACTCGAGAAGATGCACCCTTCATAATCTAACTCCTCTCATTGAGTTTTATGTTCCTGAATCTATTCTTGTTTCATTCTGAAAGGCATTATATAAAATGGCTCAACTCCACGCATCAGCTCAATCATGAACTCAAAGTCTCTTTTAGGTGGTAGCCCTGATCAATTCTCATGAAACACATCCTAGAACCAGTCTACTACTGGGGGAAATATTTCATGTTTCAATCCATTATCATCAAGAAAAATATTCGTAAACTGGTCTATGTTCTCACCTAGTTGTGGAAGAACTGGTCCTACATGGTCTACCAAGATATCCCATTCTCCATAGAAGACATGGGCTCTACCCTTATGAGGCATGACGGTCACTCATCTATGGTAACAATCAATGTGATATTGATTAAATACCAAAAATTACATCATCACTATCTATTCAATACATATCATATCAAGCATGTATAAATCCAAAATGAAACAATACTCACAAACCAAGAGGGAACATCCCTTACGAAGACAGATGCCTTCTAATCACACCCCCAATGGTGTGTTGACCAACATGATCCCACAAAAGTACTCTAACACAAAACAGAAACCATTTACCAAGAGATAATTTATAAAATAATGAGAGGATCCCCTATTACAAGTCTCCTTTAGGTTCCCCTATTCGGTGCTCTGTACCAATATAGATCATCCATCACTACCCATATTACAAGTGTTCATGTAGAACCTATATATATGAACCATCATGATACATGATTGCCACTTCACTAGTGGTCAAAGTCATAGGCCTAACATGTGACCAGACCTACCTCATTGATTGAAGATGACTAAAAACTTCTCTAAGAGAAAAATCCTCTCACATAGATACTCTATCCACCACCACCCTAGTGGAAGATATAATAATGGTGAATCCTACTATCATAATATGTACCACTAGATCATTCAATTGAAACCGCCCTACCACCACTACAAGTCTCCTTTAGGTTCCCCTTGGAAATGAGAACCTGATCCACCACCTCAACAAACCTCATAAAAAATATATTTACCTGGGACTTAATCTCACATCTAAGTTCATCCTAATTTTTTTTCATAGATACCTTATCTCCTGTCAACATTAGATAAAAACATTACTGGTATGTGAAGAATCTAACATAATCTATCATTATCAAACATAATTATGTCAAACATATTAAATATTCATATTTTCATTTCCTCAATGTCGTAGGTTAAAAGTGCTCCATGAACATATCCTAGATTTTCTTCCAAGTCATTCCCTCCATATGCTCATCCCAAGACTAAATATCACAGTAGATCATTGTTGGCCCCCATAACATATACGCTACGAACTCTACCCTATTCTACTAAGGAGTAGAAAAGTTATCTAGAATATTCTAGATGAACTAAATTTAGAACGTATCTACCTTGGGTCCACCCTCTCCAGAAAACATCAGAGGGTGTTGCAACTGAACCTATATTTTCAAGTCAAACACACTCGGCACTTCCAACCCTTGTCATTTCTTCAAAAATTGTATAAAACAAGAAAGGTAATCCAAAAACAACTATTCCCTCTATCACTCATGATTAATGGGGGAACCTGTACCACTACTAGAATGAATCCTGAGTGCCTATACAAATCCTAATAGAGATGATAATGAATTTTAAATTGTATAATGGATTATTTATTTTAGTTATTCGTTCTTTATCTCACATGCATTCTAAATATAGTTTTTGTATCCTGAGTGCCTATACAAATCAGATAGAAGCTCTAGTGGATGTGTTTGGTTTCTCTCTGATAAAGGTATCTCTCATCATTGGAAATCCTCTATCTCCTGTTATATCCTCCTTATAGAGTGATAGATAATCATCTTTTTAGTGAATCTAATATTCTTTTTATGAATCTTGATTATAGGTTAGACTACTTGATCTCCTTCCAAGGAAGTGGTTCCCTTCTACTATATTTGGAAGTCTTCTTTTGTGTACTTGAACCATAAATACTAATATTTGAGATTCAAATAGTATGAAGATGAATAAAGATTGGATGGATTCTAATCGTTTAACAATAGAGTACGAGAACAGAGTGAAAGAGTTCATCAAGTTTGCAAAGGATCACACAAAGGATCCTTCTCAAATCCTTTGTCCGTGTTTATGTTGTTGTTATTCTAGACTACTTACTCCAGAGGTGTTGGAAGAACATTTGATATGTCACGGAATAGATCGGAGTTATAAATTTTGGAATAAACACGGAGAAAAAGCGAATGTAGCTACTAGCTGGGATAAAACTGCGTTTTATGGATCGTCAGATATGAATACAAATATAGATAATGAAGAAGACCGTATGGAGGATGTGATTACAGATGTCAATGATGATGAAGATCGTATTGAGGAAATGACAAAGACAATTCAAGATGAACCCCGTGATTGCCCAAAATTGTTTGAGAAGTTAAAGAGTTGTGCAAAGACGCCATTGTATGCTGCTTGCACTAAGTATACAACATAGTCAGCTGTACTGAAGTTGTATAAATTGAAAGCAGGCAATGGATGGAGTGATGTCAGTTTTACGGAACTACTTTCTCTCTTGAATGACATGCTCCCGGAAGATAATGAGCTCCCACGCCGGACATATGAAGCTAGACGAATGTTACGCTCGATGGGAATGATTTATGAAAGAATACATGCCTGCCCGAAAGACTGTATATTGTTTCGAAAGGAGAACAAATCACTTACAGAATGCCCAATGTGTGGTGCTTCTCGATACAAGAAAGATAAATCCAATCCTACGAAAGTTGTATGGTACTTTCCAATCATTCCAAGGTTTAGGCGTTTATATGGAAGTGAAGAAACTGCAAGACAATTGTCGTGGCATGCAGATAAAAGAAATAAAGATGGCTTATTACGTCATCCGGCCGACTCTCCTCAATGGAAGAAAATTGATCGTGAGTATCCTGAATTTGGAAAAGAGCCGAGAAACCTTCGTCTTGCGTTATCTACAGATGGAGTGAATCCTTTTGGTTTTCAAACCAACACTCATAGTACATGGCCTGTTATGTTGCTAAATTATAACTTTCCACCCTGGTTATGCATGAAGCGAAAATTCATCATGTTATCTATGATTATATCAGGACCAAAAAAACCAGGTAACGATATTGATGTTTATCTGACTCCTTTGATCGAGGATTTGAAGTTATTGTGGGACTCAGGTGTAATGTTGTATGATGCTTATAAAAGTGAATACTTCACGTTGAGAGCAATGTTGTATGGGACAATAAATGGTTTCCCTGCTTATGGAAATTTTTCAGGCTATAGCATTAAAGGAACTCAAGGGTGTCCTGTGTGCGAAGAAGATATAGAATCAATTAGGTTGAAACATTCATCGAAATCTGTGTTTCTAGGACATCGTAGATTTCTACCTCGTCGGCATAAGTACCGATCTTGGACGACATCATTCAATGGAAGTTCAGAAAAACGCACAACACCGTCTCCACTAACAGGTGATCAGCTGTTTGAGAAAGTAAAACAAATGAACACTGTTTTTGGTAAACCATTTTCGAAAAACCTTACGAAAATTGGTTGGAAAAAGAGATCAGTTTTTTTTGAATTACCATACTGGAATTGTTTTTACGTCAGACATTTTCTTGATGTGATGCATGTGGAAAAAAATGTATGTGATAGTGTTATTGGAACGTTGCTAAATGCCCCTGGAAAAACAAAAGATGGAATTAAGGCAAGGTTGGACATGGTTGACATGGGAATACGAGAAGAGTTGGCTCCCGTGAAAGGTGAAAATCGAATGTTTCTTCCTCCTGCTGCTTATACTCTTTCTAGGGCAGAGAGATATCAGTTTTGCAACTTCTTTAATGATGTAAAGGTTCTAGAGGGTTACTCATCAAATATCAAGAACATTGTGTCAATGAATGATTTGAAGTTAAAAGGTTTGAAATCACATGATTTCCATGTTTTGATTCAAGATCTAATTCCTATAGCTTTACGTTGCATTTTACCCAAGAATGTTCGTCAAACGTTAACCAAACTTTGTTTCTTTTTCAAAGCAATATGTAGAAATGTTTTAGACCCGGGGAAATTTCCAGCTATGGAAAAAGAAATTGTCATCATATTATGTGAATTAGAAATGTTCTTCCCGCCAACATTCTTTGATATGATGGTTCATTTGATGATTCACTTGGTGAGAGAGATTCGACTTTGTGGTCCTGTGCACTATAGATGGATGTATCCTGTTGAACGGTATATGAAGATTTTGAAAGGATATGTCAAAAATCGAAGTCGGCCAGAGGGTTGTATAGTGGAGCGATATATTGTTGAGGAAGCCATTGAATTTTTTATTGAATACCTATCTGATGTGGAAAGCATTGGTCTCCCGAAATCTCGTCACAGTGGACGCATTGAGGGTGGGGGAATTTCTGGAAGAGAAGTTGTAACAATCAGTATTATAGATCGGGAGCAGGCTCATCTTTATGTTTTGCATAACAGTTGGGAGGTTTCCCCATATATTGAAACTCACAAAGAAATTCTTAGGCAGTTGAATCCATCGAGGGCTGAAAAATGGTTAGCAGATACACATAATCACCAGTTTATAGGATGGTTTCAGGACCATATTTTTAAGCAGTTGGATGAAAATCCGAATTCAATTTCAGAACGACTTCGATGGCTAGCTGCTGGACCAAGTGTGTATGTATTATCTTACAGTGGGTATGTAATTAATGGTTATACATTCTATATGGATGAACATGATGAAGAGAGTACCATGCAAAATAGTGGAGTTACACTAGTGGCTGAAGCGATGCATGTTTCTGGTAGTAAGGATAGAAATCCAATTTATGCAAATATGTCATACTTTGGCATTATCAAACTAATATGGGAGTTGGATTATACGACATTTCAATTGCCGATTTTTGAATGCAAATGGATTGATAACAATAGTGGTGTTAAAATAGATGAATGGGGATTTGTGAAAGTTGATTTTAGTAAAGAAGGGTACAAAGACGAACAGTTTATAATGGCATCACAAGCAGTACAATTTTTTTATGTTCCAGATCCCGCAAACCGAAAGTGGTTGATTGTTCTCTTATCGTCCAAAACTATTGAGGGTTCTGATGAAAATTCAGTTGAGGACGATCCTTTTAGTGGTACGTCACAATAAATTCGGAGCGGTCCCAATGCAGATGATGTTTTGAATGTTAGAGGAGACCACAATGAAGGGATTTGGATTGTCGATAGAGGTGTCAAATCTCTTCAACCTTTGAAAAAAAGAAAGAGAGTTCAGTAAACAGGTTATATTTTGTTTGTAATATAGTTCTTGTTATCTCATGTTATTATCTTATCATTACAGAATTTATGTAATTTGAATGAACTGTTCAACCACTTTTGTAGATAATGACTCTTGCACATTCTGGTGCTCCTAACCTTGAGACTGAACAAGTCTCTCAAGCAGCTGCTGAGGCGGCTGCAGCTGCTCCTGCTACTCCTGCAGCTCATGCTGCTGCTACTGTTGCTCCTGATGTGGCTCCTGCTGCTCCTACTACTGTGGCTCCTACTCCTCCTCCTGTTGTGGCTCCTGGTGCTCCTACTGCTCCTGCTGCTGCTCTTACTGCTGCGGCTCCTGGTGCTTCTACTGCTCCTGCTGCTGCTCTTGCTGTTGCGGCTCATTCTCTTAGTGTTGAGGTCCGACAACCATCAGCACATGCCGTTGATATCAGAGTAGATGAACATATAGATGATATTGATATCGATGAAATGGTCGGGAATGAAGGACTGACGTCGCAGAAATCACAGGTGCGTCGTAGTTTGACAGTGTTAGCCAAAATTCTTAAGGCGAAAAGCAAAGGCATCAAATTTGAAGTCGGATGGAATGCACGAGGCCAACATGTGAATCCCAACAAGGCTATGTTTAGCAGTTACATTGGAGTTGTCACTCGGCAACGCGTGCTGATTGACATAGATTCATGGCACCATGTTGTGTCCGGGTTGAAGGCTGTGATCTGGGAAGAAATTACGGTAACATTATGAATTTATTTCTTTAATTAACTAGCAAATAAAATGATGAAACAGTGTCTCACTATTCTCAATCTCTTGTAGAGTACATTTATAGTAGACGACTCACACAAGGATTATGTACTAAGTCTTGCAGGAAAGATTCATCGAGGTTTTCGTACTATTTTAACAAGATATCACCTGAAAGATTCTAAAGGTAAAATAAACCCGCACCTACCCATTGTCTATGCGCACCTGATATCCCAAGAAGCATGGGATGCATTTATTGGCCGTCGTGGGGATGAGAAGTATCAGGTACATTGTGAGTGATAATACATTGTTTGAGGATACCTGTATTCATCACTTTGATTGTCAATATTTCATTTGTGAAACAGAAACTCTGTACTGAAAATAAGGAACGTGCATCAAATCCAACATACCCCTATCGTAAATCAAGGATGGGGTACGCTTTATTAGAAAAGAAAATGGTACGTATTGTAAATTTACAGTAATATTGTTAGGTTCCAATAAAAAACATCATAATTATCTTTCTATGTTTATATGTAGATTGATTAATTTAAAACCAAATGCACTTCTATCCCACGTCATGTGCTATGGAAGGAGGCACGTGTGAACAAAGAAGGGAAGTTAATAGATGAGAACACACAAAAAGTGTGGGAAATATGTGTAAGTATGACACGATGATAAAAATATTTGTTTAAAATTGCTATTACATAAAAATAATTAGTTTTTTTCCTATATCTGACAGTCATAGGAATCAGCTACTCCTGTAGCTGATACAGACCTATTATCGACGGCTTTAGAGCAGCCAAAAAAATACGGTCGTGTCAGAGGTGCAGGGTTTGGGGTGACACCCCGAGTATATTTTGAGAAGAAGAAAAAAATGGATGATACAGAGAAAAAATTGGAACAAATGAGCGAAAAAATAGCAACCCTTGAAGAACAATTGCAATGGCAGGGAGAGTTGCTAGCAACTTTTATGGGTGGGAAGCAAATGGAGGACACAACTCAGGAAAAACCACCGCATGAACATCCTGCCCCACCCCCACCAGCTTTGAGGCAAGCCATTCACCTAAAAAAATGTCTTAGCCATGGTAATCAATATTCTAATAACGGTTCCCATGAAATATGAATCAGACAAACACTGATAATTTATCTGTACTGATCTTCTACAGGGTGATAATGATTGTGATTTATATCTGTCAACACCCACCTATCACCTTGTAGCGAGGGCTACAGTGTTCAATATCCCAGATGCCACACTGCATAATAGACCACTTTCCAAAGATCATCTGAAAGTGACGATTACTGTAGCTCATGAGCCAAATGCAATGCTACCTATTCCACTTGATGACGATGATATTCATACGGTCGAAAAGGCTATTGGGACATTCATTGCATGGCCGGCACAACTTGTAAGAGTACATGCAGAAAAATAGGTATTTATTTCCTTTTATTTTCAAGCTAAACCCTTAACAATTAATGAAAAGATTGTCTGAATCAATGATTGTTGTTATAGACGGAGAAAGGAAAGGGGGTGACTAACATCGGCTCGAAACCATCTAAAGGATCGACCAATCGATCCCAAGGAGCTACTGAAAGCACAATAACACCACCTGTTCTCTTTCCACATTTACTAGCATTGAAGACTCATGTGGATACGAAGCTAAAAGATGGTAATAGTTATATAGTGATTTTCGAAGATAATATATAAGGAGAGGAAAGTCAAGATTTCATTGTTGCTGAAAATGTAAATGAAATCCTTGAAAACGGTTGGTTAGGCGTCACTGTTGTAAATGTATATATGAGGTATGTTTCCATGAATTGATTTTCTAAAAGCTGATCTAATGTGCAAATTATGACTAAATGCATTTTATATTGTTGATAGACGCATTTATGAAAAACAGTTGAAGGGATTTTCCCATGAGCCAAGATTTGGACTGGTTAGTCCTCATATCACATCAACACACCAAACAAAAATAGATTCATCAAAAAGGGATGCAATAGTGAACGACTTGCTGAAAACATTTGAACGCAAGATTACAGATAACAGACTTTTCCTAATACCAACCATGCAGGGGTAATACTCTACGATTAAAGCATATCAATTATATTTTCACTTTTTTTTATTACTTATTCCTTTTTGTGTTTTTAGGCAACATTGGTTGCTAATTGCGGTGAACTTGGATACTCCGAAGATTTATTTTCTGGATTCAAATCTAGGATATCCATCAAACCGACCATACATGATGGAGTTTGTGAATCTGTAAGACACTACATCTTACGTCTTAGGTATAAACATCAAGTAATATAATTTTTATTATCTTTTACTAAGGATTCTGTTATGATAGGGATGGGTGTCAATATCGTCTAAAAAAAAGGAATGAGGACAGGGGTTAAGCATAGGGAGGCGAGCAAGTACTACGTCTGGACAAATATCAGGGTATATATAATAAAATTTCACTATCCAAACACATATCAACACAAGTTATTTATTCTCTTAATGATCAATTTTTTTGCAGTGTCCAAAACAAACAAACGATAATGATTGCGGTTATTATGTTTGTAAATTTATGAAAGAGATCGTTTTTCATCAGCAAACTAGCATCCCTAAAGCGGTATTTTCAAAAACAACTACTAGTTCATTTAAGTTATTTATTAATTCTTTATTTTTTTATTTTGCAGTACTACTATGACTGCCGAAAAGCCTCATACACAAAAGACGATATAGATGTGTTCAGAAACAAGTGGGCCGCATACCTGATGACAGATTGTACACAAATACAATAAAGATCTGACTTGGGGACATGTACAATTGGTTGTCATTTTTGAGAGGGGTTAAGGGGATCAGAAGATGAAATATTGTTGTATGTAAATGTTCGTAGAAAATTTGTAATTGTTATTAAATAAAACATTCTTTCTTCAATGAGTCATTTTTCCATTTTAACAGATGATATGCACCAGCAACATGCAAGAATGTTGAACCACTAAAATGGTCGCTCTCTTATTTAAAATGGACACCACTTTAATTGAAAACAACAAATGACCTACGGAAATCCAACCAGACGCATCTGGATTGCCTTCATCCTTTAGGAGAACGATCCACGGGTCCTTGGTGACGTGTACGAGTCAACTCAGCCTCAATCCGAGGCACGGTGTGACCGCTACCACCCAAAGGGTCGCTCTCTTGTTTAAAATGGACACCACTTTAATTGAAAACAACAACTGACCTACGGAAATCCGACCAGACGCATCTGGATTGCCTTCATCCTTTAGGAGAACGATCCACAGGTCCTTGGTGACATGTACGAGTCAACTCCGCCTCAATCCGAGGCACGGTGTGACCGCTACCACCCAAAGGGATGCTCTCTTGTTTAAAATGGACACCATTTAAATTGGAAACAACAACTGACCTACGGAAATCCGACCGGACGCATCCGGATTGCCTTCATTCTTTAGGAGAACGATCCACAGGTCCTTGGTGACATGTACGAGTCAACCCTGCCTCAATCCGAGGCACGGTGTGACCGCTACCACCCAAAGAGTCTCTCTCTTGTTTAAAATGGACACCACTTTATTTGGAAACAACAACTGACCTACGTAAATCTGACCAGACGCATCCGGATTGCCTTCATCTTTTAGGAGAAGGATCCACGGGTCCTTGGTGACGTGTACGAGTCAACCAAACCTCAATCCGAGGCACGGTGTGACCGCTACCACCCAAAGGGTCGCTCTCTTGTTTAAAATGGACACCACTTTAATTGGAAACAACAACTGACCTACGTAAATCTGACCAGACACATCCGGATTGCCTTCATCCTTTAGGAGAACGATCCACGGGTCCTTGGTGATGTGTACGAGTAACATGCAAGAATCATGGACCAAATTTCTTTGGCCTTTAGACAAAAAAACCAGTAAAATCTCCAAAATACCTTCGTATCATGCATGAACCAGTAAAATCTCCAAAATACCTTCATATCACGCAGTTCTGAAAAGAGTCACTATTTAAAAGAAAGTCACAAATTTAGATACATCTTGAGATGGTCAGTTTAAAGACATTTTCAGGGACACTACTAAAGACATTCTCAGATATGCACACATTCCCCACTTTTAGATCGTTGTCTACTACAATGATCTTCCAAACAAGATATGCATTAGAACGCTCATGATACATAGAGCAATTCACTGGCCACCTTCAAGAATGATCTGAAGCACAAACCATGACAACATTATGTTTTTCCTTGAAAATTATCTTGGCGAACTGGAATGGCAACTCACTCTTGTGATTTTGCGTCTCTACTTGTCTCTTCATGTGTGCAGCTATTTCCATTCCACTTCGCTAAGAGAATTTTCAAGGAAAAACATAATGCTGTCATGGTTTGGGATTCATATCATTCTCGAAGGTGGGCAGTGAATTAATCTATGTATCATGAGCATTCTAATGCATATCTTGGTTTTCCTTAAGTTTCAGCAGAATCCGAATGCGTTTGGTCGGTTTGTCGTATGTCAGTTCTTGATTTCACTTAAAATTAAGTCCATTTTTAACAAAACATAGATACTGTGAGTGGTGTCGGCCACATCGGGCCTCGGATTGATGTGGGGTTGACTCGTACACGTCACACACGAGTCATGGATCGTTGTGTAAAAGTATCAACACAATCATAAGCTGTTAGATCGGTTTGGCGTGTGTACGTAAAATATTGTCCATTTTAAACAAATTACATAAACTTGGAGTGATACCGGTCACACCGCGTCTCAGATTGAGGCGGGGTTGACTCGTACACATCACATATGACCCATGAATCATTGTCCTAAAATGTCAACACAATCCGAAGGCGTTTGGTCGGTTTCCCGTATGTCAGTTGTTGATTTCTCACTTAAAAATAAGTCCATTTTGAACAAAATAGAGGCACTTGGAGTTGTGTCAGCCACAACAGGCCTCAGATTGAGGCGGGGTTGACTCGTACACATCACATTTGAAGGTGAGTATGCATACATGATAGTTGACCTTCTTAGAGAAGAGTTTCTGGAAGAGTATAAAAGACATGAAGCAATGAAGATCATTAGAGTGTTGGAGCAAATGTGGTTGCTACAAACAATGTGGAAATCGGCTTGTGCAAAGCAACCTAAGTTACAACTTGCAGGTATTGTACTCTATTTTTTTCTGGAAGGTATCATTCCAAAATGAATTTAGACTGAAACCTTCCAGAAATAAATAGAGTACAATACCTGCAAGTTGTAACTTAGGTCGCTTTGCACAAGCTGATTTCCACATTGTTTGTAGCAACCACATTTGCTCCAACACTCTAATGATCTTCATTGCTTCATGTCTTTTATACTCTTCCAGAAACCCTTCTCTAAGAACGTCAACAATCGTGTATGCATACTCACCTTCAAATGTGACGTGTACGAGTCAACCCCGCCTCAATCTGAGGCCTGTTGTGGCTGACACAACTCCAAGTGCCTCTGTTTTGTTCAAAATGGACTTATTTTTAAGTGAGAAATCAACAACTGACATACGGGAAACCGACCAAATGCCTTCGGATTGTGTTGACACTTTAGGACAACGATTCATGGGTTATATGTGACATGTACGACTCAACCCCGCCTCAATCCGAGACGCGGTGTGACCGGTATCACTCCATGTGTATGTATTTAGTTTAAAATGGACAATATTTTACATACATACGCCAAACTGATATAATGGCTTCTGATTGCATTGATACTTTTTCACAATGATCAATGACTCATGTGTGATGTGTACGATTCAACACCGCATCAATCCGAGGCCCGGTGTGGCCGACACCACTCACAGTGTCACTGTTTTGTTAAAAATGGACTTAATTATAAGTGAAATCAACAACTGACATATGGAAAACCAACCAAAAACATTGGGATTCTATTGAAACATAAGGACAACTATCCATGGGTCAAATGTGACGTGTAAGATTCAACCCCGCCTCAATCAGAGGCGCGGTGTGACCGGTATCACTCCAAGTGTATGTATTTAGTTTAAAATGGACAATATTTTACGTACATACGCCAAACCGATCTAAAGGCTTCTGATTGCGTTGATACTTTTTCACAACAATCAATGACTCATGTGTGACGTGTAAGATTCAACACCGCATCAATCTGAGGCCCGTTGTGGCCGACACCACTCACAGTGTCACTGTTTTGTTAAAAATGGACTTAATTTTAAGTGAAATCAACAACTAACATACGACAAACCGACCAAACGCATTGGGATTATATTGAAACTTAATGACAATGATCCATGGGTCAAATGTGATGTGTACGAGTCAACTCTGCCTCAATCAGAGGCGCGGTGTGACCGGTATCACTCCAAATGTATGTATTTAGTTTAAAATGGACAATATTTTACGTACATACGCCAAACCAATCTAATGGCTTCTGATGGCGTTGATACTTTTTCACAACGATCAATGACTCATGTCTGACGTGTACGATTCAACACCGCATCAATCCGATGCCTGGTGTGGCCGACACCACTCACAGTGCCTCTCTTTTGTTCAAAATGTACTTATTTTTAAGTGAAATCAACAACTGACATGCGGCAAACCGACCAAACGCATTTGGATTCTGTTGAAACTTAAGGTCAATGATCCATGGGTCAAATTTGATGTGTAATAGTCAATCCCAACTCAATCCAAGGCCCGGTGTGGCCGACACCACTCAAAGTGCCTCTATTTTGTTCAAAATGGATTTATTTTTAAGTGAAATCAACAACTGACATACGGGAAACTGACCAAACGCCTTAGGATTGTGTTAACACTTTAGTACAATGATCCATGGGTCATATGTGACGTGTACGAGTCAAACCTGCTTCAATCCGAGATATGGTGTGGCTGGTATCACTCCAAGTGTATGTATTTTGTTTAAAATGGACAATATTTTACATACATACACCAAACCGACCAAACACATCCGGTTCCTATTGAAACTTAAGGACAACGATCCATGAGTCAAATGTGACGTGTACGAGTCAACTCCGCCTCAATATGAGGCCCGTTGTGGCCGACACCACTCAAAGTGCCTCTGTTTTTGTTAAAAATGGTCTTAATTTTAAGTGAAATCAACAACTAACATACGACAAACCAACCAAACGCATTCGGATTCTGTTGAAACTTTAGAACAACGATACATGGGTCAAATTTGACATGTACAAGTCAACCCCGCCTCAATCTGAGGCACGGTGTGGCCGACACCACTGAAAGTGCCTCTGTTTTTGTTAAAAATGGACTTAATTTTAAGTGAGAAATCAACAACTGACATACGGGAAACTGACCAAGCGCATTCGGATTCTATTGAAACTTAAGTACAATGATCCATGGGTAAAATTTGATGTGTATGAGTCAACCCCGACTCAATATGAGGCCCGGTGTGGTCGACACCACTCAAAGTGCCTCTATTTTGTTCAATATGGACTTATTTTTAAGTGAATTCAACAACTGAGATATCCACCTCACATCTAGTGTAGACCCTCCCCCAAGACTTGGCATGAATTTTTGAGATACACAAACATGGGGTGGATTACATGGCTTTCCTACATGGAATATATCCCACTACATGTCTTTAATGAGCCAGCTACGCAGTTTATCCCTTGTACAGATACACAGGAAGAATCACACGAGATCGACGTCATGTACTAACATAGGGCAAGGGTGCATAAGAGGACACAAGATCAAAGGGTAACACGTATATGTTTTTTAACATGCCATGTAATTTCCTATTGATATGACATGTATATTCACATAGGCAGCTGGACATTGGAGTTACCCAGGGTAAAGCGACAAGGCATGTGACCCTTTAAATGACACATAATTTTATGTACCATGATTGATCTCTTTGAACACTATATCAAGGACATATTTCATTAGGGTTGGCTCCCATGATCCTTCCTAGGATGGTTTTGGTATCTTTTCTGACTTACGGTAGTACGATCGCTTCAGCAGGACGTCCTAGACATAGTTGGAGTCTCTCTGAAAGTCCTGGAGTGAGATCATATATCTATTTTTGAGGTCCAGGTAGAGTCATGTATCAACGCAACCAATCCTACCAGACATCGATCCTATATATAGAATGCTAATCTTGATGTCTCATTACAGTCCCCCAATTTATGATATGTTACCTTTTTTGTATTAATATACATAATTACTAAGGTTGATGGTTGGGATAGTTAGGATATCCTTTTTATGTATTGCAGAATGATTCAAGGAGCACGGGCTCTGCACGATTTTTCAAAACCATGTGGCAATCCAAGGAGAAACAATGCATAGTGGAATGTTCTAGTATTTATCTTCTGAGTTGTGTAGGAATATTTTGTGATACTATGTAATGAGGTAGTTTTGGTTTCTGGGTAGATGGTATCTAACTCATGGTAAGAACACTGTTTGGTTGGGTTGTGATCGGTTGATGACATGCTTGTGGTTGATATACTGGTTTTTGTGCAGGTCTATGGTTGATATACTGGTTTTTGTGCAGGTCTGCTCGGCTGGCTGTACTAGTGCAGGTTTTTTATTAGCAGCAGGCATGGATTTAACAACGCTTTTTTAGCGCTGTTAAAGGCGACATTTAACAGCACTAAAAAAGCGCTGTTAAAGGAGATATTTAACAGAGCTAAAAAAGCGCTGTTAAAGGCAACATATAACAGCGTTTTTTAGCGCTGTTAAAGGTATCCTTTAACAGTGCTTTTTTAGCGCCATTAAAGGTGATATTTAACAGCGCTTTTTAGCGCTGTTAAAGGTGACATTTAACAGCGCTAAAAAAGCGCTGTTAAAGGACCCCCCCCCCTTTATCAGCGTTGAGCTTTACAGCGCTTTTCTAGCGCTGTTAAAGCCCGATTTTAGCACTGTTATTGGCCGTTTTTGTAGTAGTGTATATATTCAAAGGAAATGTAATAAAATTTATATCACTTTTAAATTTTAATAATTACCATATGAAAGGTGAAACAACATGAAAAAAATTACATATTGTGAATTTTCCCCAAAAGGTTTCATGTAAGGGACATATAATATCATGTGAGTGTATATGTATGGATCCCACCAAGATAGAGGCTATTTAACATTATCCTCAACCAACCATAATGATTGATATCCAAATTTGACATTATATATATTGATATCATATAAATATTATGAATCATTTCTAATAAACATCAAATTCTCTAATAGAGTTTTCTTGAATGGGAGACATGTTCCTCTGGATAAATGAATACGATACATGTTTCAAGGAACATAAAATACTATTATTCAACTCACCTATTCATACATTTCCATAAAATAGAGATGGGTATGTAATCTATTGTGATTCATTGATTAAGGGGTTGAATATAATTCTAATTTAGAATGTTTTGGTTATAGATTATACTACATGGAAATTGATGGTTCATGTATAATATTATACATCTCATGAATTTTAGTTTTATGTAATATATTTTAAATAAAAATAATTATGAAATATATTCATGGTGAAAAGTGGGATTTATATACATAAAATATATGTTTATTGTATATATTCACTTTGAAGTTATTGAACATATACAAGAGATTATGGTTAGTGCGGATTATTGATTTTGAATTCTAAATACATTACCATCTTGGGAAAGTGAACATGGTGGATGATTTATTTATTTAAAAGGAGTTGTATATCTTATCTATGATATGTATTAAAAAACATGAAATATTAATGTACTTGATATTTATTTATCTAGAAATGTTGAAGGAATGGGAGAAATATTTTCTCTCTCAAATGGCTTGATCCACCTATCCAGGTAAATATCAATGTGGCATAGATGAAGTTATAGATATATAGAATATAATCAAAAAAAATTCAGAGTTTAAACATTATTATAATAGAATGATTTGGATAAGGAACATTTTATTCATTCATTAAATATATTTTTTTAGATTTTATTCAAGGAGGATATTAATTCATCATTCCCTATTCATCCTAGAAGTATGAAGATGTATGGATATATAAAAGAGTGTATCAGTTTTCATGATTTGGATATAGATATTTTAGTAATATAAAACTTAGTTCAGGGTATGTTAGTCATTTAAGGGTCAGAAGAAACATTATATGGGGAATTTACAAACATTACATATAGCAGAATGGAAATAGGATAACATAACTATGGATTTTGTTTTAGGATCACCAAAAAAAATAATGTTCATAAATATATTTGTGTTATAGTTGAATTAAAAAAAATGTAAACATAGTTAATCACTATCAGAGAAAATTATTATATATATTGTATTGATGATATAATAACTAAAGAAGTGATATGTTTTTATGGATTACCACATTCTATTGTATCCTCTAAAAATATGATGTTTTCCTTAATGTTCTAGAGAATTATTCTATATGCTCTTGAAACATTGTTGTGTATCAAAACTATGTATCATCATCAGATATGTGTTTACTTGAAGAATAAAAAATCAATCCCTATAGTATATTTTTAGATCTTTGTATAGGGGTTTAAATGGTTTTGGGATAAAAAAACATCATCTGGTTGAGCTTTAATACAATAATATATTTCAATCGAGTTTAAATATGGCTCCATATAAATTATTTTATGCAATGAAGTCTATAACAACAGAAGGTTTTGATAATGATAAATAAATAATTTTGTTCGATTATGATATAGCTAAAGAATTGAAAGATAATTTTAGATCCATTCCACAACACATAAGGGAATCATATGGTTGGAAAAAAGTTATAATGAAATTTATTTCTATGGAATTAAAGTTGTATCTTGTTATAAGGAGTATTGATGAATTTAGCCATATATATATGTTATGATATTTACTAATAATTGGGTGATAATATCATGTTATATTTTACACTTTGAATCTTTTGATGTATTAGGGGTGATTTTTTATGACGTGGAGTATCCATTGAACCAGTCTCATGTCCATATTGTATTCCTTGTATATTTTTTTGAGGATATAAGATATTTATCCATCACATGTACTATTTTCAATGATCCAACCTATATAACATCTTATTTAATATTAATAAAAACCTATAGATATTTTGGATAATATAGTGATTTGTTTTTAATAGAAAAACTGTCCGGGTCAATTTTTGGTGAACAAACTACCAATTTGACGATGCTATATTGAAACCTGAGTATATTATGAGGTTAAAGTATCTTCATTATTTTATAGGATGAAGTATTTTTAAGGATTATTTAATTAAATATTGTTATATTATCAATCCTAATCTATTTTATGAATTTAGGTTCCAAATAAATGAAATTTCATTGATTTCTTGTGTTACACGCAACACAATGATTTAACAAACCACAATACTTTTGATATCATTATTTAAACATTACCATTACAACCAATCCTTTATATATTTTCGAATAAAAATAAATAATCATATTTTATAAATTTATTGTAATGTTTTTATAAAGGGAAATCATGTTGATAAAGATTTAATTATTTTTAGTAATGTTTTTACCTGTTTCAAATTTAATATTTTCTCACAGAAATATTTATTGATCACTATGAAATAATAATAAATTTAATTATTCCACTATTATAAAATTTATATAAAAAAATAAATATTATTGTTTATATTCACATTTACAAATTTTATTTTGGCGATGTTCTAATAAATCAATTGAAAGATTATTTTTTCGATGAAAAGTAAACAACTATTAAATTTTAATAAAAAGTACCTTTTGATGAACGAATATATGAGATATATTTTATGATAATATTTTTTTAAAAGTAAATATTGTTAAATAATATATTAATCTATAAATTATTGGTCATTTTAATACATTTCTAAGGGAATTTTTTAATAAAACATTCTATACTTGAGAAACATTTCCCTTTGTGGAAATAGTTTTTCATTGTTTCTATGGATTTAATGTTAAAATAAATAGTTTAGACATATGTGAATTTAATTAATAAAAATTGATTTCATATTTTTAATAATGATAATCAATATTACATAATAATATGAACATAATTATTATTCAAAAATAAAAGTAAAAATTAAAAAATTAATTAATATGGTTAAGGCTAAAACCAGTTTACTAGGTGATGAACTAAACTTTTATTGGGTAAAATGAAATATAACAATATAAAAATATCATTTTATAGACATATTTCATCCTTATTTCAAATATTGTTCTATAATGATATATTTTGGATCCCCATGTCTAGATTAAATTTTGTGTCCTTCAATTTATTTTCAAAACATCCAATTGTGCCGTCTCAAACATTTATAAAATGGAACCCCCTATACTCTCCTATAAAAATTACCAAAAAAAATTGATTCACATAATAAAAACCAAATTCCATTCATCACATCATTACCCACGTTGTATAGTTCTTATTATAATTAGTTAACACTCTATGAAGGATTTAGGTGTTGAACTAATAGAGTCCGATAAAGAAGGGGTATATTCCTTAACCTTGTATTTTCATTTTATTTGTACTAAAAGTCATTAAATTATTCTTCTAACATGATAATATAATAAGATAACATTATAATTCCTATTTATATATTAATTTTTACTTCCTTTAACTACATAATTCTTTTCCTTCATCATGTTGGAAACAAAAATGTTGATCGTTTTTACTGTGGGATACCACCTCACAAACTGATGTAATTTGTTTCCCATCGAAAACTCTCACAGATGATTATAATTATGGATTTAATACTTATATATGATAATAATGAAGTATTTATACATATAAATTTATAATATTACATATAAAAACATTACATAAAATCCATTGGGAAATGATAATGTTTCTCGTGATGACCTATGGACTACCGCCTCCACGAAGTGATGCGATATGTTTTTATTCAATTTAGAAATGTATTGTAAGAAAGATATATTATATTAATATATATTATATACATGATATATAAATTATTCTTTAATTGTGAATAAATATTTATATTCCATTCCTTCCATACATCTATAAAATCGAAACAGTGTTCATGAATACGTATGGCCAATCATTTCCATGAATTGTCTAAATAATTTAAATAATCTAAAATTAATGTATTCATAAAAATAAATTTATACTAGATAAATATAATATTTATATCATGGTTATAATTATTGATATGGTGTAAGAATAATAAATTTAATAATGTCATAAACTTCCAACAAAAACATAAATAAAAAACAATGTTTTTATTACTAGATATGTGATTCTAACATAAAATTATAAATAATAATATATAAAAAAGTTAATAAATAAGTCATATATGATATGATATGATATATATATATAGTTGTAAATTTTGTTTATAATTAACCTATATTTTTTATAAAATATGTTCAAATATGCTTGAAATTATTCATTTCTTAAATAATTGTATTTTCCATATCACTTATCTTTTGTAGGACACATTATATACTCAAAAATTGTTTCATTTGTTTGGTGTATATACTACCCATTAATATCGTTTAAGATTTATCATATAATAATTATTAATTATAAATATCCTAATATGTATATTTATTTCATGGGTCTTACAGTTCAAAATATTGAAAACTTGAAAAAGATTTCTGTTACAATCTCACTATTTATCAAGGTTGTCATGGATTAGAATTACAATGATGACATCATATGACATCCCTATCAATAAACAATTCTCTTATTATTATAAAATGTTAATTTCAATTATTTAATTTTTCATCTTTTTGTATCACGTTAATTATTTACACATGATTTCAAAGGATTTTTTGTAAGGAAAACCACATTAATTTATCTCTTCGGTCAAAACCATTTTTCCTTCCATGTCCTTAAATACCAAATATTTTTATTAAAATATGTTTCATGAATTAATGTGTGTTTTATTATATTATATAATATTATAAACAAGAAAAATATAGAGAAACAATACAGGAATTTATTCCATTCTATTACATTACTCATCATTGAAGCTATTTAAAATTCCAAACATTATAAATAGAAAAAATATAGAAAAGATTAAATAGGAAAACATGGTTCTCACCAATATACTATAATTATCACCCCCACATCCTATACTATAATGAAGAAATATTATATTAGTAAAATAATAAACATTTTGTAAACTAGAAATATATATAACAGTGTGAGGAATTGAGTTGAATATTGAGTTAAAGAATAAAACGGTAATGTGACGATTGGATTAGTAATGTGACTATTGGAATAGTAATTAACCATTGGTAATAGTAACTTGGACATTGGGAATACTAACATGACTGTTGGAATAATAACTATACCTCAAAAAAAAAATATTGATATTAATAATATTTATCATGACTAATTTAATTAAATATGAATAATTTAAAACCAAAAAAATAAATATCAGGCTTTAAAATGTCATACTATATGGAAATAACCATATAAAAATGGCTTGGAATCATGGTAATATTGAACAATATAGTTGGTATATTCTATAATTATTTATCTCTCTCCTAAAACACATTTTTTTGGGTGGGTGCACAATTACTACAAATCATGTGCCAATAATGCGTAGGGTCCTATTTTCAAAGAAATTCTCAATTTTCAACCAAAATTAAAATGGTAAAAGGGGAAAAGATATAAAATAAATAATGTATAATAATACATATAAATGATATCATAGATGTGGAAATTATCCCCACCATGAAAACATTCCCCCTTGATAAGTCAAAAATAAACATGATCTGGAAAAATAAATTGGTCCTCTTTCTTGACAAAATAAATTTCCTCCCAAGTCTCATGAGTATCATTTACATGCTGCCACTAGACATGAACCAATATAATAGACTACCAATGAAAAAAATTCTATTGTAAATCCAATATGTGTGTCAATTTTCCAAACATTGATTAATCAAGCTCTAACTATAGCTCATCCCAACTTGACATATATGAAGGGTATGGATTATACTTAGTTGGGAGACATGAAACACGTCCTAAATCAACGTAAAATGAGAAAGTGAATCCCACATGTATGACACATTTCAAATTTTCTAGGTGATTTCAATAGTTCCAAAATTCATCAGTGTTAGCTTCACCCACAATCCCAAACGACAATGACCCAAATGAAAGTCCACTGTCAAGAACACCCAGTCCCCCACTGAGAACTCGATATCTTGATGAATCAGATCAATATATAATTTAGGGTGACTCTATGCTTTCAATAACTACACGTTTATAAAAATAAATTTATCATACAACTCTTTCACAAGGCTCGGTCAGAAAAGAGATGACTTTTCTACCTAATCCCATTATAATGAATACCAACATGGTCAAACATAGATCACATAAAAGTTATCCATTTGAATGGAGTATTGGTTGTTGTTATCATAAGAAAACCCAAAAAATAACAAATGAATATCCCATGATCTTATGAAATCTAGAACACATCCAAAAAGTTTCTCCACCATAATTTAATTCCCACTCGGTCTGACCATCCTTTTGAGGGAGGTAAGTCATACTCATTTTGATATGTCACAACAATGATGATTGTAGGACTTCCCAAACTGAGTTCTTATGTGGGGTCTCTATCATAAACAATTAGTGATAACACACAGTGCTGATAGACTACCTAATGATTATAACATATTCTTATTTCATCCACTTTAGATGTATCTATTATCACATATAAGTGAGATGATTTGGTAAAATGGTTTATCACTACCCAAAGTGAATTTCTTCTATGAGGTTAATGATAGAATCCAATAATTAACTCTATAGAAAACTCAACCACTTTGATGTATGAATTTTTAAATGATGAACTAAAACATATGGCCTCTAAGTTTACGATCCTACCTATTGTCTTCTATAACACCTCAATACGAAGTCAGTTATTTCCCACCTCAGTCCTGGCCCCAAAATTTCCCATGAACGTCATAATACATCATGGAATATCCATGATGTATGAAAAACATAGAATGGGGGCTATACTGCATCACCTCTTTCTATAGAGACAACACAACCAATATACCACACATAAAGCACATGATCTCTATAGGATACAAATACCAATCAGAAAAAGTATCCCCAGTATAATGATAATATATAGTCCACTGAAATAGATCATCATTAGGATTATCCCACTAAATATGCTTTAGAAGGGAATGAGTCAATTGAATTATCACTAAGAACACACCTCTGTTGTGTTTCTTGGTCTCCAAGTGCATCTTAGTCAAGAGCCCCCTCATTATTGATTCATCACTAGTCACTCTAAAAGTCTGCACTGAAACATTCCTTCTGAAGGTGCCAGCCACCACAATACCCTTTCCCAAGTTATAGATGATATCAATGTCGACCCCCTACAAATATTCTATCCAACAACACTACCTTATATTTAGATCCATCTATGAGATTTTTAATGCTAATTTATTTTGTTCAGAGTAGACCACTAACATCTCTCCAAGGAAGTAGTGAAACCATTTCTTCAAATCATGAATCGCCATTGATATCTTCAATTTGTGGGTTGCGTAATTCTTATAATGTGGCCAGAGTTTGTGAGAACAAAATTCCACCACAAAATCATCTTGTATAAGCACGCACTCGAGACCCATACCTGAAGCTTGAAAAGAAACTACATACCACATTCTTGATTCTAGGAAGATCAACCCAGGTGCAGTACTGAACTGCCTCTTAATCTCTTCAAAGGAAATAGAGCATTATGGACTCTATTAGAACATCACAACATTTAGAGTATGCGTGGTCATGGATAAATCCAATCCTGTCAAACCCTGAATGAACTACTAGTAATTACCCTACAGGCTGAGAAAACTGTTGATCTCAAATTCATTGTTCATCTATTCCAATTATATAGCTGCATAGATCTTCTCAGGGTCCATTAAATACCTCTTTTATAGAGATGATGTCGCCCATAAACATCAAATCCCTAATTTAGAAAGTTAATTTTCTTAGTTTTTCATTTATACGATGATCCTATAATGTTCCCAACACAAGATATAAATTAATCTTATGCACTTATTCAGATTTAGAGTAGACTAGGATGTCATCCATAAAAACCATAATGAAATAGAAGAGATACCGGTGGAACACAATATTCCATAGTACAATAAAGAACCCTAGAGAGTTTGTTAATCCCAATTTCATGACCAAATACTCAAAGTCACCACACATGCTTCAGAATGTTGTTTTTGTGATATCTGCCACTATCACCCTATCTTGGTGGTAACCTGAACACAAGAAAATTTAAGATAACTACATTACCAATTTCATCTTATTTAAAAAATCATTAATTCAGGGAAACAAGTACTTGTTATTGATGGTTACCTTATTATGATTTTGTTCATTAAAACAGAACTGGACGAATCCAAGAACCATTTTCACACCAAAAAACATGATAATCCCATGAAGAGACACTCGAGAAAATGAACCCTTTGGATTTTAAATCATCCAGCTATAAATTTAATTATCCAAATTTGAAGGGGGTCTTATGATATGGGGGAATAGATATTTTCCAAATTCCTAGAACCAAATCAATTGAGAACACCAAATCATTATCTTTTGGAAAACCAAAAAAATCATCCTGAAATTCTTCGGGGAACTAATCCACCACATGTGTTTATCCTCCCATCATGAAACCACCATCATCCTCTAACATTATTGGTGGTAATTTATTTTCATAATTACCCATCTCTGGAAGTGGAGGTATGACAGGACCTAATCCAGTGTCTAATTATCCAAGGAAAACCTAAGAACCTCCACCATGTTTTATGAAAATGACATTTCATTGATAAGAATAAATTTCTCCCTACAAACACACCATCCAATCCAATAAATGGATAACATAAAATAGTTCCATATCCATGACTAATAAATATAATTCCATTTCATCTCATTATAGGGAAAGTGCGCATGATGGGCACTTGAGGCGCTTCTCTATCTTCTATCGCAACATCTTCATCCACTTAATTGCAAACGATACGACATCAGTTAAAAAATTCAATGTGTTCACTATATGGAATGATATAAAAGACACATACACACCATAATCAAATAACACTCCATATAAAGAAGATGTAATCATAATGGTACCTCATACAGTCGAAGGAACTGCATCATGTCCCACTTGTCCCTACTCTATAGCATGATAGTGCCATATATTTGTCTAAGTATGACCATGGACACTAGTATTATACTCTTATTGGAGATAAATATTACCAGAAGAAGATTTGGTCTAGCAACCTCAACCTACAAACTGTGATCCCATCATCCTGGAGGGTTCTGACTAAGCTATCATTCCTTCTGAATCCACTGGTCCTACACCTCCCTGATAAGAACTCATAGCTCGTAAAATAACTTAATATTCCCTAACAATCTACATCAATGATTGTATTTTAGAGGAGACATACATGTTTGTAGATTCTATCACTCCATCCTACACCAGTGGCACCCAACTAACCCTGCATTAGAATCCATATTAGAAGGCTGCCTAGATAGTTGGCTTGAGATTCTAACTCCATTCATTCCTTTTTCCTCGTACTTAATATTATTCTATAAAGAACATCCACTTCCCATTACAGTGTAGTCTTATATGTGACTAACCTACCCTTATGGTCAATATTCACTATACAAGCTTATTTAACAACTTTGGTAGATGTCTTCATCTCAAAAAATGATGACCTAGGAATAAAATGATGGATGCAATGTTGTCACAACCCATTTTTCATTTATCTGAAAATTGGAGACTATTTTGGGGCATACAAAATCAGATTAGTAGAATTGTTGGCATACTCATTCAACGACTAATTCCCCAAGACATGTTCACTAAACTTCTGGTACCTGGCATATGTGAAGACTTCAATGAAGTATATTTTGTTGAAATCCACCATTAAATCATTAAATCTTAACATCTAATTCTTCCCTAAATGAATCACTAAGTCCCTCCAACTCGACTGAGTCCCTCTAGAAAAAACGAAGCACACATCACCCTAACCTCTTTAGGAGTGTCCATGTAGTCAAACATGGTCTCTATCTTCTCAATAAATTCAACTTCTTCATGAGGATCTGAGATACCTCATGAAAAAGGAGTTTTATTATTTTATAATTCCAATTAATTATCCTTTCAAGAGCATGGATCAGCATCCCTAACAATAGTAGGTTCTTGACCTGATGCCTATGCCAGATCCTAAATGGATCAATCCACAACATTTACCACCCTATAATCAAGTGGAGATTGGGAAATATATCTGATATCTTCCCTCAGTTGTAGGGTAAATATATAGGGAGGTATGTTGTAATAATAAAATAATAACATAGTAAAATAATTATCATAAAAGATATGAAATTGATTAGTAAAAAACACATAACCATTATATCAAATTCTCCAATGAAATTGAATGACAACCCACCTATACCTGGTTTCTTTCTACAGAGTGCAACCAATATGACCCCAATTGTCTGTGAAGCCAGACCAACAACCCAAAATCCTATACAGTCTATAGGACAATCAGGAGTTTTATTGGATAGGAACTATACTCCCAAACAAAAATCTAAGCCCCAATAGTCATATCTCTTGTCGAATCGGACTCATCCTAAATAACATGACACAACGAGCTAAATAAATAAGCATAATACCAATTTTTCACATACCACAAAAGGCCTACTTCTGAACTAGAAACAAACATGGTCTATGGAAAGTCCCAATGATCTTTCCTGATGCATGCAGGGGTTCAAAATATTTTAATGGTATGAATACTAGAATATATGAATGATTTACCCAAAAATACCCTTAAAACAACCAATAATATAAAATTAACCATTTCTAGAAAACAAAACCCAATGATTCGTTACAAGGATTCAAATTTAATTCTACAAGTTTTTACAAATATGTTAGAGGGATACTATAACACATAACCAAAATATATCTAAATCTATAATAAGGAAAGGGGAAATCTCCCATAATCCATCACCACAACCCCACCTAGGAGGATAACTAGAATCCCAAACCACTATCAACAAAATCATTACCCATGCCAGTATGAAAAATGACCAAGTCTACTTACACCAAAAGTGGGTAGGAGATAATAGCCAGTAGGATTCCACCTAAAGGTATCCATTTATCTAAATGTTAAATGACAAATAAACTTGTAAGTTTAATAAATGAAATGGGAAAATTATTGAAAATTTGAAAATAATGATGTTATAATGAAAACAACATTTAATAGGATGTAAATAAAAATAAAAATGCATTTACCTTGATGTCACACAAAGCCGCATTGTATGCTGAATGTGAGTTAGAAAATGTCAAAGAGAAGTAATCTTGAGATATATCCTATTGGGAATAGCTAGTAATGTGACCCATGAACCACGCATCTTAGTGAAAAGTTGTACAGGAATGAAAACCATTTATGTTCCTATGTATGAGACACTAGAGAGAAGAAACATCCAATGG
Organism: Viscum album; assembly: GCA_963277665.1. Taxonomy (NCBI): domain Eukaryota; kingdom Viridiplantae; phylum Streptophyta; class Magnoliopsida; order Santalales; family Viscaceae; genus Viscum; species Viscum album. Next base: position 1,821,235,710 of record OY728125.1, read on the forward strand.
TTCTAATTATCTCGGATCATAATTAATATTTAGTTAGTGTGGTTACCATATATCCTACTATGTGAAACTGGTTTCTATCCACCTTTGTATCACTAGCATGATTGTCTTAGTCAACACTTCTAGCTACCTAATCTTCCCTAAGATGAATCAATTATGTTTGATTCACAATAAGTTATGCCAATTCACACAGAAAATCAAAAAAGGAACTAAACAAACCAACAGACAATATTTTTCCACCAAATCCCTCTTTAAAATACTAAACTCACACTAAAATCCATTCCAACCATGATTCTCATTCCAGACACTATTTAATAAATAATTTATTCATTTAATAAAAGATTTAAAAATGAAACCCAATGGAAAACATCAAGAGTAAACTATTTTCACATAAAAACTCTATTTTAAAAAAAATGGCATATAAAATAAATTCAAAAAATACTTTATTATAACATTTATAATTCATAATATAGTCTATATAAAACACTAAATCCTTAAAAATTCATTACAAAATGTTTTTGTATAGAATCACCTACCTTTTTTGTAGAAATCCATAAAATCCAGAGTAAAAAACCCACTAAACCACAATCGCAACTCAGTAAAGCAATATCAACCCTTAAACCATAATACAGATCACCAAAGATCATAATTGAATCCTAAAATATGAAAACTAGGGCTGGAGAAGAGGAAACCCCCAAAAAGAACCTAGAAAAACCTAGATTAGAGGAGTAATCATAGAGAGGAGACAAATAGTTTATGAAATGAGGTGGAATCACATAAAATATAGACTAAAAATGGAGCTCTATGGGAGGGGTAAGGGTTGAGAGGTGTTTTTATTGTGATGATTTATTGGTAGGAGATAAATGGGGAGATTTGGGGGTAAAAACTTATAGGATAGAGAAATTTTAATGTGATAGAAGATCCACATTGTTTTGGAAATAGTTCTAACGATTCTATATATATAGAAACCTTTAAAGGGTTACCTAGGATGAGATGTATGACCATGGGGAGGAAGTGCAGTAGGTTCTGTCTACTACCACAACTTTTCTATGGTGGGGGCTCAGTTACTATGGACACTGCCCCAACCATTCGCATATGCATATTTTCTAGAAAAAAATCTTCTTTTTCAATCAAAATTCAACGGGGAACCAAGGGAAAAAGATAGACAAAAAATAAAATAGAAGATTACATGAAAATGAGATCAGAGATGTGAAAATGTTAGAGAAATAACCATTTTTTTAAAATTCTAAACCGATTATTATGAACCATTGGATTATGAGTATGGAAAATTTCCCACCGTGTTAGTAACATTATACCGACGGTTCCCAAACTATGGATACTGTATTTAAAAATCCAAAAATTCATATTTGAACACTAAAAAACATCTTCATAACCATGTTTCCTAACAAATAACCTAGATAATATTATGTTTATATAAATATTTATTTAATAATATACTATTTTATAAACCAAGTCTATAAGTAAAAAATTGTGGGTATATATTTCCACATGGAATTTTTTTTCCTATGCCAATGTGAGAAATCTATATCCATGGTTATAAAATAAATATAATTTTTTAATTCATCATGTAAATATTTTCCATGTTTTATTATTTGGAAATGTTCTGATATACATCAATTTTCTTGTTTATAGTTAATGTACAATTTTTCACCGAATAAGTTTATCAAAAATAATATCATTCCTGATGTATTTTTTATAGAATAATTTCTAGAATAGTATATTCTACAATGATATTATTACTTCATAAATGATTATTTAAAAAACAATTAATTTTACTTGAAATCCTAGAATACAATTTCTAAAACATAAATTCAAATTTTATTCCTTAACATATCTATTTCAATTTTTGTCACATTTATTTTTAATAATTTTTTGAACTCCAATTATAATGGGAATTTAATGTCTTAATCCCATTATATTATTTTTATATGTGATTTATATTGTAAAAATATACGTATTACAAGTTTTACCTTTGATTTAATATTTCATTCAAATTTTTTATTCTAAAAATACCTGTCTCATCAACAATAAAGTACAATTGTCCCTGTTCTTAGAAAAAAAATCATCCCATACATTAAAAATAAAAATATTACATACAAAATACTCCCTCTAAATAGGCATAGAATATATAGTGAAAATATGTATCTATCCAAATACATTCACTAAATGAGTTATTACACCATACCAGATAGGGTACACTGAGCCGAGATTATGTTTATGTTTATACTTACCAATTTTCTTCTTTTAGTTATTCTTTTACCCAATTCCTCTAAAAAATTATACTATAAAATTTATTATGAAATAATTTAACATTATTTAAATGATTTTACCCGAAATTTATTATCTTATTTATGTGTAATATATATTTTATACTTCCCATTCTCACACTTTTTACAATTTCTCATTAATGGTCAGTTAACAACATACAGTTGCATTAACAAGAAAACTCAAACAATGATCATCTTAGATAAATAATATAAAATATTAAAATGTAAAAATATTTAATTATATATATTATAAGCTTCTAGATCTAATAATACATTTCTATAAATGACACTGAACAAGTATAGAAAAATAAATTTTTAGATGGATATTTAAAAAAACATGATATCCAAAAGGACTAAATTTCATCAACTATAATAATAGAATATAATCCAATAATTATAATACATTAATATTTTACTAAATGAAAAAAATAAAAATCTTGACCAATTTTTTAATAAGTCTATTTTTATTATATAAGAGGTTAAAATTCAATGAAATAATTCTAAATTTAAATTATGGGGATTCTCTATCATGGATACTTTTCATGGGTGTATCCCACTTTCATGACATATTTAGAATGAATTATCCTCTAATTTTATTTATATATTATTTCATTATGAATTCATTTTATATTTATGGATATACTCTTTCCCACTTGATTTTTTGAAAAATATAATGATTTTAAATTATGAATTTTCTTTTAGAAAATAAAAAATAGACTTATCTATAGTTGTATCTTCTTCGCTAAAAGAATGATTATTCTTAAAGATAATTGTATTTTTAAATTTTTCATTTTTGAACCCCATGGTTTTTAGTAAATCATGATTGATAAATATTTATGAATCCCATTCCATTCCATGTATTATTTTTGGATTATGATTTTTATATATTCTATGTGGGATGCATGGTTAATTAAATTTAATGATGTGAGGGGTTGGACCAAAATTTTATTTCCCTCCAATGTAGTGGTTAATTTTATGTATGTCATGATATATAGTGTATTTTTTATTAAATAGTTTACATATTTTCTCACAAGATGAATTTATGTTTTGTAAAACATGTTATACATGATCATGATGTTGTCTTTGTTCACAACAACATGGTGATTTTTTACCACTATGTCATGAAGTTTCATTTTTATATATTACATCATTCAACAAAAATATTTAATATTTAATTTATGATAACAGTGATGGTCATATTTTTATGTTATTATGATGATTATGATTACACTCAACCATGTTATATTGATTCAGGTCACTTATTATCCTCTTACATGGATTTTATCTAACCTCTTTCTTTGAGGTATATCCTCATGTGACTACATTTACTAAGGGGAACACGATCATTATAACAATAAAGATAAATATTTTAAAAAATGATTAGGTTTTATTATGTACAAGTGATTTGTGATCCTTGTTTATCAACGACACAAAATCATTGGATCATGGATTTCTAACATAATTATATTATTTATATTTAATGTAATGTTATCGTAATGCAAATAAATTTTGGATCTCTATAATTGGTATGAGAGAAATGTATTGTTTATTTGGAAATTATGATTATAGAACAATAATGAGAAACACCAGGATAAAAATATATGTATATAAAAATACATGAATAATTTTTTAGAAAATATAAAACCATATAAATCCCATTAAATAATCCTTTAGAGTTAATTGAGAAGAAGAATAATTTAGTTTTTCAAGATTTTATGAATTTCATTTTTTAAAAAACATTTCTATACATGTAAATATTTCGAATCAAGAGAATACATTACAATGATCTATTTGAGGGATAGTGAAATGACTTATCTAATGAAATCCTTAATTCCCTAATAAATAGAGTTCAAAAGATCATGGAAAATTTACTATGTTTTTTCATGATATGAATAATAAACCAAATATTTGGGAGTATCCTTATTCACCCTAGAAGAATCAACTAGCCATTAATTCCTTTATTCAATAACTACCATCAAAGTTTAGTTATAATATTGAATATTTTGTCATAGTATATCAGTTTTACTCAATGGATAAGATCATTTTTTATTCATTGTTCTAAAAAAGAGAAGGTTACTCCATATGATTATTAATTTTTAATTAAAACATGATCAGTGGTCAGTTTTGATATAGAACACCATGATTAATGATGAAATTTAATATAAATTGTGGGAAAACATTAATTGAATATTTCATACTATGTATTTCCCTGGAACTCATTAAATTCAAATAGGTAAAGAAAAAGGAAGGTGAATCATTCAAGAAAAACTAAAAAAACTACACAAGTCTTGAATGATATGCCTCAGAATTTTTATAAACAATGATATAAAAATAGATATATTCCATACAAAATTAAAATATCAACTTTGAATCGATATTTCTATCCGATTATTTTGGAGAATGGATGAAGTGGTTCAATGTACTCATAATGTAGATATGGTGATCAAAGAATGGTTCTATGTTTATGAAGATAAGAATTTCAGAAAGCATATTTAAGCTGGTGGGTAAATTGAAAATGGTGGAAATATAATCAAAATACCCCCAATGAAAGAATGTAGGAATTTACATAGTTCGAATCATCATAATGTTATCGGGAAATAGTTCTAGTGTGGGATTGAATGCCATAAAACTCAAGAATATTGAAGGGACATGAAGAAGCTTACCAAAACGATGGAGAAAAGGAATGAACCTTATAATGTGCCACATATGGTTCAATGATTCAACTATATGAGGATATGAAATAGTGGAATCTAGTGCACTATAACATGAATACATCATGAAAATCAATACCAGAAAAAAACAATGACAATGGAAAAAGGGGAATCATGGGACAACAATACTGCTAAAATGGAGTAGGAAAATAAAGTTCTTCAAGGTACACCTCATATTACCAAAATAATTGAGAATGTATTATTTGATTCGACTTCTACAACTTATTTTATATGATGCGTATTGTTTTTCTATTAAATTGAAGCCCTGATACATGGATGTGCTTATATCCATAAATCACCTTATAGTGAGATATTTGCAACATATGTTTTGGACGCTTCCCGATAAGCGATTACGGGAATATTATTTCAATGAATCTTTTAATACATACCTTGGTAGAATTTGACACTATACGAGACCTGTATTTCATCAAATTATATAGAGAATACACAAACTATTGCTAAAATTAATTTTTTTTATATTCCAAATCATCAAATGATCCTCTACAAATGTAAGTATGACCCTGAATCACCTTGTGAAAATAAATTAATGACGTGTGTTTTATTACACTATGGATAAGATTTCATGGTGTAAATGGTCGAATCAATTTAAATAATCAATCATTTGGAATATCCAATTAAGTGGGAATACAATAATGTATTACCTGATGAGTTACTATGACTTCTCCTATATCAATATTTAGCGTTCCCAAATGATATTATTCAAAATCAACACATATTTATGAAAGACTCTATAGGATGCACCCAATCAAACATGGAGAGTTGAAGAATTAGTTGAATGATTATTTGGATAATGTTTTCATACAATATAGTGCATAATCTAGGGGTTATCTGATGATATTTTTTTAATAATAAGTTTAGATAAATGTTTCAATTTATTGAATATCATGATCCAAAAAAGATCACCATAATGATAAAGTATCCTATGCTCACGATTGATGTTTATTTTATCAAATATAAAAAACTAAGAACATCCCAATACTGGATCATCATTCTAGATATTATCAACTAATGGTATAGAGGGTAGATATATTAAACACGTCTTTCTATAACAGGAATAAGAACTGTAACAACCCATTGATTCCATTCAAAATTACTATTTCCCTAACAATCTCTATGGATTTGGTTAATAGAGTAATTATATGATACATCCAAAAATTGTGGTAGTATATATCAATGATATTTTACTTTACACCAGAAGAATGGAGGAACATGAAGAGAATATAAGGATAGTGTTGGTGACATTAAGGATTGGGAAATTGTATTCCAAGGTCAGCAAGTATAAATTTTTGATGAATAAAGTATCATTTGTGGGGCACAGGATCAAATGTGAGATAATTTATGTTGAACCTTTAATGAAAAAATAAATTGAGGAATGGAAAAAATCCATTAGTTTCATGGAAATCAGGTGTTTTCTTGTCTTAGTTGGGTTGTAGAAATGTTTTTTTTGAGAAATATTTCATGATTGTATATCCCTTTTCATTGTTTACAAAAATTGCTTAAAATATTCATTTATAGATTAAATTGAAAAAATATTTATGGTGATAAAGAAGAGGATAATTATTAATCCTGTTCCCACACTAGAAAAAAGTAGATATGATTTTGTGATATATTGTCATTGATTTAAGATTTTATTTGGGTTTTTACTCACAATGATATATAAATTAATTTCTTATTTTTAAAGTTATTTGTATATCCATGAGCATGACTACACAAAACATCATTTTGAGTTGGTAATTGTAATATATTATTTAAATAATTTAGGGAAATATAACTCTGCTGATAAGTGTGACATATATAATGATAATATGTTTATAAATTATATATTATCATATAAGGTGATAATAATTCATCAAAGAGGATGGTTAGACCTAGTCGGGGACCACAATTGATATGTTCACTACATTCTTTAAAATAAAAACAATGAAGTTGATTCAAATGGTATAAATAAACTATTACTATATCAATGATATGGATAGAGAGATACCCTATCATTATTAATATTAAAATAATGGATTTTAAAATATTAATAGTATTTATTGAAACCTAACATTCCCAAATGATTTCTGAACCATCTATCCGAGTGATAAGCTATGAAGAAAAAATGTGTGAGCTAGAGCCACAAGATAATAAAAAAATAAATAATGGAAGGGAATATAAAAGACATACCAAATCTATGATTATGGTGTGATCCAGATCTGAATAGTTATTTTCATTCTTTTAGGAACTATGATAATGAAGGAGATATTGGATAATAAATGCATCACACATTTTTATATCAGTCCTGAAACTATCAAGATATTCTATGATATTTTTGATCACTTTTGGTGGGAAATCATAATGATGGATTTTAGAGAGTATATCTAAATATGATTGTTACGCCGACAAGATAAATTAGAGAAAAATATGTCTAAAAGTATGATGTAACCATTATATATAATCATGTTCAAATGTAAGAATATCACTATGAACATTGTAAATGGTCTCCCAATGAAAAAAAGGAAATAATTTTATATGGGATTTGGGGAAAGGAATCACCAATAAATCCCACTTTAACACTATTTGGTAATATTTTTCACTTTAAAACGTGCCAAGCTATATACAAAAAAGAAGTATTGTGGCAGCATGGGGTATTAATGTTTAGTATCTCTAATAATGATCCCAGTTTTACCACTACATTATATATAAGTCATCAACATTATTGGAGTAGTGAATTGAATTTCATCATGGCCTATCACCCTAAACTAATGGCCAATATGAAAGGACTATTATGAGGGTTTAAGACATACTAATATCTTTCTAAATGGAATTTAAAGCAGGTGGGATCAACCATTATCATTAGTTTACGTCACATGATAAAAAAATTCAAATCAAGTATTCAAATGGAATGATATGATTCTCTATATGGTAATAAACATAACACTATATCTTGTTTCGATGATGTTGGGTAATGAAATCTACATAGTCATGATTTTATGAATGAAAGGGGAGAAAAGTTTGAAACCGTCCAACAATATATAAAAGCATCTCAGATTTGGGAAAAGATCTTTGTTGACAACCATCGAAGGGACTTGGTGTTCGATGTTGGAGACAAATTTTTCTTTTCAACATCACTATGGAAGTGATTCATGGGGTTTGGTATGAAGGTGACACATATCCCAATCTAAATTGGCCTCTTTGAGATCATTGATCACATTAGAGGAGTGGCATATCAGCTTGTTCTTCCACCATTTTTGGCTCGTGTTCATGCTGGTTTCCACATATCACACATAATAAAGAACATACCCATTCCATCCCATATACTGAATCGATAGATGGTACAATAAGATAATGAACTCTTATATATGGGGCATATGGTGATGATCTTGGATAGTAGAGAAAATTTTATACTCGCCATGGCAAAAAACCTTTCCTATTAGTTGTGCATGAACCAGAAGTATGAAGAAGTGATGTGTGACATAGAGGAAACAAGGAAATATAAGTATCTTCGTATATTCTAAATCGATAAAAAGCGATATAATTTTGAAGATGAAATGTTTTAAGAGGAAAATAATATAAGGAACTATATTTTTAAAAACAACTCTTTTCTATAAAAATGTGGCTTGTATTATTCTCTATAATATGAATTACATAAAAATATAGAGAAACCAAAAAAATTATTTCATTACTATTTCATTAATTAAAAATGAAAGAAATTAAAATTTTCAACATAAAAAATGTACAATAAATTAAAATCGAAAATCTAAAATGGAAAAATATGGATCAACCCATTCTAATAGAATAATGACCCCCACTTCCAACAATATAGAAAAGAAACAAAACATTAGTAAAAATATAAACATATTATAAAAAGTAAATATAGATCATTCAGGGGAATTGATTTGAAGATTATGTGATTGAATGAAGTGTTAATGTGACCAATGGAGAATTAATGTGATTGTTGGAATTTTAACATGAAAATTGGTAGTATAAAATCGATTGTTTGGAATAATAACCCTACCAATAAAATATTAATATTACAATAAATTTATAATTTTTATATAAATAACATTTATTATGATTAATTTAATTAAATTTCAATAATATAATACCAAAAACTAAATATCATGCTAAATAAAATAAAAAAACTTTATTCACATTTTTAATAAATAATATTTTAATTTATTTACAAAAAAATATTTTTTATTTTAAAATAAAATTACCTATGATAGATATTTATTTTCAAAAAATCAATATAATTTTTATAATATTCACATCGAATTTTTTCAAGGGCTATTATTTTAATTTTTGAAAATACATCAATTTTTCTGTGAATATTAAAAAAATATTTTCACAAAACTAGTGTATTATAAATCAAATCATTAATGATGTATTGTTGAATTAATAATTTTTAAAACATGTGATATAGCCATGATATATTTTATTTAAAAAATTATAAATTATTATACAGAAATAATATTTTGAAAACAAAAAATAGTTTAGCAAAATCATATGTCAAAAATGATTCCTCAAAATATGAATATATATTTTCCCACAATAATTTTTAATATATTAATGCTTTCTTAATTTTAAATGGGATTTGATTTGTTAAAATATTATATAATATTTATATATGATTTATATTGGCATAAATTATCTAATACATGTTCTACACGAAATATAATATTTAATTTCATATTTTATTATAAAACTACCCTTCTCTTCAAGTAAAAATAACCCATCCACCATCCCTTGGAAAACCCCACCTCCATCCCATTAAAAATAACATTATCTTGGAAAATATTCTGTATTAATCCCCTTGTAATACATATGTATATTCTAAATTTATTAATTTCTAATAAAAAATTGAGTTGTAGTGTCATGAAAGAGAAGCTACACCGAAGAGAGGATAAGTCATATTAATTCATCCACCTTTATTATTATTCTATTTTTTCTTTAAACCAATTCATTTCAAAAACATATAATATAAATGTAATGATTCAGTATTTTTTTCATTAGATTATCTATATTAAACTACTTTAATTATTAAATTTTGGTCAAATTTAAAAGGCATACATCCCATTCCCTCTGTTTTGACAAATTCCCATTAATTGCCGATTAACTACCTATAGAGGCATTACCCAAAAAATTATTATAAGCACATAAATGGATAGATTGTATTAATTATATAATATATATATATATAATTGTTTACGTTTATTTTATTTTTATAGAGTTAATCATACTTTTCTATAAATTACATTTAACATAAATAGAGAAATCAAAGTGAAAGGGCTAATTTTTACGAAATACCACGATATCAAAATGTATTTACGACATCAGTAGATATTAAAAAACTTAATAGAATGATTATAATTGATAATATAAGTGAATATAATTCAGATATGGATAAATTTCATAATATTTTTTTTTCTTTTAGTGGTGAAAAACAAATGTAATAAATCATGAATTTTGGAAGGGGATTCTCCAACCCACCACTACTTAATTAGGTTATCCATAATTCAGGAAATCATTGAAATAAATAATATTATAATGTTAATTAATTATGATTTAGATATTAAAAAATATATATTTCATGGATTTAAAATTTTCATACCATATTTTATGACAAATACAATGATTTTCCAAAAGATAGATTCTTTCTAAAACACATTTTGACTACTCTTAAGTTTTTTATTAATATCTCATGAATGATCATTAATATACAAAACATGTTTTTAAAATTTTAATTTGAGAACCCTAATATTATTCATGGAGTCATTATGGATGAACTAATTTTGAATCCATTTCATTTTCATGATTTCTTTAATGACTATTTTTTTTATATTCTTGATGTGGCATGTACGATTAAATAAAAACTATTATGTGATGAGGGATTCCAAAATTTTATATCTCTATAATTCATTAAATAATATGATTTATCTCATGAGAAAATTTGTATTATGAGTGAACAAGATGATATCATTGTTCACAATTTTATGGTATGATTATTTACATATGTTATGTGTAAACATGATGATATCTTTTCCCACAACTATGTGAGGATCTTGACTACTATAACATGATCTTTCATATTTATTGACTTCGACCATCCTTGAATTTATCAAATTTATCTCTTATGATGTCTAAAATGATATTATTCTTATATGATGATAATTATTATTATTATTCTCATCCATGATATATTTATTCATGTACTTTATTGATCTTCTTACTATTATATTGGATCACCCCATTATTTGATGTATATCTTCAGTTGACTACATGTTCTAAGGAGACTGTGATATTTAGAATGATTATGAAAAATATTTTAAATAAATTTTATTATTATTATTTATAAGTGACTTATTATAATACTTTTTTCAAGACACTAAACAGTTGGATTTATGATTTGTAACACTATTATGTTTTTATCATTAGAATAATGTAATAGTCATTTTAGAGAAATTAGGGTCTCAATAATGCCTATGTTTTATTAAAATATTTAAAAAATTAAATTAAGATAATAATATGATATTTTTAAAATATTTTCTCATACTTTAAATTTCTAATAAAAAGTTTAATATTCTTGTTTATTTATTATTAACTCTTAAAATTGTACTGAAAATGTAAATGGAATATTTATTTTAATGTGTTTGGTTTAAACAAAATTTTCTTCTATCATTACCAAAAATATATTTAAATATTACATTAAAATATCCAAATGATAGATTACATTAAAAAGATTTATTTAATGCATGATAATTTTATATACATCTAATAATTGTTTTCAAAATATAAAGGTTATTTTCCACAATATATTTTTAATGACCTTTTTGTGGAATTTATATTCATTAAAGACTAATAAAATAGATTTTTAATATTTTTAACATGGGATATAATTAAATTGGTTTATAGTTATTCTTTCTTTATATGGTTTATTATTATGATGAAAAAACATTTATTAAACCCATACTTCTTCCATGGGTTGTTATATGTTAGATTGACGAGTTTATTATGAAACCCATTTCCTTCATATTGGTTATAATATAATGAAATATTTATAAATCCAATTTTCTTTACATGAGATATGCTATAATTAAATGTTTTTGAATGACATATACATTATATGTGTTAGGATATGTTATTTTTTTGATCCTGTGGATCAAAAATGTATGTATTATGTAAAGATAGGGACCTATATCTCACATTAATGAATTAGGTCATGATAAATGATCTATTATCTATGAGGGTACATGGGTGGTTATCTGAAGCCCAAAATAGAGGGTCCCCATATAACGTCCTGACCATGGAATCTCTAAGAAGATGTATTAAATTATTAAATTATATTTATTATAAGGGGAAAAATCAAAATGACAATTCAGTTTAAAAGTATTTGAATGTAATATTAAATAGTTGATACCCATAATTCATTTTGAATTATGAAATAAAAAAAAGATGCAAAAAATGGAATAAACTGCATCCTTGAATGTTTATTCAATGTTTTTTTCTCTACAACCTGGTGAAAGTAACCTTAATAAGGGGTATCTCAAATGATCAATAAGTTTAAGTAAATTGGAAGAAATAAAAAATTGTAATAAACTAATAGGAAAAAGTATATAATGAATAATATATTTCATTCAAATAATAACAAATGGCAATATCAATACGGTAATGTAAGTAACTGAAACTCATTCCATCTAAATCAATAAAATGACAATGAATTGTATACATATATATGTCGATGAAAAATATCATGGATGAAAAATAACTAAATCTAAATGAGGGAAATTATAAATTATTTTACTCAATGTTTCCATATCACATGGATCACGTCCCATCAAGACATTTCACAAGACGATTTACCAATTGTGTAAAAACAATCTATTTGGCCGTCTATATCATATTATGTTTCTAATGATAAATAGAGGGGATATATATAACTATCTATAACCACTTCAAAAATTTCTAAATAATGCCACATATCTACTAATAAACAGAAATAATAAGTATTGTTCCTTATAAAATACTTGTATTGCATGAAGGATACTAATTTATAAATTATTCCAATGTTAATCACACAATTTCCAATGTAAACATCGTATGAAAAATCATAAATTGTTTTGTAAAATAATAATATTAATTGAATAAAAATATGGATATTAAAATAAAATTATATGAAATTTTTTTAGCATAATATTTTTTTAAAGATGGATTTGACAATCACTAAAGAAGTGATATTAAAAAGATCATAATTAAGAAAATTCTTCAAGATATTAATATTTAAACATCCCAAAGTTACCCATACCACATTGAATTTTTTAAATAATAAATCCAATGAGGATATAATATTAATACAATCTTATGATATCATGAGAATAAGGGGATTCATGTTATAAAATTTCCAGGGTAGTTTATACACTATATAAAGTAATATATGTGAATAACTATAAATAAGTATCAATGAAATTTAAATTTAGACATAATCCTTTACCTTAAATTAATTTAGTGGTTATGTTGACTTAATCATTATATATAGTAGGTAAGATATGTTACTATCATACACTAGGACCGTAATAATATTTATAATATAATATAGAATCTTATCATAATATATTATTACCTTTTTGTTAACAACCATTCATTATTTGAACTGTTTTGAGTGTTATTTCCCTTCTCTCTTGAAGTATGTTTTGACTTGTTAATTTTTTTTGAGAAAAGTGGTTCCATGAACTTGTTTCCCAGTTCATGCCCCAAGAGTAATTTATTAAAATCAAAAGAGTTACAATACACGTATGAGGTGAAATGAACTTGAACCATCCGGGAAGTATCTAGGATACAAAGAAATGGACCCATGAGTATCCAAGTTACCAATGAAAACAGCTAACAAGAGATTCCCAAAGTTCAGATCAAGGATCCTATATTCTAGAATTGGTTTGCTGAAAATGAATCTCCAGTCAGATATCACAACTATGCACCTCTGGCCTGAAAGACATCCTCAAATAGCATTAAATGTGGTGTACAGTATGGCTATCCATAAAGTGGGAATAATCCATCAGGGATTTTTTCAAGCAGCATTCTTCAGGACTGGACATCAACATTCATTACGGTACAAACAAAAATCCATTCAATCAATTTCTAGCCAGTATGCTGGAAAGAATACAATATACATGTTTTGACTTTTTAATTGACTCTACAATTTATTAAATAACAATTTAATAATATTCATAAGGTAAAACATGAGTTAATTATCTTATTTAAAACCTCAATATATATATTTAATAATCTATAATGTTTGGATATAAGAAATAAAATTCACTATTAATTGAAACGGTTGGTCGTATATACGCATGATCGCGACTTTCATTTCGTTATTATATTAAAAGAATAAAAAATTTATTGATTAATATTTATATTATAATTTCATTACCCTATCAATGTTATATATGTTACAAATGTTTATAAAAATCAGAATTAATAAATTCCTTGTATGGTATGAATGATAAATATCATTTTGAGGGAGTAGTAGTCTATATATCCTCAAGAACAATTATCGTATTTACATAAGAAGGATATCTTAGAGAAATTTTTTACATTATACATAATAAAGAAAAAAATATAAATATCACATCTATCATATATTAATATACTTTCCACAATAATTTCCACCATGATATGTGGTGGAGAAAAAATGAACATTGATTTTTTCATGGGGAAATTGTTTGTCGTACACATAAATAATATGGTTGTTAGCCATTAGATAGATCTGTGTATATGGGAAGTTAAAAACCTATGTTTAAATGTATGATTGAGTATTTAGTATACCTTTTTGTAATATAATCCAAGGTTATGTATATTTAAGTGGGTGTATAATTGAGAAAAATCTAAAAACGGAAGGAAATGTGTTACCACTTAAACAACCAACTCCTTTAGGTTTTAACTAAATTCTTTATTATATTCTTTTCTAAAAAAGGGTTGTCTTATAAGTTTATGTGATGGATGTTGAGAAACTATTTTGGATGTTTTTGGTTGATTCAATTTGTATTGAATGGTGGTAGGATGTGGTATGAGGGGAGAACATTTTATAGTGGAGGAGGAGTGGCGCTCTCGAAATATTTTCACAAATAAATTCCATAAACATTTTTCATGTTTAATATGGATCCAATAATAAAGGTAATTTGATTTAAAAAAGGATATTGTCTATATATTTCCAAAAAATATAATTTGGACAATTTTATACGTCATTATGTATCTTAAGGTTAAGGTTTTGTCCCATATAATGTTTAATTTAACATTAATCACTGCAAATACTTTTAATTACAGTCACAATTCATTTTTGAAATCATATTATGATGTTATTATATGAAATTATATATTAATCTTATTCCAAATATTTAATAAATATATCTAAACTAAAATCACATATGTTTTAGAAATTAAATTTAAATTCATCCCATAGGTGGGATGACAATGTGAGGTTTTAAAGTAAAAACCTTCAAGATATTTTTATGTTTTTATAATCAATTTCAAAATAAAATTATAATAGTGAAATAATGTTTTTGAATTGATAAAAATATTATCTAATTAATCTTCAAAAAAACTAAATGTTTAATTTTACCATATCAATAAATTTGATGAAAAATAATTTGTGATCTAAAATTCAGTAATTTTACCTATTCATTAAAAAGTAAATGTTTTAGAAAAATTAAAAAACCTCACCCATAATTTATAACTATTTAATGAAAATAATGTATTATATGCATAAAATTGGGTTTGTTTTTATCATAATCATATCAAATATTCTTGATGAATATAAAAAATACATGATTGAATATATAATATATATATCACATTAATATAACTCAATAATTTCAATTAGTTAAATTTAGTAGTGTAAAACAGCTATGTGATCATAAAAATAATAATATCTTATTTTATATCCAATTGGTTTTCATATTCATTTTAAATAATTCCTAACCAATGAATTTATTTTATAGTTCTTTATACCATATATTTTCATAATATAGATAATTCTATTCATAACCACTTATTTAATGTCTAGGTTATGTATTATTATATTAATTAATAATATTTTAAAAATATATTTTCATTCGGCACTAACTTGGTCTTTCATGTTATGTAAAATTTCAAGGAAAGTATCTCTTTCATGTAATGCACGCTAACTCAGTTTTTTATGGAATTAAAATATATTTATTATATATAATAGTAAATATAGGTTAAATTATCAGTTATTATATCCCCTTACATGATTAGTGTCTCGAGTTATGCACACCATCGAAAATAATGATCATACATTAGAATTTAGAGGCGTAATATTTTCCCATATTAAATAAATTGTGTCCTAGCAATTTATAATTTTACTCGGTGAAAGTGGGATTGAAAATAAAATATTATTGAAAGACCCACACAATAAAATGATTATTGTGACACATTCATAATAAATGATAAATGAAAGTACAATGACCATGTAACTATGTTCTGTAGTAGTATAACAATGTGGTAAATATAAAGATGGATAAATATGAAAAATATAACAATCATGTACTGTTGGAGAGTGCTAGAGAACATGGTTTGGATAATTATTTCAATTTGAAAGACCAAAATAAAGGAGTATATAATATTAAATTGATTCAATAGAAAAGAAGTTAAATGACCAACATTTTTGGTTTTAGGGTCATTTTTCCTTGAGTGGAGTAAATATTTCACTCTCTATGAATATAATTATGAATACTTTTTATGATTATATAAGTAAAATCGTTTAATTTATTTATGTCTTTATCTATTTCTACTTCATCACTTAGAACAATATTCATCTTATAGTGATGTAATATATCAATCTTTAAAATCACATCAAAAAATCAACTAAATCCATTTCAAAAATTGTCAGCTTTTCCAAAAGATTATGATGTGATACTTTAGAATGATTGTCGATGAATATCCAAAATGAACATACCATTATCCATTAATCATCTTAATAATGCTATAAAATTTCATATTCAAAACATGTGAATAAATTCTTCATTTATTCCCCTAAAATTGGTTTAAAACTCAAACTATATTAAAATATTATTTTAAACATAAATTCCTATTTTTTTCTAATGTAATAAACCTATTATTAGATATATTACTTAAATAAAATGTTGTTGTATATTCCATCAATAATAGCATAGGATAACTCTAAACAAGTCATTAATCTGTTTCTAGTTATTCATCACTTGTCCAAATAAATTATTTATTCATTATTATCTCCACATCAGGAAGATATTAATGGTTGTCATTCCCTCAATCATGCATTTTCAAAAACGTTTTACCTTCGAATGAATAAAATTTCATGGTACCATTCCACATATGATCTCAAATATTTAAATAAAGACTATTACAATAAAATCCTTAAATATTTAATATATTATATGGTAATAAAAATATAAAAATTACTTTTATATCATATTTATTTTAAAAAATACATAAGTACATTAATCATTCTACATTATCTATGTCAGACACATATGGATGTCCTTGATGACTTATATTATTTGTCGGTATAATTTCATGATGTTTGTGTAAATATTTTGTGCAGTAACCCTTCTTATTACCGTTATATAATTGAGAAAAATTATTTTTTATGATGACCATTTTATTATTTTTCCTTGGGAGCATTTTCTATGCACTTTAATGAACACCCATCCCATTCAATCATTTCCCATGGCGATTTATTCTTCAACCCTCACACAATGAAATTTTCTAAAACTTTTTCTTATTTATTTGATGTATTCCCTTTTTATTGGAACTTTAAAAAACTCTTATTCTATTATATACCTTTTAATGTATATAATTTTTATAAGTCATTATTTATCATGAAAGAACATAAAACAATTTCATCATTTGATGAGATTTTTTGAGAAACCAGTTCCCATCAAAGGTTTTTCTTAATACATTCATATATGTGGTTGATCATGAACTCCATGTTGTGTAAAGAATATATAACATATCTTCATAATATTGGAATTGTTCCATCATAATTTGCAACAATCTATTCATCTCTTTTTAAAAAGTTAAGAATATTATATTCATTTTGATTTACTAATCATGAGGGATGCATTCATTAAATAATGTTACCTTAAATTATTTTCATTTCATGCTCTCTATTACATCTTCCTCAAAGGAATTTCGGATCAAGGACCACTATTAATCAACATAAATATTATGTTAATACATTACAAGTTTATCCTAATCCATTTCACCACATCCTTATTAAATGAATAATATATCCAATGACTTAATACAATTTTGACATCAATTTAATAACTAGTCACAATAACTGATGGGGGTCGTTGGGGTATAAAGAGATCCAAAATTAGATAATATCATTCTGGATAAAGATATTGATTTTAGGTAAGGATACATGTTGGAATTTGATTAATATCCCCAAATATTTCTACAATATTCTCAGTCTCAATTCCAGATCTGATGGATTCCATAGTAGGGAAATTTCATAATTTTCCACAGGTATAGATACCATTCTTATTTCCAGGAATTATTAAAAAAATATAACATATACTATATTATATCATATTATTATGAACTTATTATAACTCTAAATATGTTATAACATAAATTTCTAAATTTATGATTAATAATTATCATGATCATAAACATGGATTCTTTGGGGATTTCATTATGTTTAAATCATTCATAATGATAGGTAAATAAAATTTGAACTATACTAAGAGTATCCCCTAGAAGTGTCAAACTAGGTGGTCAGTAATTCTCATTTTCATGTACTATGTAAACCTGATTCATTCCAAAAACACATTTTTGGTTTTATTGCACCTAGGTACATCTGTGGTAGAACCACGTCTACCTGTAGTATCCAAATAGTTAGGTATTTCTAGGAATACCCACGTAATGTCATCCTCAACAAAATTATAGGATGTTATTATATACTTATCCTCAAATTATATGTTTAACTTATGTTCCCTAATCAATGATTTCAAAAAAAAATGTCGAAGGTTTTTTATAAACATCCTTTTAATACCCACTAAGAACTTGAAAAATGGTTATTTCTTTGGTTAAAGACTGCAGCAATAGGGCCCAAAACCAAGGTTATAGAATTTTTCAATGATTGTTTCCATCCATGGGTGCAATCACCATATAAATATGTTTCAATGTTTTCCATCATGGATGTTGAACTATGGCCACAGTTTAAACCCTATCCATAAGTGTTATTTTCATAGTAGACAATTGTTGTTGCAGCCCTAGTATACCGTTTGTATAACCAAAAAAATATGTCCCCATATAAATTTGACCCCTTTTCCCTCAATATTATATTTCATCCTCCTAACCACTACACCACCTAGGATATCGAGTATATATATTTATATATATTATGATGAATATATTATGATAAAACAAGGCAATAGCCTCAAAACCTTGGTAATAGAGGATCCCTCTATTTATTTTTCCTTGATAATATTTCTCTCGTGCACGCGAGGGAGACCAATTTCCATTATTTTGAAAGCCGTTCATATATGTGTTGTTTTTATACACTATTATAAAAACAATAGCTATAGGTGTTGTTGTATAGCAACCATTTTTGTAAAACGGTGGCTATATACCTTAGAAAAATGGCATACAACTATAGAATTGAAAACTCTAGCTATTGGGCACACAAAAAACTCTATAGGCCACACAACCATGGTTATAGCCTAATAATAACCATGGTTTTAAAACCATGGCTATAGGTTCTTCACAATAGCCCTTTATTCTAGTTCTGACTATAACACACCGACCACAAAAGCCCGAATCTGGTGCATTACATTATTAAATTGGATTTATTACAAGGAAACAAATCTCAAAGGACTTTTAAGACAAGAACCATTGGAATCCCATATTGCATACATGATACACATAATTCATTTCTTAATATGAAAGAAAATCATGATACATAAAAAAATTGAATAAAATAGATCCTTTAATGATTGTTCAAATATTTCATTCTCATAACCTGGGAAAAAAGGCATTATAATGGTGAGCTCAAATAAATAGTAAGGGTATGTAAATAGGAATAAATAATGAATCAATATGAATAAAATAACAATGAAAGGTAAATATATGATAACATATTCCCTTAAAATTACTCTATTAGGAAATTTCAATTTGGAATGTTATGGAAATGAAACTCATGCCATCGCAATCAATAAACTACGAATGAAATGTATCCATATGTATAACGAAACTGAGTCTCAACGATGGATAACAAATAAATCCAAATATGGGAAATGATTAATTATGGGATACCACGTTTCCCTGGTATATGGAACTAGCTATTGCCAAACCATTCATATGATAGTTTAACTATCAGGTAAAAAACCATCTATTTGGAAAACTATTTCATCTCATTAGAATACCCATGGAGCAAGGGATTATGTATATGTGTGACCCACCAATGTCATACCCGAACAAATAACTACACATATATTATAATCAATTTAAATAATAAACAATGTACCTTTCCAAATATTAGTATTGAATGAAGGATGTATATTTAAAAATTATTCCCTAGCTATTAAAATAAAGTCCATGTAAATACCATTTAAAAAATAATATAAAGTTTAGTAAAATGATATTATCCAACATATAAAAATATGTATATTAAATGAATGTTTTATGAAAACATTATTTACCATAATATCATTGTTTCAAGTGGTTGTTTACAATCACAAAAGAATTTATATTCAAATGATAATCATTAATAACATTCTTAAGGAGAATAATCATTAACATCCGAAAGCAACCCATACAATATTGAAACATTCAAAAAATAATCCCCATAAAGATATAAAATTAAAAATACCTATAACAATTGGAAAATGTAGTGATTAATGAAATTTTATTTCAATACTAGTATATACACCCCATAAAATAATCTTTTTGTGTAACTAAAAGTAAGTGTTAATGTAGTTTAATTTTAGATGGAATCATGCACCACAATATTCATTTTTGGTTGTGTGATCTTTATCCTCCTTTATAGTTTTATGAATATGTTAATTACTTATACTAGAATAATAATAACGTTTATAATATGATATATCATCTTTTTATAATATCTATTACTAATTAGTTATTAATCATTCTTTATTTTCACCATTTCGGGTGTTATTTTCTTAGTTTACTATAGTATGTTTGGACATTTTATTCGATTATAATATTAAATAGATCTTGATTTGATAACATGGATGTTATAAATTGTGACTTAATAATCTTATTTATTGATTATATATGTATTTATAGTAATCTATAATGTATGGAGACATTAAATGAAGTGGATCATTCATGGTGATAGATGGATGTATGTATGGATGAATGCTATATTGATTTTATTGTTTTATTAAAATAATGAAATGTAAATGATAATAATGCATATTATATTTCCAGTATAATATCTATTTTATATATTCTCAACAGTTTTATAATATTTATCCTTAATATATTCCATGAATGGAATGAATGAGTCATATCTCTTTTAGGGGGCGATAGTCCACACATCCACAAATGAAATAATCAAATTTAAAAAAATGTAATGCTTATAGATATGTTTTAAATAAAAAATAAAGGAGAATAATGAAAATATGAAAATATAAATATCATATATTAATATATTATTCATCGTACAATCCACTATGAGAGTTGGTGAGGAAAAAATGAACCATCATCATTTCGTGAGGGAGTTTTTCACCATACACAGAAACGATATGTTCATTCACCATTAGATAGAATCATGTGTATATTTATGCTGAAAAAATAAAATAACAAAATAATATTATATTTTAGATACTTTTTTATATAATAATATAATAATGATATTATAGTGGGTTGAGAATGGAATTAAAACAAAATAAGTTATGAAAAGATGTTACCTTTTAATTTGGTAACTCCTTTGGGTTTAAACCAAATGTTTCCTTGAATTTCATATTGACTATGGCGATGCATCTATGATTAGGGGAGTTATTTTGAAGAACTATTTGGTTAGGTCTTGGACTATCTAATTTTACCCAAGAGGTGTAGGTATTTGGGAGGAGAGGAGGCCCTT
This sequence comes from Viscum album, assembly GCA_963277665.1. Taxonomy (NCBI): domain Eukaryota; kingdom Viridiplantae; phylum Streptophyta; class Magnoliopsida; order Santalales; family Viscaceae; genus Viscum; species Viscum album. The sequence goes on from OY728125.1 coordinate 1,821,257,813, forward strand.
TTATAGTGGAGGAGCAGTTATACTCATGTAATATTTTTACAAAGGAGTTACATACATGTTTTTCGCAATAACTGTGGATATAATAAAGGATATAATTAGGAAAAAGTAATTATTGGATATAAATACAAACATAAAATTTCATTTATGAAATTTAATTGGTCAATTTGGGTCTTAAGGATAAGGTTTACTCCCATATTTAGCGTAATATAACCTTAATCATTGTAATTAATTTTATTTTAATTCAATGATATATTTTTAATACTATTTTTTCTAATTTGACATTATAAATTAATCTTATTTCACATATGGAATCAATTATTATTAATTCTAATAATAGAGTTGGCCATAATTAATTTAAATTTCAACCTGGAGTTAGATGAGAATGTGGGTTCCTAATGTTAATACATTTGAATTATTTCTATGTTTTTATAATCAATGACTATGATTAATTGATTCCAATGAAGTAAATGTTATTAAATGATAAAAATATTATATAATTAAACTTTATAACAAACTAAAATTGAAATTTAACCTTTTTAATAAATTAGATGAAAAATAATTTTTGAGCTAAAATTCAGTATTTTAATTATTTATTAAAAAATTTAATGTTTTAGAAAATTATAAATAATTCACACATACATAATTGATATGTTTTTTATTTCAAAGATTATTTTTATTTTGATATATAAAATCAATTAAAGATTAAAAAATTAATATTTAAATTTGATTCCCCATTAAAAGTCTGTAAAACTACCTTAATTAATATATCATATTGTTTTCATTCAATTGGTTTTTTTTAATATTAATCCTATCAAATATATATGATGAATATAAAAAATGTTTGTATAAAAATATAATATATAAAATGAAGTTAATATAAGTGAAATTTTTTAATTAATTTAATTTAATAGTGTATAACCACTTTGTGAGCATAAAAATAAAAATAGTTTCCCTCATATTCAATCAGTTTTCATAATTATGTATACTTAATTCATCAAAATTGAATTACATTCATGTTTATGTAAACCATAGTTTTTAATTATATAGTAAATTTTATTCATTAACACAAATTTAATGGCTAGGTTATGTCTTATTATATTAAATAATAATAATTTAATAAGATATTATTACTCGTTTAAAACTTTTTCTAATGTGTAATGTAATGTTTTCAACAAAGGATATCATGCATGTAATTCATGATAACTCAGTGTCTCATTAATTTTAAAAAAAATAGATTATATCTAATAGAAAGTTTATTTTAATGTTTTAGGGCATTATATCCCCTTACATTCTTGGTGTCTCGTTTCATGCATGCTATAAAATATAAGGTTCGTACTTTATAATTTTTGGGTATCACAATGAAATAGGTTATCCCAAGCATGAAAATAGGGTACATGATAGCCTGAATGGCCCGATGGCCTTGTTTTTTATTTTATTATAGATAATCCCCCTTTTAAGGGTTGACGGGGAACCCATACATAACCCGTAGGCCCAAGGAACAAGGCCTGAAATGACTCGTAATACATGAACCAAAGGCTTAGAGGCATACCATGCCCAATACATGACCCATAGGCCCAACACACTAGAATTGCCCCTCCCCAACATCCGGATCATTGATTTCCTTTAGTTCCCCACATGCATTGCTGATCAGCTAGCATTGCACCGTACAAAGTTGCACGGTGCCTCATCCCGATGGCGGTTGACATATCCTCTCATTCTTCCAATCTGGTTAGCTCTACTACTGATGACTGCTACTGGTGCTATTGATCCTCATCTAGGGCTTGCTCTGTGTGAACTGGGCTACTTAATTGTCTTCAATGGCCCAAAGGATCTATGGCCCGAAAGCCTTTGATGGCCTGAAGGCCCTGAGACCAGTAGGCCCAAACCAGTGGACCGAAAGCCCAAATCAGGCGAATAGTCTAGTTGCTATAGTAACAAACACTGCCTGCTACAATACTGCTGCAGCACCACATAAATTCACATCCACCTAGTTTTGAATGACTTTGTGGATATCATTGGTAAATGTTTTTCTATTATTATATGTATTGAATGAATATATATCGTATACCAATGATATGATCACATATATTATGTTCTTCAATTATATTATGATTCATATATAAAGAAAAACTAATATTAATTCCATTACATGATTTATTGACCTTATGATATGAAGTGTATGGTTTTCAAATGATATTATAAGGTTCTCATACACAATATCTCATGTTTTGTTGTTATATAATTTGTTTTAACATAATATGCCTATGAGATCACCCTTTCTAATAACTATTTTCCAATGATTATGAATAATATGATATAATGTATGATATGTATAATAAGGGGTATAATGATGAAAAAATTAGTGGCATATAATGTATCTCACTTATAGACATTTTGTTTTTGTTTCAGGATTCCAATTGCTCTATACTAAAATACTTTTGATGTCGATCATTATGTTATGTATTGAATATTTATTTATTAAGGTTTAATATTATTGTATATGATTTTTATTTTTTCACAACTAAATAACTTTTTATATTAATTTCTTATGATATATATAGTAATGATAAAACAATATTGAGTAAGAATATAGGTCATTATGAAACATCTGACTCTTACTATTCATAGACGCCAACACGTGGCATTAGATAGCAATTAAATCATACATTTGATTTGAAATATTCATTTTTCTTCTCCTCATTTACCTAAATAGAATTTACAATAGTAAATAGGACTCTAGTCCATAAAACGTCCTTTATTAACATTGTATTATGTGTAAACTCTTATTTCACTCCTGGTTATTTCTAACAATGAGGAGATTCACTTCCTCAATGACACATTTTATGGAATATGATAATTTTAATTACATAAAATTATTTATAACAAAACATTTAAATAGTTGAAATTAGTATTTATCTATTTTTGTGACCAACTTAATGATTTAATTACATGAACTACTATTTCCTCAAATCACCACATCCCTCAAAATTGGATTCAAAATTTTTAGTCACTCAAATATCATAGTAGAAAATAAATATACATATTTATATAAATATATTCAATGAAATATTTTTAAAAATATTTCAGTTATAATTTATCTATTAATACTTTTACAATATAGTTCAATGTTCTGTTCAGTGGAATACCTAATAAAAAACACATTCTTATATTTTCATTAACACATGCCCCTAAATAGTATTTTTAGACTATATTTGATATCCTTAATAATTTTTTTATGTTAACTAATTATAATTGTTGAAAAACACTTCTATTTAAATGTTACCTCATCAATGGAAGCATAATCATATTAAATCTGATTCTCTCCCATCATTGAATATGGAATGTGTTTTAATTTATTCATTATTTTCCTGAGTGAATTTACATAACATTTATGTATCTATAGTATCCAATTTTTCTTATTATTATTATATTTATGTGGATATCACATAAATAGTTAAGTGTGTATTATAAAATTATTTATGTATATTAATTATATTAATTTTTTTAAATATTATCTAATATATATTTCATATTTATATTATATGGAAAATAATATAATTAAATAACCATAAATGAAAATATATATCATTTAATGTATTTTTTTCAAATTTTCTAAATATTCTTCATAATTTAATTATATTTTTTGATCATTTTAATCATTTAAATAAACCATTAATCTCATAAATAAAATGAATTAAATTCCAATAAAACATGATATAATGGGGTGATATGATAATGAGAGTTTATTAACTTGGTGTTTCATCATTTGTCAACAATTGAACCTTATCCCAAGGGGAAAACATCCATGAGACTTAACATCGGTTGAGATACAACATCCAACCTTTACTTAAGTATATCATTGGCTTGATTCATCTAATATCAAGCCTCAACCACCGTATTCATCATGGAATTATATCCTTTTCAAATGTATACTCGTATACATGTGATGGATACCAAGTGTTCAGAGTCAAAAAAAAAAGAATCCTTAAACACAAAAAACATTATTTAATGGATGAGGTGGAGATGATCCATAAATAATCAAATTTAACATAATATGAATGATAACAATAGCTAGATAAAATTATTAAAATGTATCAAATTGAATATGAAAATAAGAATACTAGATAAAATTAATAAAATTTATCAAATTGAATATAAATAATTATCAATTAGATAATCACCACTATATTACCGCATAATGTTTTTTCGGCATTCTAGGAGAAATGAGAGGTTTTAAAATTTGAGGGGTTTTGTCAATTTCAACATAAAATATACAAAAATCATGATGAAAATCCCACTAAATACATGGTGATGGGCATGAAAATATAATGGATTAATATTTAAAATAAACAATTGCCCCATTCTAAATAATATACTTGATAATTGTCTTCCCACTTGTTGTTTTATAATTGTTTTAGAGAATTTATGTTAGGATTCTTCTTGACGTATCTACATTGACCCTATGACTCGTTGAGTAATTTTGTTGAGATTCTAGGTTCAATCACTGTTTAGTCTTGTTCTTTAGTCGGTTCACTATCGATTAATACAATAATTTATTATATATATCCATACTAATACTAGTAGGATTAAATGAATACTTCTCACTTATTATTCTATGAATTCTAAAGAATTTTTTAACTATTGTTTCTATAGGTCCACATTTATAAATTGAGCTTAATTGGAATATATATATATATATATGAGGTTAAAAATGATAATTTCACAAAGTACATTTTAAAATATTTTTTTCTATGTTATTCCATATATATAAATAAGATGGTAATCATATTATTATTATTAAATGAATTTATTTTTATATTATAATTACATTTAATAAAATAATTTATTAATATTTATTTAAATGTTATGAAATTATATGTGAAGCATCCATTATATTAATAAAATAAATCTATATATCCTATAATGTTCAATATTCAACAAACATAAAAGAATATCAATTATATATATTTTTATAACTAAAATAAATTTTTATTTTATTCATTTCACTATACTCATGAATATATAAATATTTAATTAATACCCCATCAATAACTAAAAAGGTGATAAAATTAGGCACCCAAATAAAAAATATAGTTATCTCTTGAATCAATCTAGGATATCAAAATTTATAAGATTAAATATTATTATATAAATAATTGAAATATTTTTTCCCAAAATTTAATTCAATAGAATTTAATGATAGTTCAGGTACACATTTTTGTAACGATATATGAACCATTCTTAATATAAATAAATAATATTATTTAATTTAAATTATTAGGGTTGAGTTACAGAGTGAGGGACCCATTGGAAATGACGAAATCATATCACCTATAAAAACCATTATAAATTAGATTCAATGTATTATAATAATTTTAACTCAGTGTATTAGATCATGAATGTTCAATATGTATGATTTCACCCAACATGCGTGATTTATATTTCATTGAAATTTTGTGAAGAACTCTTCTATTAACATCCATATTCATGCCTTTTTTATATTGTTCCATTTCAATTAATGGTCTATAGATATCATCTCCTATAAAAATAAATGATACAAATGCATTTATAACTTATTCAATAAATTCAATATCAGTAAAAATTAACCAATTTTGTTATACCTCTTCGGGGTCATTTTTAATCATTGGTTTTATCTATATATCAATGTACAAGATTCATGATTCACATTAAAAATAATATCATATATAAGTCCAAACAGAAATATTCACTTATTGGGATAATTAAAACCATATAAAATTTTTTGAATATATTTGTTTGAGTATTTTCTCATTACATCTCTTCAAAGAGATCACTAATAATTACTTCATGATAAAAAGTACAATTATATTTTAAGCCCCCAACACTAGATATTTACTCATAATCCACATCTATTCAAATTGATTTATTTAAACCATTTTTCATATTTTAGAAAATATTTTATAATAGAATATTAAAATATTCATTAAAGATGGTGACCACTATTACACTTCAATGATAATTAAATTTTGAACAACATATCACATTAAAATTATGTAGAATAAAAAACCCATAATATGATATTTATTTATATTTCAGTAATAGAAAGTGAATATTTATTTGGTCATATGTACCAACATTAACAATCTCTTAATATCATAAAATAATAGATAAAATACACATTTCCATCTATATATATATTTATGTAAAAAATATACATCTCAATATATTCTATAAAATAAATGTAACAAAACAAGAGGAAATATATATTGATCAGTACACATTTGTATATAAAAATAATTTTGAAAATAATTAACCCTAGGGATTGAATTTTATATCCAATCTAATCATCTATTGTCTTATATTTGTGTTTATGAGGATAGATAGAATTAGGTAAATCATAAAAAAATTAATCCTAAATCCATTTGAATTATGGGTTGAATCCACTTTGTATAATTACAACAATCTGATTTACATACTAATAATTCTAACCAAACATCACATCTACACCTATCCCATATATCATGTAATCAAATCTGGGATAGTTCTGATGCATCCAATCTCAATTTATTAAATACGTTAGAGTATATATTTATCCATAACAATCCCTATAAATATCAAACTTATATTATCTATGAATAGTGTATTAGGGGGGATGTGTACATGAAAATGTATTAATCAATATCCTCCTAAATTAGTGGATGAGGTACGGTATAATTGAATTCATCTAACACATTCCCTATAAAGAAGTTTAGTCCCATGGGGATCCTTCAGAATACCCATTCCTTATAGATATACTATTGTAACAAACATCTCTATATCATAATTTGGTGAGTAAACACAATAAATAGATTGATAATAAATATAGATCACTCCATTCTGACATATATGGATTTATCTATATTTTTCTAAAAAAAATCACCTATAATAGAACCCTTCATCTGAAACCCATATTAAATTTATTGTAATTTTAGTATAGGTTTTTTTATTTCAAATAACAGAAGTATACTCATCAGAAAACATTTGATTTTACATCCATTAATATAATATTAATTTTCTATATTATAAATAATCATGATTCATCTATAGTTTTCCCAATTCATTTCCATGTCATCTATATGATCTATAAATATTCAATTATATTATTCATTAAGATCTACATTGCTATCACTCATTCCAATTTTTATTTTATAACATTAATTAAGGATTTTATGTACCACTCATTTTTGTAATCCATCATCAGGGGACACAAATCATATTATTGAAGAAAATATATATTTTCTCACATTAGAAGCCATGTCCATGATTTAACTCCTAATATATTTATCTAAATTTATTACTCAAAAAAATGTAAACTATTTTTATAAAATTCACACACTCAAATCATTCACCTACCACAATTTTTATTATATTAATAACAAAACTCTTTAATAATTATTTATCTTTAACAAGCATTAATTGATAATTTGATTTGTTTTTAACATATTTATTAATATATTTGACATTATTATAATTCAATTCATCATTATTAATATACTTGTATTCATTAAAAATATGTACATGATTTCCAATTAATTTTATCACATTTACTCATTGACTACAATTCATCTTATTTAATTAATATAGTTATTATATTACAAAATATTCTCATAAGAGCAGATGTAGTGTTCATTGACTATCTTTCCATTCCATTAAAACATGAAAAAACCCAAGGCTCACTATGATGACCTAGATCTGATAAAGGAATTTATGGATCCCCCCACCCCATCAGGGGGGGGGGTGGTTCTTTCTCCTTCATCACCCCCGATGCATCCTTCCAATTTCATCCCTTTCTCCAATAAATATTGACTTCCCCCGATTACATATATTACGATTTTTCTAAAAGTAACAGATCAGTATAATGGTTCATCCATACATTCTATTATTCCCTTAGAGTTTGATAATCCTTTTTATATATTAATGTTGACCCTAGTGGCTTGGTTTCTTTATCAGTTTCCGATGATTGATGTGTTCGACCGATATGTCTTCAAGCCTAGGACCTTCAAGATCGTGCGATAGTTGGCCTTTTGATCAAAGGAACATTATGATTCAGTTTTGTTCAATGGATGATCTCATAAGCACAATTTCCAAATCCCCATGAAGATGTGATGGTTTGTATTTATTTCTCATTAAGTGTATTTGTTTCACATGTGATGGTATAATCTGATCCTGGCGATCAGGTTATGTCTCCATGGTCAACCGCTTCCATTCCAGAATCCTTTTATATTGCATATCGTTGAAAATATGGTTGGTTTTTATCTATTCTCTAATTGTATAATTGAAGCGGAATGTCATTCCATTTTTCCTCACATCTATATGGAGGTTAATGTATCCAAACCTCTGGTTTATTGGTTATGGATTAACAACAGTCAGGAGTTCTGATGGCGTCAATATGTCAGGTTTGAGTTGCTGTTAGATTTCTATAGATATTTCTATTGGGTGGATCACCATGAGTTAGTATGTTATAGTAGACCTAAATGTATGATATTTAAAAAGAGAGCTCTTGATGTTTGTGGTTCCCATGATGCAACAACGAAACAGATGAATCTGCAGAAGAATGAATTCACAAATAATGAGGTTCATGATGATCATGTCTTGATCTATATATATTAGGGAAGTTATTGTCTTATATAGAGGGGTACTTGGATAGAAAGGTGGGTTAGAACATCTTCTAGTGGTGCCTCTTGAACCGAGGGTCATGGAGGTGTTTGACAGAATAAAGAGAGATCTAATGATTGGAACTCCTATGGATGGTAATAGGCTTAATGATGGGGTTTATAGAACACAATAGGAAGAAGGGGATGTGTCTTTTCTTATTGGTCTCTCAATGGTGTTCCATCCTCAAATATAATGGGTTATCTCTGAGGTTGTTAATGGTTTTGAAAACCATCCCTCTGAACTAGAATCTGCAGTTGATTAGAATGTGGAGAGGGGGATCCTTTCAAGATAGTGGAACATGAATTTGGTCTTGATCATCCTTGTTTGGGTGGTTCTGATGAGTAGGGATCCACGTTTGGGAAGGAAAGGACATCATAAATTTTTCAGAATCCAAACTAGTTTTGAGGTATTGTAAATAAGGATCCCCCTTTTGATTAACATGTATCTCAGTAGGTTGTGGAGACTAATTCATATTGAAATTAAACTGTCAATGGAAAGCAGATGAGTATTGCGGTGCTAGTTTCTACCCATATTTTTGATAGTATAGAGTACGGAGAGGCATGTGATTACTATGATGGTGGGGAACATCATCATGTATTAACATTAGTTTTTCATAATATGCATATTCAGTTTGTGGGAAATGGCTATGTGCTGTCAATGGAGATGGGCCTTCCTTTGTGCAGCACCACATGGTGAAGAGTTCGATTATTTTTAAAGGTAGTGTTCTGGTCAATGACCAAAACATCAAAATTTATTGATAAAGAGATATTACATAACTCTGAAATAAGGAATTTTGTTAACATCCCTAACATAAAGAGGGAGTAATTCAGGAAGAAGATTTTCCCTCCATGTCATAGCATGAGAGACACCCATATTGGAAAGCTCGTCAGTAATCCTGTTAGCTTCACGGTAGGTGTGATTTGTGATTAAGTTGATCCCAGAAAGTGAGTTTAAACAATCAATCCAGCGAGCAGTTAGTGACCAGGCAAGATGAATTGTCCCACCCCAAATGGCCTAGATAATAGTAGTGGATTCACTCTTGATCCAGATGTTGTTCCAGTTGCATCACCTAACAAAACAGATAGCATGGATAACACTTAGCATCTCCGCTTCCAATGTAGAAGTAGTACCACAACATCCATAAAAGAATCCAAGAGTATGGACTCGGTGATTCCTAAAAATAGCATCCCAACCTGCTGGGCCAGGGTTTATTAAAGTTTTTAAACAAGGATTAATTGTTGTTTTCATTATAAACATATTATTGTAGTAGTTTTTAGAATCAAGTCTTCGATTGTGCAATGGTTCCCATATCAGGAATTCATTAGTGTTAGTGAAGGGGTAGATCTCAACAATTTTTTTTATTTCATCAGGAAAGTCAGGGATAGGAATGCTCATGATATTATTTATGGTATCATTATTGAGAAACAAAGGTTCGTTATTGGACATCAAGGAGAAAAAGGGAGAGCCAGACCAATTTTCAAACCAAAATCCGAAATTAGAGTCTTTACTAGCCATCCCTTTGGAATTATCCATAATAGAGTTGAACACGTTTATAATGGCAGGCCAAATAGAGGAAGTAAGAAAGTGGCCCTAATTGTTTATGAGTTTGTTGAGAAATCTAGCTCTAAGAAAATTCATAGAGGGATAGTCATTATGAATTTGTTTCCAGGTAAGCTTAGCCTGGAGAGCTTCATTGAACATAGAAATATTTTTAATACCAACACCTCCTTTATCAATTGGATTACATCAGGTAGCTCAGGGGATAGCAACCAATTTCCTCTCCAAGGTACTACCAGTCCAAACAATGTTTTTAATGGAAGTATTGATTCGCTTTAATATACCTTTCGACCATTTATAAATCATCATAGAATAGACCAATTTGGAGACAATAGTGGAATTAACCAGACAAATTCTACCATCCATCAAAAGATTTGAGCCCTTCTAGGATGAAAGCACTCTAAGCGTTTGACCAATAATAGGCATGAAATATTCCTCTTTTGGTCTACCCTATAAAATAGTAACACCAAGGTAAGTGAAGGGTGGAGATCCCTCTTTGACCCCTAAGAAACTAGAAAAGCTGAGTTTTCTACCGGGGGAAAAGTATTTACTAAAATAGATGTATGAATTATTCCAATTTATGTATTGACCAGACACTTCTTGGTAATGGATGAGGATATTTTTAAGATTATTAATGTTTTTTTTCACCTTGAATAAAGATAATTATATCATCAGCATAAAGAAGGTGTGAGTGGGTGGTCAAATTTCTAGCAGTCGTGGTAGGTTTAATATTATGATTTTCTAAATATTGAATTACAAACCTACTGAGGTAGTCTTCAGAAATAGAGAAAAGAATAGCAGAAACCGGGTCACCTTTTCTTACACCCTAGAACATTTAAAGCTTCTTCTAGTAGAACCATTAATGTTAATGGAAATATGAGCTGAATTGAAGAGGGTTTTAACCCTATTAATGAAAGTTTCATTGAATCCAAACTGTCAAAGTAACATGAACATGAAGTTCTAGTCAATGGTATCAAAATACCTAGCAATATAAATCTTAATAGAAACATTCCTACCTCTCGTTTTCCTGTTTAAAAGGTTGGTAGACTCAAAAGAAAGACAGATACATTCTTGGATAAATCTTCCCTTGATGAATCCAAAATTGGTTCCAAGAGACAATTTTGTTTCTAATCATTTTAATTCTGTTGGAAATCAATTTAGTAATGATCATGAAGAGAGAGTTTATGAGAGCAGTGGGTCTGAAGAGGTGAATTTCATCAGCATTATTAGTTTTAGGGATAAGGAAAAGAAATTGAGCATTAAGACCATGAGGAAGAGTTTCATTAGTAATGAATGTTTTCAGCATTAGGCAAACATCGTCCTAAATAACATTACAGTTCTTTTGGTAAAATCCATTGTTGATACCATCCGGACTAGGGGAACCATCATTTTTAGGCTAAAGGTTGTGTCTTTGATTTCATGATCAAGATGGGTGCTATTAAGTAACAAGTTATTCTCATCAGTAACCAAAGATGGGATAACATCTGGCCTAATGTCCCTATCTATATCAGTCCCATTGAAGATATTGTAAAAGTGAGAGACAACGTGATTGACGATGGTTTCCTTAGAATCAAGAATTTGATCCCCATCTCTCAGGTAGGTAAGGGGCCTATACGCTTTTCTCACTCTGTGAAGGGAATTATAGAATTTAGTATTCCTATCCCCATCATTCAGCCATTTGGATTTAAAGATTTTCTTTTTAATATTATCTTTAAATTTATGTAAATTGATAAGTTTAGAGGAAATATTTGTTTCACGCTGAATATCATGAGCAAAGTTAGAAGAGAAATTCTCATTTTGAAATTTAGCAAGTTCTTTTTCCAAAGAGTTGATCTCATTATCGATTTCATTAGATTTTTCTTTGCACCATCATTTTATGAATTTTTTTAGAATTTTCAACTTCACCAGACAAGCAAAGGCATCATTTTGATCCTGAATATTATCCAAAGTGCTTTTAATGATATCCCTACAATCAGGATCAGAAGGCCAAGCAGCATTAAATCTGAAAGGAGCCTTAGGCCTAATTGGGTTATGAGAAAAAATAACCAGAATAGGGTGGTGATTAGATGAAATCTTTTCCAGGGTAACACTAGAGATATTATCCCATTTATCAAGAGCATGGTTGTTAGTTAATGCCCTATCATGTTTACTAGCAACGATCCAATTGTAATTCTTAGAAAACCAAGTGAATTTTTCACCCATTAAGTTAATTTCTGTAATGTTATTATGTTAAATACACGCTCTGAATTCCCTATAGGAGATAGAGTCATGAGAAGGGCGACCTTTTTCACTAGGCGCCAGAATAGAATTGAAGTCCACGACTAAAAACCAAGGGTTATGGATTGAGATAATAATATAGTAAATATCATTCCAAAGAGCTTGTCTATCCTGATGTCTATTATAGGCATAAACAAAGCTAGTTTAGACATGAGTATTATCAATGATGTAAACACATGTAATGGATTGGTCAATCATATTGAAGATATTATTATTCTAAATAGAGGAATGAGAAAAAATCCATAACGATTCACAAGATATCCCATTATTACAAGCCCCTAGGAAGGAATAGCCACAGGGGGATGCATTCTGAAATCTATAGGCATAATTTATTTTAGGTTTAGCAATGTAAAAGGTTGTGGGATGTGTTAAGGTTTCTAAAGTTCTATTTTCCTGATTATAGGGAATATGGTGAATTGCAACTTGGAAATATCCTCTACCCCGCTAAAGTGAAGACCGTGGAAGGACTACCCCAACATTACTAGAACAGTGGTAACCAGGTCCAATTATAAGGCTATAAAGAAGACTTTTGTTGATTTGAGGGATGTGTGTGCTAGAATGATATCCTAAAAAATTAAAATCACATCAGTGTAGTTAAAAAAACGATCAACATATAAATCTCTCCAAAAAAACACAAATCTCAATCTGATTGGTATTCAGTTGACGTTGTTGAAGGCTCTAATTATTCTTATGGTGAGTATTTTGATTACATTGACATGTAACAACACATTATATGTTCTCTTATTTTTCTTCCCACCAATTCTCTATTCTAAAACATTTATTTTATTAATTATTCTCAAGAATCAGGTTTTTCTCTAAGTCTTGTTCCTTTCATGGTAAAATTTCTTATAAAATTAGAAATACTCAGCTCAACCTACTTAATAGGAAATAAATCAATGATTTAATATAATGATATGGCTAATCTATTTCCCACATTTTTCCAATATTTTTTATGTTTATAATAATAATTTATTATCTATTCATTCATTATCCATTTTAGTTAAATATCACATAATATCTAATTATTCCAATCATTGTTCAATTTGTATAATAGAATTTAGTAGAGTCTAGTATAAATTTTATATCTAAAATTCACTCACACATGTTCCCTCATATTAAAAGAGAATACTTATCCACAATGTGGGTTTAATATGGAACTATAAATTTCCCTCTAGTTATCAGTTTAACCAATCCATGTAATTTTTCAATATGGATCCATCATGGTAGACCTAATTTTGGTAAAATAACCAAAATAAATTAGATGAAATTGAGATAAAAAACTCCCTAAAATAGTGATGTGGCTACAAAATACCCCATTTGAAATTTATTAGATAGGAAATTTCAATTAATATATAATTATATTTTGTTTTAGGTATGAGAGACTTGGAAAATCCATTGTAATTTGATTATATAATTTGAAAATGACAATAAACCACCATTAAATCTAGTATATGTTGTTAAATTTAACTACTTGGGAGAACATGGATATTTCATTTTATTCATAATTTGATTTGATTGTCTAGATATTCCGTACACTTGTAACAATTTTTAGTTGACTAATCCTATATCATCTACCAAACATTGTAAAAAATAAAAACATATATTTCACTTAAATTATTCAAAATGTCAACAACGACTTCATGTCATTATATAAATCACATAAATATAAAACAAATCTTATAATTAAATATATAATGCTTTTACAATCTTCATAAAAATTCATAATATAAAAGAAATCTCTACAATAAAGTTACACATATTTATTTTCATTATATAATATTGGAAGCATAACATTTACGGTAATTTCTTATGGATTGGAATATTTATAGTTAGATAATTCAATTCTTGATATTTCAAAATATAATAATTATCGATAAAAATATATTATATATCATTATGATAAAAATAATTTTATATAGCCAAAAATGTAAACATTAGTGAAATTCTACTAATTTGAAAGTATTATTGTTGTACTTCAATATGAAATAGTGTTTCTCACGTATGATGTAATAAATATTAAAAGGATTTTTTGAAGACCATAAATTTTCTTATCATTTTCTCAAGATTAGTATGCTTGATTTTAATAAAACTTCCAATAAATTCTGATCATTTTCCAATTTTAATATAAAAAATTTAATTTTTAAATTTATTTGTTTACATAAAAAATATAGGGAGATGATTTAGGGGAAATATAATATAAAAAACAATAACTTATGACCTAGGAACCATATGTTGTGCTGAGATCACATCATTCATCCTTAACCCCCTCTCTTTTATACATCCTCATTCCATATACAGTGAAAATGGATTTTATTTTGAAATTATTTTATACAAAAGAAAATATATAAATCTTAAGAGATATTTCTTACAATTCAATTAATTAAAATATTAATATTAGGGAAATAATTTCATTCTATTAAAGTTATCTAATTAAATAAAAATTATAAAAATATAACTAAAATGATGCCAATGATATTATCTTGGGTTTTAAAGTCTAATAGACTTTATGAATTTTCAGCGACTTGATAAAATTACAATTATACCATCCCAAAATTTACTAGTAAAATTGTTAATTTTTTTATTTTAAATATTAAATTTTCATGAAGTGTAATTTCAATATAAGTGGTAAAACCATTGATATTATATTTAATGTTTTTATATAATATTAATAAGTATTTATTTTTTGTATATAAATAATATTAATAAATATTATAAGTAACTTATTTATATTTAAAATTCTAAATGTGTGTAATTTTATTTTAGTTCATAAGATCATGAACTAGGTAAAAATATCACTAGAAATCAAGGCCCCATTTTGTATACAGGTTTTCCATTTATCAATCCCAATCATAGTGAATATAATGTCACCATTTATTGGGGTTCATGAATAAACTGGTATATGATTCCATTACAAAAATTCTAAAAACATTTAATGGACATGAAACATTCAATTTATTTCTAGTTATTGGGAAACCATAATATCTTCATAATGATATCTCATAAGTGAAATATAATTGTAATTACTTGAAAAAATTTGATAAATATGAATCATAACTATATGGACACCGGTATTCAGGATTCTTAATTTGGTTCAGATCTCAATTAAACCATGTTAGTAAAGACCATATTGATGTATTGGTCGGTGATGTTCTATGCTTGGAATCGAGTTTTGATATTTTTAACCAGTTTTCAAGTTAAAATTAACTTATAGGATGAAAAAAATAAAATAATTTTATTTATTGGTCTATGTGGAGGAGTCCCATCAGAATATGATTTCATTTTGGGGCATCAGACACATCAAAATCCGGGGTAACCATAGTATGATTAATCCAGAACGAGGACAAAAATTCCATATATACATAATAATGGGTAATTTTTATTAATAACCTATAGTTATGAAATATTAATTTTTTTTCTATAATTAAATCTCACATAAAAATTCATGTTGCTATTTGAACAGTTTCATGCAGAGTATATCACACCAAAACACATTTTGAAAATGATTTGAATACCTTTCATCATAGGGTGGTTTCTCTATGATGGTAAAGGTAATTAAATAATTTTATCTGAACACTATTAGTCAGGTTTATAAATGTGACAATTGAAGAGTTTATAAGTATCATACCATGAATAATCCATTGGTAGTTCATTATACTCTGATCATTAGGGTTACTATAGGGGTGACAGCTATGCAAATTTTATATTTTTACAATTTTTTATATTTTTATTATTTTATAATGCAAGAATCCAAATTTGTTGATACTTACCCTGGATTGTTTTCCTTAATCTCTCATTTATTCTGTCTTCTCCCTTCTTGAAATATTTATTTATTAATTCCAATTATTTGACAATTTATTGCAATGATTATCTTTATGTTGGGATAACATCCCTTGGTTGTCAATTTATGGTGACTCTTGATGTTTATTCATTTTTCATATTTGATTTAAAAAATCATGTTTTTTTCTAGATTATATGATTTATTTATATGAGATCTGTATAATTTAGAGTGTGGGGTGTTGCTACCTGAAAACACAGTTTAGTTGTTACTAAATTATTTCAGGTTTTATGAAAGGGTTAATACATTATTATATAATCAGGAAAGGGTATTATAAATTAATTAATCATTAATTGAACCACATATGGTTTATTTTCTCCATGATAGATTCCAAGGGGTATCCCATATGTGAAATTATGTGTTTTATTCCTCTTTGAATATTTTTATTTTGTTATTGGTTTTTTTTCATGATGTGTATAATTCGACACTTTTTATATGTGGATACATATATATAAAATGTGTGAAACACATGGTGCTATAGTCATATTTTCATCTAGTGATTGGGGGACACATTTACATGGGGTTATAAGAATAATGTTTAACATTTTAATGGGTTTCAATAGAGATCCAAATAATTTTGTTAAAATTTTATCGTTTATTATTGGTCACCAACATGATGAGTCTATTTTTTTCATCTACACAAACTACACAAACCATGTTGTTTTTAATATTATGTTGTTGGTGGTATCCATTGTATTTTATAGGACTATAAGTGATGGTTTTGACCATCAATTTAACAGTGGGATATATTAGAGGTATCCCTAGAATCTTTTTTAATGATATTAATGGTTGAGAGTTGCATACATGTCTTATAGGTGGGATATAATGAAGCCTAGTGGGATGTTAAGGTTAAAAAAGTGAATCTCCATGCCTTACGTATTATCTAAATATTGAGTTGGTGGATTCCATGTGGTTTGTATATATATTGGACATGTCAAATGATATTTGGAAATGAATTCAATGTATAATGATAAATTTTGAATAATAATATTAGATATGGTTGTGTGTATGAGGTTGAGTGAAAAAGGCAGGATGGCTATAGGATCATCTTGTATAAAAAACAATGGATATCTCTTCCATATCCAATACTATATAATATACTTAAATGGACCACCCATGGATAATTTTGAGTTGTGCGGAGTGTGTTTAGTCAAAACAATTAGCTATATCTAACTATATTATTTATAATTTCATATATATTTGGAAATAATATAGGAACACCATTGGTGGAGTCTTGCTGACATCAAAATCAAACAAAGATTATCCAATGCAACAAACATTAATTCTTTATCATTCATGGATCAAGAAAGGTAATCAAATTTAGAGATAATGTTAAAAATGGCAGACATGTTTGAAATTTAATCATTTCATGTAGATTGGTGATTCCTCGGTATCTATTTCGAACTATATTTATTCTAGTGAATTAAATATGTGACTTGTCTTTGAGTGATATGTTTTAATTTTTTTTGTATTGTCTGATATTATATAAATATTATGTTTCAAATATTATAATATATTATGTTTATTCATATTGATCTTTTATATTTATTTTTATTTTTTTCACTTTATTTATTATTTCTATTATGGAATTGTAATTATTTATCTATTAATATTATAATATACCCTTATATGACCTCCTAAAATATCACTATTATCTATTTCTATATGGTATACTTGGTGTTTTTATTGAGGTGTAGTGGGACCCTTTCTGGGGTTTTATTCTGGTGATGTGGTCCAAGAATTCATTAAATCTTTATAAGAGTGAATTTGAAAAATGTGATTCTGATTGGGTTCATATTAATTAATTTATCAATATTATATAGAGGTTTATAAATTTATCATAACAATTCAATAATATAATATTCTATTCTTGGCCCACACGAGTATGCGATGAAGACAAGTTTCTAAAGTAACCATGAATATTTTATTCTTCTTTTTTATTAGAGATGTGTTTTGTTGAATTTTTAGGACATAACGTCTAGTTATTTTTTTCAATTAGTTCTATATATATATCATATCAAAAATATGTAATATGTTGTGAAAATTTTGGTATTTAATATAATGTGATAACATGATATCGGTGCATGTACTTATAGTTTCCCATGTGTATTTAATCATGGAAGGGAAATGAGTTTTAATTGATAAATATTTAAAAACAACATATATAGTCTATTGGTATATAACATTAGGGTGGAATTATACTATAAAACCCCACCTATTTATTTCCTATTTTAGCATAATGTAGGTTTTAAATATATGTTGTTTGTGTATTCTATGACTTCAAATTGGGTCGACAATGTTGTGAGGTCGGATGATGTGCAACATTAGCTCGGTAGGGATGTGTAATGTATAGTAGGTCACACCACCTATATCAAAATTCCCTATATTAAATATTTATAATATTATATATATATATATATAATATTTTATTCGTTTTAGAGTGATATACAACATAGATTATTATCATTGGAGAATTTGGGAACCTATAATATGGTGAACTGTAGGTATTAGTAGGATGATGTCTTTAAGTGTACAGGTGATCATGAGATAAAGTTATAAGTTTTAAGGTAGGAAGATCCATTCCATAGGATAAAAGTGTTATGGAATAATTTTTATGGGTATCATAGGTAAATATTTGTGTGGGATATACATAGAATTTTTTAGGTGGTCTTAGAGAGGATAAATTACTATATAATACATAGCGTTGGAGTTATACTCAAAGAATATTACCCAGTTAAAGTGATAGAGATGAATAAAACAAGTTGAGTATTGAAGGATGTTTTTTTAGATTATTTTTTATCAGAAAAATTTTATAATACAATAAAATTTTGAGAATGTGATATATATTTTTATGGGGCAAGTGAACTCTTTTTGGTGTTTTTTGTGTGAGCTAATATGCACTGAGTTAAAACATGGAATATAATCATGATATAGTCCATTAAAGTATTTATTCGTATATAAATTTAAATGTACTAAGACCTTGATTTCATGATGTTGATTAAAGTAGATATATTAATTTCAAATAATAACATTATTGACCCAATATTAAATGATTTTTTTTGATGTTATGTAATTTTTTGTATTCTATATTTCATTGAAGTTTAGTTATTTATATAATTAACTAAAACTTTATATAAAAAGTTTAAAATTTAACACATTATCAATTTTTCAATGATTATATAGTGTTATGATTACACTTATATCTCATTCAAGGGAATTGTTCTTCATTTAATATAAGTAACATAATAGAAATATCAACCATGATAAAATTTTTACACATATTTAGATTCTATGATTTTTTTTAAACAATGGATGGGAAAAATAAATCTCAGTAAGGGATATTGAAATAAATTAATCACATTTTTAAAGACCCGGAAATCCAGTCAAAATTGTTTTTAAAATGAATGGGAATTTTATGGGTCCACAGTTTCTGATGGTGCCTGATTCTCAGGCCTGGTGTGCCCGAAATCAATTTCTGATGTTTTGTTCGGGTATTTTAAGTAAACATACGTGCAGGTTTTTCAATATTTTGAACTGGTTCTCGGAATTGGAACTTGAGGGTACTGATGAACTCACAGTGCCGATATTCGCTTAAGGATACCTTTAATGCAGTTTCGTTTTATCGGGAGTGGATGTTATTTTCTTGGGATTCTCACTAAATTAAAAATAATCTGTTAGATAATATTTATTTAGGTGGTGGTTAATTTCTAAAAAGGTAAGTTGGAGGTGAGGCCCACCCCCACATGATCTCACATGGGAAGATATTATGTGGTGGGGCCCACACGAGTATCATACTCCTCAACTCCCCTTTGTTCCCCCCTTTAACTCCCTTAAACCCCCATTAATGTGGGGAGCCCCTTCACCTTTCATCCCCAATTAATATTTCCAACTCCATTGCAATTAATTAAGTGAATCATATTAATTAATTTGTTTTATTTTGAATTCATGTCAAGAATAAAATAATATCCAAAGCTATTATTTTCGGTTGACACATATTATTTTGGTGGACTTGGAAGAATTTGGGTGGAACCTTGAGAGAACCTTTCCTCTAAAACGAAGAACGCATCATCACTGATGAAGAACGAGGATGAAACTTGAGCTCGGAATCACTGGCGTGTGACATGCGCAACATTCGACGACATCTTCGAATTCTTTTTCCACGCCTTCGACAACGTACTACGAATTGAGGCAGGGGTTGGATTTTGAGTATGATTATATTCCCATGTTCGTATATTTAAAAACAAAGAACGCAGATGTTCTCTTTTGTGGGTTGGGAATAATCTTTGCAGGAGTTTAGTGTTTTATGATCTTCTTTTAAGTTGCTTTTGAGAATCCTGTTACCACTCTAATGCAGAGGGTGCGGCCAAACTAACATGGCCCAACCCCTCCACTGTTCATCTTGAATATTTTGTTCATCGCAATGGATGGTGGCGGCTTTGCGTTGCTGTGATGAATGAAGAACACCCTTTGATCTACCAAGAATAATCTTAAATGTGCCTCCAAAACAAGTTAAGGAGCTCCCCCAACTTCTGAAAACATGAAATCCCTTATAAGGCATGAGTGGGAGGAAGAACGGGGGAAAGATGGGAAATCTAGAGTGGCCCGGGACTTAAAAACCTTATTCTAACTGTCCGCACAGCTTGGCCACATAGTTTGGGATACCGTGCGTCAACCGTGTTGTAGCCAATGTCCCACCTGTGGACTTCACACGGCTTGGCCGCACGGTTTTTCAAACCGTGCACCAACCGTGTGGTAGCCACTGTCCCACCTGGGCACTTCGCATGTCTTGGTCACACGGTTTTTCAAACTGTGCGCCAACCGTGCGGTTGCTATTGTCTCTCCCATAGACTCCGAATGGTCTGGCTGCACGGTTTTCTTAGACCCTGAACAAACCATGCGCCCCAGCACAAACCACAATAACATTGGCATCGGGAGTCTGATAAACGAACCATCAGTAGCAATGGAATCCATGGAGCGAGACAGGTCCTTGTGTATACCCCACTAGAGAATTGGGTTGAGATGGAGTATGTTCAGGTTGGATCGATCATGAATCCAACTGAACCCTGGACCGAAAATGGAAATTACTCACAGACTAGGCGTCTGATTGACGTGCAATCTACTTCATTGGGTTTCTTATGATAAGATAGAACTACGGGAAACATAAACTCGATATTTCATGGTATTTGATGTATCGACACTTGCCTCTAGGTGTGGACCATCCTGGAATCGAACCTGTTTTGTGCGAGAAACCAAGGGCTGGCTGCGACTAAGATGACAGAATCCTCTGTGGGTTCGACAGTGATGACTAATGTACCAGAATTCTCTTTGGGTTCGACTGAGATGAATAATGTACCAGAATCCTTCGTGGGTTCGATTATGATGGCTAATGTACTAGAATCCACTGTGGGTTCAATAGAATAGCTGTGGATATATCTTGTCTGGGTCTAATAGCTTAGGTGGTCCTGTATCCTGTGTCAGTCTGAAAGCTTAGATGAAAAATAGCTGGTCATGTATCCTATGTGGGTCCGACAACTTAGTTGGTCTTGAATCCTTTGTGGGTCTGATAGCGTAGATTAATCAGTAACTACATCTGATCATATATATCACTCTATGAAAGATGTATTCATGTTTGAGCTGAGTCCTGTCTTTCAACCAATATCATCATGGTGATTGAATTTACTTCCTTTGTGGAGTGGGTTATTTTTGGGCTTGATAGTTGGAGCACTACAATGACTGGTAACATAGGTATATATTTGGGCATATACATAAATAAGGTTTGTTGATACATTGTGATTGTATCTTCCTACTGTGGTTTATCCTTTGTTGATTCTGTGAGACCATTGGGGGTCGTGGGATCCCCTACTGAGTATTGTTATACATACCCATGCAAGGGCTTCACCACACCATGTTGTGTTTTGTGTAAATGACAGACGGACGTGATCGAGGCTGAGGGTGATTGACGAGAGGTTGATCGGAGCTGGACTAGACGGTACGTACCGTTGGGAAGAGTTTTTCAAGTTCTGTTCCTACCCTTCAGGTAGGATTTCCCAATGGACGATCTAGGATCTGTTTTCCCTTTTTACTTGTACTTATACTATTTTTTCATTTGGGTTTGTATATTGGCCCACTTACTTTCAGCACACCTTACTTTTCTATTATAGTACCTTTTGCTTATACTGCTTGTGTTCAGACATTGTGTGTGTTACCTATTAAAATAAAAATTCCTTCTCTAATTATCAGGATTTCGACTTTGGTGCTAGTGGCCTTCTCCTGGCATATGGAAGGCGGGCTTGGGGTAGTCATATAATGAGCCCCAAGGATAGTTCGTGACAAATTGGTATCAAAGGGATCAGTTCTACTACAGAACATGGACTCTGATTATTTTAAAGGTAACAATGTTAAGTTTTTTGGGTGTGGTTATCATTTTAGGGAAACAGGTGTTGGTGCAGCGGCCGACGTATCCATACACTATGACTCTGACTTCTGATCTCAGGCTCAGTGCACGAAAACACTGATTTCATGTGTGTTTCATTTGAAAAGGTTTTCTTCGTGATTAGTTTGTGTCAGCTCACCTGGTATTCTATTTTAACTATGGCGCACCTGTTTATTTTCATGATGACCCCATGAAGGCAGCCACCTAGGGTTCCGAGTTTCATACGAGATGGTTTCCCACCGAGCGACGAGGCGACGGTGTAGGCCCCCATCACAACGGAGGTACCAGTGGTACCACAAACCACTAGGCCTCTGATTCCTCCAAATCTAGTAGCAGATAGTTCCCGTCGCCTGAGTGCATTGTACGAGTTCCAGCATCAGAGGCTGCCTAGGTTCTGGGGAGATATAGACACATAGGCAGCAAAGGATTGGCTGGAGGCTGTTGTGAGAGTTTTCAGATTTGTAGGGACATCATCCGACCTCATTGTGATCCTTTTCGTGAGTCCAATGCATGTAGTTGTAGGCAGATGGTGGAGCCTGATGCTCTTGGTGCATAACGAGGCAACATTACTCTAGTCAGACTTCGGGAGTCTCTTTCGCTCAGAGTTTGTTCCAGCCACCCTTCGTACGGTGCTGATTTTGGTGTTTCTTCAGGGCTTGGACCATTGATCAGGGACTCAGGCACAGGATCTGGGATTCGACCATTCCCCTCATCATTCTGACGCAGACGAGGGTGATAGAGTGATCTATTCTAGTGGAGAGTTTTCTCGCTGAGCAGTCACCATCAGTGAGACCCACCATAGGGGACACGTAGCAGAGTCTTCTGCAGCCGGCAGAAGACAGATGATGTAGAGGTCCAAGCGGACCAAGCCATCGGGTGGGCGACCCCAAGATACTGGTTCGGTTGTGCAGGGCACAAGAGATAGAGCCAGCTATACGAGGAGCATGCAATGCTATGCATGTGCTGGGAAGAACCACATGGCTCAAGACTGCCCGACTCTCCATGCAGATAAGCAGCAGATAGTAGAGGGACCTCCCAGAAAGAGGCAGAGGTTCGACCACGGTGGTCCGTCGGGAGTAGGCAGACGTGGTAGAGGAGCTAGCCGAGTAGTGGGTGGTGGACGATGTTTTAAGTCTCTACCACCACCACAACCACCAGGAGGTCCACCCACACTACAGGGAGCTGGCGGACAAAGGTAAGATCAGCTCCAGGTAGTCACGGCCTACGACCACGATGCACCTGAGATGATTAGAGGTACTATATGTGTCTACTCCACCCTTGCTACAGTACATATAGACACAGTTGTGAGTCATTATTTTATTTCCACTGCCCTCTTTTAGAGCTCAGAGATTTCGACGGAGCTATTGGCTCGATCTTTACTGCTTGAGACTCTGACGGGAGCTGACTAGACGATTACGCACCGGTGCTTGCACTGTGAGCTTAATCTAGGAGGTGAGATCTTTGGCTAGAATCTTCTTGTAGCAGCGTCTAGGACTCACGACTTCATCTTGGTTATGGACTGGTTATCCATAGTTCATGCTCATATTTACTGTATTAGGCACAAATTTTGGTGTATCTGCACATATGGGACCAGGTTCACCTTCACTGGCGAGAAGGAATCCATTGTAGAGCAGGATGGAATTACGTAGAAGAAGAGGTAGTCGATCACACATCAGTTGGCTAGTCTCATCCTCAGAGCGGTTGATGTGTGGTGTCCATGTTTTCCTATTATGTTGGATCAATATGCGGATGTTTTCCATGATGATGTTCCAGGACTACCTCCTCGCATAGAGGTAGACTTGTACTATTACCTGTACCCCGAGACAACACCGATATCTACTCCAGCATATCAGATGGTTCCTGCCGAGCTTTGTGAGCTGCGTGTACAGTTGGAAGAATTTTAGTGGAATTGATTTATCTAACCCGGTGTTTTACCCAAGGCATCTCCGATTTTGTTCATCAAGAAGGAGGATGGGAGCTTGCGACTGTGTGTCAACTACCATCCCCTGAATCAGTTGACTGTGAAGAACAAGTACCCACTCTGGAGGATTGACGACCTCTTTGATAAGCTCAAGGGAAAAAGATGGTTCTCGAAGATAGACCTCAGTTCAGGCTATCACCAGCACAGAGTTCGAGACGACGATGTGCAGAATATGTCCTTCAGGTTTTGGTATGGACACTACAAGTTCTTGGTTATGCCCTTCAGCATAAACAACAATCCAACAGTGTTCTTGAGTCTCATGAACCATATCTTCCAACCTTACCTTGATCATTTTGTTTTAGTCTTCATCAATGACATACTGATTTACTCAACTACTGATGAGGAGCACGCCTACCATTTTCAGTTAGTACTGGACACACGCCGAGAGAACCTGATTTATGGTATGCTCTCGAAGTGCATGTTCTGGATTTGAGAGGTTCATTTCGTGGGAAACGTCATCTTAGAGGTTGGAGTTTTAGTGGATCCAGCGAATATTGTGGCACTACTTTCTTTGGAGCCACCCAAGAGTGTGAAGGAGGTAAAGAGTTTCCTGGGACTGGCTGGGTACTATCAAATATTTCTGCCAGACTTCTCTAGAGTTTCATCACTACTTTCAGCATTGACGAATAAGGGGAAACCCTTCGTGTGGTCAGATAGATGACAGCAGAGCTTTCGGGAGATGAGGTAGAGGTTGAACAGTGCACCCATCTTGAGGCTATTAGATGAGGGCGTAGGTTTTGTAGTATACTGTGACACATTAGGGACCAAACTCGGATGTGTCCTGATGCAGGAGAGAGCATTGATCGTGTATGTTTTACATCGGTTAATATAGAATGAGTAGAAGTATTCTACCAAAGACATAGAGTTAGTATCAGTAGTCTTCACCTTGAAAATGTGGAAGCACTATCTGATGGGCGAGCATTTTACAGACTACTCTAACAACCAGAGTCCCACGTACATATTCTCACAGAAGGAAATGAACCTGAGAAAACGTCGATGGCTCGAGGTCCTCTGGGACTATGACTTCGAGATTGTCTATACTCTTGGGAAGGGGAACGTTGTAACAGATGCTCATAGCAGGAGATCAGGCATTCATATGCTACGAGAGGCGACCGATCTGCTGGCCACGTTGCAGATATGCTTTGTGGATAGAGATGGAGCATCATTTCTATAGTATCTCAAAGTCACTCCTGCACTTCTTTAGGGAATCAAAGAGGCACAACATCGGGACATTGACTGTGAGACGAGACGTGCTCAGATATCTTCAGGGCAGGCACCTGATGGGTTTTTTGAAGGTGGGGAGCACGTCATATTTTTCAGAGGACGTACCATGGTACCAGTTACACTACAAGAGGAGGTGATGAGGGAGTTCCAGACTTCCCCTCTAACGGTACATCCTGGAATGGCGAAGGTGTATCCGGAACTCAGACGACAACACTGGTGGCCAGTTATGAAGAAGGCAGTTGTAGAGTTTATCTCATGATGCCTCACTTTTCATCATGTGAAGGCAGAGCACGAGGTTCTAGCAGGCTTGGTTCAGCCCATAGAGGTCCCAGAGTGGAATTGGGATGGAATATCCATGAATTCCTTGACATGACTTCCACATATATCCAGAGGACACGACTCTATCTTGGTGATTGTCGACCGACTCACCAAGTCGGCCCACATCCTACCGATCAGAGAGAAGGGCTTGGTAGAGAACTTGGGATGCCTCTATGTACAAGGGATCATATGACTTCATGGTGTTCCATTGACGATCATCCCCGATTAGGATTCTCTTTTCACTTCCCGGCTCTGGAAGGTGTTGCAGGAGGCTTTCGGGACGCAGCTTCGCTTGAGCACCGCCTTCTTTCCTTAGACTGATGGACAGGCTGATAAGACCATTTAGAATCTTGAGGACATGCTCCTAGCATGTTTCCTTGACTTTGGTCGTAGCTGGGAGGATCACTTACCCTTTTTAGATTTTGCGTACAACAATAGCTACCACTCTACCATTGGGATGACATCTTACGAGCCATTATATCGCCGACATTGTAGATCGCCTCTGTGCTGGGCTGACCCAGGGGAGTCAGTACTTGTAGGACCAGAGATGGTGCAGGCTATGATAGAGACGGTGTAGATCATCCAGGAGCTGGTGAAGACTGCCTAGAGCATGCATATTTCTTATGATGATAGGATACAGAGACCACTGGAGTTCACGGATGGCGATCACATCTTCCTATGGGTCACACCTCGACGAGGTCTACAGATATTTGGCCGAGGCATCAAGTTATCTCCATGATTAATCAGATCATTTCATGTCCTCGGCAGAGTAGGTGGGTTGGCTTACCGCCTCGCCCTTCCACCTCAGTTTCACCGGGTGCACAATGTCTTCCACGTATCTCAGCTGAGGAGATACATCCACGACATGTCCCACATAATAGACCATGGAGAGTTGTACATCATTGATGGAGCAACTTTCACGGAGGCTCTAGTGAAGATTGAGGATTGATAGTAGTGGGTCCTGCGTGGATTGTTGATTCCTCTGGTGCATGTTCACTGGCAGCACGGAAACGTCCAGGAGATCTCTTGGGAGCGAGAGGCTTAGATGTGTGCTCAGTACTCCCATTTGTTCCCTTAGTGTGTGTTATAGTTTACGGGGACATAAATCCCTGAGTTAGGGAGAATGTAAAGACCCGTAAATCATGTGGAATATTTTTAGATACACTATAATTTTATGAGTCTGCAGTTTTTGACGGCGCGTGATTCTGAGGCCGGGTGTGCCCATAATCAATTTCTGAAGTCTCATTTGGGTATGTTCAGTAAACATACGTGCAGGTTTTTCTATCATTTGAACCGGTTTTTGGAATTGAAATATAAGGGTACCGATGAACTCACATTTCCAGTATTCGTTTAAGGAGACATTTACCACAGTTGTGTTTTATCGGGAGTGGAAGTTAATTTTTGGGGATTCACAATAAATTAAAAATTATGAGTGACATTATTTTTATTTTGGTAGTGGTTAATTTTTCCAATGGGATGTTGGAGGTGGGGCCCACCCCCACATAACCTCCCATGGGAGGATATTATGTGTTGGGGCCCACACGAGTATCAATCTCCTCATATCCCCTTTAAACATGGCTTTATCACCCTTAAACCCCCATGAACATGGGGAGCACATTCACCATTCATCCCCAATTAAATGTGCCAACTCCCAATCAATTAATTAAGTGAATCCACTTAATTAATTTTTTTTTAACTTTGAATTCATGTCAGTAATAGATTAATAGCCAAAGTTATTATATTTGGTTGACACTTATTATTTTGGTGGACTTGGAAGAATTTGGGTTTAATTTTTAGAGACCCTTTCCTCTCCAAATAAAAAACGCACCGTCACCGACAACGAACGAGGATGGCGTTTGAGCCCGGAATCGGCACCGTGTGATGGGAACAACATTCGACGACGTCTTCGAATTATTTTTTCGTGCCTTCAACAACGTACTACAAATAATGGTAGGGGATGGATTTTGAGTATTATTAGATTTATGAGTTCTTCTATTTAAAAATAAATAATGCGGATGTTCTCTTTTACAGGTTGGGAATAATCTTTGTGGGAGCTTACGATATGATGATCTTCTTTTATGTTCTTTTTGAGCCACCTGTTACCGCTCTAACATGGACCGAATGCTCTGTTATTATTCTTGAATGGTGTGTTGATCATGATGGATGGTGGAGGCTTTGCGTTTCGATGATGAATGGAGAACCCCCTTCTATCCACTAAGAAACCTCTTTGATGTGCCTCCAAAACTAGCTAAGGAGCTCCCCCAATCATTGAGAAACTGGAAAATCCAACATGAAGTATGAGTGGGAGGAAGAACGGGGGAAATATGGAAATTCCCGAGTAGCCCGGGACGTAAAACCCAAATTTTATGTGGCCGCACAGCTTGCCCATATGGTTTGGGAAATAGTGCGTGAACCGTGCAGTAGCCACTGTTCCACCTAGGGACTTCGCACGACTTGGCCACACGGTTTGTCAAACCGTGCGCCAACTATGCAGTAGCCACTGTCCCACCTGGGGACTTTGCACGACTAGGCCGCATGGTTTGTCAAACCTTGCTCCAACCGTGTGGTTGCTACTGTCTCACCTAGATACATCGCACGACATGGCCGTATGGTTTTCATAGACCATGCGCAAACCATGCTCCCCTGCACAAACCACCCTAACATTGGCACGAGGCGTCTGATTGACGAACTGTCACTGGCGCTGGAATCATTGGAGCGAGAAGGTGCCTTGTGTATACCCCACTAGAGATTTGGGTTGAGATGGGGTATGTTCAGGTTGGATCGTTCATAAATCCAAATGAACCCTTGAATGAATATGCCAATAACTCATAGACCGGGCGTCCGATTGACACACCATCTATTAAATTGGGTTCCTTATGATAAGACAGAACTAAGGGATACATAAAATAGAGACTTTGTGGTAGTTAATGTATTGACACATGTATCGAGGAGAGGACACTCCTGGAATCGAGTGTGCTGTGTGCGGGAACCCTAGGGCTGGCTACGACTGAGATGACAGAATCCTCTGTGGGTTAGATAGTGAAGACTACTCTACCAGAATCCTCTGTGGGTTCGACAGTGACGACTATTGTACAAGAATCCTTCATGGGTTCGACTGCAATTACTACTATACCAGAATCCTCTGTGGGTCTAAAAGAATAGCTGGTCATGTATCCTATGTGGGTATGACATCTTAGCTGGTTCTGTATCCTGTGTAGGTCTGACTACTTTGATGAAGAATAGCTAGTCTTGTATCCAGTGTGGGTCTGACAGCTTAGCTGGTCCTGTATCATGTGTGGGTCCATCATCTTAGATGAATCAGTGACTACATATGATCATCTCTATAATTCTATGAAAGATGTATACCTATGTGAGCTGAGACATTTCCTTCATCCAATATCATCGTTGTGATTGACTTTACATCCTTTGTGGACTGGGTTGTGTTTGGGCTTGAGAGTTGGAGTTTGACTGTTACTACTAACATAGGTATATGTATGGGCATATACCTAAGTAAGGTTGGTTAATACTTTGTGATTTTATCTTTTTATTGTGGTTTATCCTTTATGGATTCTATGAGTCCTTATGGAGTTTCGGGAACTCCTACTGAGTATTGTTATACTCACCCATGCACGGGCTTCACCGCACCATGATGTGTTTTGTGCAGAAGACTGATGATAGTGATCGAGGCTGAGGGTGATAGACAAGAGGCTGATCGGAGCTAGACTAGATGGGGCGTACCATTGGGACGAGTTGTTCGAGTTCTATACCTACCCTTCAGGTAGGATTTCTCGATGGACAATCTAGGATCTGTTTTTCCTTTTTACTTGTACTTATACTTGTTTTTCAGTTAGGTTTGTATACTGGACCACTTACTTTCATCACACCTTACTTTTATATTTTAGTACAAGTTGCCGCTACTGCTTGTGTTCAGATTGTTTGTGTGTTATAGGTTTAAAAGGCAATACCTTCCCTATTTATCGGGATTACGCCTTCGGTTCTACCCACCAGCCCCTGGCCTATGGAAGGCGGCCTTGTGGTAGTCACAACACATGCCCTGAGGATGGGTAATGGAAAATTGGTATCAAAGGGATCAGTTATACAACAAAACATGGACTCTGTTTCTTTTAACAATAATAGTGTTATGTGTTTTGGATGTGTTTATCATTTTAGGGAAACAGGTGTTCGTACGACGGCCGACGTATCCATACACTAGGACTCTAAATTCTGATCTCTAACTCAGTGCATGAAAACACTGATTGTGTGTGTGTTATCTTTGAAAAAGTTTTCTTCGTTATTACTCTGTGTCAGCTCAATAGGCATAGTATATTAACCATGGTGCACATGTTTCTTTTCAGGATGGCCCCACGAAGGAATCCAGATAGGGTTCCGAGTCTCGTACGAGATGGTAGCCTACCGAGAGACGAGGCCTTGGTGTAGGGCCCTATAACAGCGGAGGTACCAGTGGTACCACTACCCGCTGGGCCACCGATACTGCCATCTTTAGTACAAAAGAATACATGTCGCCTTAGTGCGTTGGAAAAGTTCCAGAGTCATAGGCCGCCCAGGTTCGGGGGAGAGATGAAGCTACTGGCAGCTGAGGATTGTCTGGGGGATTTCATGAGAGTTTTCATATTGGTAGGGACACCATTCAACCTCATGTTGATCCTTGTTGTGAGCCTCTTGCATGCAAAAACAGGAAAATGGTGGAGCCTGATGCTCCAGGCGCATGGTGTGGCCTCATTAATCTGTTCAAACTTTGAGATTCTCTTTTACTCCGAGTTTGTTCCATCCACCATTAGTGCGGTGCAGATTCATGAGATACTTCATCTGCAACAAGGCAGCATGATTGTAGTTCAGTACACAACGAGGTTCACTGACCTCTCATGCTACTCCATGGATATGGTATGAGACCCATTATTCAGGGCCCTAACCTTTGAGCAGGGACTCAGGCATGAGATCATGGCTTCAACGATTCCCCTCAGCATTCCGATATAGGCGGGGGTGCTAGAGCAAGCCCTTATAGAGGACAGTTTTCTCGTTGAGCAGTCACCAGCAGCGAGGCCCACCACAGGGAAACATGTAGCAGAGTCTTCTATAGGCGTTAGTAGACAGATGAAGCAGAGGTCCAAGGGTACCAGACCATCAGGTGGGCAACCCCAGGATACAGGTTCGGTGGTGCGGGGCACACGAGACAGAGCCGGCTATATGTGGAGCATGTAGTGTTATTCATGTGGTGGGTAGGGTCACATGGCTCGAGACTGCCAGACTCGCCATGCAGATGAGAAGAATACATTAGAGGTACCTCCCAGGCAGAGGTAGAGGTTCGACCGTGGGGGTCCACAAGGAGCAGGCAGACGTAGCAGAGGAGTTGGCCGAGCAGCAGGTGGACAACATTTAAAGTCTCTACCACCACCACCATCAGGAGGTCCACCCTGACCACAGGGAGCTGGCAGACAGAGGTAGGCTTATCTCCAAGCAGTCAAGGCCTACAACCATAGTGCACCTGAGATGATTCGAGGTACTATCTGTGTCTAATCCACCATTGTTGCGGTACTTATAGACACAGGTGTGAGTCATTCTATTATTTCCACAGCTCTCGCTCAGAGCTCGGAGATTCCGACGGAGCCATTGCCTCGATCCTTATGGCTAGAGGCTCCTACGAGAGCAAATTCTATGATTACGCTTGGGTGATGGAAGTGTGGGCTTACTCCAGGAGGCGAGAACTTCGGCTAGGATCTTCTTGTAGTGGTGTCGAGGCCTTACGACGTCAACTTTGGTATGGACAGGTTATCCACATTTCTTTCTCAGATTGACTATATTAGGCAGAATGTGTGGTGTATCCACAGATATTGGACCGGGTTCACCATCACTGGAGAGAAAGGAGCCTTTGCAGCACAGGACGGACTTACGCCAAATAGGAGGCAGTCAATCACACATTAGTTGTCTAGTATCATCCTCGTAGCGGTTTATGTGCATTGTCCTTGTTTTTCTATTGTGGTGGATTAGTACATGGATGTTTTCCCTGACGACGTTCCAGGACTACCCCCTCATAGAGAGAAATAAATTTACATTGACATATACCCCAAGACAACACCGATATCTACTCCATCATATCGTATTTCTACCACTAAGCTTTGTGAGCTACAGTTACAGCCGAAGAACTTTCAGGAGGAGGGATTTATCAGACCTAGGGTTTCAACCTGGCCATCTCTGATTTTGTTCTCCAAGAATGCAGATGGGAGTTTACAACTGTGTGTCGATTACCGTCTCCTGAATCAAGTGACCATGAAGAAAAAAAAACCACTCCCGAAGATTGACGATCTCTTTGATCTGCTCAAGGGAGCATGATGGTTCTCGAAGATAGACTATAGGTCAGGTTATCACCAGCTCAGAGTTCGGGATGAGGATGTGCTTAAGATGACCATCATGTGTCCGTATAGGCACTACGAGTTCTTGGATATGACCTTCAGTGTAACCAACTTTCCAGTAGTGTTCATTAGTCTTATTAACATGATCTTACATCTTTACTATGATTGTTTTGTCGTAGTCTTCATCAATGACATACTGATTTACTCGACTACTGAGGAGGAGTACACCTACCATTTGCATGTAATACCAGAAACACTCCAAGAGCACCAGCTTTAGGGTATGCTCTAAAGTTCCAGTTATGGATTCGTGAGGTTCATTTCTTGGGACACGTCATCTCAAAGGCTGGAGTTGTAGTGTATCTATTGAAGATTGAAGCAGTACTTGCTTGGGAGGAACCTAGGAGTGTGACAGAGGTGCAGATTTTCCTGGGTTTGGCTGGGCACTCTCAGAGATTTGTGCCAGACTTATCTAAAGTTGCTGCACTGTATTCATCATTGAAAAAGAAGTGGAAACCCTTTGTGTGGTCAGATAGATACCAACAGAGCTTTCAAGAGCTCATGCATTGGTTGACCAGTGCATCCATCTTGAGGCTACCGGAGTATGGCATAGAGTACGTAGTTTACTATGATGCATCAGGGACCAGACTCGGGTGTGTACTGATGCAACAATGAGTAGTGATCGCGTATGGTTCACGACAGTTGAGACATCACAAGAAGAACTATGCTACCCATGACCAGGAGTTAGAAACAGTTGTATTCTCTTTGAAGATGTGGCAGAACTATCTGATGGGTGAGCGTTTTACAGTCTACTCTGACCACCAGAGTCTCAGGTATATTTTTTCATAGAAGGACCTGAACCTGAGATAGCGGCAATGTCTCTAGTTCCTCCAGGACTTTGACTTTGAGATTTTCTATACTCATGGTACAGAAAATGTTATAGAAGAGGCTCTCATCAAGAGATCATGCATTCAGCTGCTAGGAGAGGTGACATAACAGCTTTCTATGATGAAAATATCCTTAGTGGATAGAGATGGACCCGCCTATCTACAGTCTCTCACAGTCACTCCTCATCTTTTTCAGTGAGTTAGAGAGGCAATGTGTAGGGACGTTGACTATGAGATGCGACATGCTCAGATATCATCAGGGCAGGCACCTGATGGGTTTTTTGAAGGTGTGGATCATTTCATCATCTTCATAGGATGTACCATGGTACCAGTTGAAATACAGGAGGAGGTGTTGATGGGGTTCCACACGTCCCCTCTAGCGGTACATCCAAAATTAGGGAAGATGTATAAGTACCTAAGAAGAAAGAACTGGTGACTGCGTATGAAGAAGGTGGTAGTAGAGTTTGTCTCACGATGCCTCACTTGTCAGAAAGTGAAGGCGGAGCACCAGGTTGCTGCAGGATTGGTTCAGCACTTAGAGGTCCCAGAGTTGAAGTGGGATGGGATATCAATGGATTTATTGATGAGACTTCCATGTAAATCTAGAGGACACAACTCTACCTAGGTGATTATCGACCGACTCACCATGTTAGCCCACTTCTTACCGATCAGAGTGTAGGGAACGGTAAAGAGCTTGTGATGCCTCTACATACAGGAGATCGTACGACTTCATGGTGTTCCATCGATGATCGTCTCTGATTGGGATGCTCATTTCACTTCCTGGCTATGGAAGGGGTTGTAGGAGGCTTTCAGGAAACATCTTCACTTGAGCACTACCTTCCATACTTAGATGGATGGACATACTGAGAGGACCATTCAGACTCTCGAGGAAATGATTTGAGCAAGTGTCAATGACTTTGGTCGCAGCTGGGAGGATCACTTACCCTTGGTGGAGTTTGCGTACAACAACATCTACAACTCCACTATTAGGATGCAACCTTAGGAGGCACTGTATGACTGACTTTGTAGATTGCCTCTGTGCTAGACTGACCTAGGGGATTCATCACTTGTCGGACCATAGATGGTGCAGGCTATGACAGAAAAGGTGCAGATCATCCAGGAGCGGATGAAGACTGCACAAAGCATGCATAAGTCCTATGCTGATAAGAGACGTAGACCACTAGAGTTCAAGGATGGAGATCACGTCGTCCTATGGGTCTCACCTCGATGAGTTCTACTGATATTTGGCTGAGGCAGAAAGTTATCTCCGTGATTAATCAGAACATTTCAGGCCCTCACCAGAGTAAGTGGGTTGGCTTACTGCCTGGTTTTTCCACCTCAGTTACACCAGGTGCACGATGTCTTCCACATATCTCAGCTGAGGAGATACGTGCACAACCTGTCCCACATTATCGACCATGGGGAGATGTAAATGGATTATGGGGAGACATTAAATGATGTTATAGTGGAGATTGAGGATCCATAGGAGCGGGTCCTACGTGGATGGTCGATTCCTCTGGTGTTTGTTCTCTCGGAGCACAGGATCCTCTAGAAGAGAACATGGGAGCAGGAGGCTCATATGCATGCCCAATACCCCCATTTGTTCCCTTAGTGTCTGTTGTAGTTTATGGGGACGTAAATACCTGAAATGTGTATAATGTAAATACCCAAAAATCCTATGGAATTTTTTTAAAATACATGGGAATTTTACGATTCCGCAATTTCTGACGGAGCCTGATTCCAAAGACCGGTGTGTCCGGATTAAATTTCTGAATTTTTGTTCGGGTACATTCAGTAAATGTACATGTGAGTTTTTTATATCCTTTTAACTGGTGCTCGGAATTGAAATATGAGGGTACTGATTAACTCGAAGACCCGATATTCTCATAAGGAGACCTTTACCACAGTTGCGTTTTATCAGGAGTGGAAGTTAATTTTTGGGGATTCTCAATAAATTAAAATTTATGTGTGAAATATTTTTTATTTAGGTGTTGGTTAATTTCTCCTAATGGAAGTTGGATGTGGGGCCCACCCCCCACATAA
Organism: Viscum album; assembly: GCA_963277665.1. NCBI lineage: Eukaryota > Viridiplantae > Streptophyta > Magnoliopsida > Santalales > Viscaceae > Viscum > Viscum album. Next base: position 1,821,293,406 of record OY728125.1, read on the forward strand.
CCTCCAATGGGAGGATATTGTGTTGTGGGGCCCACATGAGTATCAAACTCCTCAATTCCCTGATAACCCCCCCCCCCTTAACTCCCTTAAACCCCCATTAATATGGGGAGCCCCTTCACCTTTCATCGCCAATTAAATGTGCCATATCCCTTGAAATTAATCAAGGATGGATGAAACCCCTACCATTAAACTATTTCAATACCTTTTTTGGATTCAAAATATCTATGAGATCCATTTGATATGGTGGATTTGAAAGTTGCAAAACACCATGAACAATGTCAATGGTAAATTAATCCATCAAATATAGAATAACACTATATATTAATAATGATAAAAATGATTTTAATTTACAACTATCATATCATAAATATGAATTGTTCCATTCTTATAATAAAAGAATAATTTAAAATTTAAATAAAAAATTTACCAGTTTCTCATCATCCACATATGATATCAATGTTTTTAATTTATTAATATATGTAAAATAAATCAAATTCTAAAAATAAATTATTTTTAAATAAAATAAATCTTCGAATAAAAGTGAAATTCAATCCAAAAACAAAATAAAAACAAAATCTATTGTGAGAAAAATATTAATTTCTTTAGGAAAAACAATTCAACCTATGATATCAAAGAGATTCTTAAATATTATTTTTGACTTTATAGTGTTTGTGTGATCTTTTTCCAATATTTAAATAAACATTTAATTGAGATTATATTTTAATTTAATGTGTTTATTTTAATTAAATTAAATAATTAATGTATTATAAATGAAAAAATATATTTTTAAAATATGAATAGTCAAATAATGTACATATCACATATTTATTTGATGGTCCCGCATATATCATAGTATTTGAAAAAACATTTTCCGCGCCTATCTATGTATGATCATGATGTCTCAAATATTGATTAACTATCTTTGGAAATTTATTAACAAACAATCCCATCATATTGAAATAAAAAACAAATGTGTAATAGAATATTATTTCTTTTCCCATTATTTTTTAGAAAAAACTATTCCTTGAATCCTTGATATGAGGAACTCATCTTTAGACATTGGTAACAATTAACTATCCATTTAAGACATTATTGAAAAAAAAATTCAACTTTTTGGAAAATTTTACGGTCTTGCATCCATATTTCAATATTGAATTCTTCCCCACTATGTTATACCTTAACTACTATTTACCATCAATGTAATTAATTACATAAGATCTAGAAATACCCATCTCAAATTTCATAATATAACAAAACCCCTAATGATAGATTTTAAATTCATTATAGGAAAACACCATTCATTAATGTTATTTGATACCTATGTAAAATCTATTAACTTAACTAATATGAGGTAGAATGAAATTTTTTGAATATATAAACTATATTCTAAAATATTCATTGTATATGGCCACTAAGTCTTCTCAATTAATTTTAATCCAAATATTTCATTTTCATTATATTTTTTTGATCATTAGGAATTTAATTTTCTTGAAATAGATATTTAAATACCATCCACATAATGTAATAATTCTCCTCATTTTCCATCATCTTCTTAACCATAAGACTTCATCAATCATCTTCATATTATAAACAAAAAATAGAAAATGATAAAATATTATATTCTAAAAATTACAAAACATAAAATATATTCTTTAATTTTTTTATACATCCTTCATATTTAAATACATTTTTTGATCTATCAAATGTGACAGGGTGTTGTTTTAAGAAAATCACTGCTCACACATTCTCTTCATTGGATTATTTGATTTCCCTCTTTAATGGGTGAAACCATTAATACCCTTTATTATTTTTGTCAATAGTACTTCAAAAAACTATATTCAATCCTTTAATATTTTCTAATTCAAATGGTGATTGTACTCTTTATTCATTATTTATTTATCTTCATAGTTTTCATTGCAAAAAATCATTCTGAATAGACATGTATAATAAGATGAAACATTGAAATCTTATAATTCAATTTTATTAAAATAAATGTATAAAATAGAGTCCCTTTATATTTCCTTTTAATAGTATTCTATCCTGTAAACATATCTAATCTTTTTCATAATACCAAATATAATTGATTGTAACGTAGCCAAAAATTTACAACATAAATTATAATCAGGGTTACAATTTATTACATTTCCTTGATCATTTAAATTTATAATATTATAAAATTAGATAAAATATTATATAAAATATTTGAAACAAAAAAAATACATTTCTTCAAAAAAAATTAAATAATTGATATACCATTATTATATTCCAGATATGATTTCTACTTTGTAAATATTCCCCCATAAGGCAACTATCAACATTGATTAAATTTCTTCAAATTCCAAGATTACTGAAAACAATTTTTAAATGTGAGATCCTAAAAACCAAATTTAACGAGGTATGTAAAAAATGAATCCCATTAGTCCAATTTTAATCCAGAAGTAACATCATGATATTTATAATTCCCACAAAAATATGTTGAGATGAAAAATTAAACATTTTTATAGTTGGAAATTAATCATTTCTCATGGGAAATTTTTTAAATCCTTAATCATGTATTATTAAAAATATGAGGGTATCCTAATCCATATGTTAAATCAAAAATTAATTCATCTAAAAAAACATTTCATGTTTAAATATTCATTACCTAATTAAATTAAAATATATACCCAGTAATTATTTTTTAAATAATAATATAGTTATCACGGAGTATCATATTCATAACACAAGTTAACACATGTTTAACCAATGTTATAATAAGAAAATCCCTGAAAATTATTTTTTTATAACCCTCCTGGTTATCTCCCTCAAATTCTTCTTAAATTTTAACATCAATACCCTACAAATTGGGGAGTTATATCATGCCCACCCCTCATCATGAGTTATATAATACTCATGAAGCATCATATTTAGATAACTCTTACTATATCATGAAGATTTTATTGTTAAATATTGCAATTTATCATCATAAAACCATAGAAAACATAATTGTAACCCATAATCAATCACGTTCCAATTTCAAATAAATATATTTATAAATAATAATATCTTTTGAAAGTTAATTAAAAAAGTTACCCCAAATATTTTTGAATTGAATTTTTTTTTTAAAATAATTAAAATTAGATGTGTATGATATTTATCGAAGAATATAAAAAATAGTGGAAAATTAAGATCTTACTTTATATCATAGAAATATAATTATGATCTCTGAAAAACAAATTTCATAGTAATCGATAAAATAAATTTTGAAAACATTAATATTTCTAATCTCATTGATGAAATTCATAAGTAGTTGAAACAAATTTTTAACAAAAAGTTTTGTATAAATAATAACATTCATTAAATGTTTTTATAAAAATGGATATGAAGGAGAAGAATTTTAAAATATTTAAAATAAAACTTTAAAAAATTATATTTAGATGACTATTAAATCAATATAAAATTATTGGATATAACCTGGAATCCTTTATAAACCATATTAATATCTAATAATTATTCATCAAATACATACATCATTCTTAATATGAACCTCTCAAAATAAATCAAGTCGTGAAAATTGAATTATATATAATCAAAGGAAATTTAGTTTTGGAAAACCTTACCCTTAATACATAAAATCAACATATCTGCTCTAAATATGCAATATTAAGATCATATTAATGTTTTAATTGATTAAAATGAAATATGTTTTTTATTTTGTTATTGTTATTACTATTATTTCTTATTATATTATTACATTTATTAGCTAAAATGGTCACATTACAGAAAAAATCAATAAAAGAAATTATTATCATGTTTAAAAATTTAATACACATTTAAAATAAACCAAGTTAGACGGTTATCAAAAACCTACCATTCTATTTTATGGATACAATATCCTATATATACACATGAATAATATTTATATTTTAATATTGAGGGGAAAAATATGAATTATTTAATTAATTGATTTTATTATGTCATAAATATGTTATAAATTTTATTTTAATTTCAAATTTCCATCCTAATGTATACCCTTGTATGGTAGAAATGAAAAATGAATCACACTTCTTCATAGAGGTGGTATTCCACAATTATGAATGAATGTCACTATAAATTTATAATGGATGTTGAGGATAAGAATCCGAGATGTTTTAATTATTATAAAACCATAATTTTTTCATAAATATCATATATATTCATCTTATTCAAAAATTTTGCAATCTATATATTCTAGTGTTGATAACCAAAAGTCAGCATTTCATAGAGGTGGTATTGAAAATAAATTCCAGATTGTTTATTTCATTTACCAAAGAAATGAATATGTAATGTGAAATAATAGTGAAATAATATTATTAATTTTCCTTTATATGGAATATAATTATGATATTATTTCATCATGGTTAACCTAGTTTTTAATTATGTAGAGAAAGAGACAAACATGAAATACTCGATTAATAATTATTTCACTCCTTTAGAAATCCTCCCTTGGAATAAAAATTAATCCTTAATAGGATGAATGTTTGATGATTCTAGGACCTCAAGAACCTGAATATGTATTTTGGGAAGGTATTTGTGTTGGGTTTGGATGATCAAAAATTGATTAATTTTTGTGATTATCTGTGGAGAGATTGTTGAAATTTATAAGTGATGAGAGTGGCACACATGTAATTTTTTAATGTATTAAAATAATATAAATTATTAAACAAGTTAGTGTGTATATAAAACTATCTATGTTAGAATACACTATTATTAGAGTCTAAATAACACCATCAAATTAGAATTATAAAAATAATTTGTGGGATTGCTGATTATTATATATCGTAATTAGCATGTATTATATTTTACTATTGTAAATAATTTTTTCCATTTCACTATGAATAGGATGGAAAAATTAAATTGTCCCTATTTTTAAATTTAATCTAGTCATTAGAATATGAAATAATATTTTCAATATTCAATATTTAGAATGATTAAATTTTAATTTTAAAATAAACATGCGAACAAAAATGAATTTTTTTGATCAAATATAGTTTTACGCCGAAAAAGGATTTTATACCAAAATCATTCATCCAAAAAGAATTTTTTCTGGAAAAATATAAAAAATACCTAAAGATATATATCATAAAATAAATCCCCAACATTAGTTTATTATATGAATTTTTATCTATAAAATCATTTTATTTTTCATTTTATTAAAACCATGGTATTTAAGTGAAAACAATTCAGTTTAATAAAATAACTCAATTTTTCGATTGAAAAATTATATAAAGTCATTTACAAAAATATAGTGAATATAAATTAATAAAAGTATTACTTATAAATCCTTATATCATTTTAGTTATAATTTTACCTTTTTATAAATAATCATTGTTATAGATTATAATATGAGTATATAAAATCTGTTATGATTTTTTTGACATTTGGAGGAGATTATATTGCTATGGTAAAGTGATTTTATGCTAGGATAGGACATGTTATTAAGGATCTAATAAAAATATCAAGGATTAATTTTTTTAAGGAAGTGAAAATTGGTTTTATAATAGAGTGAATACTGAATAAGGATGGAATACATAACTGAACAATGGAATTATATAAGATAGGATCTCAAGATCTATTAAATTAGAAGTTTGAAATTGATGACACCAAATTAGGTAAATCAGATTTTGTGTTCAATCATTACACCATAGATATGTTAAAGGTAATGGTTCATCCCATGCGGTATTTTATGAATTTTTTGGTTCCAATGTGGTCTATCATCAAAATAGTGTTAGGCGTTTGTCTATATGTGAAATTTATAGTATTTTTTCTAAATATATTCCCCATCATCTTGGTATTTTGGAATGTGTACGAATAAAATATTTATGGTATAATTTATTCCTGATTTTACTGATATTATAAAAGTTTTTTATAAACATATTGGTTGTTGAATTGGATAGTGTACCAAGTATATAGTGTTTATTCTATCAGTGAGATTGACTTTTTATGTTGTAATCGTATATGAAATTTATGATTCCTGATATCAGTATGTTATTTTTGAAAATATTCTAAGAATATATAATGCTATAATTAGAAGATTGAGGTGCACAATGATAATATATATTGTGTTTTCTCATCATGGGTATGGGTTTATGGTGGGTATAATTGGTAAGTGGAATTAAAATATTCTAGTTGGGGTATTTGAATAATGTACGATGTGTAATGGTGATAATTATTTACTACCAGATTAATATATATTTTTCATGTGTTTGGGATTTGGGTCGCTGGTTGATGTAATTAATTTTTTTTATTTGGCAGTTCGGTCAGGAAATAAACTTGTAGGTGATTCATATGGTGTATTCTAATCATTGAAGGAATATATTTGTTTGATTTGTATAGGAATGGGTTTCATGTAAGTGAAACATTTATTAAATATTGACTTCATGTTTCAAATATTGTGTGAGAAGTATGTTTTGGATTGTATAAGTGTTTTTAGTGAGTTTCTATACATATCTTAAGGTATCTATGATATGATGTGATATAATTAATGGAATGAGTTTTTTGGTGAGAAAATATGGTTTAATATTAGGTAAGTAATGTTTGTTGGGACCCTATTTAGGTGTTATGTGGTTGTATGTGTGAGTGATGAGTTGAGTTTCATGATTCAGGACTATAGGTAGGGATGAAATCGTACTTCATGTAACGAACAACACCAAAATATAAGGTATTTTAACATGAAAATTATCACATTAACGTTATCATTACAGTGATGGCCATTTTTCATTCTGTAGTCATATAGTATCATAGTGTGATGATAATCTTAATAAAAATCAAAAAATTTGTGTATCTCAATTACGATACCCCTAATAATACCTTTTGTAATGGTGAATGACAAGAAAAAATAATCTAAAATTATATAATATTAATTTCCCACAATGTAGTGGTTCACAAACAGCACAAATCAATTCACAGTGAAGGGTGTCAATCAGAGGATATCAAAGTACATCTATTTATGAAAATATCTGGATGATCTGGTCAAATAGTGTGGTCTCAATATAAATGCTATTATCACACTATAACATTACTTTGAGAAATGGGGTAGTGAATCTTTGGTGAAATTCTATATTATGATATGTGTGGTCATGTTTTAAGGTAAAAGTAGGCATGAATTTGTGTCACGATACCTATAGTCGTGTTATGAGAAATATATATATTATTTTCCCACAGAAATATAATTACTAAATTTATTTAATATTTTAATATTATTGAAGACTATATATTTGGATATTCAAACAAGGAGAGTCACCCTAACACTTCCCTTAATTATATCATTTTTTTATGTGAGATAAATGTTGATTCTTGAAACTTTATTTGGTAGCTTCTAATGAGAAATATTTTATGTGGATGGAAGTCTATATTTTATTATCCTCTTCATTTATCACCCTCCATTTCATTATTTTTTATTTTATAGTTCCCATATAATGTGCTTTTGAAGATAATAAACTTTCTTCTAATTAGTTTTCAATAATCTAAATATTATTCATTATTGGAGTCATTCACACTACTTGATGGGGGTTACTATTTATTTACTATATTATACATGGGTTTATATTTCATGTAATAATGATCCATGTTTATGGTCATATGGGAGATTCATAATAGAACCAAATTAATTTTAAAATGCTCAATAGGGATTCCTAGGTGTAGTCTCATGTGCGAAATGGAATGTACATCATGTTCTAATTTATATGTTTTTTTGATTCCAGTATTTGTGGGCATATTATCAACTGTTAGATTTTTTTGATTTTTGGGAATGTGAGTGGTTTAATTGATGTGTATATAGATTATATTATTAAGTGGTGATGAAGTAATGTGTTTATTCAATGATATGGGGATGGTGATGACCCTTGGTGTAGGTGTGAAGAAATGATCAATGATTTTTGGCCATATATTGTAAAAAAGATCCACTACAATCACATCATTGGAAACTATGGATATGTGAACAGATGAAAAGGCCCATTATTAAGTTTTAACCAATTGATTATTATTGTATTATTTAAACTTCTAGAGTCTTATGTGTTATGTATTTGACCATCCTTTTGAGATAAGGATACATCAAATGTGGATGTGGAATATTATGGTCATCACGATCATCAATTGGGAGCTAGTTGATCATCATGTACATAGGATATAATGTTGGAAAATGGGGATTACATTGTAATTTATCGGTATCTCTATGCCTAGGGGTTTTTTGGGAAATTGATATGTGAGTTCATAAAGGGTTATGATTTTTAGGTGAATTATTTTGTGATAAATGGACAAGACTTGGAGGCATCATTTATATCTTATCATGATTGTTTTTCTGTAATGGTTTGGCATTTGAACTCTAATTAGATAAACCTGGTGGAATGTATTTGAAAATGTAGAAGAACTTATTTTGGCCCATATTTATACATAAGGTTTCATATTCATTGGATAATCCATGTTGTACATGACATGAAATTCATGAACAATGAGAATGTTTCAAATTAAACATGACTTGAATATTGAATCCAAGAGAATAATTCAATTTTTATATATAATAAATATATATACATATGATGAAAGGATACCTCCATATTTATAAATTTATTCAAAAAATATGTTGATCATCAAAAACCCTTTCAGAATAGAACAATTTCCTTTTCTTTATGCAAGTTTAGAATCTCTTAAAATTTGATTCAGAACTAGTCGTTTGATCTCTAATCAATGTTGATGGATTATCAGGTGCAAGAACAGTAGCTCAATCTAATTTTTCTGTCATCCTTGATCATTCAAATTATTTTTATGGTCATGATGAATCGTCCTTGCAGTCACATTATTAGGAGTGTGTTGGGGAGAAGATAATCTCTCAGGTTTTGGGGAAGAAAACCAAGGGCATTGTTTTGTCTTGAGGTATATCCCTATATTTCAATGTGCACAATGATTATCCAATAATAAATTAGCACTATAAAATAGTTGCAGTCTTATATTTAGGGGTTTAGGAATAGGAATAACAAATTATATAATAATACAACAACCATTTATAATATATCAATCTTTTAATGACCGCATGCCAGGTTATAATAATATTAATAATTTCTATTTCCGTGTGCTTACACAAATAGTGAAAAATAATAATCTAATATATTTTTATTTAATATTTACTAACATAAATCATCTCTATCTTCTAATCCCCCTCAAAATAAATTAAATACATGAAAAAGATGATTTTAAAAATTTATTCATTAAATAAATAAACAAATCATATATATATATATATATATATATTTAAATTATATAATTTAATAGAGAATAAATAAATAAATAATTTATGCAATCTATAAATCCAAAATAATTTTTTCCCTTAGTCCTGATAATAATATTTATTTCCAAAAATATATTCCAATTCAATGTAAATGAGAGCATAATAAAAACTTAATGATTTATGTTCTAGGTTTATTCCTCATTATCATTACGTCAAGATACCTAAAGTCTATGATTAATATCTAGTAATGGGTCAAGAAAATCAAGGAGAATAAGTTGTTGGTGTAATGTAATCATCTAAATATAAGTGTTCACAATGTAATATAATCCCATTTTCTCAATATCTCATTATGTAGGTTTCGTACTTGTGTCTTCAACATTAATGACTGACATATGTTTCATTAATTATCTAGAATTAACATGTCTATATCACCATAAACATGGATGTTATTTCAATGGTTCATTATAATTAATTGGTTGAGATATAAATATCCATAAACTGAAGGGAGAAATCATTCATCTACTTATTCATTATTAATATAAAAGTTATAACATACCCAATTTATCTTACATTATATTAACATCATCTTTTTCGATATTTTCTAACACATCCTATTATGTGAGTCATGATAACTCTCAATAATATTCAAAAATATTATTGACCATTACACATACCCATTTATATGAATTATAATGTCATAAATACATGTTTAATACATATTATTAGAGATATTCTCTTAATATAGTGTCCTGGGGATCAAAAAGTATGACATTAGACAAATAACGCCTCATCCTCTAATGAGAACTCTCACCCAAAAGGTGCCCAACTCAATGAACAATCATATACAATCATCCTATCAACCGGGAAGAAATATGTAATTGATGTCATCATATCATCCCAAAGTTATCCTCGTATTAAGGTTATGGTATAAACTATTTTTTTTAATAGTTATCCTATGAAATTAACAAATAAATGTTTTTTTGAATATTCATCAATATTTGATATGTTATGTTTAATACTCCATTATTTGAATATTAATGATTTTATAATGTAAAAAATATTATTTTTTCTCGGACACAAGCTCCAACAAACTCCCACGTGGACTAACAATATCATCTATTGATTTTCATTCCACTAGATATCACATAATGATATGGTTTTTACGTAGAAATGGGTTTTATTCAGTGACCTTCCAAAAATTATTATGTTTATTTTTTTCTCATTTAATCTTAACATCAATGGGAAAAATAACTAAAGAGATGATTCATTCTGAACATGTTCTTCATCCACTAATGTGAAATTTTAAATTTATTGAGTGCCAAAATTGTAATTCTATAATAACATACTATGATTTTGTCTTTTCTTATCCTTACCAAATCTATCTATAAGGAAAAATTACAAATCTAATCCACCTATTTTAATGTATTAGAACCTGGAATATATTTTTAATTCACTATATAATTAGAAACCAGGACTCTCACTGAGATATTATAGATCGAAACAACTCTATTAATGGTGACAATGAATCCTGATAGCCAATTTGAATCATATTGATATATTTTTAATATTTAAACTACATATTCCTTGTTAACTATCTCCTTATCTTCTACTTATTCCAAGAATATATCTTCAGGATTCTTCCAATACATGAAAATATTTTTGACAACAATCTAATGGTTGAAATTATGATTTCCCTAGTATATTCTTATTATCCATAATGTTTCATAAAAATAATTCATGTTAAAAATGAAATAATAAAGGAAAAAATCTAGTTTTTAATGAATATTTAACAATTTTCATTCTCTATACATCGTTTTATTTTTATGAAAATTTTTTTATTTCTATAATGGGTACCGTGTGACAAAATCTTTTTCCCCCCTTGGATTGTTCATTACTAATCATAAACATTATAATTTCATTATATTGACCATTTATAGTCATTTTAGGACCAACTATTTCACATTGATGATCTTTTACTAAGATAATATGGAACTTATATTTTTTTCATAAAGAATCGTGTATATAATAAACCTTTGTGGTCTTTAATATAGGTAAATCATTCCAAATACGTAAAATATCATAGTCATATAATATTAAGAAAATGAGATCACTCCCAACAAAGAATTTATATACATAAGTATCACATATATTTCATACTAGAAAAATACCATTTTTATCATTGAAATAAATTTTTCATGACATTTAATCTTTTTTAAATCCATATATGGATAACTTTATCATTGATACATTATTTTATTTACATCAAGTTACAATCCTTTGAGTTTTGTAATATAGGAATCATATAAAAGATTTTTATTAAGGAGGGATGATTTTAAATCCATCTAATTGAATCATAGTCAGGGTATGTTTCTATAGAATGTTTAATTTTGAAGTATTTATAACATGATACTGGTAAAAGGGAATCATGATTCTTAATATCATGATTATATTACTACTGATTGGCAATGAGTCAATATTTATTAGGATATTATTGATCATCATATACATATTTCCTCCTGAATACAAAGATATAACCATATCTATTTTGTTATATAACTCTCATGAACTTCAATATATAAATTGTGCCTCTAAAATAGTATCTTCGATTAGGTTTTGGGGAAATTTATTCAATACAAACTCTTATTAATCTAGATAGTATACTTCATAAATTTCTATATCACTCTCACTCTTTCTCTAAATGATGTTCTCCATGACATGGAACATGGAATTCATTGAAACTTTTGACTTATTTTTAGGGGGATTTATTTGTAATATATCCTTATTTACTAGAGGAATCTTTTAAATACAAATTTTCTTACGCATGTATTATGTTTATTTCATAAAAAGGCATTAAAGGACACTTCTATTCACTAAAAATGTTATTTTGGAAATTGGAGTCTCTTGACACTGCAAAATGGTTATAGATTACCATCTACCACTTTATTTTGTACATGGTTTAGTCTGTATAATATTCTTTATATTGAATACACCAAAATAATATGTGGAAGGATTTTTACACTCAAAATTTTTATTTGAATATCCTATAATATGGGGTTCTTCCATTAACTTTCAACATTTCGATAGTGTTTAATAATGGGAGTGAGTTAGAAAGAAATCTCATACTCCCATTAATAGTTAACTATGTATTGATTAATATATTCTCCACTGTGTTCTATGTATATTTATATAATCTTATTAAAATGTTTGTTCTAAAACTCATTATTTAATTCATTAAAATTTTCTATGCTTTTAATGTGAAACTCAATAATCATATATATCCATTCATACTAAAACAAATAATAAGATTATAGATATATGAGTACCCACCCCACAATTTAATTAGTAATGTTAGAAAAACATTTGTGTGAACTAATTCTAGATGCTCTATGTCCCTTTCACCTTTTCCACTGAGTACTGTATTGCTTATCTTTCCTATACGGTAGCCTCAAATGGATTTTGATGCAAACATAACCTTAATTTTTTATAAAAATTCATACTCACATCGTAAATATTTTTTATATCTCCTAGGATCCAAAACATTTATATTAATTTTTGAACCACATCAAAATATGCAAAATCATATTCATTCATCTTGAATGGTTATAATTGATAAATTTCATAATTGAAGCATTATCTGACTTCCTTAAAACTATTTAGTAGTTCTTCTAGTGGCCATTATTTCCAACTCAGAAACAAACACATCATTCTACCTTTCATTTTCATTGATCTTCTATTATATAGAAGGGAGGTTAATGGAATCATTATACTTGGACACAAACTTGTTGTTTATTTACATTCCATTTATCTTATTATTAATTAGGATAAAACTATTTTTAGGTTTTAGTTATTTATCATCAAGAAAATTTAAGTGATTATAACTTGCATTAATTTATCCATGTAGTTCATGTTGAATTTTAAATTATTTTTAATTGAAATTTTAAGGGAGTGAGTTGGGAATGAATCCATAGGAAAATTCGTTAAGTATTTTACACCATAGAATTTATAGACCCTCAATATAGTTAATCATTTTGACTAAATGATTTCTTGATTTAGATCATTCTACATACTTTTATGTGAATAGTAAATTGGGGATTTAAAAACATTCTTATCATTCTCTTCCATGATAATAATCATGAAGATGATTCAGAATTATATCTCCACCCACATTCTCAAGTGAATTTCATATTTTAGTGGAAGTGGATGATAGAATTAATCACTATACATATAGGGGTAAATCTATGGGTTTTCTATAGAAAATGTGACTCGATAACAAGAAGACTAGAAAAATGTAACTCTATCAAATATCACTTCAATTATTATCATAGTAAAATTTTAACGTGAATGTACCATTCATAGGAGTATCTAATTGAATAGTAATTTTCAATATCTATGATAATTCATAGGGATAGTATTCACTTTTGAGTATTCCATTTGATTATACAATAATATAAAGAATAATATTTTTAATTTTTTAGGATAAATGTAATGGGAAATTAAATTCAACAAATAGGATCCCACTATTTTTTTCAAACCCCAAACACCCGCTCCATTCAATCAAAATTATAGTGGAAATTATTTATATTCCCAATGTCATAACAAGAGTTATTTTCTAATAAATAAATTAATGGTATTAAAATATATAGATATTTTCAAACAATGGGTTAAGAGATCCTTGATATTTTGAAAAGACTCACCACTCCTAAAACTCTCACTCAGGTTTCCTCAACAATTTCTTAAAAATAACATGATTTCTTACAAGGAAAATTTATATTGATGATTACTTGGTAATGACATCCCAATACAGAAATATGTACAATTATATGAAAGAATTTATCCCAAATATGGTGGGAATGACATATTATTATATGGTTTCACTCTAAATCATCTATGATAAGGCTTAGTGTCACTTATAATTTAGTTGAGTTTTCTTCTTCCAAAAATATATTTCTCACCATTTTACATGTCTTGTAAATGTTTATGAATTTTATATAATGTGATTAATTATTTTCTACAAATTATGCATAATCAATTTATTTTAATTAAATAATTTCATATAAATTAACATATTCATGTAATCAATGTCCTCAATCCATAAACCAGACCATGAATAATAAATGAATAATACAAAAAAATTATTTTGGTAACAATGATTAAGTCAAGACAGAGGGGGTGAATTGAGTTCAAAATAAAAATTTCTGTAAAATAATATTAAATCTAAATCACCCAAATTTATTAGAAACAATTAGTTAATAACAATATTATAATTTTATAAATTTTAAATTTCTAGGATTTTCTCAAATATATATTATATATTAGATGAAATAATATTTGATATCAGGTAAACGATCGAAAAGAAATAATGTAACAATACACTTTATAAAACAAGTAAGACTAACTATAAATGTAATGTTTCATTTATTATTTTAAGAATATAAACCTTTTTATCATTGAAATAAGGGAAAAAAATTCTTCTTAAAACACACATTACAATATAAATAAGGGGTTCATTCTAAAGAATTGTTTTAATCCCATACACATAGAAATAACATGATTCCATGAATATTATTATAGTAATAATCTTCTCCATAGCGAACATCAATTTTCAAAATCAAAAACTCATAGGTTGTTGAGGCCCAAAGCCACTTCCATTGTTATACAAGGGATTTAATATAATGAAGTTGTCATATATGTCAACATCCACAATATCCATGGTTTTAAAAATAGTTAAATTTTAGAGTTTGTGTCAAGAACACTCTAGATTAGTTCAAGAGGTAATCTGTATAGATAAACCATGTAATAAATGACAAAAATCATATATAAATCATGAAATGATAGATAAATTGATTAGACAGTGAATTTTCTGTCACTTCCCCTTATAAATAGATTAATTTGTAATAATATCTTCATATTATTATTTATTAGGATCTCAAACACGTTTTTAAAATTTTTTGTAAAACAGAGTATCATAGATCCTAGAAATAAAAATTATATTTTCATTTATAAAAAACTATAATAAATTTCAACACAAGTGTGTTATTATTTTTACTTAATAAAACATAAGTATGTTTGTATATGTAATTAAATTCCACACATAAAACCCCACATGAATGTGCATCTTGAGAAAGTGTAAAATAAACTAAAGAAATACATATTCGGTTCTGAATTATCCATTGAATAATATTAATGATGACATCATTGATCACTATATTGATCAATAAATTAGAAAAACTATGAATTATTCTTAATTTAAAATATATAGTGGTTTAAGAATACTGATTAATAAATCATTGGTCGACTGAGTTCATTTTATTCCTTAAAATAGAAAATAGATGAATTAAATTAAAATGAGATTCAGAATAAAAATTGTTGTATAATGTTGGAGATAATCACAAATATTTGAATAAACACATGATAGGTTATAATAATGATAGCATGATCCAATGGTTGATATGTTAATGGTAGATCATTTTAACTTTAACTAAATATAATTAATGGAAGATCTATTATTCCAGTAGATCAAATATGATGGACAAACTAGTTTGGTGGAATATCTGTCTTGAAGGTCGACTTGGTCTAGTGGTAGGTCTAGTCTATTGGTAGATCTGGTCTGGAAGTAGATTTGGCTTAGCGATCGAAGAAATATTGTGGTCGATTTATCTCACTATTAGATCAATACTCAATAAATAATGTATAGACTGACTACTAAATCCTCCATTAATAGTGTCTGATTGTAGATTTATTCTTCCAAAATATTATATTGAACTAATGGTAGAACATCACAACCAATGATAGATATCATTAAACTCATGTTTTATCTTCATAAGTAATAGAATATCATTACTTATAATTTTTTTAAAAAAAATAATGTACTATCATAAATCATTAAACATATTTGAAATATAGAAATCCTGATTTGAGATCATTAAAATACGGAGGTGCCAAAAATATCACCCTTTTAATGATAATAATACATGGTCTTTTATAACCATATATATAAAAACAAATTCACACATATATAGATAATGTTTAACAGTAAGGGTCTTTTTAAAATATCAAATTCCTATTATGATATACTGAATATAATTTTTAGGCATAATTAGGATCATATATCCCATCAAGATTATTTTTCCCCATTTTGATATAATCAAAAATATATTACTATTAAAGAAAATATAGATAAATAACTAAAAAATAATATTGAAGAAAAATTCAATAAAAAACTCATTAGATTACAAAAAAAGTAATACAAGGTGAAAATAAAATCTGGATCATAGAATAATACTAGTTTGAATCACATTCCCATGAATGGGATGTATGGTCAATTTTAGATATTCATTTTCAAGAGATATGACACACAGTGGTAGTGTAATAGGGTTCAAAGGTAGAAGTTAGAATCAACATGATCACAATAGGACTATGATATCGAACAACATCACCTAGTGACATTCTAAAAAAATGAAACAAAGGATTATAGGGTTAAAGTTACATTGCATAGGTGAGTGTAGGCATAGAAATAGATTCTGGTTTTACCAAAAGTTTCATAGAATCATATTAAAAATGCCAAATTCAAATTAAAAAAAATAAACAATGATGTTTCCACATCATTTGATCATTGTGAAAGGTACTTCTTTTCTTTGATAATCAGTTTGAAAAGGGGGGATAAAACATTGTCATGCTTCACTTACTATTTGACGTCCCTAGTCAAATGAGGCATTCATAAATTATCATATAAATATTAAAATAACATTTGACGACATTCATGTTATAAATTATAGAAAGGTTGTATTTTATAGACATACTGATAGTTTCATTATTACATGGATCTTCATATAAACACTACCAAAACATTATATATTTATACAAATCATATTTTATATTCATTTGTAGTTTATCCCAAAAAATTGAAGTCAGATAACAAAAGATAGTATGTAGTTATTCACCCATAATAGATATGATCATCTAAGTATCAACATATGTTCTAGGATGTTTATTAGTGGGTGTAAATGCAATAAATAGAGGTAGAGTACCCAACCACTATAGAATGGATGTCTATAAAATAGAAAATATTAGCTCTCATATCTTCAATTATTGACTTCATTACATACTTCGCATTTTGTAGTCTCACATTCCTAATATCCAATTATTTAATAATCTAAATAATTTAGAATGAATGTGGATGATAACTAACAAAATATTATATATTATATCTTCTCTACTAATCTATTTGACATAGAGAGATTAGGATTTAGGGATTTTTTTGAAATAAAAAATAATCATTCTCTAGAAGATTATAAATCATCAATATTAGCATATTCTAAAAGATTAAAAAGAGGAACTAATATAGTTGAATAAATCCACTCCAGAATATGAATGATAACCTTTAGATTCTCAGATCCTGTAAACGTCTAATTTGACTGAATTGATTGAAACTGACTATATTCATAAATTTCCTCCACTATATATCCTTCATGATCCATTCCATAAGAAGGAATAGAATTTTCACCATGATTATTTGAAATTCTATGGTCATAATTTTATCAATCATAACCCCCAGAATTTGAATCCAATTAGGATACTCATAGTATATTGGATCTATGTGATATATCCTCGTTGGCTAATGCATTATCTTCATAACTTGATAAACCATTTGGTTTATGTCTATAATCAGATCTATTTCTAGAAGAACATGATGATTCCTCCAAATCATAAAATTATGTAGGATGATATCTAATAGAAGAAGCCTCAAAATAAAGACTAAAAAACACCAATATAAAATGAATCATAAACAACGAGGGATGTCAATGATCATTACCTATCAAAAACTTCATCGTCATCATCACCATGATCTTCTAATACTGATTTATATCACAATTACCATCTTTGTTACCATCGAAATACTAAACCATTTCATTTTTTAGATCATAGGAACTCTCAAAATATTCATACCCTGAGGAATCCACTCCACTTCTTTACCATGAATTAACATTCTCTCAGTTTTGATAGAAAGACGATAATGAAAAATTATGTGATATTGGGAGAATTCTTTGCATGAATTGGTCATTCTATCCTTTGTATATTGTGAGGAAATCTCTGTAGTTAAATAATTTCACATCGGGTTTACCATTTTTAATCTATAATAGAAACTCCCAATGACTCCCAGATCAAATATTATTTAAAAAACCAACATTCCAAATGCATGTTTTCCCTTGGGGGTTTTGACACAATAACACAAATGATCTCATATTGCTCTAGAGGAGGGGTGTGTCTGATCAGCACACCCATCTGGTTGGAATTTTTTCCTACTCTGAGACTCTCATATATATTTATGTATTATTTTAGATTCTTTTCATAATCATAATGTAGGACCAATTACCCTAACAGAATGATAATAGGATAAATCCTTGAACTTCCATAGGGGGAATTGTATTAGTGATTCCATGCTTTTTATTCTGAGGTACTTCATCCAATTCCCATTGGTTGGTAGATGATTATATGTTGTAGCTTTATAATAAAGACCTCATGGGTTTTTCTTCATCCTAGGAGGTTGTTAATATTTCATTGATGGGATTGAGCCATTATGATGTGTCCTGCATATCCTATATTATAACATGAATGAATACCCATGTTGTTTGTTAAATTTTTTTTGATTAACATAAAATGTAATATAAATATATTGAGGAAGTTATGAAAAAATATATTTTATCTAATACCTCAAGGATGAGTTTTATGTATCTTGGCGATAATATGAATGATAGTCCTCATAGATCATCATCATATGTTCTTGGAAACAGAGGATTCCTTATCTGTTATATGATATGATCATTGCAACTCCCTAATCACATTTGAGATATGATCTGTGTGTGAAATGAGGGATATCATGTAATCGGTATCACTAGTTAAGGATGATGGAATTATGTTAAGGGAAACCCCTATGGACTTTTATTTTGGATCTCAGACATCTGGGAAGTGATATACATATTATCGTTATTGTATGAATTAGATTCATCAGAGTTCAATTGACTTCTCAATCTACTAGTGGATGAGGAATAATGATAATTTATATTTGATATATTGAGTATATATGGTTGGAGTGTCATAGATGTGGCGGCACATACACATAGTTGGATACCAATTTGAGCACAATCCATTATGATTAAATCCTATGTATCATTGTTTATGGTTAGAACCAGAGTTCTCAAATTTTAGATAACATCTCAATTAGCTATTGTAAGAGAAATAATGACCAACAAATGGGTGATAGTGAATCTTAATGGTTGGTGTTTTGGAGACATGGTGGTACTTACACTGAGGTACATTCCTATTTGAGCTTAGGAATTTAAGAAGGTGTCTTACATATTATAGTTCATGGAATGAATTTGAGTTCTTTTAGGTTGGTTTGATAATGGATTTCAAATTGTGGTTACCCTAATATGGTTGAAATATCTTATTACGATGTTGATCCGTGCTTAAAAATTGTTGTTGACCTTATTTTTCCACTATAAATTCATAACATGTACGATGATGTCTGCATGAAATGTCCTAGTTATCTTTCTATCATTTATGGTTGTCTTCATGACATTTCTATGTATGTTTAGAGATGTCTGAGTTCCATAGTATACATGTCCAAAGATTATATCATAATCTAGAAGACTTATCTGAACAATGTCACATGATCTGAATGAAATTTCTAGAATCCATTTCATGATCAGGGTAGATTTGCCTTATTATTATTTTTTCTAGGATTGATTATTTATTGGACTACATAAATAAAGTCACATGATTAATTTTTCTATGTTTAGTGGATTTCAAGATAACTACCAGATTATGTAGGCAGACAATCACATTATAAGGACTAACATATCTGGAGAGTGCCTCGTGACCTATTTGACTTATCATATGGATGTGACATGATCAGGGATGACGCGTCTAAAAGATTATTCTAAATCGTATAATACTTTTCTAAAGAACATAATATGATCTACATTTTCATATTTTTATTCCATCGTGAGACCAAGTTGACATGAAAAAAATTTATTTTTATGACTTGGGAGACTTGTCATGAGTAATCAAAAGATATGGACGACAGTTTTAGAGGGCATCAGGAGAATCATGTGGCATGCCCAAAGAATATCATGAGATTTTATTGACATGTTGAGAAGAAATATCATGATAAAAATTGTATTTTAGGGATACATCATATAACATGATCATCTTCTTATAGTGATGTACCGTGATCTGGAGGAGTAATGAAAAGATCAAGAGGATCAATGATTCATTCTTCTCACAAGACTAATTTCATTAGTATTTATTCCAACTTTTATTGCTTATGTGACTTATATTTTATTAGAAATATAATTTTTATGTCACAAGTGATTTATTAGATATGTGGGATATATTTACCATAACCTCCAAGAATTCAATATCGAGTGATCTCAAAAAGTGCATATTTTGTTGTCATGTTCCCATTGGTTATTCCCATGATTTTACCACGTGGAAAACCATTTTGATTCATTGAATAGTCACTTTAAAAATTACTCATGCGCTCTCATGTGATATTATCTTAAGGAAGAATATTTTCTATTGAAGGCAGTGTGGGGAGTTATAGGCCTCTCAAAATAGATTTTATGCCTTCTTGTTTGGAATGTATCATGAAAATTTGATAGATTCTCAGGATAACTATTTTATTTATGCACTCTATATAATCCTACTGTAGGATTTACATGATTTTTATGCGGATGGATTCTAGCTCATTTCACAATTCTTATTATTTATCTATCCATAGGTCCACAATTTCTATGAATCATAATGATGAATATCTAAATATTGTGTGCTTCAACAATGGTGTACTGGAAGGGATACTCCCATTCAAACTCTCAGACTATCCTTTATCACACCGTCTTACCCTACAAAGATTTTCCCTATTGAATTATGCTATAATACTAACCCCATAAAAAATATTCCATAACACTTGGTATTAAATTAAATTATTTTTATTCATATTTCAGTTTGAAAGGATGGTGAATTTGTCATAGTAAGGCCTCTGAGGTTGTATTATATGCTGGTGAACTCCCCAACATGGTCTAAATGGATATTATTTCTTCCGCCTTTACACCACTCAAATATATTCTAGAATAGTTGAATATTATAAAATCTAATTGTAAATTTATGGATATTGAAATTATATTTGTTCCTTAGTGATAAAATTTATTATAAATGGTCCTACCTATTCTAGGATAGGAAGAGATGATTAGAATTTTCTGACCATCCTCATGTTATCCATCATGATGAAATTACTATAACCTTCCAAATCCATTATTTATCATTAGTTTTATATTATCCCTAAACTATGAATGAATTTATTACTTTTTACTACTTCATTCCATTTTTCATATGGTCAAGGGGGAATCAGCCTCTAATATATCCATAAAATGGGATTTTTTTCTCACCTTGTGGAAACGTATGAATAATAACATCCATCAATAGATTCCATGGGTGATTACTATAAAAACCAAACATGTAGAGGGATATTATTAGTCTAATGAAAGAAAAGTTAAGATAAAATATGACTACGAACTCACTCATGTCTTTTAATGATTGGATCATCATTTTCCTCTCTCTTATTGGATCTTGGGTGATATTTATATTCCCTCAGTATTTCTCCTCTCAACACTTATGTGATAGCACTACCATGAACTAGTAAATATTCGAATCTATATAATATAACTTATGGTGTTACTGAGTGAATTCGAAGATATTATTGAGCCATTTGATGGTGAGCATTAATGAAACGTTCTTGAATGGGTGGATTTTTCCAGCTAGGGATGAATTATCAAGAATACGAATTAGTAAACTAGTTATAAAAGAATAATTAATAGTTATAAGGCCCATCATTGTAATAGTATATTATATTACATGACACCCGAAGATCTAAGAATAGATCATTTATAGAAACATGCCATATTAAATAAGTGAAATATTCAAGGTCATATTCAGCTATATAGGGGAGAATTTATACTGATACAAAAACAACAATACCAATAGGATCCCTACTAACATATCTTGTCCTTGATTTTGAGTAATATATATATATATATATATGCGACCATGACATTGGAACCTGAAAAGTTTTCTGGTATGATATTATGATCCAATCATTTTTATTTCACCCATTATCCTACAAATACCAAGCTAGATATTAATCATTGTGGCAGTTCTCTTGATGAATGTTCATACAAGATATCCATATAGGATAATGTTCTTATGTTCTGAATGGATTATTTCATCATTTAACATATTTTTACCTCTTATCAATACACTCTCCAATTGGAATGAATTCAAATTGTTTTTACTCTGTACTCATCTTGCATTTAGGGAAAGAGACTTCATAAGATTATCCAGATGTTTTGGCTGTCATTAGCACAAGAGGATTCAAATATTGAGAAATAATTTCTCATATTGATTACCCACCCATTCTTACATATGATTTAGCATATGAATAGGTATATGCCGACCTAGGATGTGTGTTGAAAAGGATTCTCCATCATTTTGAAAACACATTTTTCTCACTGACCCCAAAATTTTTAATAGTGATGGTGTTTATTCATGTCTCTGGTTAGTCTTCATGGAATCATTCTCATACAAGTGATGATCACCCTCTAATTAGGATAGAATAATTTAAGTGTGGAGCTCCTATTGATACGAGATAATGATGATGCATCATTTGAGATAATACATTATTGGTCCTCCGACCTTGGATCCATGTTATCTCATCCTTCTATTCCCCATTCTAACACACCCACTCTAGAAGCTGTAGAAGAGGATCATTCATCATGTTCTCTTATTGAATGGTAGATTCCAACATTTTTCATCGAAACATCTTTTAAAAAATTCCATGAACAATGATAGCATATTTATAGGTTCTTTCATGACATTATGGTGGGCGTCTTTTACCTCCACCCATAATATGAAATCCTAAAAAACAATCATATTGACATGATAGGCCTTGGAAACCGGTGATAGGGTCTTAAATAATCATGAAGAGAAGACTCCCCTAGCTGAATAGATGAAATAATAATTGGTGTAATTAGAATATATATTTATGTTCATATTTGAGATGCATGTACAAATCGTTATTTTGATAGTATATATTTAGATATATGATGTGTTCTTACATTTGCCAATTCTCAATCCTTCATAATGAACATCCACATTGGAAAACACATAGAATAGAGTCGAGGAGTTGACTACTCTTGGTGAGAAACATCATTCCAATAATGAATTTGATTAAGTGGGGTCCTCCATACATCGATTATCCTTCAATTCATTTTCTAAATATCTTACTTATTTTTCCACATATTCCAATATTTTTTTATAGTTTGATACTTTCTGTCATTTTTTATTAATGCTTTTGAGATTATCCATGTTTTTTAGATTCCTGATACATTGATTCTATCAATTAATATATCTTATGAAAATTATATGAATTTATAAATCTATCATCTATTCAGGATGTTATTTAATCACATGCAATACACATCCTTTTTAAAATATCAATTGAAACTGAATTCATAGAATAAAATGTTTTAATTCTAACAAAATATTATTGAGAAATTCTCATTAATGTCCATCAACATGATATTCCTAATTGAAATATCTTCTCTATAAATTTTTGATATTACATGTCCAAAAAGGAAATTTGGGTAAAACATATGTCCAATAAAGAGAGTGATATATCTTTTTCCAAAGTCAATGAGGTCAGTGAGTGTATATTTAACATTCATGATGCCATATGGTCGGGCTCATATGCTTTTTACATTTTCATTCCTATTGAATAAATCACTGATGTGTTGTAATATATGTTCTTTTTTTCTCTCAATTTTTATTTTTTTATATTTATACTGAAATTTTCCATTATTATACTTTAGGGTCTTTTATAATGAATTTCGTGTGGTTCTAATTTAGGTTCATTTAAATCATACCAACTAATTTCATAGATTATGGTCATTAACTCGGACCTTCTGTTACATTATTTTATGGAATTTCATCTCACTGCATATTTTGATAATTTTTAGTGTATTCTTGCACATATCTTATATTACTCTAGTTTAGAGTATTTTATTTTTCACCCTCTATTATATAATGTGTAATATTAAGAGAACATTCAAAGAATGAAAAAAGACACACTATGGTTCTATGTTCAACCATAGTGTTTCTAGGTCTCATGATGATTGGATCTACCTTCATACATGTAGTAAACATCTAAATATAGTTGGACAAATCCATCACTCATCGATAGAATGGCCAAGTAGAGGATTCAACCCTATTTTTTGGGGACCATGTATGATTTATTGGGGTAATATTGGGTTTTGATGAAATTATAGGGATTCTGACTCCACCAATAGAGATATAATTTGGATGATGTAATTTGTAACCCAAATTATTTATAAATAGATTTTAGAATGTAGAATATGTGCTAGGAATGATTAATAACACCCTATGGTGCTCTGTTCTTCTCTGAAGTTACTAGGGTGCACAAGGGTTGGAGTTGCATTCATGAAAGGAGGGGAAACCTCTAATTGATAGGTAAAATCCCTCAGAAATTCATATCATGGTGAAACAAGTATCTCTACACACTTTTCCATGGCCACAAAATATTTTTGAAGACTCAAGAATCTGGATGATATTGTTGGGTATGGGGGAAGATCTATCAAGAAAGGGTTCTGGAACTCTAGTGGAATTTCTCACATAACATGGGATGCTCAGGAATTAAGATCATTGTATTTGGGTAAGGAGACATGGGCTATCAATACATTTAGTAATACATTTTCACAGTTCATATTTGAGAAAGGCTACAAAATATGATGATGTAGCATTGAGGATATCCAATCCTCTTGGATTTTATGGTTACATGGATTGTAAATCACAGTCCAAAGTGCATAGTTCATGATGACGGTGTGGGGAAATAATTATGGTAATGGAACTGACAACACTAAGGTGTTGATTTATAACAGGGTGACATCCGGGATCATAATGATTAGAAATATTCATTTTATAAGTGACACATTTGGTTGATAACCACATCAACATATTATGGAACCATAGACATTCATGAATTGTAAAAAAGGTAACTGTGAAGTTAGTTATAATTTTCTATGGACCATGGGTCATTTTTGGAGATTTTAGGGGCTCTAATCATGATGGTAGATTTTTTGGAAATGTAATTTTCAATAAGGGTTTGATCATTCTAAAAGTTGTCCCTCCACCTAGAAGATATGATCTCGTGGTGAGGAGATGTTAAAAATCATTACTCAAACACTTCTTATGACATGAGGGTTCAACAAGCATATATTTTTTTCTTAGGTAAAAAAGTGGGCCCTGTGAGATTTATAACTTATTTATTTATTCTCTAGTTGTTTTCTAACCGCTAGAGGTTATTTGTAACATGAGAAAAGACTTGAGTTTTAGTCATGAATCCCCTTGTGGGGTTTTATATAAATTATTTCTATGTCACTTTCACTAGAAGTTTATTGTCTTTCAATTTAGGGAAAAAATACAAGATGTTAATTTCGTACAAATTTGAAAAAATTGTAGGTAGTTCATGGCCATGATACATATTGAGATAAAATGTGGGTAATATTCTCTAAGAATGTAGTTAGGATTCGTGGGGTAATGATCAGTCCATCATCATTTTTAGAAGGATATGAAATTTTTGTCAATCGTGACTACAATTTTTAAGTCGTGGGTAATCATATTGAATTATCATAATAGGGATATCAGAGAAAACCCATTTGTTTAGAGATACACCATGGTGACATCAGGCTTCCAAATATAAAAAATATCTCATTACAGTTCCATGATAACTCTAATCATTCAACCTGAGTCATTATATATCGATAACATCGTAATATAGAGAGAGATATTTTCATTTCCTATTCTATGAGTAGATTTCATATACTTGATAAAATCTATAAATAAAGAGTGATTTAAGAATTTAGGGGGATAAAATAAAGTATAAGAACCACATAATCAAGTTTTCTAGGGTAAGGATCTTGTGTTATTTAATAGTGGGTGATAACAGGTGATAGACTATATATTTTTAAATCATGCTGTGGGGGTGTATTTTTCATATAGTTTTAACGGCAAATGACCATCACATTTTTTGTTGTAGATTAATTTCATTTTTTGTGGTTGTATTTGTTTCCTTGAAGTTCAACATCTTGAACTAAGTGTGGGAGAAACAACATGAAATATTATTGCAGATATAAAATGTATGAAAGATTTATGTACATAGATATGACTCTTTCATAGGTAAATGAGATCTTGTGACTATTTCCTTATATAGTTTGGGGTGTATTTGTTTTATCATTGGTTTTATTTTGACCAAGTATTGGTTATATATGGATATATATATATATCCCGTGATGGAATGAATCATGCCACATGTATTTATGGAATGGGAAACACTCTACATAGTACTTACATTTATGTAGAGGTAGGCATTTTTCCGATTAATTGATGTGTCCAGAACCAGATTTTCAGATATGTGAATCACTTCATATCATTTGATGGAATGAATCATGATACACATAATTTTTGAGAATCCCAATAGTTTAACATCATGCGACAATGACATAGGTTCCTCAACATGAAAATGAAATTTTGTGGCTTCCCCAATAATGGATGTTTTGAAGTCCCTACATATACCATAATAATGGGATTCCGGCAACGTATAGTCCATAAACAAGATATCCCTTCCTATGTATTACCTGTATGATGGGATGTGATATTTTTATGTTTATTAGTTATGAATGGACCAAATTGTGGAGATTTGGGTGTCATTGTATATCTTCTGATTATTGTAATCATGTCACATGTATTAATGCAATGGAGATGGGTTGGGAGACCACTACTAAGGATATTATCCCTCTTGGGTGAGGTCCATATGAATTTACAATTATATGTGATGAAAGAGTCATTAACCATGTAGCTTATCATCTCGTCCTGAGGACTCACGATGTTCCATTTTTGTTATTTTATTGAGGACAATGATAACCCTATCATGAGATGATATTCCTTTTCTATATTCAGAATTGGTAACCAAAATTTGTAATCTCAAGTGAGATATTCTCGGTGTGGAAAACAAGTACTGGAAAGGGTTCATCTAACCATATAGATGATATTAAGGATAAGTTAGGGGAATTTAGAATTATGTGGTTGATGGTCCGAGATAATGGATCTTGTCATCTCTACGCATCTAATTAAAATTAAAAAAATGATGCACGTAGTTGAAAAAAACTATTCAATTCTGGGTTGTGTAGTGAGGATGTTAGTTGTGATGTTTAAATCCATGAAGTGTTGAAAAAGGTGACTTTACATGAAAGAGGATAGATGTTATGTCTGTACCAGTGAATGGATGTTTTAGAATAATTAAAAATTATATGATTATTTGAATCAAGCCATAAATAGTTCCCATAAACTATGTAGTTTATTGTCATTTGTTGAAGAAATTAATTGTGAAGATCATTGTATAACTGTAAGGAAGCCAATTAATCATCATTTATGAATATGAACATTGGGGTTATGTGAATTTTTACATTCTATGAGGAGTACGAAATCGGTGTAATTTAACATCTCTTGGTAATGAAATGTTGTATAGAGTTAACATGTTGTGGTTAGGATATGATAAATATAGATTAACATCATGTGAAAAATATGACTAATGATGTGAAATTTAATTTCTTTTATCATGGACTTTTTTATATAGATTATTCTCTTGTGATTATAATGAGATATGATTTATTTTAGCTATGTATAGAATTTATTAAGAAACCTCTCATTTGTGGAGGGGGTGACATGTTACAATATCATTTTTTTAATGCATAGGATCTATTTTGATAAACCATACGTGTGATATAAGACCTTTCCCAATGGGGTTCCATCTTTTGATGCTCCTTTCCTTGTATCATTAGTGTAATGAGAACTAATACCATTTCTCCATAGAGAAATTAATAGAGGTTTAAATTTTTACTGAAGTCCCATGCAATTTAAATCAGTTGGTCTTCAATGTTATGTAATGTAAACAACATGTTATCATTAATATATTCTACCTAATAATAATTTTTTTTTGGGATTTTTCATATTATAACATTTTTTTTCAAAATGGAAATTTGTTATGAGGGACACTGGACATCTATGGGTAATACTACATGGGTCCTACAGACCAATGAGCATATAGTTTCTTGTGTAGCTCTATGTGTGGTGGTATGGATATCCTATAAATCGTGGAGGAACATTGAAAAAACATTACCTATTGAATTTCTTCATCATATTCTACAATATTCTTATAATTTATTATTTAATACCTTTATTTTTCCATTTTCTACTTCATTATATCGAGATTAGTGATTGGACTCAATGTTGTATTCATAGTACAATTTCATCAACTCTATAAAATAGAATTTGCGGTCTTTGTCTATAAATATTGATTTGGGGACCCCAAAACATGTGACGATATAAAAGATTATGAATATACTTATATTCAATATTTTTAATTCCATGAGTAGTATTGAAGCAACACATTTAGAATATAATTAAATATAAGTATAGATGAAATTGAACTAATTAGATATAGTTAGTGGATATATCCCCACAATATACATTTTATATATGGGGAATGGATATGAATATTTATCTATATCATGTAACTTTGGGGGTTGATAGAAAAATATTTCATGGATCAATGAGGCTTGTAATTTTATAGTTAGTTCTATATAGTCATATATCCTGGTTTTCAACTAGTAACATAGCCTTCATATTTAGTGGGAGGTAATTGACCCAAAAAGACGAGTGATGTATAATACCACATGCAGGACTTATATAATGTCATAAAACAATCTTTCAACTATTCTTCTGATGAGGATTCCATAATAACCTCACTTATAGATGGATTTTTACTCATTTGGATCATCTTTTATGTTAAATTTCATTTCATGGTACCAGATATTTTCTCTAATGGATCAATCTGTTTGAAGGATTCTATTTTTGATATGACCAATAATGAGGTCCATCTATTCATGAACATATATTGGTTCATCACACTCTAAGATGTTTCTGAGCTGAATGATTTCATCCAATTCATATATTATTATCATTGAGACTATTCTATAGTTCATGATATGATATATTTCTTTCTATTTATTATAGTCGTTGAGTACTTTCGCTCATTAACCAATGCATTCGTGTAAACATTCAATGATTATGTTACATGATTCATCATGGGATGAAAGGGTAACTCTATATTTAGTTCCCAGATAGATCCACATAAAAGGTCCATATCTACCAGTTTATGGAATATTCTCCATTGATATTATTTAACACAGGGTATGAATCCCCTTTGATATTCAATTAGTCAATATAATTTTGTAGTTAAATTTCTAATCTAGTGATTATGGATTTATACTATTCTACATTATTCAGGAATACATCAGATAGTGAAAAATTATAGATAATTTTCTTTCTAGATAAATAAATAAAATCCCTAATCCATCCTAATTTAGATTCATATTTGTCAATGTTTTTTCTATAAGGCTTTGATTAGTTCTATAACAATACATATCCCATTTCGAGTGACTATCATAGACCTGGAAAACCTTTTCATCTAGAGTCTCAGTGTCTAATAGTGTACTTTCCAAGGTGGGATGTAATACAAAGAAATCTGCTAGGGCTTTCACTTTTTCCACGTTCTATGACACTAACTAGATATCACACTATTGTAGAATGAATTCCTATTATTCCATGATCTTATATAGTAGGGGATGGCCATGTATGTACTTGATTATCTCAATATGTGTGACTGAAATGACTTTATGATGATGCATGTAATGCCTCATCTTCAACATTGGAATGATGGAAATGAGGTAGTACTTCTTGGAATATGTGTATCAGGTCTTAGTACCCATCATCATTCGACTGAATTTGCAGAGTCTACTGTTAGTCCATGAATTTTTATTCTATGTTAGGAGGGTTCCAAGTGTGTTCTCTTATGTGGTCACATACAAGATGATTATATTTCCCTCTAATGGTAGCATTAGGATAGGTTGGTGTAGTAGGTACTCTATAAGACCCCCAAAGGATTATTGGTAGTCCTTTTTCCAATATTATATAATTCCCTTTTTCCTTATATTTTATAATTAGAGGGATTTTATGAATATGTTTTTTTTTTGAAATGCCTATTGTAGGTTATGTACCCAAGTGTCCTCAAAATAATTTTCATTTCCTTGAGGGTGATATTTCTAAAATGGAACTAGCCTTTTCTAGGTCATCCTTGATGTCATCATGGCATACCACAAATCCATGTAATGCCATAGATGTTACCTCAAATGTAAAATTAGTGGATTAATTTTCATTATATTATATTGGAACTTATCAAATAATGTTTTATTATTCTTAAAGTGATAACATATAACATAGGATCTTACTACCAGGTCATAGTCATAACATTCAATTATTCCTCCAATGAAGTGCTCAAAGATATGATCTATGGAGAATTGATTTGTGGAGCGAGTGTTTTTAAGCCAAATTTCATAACCTAATAAAATCTGATCCCTTGGGGTGATTTGCTGGTAGTGGATTATTCATATTTAAGGGTTATTTTTATCTAACTATACCATAAATAAATATCAATGAAATAAAGGACATGGAATCCTCTAGTTTCATCAATCAATAGTTTTGTGATCGTATATGGGAAATCATCATTTGGTAATTTTTTATCTATGTCATTGAAATCGATGAAAAAACATAATCATCCCATACCTTTTCATGATTTATATGATATTTGAGTTCTATATTGGGTATTGTACTTTTATGAAAAAGATGTATTGTATAAGTTTCTCAACATCCACCTCTACATTATTATCATGGGATGTGAGAATCTTCTTTGATTCCTTCTTGATGAATCTATAGTCCTTTTGTAATAATATATGGTTCATATAAACATCTATATTTAGTCTAGGAATTTTCTTATAATTCATTATGATCACACATCCATGTTTCTTTATAATTGAGATTTACACCACTTTATCCATGAGGGACATGGTGTGAATAATCAGTGTAGACGGTGTATCTTCTTCTATTCATATATTTACCTAAATTATATCATAAATGATGTTAGAGACACTTTTCTCAAATATTGGAGTGGTTTATTATGGATTACATGTTCTTATTCCATATCCACGTTTGTGGAGGATTTTTAAAATGATGTTAGAAATCACGTGGACTCGCTATCAAATTTAAGGTGACAGAGGGTAAAAGAAAACAAATTATCATCTCATACTTCTAGGGTTATTGACAAGAGATTTTATATATAATTTACTTATCCATTTCACTATGGTAAGATTTAGTCATACATATATGTTCAATTATATTTGCTCAAATAGATTTATGGGGATCATAGATCCACTCTCGATCAGACTATATGGATTCATTGGGTAAGTCCCCAAGCGAATCGATGGTGAAAACAATATATCATTATCAACCATTAGATATCATTCATCCATTTTATAGAAAAGATCATAAACATATGTGGATTTTTATATCTCAAATAGGAAACTGTAAACCTGTATTATGCCTAACATTCTATCAATGTGTTATTTCTACAAATAATGGAATATTGATGGTAAAACCATGTGGATATGGTGCTAGGGATTTTTGGGTAATATATTTTAAGCTATGTATTTCTAGATAACCATAATCTCAATGTTAGAATTTATATCACAAAATTGAGTCTTGAAATTGACCATCCAATGTTGCATTTTATCGCACATATCATACCCTTGAAGGACTATCGTTTTAGGATTTAAATCCTCCTCACTTTACCCCAAACATTGGAGAGTAATAATTTGTATGAAGTTGATTTTGGAAAAAATATCAATCAGATCCTTTCTTATTTCATCATTATCATGTGTTCCTGAAACATATAGGGGTCATATGTTTCCATGAATGGACTCTTCCTAATCATTATCATCGAATGAGAATTAGACATGACTTTCTGGTGGAATTATCTCTACATGATATAAATTAAAATTAGTGGATTATGTCTCAAAATAATTTGGGATATGAAGGGATATAAATATTAACTCCCTATGTAAATTTTAAATAAGGTGTATATCTAGTTTTGAAAGATTTTCAAGGTCTGAAAGCAATTATTTCATAATGTCACAATTTTCTACTAGAGGACGGTACTTCTAGATGGATGGTTTGTCCTTATTATATAGCATATGAGATGATACATTTAATATAGATGACCCTTGTGTTTCAAAATATGTCACGGGATAATCTACTACCTGTGGAATGGGTCATGTGAACCTTCCATATTTCTAGGATAATAAGACAAACACAACCCACATTACAGAAAAAAAATTCCTAAGCATAGACATTTATTTTCAGGTTCTGAGGAACCTCTGTGAATTAGTTGGGATTCATGGAGAGTATTCCCATGGGAATCAGATGAAAATGTATACTCAACTTGGACATGACTAAAATACTGGGTATGAATATTCTTGTGTATCTGTTATATCATAGGATTGTGCTTAAGAATCATCTAGTTCCCTTGTTAGGTGTATAGAAATCATACTCAAAATAATATTCATGATCCGATAAGTGGTATTCCATGTGTAGAATGATATCAAATTCTATGATGAGATTTTATTCCGATGAGGTTTCTATTTTTAATTCATTTCCCAAGCTTCAGATGTTACATTGAATAATTGTGCATGAGTTAGAGCTTGCATTGGAGCAGAAAATGACTCTTCTTTTATTAAATGGTTAGGGACGAAGAGTCATTTATTATTAAAGCAATTAAATTTTTCTTTAGCTGGGTATTGGGAGACCAATTACATAGCTCAAAGGCCTAGTGGGTATTTATCCCATTACATGGCTCATAGGCCCAATTTTTTGGCCAAAGTCCTATTCTAGGAATAATATTGCTATAGAACCCATACAACTACAATACTGATACATTACACCATGCAACTACTATACCCTATCGCCACTACAGTGCCCTGCTGCCATTACAGTGCCCGCCATTGTAATAGTTCTTCCTCCACTATAGTACACTACAGTTCTACTACAGTACCCAACACCCAATGCGTTTTGAACACCCATTTTTCATGTAGGATTAAGGGGTTCTTACAACTAATCCAAACCCCAAATACAGAAAATTACTCTTCTTATTCTATAATATCATGAGTTTGATGGCCATTTCCACCTTTTCAGGTTATATTCAACATCACCTCTATAGGTATGAGAAATTTTTGGGTCAACCAAGTACAACTTTCGGGGTCGTGTGAGCTTAAGAAACCGATTTTTGAGTCATCCAGTTGTCTAAATTCTATATATGAGTTGCCTAATATTTTTGTCAATGAACCTTTTTTTCTGATTGGGAATCATTTATTAATATTTCTATAATAGAGAGTTATCCAAAAACACATATCCATAGTTGACCCCGGTTTGGGGAAAATGATTAAAGATGAATTAGTCCTTTCGTTGTGACCTAGCCTTCTAGAGAAAGTTCATTACTCGGTATGATTAGTGCGGTTGACGTCCTTGGGATAATAGGTATGTGGAAGCATTAGAATGTTATTATCCATGGGTATACTGAATTTACTGGGTACTAGTTCAATTCATAAAGAGAATTATTTATTCATTTTTCCCTTAAAAACAGGTGACCATAACATTATTTTCCATAAAATGAATGTATATTTTGTGTTTATTACTAGTTGATAGGAGGGGATGGGTGGTTAAAGGCAATATTAGGTTCTTGGATGTAAAATAATACATGTTTGAAATTAAAAAATATCAGATTATTTATTGATAAAAAGTTTCCCATATGATTAAGGAATGATTACAGATTTAACGCAGGTTCTATGAATTATGTATTGTAAAAAGTTTAATCTTTCAATGACCTCATGGAACCCCCTAGATGCTTCATTGGGATTTGATATTTTCATTCTCATCTGGAAGATTTTTATTTTAAAATTAATAAAATAGTTATATGAGTGAGGGATGTTGATCGAATAGGTAAAACCATTACATCTTTCTATGAATTAATTCATCATTTCATTTTTGTGTTATCTATAGTTATTCAAGATTAAAATTATTGTTTTCATATGCGTGGAGATGAACTAATAAATGCATTGACGAAAAAGGTATTCCCATCATAAAATTGATCTTTCTTGAATGATGTTATAACAAACAAAGGTTATCTCTATCATGGTATGCATAATACACCTCATCCTGATCACCTCTTACTAACCTCATCAAACCATCATATGATTGAATAAAGATATTAAGTGGGTTAAATATTGTTCGGGGTATCACACACTGTAAAAATTAGGGATGGTCGTATTGTTGATTTTTTTTGTTGGAAGAGTGTCATCAGCCCATTCAGAATATGTCATACTCTCAGAATACATAGTTGTGAATCTCCCTTCCCAAGATTACATTCATGTAGATATTTACTTAATTTTTTTGAAAAATTTCATAGGTTCTACTTTTTAAGATGAACCTCATCTACAGGGAGGAGGATGGACCTGATAAGGTAGCCCTATTTTCATCTCCATTTAATTCTCAATTCGAGAGAAGACTGAATGATTACCTTGAATATGGAGTGGTTTTTACCATATTAGGGGGAATTCGTAATCATTTTCAACATCCTTATTTATGAATATTGATATACAATATTTCGAGCTGGTCTGATGCTTTGATGGAACTTTTGCAGATGGCCCAACTCTTTCTTAATGTATGGGAGGAAAAATATCCACCATAGATTGATGACAACAACATCTGGGAATGTTTTTATTCTATATATATTTTTTGAGTTCTATTAATATTTTTACCCAATTCCCATATTATTTCATTTGTTCATATGTGGATAGAGCTTTGACTCTTTGGAAGATGACTGGGATATACCCAGACATGTCCCTTAATTCTGGGATGTTTTCAAACATTGAGGTGACATCTCTAAATTCAAAGGTGTCAGGTTTAGGATAACCCTTTGGTTTCTGGTATGTGAAGCCTCAGTTTTCGCATCTAGATCATCCTATAATGTTATTTTTTCAACATTTTGTACCTATTCATCTACATATTTGTCCCAGAAAAAATTCATGTTGACATTTAAGACGTCCACATAGGTATATATAGAAATTGTGGTTATCGCCTCACATTGATTGTTTCATATTGATTATGCAATTCCTGTATTGGGGATTTTTCTCAAAACCTTCGACGTTTTGGGGTGTTTTCTCTTGTGGCCAAGATAGGTTTTTTATTTCCAGCACCATACACTCCACCCATATTTAATACCAAAAATTACACCTATCCCAATAGTTTCAAACCATTAGAATAGCCCCTAAAACCACTGGGATTGGAAATCCCAACTGTTTCAAGTATTGTTGGTATGTTAGGAATTAATTTTGCGATATACCAACGGTTTCATGAAAAATATTTGTGAAGGTTGTACAAAAGTAATCTATACCAATATATTAAGTAAAACTACTGGTATATATATATACTAATTGTTTCCAATGGTTTTAATGAAACTGTTGGAATATATATATATATATATATACCATAGGTTCTTGAACCATTGGTATACATGTAACATATATTCCAAGCCAAAGGTTTCAATGAATCTGGTTGGAGACATGTTTTCCAACATACTATTTAACAACAATTATATAAACCGTGGCTCTATCATAGAAACAACAAATAGAAATCACCCGGTCTTCACAGTTATATCCTCTACTCTACAGCCCAACACACCTACACCTCTTCCAATAAATAGAAAACAAAAAACAGAAAACCATACAGTCATATCCTCTTCTCCACATCCCAATAAACCTATACCTCTTCTAGGAAACAACATATAACAAACCCATACCTCATTGCCAACAGCAAACCGATACCTCACTTTGAATCGGCAAATCTTCTAGTCTTCCAAACCACCTGTAAACCTTCAAATTTAAACATGCACCTATTCTAGTCTTCCAAAGCACTTGTAAACCTACACCATCATGCACCTCATATAGAAACAAAATGTATGTGGGAACTTCATTGCCAATGAGTTTTATAAACATGCACGTGGTGGTTACACATGAGCACCATGATGACTAATGAAACTCAAAATCTTCTTTATTCTGCCTTCTGAATTTTTCTTGATATGGATAATATAGAAACGTTATCACTCTGGATCAAATAAAAAGACCTGGGTACTATCTTTATTTTACATGAATTATATGTCTTCGAGAAGAGGACATAAATCATCTACTTTATCAAAGGGTATTTCTATGATTACACTATAATTGTGGTAACCTCTAAAGTTGAATTATTGGATATGGGATATGCAACTGGATATGTTGTCTAATATAATTGGAATTCATTGATGCTTGAATCTGACTCAGGGTTCCTATCAGAATCATATTTAGTGGGTTGGAAAACTCATTTGGCATGACATTTAAAGGATAAAAGAAATATTTTATAGACATGAAAGTCATTTTTAAATTGTCATGGGTCACTAAAAAAAACATTTCACCTATGATTCAGAATAGATGATCATTGATCTTTAATTCTTTCTGCCTCCTTCATTTAAACCAGATGAGACCGACACCTCATGTTTGAGGCTTATGTCTTTATATTCACTAGAAATTCAACAAATCTTCCCAAGATTATAATTACAAGACTACAATTATATCATTAGTGTACTCCATTAGCCAAAATATATCAATGGTATGATTTTGATTCCTAAGGATACCTGGATCTATTCACTAGAAATATGTTCCCATGTTCACACTATTTTTGTTACCTTTTTTTCTTCTATGAAACAAATATTTCATTATAGACCATGTTTGTCATTCCCTTATTATTTATTGAAGAACTAGATATTGAAATGTTTTGTATGGATTTTCCCTTATCATAACGGACTCATGTAATATATATATATATGTGTGTGTGTGTGTGTGTGTGTGTGTCTGTGTGCGCGCGCTGGCCGTTTTCATGAACAACTATGAATGATGTGGATCACACTAGGCTCTTATAATAATGTATTTATTCTCAATGTGTCTATGCACATAATTGTTTTTTGAATTCAAATAAATATACTAAATAATACTCCCAGAATAGTCACTACAGTTTTCCATTAACATCTTCATGTTTTCCATCATCATGAATGGGAAATTATTAACTATAAATACACATAATTTGTTGATATATCCTTTTAAATCTACCCCTTAAAATATCTAAATATCATCTGAGAATACCCCATTTTAATTATCCACATTGTCCATATCTTTGGGAATCTTTTAAAAAAGTGAATATCTATGGTATAAAAATGAATTCAATCATTCCTTTTAAAATCATGAACCTCATGACATAGAAACTCATTTTTAAATTTTGTTTCTAAAAAATATCCCTATGACCTTCACACCATATCATGAAATAACACTTCATTATGCAATATGGTCATCAAAACACCATACACCATGACCATATGTCCATTTTTCTCCACTACAAAATCCTAATTCACCAAAACACCTAGCATTCCAAAAATGATCCGGGAAATGACATAGGGATCTCTCTGATGTCTTTCTATAATTTTATATACACTGGTCCACCATAGTGATAAAAATTCTATTTGATAGTGTCCCCACTATAATTCTTCTTATTAGAACATGGGAGTAATGTTTCAATATGAATATTCAAAGGAGGAGGTACTAAATCATATACATTAGTGGTGGTAAGAGGAAACTTATAGTGGGGAGAACCATATGCCTGATAGGTTTTAAACAATGACACCATAAATGTCTTTAGATATATGGTCTCCAGTAAACACCCAATGGGGTGGCCAAGAGTCCAGAAAAACACCCCAAATGAGTTTCTCCCTAAGATAATGTCATGACGAAGATGATTGGACAAATCAACTATTCTAAATTCTATAACAAGGGATCTCTAGGAGGTTGTTGTGAGAAGTATAATGATGAAATGTCAAATGGGAAACACTATGATGAAAATGAATCATACTCCCTAAAAAACCCAATAATAAATTAATTCACTTTTCCAAAAGAAATAAATTTTATTTAAAGTAGTCAATGTGTGAAATGGAAGGCGTCGTGGTCAAAGAATATACCTACATAGGCAATTTCATTTGAGTTAAACAAGTATGATAAGACAATTTATATTATTAAAAAAATTAATAGGCAGAAAAACAAACACCAACAAGAGGAATAATACAAACTCGAACAAAATCAAAACATGATACAAATAAATATCAATACTCTTTGGATTAAAAGACAGATAACATCTATTTGAGGGGATTTATTATAAATTCAGGGAATTCAATTATCTCAAAATTTAAATAAGTATATTTAACATTTATTTGAAAACTCATTTGTCACAAATAAAGTGCAATAATTTAAGCAACTAAATTAGCATAACTATCCCTGTGATTTTTCACAGACAGCACACCGCCGTTGGAGTGGTTTTGTTATAAAAACTCATCATTATTTATCAAATGAAACATTTATATTAAAGAAAAATTATTCAAGATATGCAATTCAATATAATTATGCTAAATTAAGAAAGAATCGAAATTTAATTTATAGTGTAATTGAAATTAGGATGCTAGAAGAGGGATCCTACCTCAAAGTGGAACCCAGCCCTCCACTTCGGCTCATAGTGCTTTATAACTAAAATCTTATGCTCCCTGACTTGGTATACACACCTTTACACACAATCAAGGACACCATGCCTCAATGCACACACCAGGATGGCCATTAACATGTGCATGGGTATCTGTGCACAAATTCTTATATAAATATACCATTCTACACTCACCTGCGTATGCATATATATATGTATAAATACATGGGCACAAATCGCCCCATACATGCATAATCTATGCCATTGTTGACTATAAAAATAATGTGGGAACCCACATATATATACATACATACCTATGCACATGCAGGCAAGTCACCCTTGATTTGGTGACTCAAAACCAACAAGTAGGGATCAACACACTACACAAAGGATATTAGGAACATTATAAAAAATAAAATATGATACATAACTAGTGAGAAACCAACCAATGGAATTAAATACTTACCTCAATTTGGAGACCAAAATCCACTTGAACCAACATGAAATGATCCAATACCATACTGAACACATATTATGGTGACAGAAACACTGAAATCCACAAATACATAGGGTGAAAGACAAGTAGTAAACATATAATATTAACTCATATCAAATCTGACAGATTGATTCAATAGGAAACCTATTTCCCCCCCTTTATAGAAGATAACTACACTTTATTCATAGAAATAAGTAAAAGCCCTATGTGGCCAAATGCGATAAAAAATTAAATAAAAACTAAACTAAAACATACCTACCTCTAGTGACAATACACGTCACCTCCCAATATAAAAGAACCAAAATGAACCATGGGTCAAATAATGTTCTTTATATTAAAGGGAAATAGATCCATGTTTAAAAAGGATATTATCAAATAGTACATTTTTATTAATTAACAATAATTCTTCCTATTAATGGTATATAAATAGTTTGGCTCGATTTTCATCTTAATTATTTGGTCTGATATGTGTTTTTAACCCACCAGATAAGAAAAGATAACTAGAAGACACAATTTCTAATCAAATAGAATATATCGTAACAAAAAAAATCCACACCAATGATGATGGTTAAAACTTATAAGAATGAATGTTTAATCATATAGTCTAACGAGTTATAAAAATGTAAACCAATAATATGAAAAACAATGAGATTTCTCAAATTGCTCAAGTGAATATGAAATATTCAAAAAATAATAAACATGTAAAAGAAGAGAACACCATGTTTCCTCGACATAAATGTTTAGAATGTGATAAATAATAAATTTCAGTGAAAATAAAACACCTTTTATCTACAAATAATAGTTCTCTATGGTTGAGAATAATCCCTAATAACATAAAAGTTTATAAACCCACCTTATTACAATACTAGTTGATTTAAAACAACACTTGAATGGAAATGTCACATAACACGCACTTTACACATATATTTTGATGATTGTAAATATTTTTTCCAAATGAATTTTTCATAGAGTGTTGTTATTCCACTGAAATAATTAACATTGAAAAAATAAAAAAAATACATTCTTATTAATCACATCTCTAAAAAAGTTTTAACTCCTTTCCCATGAGTTATTACCATATTTATAGGGAATATAGCATAATTATAACACTTTATAATTTAATAAAATCTGGTTACTCATTCCACTATATGTGAATCTAAATAGAAAAACACATTTATCCATTAACCAATTTCCCTTCACATGCATCATGAACATATTAAAATAGTATGCATTATATAACATTTATATTTGCACAATATAACACTCCATTCACATGTCAACTGTATCCACAAAGCATACATGGTATGAATAATTCAACACATAAAATATTCTTATCATTTTATGACCTCCAAATGATATCACAAAAAATATGATATTCACTATGAAACTTATATTATATCATATGTTGTTCAACTAAATCACAAAGAAATAATGATCTCGTGGTATCATGTATGTGAACTTTCAATGATTTATATCTAAAAAAACTATAATGATAACTATTTATATGTTTTGAGAAATACAAAATCAATCATATATCATAGTATGATATTGATTTTCATGAATTATATAAATTATTGTTGATTATAAAATTATCCTACCATCACTCGAGCTCTAGGTTTACACATGTGGTATGCCAAACTTGATTTAATAGAGTTCCATATATTTATATTGATTCCTTCCATTATCCAGGATGAATTCCATAACATTGAACCATGACAAGGATCATTACCCATTCCATGAACCACTGAACTAACACACATTATCAATTCTAGGGATATCTCCCATATTCCATTGGTTAATGGAATTTCAGTGAATTATCATTATAGAATATATTACATTCCCATGGAGAATAAGTAATTTTGTGTTTGGAGTAACCTTTATAGGTATTATATAACCATGAATTAAGAACAAACAAGTGACTAAAACCCTAACAATACAACAAAACATGAAAAATAAAATCACCTATGACACATTTTTTAATTCATTAAAATTAAAAATTATCATTCTTCATATTATTTTAAGTCAAATATTTGTTCTTATCTATATAACATAGTGTCTTTTCTAATTTCATACCAATTATATAGTTACCTGATATATTATCAATTCAAGTTTCAATTTTTTCAATTATAATTCAGATTCTGATAATTAAAAATACCAATTCACACATCATGAGATGAACAAATTCAATTCAAAATTCAAATCAATATTTAATAAATTCCTCAATCTAGGTATAAGGCACTAGACTCATTCCATCTGTGCTCTAATCCAAGGTTATGGATAAGAACATCTCTTTGGTGGCCAAAAGATCATGGTATTCATCACTAATGGACCCAAAAAGATATGTGGATGGTCTAACAGTGAGGAATTGAGAAATTTCTATGGATTCAAAATAGAATAGGTCACACCCACAACATGATGAAACTATCATACAGGATGTAAATACTATAAAACCATTAAAGAAATTATAGAGATTTTTCAAATCCCCCACCGCAATAAAACTAATATTAATAGAAAAACATCAATTTTTGATGAATGTATTCCACCACAATCCTCTTTAGAAATTGATAAATACACTACATAAAGTCCATTATGAGAATATCAATGTGGAAAATAAAAGGAATTCACCAATTTAGATCCAAACAAAATGAATCCAGATATTTGAATACAATAATGGGTTGATATATCTATTATTCAAGGTATATTACAAAATAGGTGGACATGAATGAGGGTTCAAATCTAAGAGAGATCCATTCTAAAGAATGTGATATAACGATAGACGATGTGAGCTCGCCCTGTAGGGTTCAAGCTCATGAGGTAGGGTTGGAGAAGAGATCTCGTTGGAGGAGTATATCTCATTCTGTGGAGATATCTATTCGGGGAGGATAAATTCTGTTTTATGGGGGAAGTGAGATCGTGGGTTTTTTCTATGGATGTGGGGTTCGACGGAGGAAAGATCTGTTGATGGAGCAATGATTTGTTTGATGATGTGAGATCTATTTGCGAGTTAACTATGATTTTTTGGGGGTTTCCCCAACTGTTTCTAAAACCATTGGGAAATATTATTTGGTGGATTCAAATGGTTTCCAAAAACTATAGGAAAATATTTTATAATGCTATCCATTACAAGTGGTTTTATTAAACTGTTTGGAAAACTCATTATATTAGCCCCAATCTCTAATTGTATTATCAAATCCATTGGTAAAATTCACCTTATTTACCATTTACCAATAGTTTCATTTACCCATTGGAATAGGTTACTAAAACAACAACATTTTCAAACTGTAGGTATGCAGCTATTTGTGTCGTAGGGATTTCCCCCAGTGATTGGCCTATGAGTACCAATATTGAAGGAGTTTTCGGTCATGAATTAAGATCAGCCCTTAAATTTATGAGCGTTCTCTTTTCATGGGAGGAAAAAATGGAATGATTATAGTTAACAATTACCTCTCAACATATATAAGACTATTTCATTATGTGGATATGATGATGATGAAAATACACCCAACCCTACAGGATGGGGACAATATAGGGCCACAATGTGCATTGATTGATCCTTATGTTGAGGGTATGATGCTTCTAGTTAATGATTTGATGACTCTTGGTATGATAATACATATATAAATACCCCTAGCCTAGTGGTATAGGATTTTTCAAGAACCTCTATTGCTTCCCCCATAACCCTCTCAAGGGATGAAGAATATACTTATGACGATTGAGATATAAATGACCACAACCTTGTTTGATGTTGAATTTTTGTAGTTGATACAATCATGTATTGGATCTTATATTATGATTTGGGTGCTGGATGTAGTGCAAGATATTCCCCCAATCTGTTGGTCTTGGATCACATTTGAATTGCTTCTAATTCAACTGTTATTGTGGTATTTTTGATATATTACAATTTTCTCATGTAAGAGATCAATTCAATGGAAAACCATAATGACATTCTTTTCCTAGTTGAATCCATTGGGTTTATTGAAAACTATTATTTCATTTAT
This sequence comes from Viscum album, assembly GCA_963277665.1. Lineage (NCBI taxonomy): Eukaryota > Viridiplantae > Streptophyta > Magnoliopsida > Santalales > Viscaceae > Viscum > Viscum album. The sequence goes on from OY728125.1 coordinate 1,821,336,826, forward strand.
AAAATGGATTCCCATTATTTTTAGGTCCCTTGTTCAATCTTATATTGATTATTTTATTTATGTTTTCATGATTTCTCTACACCATTGTGGCATGAGTATTTCATTATTAAGGAAAACTAGAGCTAACATTAACCAACCCCCTAATCAGTCAAGAGGTTATGAAATTATAGGACTCTATAATATAAGGTATTTACATTTATAAGGGTGTGATGATGTGTAACCCTCCATACATTCCCTCTCCATGAATAAAAATATGTTAAATAGAATGTACAATGAATTTCTTCTGACCTATGATTAAATTGTGGATGGTGTGTTGTAGATTCTACCTATATTTTTCAGTTTTATGTATTATAACATGAAGATAATATCTCAGTCTATCTAGAAACAGAGTATCTTGATGGTCTCCTTGTGACTATCATATCCTAGATAAGGGACATGTGAAGCCTTCAGTCACTAATTTGATTACCACATAATTTGGCTTATATAGGACATGAAATATTATAATAGATCATATGGGATCTCATAGTCAGAAGTAGAATGGGTCAAAAACATAGGGGTGATTTTTCCTAGTTAAAACTCTCGATTCTTAAATGATGGATTCCTTTTCATCATATATACTATACTCAATTTGATCAGATCATAGAATTTTATTAATGGGATCACCTGCGGAACAAATTTTTTTTTTTTTTCTGAAAGTGGATGGGGAAAAGTATATGATTTCCAAGATGTTTTTAGAATCTCTATATACAATGAAATCTGTGTTTTTAACACCTCAATATACGTGGGTGTTTTGGTCGGCTAATTATTTCATTATCAAAGAGAGATATCACCATAGGGAGGGTGAGAATGACATTTTTTAGTAGTATATGCTATATAATCCACATCCAAACTACCACGATAAGTACTATCATAATAATGAAAACCTTCTACCTATTTATTAGAGTCAATGGATATATTGATGGTTGAGACTATGTGTTGATAAACCACAAATACACTAGAATTGATATGATTAGGAATTTAACACTCATTCAACATTTGGTATTGATTATGTTGATATTCCTTTTGGAATTTTTTGGGATATGAGCCTACTGTATATCGGCTAGTAGAATTTTTTGATAATTGTTTTGTGTAATGGTATTATGATCTAGATACTATGAATTCATTACAATATGTAAATGATTCATTTCATTATATACATGAATATGAGACTCCATTGGGGCATGTTCCATTATGACATTGTGCACCCTAGTTAGATTTGGGATACGAGCCTGATCTTAATCCTTTGGAGTATGTCACTAGTCTTTTTCGACAAGAATAGTAGCATATCCCAAGGAATGTGACAATATCACTTAGTGATTACTCATTGGAAAATGAATAATATTCCCATTTGAATATCTATACCATACTATAATATGAATACAACCCTTTGGAATAGAAGAACGGATTTGAGACATATCATGTATCTATCTCAAAAGATTATTATGCAGTCATTCATTATTGAATGCGGGAATATGGGGATATATTTCATGCTTAAATAGAATATGACAGTTATATTCAATGATAGGAATATGATCTTGTCCCAAGGAATGCCCCATTACCACATAGTTATCGTTGGACAAAATAGAGATTTGAGACAGATCCTGATGCTTTGTAAAATGTCACACACCTTTTTTAGAAGAATATGGGTCTATCCTTAGGCATGATCCACTATAATTCGGTGCCCCCTAACCAGAATGGGAAAATTGTCCCAATCATTAGATTTTGGAAAATTTAGTCAGTTTTCCTCGACTTGAATGTTCCATTATCACATTAAATGTTCATATATCACATAGTGGGTCCCTATTAGAACTGTAAAATAATCCCGGTATGGCTCCTCATCCATTACCAAAATATTCCAAAAATCATTTTGGATGGGTGCAATAATGTGTGCATTATCAAAAGAATCCACTATTCCATGATGATTATTGCATTTTATTTTTTCACAATAGAGATTGTAGTTTTCACAAATCCCTATATCTGTATCAGTGTTATTATATGTTGTTAGAGTTTTTATATTGATTCTGAGATATGATGAAACATTTGAAACATCATCACATGAATATAATACAGAATATTTTGTATCCCCACTATATAATGGCATATTACATTGATTGAAGAGAGGATAAGAGCCCACATTTTCACTCCTTGATCCACCATATTATTCTGATGGGATTCATGCATGTATGTAGAAGTATGAACCGTATTGCTTGTTATAGAAATTTGCAGACATCCTTCCCCTTGGGGAGAAGGGATATGCACCTAATCCCATGTAATCTCTAAGAATATGCCTTCATACATCATCTGTGGGGGTGGGGATATGATCCCAGTCATGTTTATTGAGAGGCTTCCCCTCCCGATGATTATTTCTTTTTGTGAGTGAATTAGGTCCACATGTGGTAGTTTGTCAGGTGGTACCCTTAGTAGGTTACCAAAGGGGTTCATTGGGAAAACTATTATGAAGGTGGTTGACTAGATCTCTCCCCAGAGGCTCTTGAATTGGATTTCATCTCTAAATGGATCATTGATCTACCTTCATCAGATACTGAAGTTAGTGATTGTCAGTTTTTGGGGATATGCTTCAGAACATGATAGTTGTTCTGAGAGGCACAATTGACATTACGGCAACTATCACTAGATGTCACAGACCCTTAATTCTGAGGGAATTTCATTTTCCACTTAACGTTGAAGTTGTCATGTAGAAAAATGTAGGACCATGGGACACCCTGAGTGTAACACCCCGATCTTTCATGATACGCTTCTGTTTCAATAATGCAATAGCGTGCATTGTACGCAAGTTCGAGGTTCTAACACACCGCGACCAATAAAATAGCAGTTATGAATAGTAATACCCACTTTTTGAAATTATATATATTTTATATTTCAAAATGGACTTCATTTTTGTATTCATAATATCGAAATTACCCTATGTTGAATTTTTTGTAATTTTCTGAGAACTTCCAATTTTTTATGAATAGTGAAAAATACTAAAAAACAAATTTTTTAATAAAAATAATATATAGTGATAAATTATACTATTTTTGGGTCTTAAAGTGTAATTAGAATATTTTTTTACCATTTTATCCAATAGTGGTCGTTAAAATTAATTTCACTTTGAAATTTGACACAAACAATTGTCAATCTTTTGATATATATTGTTTCTTAAAAACATGCTATTTGTTGGGACAATGGGAATTTATTATAAAATTAATTAATGAAACTTATATTTTTTGAATTTTTTAAAATAGACGTCATTTTTGAATTTGGAATATCAATTATATCTTAGGGTGAAATTTTGGCATTGTTCTGAAAAACTTCAATTTTTGATGAATAGTGAAACCACTAAGTGCAAGTTAAAAAACTGATTTTTCGTTTAAATGAAACATTACCACTTCTATGATTTGACTTTGAAAAATCTGACATTCATGGTTTTCATTAAAAAGTAAAATGTGGTAAAATGGGATTAAAATAATGTTTTGGTGAATAGTAACTTTTATGTTTAATTAATCGTGATTAAAGGTAATTAGTGATATTTAAGGTAAAAATGATATTATAAAAATATGAAAATACCTTTAAACTTGTCCTAAACTTATTGGATGTGTCATGTCCGACCAAGAAAATCCATGGGTCAACTTGGGGACCCCATAGAGCCACTTCGGTAGGAAAATGACATAAATAACTTTTATTTAAAGTTAAAATAAAAATGTCACAAACATAAGTTGTTTTACTAAAACAATTATTAAATGGGGTTATACAAGTCATATTTTTGACTATAAATATTCATTATAAATATAAAAAGATTTCCTACATCATGATAGTTTTTTATAATTTTTAGACATTAAATAAATGAAATTATTTATGACACCATTATGATGCAGCGATTATCTCATTAATTAACGATTTAAATAAAATGAAAAGATAATGTAAACTATAAGAATTACACATTTCCAAATACTATTATAAGAGAATATTTAGAACCCTAATCACCTTATCCTTTAATTATATAAGTGTGGGACCTTTATAATCTGAAAAGCATTGTATAATAAAGTAACATTTTATTAATTTCCAAGGGTGCCCCTCCTCTCCACTTATAAAAGGCCCCCACCAATACCACCTTAGTCACACATTCAAAGCCTTTTGGCTCGACCATCCTCTGCCCAAATACACTCCCAACTTCCCTAACTTACTCCTAGAACCCTCACCTTGGGCAGATGTCTTTCCAAGGAAGCCTTTGGCTCAAATCAAAAAAGAGTTACCCGATTTTAAGGTAATGTCTTCTCTTATGATACTTTGTTTTATTTTGCTTCTCCAACCACCTAAACTCTTTTATCAATTTCTTTTTTAAAAACTCCAGTATCCTCAATATACTAGTATATTGTTATAATATGTATTCGATCTACACTTACACACACCTACATCTAATGGTTAAAGAACATACTATTTCTATGGATGGCGAATTTCTGCCTCACGAAATAATGATTGTTCAACACTCATATAACACCTTCAAAGGTGGACATTAAGATGTAAATATATTTATATATGACATATAATATGTTTATGTTTTAATTAAGCTTCTGTATTTTTCATTTATGGCATACCTTTATGGTTTCCATTATGGGTAAATCAGATATTTTCATTTTAGGAAGTGCGGACTACCGCCCCCTCAAAGTGATTTGAATCGTTAATGCCATATGTGGGATGTATAAAGGATGGAGTAAATGATAAGATATATGATATTATACTGGAATTATAATACACTATTATACTATTATGATTTCATTCCATTAAATACGTAATAGAAATGAAAGTAGCGTTCATGCGTATGTACGGCTTACCGTCTCCATGAACATTGCATTTCATTTATTACCTATAAATGTTATGAAATATTATAAATGAATGTATATACTAGATATATATGATTTATATGATATCTATATCATGAATATAATTCTGGATATAATGTATATTTCACCACATGAACAACTTGTAATTATAAGTAGTTTATTTTTGACTCAAGTACCTAAGATCGACAAAACGACCGTTATAAACTTAAATAATTACATAATGTTCATGACATGGTAATAAGTGATATAAAAGGAATAATGAACATGAAAAAGGTTCTTAAGTTGATATAAATTAACTCTAGTTTATTATTCTGGAGGTTAAAGAACAATCAAGTCAAGTCGGACAAAAGGTAAGGGAAATTCTTAACCCAATTTCTATTCTTTGGGTTAATCTCATACTTTCAAATTATGTCATGATATTATTTTGGCCTATCTTGTATTTTTACTTTCATTATTTGTAATTCTAGTGAATACACATAATAGATTTATTTTATTTAAAAAATTATCTTTGTAAGGGAACTTCTTAACCCGACTTCCATTCTTTGGGTTAATCTCCTACTTTTAAATTATGTCATGATATTATTATGTACTATCTTGTATTTGTACTTTATTTATGTCTACTTATAGAGAATACACATAATAGATATATTTAATTTAAAAATTGATCTTTGTAAAGGACTTTGTCTCAATCTCCTTTCATTGAGGCATATTTTGTTTTATACACAACTTTCTTTCATAAAGTGTATTAACCCCTTTGACTTTTAGGTTTATTCAAAAGGAATCGTTTTTATACGAAGCGTTTTACTAAAAGAAAAAAAGTGAATGTTTTTCTTTCAGTACATATGCGGTGACAATGACTTCTCTACTATTGTGACTCTTATTTGAGTTTCGGCTTCCTCTACAAGCCATCACATTTTTTAATGAAAAATAAATACAATGTTTTAACTTTCTTTTATTTTGGTATTGAAAATGGTTTTGAAAGCATTTTTATTATATCAATGTGTTGTATTGATATCTTGTGATTGAAATGTGGAAATGTTATGTTTCCTTTATGCATGTTTTATGTGATACGATTATGTTATGGTTTATGATATGTTTAATCCTATTCATATGAGAAATGCATTGGACTTAATAAGAGACGGGTGGAGCCCGCTATAACTCCTCGATGCATCGGTAGGTCTCATGAGACAAACTAGTGTCTTGGCACGAGGCCTTGAAAAAATCTTATTTGGGGTCTTGGCAAGAGGCCTTGGCTATGTGGTTATGATAGTCTGGAATTATGCATTCCATCATTATGAAAGTGGTTATTGATATTTCATGTGATTATTCGACTAGTAGAATATCCATGTGAGTAAGTAAATGGCATTATTTAATTTTTTTTTCCATATTATACTAAGTTCAAGTTTAAAAAGGATTTTGTTTTAGTTATACATTGCCTTAAATGTTTATGTGTATTGATGAAATCTTCTGCAATATTGTTATCCTTATTGAGCATCTGAGCTCACCCCTTTCAATGTTTTAATATTTTCCAGGCTGTGAAGAAGTATTTTATGAATGGCCTGCAGGGATAGTCAGAAGAGGATATGAGTGTGGACTATAGAGACTTTGTTATTGTAGTATTTCACTTTATGATGTAATGTAACATTTATGAATGTATCTAGTGTTTCTAAAGCTACTAAACTAATCTGTCTTTTGAGACTTAATCTTTTGTGATCATGCCAATGTTACGAAGTAATGCACCGACTCTGGGAAACTAGGGTCGGGGAATTACAATTGGTATCAGAGGGCGGTTAGTACTAACCTTGGAAGCTAAATTTAGATAAACTCTGATTAGAGCACATAGCCCAAAGATAGACATTGAGGATTAGTATAGAAGAACTTCCTAGAATTTTGGTATTATAGAGATGTTGTGAGTTTTCCGAAAAATACATCCCTGTCTGGATAAGAGTAGGTAGAGGCGGCTCTAGCATAGATGTACCTAGGGGTAAAACCCAAAAACACCGCTTTGAGCTAGACTCGAACGGGAACTGGTGCATGACAATGGTCCTTACTGCACTCTTGGTTACGACACTCCCGAGGGATATGCTTGGGATAATTATCATTTTCTTTACAAACCATTATGAAGGGCTTATGAATATATACTTCCTCAAAGAAAACATTTTTTATGATTATGGATTATATCCATAAATATTTCAATTTATGTTAAGTGTTTTGCAAGTTTGCTATTATGTATTTCTATTAATAAACTAACCTAGTTCATGCCATTGTATAGAAATGGTGCCCAGTAGAAGGAATGTTAACTTCATCAATACGTATGATCCAAAGAGTAAGAAGGATCACATCTTTCATGGTATTAAGCCAACATTTAGAAGGGAAATAGTCTCCCACGTGTTCTCAACATATGAAGAAATAATATCATGTGTTAATAAGATAAGTAGAGAATTCTATTAGTCTTATGGATTTGAAGGGATGAAAGAGAAGAAAAGGATGGAAGAGAGAATGATGGATAAAGGGATGAGGGAAAAGAAGAATTTTCCAATATGTGATAACTGTGGGAAGAAAAACCTTGGAACTTGCCTCAAGGGAATGGGAATTTGTTATAAGTGTGGAGAAAAAGGACACCAAGTGAGTGACTGCAAGGGTAAGAAAAAGGTTTCAAATGTACAATGCTTCATCTGCAAGGAGTGGGGACACTACGCAAACCAATGTCCAAATCATCAGAGTATGCCCCAAATGATGTTATTGGATAATAATCATGTAATGATACTACCATAGATGAGGAGGAATGATTAGATTTCTTATGTTGTTATTAAATAATTTTTTCATTTGAGTGTTGTATCAATGATGTACTTGTTATAATAATTATGGAGTATATAAGGATTGTACTGCATTACTATTTCATTAAGGACTTGAGATTGTGTGGAAGCAAGAAAAGAGACTCCACAACAGGTTAAATTTTAAGAAAATATATGGTTGATAGAAAGATAAACCATAATATGGTTCTAATACCGAGATAGTGATTTTGTAATAATACATGATTGATTTGGATAAATTATATTGGATATTCTTAAATTCCTTGAAACTGATTAATGCTTTTTATACATTTTTGGATAGAAGGAGTATATCTAGTATTATATAAGGAATAAGGGATCATGAATGTAATCAATAAGGATTTATGTTAGTTCAGTATGTTGCAGCGGTTTAAAAGAATACATGATGAAGGTGTTCAAGTGTTGTTATGTGGAAAAAACGATCTTCATTATGTTTACCTTCCTTATAAAATTTGGATTGTGAGTTGGGAAGAAGTATTTTGGACAACTATAAAGGTTGGAATGGATTAAGTTGATCTTTGGATAGTATTTTTTAAGGTTAAACATTTCTGAAGATTATTTTTGGAATATTATAATACTATAGTTTTAGGAAAAGGACAACCTGCGGGGTGGGGAATAACCCATTGTGTCAGACAAAGCTGCCGGAATCGAACCCACAACCATAGTGCGACATGCCTTTATTACCTACCACTAGCCTACAGGAAGTCCCTGGTTATTAAAAAATTGTTTTCCTAATCTAAATGGTATGTGTTAATATTTTTAACCTTGTATGATTAGGATAAATATAATATTTTTGAGTGCTATTATCTTTTTGAGTGAATGGTGAGTTTGTGGTAGAAATTAGTAGAAGGTTGAAACTCTACTTGTCAAGAATAAATATATATATACCTATCTCTTATTCTATGAATAAATTAATTCATAAACTTTAGTAAAGGGATATTAAAACAAAAAATGTGTTATCCTAATACCTTATGTCTTGTTGAACTGATAATATTTTAAATCAACATAAATTGAAGGCTTTGAGGCCCTCAATATTACACTTGTTTGTGATTGATAAACTCAATCACTCCCTACAAATATTTACGTTTTTCCTCCCATTATATGTCTCTAATTTCCACCAATGTTCTCCTTATCAATATCATAATTTGGTGGTGACTTTTTCATTTCCCTTTCCCTCTTATTAAGGCTAAATTTTATTAACCTAATTTCTGATGTGGGTTTTCTACAAAGTTATTTTCTATTTTCAACCTTTCATTTTCAAAGAAAAATTTCAAATTGCGAGGACGCAATTTATTGTAAGATGGTAGAATGTAACACCCCGATCATTCACGATACGCTTCTCTTTCAATAATGCAATAGCTTGCATTGTACGCAAGTTCGAGGTTCTAACACACCGCGACCAATAAAAGTAGCAGTTATGAATATTAATACCCAATTTTTGAAATTATATAAATTTTATATTTCAAAATGGACTTCATTTTTGTATTCGTAATATCGAAATTACCCTAAGATGAATTTTTTGTAATTTTCTGAGAACTTCCAGTTTTTTATGAATAGTGAAAAATACTAAAAAACAAATTTTTTAATCAAAATAATTTATAGTGATAAATTATACTATTGATTGGTTTTAAAGTTAATTAGAATATATTTTTACCATTTTATCCAATGGTGGTCATTAGAATTAATTTCAATTTGAAATTGGACATAAACAATTGTCAATCTTTTGATATATATTGTTTCTTAAAAACACGCTATTTGTTGCGACATCGGGAATTAATTATAAAATTAATTAATGTAACTTATATTTTTTGAATTTTGTATAATAGACATCATTTTTTAATTCGGAATATCGATTTATAGCTTAGGGTGAAATTTTGGCATTGTTCTGAAAAACTTCAATTTTTAATGAATAGTGAAACCACTAAGTGGTAGTTAAAAAACTGATTTTTCGTTTAAATGAAACATTACCACTTTTGTTATTTGATTTCCAAAAATCCAACATTCATGGTTGTCATTAAGAAGTAAAATGTGGTTCAATGGGATTAGAATAATTTTTTGGAGAATAGTAACTTTTAAGTTCAATTAATCGTGATTAAAGGTAATTAGTGATATTTGAGGTAAAAATGATATTATAAAAATATGAAAATACCTTTACACTTGTCCTAACCTTATTGGATGTTTCATGGCCGACCAAGAAAATCCATGGGTCAACTTGGGTACAAAATGGATCCACTTTGGTAGGAAAATGACATAAATAACTTTTATTTAATGTTAAAATAAAAATGTCACAAACATAAGATGTTTTACTCAAAAAATTTCTAAATGGGGTTATACAAGTCATATTTTTTACTATAAATATTCATTAGAAATCTAAAAATATTTCCTATATCATGATATTTTTTTTATAATTTTTAGACATTATATAAATTAAATTATTTATGACACCATGATGATGCGGCGATTATCTCATTAATTAACGATTTAAATAAAATGAAAAGATAATGTAAAATATAAGCATTAAACTTGTCCAAAGACTATTAGAAGAGAATATTTCTAACCCTTATCACCGTAGCCTCTAATTATATATGTGTGGGACCTTTATAATCCGAAATGTATTGTATAATAAAGTAACATTTTATTAATTTCCAAGAGTGCCCCTCCTCTCCAGTTATAAAAGGCCCCCACCACTACCACCTTACTCACACTTTCAAAGACTTTTGGCTCGTCCAACCTCTGCCCAAATACTCTCCCAACTTCCATACCTTACTCCTAGAAGCCTCACCTTGGGCAGAAGTCATCCCAAGGAAGCCTTTGGCTCAAATCAAAAAAGAGTTACCCGATTTTAAGGTAATGTCTTCTCTTATGTTACGTTGTTTTAGTTTGCTTCTCCAACCACATAAACTCTTTTATCCATTTCTTTTGTAAAAACACCAGTAAACTCATTATACTATGATGTCGTTATAATAATTATTCGAGCTACACTTACACAAACCTACATCTAATGGTTAAATAACATACTGTTTCTGTGGATGGTGAATTTCTACCTCACGAAACGATGATTGTTCAACACTCATATAACACCTTCAAAGGTGGCCATTAAGATGTCACAATATTTATATATGATATATAATATGTTTATGTTTTACTTAAACTTCTGTATTTTTCATTTATGTAATTCCTTTATGGTTTCCATTATGGGTAAATGTGATATTTTAATTTTAGGAAGTGCGGACTACCGCCCCCACAAAGTGATTTGAATCGTTAATGCCATATGTGGGATTTATAAAGGATGGAGTAAATGATATTATATATGATATTATACTGTAATTATAATACACCTTTATACTATTATTATTTCATTCCATTAAATACGAAATAGAAATGAAAGTAGCGTTCATGCGTAGGTACGGCTTACCGTCTCCCTGAACAGTGCATTTCATTTCTTACCTCTAAATGTTATGTAATATTATAAATGAATGTATATACTGGATATATATGATTTATATGATATCTAAATCATGAATATAATTCTGGATATAATTTATATTTCACCACATGAACAACTTGTAATTATAAGAAGTTTATTTTTGACTCAAGTACCTAAGATCGACAAAACGACCATTATAAACTTAAATAATTACATAATGTTCATGACATGTTAATAAGTTATATAAAAAGAATAATGAACATGAAAAAGGTTCTTATGTAAATAGAAATTAACTCTAGTTTATTATTCCGGAGGTTAAAGAATGATAAAGTCAAGTCGTACACGAGGTAAGGGAAATTCTTAACCCAATTTCCATTCTTTGGGTTAATCTCATACTTTCAAATTATGTCATGATATTATTATGGACTATATTGTATTTGTACTTTCATTATGTGTAATTATAGTGAATACACATAATAGATTTATTTTATTTAAAAAATGATCTTTGTATGGGAACTTCTTAACCCGACTTCCATTCATTGGGATAATCTCCTACTTTCAAATTATGTCATGATATTATTATGTCCTATCTTGTATTTGTACTTTATTTATGTGTACTTATAGATAATACACATAATAGATATATTTTATTTAAAAAATGATCTTTGTATGGGACTTCATCTCAATCTCCTTTCATTGAGGCATATTTTGTTTTATACACATCTTTCTTTCATAAAGTGTATAAACCCCTTTGAATTTTAGGTTTATTCAAATGGAATATTTTTTATATGAAGCGTTTTACTAAACGACAAAAAGGGAATGTTTTGCTTTCCGTACATATGCGGCAAAAATGACTTCTCGACTACCGTGACCATTATTTGAGTTTCAGCTTCCTCTACAAGCCATCACTTTTTTTAATGAAAAATAAATACAAAGTTTTAACTTTCTTTTATTATGGTATTGAAAATGGGTTTGAAAGCGTTATTACTATATCAATGTGTTGTATTGATATCTTGTGATTGAAATGTGGAAATGTTATGTTTCCTTTATTCATGATTTATGTGATATGATTATGTTATGGTTTATAATATGTTTAAACGTATTCATATAAGGAATGCATTGGACTTAATAAGTGACGGGTGGAGCCCACTATAGCTCCTCGATGCATCGGTAGGTCACATGAGACAAACTACTGTCTTGGCACGAAGCCTTGACAGAATCTTATTTGTGTTCTTGGCATGAGGCCTTGGCTACGTGGTTATGATAGTCTGGAATTATGCATTCCATCATTATGAAAGTGGTTATTGATATTTCATGTGATTATTCGACTAGTAGAATATCCATGTGAGTATGTAAATGGAATTATTTAATTTTATTTTTTCCATATTATGCTAAAGTTCAAGTTTAAAAAGGATTTTGTTTTAGTTATACATTTCCTTAAATGTTTATGTGTATTGATTAACGCTTTCGCAATATTGTTATCCTTACTGAGCATATGAGCTCACCCCTTTCAATGTTTTAATATTTTCAAGGATGTGAAGAAGTATTTTATGAATGACCTGCAGGGATAGTCAGAAGAGGATATGAGTGTGGACTATGGAGACTTTGGTATTGTAGTATTTCACATTATGATGTAATGTAACATTTGTGAATGTATCTAGTGTTTCCAAGGCTACTAAACTAATAGGTCTTTTGAGACTTGATCTTTTGTGATCATGCCAATGTTACAAAGTAATGCACCAACTCTGGGCAACTGGGGTTGGGGCATTACACTGAGAGGGGAGGGGTGAATCCAGGTGTAAACTTTTTCTTTTAAAGATATGGATCTTGTTCCAACATTGTTTGGAACTTGTTAAACCTGTATGATGAATATGAACAGAAAGCAAACATTCACATGCAGAGAGATAACACATTTCATTATACTTGGTTCACCACTAAGGGCTATGTGTAAGGAGCATACGCCGACAGGTTGTCGGTCATACCAAATTCCACTATTCTTCACTAGTTGTGGATTATAATAGTTCAGGCATAGTCTATCTATCCTAGGCTCACTTCCTTTACAAAGGTTTAGGGATAGCTCACTGCGTCCCTCGAGTCACTTCCGTTGACTCCACTGGCTCACTGCGTTAGGTGATGTCCCACTCACTTTATAGATGTGAAGGTCTATTCATAATTGCAAAAGAATGCATCCTCTATTGTATGTAGATGCTCTGTTGAAGTCCAACTCTCACCAGTAGACTAATATAACTTTGCACTGAAGGTATCAGTCAATCTTCCAGCTTTCTTACAGCTTCAAAAAGATGGCCGAACTTCAACCACACCTGGCGCGCTTCTCCAGGATGGCACGCATGTTTCAAAGATGGGGCACAAGTTATAACTAGCGTGCAAGTCTACCTCAACTACTTGCATGACACTCACTTCTACAACATAAAACTTGCACGATTCACATTCATTTTCACCCAAACTGGTTTTGACATGAAACAAACAACTGACGCTCAACATATAACTGCACGACCATCAACCACTTGCACGGCCACTACACCGACGTGATGGGAGCACTGAATTTCTCTAACTCTCGAACATCATTCCAAATTAGGAGTGGTGGTCCTATATTTATTGGAAAACTTGACACCATGTGCGGTGCTGTGCAAGCCTCCTCTCAGAACACATGTTTGGGTAAGAAACTCCAAATACCCAAGACAAGGGAAGGATAACTAACCTGAAGACTTTCATGGATATTCGTATTCAGATACGTGAACTGAACAATACTTGTGATGCTTGCATACATGGGAAGCTAGTCTATAGTTTATATCATCCAAAGAAGAAAATTGAATCCCACCTTCTGGTTTTCATTGATATAGACGTTTGTTTCCTGGTAATGGTTGTTGGAACTCATGTATAGAAGTTTTTTCCTTTTATTAATGATTATAGTGCAATGTATTGTGTAATGGCTATTCACAGGAGGTAGTAAGTACTTGATAGCATGAAATCATGTTGCCGAATTTCATAAAATGATACTTAATGGAAAATAAATATCTTTTGATATAAAAATGGAGTGGAATTAGTTGACAAAATATTGATTATAAATGAGGTAGCTGATATGATAACTCTACAACAAAATGGAGTGGTTGAGCACCAAAATTGATAGGTCAACAATATGGCCAGGACTATCCAAATTGAGAGTCGTATCTCAAACCATTACTAGAAAGAAACTATAGAATTTTCTATGTTCATTCAAAATCGAATGGGGAATTATATGGGAGAAACAGGGACACCATATGAATTTTGTCCTGTAAGGAAGCTATCATTGAAATTCTATCGTTATATTGGAATTAAATGTTTCATCCAAAACAAAGAAGCGAATCAAGGAAAGTATGTTGAAAATGATGTTGAAGGAAAATCCATTTGATATACAATTAATATAATATCTAATAAGTGTTTCAATAAGATGTTAGAAAGGATTTTGGAATGAAGTGATGTTAAGATCATTGACGACAACCCCAAATGATTCATGGAATTCATATGTTGATGGAATATTAGATGATGAAAAATGTGAACATGGACAAAATGAAAATAAAGATATAGGGGAATGTGTAACAAACTCTCAGGAGTCACATTGTGATGTAGACATAGGATAAGAATATGAAGTGGAAACCATATCTAGAGAGAAATAGAATGATCCTCATAGGAGAAATCAAATAGCTGAGATTAATCCATATAACAAAATTTGTGATTGGAGTGAACCAACACACATAATCATGTGGTATGTTATGAATAGATATAAAATATATTGGGAAAGATGTTTAGGTTTATATTATCTTTACATAATCATAAAATTTTCATAAATATAAAATATATTTATTTGATCTCTAATTTTATATAGTAATATACTTCAGTGATGAAAAATGATACGCATCCTATCATGGCTGTTTTGTCAACATATATGTTTTAGAGATTATTTCATTTACCATTGTTTGAAAAATGAGTTGAAATTAAAGTGTACCATAATAACAATAAAATTTATGTGTATCAAATATACATATTTTTTTATTTTATCATAGTT
Organism: Viscum album; assembly: GCA_963277665.1. Lineage (NCBI taxonomy): Eukaryota > Viridiplantae > Streptophyta > Magnoliopsida > Santalales > Viscaceae > Viscum > Viscum album. The sequence continues at coordinate 1,821,352,027 of OY728125.1, forward strand.
AATGAATATATTAAGAAGTTATATGATGACAAAAACAAGAAATAATTGAATAAAAATTAGAACTATTAATTTTAAAACACTCATGTGATTACCAATTAACCATTTATAGGTTACTCTATTAGTGATAAATATATATATATATATGGTATAGGATGGGATGTAGATATGGTATTTTGGTTTTAATTAATGAATCTGAAATTCTCTATATTTTTTTATTAGTGAGGAGAGGATGTGTCATTTTATAATCAAGGGTAGTGTAACAAATAAATCTATAAATGTTATTAAAATAATATAAGTACATGATAATGGGAAAGTGTCTCTAAAAAAATATCAATAAGACATAATGATAAGGGAATAATTCCAACCATACAATAAGATTTACCATAACATTTTCTGACGATATCATATAGTTTTTACATTTATAAGTCATTTAATCCATTAGTGTGGTGATAAATATTTATTATCCTAACTACTCATTTAATAAAATACAAATTGATCTTTATACGAAAGTTGTTATAAATAATTTTATTTGTTCGATCTATTTTTTATATTAAAATTATATATATAGAAAGAATTGATTTTAAATTAAATACATGAACCACAATGAAAATAGTTCTTTAGGAAATTGAAATTTTCAGGCATAAATATTAATTAATTAAAAAATAATGTATATTGATTATTAAAATATATTTTACTGTATTACATTTGGTCAAAGGGGAAAATTTTTACATTATATGGAATTCATGGTAGTGTAAGGACTTTCTAATTCATATAGGTATATTAAATGTTTATTAAAAATTTTCATTTTTCACTACTAATGAAAAAATATGTATTTTCATAATAATAAACCAAATTTACACTGTGTTATATTTGATATATTATAACCAAAATTATAATGTTTTTAAAAATTCCAAATACTAAAATCATGAAATTTAACATTTAAATTAATTACATAAAATATGGTAAAACATTTTATATAATTAAAAGAACACATTAATTAAGTTAGAATATATGTAATGAAATTTATAATAATGGTTTTATTATTAATCCACAAAAAATACATTAATAATTCATAATACCAATTTATAAATTGGATTACCTCCTTTTCAATATCCCCCACTTTATGATATTTCATTTTGATAATTTTACTCATTACGCATACAAGTGAGGTTATTTTTCACACTTAGAATTTTCTATTTCCAATGGTGCTTCCTCAAACATGTAATTATTCCCTAAAACCATTAATTACTGTATCAAATTATTTTTTACTATATTATCCGATCAATAAATATTTTTAAATCATAAGAAATATTGTCCTGTATCTATACCACTATTGGAAATAAAACATGAGACGTATCTGTTGCAATAATCTAGAGCCCGAAATCATGAAACAAATCATGTATATTTGAGAAAATGGAAATGATAACCCAATAGTATCGAAACCCTTATTATATAGAATTTGATAGGGTCAAAACAACCACATAAATAACAATCCCCTTTTACAAAATCACATAACAAATTAAACAAGATATGTATTAAGAATAAAATGTGATAACCTACATCAAATAAAAGTTATTCCCTCTTTTCATCTAAATCAATATTCTATTTTTTATGTTCTTCACTCATCTGTTTTGGAATATTATTTACCCGCTCAAAAATATCTTCTTCAAATTCATTTCGAAAACCAATAATTTCTTTATTTATTCCCATCATGATGCTTTTGGTTCTGTATTCTTTATAAGCCTCCATAGAATGAATCTATATACTATAATGAAAATTTTTATTATAATTTTTTTTAACAATTAAATATTATGATCCCATAATCCCTAATAATCTAAAGTGAAATCCCATATCATATCATATAATGACCAAATTTTTAATTCTAATTATCCATCATATTTAATATGTAATACTATAAAGATATATAATAAGGAAATAATAACAAATAATGTTCATTTCAAAAATTGAACATAAATCGTGGACCATGATCTGATATAATTCAAAGATGGACTCAATTTAATATAATTATATATTTACAATAATGAATTCTATTTTTATCCAAATACATATTTTTTCCAGTAGATTGAATGTTCAAAAAATTAGCCATATTATCAACTGTAACACAAATAAAATTATTAACATGATATGTTTTTGTCAATCCCACTATGAATCCATTGATATATTCTCGCAATTATAATTAGGTAATATAAAATATTGAAGCATCCCTTTTATTAGGTATATTTTAGATTTACCCAATTGATAAGTGATTCATTTCATAGATAAAATAGCATTATTTTTTATTTTACATTCAATGAATAATATTCCTAAAGCTCACTATTCAAATTAATTTTCAAGGATGAACAGATAATATAGAGGTATGATATTCATTCAGAAATTACTTCATCAATTATGAATCACATGTCACACATAACTTATATTTAAATTTCATATCCCAATAATTCATTATTGAAATTTAATAATACATATACTTATTAATCATTTTGATAATTTATTAAAGATCATGATATTTATTTGTAAAATATTAATTATATATGTTAATGATGATAACAAGGAAAAATTAACTTCAGCAGAGAGTGCTCCTTCCTGAAAAATTTCAATGTAAATTTTCTTCAAATAATTATCCAAAGTATCATGTTCTATACATTAATTGGTCAGTCTTATATTATATTATCATCTCAAAGAATTAGATTCCAGGATTCCATTACATGGATAATATTGAATTGTGTAATAATAATCCATTACAAGTTTCAGCCATTGAATTTTAAAAGTGTAAAACATTTTTGAGTGAATATATATTTTAAAATTATATTTTAAAATTATATTTTATCTTTATATATAACACTTTACTCCGTATAAATATTAATCACAATTATTAAATAAAAAACCCATTTTATTACCAATGATATGTGTGTTTTTATTTCATCTATGGTGTTTAAATTGATGTGTACCATGTGCTTTAACTAATCTGATTACATCAAGTAATAATAATTATATTTAAATTAAGAATCCATTTAAGTAGAAAAATAATAATTCTAGATGGTATAGATAAATTTAGAGAATTAACCAATATTTGTTCAAATTATACGAATCATTTTTCATATTCATTTCTCAGATTAATTTAACTCCCTTTCGATTTAACTTAGTTGGTGGTCCTAATAACCATTTAATATTTTTAGTAAAATATCAGTACTAACCTCATATTCCTATAATAATATAAGTCTTTTTGAGATTTTTGTCCTTATAAAGATATCCACAACTATAGTTTTATCCTGACTAATAGTTTTAGCTTATTTAAAATCAATATTCCCATCGAATGAAATATTTTTAATTAATAATTCAAATTTATTATATTTTAAATAATACTAAATTACATTAAATTTATTTAAAAAATTCTATATCCTTTTCTAATAATAATTATATCATTTTTAATCAACCATAATTTCATCCATGAAAACTATAATAAATTTATCCAAATATATAAGGAAAAATCTATTAATAAATTCAATAAATATAGTGGTTGGATTCATAAACTAGAAATAAAAAACACCAAACTCATAATTAACAAACCTAGTGTGGACAATATCCTTAGAATGTCTTCTTAATTCACTGTTAGTTAGTGATACTCGATCCTATGATAAATCATCAAAAATCATTGATCCCATAAAATACAATAAAATAAATAATTGATATCAAAGAATGACTTAATATTATTAAAATTGAGGGAATTGAGTGATTTATAATCAATATAATGTCTCATAGAATCATCTTTATTTTTAATAAATAGAATAAAAAAACCTCAAGGTGGTGTTCAAGGATGGATGAAACCCCTAAAATGATACGAATTAATTATCTTTTTTGGATTCGAAATATCTATGAGATATATTTGATATAGTGGATTTGAAAGTTTCAAAGCACCATAAACTATGTCAATGACAAATTAATCCATCAAATATTGAATAACACTATAAATTAATATGATAAACAAAATGATATTCATTTACCACTATCATTTATTAAATTTGAATTATTCCATTCATTATAACAGAAGAATAATTTGAAATTTACATCAAACATTTACCAGTTTCTCATCATCCTGATATGATAGAAATGTTTTTCATTTATTAATATATGAAAAATGAATCAAATTCTAAAAATAACTTATTTTTATGTAAAATTAATCTTCGAATAAAACATAAATTCAATCCAAAATCAAAATAAAAACAAAATATACTCTGAGAAAAATATTAAATGTTTTAGGAAAAACAATTCAACCTATGATATCAAATAAGATTATTATATATAATTTTTGACTTTATTGTATTTGTGTGATCTTTTAACAAGATTTAAAACAACATTTTATTGAGATTATATTATAATTTTATGTGTTTATTTTAATTAAATTAAATAATTCATGAGTTATTAATGATGAAATATTTTTTCAAAATAAGAAAAATCACATAATGTACATATCACATATATATTTGATGGTCCCACATCTTTCATTGAATTAGAAAAAACATTTTCTGATCCTATCTATGTATGATCATGATGATTCAAATATTGATTAACTAACATAGGAAATGTATTAACAAAATATCCAATCATATTAAAATTAAAAACAAATGTGTAATAGATGATTATATTCTTTCCCATTTTTTAGAAAACATTTTTCCTTAAATCCATGATATAAGGAAATCATCAAAGGACATTGTTAACAAATAACTAACCATTTAAGAAATTACTAAAATATATTTTTAAAAAATTTGGAAAATTTTGGGGTCTGGCATCCATATTTCATTACTAAATTCTTCTCCAGTATATTCCAGCTTAATTGATTTTACCCTCAATGTAATGAATTACATATGTTATAGAAATATCCATCACAAATTTCATAATATAACAAAATCCCAAATTATAGGTTTTAAATTCATTATAGGAAAACACCATTAATTAATCATATTTGAAACCTTTGTAAAATATATTAATTTATCTAATATGATGGAGAATTAAATTTTTTGAGTATATAAACTATGTTATAAAATATTCCTTGTATATGACCACTAAGTCTTCTAAAAAAATTACCCAAATATTTCATTTTCATTAAATTTTTATCATAATTAGGAATTTAATTTTCATGAAATAGATATTTAAATCCCATTAACATAATGGAACCAATCTTTTAATTTTCCATCATCTTTTTAACCATATTACTCTATCGATCATCATCATAATATAAAAGAAAAATAGACAATGATAAAATTTTATATTCTAAAAATCTAATAACATAAAATATATTCCTTAACTAATTTTTACATCCTTCATATTTAAATAAATATTTAGATCTATCTAATGTGACAGGGTGTTAGTTCATAAAAATCACCACTTAGACATGATCTTCTTTTGATTATTTGATTTCCCTCTATAACGGGTGAAACCATTAATACCATTTATTATTTTTTCAATAGTTTCTCAAAACACTATATTTAATCATTTAATATTTTCTAATTCAACTGGTTACAACACTATTTATTCCTTATTTATTTATCTTCCAAATTTTTATCATAAAAAACCATCCTGAATAGATGTAGATAATAATAGGAAACATTCAAATCTTATAATTAAATTTTATTTTAATATAAGTATAAATTACAGTCCCTTTATATTTATTTTTAACAGTATTCTATACTGAAAATGTATCTAAACAAATTTTATAATACTAAATATAATTTATTGTCACATATCTAAAACATTACAACCTAAATTATAATCAGGGTTTCACTTAATTACATTTACTAGATCTTTTATATTTATAATTTTTAAAAATTAGATAAAATATTTGAAACAATAAAAAAATACACTTCTTCAAAAAATAATTAAATAATTACATACCATCATTTTATTCAAGACTTGATTTCTAGTTTGTAAACATGCCCCCATGATAGAAATATCAACATGGATTAAATTTTTTCAAACTCCAAGATCCAATGAAAATTATTTTAAAATGTGAGATCCTAAAAACAAATTTCATCGTGGGATGTAAAAAAAATGAAACCTATTTGTCCAATGTTAATCAAGAATTAACATTATGATATTTATATTTCCCACAACAATATGTTGAGACTAAAAATTAATTATTTTTACATGTGAAAAATAATCATTTGTCATGGAAAATTTTGGAAATCCCTAATCATGTATTATTAAAAAATGTGTGTATCATGATCCATATGTTAAATCAAGAATGAATTATTGTAAAACAAACCTTTCATGATTAAATATTCATTACCTAATGAAATTAAACTTTATCCCCAAAAATTATTCTATAAAGAATAATATAGTTACAAAAGAGTATCATATTCATAACACAAGTTAACTCATGTTGAATAAATGAGAGAATAGGAAAATCCCAAAAAATTCTATTTGTGTAACCAGCTTGGTTATATCCCTCAAATTCTTCATAAATCATTACACCAATACCCAACAAATTGGGGAGTTATAGCATGCTCCCCACCCCTCATTGGTTATATAATACTCATGAAACATTATATGTAGTTTTCTTTTACTATATAATGAGGATTTTATTGTCAAATATTTCAATTTATCATCATAAAACCGCTGAAAAAATATTTTTAACACATAATAAATCACGTTCCTATTTGAAATAAAAATGTTTATAAATAATAATTCCTTTTGACAGTTAATTAAACAAGTTACCCAAAATGTTTTGGAATTGAATTTTCCTTGTAAAAATATGATAATTAGATGTGTATGATATTTATCAATGAATATACAAAATAGTAGGAAATTTTGATCTTGCTTTATATCATAAAAATTCATTATGAACTCTAAAAAAAATTTCATAGTAATCGATACAATTTATTTTTAAAAAATTAATATTTTTTCTCTTTAATGAAACTTGTAAGTAGTTGAAAATTATTTTTAACTATAAATTTTGTATAAATAAGAACTTTCATGCAATGTTTTGATAAAAATGGATATAAAGAAGAATAATTTTTAAATATATAAAATAAAATTTTAATATAAATTTATATTTAGATGACTTATAATTCAATATAAATCTATTGGATGGAACCCTGAAATCCTTTATAAACTACATTAATATCTAATAATTATTGATTAAATACACCCATCATTCCTAATATTAACCTGTTAGGATGGTATGTATTGGTATGTTATACTCTATTATACCAAATGTAGGATGAAATATGTAAAATGAGATACAAATACAAGGGTGGGGGTGAATTTTATTCTTTATGAAATTCGTAATGGAATTTTTTGTAATAAAAAATTACAACTCCTCTGAGTTCTAATAACTTTCTTGATTCTGGAAAAATGATTTTGAAAATTAAACTTAACAAAAGTTTACAAAAAGATAAGATTTTAGCTTAAAGCGTATAGAATCTAACTAAATCAGAGTAAAAAATATGAGGAATTATAAGAAAGTTATACTTTCCTCATCAATAAAAATGCTACTGAAAAACAAAGTAACCAAAATTCTGATAACAAGTATAAAATATTTTATCTCAAATTGGAGGGTATCCAACTACCCTTGATAAGAGTTCCCTTGATTTATACTTTCAATAAAGTCTGTCTTACCCAAACCCAGGTAATCCCTCAATCTGAAGATCGATATCTGTCATGTTATCCCTGCAAGCCCTCGATTTGTAAGGAAATCGACACCTCTGACTTCACAACCTGAAGTCTCTGATTTTAAGGAAATCGAACCTCTGCACGAAGAAAATATGCATGATGAAAAGTTTGGACAAGTAGTTCAAAACATTCTACATGAAACCTGAGAGTTTATAAGAGCCTATCTCTCTAGAAATCACTTCTGAAAGCATCAAAATTACAAAAGTATCAAGCATGGTCAAATAAACTCCTAATTAATATGCACAACTCCAATGGTCAGCTCCCTCCTCCAATGGTCATATTATTCCTTGAATTTTGGAGGGACCTGTACACGTGTCACTCAAAAACAGATTAGTTAATAACTGAAAGAACGACATCATTTTATAACTAAATATATGTATGAATAACCAAAACTGATATTCAGAATGAAGATAAATGAATGTTCGGAGTCTAGGGAAAAACTGAATTCGGAGTCTGTTGTACAAAAATATTCAGATTCTATTTTTTTAGGAACTAAGGACCTGAATTCTATAGAATTTTGGAGTCTGTATTTCAAGGAAATTTGGATTCTGGATTCTTAAGAATTCGGAACGAGAACATAAAATGCTTGGAGTCAGATTTCATGAGAATTCAGAGTCGGAACTCATAGGAGTTCAGTGTCTAAATTCAGAGAACTCGGAGTCAGAACTTATAGATGTTTGTAACTAGAATTCTTAATAATAATTCGTAGTTGATCTTTACATAAGTTCGTAATCAGATTTTGGAGTCTAACTTAATGAGAGATCGTATCCAAAATTCAGAGTTGAACTTCATTAGAGTTTGTATCCATAATTAGGAGTTGAACTTCATGAGAGTTCGTATATGAAATTCAGAGTTGAACTTCATGAGAGTTTGTATCAAGAATTCGGAGTTGAACGTCATGATAGATTGTATCCTGAATTCAGAGTCTTAAACAGAATACCTCAAATCTAAGTATTATATAACTCCTAGGTTTTTGGTTTCAATTCGAGTTTTATAATTAGTAAATTTATGATATGAACAATGAAATATAGGAAAGTGGAAATTTCCTTGGGGAAGGAAATTTCATTATAGAAGATAAACATGGGTTAAATAATGTTTTCCTTAAAATATGGTGTTTGCGATTTTCAAAACAAGAGGAATGGTATAGTCATAAGGAAACCTTAATGACTCAAAAATCTTCCCCTTACATGAAGGAATGGAAAAGTCATAATGAAAAACTTATTGTCTAAAAAATATCCCACTTTTTGGAAATCACAAACATCATTTCAAAAAAGAATATAAGGACTTGGAATAAATTTCGTGATTTTGAAATTAAATCTTATCTCCCTCTGTTTGTGGACAATAGTGAATACGACTAACTTCCCCCTATGATTTAGAAATGTAAGGATCATATTCTAGATTTCCAAAATGAGAAATTTTATTTGAATGCAGTAATTTTTGTAATGAGAAATCCCCCTTAAATAAACTCTCTTTTACTTAGGGATATTTCTTCTTTACATAGAAATTTTTCTTCTCCCTTTTGGAATTATTTTTCCTTCTACCCCATTGTGATTTTCTAAAAGTGTTTGAGGGAATGGAAAGTAAAAAAGTACCTGAAATATTAGTGTAGACTACCAAACACACAACCATAATTCTATTACGATGGAAGGAATTTATACAAGGGAAAAAATACATCAAACAATCAGAGTGGACTATGTTGTTTCTTTTTCCTTGGATATTATCATCTTGATAATGGTCTTCAACTTCTATATCTCTTTGTGATCTTCCTCAGCATTATTTTCTAATGCCTTGATCTTGTCTTCCTGAACCTTCAGGGCCTCTACCAGAGCATCCAAGGACTCTTCCCAAACCTTTAGTATTTCATATTACTTCAAAAGTTTTTCTTTCATCTCGCTCTGGAGACCCTTCTCTGTTTTCAAGTATTGAACAATATAGCTCAGATTACCATTCAGATCTTTCAAATCCTGAATAAGAGAACATTATTCTAGACATAGGTTTTCCTGGAAACATTTTGTAAGATTCTTGATCTTGGAGTCTTCTATATCAAAGGTATCTTTGACATATTCCTGAAATTGATCAAGATCTTCCATATATTCAACAATATTTTTAGACCATTTGGTCATTTTCTTGCAAGAACATCAGTGGGATTCATAATTGATCATGAAATTTTTGAAATCTACCTCAATCTTCACACAACAATCCATTACCATAGATACGAGGTCTGATTTTTGATTCATACTATGCTGAATCATATGGAATCTAGATTCAATTTCTGGAATGATTGGAATGGTATCCACCAGATTCATTAGGGGTTGGACGACAAAATCACGTCCCAATGTAGATGACTTTGAATCAGACAATTTACTAGGAGATGTTTCTTCCTCTAACTCTACTAACTTCCTCTTTGAGGTTCCTCTAGTTTCTTTCTTACTCATAATGTCTTTGGTTCAGGTATCAACATCCACTAGTCTCCCCTTTTTGATTTTCAGATTAGCCTCATAATCTGGTGATTCATGCTCACTTCCTGATAATTATATAATTTTATCTTCATCAACTTTTTCTTTCTTAGCTCCAGCTTCAACATCCTCAGGAAGAATAAAGTAATAATTGTAACTCTATGACTGTGATTTCTGGTTTACTTCCTCTTCACCCTTCTCATCATCTCTCAGCGTAACAAGTTTTGAAGATCTGACTTTAGAATTATGGACTAAAAATTTCATGGAAGCACTTTCCCTTTCATGAAATTATTCTACTTTATTTAGAAAATCGGATGCCTTTTCAGAGATTTGCGCTTCTTGAACATCTTCCAAAACTTCCTTCTCAACTTCAATTTCTTTCAATTTGTCGGGAGAAATAAACTTTTTCATGGAGTCTCAAGAAATTGTTCCACCAGAAAATATTTCAGAACAAGAATATTCTCCGAAGCAATTTCAGAATCCTTTAAAAGGCATTGACAAATTTTGGCCTCTTTCATCTTCTTCTTGAGCTTATTATCCATGACCTTCTTCTCTAGCTCACCAGCATCTTTTTCTTTCAAGGACTTAGCCTCAGTAGGATCCAAACTGAACTGTGACTCCCCTGCTTTTCTATTCTACTAATCCTGCATCCACTTTGATACCACCTCACTCGAGTAGACTTTTTTGTTTTGGGGTTTAGGAGGTATAAATTGGGCTTTGTTTTCTTTGGGGGTTTTGAATTTTTTCTCCACTTTCTTCAGCTTTATTTTCTTTCCAGCTTTCATTGATGGTTTGGCTTCAACAGAAACTTTTGGAACAGCCTCTACCTCCTCCTCAGGTAGATCAAAAAACTCATATGACACCTTTGAAAAACCTACTTTCATTCTCTTCAGGGTGTCATCACTAATCATAATCACCTTTATATTCCTTGACATGGAGTTGCAGAGAATCTTAATGGATTCTTGGCACCGAACAATCATCATTGAGAGTTAGGTCAGATACATGATAATACGAGCATTTAAATTCCCATTCTTGATGTTTTGAATCATAATGAGGATGTGTTTCATGAGGTTAAACATCCTTAGGTTTACCAAATAATCCAAAATATACATATCACTTTTCTTAAGGGTGTCTATATCACCCTTTCGCAGTACAATGGTACCTTACACCCATAACTGTAGAATCCGATTGTTGGTAAATAGATGGGAAATCTTGGCAGTCTTTACATCTTTGAGTCGAAGGCATTCTATAGCCTTTTCCTTAACAAAACTACCTTGAACCTCTGTAAATTTGTGAGAGAAAAATTCGGCTTCACCTTCATATGCCAGCCCCACTAAGCTTTCAGCCTTTGTGTAAGAAATTTTTTATGTCTTTCTATAACTCTTGAACGAGAATTTTTCTCTACCCTCCTCCAAAAAGAAGAAAATTGATTCATAGAATTCGATGAGAATATTTGGATATAAAACATCTTGAATTTATGTCTTCAAGATAGCTATAAATTACCATCCATTTAGCTTGATATTCTGGGAAATAATAGAGCCATACTTATTGAAGAAGTTCAGATGAACTAACCTCTCCCTGTATATTTTGCATTACGGAATTGGCTTTAAAGCAGACATATCTTTAGAAGGGTCTTATGCAAATATTTAGACTGCGCACTTCTGAAGAATTCAGAATGAGATTTTGTAGAGGAACAGAGCTTCAAGACGCAAAAGCTTGATAAAAGATGGGGGATAACACTTCAGTTGTCCATTATATAGGCGATGGAAGTGATGGTTGATCTTCCTATTTGAAAAAAATGGCTGAGAATTCTTCAAATATGATCCGATGGTTAAAATAAAAACTGCAAGGAAAAATTTGGTTGACTCTCATCTTTTGAGGTTTTGAAATGAAAACTTTCAGATTTAAGGAAACTAGAATCTGAGAAATTTTAAAACCAAAAGGAACTAACAGCAAGTAAAGGGTAATTAAAAAAAACCTGAGAAAGAATCATACCTTTTGGATTGATAGGAAGAGTGTTCTTATTGAGGAATGATCTTCTTGATGAACTTTGTATTCTAAAAAAATCATACGAAAAATAACTTCACTACGAAAATTTCAAATTCCGATAATTTCCTTTACGAAAATCTCAAATCCGAATATTTCCATTAAGAAAAATTTATTTATGAAGATGTTCATTATGAAAATTTATGTTCTGAAGATATTCATTATGGTTCCGAAGATTTTGATTACAAAAACATCAGAGTGTGAGTCACGAAATTTTAATTACAAAAAATTTGAAAACTTCATTACACAATTTTTTGAAAACATCATTACAAAATTTTTTGAAAACATCGTACGAAATTTTTTGAATACATCATTACAAAATATTTTTAAAACTGACTAAGAAATTTTCATTATAAAATGTATTAAGAAATTTCAATAAAAAATCTACCCCGCTATGAAAAGGAGTTTATTACTGTAAGGAGATTGGTTGAACATAATGTTAATGGAGGAAGATAACCTCACGGTTATCATTCCTACCTTCTATTTAATGTATTCAAATATATCATAAGGTAATGATTTTGTGAAAATATCAACATGTTGATCTTACATTATGATAAATTGAAGAATGATATCTACTTTTAGAAATAAAACATTTTAAATAAATGTTTTTTCAAGAAAAACAATATTTCATATACCAATAATTTCTCGTTGATCATTATCTACAAAAGTTACTTTTCCTCCTTTCATCTTGATAATATTTTCAGAATAATTTTATTACCAGCCATATTCCAGGAACATCCACCATCGATGTACCATGTACTGGTGTTGGTACCTTATTTATTATGCATAAAACAAAAAGAGTTAGAATTTCGGAATCCAAACATTCTTGGATCCAGAATTGTTAGAAAAAAAAAATTTTGGGTATCAACATTTCTTCAGAGAAATATGTTTTATGAAACCCAAGTTATTGAACTCTATTGAGGGAGAAATTTTTCTTCCAATGCCAACCACTTTGACACTTGGTGCAAAAAGGTCATCTAGATGGACCAAAATAATTTTTTTTGAAAACCGGTTTTTGGTGAGTATAACCTACTCCAATAGTGTCTCCTTGAGGTTTAATTTAAGAATAAATCTTGTAAAAAGTTTCCATCCTATAGGTAATGTTTTCAAGAAGCTTCTTAAGAGAAAATATTTTGGATATTAGTATGATAACTAAATTCATATCCTCAAGAATCATTTCCTTAGAGTTATATTTTTCATCAAAAACATTCTTTTCTATAACAGCATTCTTACGACCACAAAGAAGTTCTTATTTAACAGAATTTGGTTTCTTATGGTCTTTAGAATGTTTTTCTATAAGATCTTATTAATCTCTAAGATCTGTTGAATGATCTGTAATCTCTTTTGTATGAATTTCTTCCCTAGTATTTGTCTTGTCTAATTTCATAGAAATTTTACAATTTTTTACTTCAAGTAACATGGAAAATCTAGAAACATATTCATATAAAGGTAATTCTTCATTTTCATAGGATGAATAATCTTCATTAAAAGTACTATTTTCAGAATAATTATTATTATCAAGAGATAAGTTTGTTAAAGCATCGGCAGAGCATACCTTGGCCATAAGACATGTATTGGGAAAAGCAGTAGTAGCAATGAATCCAATTTTCTTTTGTGCTGAAGAATAATATTCCGAAGATTCACTTTCTGATGAATCTCCACATCTAGCACTCCAAGTATCATTATCTTTATGACTTTTCTTGTACTTTGATCGATAGAATTTCTTCCTGTTCTTTTCTGAATTCTGTACTTCATTTCTTTCTTTTTCAAAAAAGGGAAATCACATCTGATGTGAGATGTTCTTCTAAATTCATAACAAGTAACTTCTCTTTATTTCATATCTTAGAAATATTTCTTCTTGTATATATTCTGATGGTTCCTTTGAGCTATAATCTTGTACAATCTCTGAGAAAGATTAGCTAATTCATTCTCTATTTTTTCTGTATCACTAGATTCTGACTAAATAATAACTTTCTTATATTTTTATCTAGTTACCCTTTATAGGGTCTTGGATTTCATATGTTTAGAAGTGGTTGTGAATAAAACTCCACCATTCCCATTATTCTTCTTGAAATTTTGAGCATATCTCTTCATTCTGGTTTTATGCTGAAGAAGAGTTCCAAACAACTCATCTAAGGAAATTTGAGTGACTTTCTTATTCTCATCAATAGATTTCTTCTTGGACTCCCATTCATTTGGCATGATATCTATGATCTTATCCACAAGAGCCTCATTATAAAAACTTGTTTCTCCTATATATTGAAAGATATTCCTGATAGTCACAAACCTTTGTTGTACTCTTCTTATAGGTTCTCCATAAGGAAAGTTAAAGCCATGGTATTCAGCTCTCAACATAGCTCTTCTTATCTCTATGACTTTAGAAGTACCAAAATGTGTAACGTCATGTTTTTTACAGATACTGTTTGTAGCTTCACTTGATGATATTTAACTATATATTTTCCTGGTTATGGAACATAGAAAAGTATTTTTGACTCTGAAATTTGATTGATATTATGATCTCTCCTGATTCGTAAAGGTTCTCAAATCCTTATACGGAATTTTATAATCTCCAGTCAGCATTAGATAGTTATCAGCTCTAGTATTGATAACAAAAGTCTTCATCCTATCTCTCCTGTACTAGTAATCATTTCCATCAAAAACAGGAGTTCTGGTAGGATTTAGATTATCTATAGAACCAACGTTTAAACGTGCCATTCTTAAGAAAATATTTTTCACCAAAACATGTTAGTAATAAGAGTTTGTAAATAGAGAAAATATTATTAATCAATAAAAATAGAGAGCAAGAGTATCTATAAGAAAAACTGAAGCTGAACTATGTGAGTTCCAATAACAGATTCCAAAAAATATGTATTGGGAAAATATGATTTCGAGAAATCAATTCCGAGTATTCTCTTCTGAATCTAATTGTGAGATTAATTCATATTGAACCAATCCACTAATAACAATTTTTAGGATGGTATGTCTGAGTATGATATACACTATCATACAAAATGTAGGATCAAATATATAAAATGAGATTCAAATACAAGAGGGGGGTTAATTGTATTCTTTATAAAATTCTTAAAGGAATTTTTCTTAACCAAAATTCACAACACCTATGAGTTCTAATAACTTGCTTGATTCCGGAAAAATGATTTAGGAAATGAAACTTAACAAAAGTTTACAACATAGAAGATTCTACCTTAAAGCGTATAGAATCTACCTAAATCAGAGTACAAATATGAGGAAGTATAAGAATTTTATACTTTCTTCAACAATACAAATTCAGTGGAAAAACAAAGTATCAAAACTTCTGGTAACAAGTATAAACTCTTTAATCCCAAAGAGGATGGTATCCAAAAAACCTGGATAAGAGGTCCCTTAATTTATACATTCTATAATATCTGTTTTACTCAAACCCTTCTAAGCCCTCAATCTGAAGATCGACATCTGTCTTGTTATCCCCGCAAGCCCACGATTTGTAAAGAAATCGGCACCTCTGACTTCACAACCTGAAGTCTCTAATTTTAAGGAAATCAAACCTCTGCACGATGAAAATATGCACGAAGCAATGTTTGAACAAGTAGTTCAAAACATTCTTCACGATGCCTGAGAGTTTATAAGCACCTCTCTCTCTATAAATCACTTATAAATGCTTCAAAATTCCAAAAGTATCGAGCACATTCAAATGAGATCTTATTTATAGGCACATCTCCGATGGTTGGCTCCCTCCTCCATTGATCGTATTCTTCCTTGAATTTCAGAGGGACCTATGAGGGTGTCACTAAGACAACTGTTAGTTAATAACTGAAAGCACGACATCGTTGTATAACTAAACAGATGTAAGCATAGACGAAATAGATATTTGGAATGAAGATAAATGAATGTTCGGAGTCTAGGAAAAAATGAATTTGGAGTCTGTGATACACAGATATTTGGATTCTGTTTTGTAGGAATTTGGAACCTGAATTTTGTAGAATTTCAGAGTCTTAATTTAAAGGTAATTCGGATTCTGGATTCATAAGGATTTGTAACCAGAACATACAAAGTTTGGAGTCAGAGGTCATTCGAATTTGGATTTAGAACACATAGGATTTTGGAGTCTGAATTTCAATAACTCAGAGTCAGAACTTAGAGAAGTTCATAACTAGAATTTGTAATCAGAATTCGTAGTAGAACATTACATAAGTACGTAATCAGAATTTGGAGTTGAACTTCATGAGAGTTCGTATCCAGAATTCAGAGTTGAACTTTATGAGCGTTCATATCCAGAATCTGGAGTTGAACTTCATGAGAGTTCATAACCGGAATTCTGAGTTGATCTTCATGAGAGTTCATATCCAGAATTCGGATATGAAATTAATGAGAGTTCGTATCCAGAATTCGGTGTCTTAAATAGGAAACCTCATATCAAAGTAATATATGATTCTGAGGTTTTTAGTTTCAATCCGAGTTTTATACATAGAAAATTTATGATATGAACAATGAATTTTAGGCAAGGGTAAATTTCCAGGGGGGAGAAAACCTCCTTATAGAAGTAAAATAGGGGTAAAATAATATTTTCCTTAAAATAAGGTGTTTATGATTTTCAAATCTAGAGGAATGGTAAATTCATAACAAAACCATAATGACTCAACAATCTTCCCCTTACATAAAAGAATGGAAAAGTCGTTAGGAAATCTTTATTGACTCAACAGAACCTCACAAAATAAAATAAGTGGTGAAAATTTAATTATATATAATGAAAGGAAATTAACATTTTTAATACCTTACCATTAGTACTCAAAATCTACATTTCGTTTCTAAATCTGCAATATTAAAATCATATTACTATTATAATTGATTAATATGAAATAAGTTTTTTATTTTGTTATTTTATTTTTTTTATTTATTATTATCATATTAAATTGTATAGGTAAAATGATCACATTACCAAAATGAATTATATAAAGAAATTATTATCATATTTATACATTTAATGCACATTTACAATAAACCATGATAATCGGTTATCAAAAATCTATCATTAAATTTCATCGAGACAATAGCCTATCTATACACATGAATAATATTTCCATTTTTATATTGAGGGGAAAAATATAAATTAGTTAATTTATTGATTTTATTATGTCATAAATATGTTATAAATTTCATATTAATTTTAAATTTCCATCCTAATGGATATCCTTGTATAGGGGAAAATGAAAAATGAATCACACTTCTTAATGGAGGCGGTATTCCAAAAGTACGAATGAATTTCATTATCAATTTATAATGGTTGTAACAGATAAGAATCAGTGATGTTTTTAATTATTATAAAACCATAATTTTTCATAAATATCATATATATTCATCTTATTTAAAAATTTCACCATCCATGTATTCTAGACTTGATAACCAAAACACATCATTTCTTAGAGGTGGTATTGATAATGAATTCATGAGTGTTTCTTTCATTTACCAAAGGATTGAATATGTAATCTGAAATAATTATGACATAATATTATTAAATTTTCATTATATGGAATATAATGATGATATTATTTCATCATGATTAACCTAGTATTTAATTAGGTAGAGGAAGAGACAGACATGAAATACTCAGTTAATAATTATTTCATTCCTTTAGAAACCCTCCCTTGGAACAAAATTTAATCCTTCATAGGATGAATGTTTGATGATTCTTGGACCTCAAGAACCTGAATAGGTATTTTGGTAAGGTATTTGGTTGGGATTGGTTGATCAAATATTGAATAATTTGTGTGATTATTTTTGGTGAGAATGTAAACTTTTATAAGTGAAGGGAGTGGCACACATGTAATTTTTTAATGTTTTAAAATAATATAAATTATTAAACATGTTAATGTGTATATAAAACTATTTATGTTAGAATATACTATTATAGGAGTCTAAATAACACCATAAATTTTGAATTAGAAAAATAAATTGAGGGATTTCAGATTATTATTTATTGTAATTAACATGTATTACATTGTACTATTTTAAATAATTTTTTCTATTTAACTATTATGAGCATTGAAAAATTAAATTGACCTTATTATTAAATTTTATCTGGTTACTAGAATATTAAATAATATTTTCAATATTCAATATTTATAATGATAAAATTTAAATTTTAAAATAAACATGCTAACCAAAAAGATTTTTTTATCAAAAATCGTTTTAGGCCTAAAAACTATTTTATACAAAAATAATTCACCCAAAAATAATTTATTTCTGATAAAATATATAAAAGACCCAAAGATATATATTATAAAATAAATCCACAATATAGGTTTGGTATATGATTTTTTAAAAATAAAATCATTATATTTTTCATTTTATTAAAACCATGTTATATAAGTGAAAACAATTCAGTTTAATAAAACAACCCTATTTTTCAATTGAAAAATTATGTAAAATCATTTATAAAAATATAGTTAATATAAATTAATAAAGGTATTACTTATAAATCTTTATATCATTTTAACTATAATATTACCTTTCTTATAGACAACAATTGTTATAGAATATAATATGAGTATACAAAATCTGTTATGATTTATTTTACATTTGTAAGAGATAATATTGCTAAGTTGAAGTGATTTTATGATGGGATTTGACATGTTATTAAGGATATAATAAAAATATCAAGGAATAATTTTTTTAAAGGTAGTGAAATGTGGTTTTTTAATAGAGTAAATACTGAATAAGAATGGAATACTTAGACGAACAATAAAATTAGATAAGATAGTTCCTCAATATATATTAAACTAGAAGTGTGAACTTTATAACACCTAATTGGGTAAATCATATTTGGTGTTTGATTATTACACCATAGATATGGTAAATGTAATGGTTCATCCCATGCTATATTTCAGGATTTTTTTCGTTCCAATGTGGTCGATCATCAAAAAAGTTTTAGACATTTGTATATATGGGACATTTAGAGTATTTTTTCTAGATATATTCACCATCATCTTTGGCTTTTGGAATTTGTTTGAAAAAAATATTTGTGGTATAATTTAATTACGTGTTGACTGATATTTTAAATGATTTTATATACATATTGTTTGTTGAAATGGATAAGATACCATGTATCTTGTGTATGTTATAAAAGGGACATTTACTTTTTATGTTGTAATGCCATTTGAAATTTATGATTCATGATATTAGTATGTTATTTGTAAAAATATTCTAAGAAAATAAAATGGTGTAATTAGAAGATTGAGGTGCACAAGGATAATATAAACTGTGTTTTTTAACGATGTGGATGGGTTCATGGTGGGTATAATTGGTAAGTGGAATTAATATGTTATAGATGAGGTATGTGAATAATTTATGATCTGTGATGGTGATAATTATTTACCACCGGATTAATATATATATTTAATGTATTTGGGATTTGGGTGGATGGTTCATGTCATAGAATTTTTATATTTGGTAGTTCGGTCATAACATGACCTAATAGGTTATTTATATGGTGTATTGTAATCATGGAAGGAATCTATTTATTTGAGTTGTATAGGAATGAGTTTCCAATAAGTGAAAAATGTATTAAATATTCTCTTCATGTTTCAATCTTTTTTTAGAAGAATGTTTTGGATTGTATATGTGTTTTTTAGTGATTGTCTATAGATATATTCAGGTCTCTATGATATGATGTGATGGAAGTAATTGAATGAGTTTTTTGGTGAGAAACTATGGGATAAATATTAGGTAACTAATGTGTGTTTGGAGCCTATTTAGGTGTTATGAAGGTGTATGTGTATGTGATGAGTTGAGTTTCATTATTTAGGACTACCGATAGCGATGAAATTTTACATCATGTAAAGAACAACAAAAAAATATAATGTATTTTAACATGGAAATTTTCGCATTAAGTTTATTATTACAGTGATGGTCATTGTTCATTTAATAATCATGTTGTATCATAGTGTGATGATAATCATAATAAACATCAAAAAAATTGTGTATCTCAATTACAATGCCACAAATAATCCCTTTGTAATGGTGAATGACATGCAAAAATAATCAAAAATTATATAATATTAATTTCTATCAAAGTAGAGGTTCACATACAACCTGAATCATATCACAGTAAATGGTGTCGATCAGAGGATATCTTGCTACATCTATTTATGAAAATATCCGGATGATCTGGTTAAATAGGGTGGTCTCAATATAAATACTACTATCACACTATATCATTACAGTGAGAAATGGGGTAGTTAATATTGGAAGAAATTCCATATTATGATATGTGTGTTCATGACTTAATGTCAAAGTAGTCATGAATTTGTTTCAGGATACCTATAGTCATGTTATGAGAAATATTTATATTAGTTTCCCATAGAAATATAATTAAAAAATTTATTTAATATTTTAATATTATGTAAGACTACATATTAGGTTATTCAAAAAAAGAGAGACACCCTTACTCTCCAATTAATTATATCATTTATTTTGGTGAGATAATTGTTGATTCTTTCAACTTTATTTGGTAGTTTCTAATTAGAATTTTTTATGTTCATTGAAATATATATTTTATTATCCACTTCATTTATCTCCCTCAATTTCATCATTTATCGTTTTATAGTTCCCATATAATTTGTTTTTTAAGATTATAAACATTCTTCTAAATAGGGTTCAATAATATATAGATTATTAATGATTTGATTCATTCATAATACTTGTTGGTGGTTCTTATTTATTTACTGTATTATAAGTTGGAATATATTTCATGTAATAATCATTCATGATTATGGTCAAGTGGTTGAATCATAATATAACCAAATTCATTTTACAATGATCAATAGAGATTCCTAGTTGTACTCTCATGTGCAAAATGGAAGGTACATCATGGTATAATTTATATGTTTTTTGATTCAACTATTTTTGGGAATAATATCAAGTGTTATATTTTTTTGTTTTGTTGGAATATGAGTGGTTTAATTGATGTGTATATAGATTATATTATTTAGTGGTGATGAAGTAATATGGTTATTCAATGATATGGGTATGGTGATGACTGTTGGGGTAGGTGTGAAGAAGTGTTCAATGATTTTTGGCCATATATTGTATGAAAGTTCCACTATAATCACATTTTAAGAAACTAGAGTTATGTGAACAGATAAAATGGACCAAGATTTGGTTTTAACCAATTGCTGATTATTGTATTATTCAAACTTTTACAGTCTTATGTCTGATGGATTTGACCTTCATTTTGAATCAAGGATACATCAAATGTGGATGTAGAATATTATGGTGATTGTGATCATCAGTTTAGAGCAAGTTGATCATCATGTATATAGTATATAATGATTGAAATGTGATATAGATAGTAATTTATGGGTGTTTACATGCCTAGGGGTTTTTTTAGAAATTGATATGTGAATTCATAAAGGGTTATGATTACTAAGTGAATTATTTTGTGATAAATGGACATGACATGGAGGCATCATTTATATCTCATAATGATTGTTTTCGTAATGGTTCTACATTTGAACTCCAATAAGATAAACCTGGTGAAATGTATTTGAAAATGTAGAAGAACTTATTAGGGCCCATATTTATACATAAATTTTCATATTCATTTGATAATCCATGTAGTACATGACATGAAATTATTAAACAATGAGAATGTTTCAAATTAAACATGACATGAATATTGAATTCAAGAGAATCTGTAATTTTATATATATATTTAATATATATACATATAAAGAAAGGATACCACCATATTTATAAATTTATTCAAAAAATATTTTGATCATCAAAAACCCTTTCAGAATAGCACAATTTCTCTTTCGGTAAGCATGTGTAGAATCTCTTAAGAAGTGATTCAGAATTGGTCCTTTGATCTCTATAAAATGTTGATGGATTATAAAGTACTAGAATAGTAGCTCAATCTACTTTTTGTGTCAACCATGATCATTCAAATTATTTTTATGGTCATGATGAATCATCCTTGCACTCACATTATTGAGAGTGTGATAAAGAGAGGAGAATCTCTCAGGTTTTAGGGAAGAAAACCAAGGGCAATGTTTTGTATTGAGGGATATCCCTATATTTCAATGTGCATAATGATTATCCAATAATCAATTATCCTTATAAAATTGACATAGTCATATATTTAAGGGTATAGAAAGAGGAATAACATATTAAATAATAATACAACGACTATTAATAATATATCAATCTTTTAAATGACCCCATCGTAATAATAATATTAATAATTTATAATTTCATGTGCTTACTCACCGAGTGACACATAATAATCTAATAAATTTTAATTTATTATTTATTAACAAAAATCATCTCTATCTCCTAATCCTCCTCAAAGAAAATTAAATACTCAAACAAATATGATATAAAAAATTTATTCATTTAATAAATAAACAAATCATATATATTTATATATATATTGAAATTAAATAATTTCATAGAGAATAAATAATTATTTAATTTATGCGATCAGTAAATACAAAATTATTTTATTCCTTAGGCCTGATAAAAATATTTATTTCAAAAATTACATTCCAATTGAATGTAAATGAGATCATAAAAAAACATAATGATTTCTAGTGTAGGTTTATTCCTCATTATCATTTGGTCGGCATACCTAAAGTCTATGATTACTATCTAGTAATGGGTCAAGGAACCCAAGGGGAATAATTTGTTGTTGTAATGTAATCATCTAAATATAAGTGTTCATAATGTAATATAAAACCATTTTCTCAATATCTCATTATGTAGGTTTTGTACTTGTGTCTTAAACCTTAATGACTACCATATATTTCATTAATTATCTAGAATTAACATTTCTATATCACTATAACCATGGATGTTATTTCAATGGTTCATTTTAATTAATCACATGAGATAGAAATATCCATAAATTGAAGGGAAAATCATTCATCTACTTATTCATTAGTAATATACTAGTTATGACATACCCAATGTATCTTACATTATATTAACATCGTGTCTCTTGATATTTTCTAATACATCCAATTATGTGAGTCATGATAACTCTCAATAATGTCACAAATATTAGTGTCCATTACACATACCCATCTATGAGAATTGTAATGGCATAAAAACAAGTTTAATATATATTATTATAGATATCCTCCTAATATCACATCTTGGGGATTACAAAGTATGACATTAGACAAATGAATCTTCATCATCTAATGAGAACTCTAACCCAAAAGGCATCCAACTCAATGAACAATCATAGAAAATCATCCTATCAATTGGGAAGAAATATATAATTGATGTCATCATATCATCGCATGGTTATCTTCAGTATAAGGAAATTATATAAACTATTTCATTTTAATAGATATCCGATTAAATTAACAAATAAATGTTTTCTTAAATATTCATAAATATTTGACATGTTATTTTTAATAATCCATTATTTGAATATTAATGATATTATAATGTAGAATATATTGTTTTTTCTAGGACACAAACTCTAAAAAACTCCCATGTGGACTAACAATATCATATATTGATTTACAGTCCACTAGATATCACATAATGATATTCTATTTATGTAGACATGGTTTATATTTAGTGACCTTCAAAAATTTATTACGTTTATTTTTTTCTCATTTAATCTTCACCTCAATAGGAAACATAACTAAATAGATGATTATTTATGAACGTCTCCTTCATCCACTGATGTGAAATTTTTTTAATTTAGTGAGAGCCAAAATTGTACTTCTATAATAAAATACTATTATTGAGTCTTTTATTATCCTTACCAAATCTATCTATTAGAAAAAATTACAGAATCAATACACCTCTTTTACTATATTTGAATACAGATATTATTCCTAATCCACTATATAATTAGAAACCATGAAACTCACTGAGATATTATTGATCCAAACAACTCTATTAATGGTGAAAATGATTCCTGACAGAAAATTTGATTCATATTGATATATTTGTAATATATATATTACATATACATTGTTAACTATCTCCTCATCTCATACTTATTCTAGTAATATATCTATAGCACACTTCCAACACATGAAAATATTTTTGACAACAATCTAATGGTTGAAATTATTATTTCCCTTGTATCTCTTTATTATCCATAACGTTTAATAAATATAATTCATGTTAAATATGATGGAATAAAGGAAGAAATCTAGTTTTTAATGAATTTGTAACAATTTTCATTCTCTATAAATACTTTAATTTTTTTTAAAACATTTTTCTTTCAATAATGAGTACCATGTAACATAGTCTATTATTCCCCCATGGATTATTCATTACTGATTTTAAACATTATTATATAAATATAATAACCAGTTGTAGTCATACAAGGTCCAACTATTTATCATTAATAATATTTTACTAAGTTAATTTGGCACTTATATTTTCTTCATAGAGAACCATGTATTTAATAAAAAATTTTGGTCTTCGATATAGGTAAATCATTCCAAATACGTAAAATATCATACACTTATAATATTATGAAAATGAGAGCACTTCCAACAATGAATTTATTGGCACAAGTATCACATATATGTTATACAAGAATAATACAATATTCTTATCACAGAAATAATTTTTTCGTGACATTTAATCTTATTTAAATCTATATATAGATCTCTTTAACATTGATACAGTATTCTAAATACATCGAGTGACAATCCTTTTATTTTTGTCATATATGCATCCTCTAAAAGATTTTTATTAAGGTGGGATGATTTTTAATCCATCAAAATAAATCATAGTCATGGTATGTTTCTATAGAATGTATAATTTTGAAGTATTTATTACTAGATACTACTTAAAAGGTTTCATGAATCCCAATATCATGATTATATTAGTACCGATTGGAAATGAGTCAATATTTATTATGATATTATTGATCATCATAGACATATTTCATCTTGAATACAAATATATAACCATATCTATCTGGTTATATGTCTCTTATGAACTCCAATATATAAATTGTGCCTCTAAAATAGTATCTTCGATGAGGTTTTGGGGAAATTTATTCAATACAAAATCTTATGCATCTCGATACTATACTTCATCAATGTCTATATCACTCTCACTATGTCTCTAAAAGATTTTCTCCCTAACATTTAACATGGAAATCATTGAAACTATAAACTTTTTTTATAGGGGGATTTATTTTTAATATATCCTTATTTACTAGGGGTATCCATTAAATACAAATTTTATTCCTCTTTTATTATGTTTATTTCATAAAAAGGCATTGAAGGAAACATCTAATCACTAAAAATGTGATTTTCGAAATTTGAGTCTCTTCACACTGCAAAATTGTTACAGATTATTGTATACTACTTTAGTTTGTACATGGTTTAGTCTGTATAATATTATTTATTGTGAATACACCATAATAATATATGGAATTATTTTAACACTCAAAATCTTTCTTAGAATATCCAATAATATGGGGTTCTTCCATTAACTTCCACCATTTGGATAGGGTGTATTAATTGGAGTGAGTTAGGAAAAAGTCTCATACTCATATTAATAGTTAATTATGTATTGATTAATATATTATCCATTGCGTTCTATGTATATTTTTATAGTCTTCTTAAAATGATTTTTCTAAAACTCATTATTTGATTCATTAAAATTTTCAATGGATTTTCACGTAAAACTCATTAATAATATATATCCATTCATTCTAAAATAAATAATAAGATTATGGATGTATGAATACCCACCCCTTAGTTCAATTAGTAATGTTAAAAAAAATTGTGTGAACTAATTATTGATGCTCTATGGCCCTTTCACCTTTTCCACTAAGTAGTTTATTGGTCATCATTCCTCTACGGTGGCCTCCAATGGCTTATGCTCCAAACATAACCTTAATTTATTCTAAAAATATATACTCACCTCATAAATCTTTTTTATATCTACTGGGATCAAAAACTTTTATATTAATTTGTGAACCACATGAAAATATACAAAATCTTACTCATTGATCTTGGATGGTTACAATAAATAATTTTCATAATTGAAGAATTATCTGACTTCCTAAAAACTATGTAGTA
This sequence comes from Viscum album, assembly GCA_963277665.1. Classification (NCBI taxonomy): domain Eukaryota; kingdom Viridiplantae; phylum Streptophyta; class Magnoliopsida; order Santalales; family Viscaceae; genus Viscum; species Viscum album. The sequence continues at coordinate 1,821,378,284 of OY728125.1, forward strand.
GTTATTCTAGTGGCCATTATATCCTAATCAGAAATAGGCATCATCATTATACCTCACATTCACTTTGATATTTTATTATATAGAAGGGAGGTTAATAGAATCATTATTCATGGGCACAGTCTTGTTGTTTATTTCCATTCCATTCATCTTAGTATTAATTAGTATAAAACTATTTTTAGGTTTTAGTTATTTAACATCAAGAAAATTTAGGTGATTAGAACATGGATAAATTTCACGATGTAGTTTATGATGAAATTAAAATTATTATTAATTGAAGATATATGGGAGTGAGTTTGGAATGAATCCATAGAAAATTTCATTCAATATTTTACACCATATAATTTATAGACACTATATAAAGCTAATAATTTTGACTAAATGATTCTTGATAGATATCATTCTCCATGCATCTATTTGAATAGTGCATTGGGGATTTAAAAACATTATTATCATTCTCACCCATGATAATGATGATGTAGATGATTGAGAATTATATCTCCACCCACATTTTCATCTGAGTTTTATATCTGAGTTATAATGGATGATAGAATTAATCACTATACATATAGGGGTAAATCTACGTTTTTTCTATAGAAAACATGACTCAATATCAGGAAGACTAGAAACATGTGACTCTATTAAATATAACTTCTATTCTTATCATAGAATAATTTTAAATTTTATGTACCATTCATTGGAGTATCTTATAGAATGGTTATTTTCAATATCTGTGATAATTAATAGTGATAATATTCATTGTTGAGCATTCCATTTTATTATACAATAATTTAGAGAATAATATTTTTAAATGGTTTTATTATAAATGAAATGGGGAATTAAATTCAATTAATATGATCCCACTATTTTTTTCAACACCTAAACAGCTTCTCCATTCAATCAAAATTATATGGGAAATTATTTATATTCACACTCTCATAACTAGAGTGATTTAATAATCAATAAATTAATGGTATTAAAATATATAAATATTTCAAAATATGGGCTAGGAGATCCTTGATATTTTGAAAAGACTCACCACTCCTAAAACACTCACTTGGGTTTTCGCAACAATTTCTTAAAAATAAAATGAATTCTTACAAGGGAAAATTATATTGACGATTACATGGTAATGACATCCCCATATAGACATAAGTACACATATATGAAAGATTTTATCCCAAATAGGGTGGGAATGACATATTATTCCATTGTTTCACTCTAAATCATTTATGATAAGGCTTAGTGTCACGTACAATTTTGTTGAGTTTTTTTCATCCAAAAATTTATTTTTCACCATATTACATGTCATGTAAATGATTATGAATTTTATTAAAGGTGATTAATTATTTTCTATAAATTATCCATAATTAATTTATTTCAATTAAATAATTTCATATATATCAACTTATTAATATTATCAATGCCTTAAATCCATAAACTATACTATGCATACGAAATAGATAATACAAAAAATAATAATTTTGTTTAAAATGAGTATGTCAAGATAGAGGGGGTGAATTGAGTTCCAAATAAAAAATTTTGTAAAAAAATATTTAATCTAGTTTTCCAAATTGATTAGAAACAATTAGTTAATAAAAATATTAGAATTTTATAAATTTTACATTTCTTTGAATTTCCCTAATAGGGATTATATATTAGATGAAACAATATTTGATATCATGTAAACTATCGAACAAAATAATGTAACAATACACATTATAAAACTAATAAGACTAACTATAAAAGTAATGTTTCATTTTTTATTTAAAGAATAAAAATAAGTTTATCATTGAAATAAGGAAAAAATAATCTTGTTAAAACACACTTTAGAATATAAAGAAGGGGTTCATTCTCAAGAAAAGTCTTCATCCCCTACACATAGAAATAACATGATTCCATGAATATTATTATAGTAAGAATCTTATCCATAACAAACATTATTTTAATCAATCAACAACACATAGGTTGTTGAGACCCAAAGCCACTTCAATATTTATACATGGGAAGTAAAATAATGAAGTATTCATACATGTCTACTTTAACTATGTCCATGGGTTTTCAAAGACTGAAATTTGAGAGTGAGTGTCAAGAAAACTCTAGATTAGTTCAAGAGATATTTTTTATTGAAAAACCATGTAATGAATGACAAAAATCGTATATAAATAATTAAATGATTGGTAAATTTATTAGACAGTGAATTATGTTTCACTTCGCCATATTAGTAGCTTTATCTGTTAAAATATATTCATATTATTATTTATTAGGAGCTCAAACATATTTTTAAAAATTTCATGAAAATAGAGTATCATAGATCCTAGAAATAATACTTATATTTTCATTCAGAATAAATTCATAAAAAGTTTAACACAAAAGTGTTATGATTGTTACTTAATAAAGCAGAAGTATGTTCTTATACTTAATTATATTCAACACAGAAAAATGCACATGTATGTGCATCTTTAGAAAGTGTAAATTAAACTAAATAAATAAATATTTGGTTCGGAATTATCCCTTGAATAATAATAATGATGAAATCATTGATCACCATATTGATCAATAAATTAGAAAAACTGTGAATTATTATTAAATTAAAATATAGAGTCGTTAATGAATAATGATTAATTAATCAATGTTCAACTGAGTTTATTTAATTCCATTATATAGATAATAGATTAATTAAATTAAAATGAGATTCAGAATAAACATGGTTGAATAATGGTGGAGATATTCTATAATATTAGAATAAACACATGATATGTTAGTATAATGATAGCATGATCCAACTGTAGATATGTAAATGGTAGATCATTTGCACTACAACTAAATCTAATTAATTGATGATATAGTATTCCAGTGGATCAAATATGATATAGAAACTAGTTTGGTGGAATATATGGCCTGAAGGTCCACTTGGTCTGGTTGTAGGTCTGGTCTAATGGTAGATTCGGTCTGGAAGTAGATTTGGTTTGGCGATCGAACAAATCTGGTGGTAGATTTATCTCACTATTAGATCAATATTCAATAAATATTGGATGGACAGAATGCAAAATCCTCCATTAATAGTGTCCGATTGTAGATTTATTCTTCTAAAATATTAGATTGAACTAGTGGTTGATCATCACTACCAGTGATAGATATCATTATACTGCTGTTTGATCTTCATAAGTAATAGAATATCATTATTTATCAATTTTTTAAAACAAATTACGACATATAATAAATAATTAATCATATTTGAAATATTTGAAAACATGATTTCAGATCATTAAAATAAGGTGGTTCTAGAAATATCACCATTTTAATGATAAAAAAATCATGGACTATTATAAGCACATATATAAAAATAAATTCACACATATTTAGATAATGTTCAAAATTAATGGTCTTCTTAAAATATCAAATTCCTATTTTGATATACTGAATATAATTTTTTAGGAATAATTAAATACATAAATCCCATCCAAATAATTTATCTCCATTTTAATATAATAAAAAAATATAATACTATAAAAGAAAATATAGATAAATAACTAAAAAATAATATTATAGATAAAATCAATAAAAAACTCCATATATTTTAAAAAAAAGTAATACATGGGGAAAATAAAACCAGGATTAATGAATAATATAAGTTTGAGTCACTTTCCCATTAATGGGATGTATGATAAATTTTATATATTCATTTTCAAGAGATATTAAACACAATTGTAGTGGAAGAGGGTGCACATGTAGAAGTTGGAATAAAACATGATCACAATAGGACTATGATGTCGAAAACATTTACCTAGTGACATTCTAAATGGTTGAAACTGAGGAAGACGTGGTTAAAATTACAGTTCATAGGTGAGTGTAGGCATCGAAATAGCTTCTTTTTTCACCAAAAATAGTTGTAGAGTCGTTTTAAAAATTCAATATTAAAATTAAAAATATAGGCAAAAATGTTTCCACCTCATTTGATCATTGTGATGGGTACTTATTCGCATTGATAATCAATTTGATAAGAGGGGATAAAACATTGTGATTATTCAATTACTCTTTAAAGTCCCTAGTCAAATGAGGCATTCATAAATTCTCATATAAATATTAGAATAAAATTTTACGACATTCATGTTTTTATTTCTAGAAAGGTAGTATTTTATAATCATACTAACAGTTTCATTATTACTTGGGTCTTTTTTTAAACACTACCAACAAATTTTATATATATACTCAGAAGATTTTATATTCATTTTTAGTTTATCCCTAAAAGATAATGTGAAATCACATAAGATTGGATATAGTTATTACCTCATAATATATCTGATCATCTATGCATCAATATATGTTTTAGGAGGTGGATTTATGGTTGTAATGGTAATAGATAAGCTTAGAGTATCCAACCTCTATAAAAGGGATGTCTAGCCAATAGAAAAAAACTGGCTCTCATTTCCTGAATTATTAACTTCATTACATACTTCTCATTTTGTAGTCTCACATTTCCAATACCCAATACATGAATCATTTAAATAATTTACCATGAACGTGGAAGGTAACTAACAGAATAATATGTATTATATCATCCCTACTAATCTATGTGACTTATAAAGATTATGATTTTAAGATTTCATTGAATTAATAAAGAATCATTTCTCTAGAAGATAAAAAAATATTAGTAACATATTATAAAATATTAGAAAGTGGAAATAATATAGTCGAATAAATCCACTCCAGAATAAGAATGATTACCTTTAGATGCTCAGATCCTGAAGAATTAGAATTTCTATGAAATGATTGAAACTGAATATATTAATAAATTTCATCCACCATATATCCTTTATGAACCTTTCCATAAGAAGGAATGGAATTTTCACCATGATTATTTGGAATTCCATGGTCATCATTTTAACAATCACAACCTCCAAAATTTGAATCTAATTAATATATTAATAGTATCTTGGATCTAGAAGATAGATCCTCATTGGTTGAGGCATTTTCCTCATAACTAGATAAACCATTTGGTTTATGTCTGTTATCATATCTATTTCTAGAAGAACCTGAGGATTCCTCCAAATCATAAAATTATTTAGGATGATATCTAATAGAAGAAGCCTAAAAAATACTAATCACCACCAATATAACATGAATCATAAAAAATGATGGATGTAAATGATTATTATCAATCGACAACTTCATTTTCATCATTACCAGAATCTTCTAATAACGTGTTTTATCATGATTACCGTCTTCGTAACCATCTAAATCCGAAACTATTTCATTTTTTAGATCATAGAACTCTTTAAATATTCTTACCATGAGGAATCTGCATCCACTTCTTGACCATGACTTATCATTTTCTCAGTTTTGATAGAAAGAGGATAAAAACCACTTACGTGATATTGGAAGAATTGTTTGACATGAACTGGTCATTCTATGCATTGTATATTGTGAGGTATAGTCTATATTCAAATAATTTCACATCGGGTTTACCATTTTTAATCTATTATAGAAACTACAAATGACTCCCACATCAAATATTATTTAAAAAACCAACATTCCAAATTCATTTTTTCCCTTCGGGTTTTTGACACAATGACACATATGAACCCATATTTCTTTAGATGATGGGTATGTCCGATCATCACACCCATTTGGTGGGAATTGTTTCCTACTCTGAGACTCTCTTATTTATTTATGTTCTATTTGATAACCTTATTATAATCCTAATACAGGACCTTTTACCCTAACAGAATGATCATAGGTTAAATCATTGAACATCCATAGGGGGAATTGTATTAGTGATTCCATGTTTTTTATTCTGAGGTTCTTCATCCAATTACCATTGGTGGGTAGATGAATATATATTGTAGCTTTATAATAAATAATTCCTAGGGTCTTTTTCATCCTAGTAGGTTGTTTATATTTTATTGATGACATTAATCCATTATGAGGTGTCCTCCATATCATATATTATAAAATGAATGAATACACATGTAGCTCATTATTTTTTTATTAACATAAAATGTAATAGAAATATATTGAGGATGTTAGGAAAAAATATATTTTTTCTAATACCTCAAAGAAGAGTATTATGTATCTTGGTGATAATATGCATGAGGGTTCTCATAGTTCATCATCATATGTTCTTGGAAATAGATGGATCCCTATATGTTATATGATATAATCATTGAAACTCCCTAATCACATCAGAGCTATGATCTGTGTGTGAAATGAGGGATATCATGTAATTAGTATCAATTGCTATGGATGATGGAATTATGTGAGGGGAAACCCCTTTGGATTTTTATTTTCAATCTCATAATTTTGGGAGGTGACCTATATATTCTGGTTATGGTATGAATTAGATTCATTGTAGTTCAATTGAATTCTAAATATACTAGTGGATGACGAATAATGATAATTCTATTTGATATATTGAGTATGTATGGATTGAGTGTCATAGATGTGGAAGTACATACCCATAGTTGGACACTAATTTGAGCACAAGAAATTATGATGGAATCCTACATATCCTTGTTTGTGGCTTGAACCAGAGTTCTCAAAGTTTAGATAACCACTCAATTAGCTATTGGAAGAGAAAAAATGATCAACCCATGGGTGAGAGTGAATCTTGATGGTTGTATTTTTGGAGACATGTTGGTACTTAAACTGAGGTAGATTCCTATTTGAGCTTAGGAATTTATGAATTTGTCTTACATATCATAGTTCATGGATTGAATTAGCGTATTTTTAGGTTAGTTTGATCATGGATTTAAAATTATGGTTACATTAATATTGTTGAAATATCTTATTATGATGCCGATCAGTCCATAAAATTTTTTGTTGCCCTTATTTTCCCACAATAAATGCATATCATGTACTAATATGTCTACAAGAAATGGAAACGTTTTCTTCCTATCATTTTTTGTTTTCTTCCATAAATTTTAATATATGATTAGATATTTCATACTTCCATAGTATACTTGTCCATAGATAATATCTTAATCTAAAAAAATTATCTGACGAATGTCACATGATCTGATTGAAATGTCTAGAATCCATTTCATGATCAGAGAAGATTTGTCTTATAATTTTTTCTTCTAGGAATGAGTATTTATTGACATGCCTAAGAAAAATCACATGAGACATATCTACATGTTTAGAGTATTTCAAGAGAACTACCTGATTATATAGGGAGACAATCACATTATTAAGTCTAACATGTCTGGAGATTTTCTCAAGACCTATTTAACTTATCTGTTTGATGTGACATGATCAGGGATGACACGTCTAAAGGATGATTCCTGATCATAACATACTTTTCTAAAGAACATCATATGATCTAAATTGGAATATTTTTATTCCATCACGAGACCAATTTGACATGAAATAATTTATTTTTATGACATGGGAGACATGTCTAGAGTAATAATAAGATCTGGATGGTTGTTTTAGAGGGCTTCATGAGACACCGGTGGAAATACCAGAGAATATCATGGGATTTAATTGACATGTTGAGAAGAAATATCACGATAAAAATGGTTTTTTAATGAGACATCACATAATATGATAATCTTCTCATAGTGATATACCATGATCTGGATGATTCATTAGCTGAACATGAGGATCAATGATTCATTCTTCACACAAGTCTCTCTTCATTATAATTTATTCCAAATATTATATCTTATGTTCCTTATATTTTAATAGAAATATAATTTTTAGGTCACAAGTGATTTATTTGATATGTGGGATATCCTTCCCATAACCTCCCAGAATTAAATATAAATTGATCTTGAAAAGTTCATATTTATTTGTCATGTTCCCTTTGGATGTTCCCATGATTTTACCTTGAGGAAAACATTTTTGATTCTAGGAATAGTCACGTTAAAAATTACACAGGCGCTCTCATGTGATATTATCTTATGAACGAATATTTTCTATTGATGGTGTTGGGGGGAGTTATAGGCCTCTCAAAATAGATTTTATGCCTTCTTGGTTGGAATGTATCATGATAATTGGATAGATTCTTAGGATAACTATTTTATTTTTTCACTCTATATGATCTTACTATAGGATTTTCATGATTTTTATGCTGATGTCTTCCAACTCATTTTTGAATTCTTCTTCATTATATATCCATAGTTCCATGGTTTCTATGATTCATAATGATGAATCTCTAAATATTGTGTGCTCCAACAATGGGGTACTGGAAGGGATTCTCCGGTTCAAACACCAGGACTATCAATTATCACACCATCTTACCCAACATGGAATTTCCCTATTGGATTATATTATAATCCCTAGAACATACTAGAATCTTCCATCACACATGGAATTAAATTCCATTAATTTCATTAAGATTTCAGTATCACAGGATGGTCAATTGGTCATAGTAAGGTCTCTGAGGTTTTATTATATGCTGGTGAGCTACCCAAAATGTCTAAATGGATAAAATTTCTTCCATCATTACACCACTCAAATATATTATAGAATATTTTATAATTATATAATCTAATTGGAAATATATGGATATTGAAATGATATTTGTTCCTTAGTGATAAAATTTATTGTGAATGGTACTAGCTATTCTGGGTTAGGAAGAGCTGATTAGAATTTTCTGACAATCCTCATGTTATCCATCATTATGAAAATAGTATAGGTTTACAAGTCCATTAATTATCATTAGATTTATATTCTACCTAAAATACTTATCCATTTCTTACCTTGTACTAGTTCATTCCATTTCTCACATGGTGAATGGGGAATCAACCTCTGGTCTATCCATAAAATGGGAAGGTTATCTCACCTTGAGGAAATTTATGAATAATTACATTCATCAATGTATTCCAGGGATGATTCAAATAAACACTAGACATGGGGATGGAAATGATTAGTATAATGAAAGAAAAGTTAATATAAAAATGACTACAAACTCACTCATGTCTTTTAATGATTGGATCATCATTTTCCTCTCTCATATTAGAGCTGGGGTGATATTTATATTCCCTCAGTATTGCTCCTCTAAACACTTATCTAATATCACTACCATGAAATCAGAAATATCAGAATCTATATAATATACCTTATGTTGTTACTCAGTGAATCTGAAGATATCATCGAACCCTTTGATGGTGAGCATGAAGGAAATGATCTTGAATGGGTTGATTTTTCTAGCTACGGATGCATTATCATGAATATGATTCTGTAAACTAGTTAAAGAAGAATAATTAAAAGTTATAACGCCCCTCAATATAGTATTACAATATATTACATGACAACTAAATCCCTGAGAATAGATCCTATATAGAAACACACCATAAAAAATAATTGATCCCTTCTAGTTTATATTCACCTGCATAGGAGAGAATTTACACTGATACAGAAACAAAAAGACGAACATGATCCCTGGTGACTTATCTTGTCCATTCTTTTTTGAAATATATATGGTTGAGACATTTCCATTAGGACCTGAAATTTTTTCTGGTATGATATTATTATCTAGTCATTTTGATTTCACCCATTATCATACACTGGCTAGGATAGATATTTATAATTGTGGAAGTTATCTTGATGAAAGTTAATACGAGATCTCCCTATAGGACTATGTTCTTGTGTTCTGAATGGATGATTTCATCATTTGACAGATTTATACCTTTTATTAATACACTATCCAATTTTAATGAATTCAAATGTTTTTTACTCTCTACTCGGCGTGAGTTTAGGGAAAGCGGCATCCTAGGATTATCCACCTGTTTTGGCTATCATTAGCACAAGAGGATTCCAATATAGAGAATATACCTTCTCATATTTATTTCCCTACCAGTTTATATAGGATTTATCATACGAATGGGTATAGGCCTACCCCTGTTGTGTTTTGAAAATACTAGTCCATCATTTTGAAAACCCAATTTTCTCACTGACCCCCCAATTTTTAATAGTGATAGAGTTTATTCAAGAGTCTGGTTAGTCTTCAAGGAATCTTTCTCATCCATGTGATGATCACCCTCAAGTTCAGTTAGAATAATTTAAGGGGAGATATCCTATTGATATTTGATAAGGATGATGCATCTATTGAGATAATACTTTATTGGTCTTCCTCCCTTGGATCCATGTTAGCTCATCCTACTATTCCCCATTCTAACACACCCACTATAGAAGCCCCAGAAGAGGATCATTCATTATGTTGGCTTGTTTGATGGTAGATTCCTACCCTTTTTCATCAAAACATTCATTTAAAAAATTCCATGATCAATGATATCATCTTCATATGTTCTTTCATGACATTGTGGTGGGTGTCTTTTACCACCACCCATAATATGAAATCTTGAAAAACAATTATCTTGACATGATAAGCCTTGGCTACAAGTGAGAGGGTCTTACATAGTCAAGAAGAAAAGACTCCCCTATACGAATAGATGAAAGAATAATTGGTGGAATTAGAATATAGATGTATGTTCATATATGAGAAGCATGAAAAATTAGATATTTTGATAGTATATATTTAGATATATTATGGTAGTTCGGAAAGAGGATGTCTCGCATTCAGAATATCTCGACAAACCCAAATCTACTAGAAGATTTCTACAGCTCTTTGTCTCCTTCTTTATCTTTCTCGACATGGATGGATTTTACCCTAGTTGGGATCTCCCCATGGTTCTACAGAGATATCATTGGAAGGATATCTCAAATATGGGAGTACCTGAACAGGTGAAAGCTCTTGAAGCTTCTTCTCTTACACATGCTACGAACGCGGCCCCGCGAGGTATTTCATTTCTTGAAGACCTTATAGGTCCCCATTCTTCTTCTTTTGAAGGTGTGAAATCTCACTCGATGGTGAAATGTATGGATGATGGAGGTTTCACTATCGAAGCTGACTTAGAGGAAATTGCACAGTGAAAAACCCTTTGTATGTTCTCTATGATGGGACGTATTTATTATGGTAAAGGGGAAAACCCTAGTCTTAAATTGAATTGAAGAACAAAATTTCTATTTGTTGGGGTATTACAAACTGGAATTCGATCCCTAATGGAAGATTGTTTTTTCATTTCATCCTCAATTCATAGGAGGATCTTGATAGAGTCTGGAGAATAGGAAATATTAATCTAAAACTCGGGTTCCTCGTAATATCTGAATGGGACTTCTCCATTAACCCAAATACAAAGTGAGGCAAAACTGCCCAGGTTTGGGTCAGATTCCATAACCTTAATTGGTTTTTTGGCACCCTAGGATACTTAATTATCTATCCTCCTTTATTGTAACTCTTCTAAAAATTGATCAAATGACCATAAATGCTGATCTTGGAATATTTTCTAGTGTTTTAATTGTAGTCAACCTTGAAAATAAACAACCTAAAACCATTTCATTCAATGCTAGGGATTATAATACTATTATCAATATTGAATATGAAAACCTGCCTTCCTTCTGTGTTTTTTTAAGATTGTTGGACACACCATCCTTAATTGTAGAATGGTTCATAGAGTCTCCAATCAACATATTTCCTCTGACTAGACTGAAGTTAGAAAAAATAAAAAAGAGAAGGCCCCCTCCCATGATAAAATAGGACCTACCAAAAATATCACTGAAAAATGGATTGATAAACCTAAGGATAATCCTAAGGTATCTTGGTCTGACATAGTGGAAGAATAGGATAAATAACTAGAGGAAAAATCCATTAAATTTGTTTTGGAAAATGGGGTCATTCTGATTCTTCAAAATCTTCTTTTTAAAATAGAGTCTCCATTAAAAGATGATCTTGAGTCTTCTCTAACTATAGGTCATGGAAAAATACATAAATATTCATCTCTGGTTTCTTCCTCACAGCCAAACATAGTCAATGGAGAGGTCCCTATGAAAATAAGAGAGGCTGGGTCTTCTTATGGGAACCAAGCCTCACCCTCACCCCTAGTCTTTTTCCAACTTGCTCCCCTACTCAATTACAAGATGTTCACTTTTCTGATAATGAGGATTTGAATAAGAAAGCAGTTAGATTTAATCACAATATTCTCCACACTGTTCTGGTGGAGACAAACAACATACCTTTTTCTCTGAACTATCCTTCCTCAACTACGGAGCAGGGTACAGTCTATGTGAATTGTCTGGACACTGAAATCCTGTAGGTTCTCACCCCAACTAAGGTTGGAGACATCTCCCAAGATATTTCATCCCTAGGACCCTATGAAACTGATACTATCACAGCAGCTACTTCTAGCCTAGTTAAAGAATATTCCAAAATTCAAGAGCCCCTTATCTCGGGTCCCTCTGAAACTGTTACAGTTTCAAGGGCACTCTTTTTCCCTAATCCAGGCTCTTCATGCAATTTTACTGTTAGTAACAAGGCAAGAGTTCAAAAATCTTCTTCCCTTGTAGGAAAAATTGAGAAAACCTACACTCATTGTAAAAACCTATCCCTTAGTAAAACGGAAGGAAAAAATGATGGAAAGAAATATAAAGGGGGGTCAAACACCAAGAACAATCATTAATGCATATACTCTATTGGAACTGTTAGGGTATTTCTAACCATGACACCCTAAATGTTTTAAAAAGATTTATTAATATTCATTACCCTATGTTTATTTCAATTGATGATCCTATGTTAAATTTTCCCCTAAATTCTTTCAACATTGTAATTATGGATTTTCCTTCATAGGTGACTATAACAATGGTAATTTTGCGGACTCTCTTTGGAACTTTTTTCACTCATATCTTCAAAATGTTCATATTTTCAGTCTATCTAAGCAATCTTTGACTTGTGATTACTACCTGGATAATAAACATCTTTTCAATATTTTTGTTTATGCCAAAAATAATTACCATGATAGAATACCTCTTTGGGATGAGTTTTCCACTATCAATGAAAAAATTCAAGACCCCTGGGTCTTAGTTGGGGATTTAAATTTTATTCTCTCGCCCGCTGAAAAACATGGCCAATATTTCTCTTCTATTTCTTCTAGAGAATTCAAATCCTCTAAAGAGGACAATAATATTATTGAGGAAAATCTACTGGGTTCCCAATTTAGATGGTATATACATCATTATAATCGATTCGTGGTGAGAATGCTCAATAGAGCATTAATTAATGAGCTATCCCTTGATAAATGGAACCAAATATTCAGTGTCACTCTGACAAAAATTTCGTTATCTCAGCACCTGATATTAGTCAGTATTCCTCAAAATCTTCAGAAACCCACTTTTCTATTCAGATTAAATTTGTCATAGTCTTTGGACCCTGAATGTGTCACTTTAATCAATTCATCCTAGGATAACATGTGTAACTACAATGATGCCTTTGCTTGCACCACTAAGTTGAAAAATCTAAAAAATATTCTCAAAAAATGGTGCAAAACCAAATATGACTTAATAGATAAAGACATTCATATTTTGGAGAAAGATTTAACTCTTATTCAAAATAATAACAACATATCCAGATTTAAAAGTTACCCCCAAAATGAAATCAATATTTCTACTAAATTGATCCCATTGCTCAACTTTAAAGATAACTTAATGAAGTATATTTTCAAAGCTAAATGGCTCAACGACGGTGATAGGATCACCAAATTTTACAACTCCCTTCAAGGTGCTAGGAAAGCTACTAGGCCTCTCTCATGATTAAGGGTGGAGGGTAACCTCATTAATATAGAAGGTGGTATAACCAACCATATTGTCTCCTATTTCACTGACATTTTCAATGGCCCCAATACCATCATTGTAATCTTGCCTAATATCATTCCGAACATGGTTACTTTTGATAATTATTGTTTACTTAACGGCATCCCTCTTGATTCTAAAATTAAAGACACTGTTTTTGGCCTTAATCCCGACAGTGTACCTGGACCGGATGTCTTTAAAAATGGATTTTACAAAAAACACTGGGATGTCATTTAAAATGATGTTTGTAACATAGTCAGAACCTTTATTGAAAAAGTGGTTATTCCTCATGATCTAAATGCTCAATTTCTCACTCTTATTCACAAAATTGGAAAATCCATTGAAATTAACCTTTTCTGACTCATCTCCCCCGTAAACTCTGTTTTTAAAATTATTACTACAATCATTGACAATAGACTCTCTGCTATTAGCAGAAGAATTGTTTCTTGGAACCAGTTCGGCTTCATTAAGGGTAGGTATACACAATATTGCATTTGTCTTGCCTCTGAATCAACTAATTTGTTGAATAGAAACAGTATAGGTAGAAATGTTGCTCTTAAACTAGATATTACTAAATCCTTTGACATGATTGACTTGGACTTTATTTTTAAAGTGATTTCTAGTTTCAGTTTCAATGACACTATTGTCCATAGAATCAAAACAATTTTCAATTTAGTCCATATTTCAATTCTTATCAATGGCTCTCCTAGATGTTACTTTAAATGCACCAAGGGTGTTAGATAAAGAGACCCTATCTCTGTTATCATTTTTTCTATTACAGAAGACTATATTAGAAGATTCCTCACCTTCAATGTTGATCAAGGAAAAATAAAATGGATTCTTGCATCTAGGAATTTATCTGCCCCTTCCCATATTTTCTATGCGGATGATATCATTTTGTTCCTCTATGGGGCAAAAGAAATATCAAAAACCTTAAATCAATCACTTATCACTATAATGAGGTGTCTGACCAGCATATTAACCGGCATAAATCCGTTATCTATTTTCGTAAAAATAACCCCCTCAATAGGAAAACTCATTTCACCAATGTTTTAGGGGTTAAGAAAGGTACCATGTCCTTCACTTTCCTCGGCATCCCTATTTTCTAGGGCTGACCCAAATCTTATTATTTCCAACACATAGTGGATCAAATTCATAAACAACATTCTTTCAGTAAAGGAAAATCCCTTTCAACGGTAGGAAGGGTTTTCCTTGTGAAATCCACTATTATTTCTAAATTGGTTTACTCCATGATGGACAACAAGTGGCTGAAGGGTCTTATTAAACACTTAAATACTTCTATAAGGAACTTTATCTAGAGATGAAGCACTCTAGAGACAAACGTTGTCATGGTTTCTTGGACCACTTCTTATAAAGATATTGAAGAAGGTGGTATAGGAATTTAAAATCTTAAAACCTTTAATGATGCTCTATAGGCTAAATTTACGTGGTCCCTCATTAATAATAACTATATTTCCTTGAAATTTTTCAAAAATCGTTTTCCTGATAAGATTAAATCTATTAATTTTTACTAAATGTCTTCCTCTACCTGGCCCTCAATTAAATATTCTTATTCATCTATCTTGGAAAATTCTAGATTGATTGTTATTAAAGAATCCAATTTAATTTTTTGGTTTGATAATTGGAGTACTTCCCCTATTATATCGGAGATGCCTACTTCTTTTTCTCCTGATCCCCCTAACTGCTCCATCAGGGACGTGATCAATTCTTCCGGTTCACATCTTTCGAAATCATTTAAGGAGATTGTCGAGAATTATTACTTCACTTACAACATTGAATTTCTGGTTTGGGAACCAGCTAAAAATTGCTTGTTGGACTCCAAAATGTATTATATCACAATCTCTCTAATGTTGATGATAATCTCAACTGGATCACCATCTTCAATAAGGATTGGATAAAACCTTCTTGCTTTACCGACATATGGTGAATTTCTCACCAAACATTTCATACTGATGATTGTCTTCGGTATTATGGTTTTAATCTTTACTCTAAATATAGATTGTGAAACCAACATCGGGAGGACACAAACCACCTCTATTTAACTTTTGAAATTGGTACTGCTTTATGGAATTACATTTTTGACCTCTTAGAGTGCAGATGGATTTTGGATAACATCATTTCCTCACAGTTGAAAAGGACGATTGAGCTTCCGAGGTCACCGTATATTAGAAACCTTTTTCTCAATTTCATTGTAGAGCTTCTGCATATCCTCTAGTATGGTAAAAATTAATTAATTTTCATTAATATCTCTTTTAAACTAATTGAAGGTAAAATGAGGATACTTCTTGCAATCAAAGATGCTTTCATGATCTGAAAGGACCATTGTGAAAATTATTTCATAGATCATGAAACCCTCTGCCGGATTGGTGTAAGTAGAATATATCCGAAAACTAATTACACTATTGAAACCTTATGGCAGGATCCTTCTCATGGCTGGATTAAAGTCAATGTTGGTGGAGCCTCGAAAGGAAACCCTGGAACTTCGGGATGTAGAGGTTTTTTCAGAGACCATCTTCATCAGATTCTTGGATGTTTCTATGGAAGGTGTGTCATTGCTAATGCTCTCAAGGAAAAAATGTTGGGTATCATTCATTCGATCAATTTTTCAAAACATTTCAACTATAGTAACAACTATATTGAGAGAAAATCTTCTACCATTGTGAAATCCATCTTGAAGGCTGTGACTCACCCTACATGGACTCTCATACCCCAATGGATTAACCGCCTCAACTTGCTCAACAGTCTCAACTTCATTGCTACACACACCTTCCGTGTAGCAAACTAGATTGTCGATGGTCTCTCCAACATGGGAGTCTCCCATGAGATCAATTGGAGAAATGATCTACCTCCGGATTTGATTCCTTTTTATTAGAGATTCTAGAAAATTGGCCTCATTTCCACTCATGTAACTTGTATGCTCGTTTTTTTTTGAATAAATTGTAGGGTTTTGGGCTTTTTTAGAACACATCCCCCCCAAAAAAATTTATATATATGATGAGTTCTTACATTACTCAATTATTGATCATTCTTAATGAACATCCTCATTAGAAACCACAAAGAACAGAGTTGAGGAGTTGACTACTATTGGATAGAAACTTCATTTCAATAACGAAGTTGATTATGTGAGGTCCTCCATACATCTATTATCCATCAATTCATCGCACAAATATCTTTCTTATTTTTCCACGTCTGTCAATTTTTTTTATAGTTTGATCATTTATGTATTTTTTGTTGATCCTTTTGAGATTATCCATGTTCTTTAGATCCCTGATACTTAGATTATATAAATTAATATATCTTATTAAAATTCTATTAATCTATACATCTATCTTCTATTCCTGATGTGATTTAATCACATGGAATACACATCCTTTTTAAAATATCAATTGAAACTGAATTGATAGAATAAAATGTTTTAATTCTAACAAAAAATTCTTGAGAAATTATCATGAATGTCCATCAACGTGATATTCTTAATGTAAGTATCTTCTTTATCAAATTTCGAGATTACATGATCCAAAAAGAAAATATGGGTTAAATATATGTCCCATTGGGAGAGTGATATATCTTTTTCCAAAGTCAATGAGGTCAGTGAGCATATATTTAACATTCATGATGCCATATAGTAGGGATGAGATGCGTTTTTCATTTTCATTCATATTGAATAAATCACTAATGTGTTGTAATATATGTTATTTTTTTCTCTTACTTTCTATTAATTTTGTTTGGATATTTATGCTGAAATCTTACATTATTTTACATTAGTGTATTTTATCATTAATTTTCTATTGTTCTATTTTAGGTTCTTTTAAATCATAACAACTATTTCCATAGTTTATGGTCATTTATCTTGGACATTATATTAGATTAGTATATAGACATTCATCTCACAACATCTATAGATGATTTTTAGTGTATTTTTTCACATATCTTGTATTACATTATTTAAGGGTATTTTATTTTTCACCCTCTATTGTATACTGTGTAATATTTGGAGAATATTCAAAGGATGACACAAGACACACTGTGGTTCTATGTTCCCTAATAGTGTTTCTAGGACTCAAAATGATTGGATCTAATTTCATACAAGGAGTAAACACCTCTGTATAGTTGGTAAAATCCCTTACTCATCGATATAATGGACAAGAAGAGGATTCACCTCTCTTTTTTGTGGACAGTATATGATTTAATGGCGTAATATTTTATTATGATGAAATAATAGGGAGTCTGACTCCACCTAGATAAATATAATGTGGATGATGTAATTCATAACCCAAATTATTTTGATATTTATTTTAGAATATAGAAGATGTGTAAGAATGATTAATCACACCCTACGGTGCTCGTTTCTTCAATGGTGTTACTAGGGATCACAGGGGTCAGAGTTCCTTTCATGAAAGGAGGGGACACCTCTAATTGGTTGGTCAAGTCCCTCAAGAATCCATATCGTGGTGAAACAAATATCTCCACACACTTTTCCATGGGCCATGAAATATTTTTGAATACTCAAGAATCTGGAAGATGTAGATGGTTATGGGGGAAGATCTATCCAGAAAGGGTTCTGGAACTCTAGTGTAATTTTCGACATAACATGGGATGCTCAAGCCATAAGATCATTGTATTTGTGTAATGATACAAGGGTCATCAAGGCATTCAATAATAAATTTTCACAGTAAATATTTGAGAAATGATACAAAAAAAAGATGATGTAGCATTGAAGATATTCAACCCTCTTGGATTGTATTGTTATGTGGATTTTAAATCACAGTCCAAAGTGCTTAGTTCATGATGATGGTGCTGAAAATTAATTATGGTAATGGAACTAACCACAATAAGGTGGTGAGTTATACTAGGGTGACATCAGGGATCACAATTATTTGGAATATTCATTTTAAAAGTGACACATTTGGTTGACAACCACATCGACATATTAAAGAGCCACAAATATACATGAATAGTAAAAAAGGCAACTGTGATGTCAGTTATCATTTTCCATGGACCATGGGGCATTTTTGTAGAATTGAGGGGCTTTAATCATGATTATAGATTTGTGGAAAATGTTATATTCAATAAGGATTTAATCATTCTATGTGTAGTGTATCCACCTAGAAAATATGTTCTCGTGGTGAGGAGATGTAAAAAATCATTACTCTATCACTTTTTATGACATGAGGGTTCAACAAGAATATATTTTTTTATTAGGGAAAATATAGGGACCTGTATGATTTATACAATATTTATTTAATGTCTAGTTTTTTTCTAAACATCATAGGATAATTGTACCATTAGAAAATACTTGTTTTTTACTCATGCATCCCCTTGTGGGATTTTATAAAAATTATTTCTGTGAAACATTCACTTTCAGTTTATAGTCTATTGATTAATGAGAAAAAATCAAGAGGTTAATTTTGTAAAAAATTGGCCGAATTTTAGGTAGTTCAATGACATGTTGCATATTGTGATAAAATGTGGGGAATATTCCCCAAGATTTTAATTAGGATTCTTGTGTTCATGATCACTCAAAAATCATTTTTAGATGGATATTAAATGGTTGTAAATCCTGACTAGGATTCTTAGGTAATGGGTAATCATATTGAATTATCATACAGGGATATCCTAGAAACCCCAATGTTTTAGAGATACACCATGGTCACATCAGGCTTCCAAAGATAAAAATATCTCATTAAAGTGCCATGATATCTCTAATAATTCGGCATGAGTCATTATAAATTGATAACATGGTTATATAGAGAGAGCTATTTTCCATTCATGTTCTATGAGTAGATTTCATCAACCTGAGAAAATATATAAATGAAGTGTGATTTAAGAATTTAGGGGCATAAAATAATATATAATAACCACATGCTCTAGTTGTATAGGGTATGGAACTTGTGTTCTTTAAAAGGGATGATAATGGGTGATAGGCTATATATTTTTAAATCATGTTGTGGCGATGTATTTTTCATGTAATTTTAACGTCAAGTGACCATAAAATTTTGTTTTGTAGTTTAATTTCATTTAGTTAGGTTGTATTTGTTTCCTTTATGGTCATCATATTAATGTAAGTGTGAGAGAATCAATATGAAATATTATTCCAGATATATGTGTATGCAAGTTATCTGTACGTAGATATGACTCATTCATAGGTTAATGAGATTGTGTCACTCATTCCTTATATAGTTTGGGGTGTATTTTTTATCTCTAGTTGTAGTTTGACATAGGACTGGAGATATAGGAATATCTATGTATCCTATGATGGAATGAATAATACCACATGTATTTTTGGAATTTGAAACACTCTACATAGTACATACATGTATGCAGAGGTAGGAATTTTTCCCATTAATTGATGTGTCCTGGCCTAGTTTTTCAGATATGGGAATCACTACATATCATTGGATGGAAGGAATCAAGATACACATAGTTTTTGAGAAGCCATGTAGTTTAACATCATGCGACAATGACATAGGTTCCTCAACATGAAAAACAATTTTTGTGCATTTCCCAAAAATGGGTGTTTTGAAGTCCATACATATACCATGATAATGGGATTCTGGCCACGTGTCATCCATAAACAAGATATCCCTTCCTATGTATAACCTATATGTTGGGATGTGCTATTTTAATGTTTATTAGTTATGAATTGACCTAATGTTGGAGATTCAGGTTTCATTGTATATCTTCTGATTATTGGAATCGTGTCACATGTATTTATGTAATAGATATGTGTCTAGAGACCACCACTAGGGATACTATCCCTCTTTGGGGAGGTCCACAAGAATGTAAAATTATATGTGATGAGAGATTCATTAACCATGTAGCTTAAAATATTTTCCTGAGGAATCAAAGTGTTTTATTTGTGTTATTTTATTGAGGACAATGATAACCTTATCGTGAGATGATATTCCTTTTCCATACATGGAATTAGAAACCAAAATTTCTAATATCAAGTGAGATATGCTCAGTGTGGGAAAAAATTACTTGAAATGGTTCCACTCACCATGTAAAAGTTATTAAGGATATTATTATGGAATTTTGAATTATGTGGATCATGGTTCGAGATAATGGATCATGTCATATATACCTATCTAATTATAATTAAAACAATGATGCACTTACTTATAAGAAAACTATTCAATTTTGTGTTGTGTAGTGAGGAAATTAGTTGTGATGTTTAAATCCATGAAGAGTTGAAAAAGGTGAATTTACATGAAAGAGGATAGATGTTATGGCTATACCTGTGAATGGAGGTTTGGGAATCATTAAAAGTTCTAGGATGATATGAATCAATCCATAAATGTTTCCCATAAACTATGTAGTTTATTGGAATTTGGTGAAGAAATTAATTGTGAAGTTCAATGTTTAACTGTAAGGAAGTGAATTAATTATCATTTATGAATATTTACATTGGGGTTCTACGCAGTTTTAAATCCTTTGATGAGTATGCATTATGTGTAATTTAACGTCTCTTGGTAAATAAATGTTGTATAGTGTTTAACATGTGGTGGTTAGGATATGATAAATATAGATTAACGTCATATGGATAATATGAGTAATGATGTGAAATTAAATTTAATTTATCATGATTTTTTTATATATTTCATTGTCTTGTGATTATCAATAGAGATGATTTATTGTATCTATGTAAAGAATATATTAAGAAACCTCTCATTTGTGGAGGGGGTGACATGTTCCCCTATCATATTTTTTCAATTAATAGTCTCTATTTTGATAAACCATATGTGTGATATATGACCCTTCCCAATGGGATTTTAGCTTTTGATTCTCCTTTCCTTGTATCATTAGTGTAATGAGAACCAATACCTATTCTCCATAGAGAATTTAATAGAGGTTGAACTTTTTATTGAAGGCCTATGCAATTTAAATCAGTTGGTCCTCAATTTTATCT
This sequence comes from Viscum album, assembly GCA_963277665.1. NCBI lineage: Eukaryota > Viridiplantae > Streptophyta > Magnoliopsida > Santalales > Viscaceae > Viscum > Viscum album. The sequence continues at coordinate 1,821,399,837 of OY728125.1, forward strand.
AATGTATGCAACATGTTCTCATCATTCTATTTTACCTCATCCCGTTGTTTTTTTTTTGCGTTTTATCGTATTCTATCATTTTTTTCAAAATTGAAATTTGTTAGGAGGCTTACAGAACATATAAGGGTAATACTACATGGGTCCTATAGAACAATGAGCATACAATTTCTTGTGTAGTTTTATATGTGCTACTATGGATAACCTATAAAGCATGAAAGAACATTCCAAACCATTAACTATTGAATTTATTCATTATCTTCTACAGTATTCTTGATAATTTATTATTTAAGACCTCAATCTTTTCATTTTATACTTCATTATATTGAGATTAGTGATTAGACTCAATGTTGTATTCATAGTATAATTTCTTCCACACTATAAAATAGAATTTGGGTTCATTGTCTATAAATATTGATTGAGGGACCCCAAAACATGTGATGATATAAAACATTAGGAATATAATTATATTCAATATTTTGAATTCCATGAGCAGTAATTAATAAACACATTTAGAATATAATTCAAAATAAGTATAGATGAACTTGAACTAATTAGTTATAGTAAGTGGAAATATCCACACAATATGCATTTTATATATGGGTAATGGATAGTAATATCTATCAATATATTGTAATTTCAGGGGTTGATAGAAAATTATTTCAGGGATCATTGATTCATGAAATTTAATAGTTAATTCCATATAATAATATATCATGGTTTTCAAATAGTAACATAGCCTTCATATTTAGTGGGAGATAATAGTCATGAAATGACGAGTGATGTAGAATCCCACATGCATGACTTATATAATGGTATAAATCAATCGTTAAACTATGAATCTGTTGATGATTCCATCATAGCCTCACTTATAGTTCGATTTTTACTCATTTGGATCATCCCTTATGTCAAATTTCATTTCATGTTACCAGATATTTTCTCTTCTGGATCGATTTGTTTGGAGGATTATATTTTTGATATAACCAACAACGAGATCTATCTATTCGTGCATGGATATTGGTTTATCACACTCTAGGTTGGTGCAAACTTAAATGATTTCTTCCATTTCATATATTATTATCATTGATAAAATTCTACAGTTCATGATATGATATATTTATTTCTATTTATTGTGGTCGGAGAGTACTCTGGTTCATTAACCAATGCATTCATGCAATCATTCGATGATTATGTTACATGATTCAACATGGGATTAAGGAGGAACACTAGATTTATTTCATGGATAGATCCACATAAAGGGTCCATATATACCGTTTTATGGAATATTCTCTATTGATATTATTTATCACTAAGTTTGAATCCCATTTGATATTCAAGTAGTCTATCTAATGTTTTAGTTTAATTTCTAATCTAGTAATTAGGGATTTATATTATTCTTTATTATTCATGAATCAATCATATAGTGAAAAATTATAGGTAATTTACTTTCTAGATAAATAAATAAAATCCATAATCCATCCTAATTAATATTCAGTTTTTTCATTGTTTTTTATATAAGGCTTTGAGTATTTCTATAATAATATATATCCCATTTATAGTGACTATCATAGACCAAGAAAACCCCCTCTACTAGAGTCTTAGTGTCTAATAGTGTACTTTCCCATGTGGGATGTACTACAATGAAATCTACTAGGGCTTTCACTTTTTCCACATTCTGGGACACTAACTAGATATCACACTATTGTTGAATGAATTCCCATTGTTCCATTATCCTAGATAGTAGGGGATGAAAATGTACGTACATGATTATCTCAATATGTGTGACTGAATAGACTTCATGATGTTTCATGTAATGCCTCATCTTCAACATTGTAATGATGGCGATGAGGCATTGCCTCTTGACATATGTGTATCAGGTTTTGTAAACAGCATCATTCGACTGAATTTGTAGATTCCATTATTAGTCCATGAATTATTATTCTTTGTTATGAGGGTTCAAAGTGTGTTCTCTTCTGTGATCACATACAAGATGATTATATTTCCCTCCAATGGTGGTATCAGGGCATGTGGGTGTAGTAGGTACTTCATAAGACTCTCAATGGATTCTTGGTAGTCCTTTTCCCAATAGTATGCAATTTTTTTATTCACTATATTATTTAATTAGAGTGATTTTATGATTAGGTTTTCGTTGAAATGCCTAATGTACATGATATACCCTGGTGTCCCTACAATAATTTTCACTTCATTGAGGTTGATATTTCTAAAATAGAACTATTCTTTTCTAGGCCATCCTCAATGTCATCATGGCATACCAAAAATCCATGTAATTCCATAAATCTTACTTCAAATGTGAAATTTATTGGATTCATTTTCATTATATGATGTTGGAACTTATCAAATACTGTTTTAAGATTCTTACAGTGATCACATATCACATAAGGTCATACCACCAGGTTGTAGTCATAACATTCAAATATTCTTCCAATGAAGTTCTCAAAGACATGCTCTATGGAGAATTGATATGTGGGGATTGATTTTTTAAGACAAATTTCATAACCTAATAAAATATGATCCATTGGGGTGCTTTGAAGTTATTGTATTATTCATATTTATGGTCCATTTTTATCTAATTGTACCCTAAATACCAATCCATGAAAGAAAGGGCATGGAATCCTCTAGTTTCATCAATCAATAGGTTTTTGTCATAAATGGGAGATATTCATATGGTAATTTTTCATTAAGATCATTGAAATCTATAAAAACATAATCATCCCATTCTTTTTCTTGATTAAGATGATATTGGATATCCATATTGGGTATTGTGATATTATGAAAAAGATGTATTTTATCAGTTTTTCAACATCCACCTCTGTATTATTATCATGGGAAGTGAGAATCCTATTTGATTACCTCATGATGAATCTATAGTCATTTTGTAATAAGATATGGTGCATAACAATATCTTTATTCAGATTGGGAATTTTCTTATAATTCATTATGAACACACATTAGTGTATCTTTATAAATGAGAATAACACCTCTTTTTCCATGAGGTAAATGGTGTGACTAATCAGTGCAGACTATGTATCATATTCTCTTCGTAGATTTACCTACATGATTATAAAAATGATTTTAGATACACCTTTATCAAATATTGGAGGGCGTTCATAAGTATTACATTTTCTTATTCCATATCCACGTTTGGAGAGGATTTTTAAAATGATGTCAAAAATCATGTGGACTCGCTATCAAATTCGAGGTGAAAGATGATAAATGAAAAAAAATTATCATCTCATACTTATAGGGTTATTTTTGAGAGATTTTATAGATAATTTACATTATCCCTTTCACTATTGTGAGAAGGAGTTATACATATTGGTTCAGTTATCTTTCCTCAAATAGATTTATTGGGATCATAGAGCCACTCTCGATCATACTGTATGGATTCATCGATGAGTCCCCAAGCCACTCAATGGTTAAAACTATATATCGTTATCAACCATTAGCTATCATTCATCCCTTTTATATAAATTTTCCTCGACATATGTGGATTATCATGTCTCAAAGGGGAAACTATCAACATGTAGTATGCCTAACATTCTATCAATGTTTTATTTCTAAAAATTATAGAATATTGATGGTACCTCCAAGTGGATATGGAGCTAGGGATTTCTGGGTATGATATTTTATGCAATGTATTTCTAGACAACCATAATCTCAATGTTATATGTTATATCCCAAAATTGAGTCTTGAAATTGACCATCCAGTGTTGCCTTTTATCGCACATATCATACCCTTAAAAGACTCCCTTTTAGGAGTTAAATCCTCTTCACTATACCCCAAACATTAGAGTGTTTTATTTGGTATGATGTTGATTCTGGGAAAAATATCAATCAGATCCTTTCATATTTTAACATTACCATGTTTACCTGAAACATATAGGGGTCATATGTTTCCCTGAATGGACTCTTCCAAATCATTATCATCAAAAGAGAATTAGACATGACTTTCTGTTAGAATGGTCTCTATATGTTATAAATTAGAAAGAGTGGCTTATGTCTCAAAATCATTTGGTATGTGAAGGGATAATAAGAGTAACTCCCTAAATTAATTTTAATTATGGAGCACATCAATTTTTGATAGATTTTTAAGGACTGAACCAACTATTTCATAATTTCACAATATTTTACAAGAGGACGGTACTTATATATGGATGGTTTGTCCATATTATATTACAGATGAGATGAAACATTTGATGTATATGAGCCTTGTGTTTCCAAATATTTCAAGGGGAAATCTACTACCAGTGGAATGGGTCATGTCATCCTTCCATATTTCATAAGATAATAAGGCAATCACAAAACTCAATTTAGAAAAAAAATCCTAGGAATAGACAATTGTTGTAAGGTTCCAAGAAACCTCGATGTATTAGTTAGGATTGATGGAGAAAATTCCCATGGGCATCATATTCTCATGTATCCTCAACTAGGACATGACCAAAATACTGGGTATGATTATTCATGTGTTTCTATTATATCATAGGTTTCTTCTCAAGAATAATCTAGATCCCATGTTAGGTGTAGGGAAATCATAATCAAAATAATATTCATGATCTGAGAAACAATATTTCATGTGTATAATGATAGAAAAGCCTATAATGAGATTTTTTTCCGATGAGATTTCTATTTTTTAATTAATTTCCCATGAATTAAATGTTACTATGAATAAATGTTTCTGAGCTAGTGCTTGCATTGGAGCAGAAAATGACCCTTCTTTTTTTTAAAGGTTGGGGCCGAAGCCTCATTTATTATTAAATCAAAGAAAATTACACTTTAACTTGGTAGAGGGTGACCCATTATATAGCTCTAAGGCAAAGTGGGAATTTATCCCATTACATGGCCCGTATGAAATTTTTTTTGGCCTAAGTCCCATCTTATGAATAATACGGCTATAGTACCCACACTACTACAATACTGCAACAGTACCCACTACAGTGTTAGTACTCTGCCGCCGCTACAGTGACCTGCCGCCTCTAGAGTGACTTGCCGCCACTATAGTGCCCACCGTTGCAATAGTGCCTCCGCTACTACAGTATGCTACATTGCTGCTACAGTTACCTACGCCCAATGGGTTTGGTACACCCATTTTTCATGTAGTATTAAGGGGTTCTTACAACTAATCCAAACCCCAATTACAGAAAACAACTCTTCATATTCTATCAAATCATGTGTTTGATGACCATTCCCACCTTTTTGAGTTATATTCAATATCCCCTCTCTAGGTATGATAATTTTTGTGGGTCTACCATGTACATCTCTCAGGGTCATGTATATTAAGAAACCGATTTTCGAGTCATCCGGTTGTTAAAAATATATCCAGGAATTTCCTAACTATTTTTCAATGAACCTCGTATTCTGATTGGGATAGATTTATTCATGTTTCTATGATGGGGAGGTATCCAAAAACACATATCCAATGTTGACCCCGGTTTTGGGAAAATGATTAATGATGAAGTAGTCCTGGTTGTTGTGACCCAAAATTCTATATAAAGTTCATTACTCGGTGTGATTAGTGTGGTTGAAGTCTTTAGGAAAACTGGTATGTGGAAGTATTAGAATGTTATTATCCATTGGTATACTAAAATTACTGGGGACTTGTTCATTTCAGAAAGATAATTATTTATTCATTTGTTCCCTTAAACACAGGTGGCCTTAACTTCATTTTTCTTCTAATGAATGGAAAATTTTTGGTTATTACCTATTGATAGGTGGGGATGGGTGGTTCCAGAAAATCTTAGGTGCTTGGATGTAAAATACTACATGTTTGAAATTAACAATAGTAGATTCATTATTGATAAAAAGTTTCCCCTATGATTAAAAATTGATATTTTTATTCAACGTAGGATCTATGAATTTTGTATTCAAAACATTGTTATCATTCAATGATCTCATGGAACCCACCTAGATGCTTCTTTGGGAGAAGATATTTTCAATCTCATCCAGAATATTTTTATTGTCAAATTCCAAAAATTATTATATGAGTAAGAGATGTTGATCGAATAGGTAAAACCATTATATCTTTCTATGAAGTCATTCAGCCTTTCATTTTTGGGTTACCTATCATTATTCAAGATAAAAATTATTGTTTTCATATGCGTGGAGATGAACTCATAATGGCATTGATGAAAAAGGTAATCCCATTCTACAATTGATCTTTTTGGAATGATGTTCCTCCAAACAATGATTATCTCTATCATGGTCTTCATAATACACCTCATCCTGATCACCTCTTACTAACCTCTTGAACCCATCATATGTTTGAATAAGAATATGAGGTGGGTTAAATATTGATCGGGGTATCACATTCTATAAAAATTAGAGGTCGTATTGTCGATTTTTTTGGTGGAAGAGTGTCATCAAACCTTCAGAATATTTCATAATCCAACAATACATAGTTGTGAAAATCTATTCCCTAGATTACATGAATGTAGAAATTAACTTATTTTGGTTGATAAAATTGATAGGTTATACATTTTCAGCTGAATCTCATCTACAAGGAGGAGCAGGGTCCTGATGAGGTAGCCCTATTTTCATCTCCAACTCATTCTCATTTTTAGAGAATACTGAATGATTACCTTTAATATGGAGTGGTTTTTACATTAATAGGGAGAATTAATAATAATTTTTGACTTTATTATTTAAGAATATTGATATATTATATTTGGATTCGGTCTGATGCTTCGATGGAACTCTTGCAGATGGCCCAACTCAATCTAGATTTATGGGAGGAAGAATATCCACCATAGATTGAAGACAACAACCTATGGGAATGTTTTTCTTCTGTATATATTATTTGAGTTATATTAATATTTTTTTACCCCATTCCAATATTATTCCATTTGTTCCTATGTGGATGGAGCTTCGACTCTTTGGCTGATGACTAGGATGTAGCCACACCAGTTCCTTAATTACTTGTTGTTTTCAAAAATTGAGGTGACATATATAAATTCAAAGGTTCCAAGTTTAGGATCACCCTTTGGTTTCTGGTATGTGAAGCCTCGGTTGTTGGATCTAGATCAACTTATCTGGGTATTTTTTCCACATTGTGTACCTATTCATTTTCGTCTTTGTACAAAAACAATTCATGTTGACAGTGAAGATACCCACATTGGTATATATGGAAATGGTGGTTATCGCATTACTTTGATTTTTGCTGATGATTATGCATTTCTTGTATTGGGGTTGTTTCCCAAACCTTTGTACATTTTGGGGTGTTTTCTCTTGTGGCCATGATAGGTTTTTATTTCCTTCACTATACACTCCACTCATATTCACTACAAAAAATTTCTCCTATCCCAACAGTATCAAACCATTAGAATAGCCCCAGAAACCGTTGGGATTAGCTATCCCAACAGTTTTATGAACTGTTGGTATGCTAGGCATTTCAGTAGCCATATACCTTCGGTTTCATGCAAACTGTATGTTAAGGTTGTAAAAAGTATCTATGCCAATAGATTAAGTAAAATCATTAGTGTATATGTATAATAATCTATTCCAATGGTTTTAATGAAACCATTGAAATATATATATATATATATACCATAGGTTCTTGAACTATTGGTATACATGCAACATATGTTCCAGGCCAATGGTCTTAATGAAACGATTTAGATATATCTTGTCCAACATACTGTTTACAAACAATTATATAAACCATGGATATATCCTGGAAACAACCAATCGAAAACACATGATCTTCATAGTTATGTCCTCTACTCTATATCCCAGCACACCTGCAACTCTTCCAGGAAATAGAAAACAACAAAAAACAAACCATACAGTTATATACTCTACTCTACATCCCAGCAAACCAGCACCTCTTCCAAGAAACAACAAACAAAAAACCTATACATCACAGAATATAGCAAACCTACACCTCACTGTAAACCTTCACCTCCTCCAGTCATCCAAACCACCTGTAAACCATCAAAATGTAAACCTACACCTATTATATTTTTCAAAAGACCCAGTAAACCTACACAATCATACACCTCATATAGAAACACAATTTACGTGAGAAGATCAATGCCATGGAGTTTTATAAACTCACAAGTGGTGGTTACACCTGACCACCATGATGGCTAATGGAACTCAAAATATATTTTATTTATTATTCTGAAATCATCTTGATTGGATAATATAGAAGCATTATGACTCTGGATCAAATGAAAATATTTGGATACTAACATTCAATTACTTTCATTGTATGTCTTTGAGAGGAGGACATAGATCATCTACTTTATCAAAGGGTGTTTCTATAATTACACAAGAATTTTGGTAACCTATGAATCATAATTATTGGATATGGGGTATGTAATTGGATATTTTTTCTAATATAATTGGAATTCCTTAATGCTTGAATCTGACTCAGGATGCCTATTAGAATCAGATTCAGTCTGTCGGAAACCAAATTTCTCATGATTTATAATGGATAAAATATCTATTTTATAGACATGAAAGTATTATTTAAATTTTCATTGCTCACAAACAAACATTTCACCTGAGATTCAAAATAAATGATCATTGATTTTCAATGCGTTCTGCCTCCTTCCTTTAAACCAAATGAGACCAGCACCTCATGTTTGAGGGTTAAGTCTTTATATTCACTAGAAATGCAAAAAATCCCCCCTAGATTATAATTCCAAGACTATAATTATATCTTCAATGTACTCCATTAGTGAAAATATTACAATGGTAAGATTATTATTCCAAAGGATACCTAGATCTATTCGCTAGAAATATGTTCCCATGTTCACCCTCTTTTTATTTCCATTTTTCCTCTATGAAACAAATATATAAATATAGCCCTTATCTATCTTTATCTTATTATTTATTGAATAAATAGATGTTGCAATGTTGTCTAGGTATCTCCTCTTATCATAACAGACTCATGCAACATATATATATATATATGTCTGTGTGTGTGTGTGTGTGTGCTGACCGTTTTCATGAACAACTATAAATTTTATGGATCACACTGGGCTTCTATAATCGTCTCTTTATTCTCAATGTGTCCATGAAAATAAAATTTTTATGAATTCAAATAAATATAATAAATAATACCCCCAGAACATTCACTATAGTTTTCCATTAACTTCTATATGTTTTCCATCATCATGCATGGAAAATTATTAACTATCAATCCACATAATTTTTACATAACTCTTTTTAAATCAATATCTTAAAATATCTAAATATCATGCGAGAATACACCCATTTTAATTATCCACATTGTCCACAACTTTGGGAATATTTTAAATAAGTGAATATATGTGGTATAACAACCATTCAAACTTCGGTTTTAAAATCCTAAACCTTATGACATAGAACCTCATTTTTAAATTTTGTTTCCATACAATATGACTATGAACTTCACACCATGGCATGAAACAACTCTTCATTATAAAATATTCTCTTTAAAATGTCATACACTGTGACCACATGTCCATTTTTCTCCACTAAAAAATCCTAATACACCAAAACACCCAGCTTTAAAAAAATGATCTGGGAAATGACATATGGATCTCTCCGACGTATTTCTATAATTTTCTATACACAGGTCCACCACAGGGACAAAAATTCTTTTAGATAGTGTCCCCACTTTAATTTCTCTCATTATAACATGGGAGTAATGTTCCAATATGAATATTGAATGGAGGAGGTACTAAATCATATGAATTGGTGGTGGTAATATGAAACATATAGTGGGGAGAACAATAATCCTGACAAGTGTTAAACAATGACACCCTCAATATCATTAGATATATGGGCTCAGGAAAAAACCCAATAGGGTGGCCAACAGGCCAGGAAAACACCCCAAATGAGTTTCTCTATAAGATATGGTCATGACAAAGATGATAGGACAAAAAAACTATTTAATATTCTATAAAAATGGATATCTAGGAGGCTGTTGTGAGTAGTATAATTATGAAATGTCTAATGGGAAACAAAACGACGAAAATGAATCATAATCCCTACAAAAACCATTTACAAATTCATTCACTTTTCCAAAAGATGGAAATTTTATTTAAAATAGTCAATGTGTCAAAATGAATGTGTCAGGGTCAAGGAATAATCCTATTCAGGAAATGTGTTTTGAGTTAAATGAGTATGATAAGACAATTTATATTATTCAAAAAAAACTAACTAGCCACAAAAAAACCAACAAGATGAATATAAAAAACTCGAACCAAATCTAAACATGATACACATAAATATCACTACTCTTCAGTTTAAAAGACAGAGAACCTCCGTTTGAGGGGTTTTATTATAAATTAATGGAATTTAATTATCTCACAATATTATTAATTATATTTATCATTTAGTTTAAAACACATTCATCACAAATCAAATGCAATTTTTTTAAGCAACTTGGTTATCATAACTATCACTGTGAGTTTTCAAAGACAACACACCTTCGTTGGACGTGTTTTATTTTACAAACATGTCTTTATTTATCAAATGAAACTATTATATTAAATAAGACTTATTCAACATATGTAATTCAATATAATTGTGCAAAATTAAGAAAGAACCTAAATTCAATTTAAAGCATAATTTAAATAAGGATGCTAGATAAGGGATCCTACCTCAAGGTAGAACTAAGCCGTCCACTTCGGCTCTTGGAGATTTCTAAATAAAATATATTGCTCCCCCACTTGGTATACGCACCTTCACACACATTCCTGGACACTTTTCTCCTATGCACACACTATGATGGCCATAAGCCTGTGAAAGGGGATCTTTGTACATATGCTTATATAAATACAAAATTCTATACTAACCTACGTATGCATATATATATATATATATACATGGGAACAAATAGCCCCATACTTTGATAATCTATGCCATTGTTGATTATACAACTATTGGGGAACTCACTTACATATACATTCTTACCTATGAACACACAGGTGAGTTGCCCTTGATTTTGCAACTCGAAACCAACATGTAGGGATCCACGCACTACACAAAATATATTAGGGACATTATAACACATATAAGATGATAAATAACAAGTATGAAACCAACCAATGATATTAAATCCTTACCTCAATTGGGAGAAATAAATCCACCTGAACCAAAACATAATGATCCAATACCCTACTGAAAACATAATATGGAGACAAAAACAATGAAATTCCCAAATACATGAGGTGCAAGACAAGTAGAAACCACATAATCTTAACTGACATCAATGTTGACAGATTGAATCAATATCAAACCTATTTACCACCCATCACAGAATATAAGTACCCTCTATTCAAAGAAATATGTAAAAAACCTATGTGGACAATGTGATAAAAAAATAATATAAAAATTAAAATAAAACATGCTTGCCTTTTGAGACTATACACATCACCACCAAACATAAAAGAACCACAATGAAACATGGGTCAAATAATGTTCTTTAAAGCAAGGGGAAATAGATCCATGTTTCAAAAGGATACTATTAAATAGTACATTTCTATTAATTAAAAATTATTCTTCATATAAATGGTATATAATTAGTTCGGCTCGAGTTTTCCTTAATTATTTTGTTCGAGGCATGTTTTTATCCCAAAAGATAACAAAAGATAACTAGGGGAAGAATTTATAATAAAATAGAATAAATTATAACAAAAAATAGATCCACAACAATGAAGATAGTTGAGCATGATAAGAATTAATGTTTGATCATATAGTCTGATGATTTATAATAAGGTAAACCAATAATATGAAAAACAATGAGAGTTCTCAAATTTATCAAGAGAATACAAAAAAATCAAAAAACAATAAACATGTGAAAGAAGATAAAACCATCTTTCCTAAACATAAATGTTTATAATGTGATAAATATGAAGTTACAAAGAAAATAAAACACTTTTTATCTATGAAGAACAATTCTCTATGGTTGAGAATAAACCCTAATAATATAAACGTTTATATACCAACCTTATTACTATACTAGTTGATTTAAAACAACACTTGAATGGAAATGTCACATAAAATTCACTTTACACATATATTTGTTTATGGTAAATAATATTTCAAAATGAGTTTTTCATAGAGTGTTGTGATTCCATTGAAAAATTTTACATGGAGAAAATACAAGAATACATTCTTGTAAATCACTTCTCTAAAAAAGTTTCACACATTTCCCATGAGTTAATGTTATATTTATAGGGAACATAACATCTATATAACAAATTATAATTTAATAAAATATGTCTACCCGTTCCACTATATGTGAATCCAAATAGAAAAACACATTTATACAAAAACCCATTTCCCTCACATCCATCGTGAACATATTATAATAGTATGCATTAGATAACATTTTAATTTTCAAATTATAACCCTCCATTCACATGAAAACTACATCCACAAAGCATAAATGGTATGAATAATTCAACACATAAGATATTCTAAACTTACTAATGACCTCCAATTGATTTCACATAAAATGTGATATTTGTTATGAAACTAGAAACATATCATATTTTTTCCACCTAAATTGACAAGAAATAATGTTCTCGTGGTATCTTCTATGTGAACATCCAATGATTTATTTCTAAAAACACTACTATGATAACTATATTTTTGTTTGGAGAAAACCATAATCAATCATATATCGCAGTATGATATTAATTTTCTTGAAATCATTAATTTAATGTTGAAAATCAAATTATCCTACCAGCACATGAGCTTTAGGGTGACACCCATGGTATGAAAAACATGATTCAATAGTGTTCCATATATGTCTATTGATGCCTTCCATTATCCAGGATGATTTCCTTGACAAAGAACCATGATAAGGATCATTACCCATTCCATGTACCGATGAACTAACACACATTACCAATTCTATGGATATCTCTCTTCTTCCATTGGTTAATATACATTTAATAAATTCTCATTATAGGAGAGATTACATTCCCAGGGAGAATAAAAAGTTCTATGTTTGGAGTATCCTTTATAGGTATTATATAACCATGCATCAAGAACAAAAAAGTGGTAAAAAACGTAACCAACTAACATAAAAATGAAAAATAATTTCACCTATGACACATTTTTTAATTCATTAAAATTACAAATTATCATTCCATATATTTTGTTAAGTCAAATATCAGTTCTTATCAATATTACATTGTGTCTTTTATAATTTTATACCAATTATATAGTTACAAGATATATAATCAATTCACATTTCTATTGTTTCAATTCTAATTCACATACTGATAATTAAAAATTCCAATTCACATGACATGAGAAGAACAAATTCAATTCAAAATTCAATTTACTCTTTAATCAATTCCACAATCTATGAATAAGGAACTAGACTCATACCATCTAAGATCTTAGATGAGGTTATGGATAAGAATATATCTATGGATGCTAAAGGATCATGGTATTCATGACCAATAGACCCATGAATATATGTGGAAGGTATAATAGTGCGGATTTGAGAAATTTCCATGGATAAAAAATAGAAGAGGCCACACCCACAACATGATGACACTATCATGCATGATGTAAATACTATAAAACCTATACTGACATTAGAGAGATTTTTCAAATCCCCAACCTCAATAAAACTAATTATAATTGAAAGAATTAAAATTTTGATGAATGTAATCCACCATAATCCAATATAGAAATTGATAGATACACTACATCAAGTCCATTAGAATAATATCGAAGTGAAAAATAAAAGGATTTCACCAATTTCGATCTGAATGAAATGAATCTAGCTATTTGAATAGAATAATTAATTAAGAGATCTATTATTCAAGGTATATTAAAAATTAGGTAGGCATGCATTATGGTTGAAATCTAGGAGAGATCCATTCTGATGGAAGTGATATGGTGACGGACGAAGTGAGATCGCCCTGTAGGGTTCAAGCTTGTGAGGTAGGGTTGGAGGAAAGATCTCATTGGAGGAGGATATCTCATTTTGGTCAGAGATCTATTCAAGGAGGAGAGATTCTATTTTATTGGAAATGTGAGCTCGTGGGTTCGTTCTATTGATGTAGGGTTCGACGGAGGAGAGATATGATCGATGGAGCAGTGATTTGTTTGACGATGTGAGATCTATTCACAGGTTAGCTATGATTTTCTGGGTGTTTTTCTCAGCCATTTCTAAATCAATAGGGAAATATTATATGGGGGTTTTCTAATGGTTTCCAAAAACTATAGGAAAATATTTTCTAATGCTATCCATTACCAATGGTTTCATTAAACTTATGGGAAAACTCATCATATTAGCACCTATCTCTAACATTATTATCAAAACAATTTGTAAAAAATATCATATTTACCCTATACCAATGGTTTCATTTAACCATTGGAATATGTTACTTAAACCAACAGTTTTTCCAAACTGCTGGTATGTAGGTGTTTGTATCAGTAGGATTTTCACCAGTGATTGGCCTATGAGTGCTGACATGGAAGGAGTTTTCAGTCATGAATTAAGATCAGCACTCAAATTTTAGAGGGTTATCTTATCTTGGGAGGAGAAAATGGGATGATTATAGTTAATAATTACCTCTCAACATATATAGGACTGTTTCATTTTATGGGTATGATGATGATGAAAATGCTCCCAACCCTACAGGATGCGGGCAATCTAGGGCCACAATGGGCACTGATTGGTCCCTTTATTAAGGGTATGATGCATCCAGTTAATGATTTGATGACTCTTGGTATGAGAATTGGTATATAAATACCTATATTCTAGAGGTATAGGATTTTCCTTGAACCTCTATTGGTTTCCTCTATAACCCTCTCATGGGATGAAGAATATACTTATGACAATTGAGATAAAAATGACTTCATCCTTGTTTGATGAGGAATTATTGTAGTTTCTAAAATCATGTTTTGGATCCTATCATATAATCTATGTGCTGGCTGTAATTAAAGATATTCCCCCAATCTTTTGGTCTTGGTTCACTGTTGAAATGCTTCTATTTCATCTGCTATTGTGGCATTTTTGATGTGGTACAATTGTTCTCATGTAGGAGATGGGTTCAATGGAAAACCATAACGAGATTCATTTTATATTAGAATCCATTCGGTTTATTGAAAACTATGATTTCATTAATAAAATTGATTGCCATTATTTTTAGTCCCTTGTTCAACCTTCTATTGTTTATTTTATTTATGTTTTCTTGTTTTCTCTGCACCATTGTGGCATGAGTATTTTATTATTATGGCCAACTAGATCTCACATTAACCAACCCCGTAATCATTCATGAGTTTATGAAATTATAGGACCTTATATCTTAGGGGATTTACATTGCTAAGGATGTGTTGATGTGTAACACTAAATAAATTCCCTCTTCTAGAATACAAATACATTACATGGAATCTACAATAAATTTCTTATGATCTATGATGAAATAGTGGAATGTGTGTTCTAGATTCTCCCTATATTTTTCAGTTTTATGTATTAGAACATGAATATAATTTCTTTGACTATCTAGAAATATAGTATCTTGATGGTTTGCATGTGACTATCATATCCTAGGTAAGGGAAGTGTGTAGCCTTCACTCACTAATGTGGTTACCACTTATTTTGGCATATATAGGACATGAAATATTTTAATAGTTCATATGGGATCACATTGTCAGAAGTAGAATGGGTCAAAAACATAGGGGAAGTTTTGTCTAGTGAAAACTCTCCATTCCTAAATGATGGATTCCTCTACATCAGACATACTAAAAATAATTTGATCAGATCATTGAATTTTATTCAAGGGATCACCTGCATAACAAAGTATATTGTTTCAAAAAGTGGATGGGGAAATTTATATGGTTTTCTAAGATATTTTGAGAAACACTATATACAATGGAATCTGAGTTTGTAACACCTCTATATACGGGGTTTTTAGGGTTGGCTAATTATTTATTTATCTATGGGAGATATCAACATAGGGAGGTTGACAATGACACATGTTAATAGTATACTCTATATGATCCACATCCAAACAACCATGAGAAGTGCTTTCATAATAATGAAAACCTTCTACATATTTATTAGAGTCGATGGGAATATTGGGGGTTGAGGCAATGTGTTTATTAACCCTAATGACACTATAATTGATATGATTAGGAATGTTACACTAATTCTACATTATGTTTTTATTATGCCGATACTTCTTTTGTAATTGGGTTGGGACATGAGCCTACTGTATATCTGCCAGTATAATTTTTTTATAACTGTTTTGTGTCATGGGATTATGATCTACATACTAAGAATTCATTCGAATATGTAAATGATCTTTTCCATTATATACATGAATATGAGACTCCCTTGAGAAATGTTCCATTATCACAATGGGCACCCTGGTCAGATTGGGGATATGAGCCTAATCATGAGCCTTTGGAGTATGTCACTGGTCTTTTTTGACAAAAAATAGTAGCATATCCCTAGGAATGTGACACAATCACTTAGTGATTCCTTATTATAAAATTAATAATGTTCCCATATGAATATCCATACCCTGCTAGAATATGTAAACAAACCTCTGGAATGGAAAAATGGATTTGAGACATGTCATGTATGTATCTAGAAAGCTTATTATGCAGTCATTTATTATTGAGTGAAGGAATATGGGCATGGATTTCATGTTGTAATAGAATATGATTGTAAGATACAATGATAGAAATGTGATCTTATCCCAAGGAATGCCCCATTATCACATAGTGATCCTTGGACAAAATAGGGATTTGAGACTGATCCTGATGCTTTTTAAAATGTCACACACCTTTTTTAGATGAATATGGGTCTATCATAAGCAATGATCCACTCTAATTGGGTGTCCCTAACCAGAATGGGGAAATTTTCCCAACTTAGGATTTCGGAAAATTTAGTCGGTTTTCTACGACATGAATGTTCTCTTATCACATTGAATGTTCATATCTCTCCTAGTGGGTCCCTATTGGAACAGTCAAATAATCCCGGTATGGCTCCTAATCCATTATCGAAATATTCCAATAATCTTTATTAATGAGTGAAATAATATGTGATATATCAATAGAATCCACTAGTTCATGATGATTAATGTGTTTTATTTCTTCAATATAGAGATTGGAATTCTCACATATCCCTATATCTGTATCAGTGTTATTATATGATGTTAGAGTTGTTAAGTTGTTTCTGAGATGCGATCAAACATTTGAAACATCACCACTTTAATACAATAAAGAATATTTTATATCTCTAATATATAATGGAATATTACTTTGATTGAATATGGGATATGAGCCCACATTTTCCCTCCTTGATCCACTGTAGTATTCCGATGGGATTCATGCCTCGAGGTAAGAGTATGAACCCTATTGCTCGTTGTAGGAATTTTCTGACATCCTTCCACCTTTTGAGTAGGGATATGCACCTTATCTCTGGTTATCTACAATAATATGCCTTCGTACATCATCATTTGGGGTGGATATTTGAACCCACTCATTATTACTGTGATCCTTCCACACCCATTTAGTATTTCTTGTTGCAACTGAATTAGGTCCACATGTGGTAGTGTGTCAGGTGGTACCCTTAGTAGGTAACCAATGGGGTTCATTGGGGCATCCATTATGATGGTGGTTCACTAGATCTCTTCATAGAGGCCCCTAATTCGAATTTCATCTTTATATGGATACTTGATCTACCTTCATGAGATACTGAAGGTAGTGATTTTCAGTTTCTGGGATATGCTTTAGAACATGTTGGTTGTTCTAAGAGGGACCACTAACATTACTATAACTTTAACTTGATGGTGCAAACCATTAATTTTTATTGTTTGGAGACCCTTGAAAGAATACACATGGTTTTGGATTATAACACATTGCTATTATTCCAATGGAATTTCATTTTCCACTTAACGTTGAAGTAGTTGTGTAGGAAATGTCATTCTGACTTCCATGGTGGTCTTAGTCCCAGCTGACATTCCAAAATAGTTGTTGGATGATGGAATTATCTTGGGTCGAGACTGATTGTGAGATTAGAATATGTAGTCATGAATAAAACCATGAATATGATCTATTATTAGTGCATCAATATAGGCATGATATGTGCTCAATCAGATATTATTAGGTAACAAAATCTTAATTTCATATCCACATTCCAACCAATAAATTTGTGTCGACCTTACAAATAGATTAGGTACTTATTTTATGAGATCTCATGCTACTGAGGAAAATCCATTAGATCCATCTATGGTTCCCCCACAATTTTTTCATATGATATTTTAAAAAAAATCTAATATGTGGTCCACCGATCAATTTGAAATTTGAGATATTCATTTTTCATTCACTATATTGTTTAATAATAAATAGAATAAATACCACCAATGTGAAATGAAAAAATGGTTCATAGGTAACTATGTACACTATAATTTTTATTTTATGTGGGAGATTTCATAGTTACATTATTTGATTTTGGGTTTTCCACTTCTAATTCATCATAAATATATAGATGTCTTAGACTGATGATTTGATGTTGGGTTTCAATGTTTTGTTAAATTATTCATGTCTTGTTGACTATATTTTAATTTCTAATAGAAACATATAATGGATCCATCATCTATAACTAGTTATGTAGTTACATTCTAATGGCATGAAGCCCTTTGGGGTTTCAAAACCAGTGATTCTTATGAAATAAAATTGGCCAAAGAGGATGGGAGGTTGTGATCGTCACACACTTTTGGGGGGGTTTTTTTCTAACTATATAAATCTCTTATAGATTAATATACATTCATGAATCTTATACTAATCCTGGTTTGAGACCTATTGACAACAAAATATTATTGTAGTTAAGTTATTTTATATGAGTAGGGGGGACATATTAGTGAATCCAACTATATATTTCTGAGGGATCATATTGATATCCTATATTATAACATGAATCCAAATTGGAATATTTTTTAAACCCCTTGATGTTTAACATTGAATTAAAATGACATATATAAAGGGATGTAGTCTCTAGGTATTTGATATTATACCTTGAGGAGGAATCATACTTATCCTAGTTATAGTATGAACCAGTGTTCTTGTAGTTTAGATTAACAAGGGAATACATTGTGAGGTTTCTCATTCTAGTAGAGGCTCATAATTGGAATAATACAACCCTTTCAAATCCCAAATACCACAAGAGCAATGTTTGGTTTGAGAAAAATGGTTATAAGTTAATATATATTACTACATATGGATCAATGAATTATTTGTTGGAACAACCCTTTGGATGTTTATTTTAGACAGTAAGGCTTTTGACGGCATTGTTTTTATATTGATTATGGTAGGAATCAGATTAATCATAGTTTTTTTTTCTTATCACTCTTTTCATGGTTGAGGAAGGATGATCTTCCCATGGGAGATATTGGGTAGCGATGGTTGGAGTATCTGAGACATGTTGAGACTTATAGTGTGGTGGGTACCAATTGGAGTTTAGGACTTTAGTAAGGTGTCCAAAATGTATTGTTTTATTATAGGATTCAATGTTCTTGCATTTTAATTAATTTATCAATCTTATGGTTTTTTTTAATAGATGATCAACTATTGTGGCTGATTGGATCTAGATGGTTGTATTTTTTGGGACATGGTGGGACATACACTATGGAAGATTCCCATTTGAGATTAATCCCTTATGTAATATTCTAATGTATCCTATCTAATGGAAGGAATCAATGTTCTCATAGTTCATTTTAATTTGGTTTTACACAATGAGGGTCCACAAATATGCGTTATATCATATTATTCAACTAATTGGAGATGACACATTGAGCCTGACCACATTTTCTAACTGGATATGGCTATCTTGTCTTGAGATGTCATCTTGACATGGCTTGTATTTTTTCTTTATAGTCTCATTGCCTTCCTAACATGTCTAAGGATGTATGGAAATGTCCTAGTTTCAGAAAATATTTTTCTAATTGAAATCACATCATCTATTTGAATTTTTTAAAGAATTTATGATGATATTTATTTCATATCTATAATCCATCGCATGTTCTAGAATAACATCTCATGGTGGTTGACCTGATAGTTTTGATGTTTTTTGTAAATTCCAAATGAAAATTTCATTATCTAGGTTAGCATGTTTAGAGGATGTTATAAAAACTATCCAAGGATGTCTAGACCAAATGACATGGACATAGCAAAAAATTTTCTATAGTGTCACATGACCAGGCTAACTAGTCCAAAATATATTGCATGATCTAGGTAGAAAGATATAATGAATGCTTCATGATTGTCGATGACTTGTCTGTAGTAAATAACAAGATAATTTTTTTCGAAAGACCTATTACCATCACGAGACCCAGTTATCATGCACTAATGTCACCACATGACATGGGTTCCATGTCTAGATGACAACATATGATCTAAATGGTGAGCTCATGGGGCTTTACAATAATCAGGTGGCATACCCAGAGGACATTGTGTGATTTTTTGGCTATTTATGGGGGACACAAAATGAACCAAATGGTATGTCCAGGAGAAATTTCATAACTAGAGAGACACGTCCTAGTGTTTTCAAATGGACTAAATGATTCAATTTAAGATAAAGAGGATTAGTGAATATATCTTCATGCAAGTCTCTCATCTTTAGTTTTTCATCTATATTTTTATTACATGTATTCCAAAGATTTTATCCGGGTTATCATGTTTATGTATCACATGTCTCATCATATATGTTTTACTTAACTCACATGACCGTACATACATCCTTCGTGTCATCGAAAGTGATCACATGATGTGAGTATGCATACCATGTGATAAATTTGGTCGTTCCCCATTATAACACAGAAAAAACCCATTTAATTCATAGTATATGTCTCTGGGATAATGTTCATTGTTTAAATATTTGTGATCACCATATGGATTATATTTTTTGAGTGGGTGGGATGGTTATAGGACTCTCTACCCATATTATACACCTATGTGGATGGAAAATATCTCACAAATTTTGGTATGAGTCAGTGGATGACTTTGATTTATGCATTTCAGGTTCACACTGCTTGAATTGCATGATTTTTAGTGACTCCATTACATTCATTCCAATGATATTCTATTGGGGTTTTTATAATCAAATGTGTCTTGACTATAATTTTGGAAATTAAAAATTCATTTTCAAATTCTAGACTATCATTTATAGGTTCTTTCATGAGATTCAGATGCATTCAAAAAGGATTTTCCAAGATCTTAGATAACTTTTCTGGCACCTTCCATGAGAAAAAAGTGAATTTCTAGGGGTTTCAAGAAATCATGATGGGTCGTAAATATGGGGAGGGGTGTTTGTGTGATATACAGTGATCACCCAGGTAATATAAGTTTTTTTTCCAAATATCATTATATCATCCTCTAACATGAAAAGCATGTTTTATGCTTTTTTATTTCCTTTTTATTTCCCAATGGATGGGTATCTCATGATTTTGTATGAGTTTTTTTCGAAAAGAAAACAATTTACTCATTGTTGATGCATTATATAACCAAAAAAGATCATGTGGAATTTTAGAAGCATAATCCAAGAAAATAGTTATGTTTCTCGTTGGATCCAGATGAGGAATACAGGACAACCTGGACATGTCTGAGGTCCTTCATGTGATAAATGTGACATGCCTATGGACTATTATGTGATAAGGTGGATTTGGTTCCAATTAATAAATAATGATCTTTTAACCAATTGATTTCTCATACATATAGATTTGTGAATGCATGAGGATACCACATTGATAAAAAAATTCCTTATTTTAAAATAATTTTATGATTTTTGATAGGATCCTTTTGTCCGACAAGTTCCGTGACATGGGGAGCTTAATTGACTGCCTCCTCATGACCAACCGATGTCTGGGATGTCTTTTTAATAACTCAGAGGCTTTTTCAATGGGTCTCTCTAGGGTATTCTAATGGGTTATTCACTGTGACTGAAATATCCACATTACCTTTCATAGGTCATGTGAATTCATTTCCTATTGTAGGTTACATGATCTATTTATCTAGGCCATCATTTATTCATTTTTATTGTGGGAAAAATAATAGCCATATTTAGGTATTTCATTCCCTATATATATGTCTATGATTATTTGGTTTGATTCAAAACTCCCTCTTATAAGAAGTGAAAAATTAGATCTTGAATCTCCAAAGGGGACAAAGGGAATTTATACTATATCTAGGTCACTTATTTTTCCAATTGAAATAGATACTTCTTTTTCTACCTCATCTACCTATTCTTCCACTTATTCATCAGTGTAAAATACAACTTAATTTATATATAAACTAGAACCTACCAAATTTTATGTTTGTTAGTGTGTTCCACATGATTTAAATCCCCATATAACATTTCATTTTCCACAACACATTTCTTCATAAATGGATTCTATTTTACCATCATAATTTTATTGGAATAAAATATCATTAATATACCACCAAATTTTACATATTCTTATTTATTATAATATACTAATTTTTTTCTTCAAATATCACTAAAATCATGTTAGGATATATCAATGTTTTTGATCTGGATGAGGTCTTCCTCATCATCATCACATTTACCTTTATACATCAGTATAGGCTTATATTATACACTGCTTTCAAATGTAATATTATAAATTTTACTCATACCTTATCATTATTAATCCCCCTTTCCTGTTAAGTATCATGTATTGGATTAACATGAACAATATTCTATAATCACCATAAATCAATATAATAGTAGGTAGTTAAAATTTACCATTTCTGGTTAACATAAAAAAAGAATTCTTATTAAAAAACATCACTATAACATTGAATAGATAATTGATAGTAATCTAAAATAGCTTAAAGAGGTTAATTTAGTTGTATGCCCCATTTCATTGAAGAAATTATGATCAAATTTCCAGAAGATACCCTATTAATCAAATATTTATTCTAATACAATGTAAAATTTTTATACTAGTAGAAATGGTGAATCATCATAAGATGAAATGTTCGATAATTCCATGAAATCCATTCCATAAATCCCTGATCTTAAATAAACATAAGCACTGAATAACTACATGAACACATCATCTCAACATCCATATCATTCTCTATAACTACTAATTGAGATACACGATACATAATATTAGGAAATATAACAACATTAGGGGTACAATAACATTGAAGTCACATTAGAGGATGTAATCCTTGAGGAGATGAAATTCATAGGTGATTTAGTCAAAAAATTTCACTAAATCAAAATGTTAATAATGAGAATGTGGAAGGTTTAGGGATGGTAGAAAAGGGAAGTTGAATTTTTGGAATGGTGGAATGAGAGAAAATGTTACTAGAATAATATTTAAATATAGAATTAATAATTTATATACTTTTACGTCCAAAAATTTAATAAAATATAAATATATAAATCTAATTAAATGTTATATATTAAATATCAGAAAAAATTAGATAAAAATTGTTACTTGACTAGTAGATCACCAATGGTGAATCTCTTAGTGGTGGATCAGAAATAGTGGATCACAAATGTTGAATCACCCAATTGTTGATCACTAATGATGGATCTAAAATAGTGGATCACCCAATGGTGGATCTCCAATAGTGGATCACCCAACGATGGATCTATAATGGTGGATCATACAATGGTGGATCTCCATATGTCATAAATATGATAATTAAGGATTAACATATGTTTATCATAACCAATTTATATTTGATATATTTTATTATATCTGAATTTAATGTATTAGAAAAAACATCATCATGATAATGTTCTGTTGCTATGAGTATGTGAGTTATATCAGCTTTTGGAAATTATATCTAAAATTGGGATATCTTACATTGATATTTTTCTCCAAGATTGATTTTAAGGAATCATGAAGATATTTATCAATTTTTTTTTTTCACAACATATAGGTTCATATAAATATTTATATTCAAAATCTATTAATGTTTGTTTTATCCAAAAAAATTTAACACAACTACATATTTCAGCTCTATACTCACCCACGGTAGTTGACAATGAATCAAAAATTTTCTTTTGACTACACCATCAATGTAGTGACATTCCAAATAGGTGACATGTTATATGGGATAATTCTATAAATAACTCACAACAAAAAAAACTAGGATTCTAAATAAGACACTAAATCATATGATAGTCCCCTAGGAAATAACAACCCTAAATTGGTTGTATACATGAGGTATTTGAGAAATATTTTACAGTAATAAAATGTGATTATTGTAAATTTTCTTCAAAATTGATCACAAATTGAAACTCTAGAAAATATATTTTGTTTACTCAAATATATGTATTGCATGCTTCAAATCATAACTCCCAAATAGGTTTGATGAACTGATTTTATTGTTTCATCCATATCTATCTTACATATTGTACTCATTGTAGTATCACTAACTTTTGTTCTATCAAAACCACAATGTTTTAGATATTATTTACTGCATAGTAATTGATTTAATATATTCCATATTTTTTTAGAAAAATTCTAAAATCTTTATAATATTTATATTCTCTAATTAAACTCATTAATGATTTGCATTGCATCGATTTTTGAAATATCATTCTATAAAGAATTTTTAATAAATCGAAAATTAATATCATCAATATGAGTTATAACAACTACAACAACGTTTGAAATTATTTTTCAAATAATATAGTATTAAATTTGACTTATAAAAAATGATTAGAAATTATAAAATATATATCCTTACTAAATAAATCCCTAGGATATTGTTTTATACCAAAAAAATAATTTCTAAATTTTAAAACACGAGTTTTAAAATAAAGATTTTAAATGCCGGTTTTTGTTAAAAACCACCTTATAAAACATAACCATTCTAATATAAAAAATTAGAATCCATTTGATATAGTTTCAAATCCAAATTTAATGTATATGAAAAATTTTAATATAATGGATTCAATTATAGCCACTTGTGTGATCATTTCTTCATAGTCATTACCTTCTTATTGAACATATTAATTTTAAACCAATTAATAATTATTTCTAACTATAGTGCATGAGACATCAACATTCTTTCAATACACACAAAAACATAATGTAACATCCTCGGTTAATAAAGAAAAAGATATATTTCATATTTATTAAAATTCATGAATTAAATATTAATTTTACTATAAAGGGGTTTCTATGTTCAATATCATTCCTGATACGCCACAACGGGTTTCCTTTAAATATTATGTAGCACACTAACAATATAATATTATTATTATAAATGTTAGTGAACTCCTTGCCATTTTATTGGATGGAATGATCAAAACTAATCACAATATGGTTATACATGTTTGTTAAATGTATTCAGATTTATCCAATAAAATGATAGAATCTTAAAATTTTAATAAATCTAATTTTAAACATAATTTAGATAAAAATGCCGATTTGCATCCTTTTAATAGAGAACCCTATTTAAATATGGTTTTGGTGACATTAATACATAAAATTTGACCAAATAAAATACTTCTTTATAATGGGGACATCAAAATTTACTTTGTGTAAATTTTTGGAGTTTTGCCGATAATGTTCATTTTTTAATGAATAGTGAAAAATATTGTATTTTAATTCAAAACATTGTATTAATATACTTTCTTAATATTGCTATATTATGTTTTTAATTGGTTTTAACATGAAAATAGAATATATTTTTACCATTTAATCTAGTTTCGTACATTGTAATTAATTTCACTTTGAAATTGGACATAAACAAGTGTCAATCTTTTGAAAGTTATTGTTTCTTAAAAACATGCAATTTGTTTTATCTACGGGAATTAATTTTAAATTAATTAATGAAACTTCAATGTTATGAATTTTGTAAAATATACATCATTTTTTAATTCATAATAATAAATATAGCTTAAGATGAATTTTTGGTATTTTTCTGAAAAACATCAATATTTGATGAATAGTGAAACCACAAAGTAGTAGTTAAAAAACATGACTATTTCATTTAAATGAAATTTTACAGCTTCTGTGAATTGAATTTTGAAAATCTGATTTACATGGTTGCTATTAGTAGGTAAAATGTGGTTCAATAAGATAAAACTAATTTTTGGTGAATTGTATCTTTTGACTTTTGTTTACCACGGTTAAAGGTAAATAGGGTAAATCAATGTAAAAAAATATCATAATAATAAGAAATTACCTTAACACTTATCCAAACATTATTTTATGTGTCATGTCCGACCATGGGAATCTTTGGGTCGATTTTGGGACCCCATAGAGCCATTTATGAGTGATAATGAAACGTTAATATAATTAATTTTATGTAGAGGCAAAAATGAGACAAAAAACATCTTTTAGTAAATTATTATTTACATGGGGTTATATAAGTTATAATTTCGACTATAAATATTCATTGGAAAAATAAGAAGATTTCATACATCATGGTAGTTTTTAATAATTTTTAGACAAAAAATAAATTAAATTATTTTGGACACAATAATGATGATGTATATACTTCATTAATAAATGATTTCAATAAATAAGATTATAAATATTAAAATAACAACCAAAACCTGTCCAATTCTTATTGGGTGATTTTATTTTGAGCATTAGTCATCGTATCTTCAACATTAATTAGTTTTTGACCTTTAGAAATTGAATATCCTTATGTAATAAAATAATATATTCACACATTCCTAAAAGGCCCCTCCCCCCCCTTATAAAAGGACACCACTTATAACCAATTCCTAACACCTCTAAAGCATTTTGGCTTGTCCAAACTAAGAAAACATAATCTCCCTACATCCCTATGCTCCTCTTATAAGCCTTAACTTAGGCATAAGGAACTTGAAAAAGTCCTTTTGGTTCAATCATAATGAAGTTACCCAAATTAAAGGTAACGGTTCCTCTTAAATTCTTTTCTTTTATTTTACTTCTCCAAACCCTATACTCTTATTATTCCCTTCTTTTATAACAAAAACAGTATCACCCATATACTAGGATGGTTTTATGAGAATAATCTTAACTACACTTAAACACACATCTATCTAATGGGTGAAGAACATACTGTTTCAGTGAATGGAAAATTAACGCCTCACGAAACGATGATTGTTCGATTATCTCCTACTACCTCTCATGGTGACCATGAAGATGAATATGTATTTATATATGATATATATTATGTTTATATTTTATTAATGCTTATTTATTTTACATTTATATATTACCTTTTTGATTTCCAGAACTGGTAAATGTGATAATTTCATTTGAGGAAGTGCGGACTAACACCCCCTCAAAGTGATATGACTTATTAATGACATATGTGGGTTGTATAAAGGATAGAGTTAATGATATTATATTTTAAATTATTCTTTAATTTTAACATACCTATGTATCATTATGTTTTATTTCCTTTAATATTCTAAATAGAAATCAAAGTAGTGTTCATGCATTCGTATGACGTACCGTCTCCATGAACGGTGCATTTAATTTCTTATCTCCAAAATGTTCGGTAATGTTATAAATACATATATATATATATATACTGGATATATATGATTTATATGATATCTAAATCATGAATATCATTTTGGAGGTAATTTACTATTGACCATAAGGACAACTTGTAATTATAAGCTGTTCATTCATTACTCAAGTACAAAATATCAACCAAACGACCATTATTAACCTAAATGACTACATAATGTTTATAACATGGTAATAAGGGATATAAAAATATAATAAAAATGAAAATGGTTCTTAATAAAGTCTAAATTAGCTATAGTTTATTATTCAGTTAGAACAAGGAACAAGAGAGTTAAGTCGGACACGAGGTAAGGGGATTCATATCACACATTTAATTCTGTGTGATTTCCATCATTAACCACTTATTCATTGCATGTGGTGTATTGAGTAATTAAATTTGATATATATTATCATGATTTTCATTATATTCATGTTATTATATGATTCATTTTGTGGTTATTAACTTTTGGTCAGATGAATCAGTTGATTACAACATGGGAGATGGTTTCATCTAACTTTTTATACCCGTGAGATTCATGCTATATTGGAAACTATTTTCTTTTGTGTAGTGTAGGTACTACCCTTGATTGAAATATTTATATAATATAATTTCATTTATTTGTATTTATATCATCATTTTATGATCCTTCTTTCATGTGTCGTATGTTTTATATGTTACCAAATCAGTAAGGGAACATTTAACCTTCCTTTTTTTAAAAGACTTCTTTTTGTAAGGTATTTTAATTTACATCTTATTATTTTGTGATATATTCTTATATATAATTATTGATTTAAACTTTATGTAAAAGTAATGAGATACTATTTTTATCTCATCAACTCATATTTTTAATTTTAAAGTGATGTCGTTAGGCTTTGGAATTTTTTCAAGGGAACATCTTAACCCAATATCAATTCGTTGGGTTCAACCTGTACTTCTTGAATATGTCATCCAATGAATATGTGTGAATGACCTATGATTGTTTTACACTAAATATCCACATATATTGTGTGTATTTATATTTTTTACACATAATTATGTGATTGATTTATCCTTAATTTATGCACACCATCTTTTTATGGTATTTCATCTCAATTTAAATTTCTATTGAGACTTCATTGTTGTTAGTAACCAATTAACTCTTATATGGTGTATATACAGTCCTTTTACATATTATATAATGATTCCATTAATTATCATGATATTATAAATTTATTATTAAATGCTATTCCACATTTATTTTTATTCAAGCGTCTCACTTTTTGTTAAAAAAACACTTTAACTAAAATATTTTTTTAAATGATTTAAAGATTTATTCTTATAAATATTTCTCATTAATGTCCATGTTTTCAATATGGGATTTTGGAATTAATTATATATACATTAATGTTTTCTAATGATAATTCATTTAACAGTTTCAAATCGGTATGTGGCACTTTGATTTAAAAATCACTTTTTAAATGTTTTTGTAAATTAATTGATAAAAACAATTTATTTCAATATCTTTATTTTATATTTTGGAATGTGGAAATGTTTTCTTTCCTTTATACATTTGTTATGTGTTATAATTATGTTATGATTATTGGTAATGGTTTATGTATATGGGTGGTTCCGTGATAATCCTAGGGCGGGTGAGCCTGAGATAGATATCTAATGCATTGGGTAATGTGACGGAGGTAACATGAAGTTTCTACTAAGAGATTTAGGGAATATACTACGATGTGTATTCCAAGTGTAACTCCCTACATAGCTGTGATAGCTACAATGTAATTTTGTTATGGATTCCATAAGTAACCTTTATGATTTAGGATTTATGTGTGTTATTCATATATCTTATGATTTTATAAGGTAGGTTGTTATTGAAATGTATGGTTTCATCGATTTGTATTTGTTGATGGGATAATGTTTTCCTTACTTATTTTATAATCCATACTGATATTTTTATACACATCACATGTTTTTTAAATGTTTTCCATAGGTCTTAAAGATGAATAGGGTCATGGATGGGATTAAGGAAAATTCATTCTTTCTAAAACATGGAACTAGACATATGTTTTTTAAGAGTTATTATTTTATGAAAAAATGGATAATGAGTAGTAGTGTCCACATGTAATATTCAAGTTTTTATGTAATATTTATTCCTAATTCTCTAAAACTCTAAACCTAAAAATATCCTCTATGTAAACTATTAATTTAATTCAATATTATGTAATGTTTTAAGGTCGGGTCCTTATAGTTGGTATCAGAGGTCGGTTCAGACAACTTTAGGGATTAAGAGTTTTCGATAAACACATGGTTAGTCCCTAGTTCTATTATTTTAGTTATGTCCTAGTTTTATAACTTCTTCAGATCAAGTAAAGTCAGTTATAAATTGAAGGAGGAGGATCTCAAACAACATTCTTATCTCTTCTGAATGACATTCTTGCAATAATTATTGCAAAGTCATGTTTGGATGATCATAAAACTTTCTCTAGAATAAAAATCACTTGCTAGAAGTTTTTTGAGATATCAAACACCTCCACTATACCTAATTATCATGGTGGATCATGAGTTGTATTTAAAAAAATCCTGATTTCACAAAAATTTAATATTTTCAAAAATGGTAAATATTATCAAGGCATTTAAAAATATTTTACCATATTGCAATATTTTGAAGCATATTATGATTTTTAAAAAGGTGATGAGGAAGGGGACCCTTGCACAACCAATTTATATTTTCTTTTATGATATAATCAATCAACAAAAACTTATGGTATTTTAAAAAGACTGTTAATATACAGATTCAACTAAAATTTGGTCCAAATGTTTTATAGAAATCTTGTTTTATCCGATGTTTTGAAATTACATGTCATACATGATTATTTACCAAAACTGGTGTTTTATGAACACCCATATGACCATTGTTTTACAAGGTGTATTTGGATGGAGAAAGCCAGTGATTTTGAAGAATCTCTAAGTCATTGTTGAAATGCATGGACCTTATACCAATGTGATCAAGATGATTATGAAACCAAATGGACACCATGATCAAGGAATGATGTTATTCATTTGGGGGATCGATTTATTTTATCATATGGTGGTGAAATAAGTCTTCAAGAATTAAGATTTTGAGATAATAATAAATTTGGATGAAAATGAGAGGTATACGGAAACCATTCAGGTTAAAACATGTTAGGGTTATTTTTTGAGTTATATAAAAAGTACAAATCGTAGGATGTGTGAAAACCTGTCGCATCCGGTAAAGCTATAAGAATCGAACCCACAACCGAAGGGTGACAAGGGTGCATCACCTACAACTATCCTACTTGAAGTCCCTGGTTTGTAGGAATAATTATTTTAGTAAAATGATTTTATAGAAGATGAATAAGTTGATTTTTGGAACCTATGTTCTATCAAATGGATATACTTAGTGTAGAAAAATTATTTAGCGATTATGTGATAATGAATGTTGTTGAATACGTTCTCTCTTTTGGGGAAACACTATATGTCTAAGGAAGATAGAATATTATGGCATTTCAATTGTGGAATAATGGTTGAAATTTTCGTTCAGAAGAATCTATGTATTTATTATGGAAATATGATGATTTAACTTATTTAAGAAAATGATTAACCTATCATGGATAATATGTGATTAGGTTAATTACATTTCAAGAAGAGACTTTATGAGTAGCTAGTGTTATTTGGAGATAAATGTTATGATGTATCTTGGAAGGCTGTGTAATTAAATCTTTATGAGATTTCTATAAAAAGCTCATTTTGAATTACTTTTGAATAATTTTAGAGACAATGGTTTATTTAATGGTCTTTGTTGAGCTTTGGGTATTTTTTGGAAAATTTTGGAGATTAATAGTATTTTTTCTTTATGTAAAATATTATCCTTTTCGGGGATTATCTGATCTTGTACTAAATGTTTTGGTTTTGGTTGATGTCAAAAGATAGTGGAAATATATAGTTTATTTTTTTTAGATTATGTGATACTATAGAAGTTGAATATAGCTCTTTTAACATGACCAACTCAGTTTGAATGCACATTGTTTGGACAAAAGATGCATTTGTAGTAGAAATATAGTAAAGGATGAAAGTCTACAAGGAAATTAAGTATGTTTCCTTATGTTTTTAGTTAATCTCATTAATAGATTCTTCTATCAAAAGTAACGGAAAAAAAAATGTTGTCTGTTAGCTTTTCATACTGGGGAATCAAAGACTGTTTAACCCAGCACAAGTTTCTGATTTTCTGCTGGTTAACATTCTCCTAATCATGTTTCTATCACTATTCATCAGAACATGATGGTCTGTTTTCTCTTCTAATATCCATGTTTTCATAGAATCCTAGTATATGTTATCTCGAGTGATCGTTGTAATTATCTTCCTTTATTTTAATGTTCTAATTTATTGACACTTTTCCGATATGGGACTTTGAATGAAGTTTCCAAGCCCGGTTTTAGAATTGCGAGGACGCAATTCCCAAATGGGGGGAAGGATGTAACATCCAAGGTATATAAAGTATAATCCATATTTCATATTTATTAAAAAATTTCAATTAAATATTAATTTTACGTTAATGGTGTTTCTATGCTCGATAGCGTACCTGATACACAACAACATGTTTCTTTGAAATATTACGTTGCACACTAATAATATAATATTATTATTTTAAATGGTAGTTAACACTTAGCTGTTTAATTGGCGGTAATGCACAAAGCAAACCACAATATGATTATATATGTTTTTAAATGTATTTACATTTATCCAATAAATCATTATTGGTTTAAAATGTTAATCAATCTAATTTTAAGTATAATTTACAATAAAAGTCCGATTTACTGGCTATTAATAAAGAACCCTCATTAAATCTAGGTTTGGTCACATTAATACATTAAAATTGACTGAATAAAATCCTAATTTTTTAAAGGGGATATAAAAATTTACTTTGTGTAAATATTTTGAATTTTCCGACAAAGATCATTTTTTAATGAATAGTGAAAAATATTGTATTTTAATTAAAAAATGTGTATTATTATAATTTATTTATATCGTAAGATTATCTTTTTAATTGGTTTTAAAGTGTAATTAGAATATATTTTTACCAATTAATCTAGTTTTGGTCATTTTAATTAATTTTACTTTGAAACTGGACATAAACAAATTCCAATCTTTTGATAGTTATTGTTTCTTAAAAACATGCTATTTGTTTTAACAACGGGAATTAATTTTAAATTAATTAATGAAACTTTTATGTTTTGAATTTTTTAAAATAGTCATCATTTCTGAATTCTGAATATCAAATATTTATTAGGCATAATTTTTGAAATTTTTGTGAAAAAAATTCACTTTTTGATGAATAGTTAAACCACTTAGTAATAGTTAAAAAAACCGACTATTTCATTTAAATGAAATTTTACCGCATCTGTGAATTGAATTTTGAAAATCTGACCTTCATGGTTGTTTTTACTAAGTAATATATGGTTTAATAAGATGAAAATAATATTTGGTTAATAATAACTTTTGACTTTTATTTATGGCGGTTAAAGGTAAATAGGGGAAATCCAGGTTAAAAGAATATCATAATAATACAAAATTACCTTAACATTTGTCCTAACCTTATTGGATGAGTCATGCCCGACCATGGGCATCTTTGGGTCACTTTTGGGACCACATGATGTCACATAAGAGTGATAATGACACATTATATTAATTAATTTAATGTAAAGGAAAAAATGAGACAAACAAATATCTTTTAGTAAATTAATTTTTACATGGGGTTATATAAGTTATCATTTCGTCTATAAATATTCACTGAAAAGATAAAAAGCTTTCCTACATCATGGTTGTTTTTTTATAATTTTTAGAAAAAAATAAATAAAATTATATATGAAACAATAATGAGGTAGTATATACCTCATTAATAAATTATTTAAATAAATAAGCTTATAAATATTAAAATAACATCCAAAACATGTCCAATTATTATTTGATGATTTTATTCAGACCATGTGTCATATTATATTCAACTTTTATTAGTTTTGGACCTTTATAAACCGAATATCAATATATAATAAAATAATATTTTCACACTTTTCTAAAGGGCCCCTCCTCCCCCTTATAAAAGGAATCCACTTATAACCAATTTGTCACACCTATCATGCATTTTGACTCGTCCAAATTCTTCCCAATTAATCTCCCTACATACCTATACTCCTCCTATAAGCCTTAAATTAGGTATATGGCGCTTCAAGAAGTCCTTTTGGTACTAACCAAAGGAAGTACACAAATTGAATATAATGGTTCCTCTTAATTTCTTTTTTTTTATTTTAATTCTCCATCCCTAAACTCTTTTTATTACATTCTTTTAAAACAACATAAGTATCCTAAATATACTAGGATGTTTTTATAAGAATAAATTTAACTAAACTTACACACATATCCATCTAATTGGTGAAGAACATACTATTTTAGTGGATGACAAACTAACGCCTCAAGAAACAATGAATGTTTGATTATCTCCTACCGCCTCTCATGGTGGATATTAAGATGGAACTATATTTATATAATATATATTTTAAGTTTATATTTTATTTATACTTCTGTATTTTAAATTTATATCCTAAAATTATGGTTTCAATAATGGGTAAACACGATAATTTCATTTGAGGAAGTGCAGACTACAACCCCCTCAAAGTGATATGACTCGTTAATGTCATATGTGGGATGTATAAAGGATAGAGTTAATGATATTATATATGATATTATACTAGAATTATAATATACCTATGTATAATTATTTTATAATTCCATTAAAATAAAAAATAGAAATGAATGTAG
Source organism: Viscum album (assembly GCA_963277665.1). Taxonomy (NCBI): domain Eukaryota; kingdom Viridiplantae; phylum Streptophyta; class Magnoliopsida; order Santalales; family Viscaceae; genus Viscum; species Viscum album. The sequence continues at coordinate 1,821,434,124 of OY728125.1, forward strand.
CATTTATGTGTACATACAACTTGCCGTCTCCATGAACGATGCATTTCATTTACTATCTCGAAAATGTTATTTAATGATTTAAATAAATATATATACTGGATATATATGATATATATGATATCTAAATAATTAATATCCTTCGGGAAATAATGGACTATTGACCACATGGACAACATGTTATTATAAGGTGATCATTTTTTACTAAAGTAAAAAATATCAACCAAACGACCATTATTAACCTAAATGAGTTAATAATGTTTATAACATGGTAATAAGTAATATAAAAAGGATAAAAAACTTAATAAATTTTCTTATTAATGTATAAATTAACTATATTTTATTATTTATGCAGAACAAGGAACAAACGAGTCAAGTCAGACACAAGGTAAGGGGATTCTAATCTCACTTTTAACTCTGTGAGATTACCATTATTTGCCACTTATTCATTGCATGTGGTGTATTGAGTACTTCCATTTGATATATATTATCATTATTCAAATTATATTCATTGTATTCTATGATTCATTTGGTGGTTACTAACTTTTGGTCATAGGATGCAGTTGATTACAACGTGGTAGAGGGTTTCATCTCACTTTTTATTCCCATGAGATTCATGCTATATTAGCCACTATTTACTTTTGTTTGGTGTATGTACTGCCCAGTATTTTACTCTTGGTGTAATATAATTTCATTTATTAGTATTTACATCTTCATTTTATGATCCTTATTTCATGTGGCGTATGTTTTGTAAGTGACCAAATCGGTAAGGGAACATTTCACCCTCCTCTTTTTAAAAGACTTCATTTTGTTATGTATTTTAATTTCATATTATTATGTTGGTATATGTTTCTATATATCCTTATTGATTTAAAAATTATGTACAAGTTATTAGAATCTATTTTTATCTCATCAACTCATGTTATGCATTTTAAAGTGATGTCGTTATGCTGACGAATTTTTGAAAGGGAACTTCTTCACCCAATTTCAATTCTTTGGGTTCATCTTGTACTTCTTGAATATATAATCCTATGAATGTGTGTGAATTACCTATGAGTGTTTTAAACATAATTTCCACTAATATTCAGTGTATTTATATTTATCACGCATAATTATGTGATTTATTTATCCTTAATTTATGGATACATCTTTAAATGGGATTCCATCCCAATTTACATTTCCATTAAAACATCATTGTTATTATGAATCAATTAACTCTTATATGGTTTATATACTATCCTTTGAAATATTATATCATGAATCCATTTATTCTCATGATATTATAAGGTTCTGATTAAATGTTATTCCCCAATTTTTTGTATTCAAGCATCTCTGTTTTTGTTAAAAAAAACTCTCTACCTAAAATATCGTTTTAAATGTTTAAAAAATTTATTCTTATAAATATTTCTCATTAAATTCCATGTTTTAAAAATGGGTTTGAGTTTTAATTTATATGTACATTAATGTATTCAAATGATAATTCATTTAAAATCTTTAATGTGGTATGGGACACTTTGATTCAAAAATCTATTTTTAAATGATTTTGAAAATGATTTCATAGACAATTGTTCATTTCAATATCTTGATTTGATAAATTTTGAATATTGAAATGTTATCTTTCCTTAATACTTGTGTTATTTGTTATTATTATATTATTATTAATGGGAATTTTTTATGTATAATGGTGGTTCCATGAAAAACCTTGGGTAGGTGAGCCCGAGATAGCTCTCCAATGCATTGGGTAATGTGACAGAGGTAAACGTGATGTTTCTCCTAAGAGATTTAGGAAATATACAGTGATGGGTATTCCAAGTGTAACTCCATAGGTAGTTCTGATAGCTACAATGTATGTTTGATATGGATTCCATAAGTATCATTTATGATTTATTATTTGTGTGTGTTACTCATAAATATTATGATTTCGTAAGTTATGTTATTATTGAAAAGTATGGTTTTATTGATTTGTATTTATTGATGGGATAATGTTTTCCTTCCTCATTTTATAACCCTTATTGAGATTTTTGTGCTCATCCAATGTTTTTCAAATTTTATCCACATGACTTAATGATAAATATTGTCAATGATGGGATCATGGAAAAGTCATGCTGTCAAAAACATGAAACATGACATGTATTTTTAAGAGTTTTTATTTTATAAAAAAATGGATACTGAGTAGAAGTGTCTACATGTAATATTCAAGTTTCTATGTAATATTTATGGCCTAATTCTCTAAAACTTTAAACTTGAAAATATCCACTCTGTGAATTATTAATTTAATTCAATATTTTGTATTGTTTTAAGGCCATGTCCTTATACTTAATGTCTAGGGGTAGAGGGTATTTAGCACAATTTACTAGTTCTCAAACTCTATTTAACTCAAATTTATTATGTTTTATATTCATTTAAATCACCCATAATTAATCATTTATTACCACATTTTTATTTATATGTTTATCATGTGACATGAATTCTTGATGTTAACTATGATTTCTAAGAGAATATCTAGTTTGCGTACCTAATTCCAAATTTCTAAATAAAAAATTTATAGGATGGGATTCTTGAGTCCTAAGAGTTCATGTTAAATAATTATTGGTTATTGAATTGTCCTATATAGGATTTGGATTAGTTTGTTTCTCTAAAAATGGATGTTTATCCTTCTTCTTTCACTGAACTATATGATGTTTTGGAATTTATATAAAGAATTTACAAACTATCATCAATGTTTTCTAAAGGGGTTATGAGATCATATGGATGTATTTAATCTAATTTTATCAAAAAATATCCCTCCAAAATAAATTTTTATTTATTACTAAAAAATATGATATAAAATATAACGAATATCGATGAAAAATTCCTTCATCATACATGGATGATAAATTTTCATGATTATCCATAGTATTAAAAATAATGAATTTACAAAATAACATTAATGTAATTAACCATTGTTTTATTATATTATATGATTCCTAATGTGTTTTCTTAAAAATATGTCATATAATATATATGTTAGTTATATATCATTTTTTATTCATAAATGATTTCTAAAAATGTATTTTTAAATCATACTAATTTATTTTGGTCTGAAAAATTTCATGATGGTTTCTATCCCATTTTCCCACTACGACATTTTATTATGGGGTTATAGTAGCAAAAAAGATATGATTATAGCCATTTTATATGAAAAATGATTTAAAATACAAATTTTTAAACACATTCGACAGATCATTTATTATGATCTTAATTCTACATCCACTAAAATTTTCTATTGTTTTGGAATAATTGGAAAAATAGGAACACGTGTTGCATTTGTGAGTATGAAATAATACCGATGTATATAAACAAAATTAATCTACAGGAACCCAAATACAATAATACCAATTTGAGAAGGAAAATTGAGAATTTAAAAATATAACAATGTAAACAGAATCTATGGGTAGAGGTGTTGAAACATATTTTGTTTTGTTTTAAAGAATTTTTTTATTGTTCCCCTTTTCACTTGGGTTTAAAACATTATCATTTATGAGTTATTATTTTTGTAGATCCTTGGAAAACCCTATCCTAATTGTTTTTCTATGTAGATCAATATCATAAATCTCTAGTATCCTATTCAAAATAAAATTTATTAGTCATAGTAATTATAATTAGAGATATTTAGATAAATAAATTAATCTATGTTAACAATATACACATTTTAGTTTATTAAAGTAGTAAAAAATAAATCATAAATGGAAACAATGATATTTCAAGAATTCTTTTCAAATTTAACTTGGAATCCATTATCACATAGTTGTGAGATACTGAAAATAATATATATATTAATCTATTTAAAAATAAAACATTTGAAATTAAAATTATATTACTGATAATTATTCGACCACATACAATAATTTTTCCTTTAGTATTGTTAAAAAAATGATTTCCACTATCCATCATGATTAGGTTCATAAAATATGAATAGTCTCTAGTTATGTGTTTCAAGAATCTAATGTTCATATAAAATAAATGTTGTCAAATTTATTTCAAGAGGGATTAAAATAAAAAAAATTAATACAATAATTACATTGGTTCACAAATATTTATTGTGTGAAAATGTTGCTAATTTAAAACATAATATCCCATTATTTCATAACATATTTCCCATAATATGATTTTATAATTATCCAAATAAAAAAAATTTGTTATGTTTTTAATAAGAAATACTAGTAATATAATTTGTATAAATGGAAATATAAATAAAATTATTTCTAAAAGTCATTATTTGTTCTGGTTGATAGATAATACAAGTAGTATACATGGGGATAGTCTTATTTACATATATCAATGTACGATTATTTTATCCATTTTTTAATCTTTTCAAATATCTTTTTAATTTTAGAATTGACAGTTTAAAATAATTATTACCTTTTAGAGCAGCGCATTTTTATTATTATCTATAGTGAGACCAATTTTTAATTTAGTAATCAATGGAGGATTATTATTTATAATATTATATTTATCATCATGTTTATTCATACTATCTTCTTATATATTAAATTTCCAAAACAATTCATCTTTATAAATTTTTTAATCAAATTTTTTAATATCATGATATGTTAGAAATATGAATAATATATGCTGGAAAATTATTATATTCCTAATAATTTTTTATTATAAAACACATGTTGGCTTTATCATATTTGTGTTATTTAATTATTATCTTAAATTGAGCCATCATCATAATAAATTTTTGTTTTATTCATATATTTAAATATCTTTTATCCTTATGATCATATTTCTTCTTATATTTTAAAATTTTTAGTCATATTTGAAAATACATTATCACTTTAATTCATAGAATACTAACTCATTAATAGTATTATCATCATAAAATACATTATCCATGTACCACTCTTTTCATACATTCATTTATTACTTGTTTTCTATAATATTTTCGTTCATTTATATACTTTCACAAATCTTCATTCAATGTGATCTATTTATTCATCAATTTTAGTAGTCGATTCATCATCACATGAGATATCATGTTTGATAGTCTATTTTTTGTATGGAATATGAATTTTTTAAGGATATATATTTACACTTTATTTCATTTTATTATTCTCTATTTACTATGAGTTTCTCTTAATATATCATAGAATTTAATATAATCTATTTAACATGAAACATGAAATGTCACATGACTCTCAGAATAGAAACAATTTTCCACTATATCTACAGGGTAAACACCTCAATAAGGTTATAACATGATCTTTTAAAAAATATTACCCAATGATTGATTTTTTATCATGCTCCTGATATACATATCAAAAATATTTACATCAAGTTTAATTTTAATAAAATCACATTTAATGGTACATGTATTTAAATACACTTCATCTGCACTTGATGATTCCTCATGAGAAACAACTGATGTATCCCAAATTTCATATAGTTAAGGTAAAAATTGTATTTAATTCATTATATCCTATGTCAAAATATAAATCAACATTCGTATTCAAAAACTAGAATATAGAATGTGAACACTCAACCATAAACCATGAATTGCATATCCATATTCAACCAGAACATAAGATATTTAACAAAAAAATTATAAGGAATAGTAAAAAATAAAAAACAATAAATAATTAAATCATTTAAAGGGTGTATAATTTGACTTAAATACACAAATAAACCCATTAATAAATTCTTCATAGAAATACCATATTTAATTCAGAAAGATGAGTTATTTTGAAAAATAATTAGAATAAAATTAGATTGTTATCCTTTTTATCAGATAAAAGAAAATATAAATAAAAATAAATTACACTTATTGAATAAATGATGTCCATATTATTTGATAACTTTAAAATAATCCATATAAATGAACTAAATTAGTACTGATTAAGAGAAAATATAAAAAGAGTCTTTAATGATTACATGCATAAATTCAATGAATACAACCAGATAAGTAAAAAATATATTTTTTGATGATAAAAATATTGATTTTAGAAAATTATTTGTCCCTTATAAAATATTATGGATTGTACTTGAATATGGGTAAATAATTGTAAATTAACATTTAATCATTATTTTTAAACTATAAGAATTGAAAAGGGAAACTTATTAAACACGTGTTTCCCCATAAAATAACATTTAACTGATCATGATACAATATTTTTAAAAATACAAAATAATATATAATAATTATATAAAAATAAATAACAATTACAATGGTTTAATTTGAGTTAATGTGTAATCTAGATGAAAAATGGATGTTAGAGAAGAAACCCGTATCATATGTCCAAATGTGTTCTGTAATTGTACATAATTTACAAGATAATGATTTTAGATTCCACAATAAGTTAATTAAGAAGTTTTTCTACATGTTTTAAATATTTTATAGTTTAGTTGAGTTCATTTATGGTATTTTGATGAGTTTTAAGTTTAAATTTTCTCATTTAAGAGTGCATGATTCCTTATTTTTCATGATTGATTCACTTGTATACGTGTATGAAAGATATTGTAAAAATACATATAGTTATCCCAAATTTAATTTAAATGTTATTAATAAAATTATAATAGATTGAATGATCTTTTATATTTTCTTTAATAAGTGAGGAAAGTCGATTATATAATGTGTTAATGATAATAATTTAATTTATTCTGGTGTTTTTTCGATCACCAAGAAGTAGTTTTCTCTTTATAGAGAAATACTATGTCTATATAAGGGTTATAGATTAATAAATAAGTGTTATTAAATATATTAATGTCTTATTTTACAATAAAAATTGTTGTATTACCATAATTGAATGTGGAATTGAATACTCAAAACTCTTCATACACGAAGGCGTTAAATTGGAACTTGAAAGATAAAGTTTTCATTTTAATAATAAAAAGGAAAATAGTGAAGAATTAATGCTTTATATCCTATAATCATAATAAAATTAATTTTTATATAGGATACTTCAGTTATACAGCATTTTTTAATGTAGGAGATATTGAAAGGATAAAAAAATAATGAGATTAAAATAAAATTAAAATAATTAAATGGTATTTTACCTCATTAATTCTTTACCTTGATAAAGTCCTTAAGGAAAATTTAAATTGAATTCTATGGAGACTAGAATGGTGTGACCATGGGGGTTAGATTTGGTAGGTGTATTGGGATGAAATTTTAAAATCCTTAAATCTTTTGAGTTATGAGGATAAGGGGTGGTGAGGGTGGTTATTATAATGTATAAGAGGTGTTTTTTATTATTTAATTCATTTTCTTATTATTTATGATCCAGATAATGAATTGTTATAACTCTAGGACTACATACAATAAAAAAGTGATAGATATTTTGATATTATGGTGGTTACATTAGAAATTACTCATGAAATATTGTATTTGTTTAATAGTGTACATATAACATAAAATATTGTATTTCACTATTCAAAAAAAATCAACTATTTTATAAAAACCCAAAGAAAATTACCCAAATTATTTTCCAACTGGTATAATTCAAGAGTGGAGAAAATTTTATGAATATAATTTTATAAATATTATAAATTTATTTTTTAATTAAAATCATCATATATTCAAAAAATAATCTATTAGAATTTATAGATTATTTTATATTAATATTAGTAATTAATATAGGTCACATACACATATATTATAATCAAATTAAAACCATAAATTAGTGTTTAGTTCTATTTTATGATAATAAATATTGTTTAAAACATAATTGTAATTAAATTATTGTAAATAAACATTTTATATTTTAAAAAATACCTACATTTAATTTATCATTTTTAAAACATTTATTCCTCTATTCAAAGATATAAATATTACACATTTTCATTTATAAGTTACCCAAATGGTATTTGTACATTCATATGTTATGTTACTATTATATTTTTTATTTTACAATTCCTAATTGTCATATTACTATTCATTTGATACTACATGATAATATATTACAATTTTAAACATAGGGTTGTGTGAATCATAAATTTTCAATGAAATTATATTTTAAAAGAGGCATACCACAAAATCTAGAGGAGATACTTTATCCCCTCCCAAAAAAATTCATCCTCCAAACATTTAGAATGTAACATCATTAAAATATTTAGGTAGTACTTCAAAATAAATTTTTCTTGTTCCCAAATCACCTCCTCAATTTTATGATTTTTACAAAGTATGTTAAGGACTAGAGTCATCAGATTACTGAACACTTTTTCTCAATTGTCAAGAATTAAGATAGGCTCTACATAGTAATTAAAATAAAGTTCTATTTAGATTATTTTATAAGTAATGCCATGTGTTGTGCATGAAATTGTTACATTATAGGTATTTATAGAAAATTACATTTTTATGTATATTAATATTTATGAATAAAATATTAGTTTTACTTAAACGGAATTGTATTATAATAGCATACTTGACACGCGGTAATGGGTTACTATGAAATCTTACATTGCAAACAACATTGAGTTAGACTGTAAATATAATATAGTAATCTTATTATTATTATTGTTATTTAAATGGTAGTTAATGCCTTGTCATTGTATTAGAGTAAATGAACTTAACCAACTAAAATATTATTACTCATGTTAGTTAAATATTTTTACATTAATCAAATAAATTTATGAGGTTTAATATGACAATGAATCCAATTTTATGCATTCAATACTCAAATATTTTTAAAAATGTTTTTTATCACCTTTTGATGGAGAACCCTTTTTAAATTTATTTTTTTCACTTATATATTTTACATTTGAAAAAATAAACATCTTCATTGAATTTGGAACATCAAAATAAATATTGGATGAATGTTTTGATTTTTTTTCCAATTAAATTCACATTTTATTTAATAGTTTTAATTACTACTTTTTAATTAAAAAATACCATTTCTTCTAATTAATTTGTATAGCTACATTTTCATTATAAAGACCCAGAAATCCAGTGGATTTTTTAAAAAAATATTCATGGAAATTTTACGAGTCTGAGAAAATTTATGGCACTTGATTCCAAGGCCCAGTGTGCCCAGAACCAATTTCTGATGTTTTGTTCAGGTATGTTCAGTAAACGAACGATGAAGATTTTATAAATTTTGAACCGGTGATTAGAACTGAAACTTGAGGGCACCGTTGAACTCGTAGCACCGACATTTTCTTAAGAAGACGTCTACCTCAACGGTAGTTGGTCGAGGATTAAAGTTAGTTTTTGAGTTTTTAAGATTTATTAAAATAAAAATAAAGTGTGACTTTATTTTTATTCATGGTGGTTAAAACCTCCAAGAGTAGGTTAGAGGTGGGGGCCACCACACCATAACCTCCCATGAGTGATTATTGTGGTGGGGCCCACCCAAACATAACCTCCCTTGGGAGGATATTTTTTTGGCGACCACCTAGGCTTGTAAACCCTAGGAACACCCCATTTAAGGTGGGGAAAGTTTTTAAATCCCCTTATTTAAATTATTCCAACACTCTTAACATAATTGAGCCAAATCCTCCCCATTAATTAAAAGAGTTTCCTCATTTGATTAAACAAACACAATTTGAATTTTTGTGCCAACAAATATTAGGAAACACATTCTTTTATTATTTTTCCCGTGTCATTTTGGTAGAGATTGGGTAGTAGAAGAACACTCCAATGAAGAATGCTCTCCCGAAGAAGAATGATGACAATGGATTCCTTTGACTATGAAGAATGAACACCTCCAATCATCTTCCTCGGACTCCTTTAATGTGGGACGTGTTTGTCTACCATTGATCGATGACCATCTTTGTGCAATATCGAACGATGACTGACGAATCAAAGGTAGGGTGTTTACCTTGTGTTTTAACCTGTTTCTTTTCACTTCATTGTTTGAAAAGAAATCATTGCGTGGATGTAAATAATTTTTGTTCATATTTTCTATTTTTGATGAACCAATTGATATTTCTTTAAACATGGAGGATGCGGTCCAACCTAACATGGCCCGACATCCTCCGTCGATTCTAATTTCTTGTGATTTTCTATGGCATGGAGATGAGGGGACAACGGCGAAGGCAGCAAGGATGAAGGCCATGCTACCCACATCCTCCGCTAATCGTGCAACCCCCGCAACACACTGATGCTTCCGATCGACCACCACCAGCCCAAGAGGCACTCAGACTGCCTTCCCGCGGCCTCCTGGAGCCCTGCACGGTGTGCAGCCCACCTACCCGCGCCTGCCCGGCACCCTGCCGTCGCTCCCGCAGCCCTCCTGGCCCCTGCCGCGGCATACCCGGCAGCCCCGCGTCCTGCCTGGCACCCATCCGGTGCACCCGCGGCCCTCGTGCCTACATGACACTCTAAAGGCACCCCCATGGCATGCACGACCGCTTCCACTCCCCACCCAGCGACCCCTCGTACCTGCTCGGTGCCATGCCTGGCCACTACGGTGCCCTGCCGGGCGCCCTGTCGGTGCCCCCACTTCCAACCCGACCCCTATCGTGACCTACCTGGTGCAACCACGGCCTACCAGCGCTCCGTGCGGCCTGTGGCTGGTCTCCAGACCAGCCCTACTTTTCAGGCCGAGATCCCCGAGTTGCGCCCCTTGCGGTGTTGGCCGAAACAGCCTCGGCCTTCTGGTTGAGTCACCTACGTGGAGACCTCCAGGACGAACCTCCCTCATAGTTGGCTGGGCTTGGTCCAGCGGACCAGGCCCAACATATCAGTCTGACCAGGTCAACCCAAACTGGGTATGCCCAGTCTGTGTGGGTCGAGACAGTCCGACCGGGTCGGATTGGGCCTAGGCCTATTTTCGACCCCATTACATTTTTGCCCATATCATGGGCACCAGATGTCTATTTGATGAACCGCCAGCGGCGTCGATATTCTTGGAGTAAAGTTGTCCCTTTGAAAATACCCCAATAGATTTCGGGTTATATTTGAGTTACGGTCAGGTTGGATCATACATGAATCCAACCTGGCCCCAGGGACTAAAAGGCTAAAAACACACAGATCGGGCATCCGATTGACATGCCGTCTATTGCGTAGAAATCCTTATTAATTTTCAGACCATTGAGATACTTCTATGTGGGACTTTTTGACTGTAGGAGTATCAACCAGTATCTCGTGGAGTGGATTATTCCAGAGGCGAGCATACAGAGTATGGAGACCCAATAGCTGGCTGACACCTGACGACTGGTAGACCGATTCAAATCAGAGTTACTCGACTAGAGTAGTGGGGAGCGCCTCTGTATGGGAGAAGAAAACCCATGGTGTGGAGTGCCTCAGAGTGAGCATGGAATACCCACGGTACTTGAAAGGAGGGGTACCTCAGCAGGCAACAAGGGGGAGCGACTCTGTGTGAGCGCGGTAGACCCGTGGTGGAGAGAGCCTTGGTGTGAGCACCGTAGACCCATGGTAATCGACAGGAGGAGTACCTCAGAAGTCCAAGGTTAGTGGAAATCACCTATGTGTGACATAGAAGATCCGCTGTTCTCGATAGTGGAAGTGTATGCCACCAGCCATGGTTTCGATAATAAAAATCATGTTTTGAGCTAATTCAATGACTTTTTGGTTTTCCTCATGATTGAGATGGGTTACTAGTTGACTTAGGTATATATATTTGAATAATACTAAGTAATGGTTATCTATTGATTTCATACAATGTGGTTTATCATTGTTGGATTTTTTGAGAACTTGAGGGTCTCGGGGTCCCTACTGAGTATCGTCATACTCACCCATGCACAGGATATTCTCACACCATGTTGGATTGGTTGTAGACAACAGACAATGCTGACTGAGGCAGAGAGTAGCAGGACTTGACAATACATAGAGATGGACCACTCGTTGTGATGGTACATGGAGTAGATGGACAAATGGGAGTGCAGAGGAGGCCATCTATACTTACAATTTAGGTAGGACCCCTGGAGAACGAAAAAGTAGCTACCTAACTTTTCATCAGTTATACATGCTTTCATTTGTAACTATACTTTCCTTTTGGGCTTGTATTTCTAGCCTTTTTTACTTTCCATCACTTTTTTTGTATAGAGTTTTACATTGTGTCTTGCTTCCAGTTCTGTACTCTGACATGTTTGTTTATAATTATAAAGGAAATTCCATCATAGTTTAGGTATTTATTCCTTTGGTTCTAGTTGCCAGCCCCTAGCCTAAGGAGGGTGGGCTTGGTTTAGTCACGATACGGGCCCTAGGGGACGGTTCTTGACAAATTGGTATCAGAGGAGTCTATTCTACCGCAAAACATAGAACTCTGATCTTTCTTTTTGTGTGAAGAAACAATGTTTAGGGTACTGAGTGTGGTTTTCATTTCAGAGTGTCCAGTGTTGGTGCGAGTGGCTGATGTATCCATACACAAGGATTCTGGCTTCGAATTTTCGACTTAGTGCATGAAAACACTAATTTCTTGTGTGTTTCCAAAAGATTTCTTTATGTCAGCTCAAACTAGTCAGCTCACCTGGTATAATCTTCTGACCGTGTCACATCTGTTTATTTAAGGATGCCTCCCCACAAATGACCAGTTAGAGCCCTGAGAGTCAAACATACTGACATCCCACCATACGACGAGTCCTCAGTGCATGGCCCTTTACCAATGGAGGCACAAACAGTAATACTTCTCATTGGGCTACCGATGCCACCAGACCCAGTAGTAGATGATGCATGCCACTTGAGCACATTTCATGAGTTCCAGCGCCAGAGGCCAACCAGGTTCATGGAAGAGATGGACCCACATTTGGTTGAGGATTGGTGGGAGGCTGTGGTTATAGTCTTCATTCTAGAAGGGAAACTAGCATACTTCAATGGGATACATTCCACCGGTCTCCTTTAGGCATCAGTAGGAAAATGTTCGAACCTGATGCTCTAGGAGCATGATGAGGCGACACTAGTCTGGGCAGACTTCAAGAGTCTTTTTCGGGTAGAGTTTTACTAAACCACTCTCCGTGTAGTCCGAATACAAGAGATACTTCATCTACAACAGGGTAGCATGATGGTGGCACAGTACTCTGTGAGATTCACAGACCTCTCACGCTACTCCACTGCTATGGTGTGGGATCCATTTTTTAGGTCCTAGACTATCGAGGAGGGGATCAGGCGAGATATCAGAGCATCGATGATCTCCCTCAGCATCCCGACACAAGGATCAGTTGTGCGGGGAACACGGAGCAGAGACACACATTCTTGTAGCATGAACTGTTACTCATGCGGTGGAAGGGTCACATGGCTCGTGACTGTTTGACCCTCCATTCGGATGATCAGCAGACGGTCTAAGGACCACCCAGGTAGAGACAACGATTCGATCGAGGTGGTCCGTAGGGGGCACGCAGATGTGGCAGAGGAGTTGATCGAGTAGTTGGCAGTGGGTGACTTTTTGAGGTGTTTCTGCCACCACCACTAGGTGTTCCACCCTGAAAAAAGGGAGTAGGTTAATAGTGGAGAGCTCAGCTCCAGGTAGCTAAGGCCTATGATCATGGGACTGTGAAGAATATTCGAGGTACGATTTGTATATATTCCACTATAGCTGTTGTTCTTATAGACATAGGTGTCAGTCACTCTTTCATCTCCACTACCATCGTTTGGAGATCAGATATTCTGATGGAACCATAGGCTAGATCCTTATGGCTAGAGACCCCTATGGGAGATGAATTTTCAATTACGAACTAGTGCTGGCAGTGTGAGCTTACTATAGGAGTTGATAGCTTCCACTGAGATCTCCTAATTGCAGCGTCGAGGCCTTATGATGTCATCTTGGGTATGAAATGGTTATCTACAGTCCATGCTCAGATTGACTATATTAGGTGCAATGAGTGGTGTGTCCACACTGATGGGACTAGGTTCACCTTCACTGATGAAAAGGGAGCCTTTGCAGTGCAGGACGGACATACTCGGAGGAGGGTGCAGCCGATCACTCATTAGATGGCCTACCTTACCCTCGGAGCAGTAGATATGGAGAGTCCGAGTATTCTATAGTGGTGGACTAGTACACGAATGTTTTCCCTGATGATGTTATAGGACTAACTCCTCATAGAGAGGTGGACTTCAACTTTGATCTGTACCCTGGGATGACACTGATATCTACTCTAGCATATCGGATGGCTCCTGCTGAGCATCGTGCACTGCGGGTATTACTAGAGGACTTTCTGGGGAAGGGATTCATCTAGCCTAGTGTTTCTCCCTGGGAAGCCCCGATTCTATTCACCAAGATGGAGGACGGGAGCATGAGGCTTTGTTTTGACTACCATCGCCTGAACCAGGTGTCCATGAATAAAATGTAACCACCTTCGAAGATTGACGACCTCTTTGATCAGCTGAAGGGAGAAAGATGGATCTCATTGATATACCTCAGAACAGGCTATCAGTAGCTCAGAGTTCAAGACAAGGAAGTGCAGAAGAAGAACTTTAGGTGTTGGTATAGTGACGACGAGTTCATGGTTATTCCCTTCGGCGTAACCAACACTCCCACAGTGTTCATAGGACACATAAATAGGATCTTCTAGCCATACCTCAATCACATTGTTATAGTCTTCATTGACGACATTTTGATCTACTCGACTACATAGGTGGAGCATGCCTACCATTTGTGGGTAGTACTAGACACACTCTGAGAGAACCAGATTTATGGTATGCTCTCGAAGTGCCAGTTTTGGATTCTAGAGGTTTAATTCTTGGGAAATGTCATCTCGGAGGCTGGAGTTGTAGTGGATCCAGCGAAGAGTGAGGCGGTAAGTTCTTTGGATCCACCCCGGACTGTGAAGGAGGTACGAAGATTTCTGGGTTTGGCTGGATATTACTGGAGATTCGTCCTATACTTCTCCAGAGTTGAAGCACCACTATCAGATTTGATGAAGAAGGGGAAATCCTTCGTGTGGTCGGAGAGATGTCAGCAGAGCTTTCAGGAGCTGAGGTAGAGGATGACTAGTTCCCCCAACTTGAAGATTCCATCGGAAGGTGTTGGGTACACAGTCCACTGTGACACATTAGGGACCGGACTCGGGTGTGTCCTGATGCAGGAGTGAGCAGTGATCGCATATGGTTCTCGGCATTTGAGAGAGCATGAGAAAAACTAAGCTACCCATGACCTAGAGTTAGAAGCAGTGGTATTCGCCATTATGATGTGGTGCCACTATTTTATGGGAGAGTGTTTTACCATGTAATATTATCACAAGAGTCTCAGGTAT
Organism: Viscum album; assembly: GCA_963277665.1. Lineage (NCBI taxonomy): Eukaryota > Viridiplantae > Streptophyta > Magnoliopsida > Santalales > Viscaceae > Viscum > Viscum album. The sequence goes on from OY728125.1 coordinate 1,821,449,253, forward strand.
ATATTATATCAGAAGTACCTTAATCTGAGATAACGTCGATGGTTTGAGTTCATCCAGGACTATGACTTTGAGATAGTCTATCCTTGTTCGAAGGGGAACATTGTTGCAGATGCGCTCAACAATAGGACTAGTATTCTGCTGCTTGGAGTGGCGATAGAGCAGCTATACTCTTTAAAGATACCCTTTGTGGATACAGACAGAGTAGCCTTTCTTCAATCTTTTACACTCACTCCCCCAATCCTTCAGCGAGTCAGGGATGCATAGCATGAGGATGATGACTGTGAGACATTACGTGCTCAGATATCCACAGGTAAGGCACCTGATGGACTTCCTAAAGGTGGGGAGCACATCTTCCTCTTCATAGGATGTATATTGGTACCTGTGTCCCTTCAGAAGGAGGTGATGAGAGAGTTCCACACTTGCCCTCTAGTGGTATATCCAGGAGTGGCGAAGATGTACTAGGACCTCAGATGACAGAAGTGGTGGCTAGGTATGAAGAAGGAAGTATAAAAGTTTGTCTCTTGATGCCTCACATGTCAGCAAGTGAAGGTAGAGTATCAGGTACCAGCAGGCTTGGTTCATCCATTAGTGGTCCCAAAGTGGAAGTGGGATGGGATATCCATGGACTTGATGACGGGTCCTCCATGTACATCCAGTGGTCACAACTAGATTTGGGTGATCATCAATGGACTCACCAAGTCATCCCACTTCCTACCGACTAGAGAGCAGGGTTTAGTAGAGGTAATGGGATGCCATTAGATGTAGGATATTGTGCGTTTACATGGAGTATCATATTCTATTTTCTTTGATCGTGACACACGGTTTACTTAGTGGCTATGGAAGGGGTTGCAGGAGGCTTTTAGGAAACATCTTCACTTGAGCACCACCTTCCATCCTCAGATAGATGGTCAGATTGAGTGGACCATTCTGACCATTGAGGAAATGTTGGATGCCTCTTTCCTTGAATTTGGTTGCAGATGGGAGGATCACTTACCATTGGTGGAGTTTGTTAACAACAAATTCTATCACTCCACCATCGAGGTGACACCATTCGAGGCATTGTACGGGTGACCTTTCATCTCACCCTTGTGATGGGAAGACCCTGGGGAGTCAGCACTGGTGGGACCAGAGATGAAACATGTTACTATACAGAAGGTGAATATCATCCAGGAATGAATGAAGACTACACAGAGCAGGCAGAAGTCATATGCTGATAGGAGACGGAGGCCTCTAATGTTTGAGGATGGCGACCACGTCTTTCTATGGTTCTCAGCCCGATGAGGTTTACAAGGATTTGGCCAAGGCATCAAGTTATCTCTGAGGATAATCGGACCTTTCTAGGTTCTTATCATAGTAAGTGAGGTGGCATACTGCCGGGAACATCCACCTCAGTTGCACCAGGTGAAAGGCGTCCTCCACGTATCCCACCTGAGGAGATACATGCACGACACTTCACACATCATCAACTATGGGGAGATGGATGTCGACGATGGGCGACGTTTACGGAGGTTCTAGTGGAGATTGAGGATCAGCAAGAGAGAGTCCAACATTGAAGTTCGATACCTCTGGTGCGCATTTGCTGGTAGCATGGGAACCTCCAGGAGAGTACATGCGAGTCGGAGGCTCAGATGCATGGTCAGTGCTCCCATTTTTTAACTTAATTTTATTTTTAGATTATGGGGACGTAAATCCATGAGGTAGGGAGAATGTAAAGACCCTAAAATCCCACAGATTGTTTTAAATTGCATGGGAATTTTACGAGTCCACAAAAATTTTTGGTGCTTGAGTATGAGGCCTGGTGTGCCCAAAATCAATTTTTGATTTTTTTGGGTAAGATCAGTAAACATATGAGTGGGCTTTTCTATCATTGGAACCAGTGCTCAGAACTAAAATATGAGGGCACCGTTGAACTCGGAGTGCCGATATTCGCTTAAGAAGACTTTCACCTCGACAACAGTTGGTCAAGTATAAAAGAATGTTTTTGTGTTTTTATGATTAATTTAAATAAAAATAATGTGTGAATTTTTTTTATTCATGGTGGTTAAAACCTACATGAAAACGTTATATGTGAGGGCCACCTCACCATAAACTCCAAAGAGAGGTTACGGTGGTAGGGCCCACCCGGACATAACCTCCCTTGGGAGGATAATTTTGGTGCGGAACACTCAGGCATGTAAACACTTGGAACCCACCATTTAAGGTGGATAAACTCTTCAAATATCCTTATTTAATTTATGGAAACCCTCTTCACACAATTGAGCCAACTCCACACCATTAATTAAAAGTGTTGTCTCTTTTAATTAAACACCTAAATTTGAATTGTTGTGCTAAAAAATAATAGAAAATGTTGTCTTATATTATTTTTCCCTTGGAATTTTGGTGGAGCATGGGGATAAGAAGAACTCTCCAACGAATAATGCTCTCCCGACGAAGAACATATATGATGGACGCCTTCGACTATGAAGAATGACCCTCAAATCTTCTTCCTCAGACTCCTTTGACGTGGGACATGTTCATCTACCATGGATCGCTGACCATATTTCCGCAACTTCACTGAATAATGACCGACGAATCAAAGGTAAGTGGGTTTACCTTGTGTTTTATCCCTTTTTCTTTTCTCTTTACCATTTGAAAAGAAATTGTTGCATGGTTGTAAATAATTATTTTTCATCTTTACAATTTTTGATGAACCAATTGATATCACTTTAAACACAGAGGATGCGGGGCAACCTAACATGGCCTGAAATCCTCCGCCAATTATACTATCTTGTGATGTTCTACGGCAAGGTGAGGAGGCGATGATGATAAAGGAATCAAGGAAGAAGGACACGCTACTTGAGGCCTCTGTGAATCAAACCGCCCCCGCAGCGAATCGATGCTTCCTGCCGACCACCACCAACCCAAGCGGTGCCCGTCCTGCCTAACCGCAGCCTCCCAGTGCCCTGCCTGGCAAGCGGTCCGCCTACCCGAACCTACCTGGCGCCCTACCGGCACCCCACGGCCTGGCCGGCCCCTACTGCGGCCATCCCGGTGCCCCCATGGCCTATCGAGCGCCCAACTGGTGCCCGTAAGGCTTGCCTGGCACTCTGTCGGCGCCCCTGCAGCCAGGTCGGCTGCTACCATGCATTGCCCGGTGACATTTTGGCACCCCCGCGGCCAGCCCGGCTCCTGCCGCGCCATACTCGGTGCACCCGCGGCCTGCCCACACTCCGCGCAGCATTCTGTTGGTCTCCCTACCGTCCCGAATTTCTAGACTGAAACACCCGAGCTGCGCCCCATCCAGTGTTGGCCAAACCAGTGCCAGCCTTCTAGCCGGGTCGTCTACATGGCGACCTCCGGGTCGAACTTCCCTCACAGTCCGCTGGGTCGGGCCCAGCGGAATAGGCCAAACAAAGCTGGTTGACCGGGTCGACTCAGACCGGTTCAGCCCAGTCTGTGTTTGGCCGAGATGGTCCGACTTGGTTGGATCGGGCCGAGGCCCAATACCGACCCCATTACCTTCTTGAGCCATATCATGGGCACCAGACATCCGTCTAACGAACTGTCAGTGATGAAAATATTAATGGAGTGAAGATTTCCCTTTGAGAATACCCCACCGGAGTTTTCGGTATATTTGAGTTATGGTTAGGATGGATCGTACACAAATCCAACTGGGCCACCTGGAGTAAAAGGCAAATAACTCATAGACCAGGCGTCCGATCGACGCGCCTTCTATTGCATTGAGACCCATATGATGTAGAGTATTATTGAGATACTTCTACATGGGACATAATGATAGTTAGAGTATCGACTAGTAGCTCGTGGAGTAGATCCTTCTAGAGGCGAGAAGACAGAGTACGAAGACCCTATAGCTGGGTGAGACTTGATGACTGGTTGACCAATTCGACTCGGAGTGAGTCGACTAGCCGAGTATGGAGTGCCTTTGTCTGAGAATGGCATAACCATGGTAGGGAGAGCCTCTGTGTGAGTGCAGAAGTCCCACGGTACTCGATAGGCGGAGTACCTCAGCAGGCTACTAGGCAGCACATCTGTGTGAGCACGGTAGACCCGTGGTGGGGCGCGCCTCTGTGTGATCACAACAGAACCACTGTACTCGATAAGAGGAGTACGTCAGTAGTCGAAGGATGGTGGGAAGTGCCACTGTGTGATGGGGCAAGCCCACTATACTTGATAGAGGAGAAGTACACCACCGGATGTGGGATCGATAATAAAAATCTTGTTTTCAACTGAGTCAATGACTTTTGTGTTTTCCTCGTGATTGGGATGGGTTACTAGATATCTTAGGTATATGTATGGGCATATACCTAAGTAATGGTTTTATGTTGATTTCATACATTATGGTATATCCTTTTTGGATTTTGTGAGACCTTGAGGGACTCAGGGTCCCTACTGAGTATCGTTATACTCACCCCTACATGGGCTTTGCTCGCACCTCATTGTATTGGTTGTAGATGACAGACAATGTTGACTGTGGCTGAGAGTAATGGGATTGGACGGTACCCAAAGGTTGACTACTCAGTGTGACGGTACACAAAGGAGACAGATAGATGAGTGTGTTGATGAGGCCATCTGTACCTACCCTTCAGGTAGGAACCCCAGAGGATGACCCAGTAGCTGCTTCATTTTTCTTCAGTTGTACATGCATTCAGTTGTACTTGTAATTTTCTGTTGGGCTTGTATTTCTGGCCCCTTTTACATTCCAGCACTTCTTTTGTAGAGAGTTTTACTTCGTTTTTTTCTTCCAGTTGTGCAATCTAACATGTTTGTTTACATTTATAATGGAAATGCATTGCTAGTTTAGGGATTTAAGCTTTTGGGTTTAGTTGTCAGCCCCTGGCCCTTAGAAGGAGAGTTTGGGGTAGTCATGATACAGGCCTCGGGGGACGGGTTGTGCCAGTACTTTTAATTTATCCTAAATTATAATTGGATTATTATTTTATATTTAAATTAAATTTTGGCCCATGGAAGTCATTTTACTACTAAATTGGACATTAACATAGATTAATATTTTAAAAAAATTACTTCTAAAAAACATATTTTCTAGTTTTCATAATTGGAATTTATTTTAATTTATTTTCTACCAAAATATTGTTTTGAATTGGAAAAAATGGGATCTATATTTGGATTCCAAAGGAAAAAATTCTTTAATTATATGCCTTTTATTTTTGGATATTATGAATAGTAACATCATTGATTATTTCTATTTACAATTGTTAAATGTAAAATTAGTATAATAAAGGTAAAAAATAAATTAATAGTCATATAAAACTACGCTAACATGTGCCATAACCCTATTGAATGATATATGGACAACCATGGGCATCCTGGGGTCAATTTTAGGACCCCATGGATCAACATTGATTTAATAATAAAATTTTATATTAATTATTTTAACATAAAATAGAAATATTACATAAATATGCATCTTTTAAAGAACAATTTTAATATAAGGTAATATAGATGATATATTTTAATATAAATATTCATTAGAAAGAAATAAATATTTCCTATATCATTTTATTATAAATCTAATTTTTAGACATTATATAAATAAATTTATTTATGATACAATAATGAGTTAATGATTACCTTATTAATGAATGATTCAAATAAATGATATTATAAATATTAAAATAAATGTAATTGTAATATTTTGATGCCATACATGAATTCTTTGGATGAAATTGACAAGGTATGGATGAGTTAATATGTTTTTTATGTAATTATATATTTATGACTTTATGAAAAATCAATTTCTAAATAGTGTCAAAATTGACAAAAATGAGTTTTTAAAAGAAATAAAATTTTATTAAATGTTATAATAGTCCTAAAATCCAAGATTCCTCCAACAAACATATATAATGATAGCTATTTCATTAATCATCCATTTTGGTCTCTATTTCTACTTTATATTTACTATATTAACCATATATTATAAAAATACAAGAATGTATGGTGAGAGTTAATGTTTTTAACTAATGATGATAGGTAAATGATAAAGTTAATTTGGAAACAAAAAATTTTATAAAATATATTCGTTGAGTGGATATAAATACATCCTCATCATATGCTCTATATATCTTATTCGAACTATTGTAATTCAAAAATCAATATTTAATAAAATCGTATTTCAAGACATTCCTAAAGTTCCCCAACTCCATATTATAAATGTCACCCACCTCTACCCAAATACATTCACAACTCATTCCACATGGATCAAAAAAATTATACTTAAATAGTCTTCCTTCTTCCATCCCTTTTTTATAAGTCTTACCTTTGTCATAAGAAAAGTCATGAAATCCTTTTGGCTCAAATCAAAATGTATTACACGAATTAAAGGTAACGTCTTCTCTCAATCCCATTTGATTTATCTTCCATATCCTACCACATAAAATATTTTTATTACATTATTTTATAACAAAACCAGTATAAAAAATATTCTATGAGGTTTTTATGAAAAAAATTGAACTAAATTTAAAAACAACTCTATCAAATTGATATTGAACATATTGTTTCTATGTACGGCGAACTACTACCTCACGAAATGAAGATTGTTCACCTTTCACCTACCACTTATAATGGTGTCTATTATGATAGAACTGTATTTATATATTATATATATTATATTTAAAATGTCTCAGTACTTCTGTAATTTTGTTTAGAATATACTTTTATGGTTTCAATATTGTGTGAATACATTAATTTTGTTTGAGGAATTGTGGTCTAACACCGCCTCAATGCAATGTGACTCATTCCCATTATACATTTAATTTATAATGGATGGTTTTATTAACCCTATGAAACATACATGACATAAATATTATCTAGGTTTTATAAAATACATTTACATATTTTTTTATTATTCTTTTAATATGACAGATAAATGAATGTAGTGTTCTTGCGTACGTATGCCCTACTATCTATATGGTAAGTGCATTTAATTTATTTTATCCTTATATTATGGATATTTTAAATAAATATATACTATATATATATGATACTTAAATCCTGAATATCATATTTTAGATTACATACATTGGAAATCATTGATAATTTTCATCATAACAAGTTCATTTTTGACCCAAGAACTAAACATCGACAAAACGTCTCATATAAACTCAAATAAATAACTTTTTATTATAACATTATAAAAAGTAATATAATTAGAATAATAAAAATGAAAAATATTTTTATTAATGTAGAAATTATCAAAAATTTATTACTCAGGAATATTAATAATGAATGAGACATGTATGAATCGAGGTAAGGGAACATCAAAAACTAATTTCCATTATATGGGTTAATCTTCTACTAACAGATTATGTCATGCTATGATTATATGAGAAATATCTTTTGATATCCTATATTTTATTTTTAATAGACTTATGTGACATTATTATGAATAAAAATAATTGATCTATTTTATTAATAAATTTATATTTGTAAGAGAAATCTTAATGTAATCTCATTTCATTTTGTTAAATATCCATTTCATTAGTTTTGTTTCTCGGAAAATTGGACTGAATATCCAATGATTGTTTTACAATTAATATCTATTTATATTGGGTTTTTCTATATTTTTTATAAATAATTATGTCATTTAATTATCTTTAATATAACAATATGATCATTGTAATGGACTACATCTCGATCTTCATTTATTGAATTATATCTTGACACTATGAACCTTTATTATCCGATAAGGTGTATATTCAACCATTTTGTCATTTTATATCATGAATTTCAATATTCCCATTAAATTTAATATTTTGTTGGATTTTATTTTTTAATTATTTTTATTAATGTGTTTCTCATGTGTTACAACCCTCTTTAACCGTAGAATCATCTTAAATATTTTAAATAATTATTATAATAAATATTTATTATTGATGTCCATGTTTTCAAATTGGTTATAAGGATTTATTAATATGGACATTAATGTTTTATAATCATCTTTTTTTGTAAGTTTCTCAATGTGGAATGGGAATCATTAAGTCAAATGTTATTCTTTTTAAATGTTTTAAATGTGTTTTAAAATAGGATTGATTATTTCAATAACATGGATTATTTTATTTAACATATACTTCATGAATGGAATTTATTACATTAATGTCATTATTGTGTATTGAGGTATAATTTACATGTTGTCCCATTTATTTTAAAATAATTTGTTTTCATTTATATGGGTGGGTCTTGTAAACCTGAAACGTGGTTTCAATGTGTAAATTTTATTTTCCCTTAATATTATTTTACATGTTATAATTATGTTATGGTTTTTGGGAACTTTGTAGATATATGGGTGGTTTTGTGAAAAATTAAGTGCAGGTGGGCCCTTGATAGCTCTCTAATGTATTAGGTAACTTGATAGAAGATTAAATTAAGGTATCTCTTAAAAGATTTATGCGACATACTGTGATGGAGTTTCCAAATGTCACCATGAAGGTTACTCCATATATAGCTATGAAAGAAATAATGTAAGTATGATATGGATTGCACAAGTTAACATTATGTATTATGATTTATATAATGTTTTTTATGAATCATATGATTTCATGATGTAAGCTAAATAGTTATGTATTATGGATGAGAAGTATGATTTTGTGAAAACGGTTTCATGGGTTTTAAATAATCATGGACTAAGAGTAGTATTCCTTTATTATTTTTCAAGCTAAGATATTTATTATCATCCAATGTTATTGAAATTTTTTCCATAGGGTATATGTATGGGTAAGAGAAAGTAATGTGTCAATAATATTTTTATCAAGATAAATATGTCATATTTTATTTTAAAAAAAATTCATATTTTAAAAAGAATGAATAGTTAGTGGAAGAGTCAGCTTTACTAAATATTTATGTTTTTATGTAATAGTTAAAAACTAATTATACAAAACTTTAAACCTAAAAATTTCCTCGATGTGATTTATTTACATAAATCCTCATTATGTAATGTTAAAGTCTAATTCATTACAGAGCTTATCATAGGATAGTTTAGATAACATTGGAATTTAGGATATTTTCTTAAGGGTTAGGGATATCATCCTGGGTTTATAATTTGAAGGTAGATCATATTTTCAAATACTTATAAACCCCTTCTAAGAAATTATTATTTGTAATATTAAGGTGACCAATGGTATTTGTTGGAGACATTCACCATTGGGGAAATTATGGGCTACTTTAGTTTTTGATTCAAAATGAAAGGTATGAGATAACCTTTAAGGATAAAATATTTTATGGATATTTTCGATGATTTTATATCATTTTTTGGAATGTTATACAATTATAATGTTTTTTAAAAATGAAAACACACAAACAATGTGACAAAACTTCCCATCAGAAAAATTAGTGGGAATCAAACCCACAATTGATGCATGGATGATATTTATCACCTATATGTAGCCTATGTTATGTACCTATTTAGTATGAGTTATTATTTTTAGTAAAATAAAAGTATGGATTATGAATAAGTTGATTTTTGGAACTTATTATTGGTCAAATGGATATACTTAGTATTTGAAAATGACTTGGTGATTACGTGACAATGTTATTTTGGAAGATGTTCACTATTTTTTCAACTCTCTACTCCCATTGAAAATATAATAATATGGGATTTAATTTGAGTAGTGATGGATGAATTTTATTTTATAAGAAACTATGTTTTTACTGTGGAAATAAGATGATTTGGGTTATTTATGGAAATTACTACCCTATCATAAAGAATACTTTAACAGTTTAAGTAATTTTTAGTATGATACATAATGAGTAGTCGATGTTATTTAATGATAAATGTAAAAAATTAATCTTGGAGGAATATGTGATAAAAATCTACAAAATTTTTCTTTTCAAATAATGATTGGATTATTTTGATGAATTTTAATGATATTTGCTTGTTTAATACTCTATGTAGAAGTTGGAATTACTGTTGAATTTATGAGAATAAAATTATCCCTTCTCCTTAAAAAGGATTATTAATTTTGGGGAATTATATTATCATTTACCAACCATTCTAGTTTTGGATAATGATTCTTGATATGATGAATAGCTTGTTAATATTTTGTTTTTCATGTGATTATCTAGAAGTTGATTCTAGTGATTCAGGTGTGACCATATAATTTAGAATACTCATCCTTTGGAGAATACATTTGTTTGTCCTAAAAATTAATTAAATGATGAAACTGTACAACACATGTAAGTATGTCTCCATATTCTCTTTTTTATGATTTTAAATAAATTCATCAACATAATGAAAAGGATTGTTATGCCAAAATATTTTATCTTTACATTCCCTACTACGAAGTCAACGGTGGTTTATCCAATCACATATTTGTGGTTTATCAAAGTTTTTTCTTTCTCTTGATCATGTTTTCTATCCCTGTCCATCAGAACATGGTAGATATTTTTTACATAACCATGTTTTTATACATAGAATAATAGATTATGTTATCTCAGGTGACCATTGTAATTAACTTTCTTTCATTTTAAGTGGGAGTTTTTTAAGCATTTTTTGATGATGTCTTTCAATAATGGTATTTTTAAAAGTCATGCATCATTCTCCAACCCCAAATTCAAATTATGAGGATGAAATTTTCCAGAGGAGGGACGAATGTACCATCATAGGTTTTTATTGAAAAATAAATTATCATATCTACTAATATTTTTCAATAATGTATTAATTTTTCATTAAGGTGGCGCTTGTACAATAGTGTACCTAAATTGCAAAAACATGTTTTTCTGAAATCTTACGTTCTACACAACATTGAGTTATACGGAAAAATAATTCAGAAATAATATTATAATATTAAATGATAGTAAATGCCTAGAAATTATATTAGAGAGAATGGACAGAACTAAATACAATGTGATTACACTTTTTTTATATTTTTATTATATTTACAAAATAAATTATAGATGAATTAAATGATAATGAATCCAATTTTAAGTATAAATTACATTTATTTTATTAGATTCTTATTTTAATTATTTTTTGTGGTGAAAAAATATGAAATATATAATTTTTTAATTTTAAATGTTCTATTTGGGAAAATAAATGCATTATTCAAATTTGTATCATCAAAATTTTCTTTTGATGTTATTTTTGTATTTTTCTTTTAAATTTCATATTTTAATGAATAGTGAAATATATTGTATTTTAATTAAAAGCTGTATTTTCATATAGTTTATTTATATAGTAATATTATCCTTTTAATTGTTTTTAAAGTATAATTGGATTATTTTCTAAACATTTAATATAATATTTTTCAATGGAAGTAATATTAATTTGAAAATGGACATAAACACAGTCCAAACTTTTGATAATTTTTACTCTTTAAAAACATGGTGTCTGGTTTTGACAATGAAAATTAATTTTAGTTTCATTAATATAAAATTTATTTTTTGAATTTTGATAAAATTATTACCTATCTGAATCAAAAGTTACAAATTTTGTATGTAAGAACCTTTTATATTTTGGAAGTTACGAATAGTAACTTCAGAAAATATTTTTATTTACAATAGTTAAAAGGGAAAAAATAATATTATAATAGTATAAAACTACCCGTACACATGTTGTAATCCAATTGGATGGGATATGGATACCATGGGAATCATTGTGTAGATTTTATGACTCCATGGAGCCACATGGATATGATAATGACAAGTTATAATAATTAGTTGAATGTAAAGAGAAATAGAACATTAACATATATATTTTTATAAAACAATTTCAAGATAAGGACATATAACTAATATCTCTTACTATAGATAATCATTAGAAATATCAATAGAATTCTTAAATCATTGTATTTTGATTTAAATTTTTAAACATTAATAATTAATTTTTTTTATGACACAATGAAGATGTATTTAATATCTTATTAATTAAAGATTCAAGTAAATGATATTATAAATAATAAAATAAATGTAATTTTAAAATTTTGATGAATTCCAATAATTTTTTCAGACGGAATAGAAATTTTTGAAATGAGTTAATTTATATGGTTCTAAGGATTCTAGTTGTTATAAAATTATGAATAATCAATTTCTAAATTGTGTCAAAATTAACATAACTGAGTTTTTACAACCAATACTATTTTATTAAATTATTTAATAGTCTTAAAAATCCATGATTCTTCAAACTAGATTATATAATGTTAAAAATTATATTAATGATTCACTTTTGTTTCTATTGTAATTTTATATAACTATAGTAACCATGTATAATGAAAATACAATAAGGCATGGTAAGAGTTAATGTTTTTAACTATGGGTTAATGCTAAAAGAGGAGGTTCATTTTGTAACCATAATGTTTCTATAACATATTTGTTGAGATTATTTCAACCCATTATTATCATATCCTATTAAAATATCACATTGTAAGTATTTTAATTATAATATAAATTTTTAATAAAATAATATTTCAAGACATTCATAAAGTGCCCCTCCAACAACTTATAAAATGACCCCATCTCTATAAAATTACTCACACATATAAATCCCCTTGGATCATTAAAAATATATTTAAATAATGTCCTAAAATCCCTCCATTTCTCTTAGAAACCATTCTTGAGATGAATGAAGTTCAAGAAATCATTTTTCCCAAATCAAAAAGAGTTACCCAATTTAGAGGTAATGTATTCTTTCAAGAACATTTCATTTATTTTACTTATCCAACCCACTAAACACTATATATTTAATTTTATTATAATATAAAGACTATCCTTAATATTATAGTAAGTTTTTATGCTACTGTTTCAATCTACACCTATAAACACCTCTATCTATGGTAAATAGAACACACTATTTCAGTGTACGATGATCTATTGCCTCACGAAATGTTGATTGTTTAATTTTCCCCTACCACCTATCATGGAAAATATTTTTAATTCATGGTATTTATATATTATATATATTATATTTAAATTTTGTGTATTCTTCTTTAAATTTTATTTCTAACATATAATTAAGCTTTCCATGTTTTGTAAATACGATAATTTCATTTGAGGATGTGTGGAATATCTCCCCCTCTGAATGATGTGACCCGCTCCTTATATACCTGGAACATATAACGGATGGTTTTATTAAACCTATGAGACAAAAAATTTATAAATATATATCTGGTATTATATTATATATTTATTTCGCTTGATTGTTATTCAACTAATATGACAAATATAATAAAGTTGCGTTCAGGAATACGTACATCCTACCATCTCCATGAACTGTGAATTCAATTTCTCATATTTAAATATTATGGGTATTATAAATACATATATATGAAATATATATTATATTTAAATCATGGATATTATAATAGATATGACATATGTATGACAACATGTGTAATTTTCATCAAAACAAGTTCATTTTTGACTCGAGTACTAAACATCGAAAAAACGTCCAATATGAACTCAAATAATTAAATAATTATTATAATATAAAATAATTAATATAAAAAGAATAATAAACTTGAAATTTTTTTTGATTAAAGTAAAAATTATCCAATTTTGATTATTTAGTAATATAAATAATGAACAAGACAATGTAGATTCGTGTTAGAGGAACTTCTTAATTGAATTTCCATTATTTAAGTTAATATTATAATTCATGATTATATCATGCTATGATTATGTGAGAAATAACTTTTGATGTAATAACTTTTATTTATACTTGATTTATTTTTATTTATATTTAATACACATAATTGATCTCTTTTATTAACAAAATGATCATTGTAAGAGAAATCATAACTCAATCTCATTTCATTTAGTTAAATATCTTTGTCATTGTTTTTTTTAAACATATTGTGAATGAAATTTTCTTGTTTTAAAGAGAATATCCACGTATATAAGGTGTATTTATATTTACCACACATAATTTTTTCATTCATTTATTATTAATCTAATGAAAAAAATATTTATAATGAACTACATCTCAATCTCCTTTCATTGAGAAAAACACATGATATTATGCAGTTTCATTATCCAATAAGATGAATATGAAACCCTTTTCACATTTTATATCATGAATTAATATATTCAAATAATATTTAAGGATTTTTCTTGATTTAATTGTTTAATTATTTTTGTTCTTGTGTTTCCTCAGAGTTACAAGATTTTTTCTCTAAAACATCATGTTAACTCTTTTAATGAAATATTATTAAAAATATTTCTCATTGGTGTCTATGTTATCAAAATATATTTAAGGATTAAATTATATTCATATTAATGTTTTAAAATATATATTCCTTTATTTGTTACAATGTGTTATAGGACAGTTTTATTCAAAAAACATCTTTTAAAATATTTAAAATGTGTGTTAAAACTACAATAATTATTTCAAAAACATTACTATTTTATTTACCATATATGTCCTGAATGTAATTTCATTATATTATGTATTTTTTATGTATTTATTTTGACGTTTTGAATTTAACATTTTAATTTAATATAACATGTTTTCATTTTTTAGTGTACGACATGTAATGATAAAATTTTGTTTTGAATTGGTAATATTATATTTATTTCATATATATTTTATTTGTTATGATTGTGTTATGGTTCATAGGAATTGGATATATATATTGGTGGTTCTACAATAAAATGAGGGTTGGTGGAACCATGATAGCTTTCTTGTGCATTGGGTAACATAACAGTGGTAATCATTAAGGATTTTACTAAGAGATTTAGGATATATACTATGATGTGTATTCAAAATGTATCCATGAAGGTTACACTATATATAGTTATGCAAGCTACAATTTAAGTAAGTCATGGTTTCCAAAACACAACTTTATGTTTAATGATTTCTATGATGTTTTTTAGAAATCAGATGATTACGTGATGTAAAGTAAATACTTTATGTTTTTTTTGGTGAGATGTATGATTTTGTGAAAATGTTTTCATGGGGTTTAAATATTCATTTACTAATAGTTTAATTTCTTATTTCATATTCCATACTGATATTTTTATGCACATCACATGTTTTTTATAGTTATTCTACACGGTATAAGGATGGGTAAATTAAATGATGAATTTAAGATGATTTTTATCTAGAAAAAGAAATCATTTTTTATTTTAAATTGATTTATTTTATTGAAAAATGGATAGTGACAAGAAGGGACAAATTTAATAATTTATGGGGTTTTTATGTAACAGTAATGGACTAATTATCTACTTCTAAAAACTTGAAATGATCCTCAACGTAAATTAATAAAATATATCAATTTTAGGTAATGTATAAGGATAGGTCCTTATAATTGGTATCATAGGATGGTTTAGACAACTTTAAAGATTTCGATATTTTTATAAGGGTTAGGGATATCAGAATGAATTATATAATTTTATGGTAAATAATAAGTTTAATGACTTTGATAACTCTTTTTTTATTTATGGCCTAAAATATTAAGCTAATTGTTGGTTTTTTTGGGGACATTCACATTTGAGTAAATAATTGGTTACTAGTTTTTGGTGTGAAAAATGTGAGGAATGAGATAACCATGGGGGATAAATTATGTAATGGTTATTTTTGAGGATTTTAGGTCATTTTTTGGAATGTTAAGTAAATTATATATTTTTTAAAAAAGGAAAACATGAAAACCATGTGACCTCCCATTGTGTCAAACAATGCTGCGATAATCGAACTCACAACAGAAGTACTACTGGGATTTATCACCTACCAATAGCCTACATGAAGTCTTGGTTTAATATGACTTATTCCTTTTAGTTAAATGAATTTATGGATTAATAATATATTGATTTTAGGAATTTATTTTTTATCAAATAATTTTCTTTATTATAAGAAAATGATTTAGGGACAAGTGATAAATGGTATTTTGGTTGATTTTCGCTCTTTTGGGAACATTATATGCTACTATAATATATAAAAATTTGGTATTTCATTTGAGGAGTAATGGTTGATTTTTATTTTGAAATAATTTTCTTTTTTGTGAACACAAGTATATTTGAGTAATTTATAGAAAAGATTATCATATCATAGAGAATATTTGAATAAGTTATGTACTTTTCTGTGTGAGAATTTAAGAGTAGTTGATGTTATTTGGAGACAGATGAAAAAAGTTCTCTTGGAAGACTATGTGCTCAAATAAATATGAATTTTTAATTTCAATTTTTGATTAGATTATTTTGAATAAATTTATGGACATTTGTTTCTTGAGTTTTCTATGTTGAAATTGAGTATTAAAGTTGAATTTTATTGACTAAAAGTATTCCATCTCCATAAAAAGTATTATTTTTTAGGGGAATATCTGATCCATTACTAACCATTTTGGTTTTGGTTAATGATTCAAGATATGATGAGTAGATTGTTAATAGTTTTTTTCAAGTTATCTATAAGTTCATTCTAATGTTGTAGGTGCGACCAAATCATCTTGAATACACATCAATATGAGAAAACATGATTTTTTTGTTAATTCTATTAATGGATGAAACTCTACATGTGAGGTATGCATGTGTCCTTATGGTCTTACTAAATCGCTAAAATAAAAGCATCAATACTATGAAAATGATCTTGAAATAATAACATTTTCCATTTACTTTTTCTATATTGTAATAAAATAACATTTAACCCATCAATTTTTTTTCGTATTACAATTGTTAACATTCTTCTAATAAGGTTTTATATCACTCTCTTTCAAAACATAGTAGTCAGTTTTATTTTCCATATAAATGTTTTCTTACATATAACCCAAGTATTTGTTATCTCAGGTGACCTTTGTATGTCAGTTTCTATCTTTTAATTTGTAATTTTTTTTAACCATTTTTCTGATTTCAGTTTTCAATAAATGTATCTTAATATGTCAAACATCAGTTACCAACCATAAATTCCAATTGTGAGGAAGAAATTTCTTAAAGTGTGAAAGGATGTAACATCCCAAGTATATATAGAAAAAAACATTTCCATATCTACAAATATTAATGAAGGAAATATTTTTTTAATCGAGGGAAATCTTTTCTGATTGCGTACTCGATAAGAAACAATGAGATTCTTTGAAATCATAAATTTCACACAACATTTATGTATACCAAAAAAATTATTATTAATTTAAATTTTTGTTAATGCATATCTGTTGTAATGGCCAAAAGAATATAACTAACTAAAATATGATCACACATCATTGTTAAATGTTTTTACATTTATACTATAAATTTTAGAGGCTTAAAATGAGAATGAATATAATTCTAAGCATAAAATATTTGAATAATTTTAAAAGGCCATTTTATCAACATTTGAGGGAGAAAAAATTATTAATCAAGTTTTTTTCACTTTTATATATTTTATTTGAAAATATAAACTTTTTATTTGAATTAAGAACAAAAATATTTACGTTGGTGGCTATTTTGGTATTTTGATGATAAAATTTATATTTTTAGGAATACTGAAAATACAACATTTTAATTCAAAACTGCATTTTTATCTAATTTATTTATTTAGCTAGATTTTCCTTATAATTGGGTTTTATGTGTAATTAAATTAATTTTTGGTCGTTTAATCAAATGATGGTCACTGGAAGTAAGTTCACATTGAAAAAGGACATAATCACATGTCAATCTCTTGAATGTTTTTACTTTTTAAAACCCTATATTTTGGTTTGGACAACGAGAATTAAATTTATATTAATTTATTCTAATTATACCTTTTTAATTTTGAAAAATTTATTCCATATTCGTAATAAATTGGTTTTAAATTTTTAAATACGTATATTGTAATTTTGGACATTAAGAATAGCGACTTAAAAATTATTTTTATTTACCATAGTTAAAGGGTATATAAGGTAGATAAGGGTAAAAATTAATATTATAATACTATAAACCTACCATATAATATTTAATAACAATATATTATGATATACGTCTATCCATGGGAACTTCTGGGTCGATTTTAGGACCCCATGGAGACACTTCGATATAACAAAGACATATAATATTAATTAATTTAATGTAATTCGAAATATAACATAAACAAAATTATATTACTAAAATAATTTTAATAATGTGTTTTATAAGTGAAGAATTTTATAATAAATAGTTATAAGAAAAATAATAATATAAAATATATCATTTTATTTTATTTATAATTTTTATCCGATAAATAAATAATTTTATTTATGACCCAATGATGATGTAGTGATTACATTATTAAAGAAACAATCAAAAAAATATATAATAAATATGAATATAAATTTTATTTAAACATGTCCCAGCGATCCATGATTTTTTTGGATTCCAGTTAAATGTTAGGGATGATTTGATTCTTTTGGTTTAAAGGAATCATGTTTTTATGACTTTATGAAAAATCAATTTCAAAATAGCTTTAAAATTGATAAAAATTAATTTTTAAAACAAATAAAATTTGATTAAATCATATTATAGTCATAAAACCCCATTATTCGTCCAAATGACATATATAATGTTAGAAATTTCATTAATTATCCAATTTGGATTATCATGGAATTTTATAAGAATTACTGTAAACATGTATTTCGTAAATAAAAGAATACATGGTAATATTAAATTTTAACTAATGGTTAAAGCTAAAAAATATGTTTATCTTTGTTACATAAGATAGTGTAAAACGTATTTTTTAGGATTATTTAGACCCATAATCATAATATACTGGTTATATATGACTTTTTAACTTTTATAATTTGAAAATCAATTTTTAATAAAATAATATTTCATGATTTTCCTAAAGTTCCCTTCATTCCTCTTCTAAAGGCCACCACTTCTACACAAGTAATTAAATATATCACACCATTTGTTTCATCATAAATCTATTAAAATAATATCACAAAATTTATAATATTCTCTAATAATTTGTACCTTGAGGAGAAGGCAATTCAAGATAGCCTTTGGCTCAAATTAAAAGGAGTTACCCGATTTAGAGGTAACTTCTTCTCCCTAGTGTATTTAATTTATTTTCCTTCTCTAACCCACAACAATATATTAATTACAATATTTTATAAAAAAAGTATTCAAAATATACTATTATGTTTTCAAACAAAGGGCTCGACCTATACTTATACACACATCCATCTAATGGATATAGAACATATTGCTTCTTTGTACGACATACTACTGTCTTAGAAAATGATTATTGTTAAATTTTTTCCTAACACCTATCATGGTGTCCATTATTATGGAATTTTAATTATATAATATATATATTTTATTAATATTTTATTTATTCTTCTATAATTTTAATTTTTAACATACAATTATTCATTCCATTTTGTGAAAATACAATATTTTCATTTGAGGAAGTGTGGACTGCTTCCCCCTCAAAGCGATGTGACCTGTCCCCATTATAAATGAAATATATAAAATATTGTTTTATTATACCTATAATAAACAAATTAGATAAATATAATACTAGTATTATAGTATAAATTTATATCATCTCAATGTTATTCTTTTATTACAATAATGAAATGAAAGTAGCATTCGTGCATACGTGCAGCCTACTATCTCCATAAAAAATGCATTTCATTTATTATATCCAAATATTATGGGAATTATAAATACATATATACTATATATATATGATATTTAAATCATCAATATAATTTGGGATACTATGAACTTATGACAACATAGATAATTTACATCAAAACCTGTAATTTTTCACACAGGTACCAAACATCGACAAAATGTCCAACACAAACTCAAATAATTAACTAATTATTATAACATGATAATAATTAATATAAAATGAATAAAAAAATTTAATTTTTTTGAAATTATAAATTATCAAAAGTTTATTACTCATAAATATAAATAACGAACATGAAAAGTCGTATTCGAGGTAATGGAAATTTTAAACCCAATTTCTATTCTTTGGGTTAATCTTCTACTTCATAATTATGTAATTATATGATTATGTGGGAAACTAATTTTTATATATTTACTGGTATTTATACTTATATTATGTTTATTTATATTTAATAGGTACAATTGATATATTTTATTAATAAAATTAACATTGTAAGGGAAATCTAAACACAATCCCATTTCATTGAGTTAAAAATCAATGTCCAGGGATTTCTTTTTCAATGAATATGTGTGAATGAACTATTATTGTTTTACAATAAATATACAATTATATTGGTTTTATTTATATTTATCAATCATAATTATTTAATTTATGATCCATAATCTAATGATACGATATTTACAAGGCACTACGTCTCGAACTCTTGTCATTGTGTCATATCTTGATATTATGTGCATTTATTTTCAGATATGGTGTATATATTACCCTTTTTAAATTTTAATTATTCATTTTCTATATTATCATTATATTTAATGTTTTTTTTATTTTTTATTTAATTATTATTTTTTTCAGTTGTTTCTCAAGTGTTACAATACTATTTAACAAAAACATCATTTTAATGGTTTTACAGAATTATTATTCTAAATATTCCTCAATGATGTCCATGTTTTCAAAATCAATTTAAGTATTAATTTTTATGGATTATAATTTTTTAATATTTTAATTCAATTAATGTTTTAGAATTGGTATGGGACACTTTGATTCAAAAGTATTCTATTTAAACGATTTAAATGTGTTTTAAAACTGGATTGATTATTTCAACATCTTGGAATGTTTTATTTTACATTTATTCAATAAATAGAATTTATCAATTTTATATAATTATTAAGAATTTATTTTTACTTTTCATGGATAAGATTTTATTTTAAAATAATTTGTTTTCATTTATGACTGTGAATCTTGAAATGAAAAAATCCTGATTTCTAAGTGTAAATTTTATTTTTCTTGTTTTCTTATTTTCTGTGTAATGATTATGTTATTGTTCATGGAAATTATGTATATATATGGGTGGTTCTATGATAAACTAATAGACAGTGGTCTCATGATAGTTCTCTAATTAATTTGGTAACATTAATGAGGTAAACATTAATGTACCTATTAAATGATTTAGGGAATAAACTGTGATGGGTATTCCAAACCTAACCATATAGGTCACTCTTTATGTAGTTGTGAAATCTACAATGTATGTATGATATAGATGCCATATGTTATTTTTATGTTTTATAATTTGCATGAATTTTTATAGGAATTATACGATTACATGATGTAAGCTAAATAGTTTATTTGTTATAGGTCAGAAATATGATTCTATGAAATTGTTTTCTTGGGTTATAAATATTCAACGACTAATAGTTTTATTTATTATTTTCTATCCTATTATGATCTTCTAATTATCATCCTATTTTTTTAAGAGATTTTAGTAGGGTATAATTAGGTTTAAGATAAAGGATTAAGTCAAGAAGATTTTTTTCATGAAAAAGAAGTCAAGTTTTATTTAAAATAGTTTCATTTTCTAAAAAATAGATAATCAGAGGAAGAGACAGCTTTGCCAA
This sequence comes from Viscum album, assembly GCA_963277665.1. NCBI lineage: Eukaryota > Viridiplantae > Streptophyta > Magnoliopsida > Santalales > Viscaceae > Viscum > Viscum album. Next base: position 1,821,470,649 of record OY728125.1, read on the forward strand.
TTTTTGAGTTGTCATGTAACAGTATTGGCCTCATTCTATAAAACTCTAAACATAAAAATATACACGATGTAAATTCTTGACTTAACTCAAGATTATGTATCATTTAAGGTTGGGGCACTATAGGTGGTATCATAGGATGGTTTAGAAGAATTTGATGATTAGAATGTTTTCAAAATGGTTAGGGATAACATCATGAGTTTTTTATTTCATAGTAGATCATAATTTAAATGTCTATAAAACCCCATTTGAGGCATTATTTTCTGAAATATTATGGTGACCAATGGTATTTTTTGGACACATTCACCATTGAGGAAATTGTGGGTTATTATTTTCATTGGATGCAAAATTCAAGGTTTGAGATAACCTTTGAGGATAAAATATGTTATGATTATTTTGTTAGATTTTATATCATTTTTGGAAATTTTATAAAATTGTAATATTTTTGAAATAGAAAAACAATCATACCTTGTGACAACCCATCGTGTAAGACAAAACTGGGGGAATAAAACCCACAACAGATGTGAAACTAAGATTTATTGCATACCACAAGGCTGTGTGATTTCATTATTTTGTATGGAATATTTTATTTAGATAAATGATTTTATGGATTAATTATTATTTTTTTGGAACATATTTTTTATCAAATAGATATACTTTTTAAAGGAAAATTATTTAGTGATAATGAGATAAATGTTATTTAGGAAGACACTCTCTCTTTTGGGAGCACAATATGTCTATAGAATATCGTATACAATGGGTTTACATTTGATGAGTAATAGTTGAATGTTTTTAATATTATATGTTTTTACTATGTATATATGGCTATTTTCATTATTTATAGAAATTATTAACCTATCAAGGTGAATATTTGAATAGGTGAAGTAATTTTTAGTATGAGAAATTATGAGTAGTCGATGGTATTTTGAGATAAATGTCAAAAGCTTTGTATGAAGAATATTTGGTCAAATACTTTATAATTTTTGTTTTTAATCATATTTTGAATTATTTTGAAGAATTTTAAGTGATTTTTTTAATGGTTTATGTCAAACATTGGTAATAATGTTAAATTTTGGATGTTAAAAGTAGTACTTCTTCTGAAAAAGAATTATTATTTTTGGGGGATTATCATATCTTTTACTAGATGTTTTGGTTTTGGTTATTGTTCCAAGAAAGGATTAATATATTAATAATATTTGTGGTTTATGTGTTTATCTAGAAGTTGATTCTAGTTCTATAGGTTTTACCAAGTCATATTCAATTCTCATCATTTGGATAAAGATGATTTTGTGGAAAAAATTATTAATGCAATGAAACTCTTTATGAAAAGTAACTATGTCTCCTAATGGTATTATTGAAACTCGTTATTATGTTCATCAACATTAAGATAGGGATCTTTAAAAAACATATTAGATTTAATTTTCCTACTGAAGAATAAAATAATGTTTAACCCATATCATGTTTTTTCATTTCCTATTACTATCTTTCACTGGGTCGTGTATTCTATCACTTTCCCTCAGGACTTGATAGTTAGTTATTTCTTCCATATCCTTGTTATCCTACATGGAACAATATATATTTTTTATCTTGGCTGACATGTTTAGTTAAAATTCAATAATTTTATTTGGATGTTTTATTAACCATTTTTCTGTTGAGGATTTTCCAATAAAGGTATTTTGAAAAGTCATACATTAGTTACCAACCCTAAATTCAAATTGCGTGGAAGAAAATTCCAAAAGGGGGAGGATGTAACATCTAAAATATTTATAGAAAATTAATTTATATATATAATAATATTTATGAATAAAATAATAATTTTATATTAAGGGAATTATTTTTGTGATAGCATACTCGAGACGCAATTGTATGTTTCTCCAAAATCTTATGTTGCACACAACAATGAGTTATCTCGATAAATAATACAATAATAATATTTTTATTACATAACTGTTAGTTTTAATTTTTTAAGGAATGAATTTAACTATCAATAATATGATTACACATTTTTATTATATGTTTTCATATATATCCAATAAAATTTAGAGGCTTTAAAATAGAATGATTCAAATTTTAAGCATAAAATACTTTTTTATTTTGAAATGGTTATTTTACCGCCTTTTTATGGTGAATCCTTTTTAAATAAAGTCTTTGTAAATTTTATTTATACAATTTAAAAACATATAATTCTTATTTAAATGTGGAACATCAAAATTTACTTTGATTGATATTTTGTTATTTTTCTGATAAAATTCATATTTTATTCAATAGTGAAAAATACTGCATTTTAAGTCAAAACTACCTTTTCATTTAATTTTTTTATATAGTTAGATTGTCCTCATAATTGATTTTAATGTTTAATTGAATTATGTTTTTAACATTTATTCCAATATTGCTTAGTATATGAAATTTCTCATTGAAATTGAACCTAAACACTGGTCAATAAGTTGATGGTTTTTATTTCACAAAAACATAGTTTCTGGTTTTGATAATAAGAAAAAAAATTATTTCAATTTATTCATATTATTTTTATAGAATTTGGAATAATTAATTACATATTTTGAATGAAAAGTTTAAAAATATTTAAATATGAACATTTTATGTTCTTCCATTATGAATAGTAACTGTAGTTATTATATTTTTATCATGGTTTATGGGTAAATCAGGTAAATAAGAGTATAAAATATTATTATAATAATATTAAACTACACTAAATTGTGGATGATTCTTATTAAATGAGTTATGACCAAACCTAGGCATTATTGTGCCTGTTTAAAGGCCCCATGTATCCACATGGATGTCATAATGACTTGTTATAATTATTTTTTAAAGTAAAGGGAAGTATAACATTATAATATATCATTTACTAAAACCATTTTAATATAGAGATATATAATATATATAATTAAAAATAAATATTAATTATAAATATAAAAATATTTCCTACATCATTGTATTTTAGTTATAATTTTTTGACTATAAACAAAAAAAATTATTTATGACACAATGATGAAGTAGTGATTACTTTATTAATTAAACATTAAAATAAATGTTATTATAAATATAAAAATAAATGAATTTTAAAGAAATTTATCCCATAAAAGTCTTTTTCAATAAAATTGAAATATTAAGAATGATTAAATTCATTTGTGTTGATGGAATCATATTTTTATTGACTTTTTTAAAAATCATTTTTTAAATAGTGTCAAAATTGACATAAATGTGTTTTTAAAATAAATTCTATTTAATTAAATGATATAATAGTCATAAAAATCTAGGATTCATCCAAATAAATTTTGTATTGTTTAATTTTTTATTAATTATCATCTTTTTGTTCTCTTGTAATTTTATTGTAACTATAGTAACCATATATTATGAAAATACAAAAAGACATGTTAAGAGTTAATAATTTTAAATAAGGGTAAAAGTTAAAAGATAATGTTCATTTTGAAATATAAAATTTTCTAAAATATATTTTTTGAGATTATTAAGACCCATCCTCATTATATCCAATAAATATATCTCTTTTGGACTATTATAATTTTAAAATAAATTTTTTGTAAAATAATACTTCACGACTTTCATAAAGTTCCCCTCATCCCTCTTATAAAATTACCGACCTCTACCCATTTAATAAAACATCTCCATACCTTTTCCTAATCCAAAATCTACTCAAATATCCACACAGAAATAATCCCTCTCTCTTAGAAGCCTTAACATGCACATAAGTCATTTCTCGAAATCCTTTTCGCTCAAATCAAAAGGTGTTACCCGATTTAGAGACAATGTTCACTGAAATAAGATAATGACCATGGTCAAATTGATGTAGTGAAATTTCAAGAATAATGAAGAAATTTCAGAACTAGCAGTGGAGGTGAAACAAAATTACCCTCATTTTTATTAGTAATAGAAAAGAATATTTAAAATGTAAAATTTCTAAACAGGGGAATATTGTAATGACTCGAGCAATACTAAATGAAATTATCCTTATAATTTAATGTTTTATTATATATATATATATCATTCACATGGACTTATTTGATTTTATATTGTTAGATTTAAAATATTATTAAGCATTATTACCATTGATAATATATACATTGAAAAATGATGATATAGTTAGTATAAATATGTATTTTTTAAAATCCAATTGACTTAGAAAAAGGGATGTGATGGCATGAATTAGTAGGATCATGCCCCAAGAATACCATTTATTAGATATTAAAATGGAGGCATCATCTTTGGGATATTCCCTTAAACAAACCTAATATGATATCCAACAACTTATTCATGTGATAATCCATTTATATGTGATGTTTAAACACATAGATATCACAACACGTTCCCTATATGTTGAACCACCCCACGAATGTTTTAGTAACAAAGGCCTTACCCTTTGGGTGTTTTATAGTGTTATAATGGGATAAATATCAAAATCATAATATGATCAAGTTGTATATTTTATATAATAGTGAATATATTTTCATTTTATTATTTTTACATTATAAATGATTTTGATTTTTCTATAATAAAACACCAATTTTATTTTTATTTCATTTTATATTAAGATGTTTAATTTGATGAATTAATAGAATTTAAAAAATAATAAAAATTTAAATAAAAATTTTAATTATATGAATATTATTAATTTTAAATTATCATATATTTTTAGTGATGTCAAATGAAATTTTTTAATTTTTCAAAAACTATTATTGTCAAAAAAACATCATTCCTCAATAAATTTCAAATCCTTATTTAAAGTTAAAATTCACATATTTCGAACATTATTTGGATAATATAAATATAATTTGTTTAATTTGTGAAACCTAATTATCCAGTTGTTAATTTATCATTATTTTTTTTATAGAGTTGATAATTTGGGTAAAAAATAAATATGGTATGAATATATGGTTTGTTTTATGACATCCCAATAACCAAAAATGAAATAATAAATATTATTAATACTATACCATTCTATATATATGTTTTCCATAAATATTATATGATTATTTGGTTATTTGAATTTTTTTAAATATATTAGGAATTATCCAAAAACAAATAATATATTTAATGGTTTTAAAATAATTTTATATTGATTATGTCTCACCTCCACATCATCAAATGTATTATTATAACACTTTCTACCATTGTTCATAAAAAAATTAGAAAATCGTCATTGTCTGAAACCATTGAAAAAAATCATCATGAGGCTTTTTTGTCACATTATTATATCTATTCAAAAACCAATGTTTGGGAGATGATAGATAATTCTCTTTTATTTCCCTATAAAAACCCACCCAAGACCCATTTAACATTACTAGAAAACCATTTAGCACTTCCTTACTCTCCCCTCAACACACTTTAGTCCACTGAAGTCCCCCCAAAATTATCTATAATCCCCTCCCAATCATTTTTAGTCACACTCTCAAGTAAAGGGTTTTTTTACATCTCCTACTTATTAATTTTTCATCATTATATTATGCATTCTATTATCATTTCCCTTTGTTGGCCTATGTTTTCATATATCTATATTTCTATTCCTTTTATGTAAAAATTATAATAAACCATTTTCACTCTTATCATCCCATTTTATGATTCTTTATGTGATGTCATTATGCATTAAAATTTTTACTAAGGTTTTCCCTACCAAATAATTGTGTAGTGAATACCCCCAATAATTCTATTTTATGGTTATTCAAAATTATTCACTAGTACATATTTTATTTTGGATTTGAGTGTCTGTTTTATACACTCAATTAGTATAGAATATAATGTGTTGGAAAATTAATCCATGTTAAATAATCTATGTGTTACACAGAAGAATTAGAATAAAATGAAGTTGAAGAGTGACCCAACAATTATATAGCAGTACAATGCATTTGGAAAATGTTTTACTATAATGAGACATCATTCTTGGGATTAAAGAGTGAACCTAATCAATTTTCATATCTTTTCTATCATTATGTCCTGGAATTTAGCATTGAACATTGTTTACGATGTAGTTTTGATGTTGTTTCCACATCTCGAATGTTATCCTTATGAATATAAGGAAATATCACGCCTCATTGTTTATTTGTATTTGTATAACTCCATTAATTTTCTATTTATATTCCAATTTTTTATCAATTATTATTTGATTCATTTTATTATATGTTTTTTATTTTACTGTGCTTTATATCTCATCCATTTATTATATATGTATGTATGTTCTCCCATGATGTTTTATGTATGTATAAATAATATTATCATGTTATGGATGTTTTAAATTAATATTTTTTTTCCATGCTTTATGTTTCTTATAATTTACAGAATTTCTAAAGAAACTAGTCTTCATGATTTTATGGGTTGTATTATGTGTAATTTTATTCAATAAATTGGGAATTAATGGTTAATAAAGATAATGTTTTTCATAGTAATCATACCCAAAAATTATAAAAAAACTTAATTAATGGAATAAGAATTTTAGAATAACATAATTCGTGATTCATAGGATAAAGTCAAGATGAAAAAATATCTATGATCAATTCGAACATAACATTGGTACATTGCAAAAAATATAATACGGAAGAAAATTCAGCATATAAATCATATCATATGTAAAATATGACCACTAATATATTTGAAAAATAATGGATTAAGCTAATAAAACATCCTACAACATCGTATACATGGTATAACTACCTAAATCCTATAATCAAGAGGACTCGGGATAACCACCAACATCCTTAATGATAGTACACCATGGATAAACACCCTCATATAATGAAATTATGATGAGATTCACAATTTTAAACAATATTTTTGTTGAAATAATGGACCCACCCATCCCATAATGATAAACTATATATTTTCGTTCCCTAAGAAGAATAATAATTTTTATAATCCCATCATAGAAACCTTTACATGTAAAAAAGAAATGTGTTTCATGAAATCATCCAATAGATATTTTCAAAATACACGTGGACAAATAAGGTTGATTTTTTTATCATAGTATTTTATTAGTGAATCATAATTAATGTTAGATTATGTTTACATAGATAAAAAACTATTTTATAATTTCATTATACTTTACATATAAAATAAATGTATCATACCTGTTACAAATTGTTTTCCTTTTATTAAAGTTTTATAAAATATTTGGATTATAAAATTATTTTGAAATCATAAAATAATTTTGATACTAATTATTACTAAAAATCATTGAATATATTAGAAGATGAGTTTTATAAAAAAATTTAAAAATTAGATTCCTTTTATAAGTTGAAATGATGGTCATGTTATGTAAAACATTTCTATGCTATAAATGTCAAAATATTTTTCCTTAAATAAATATAGTAAATTACCTTGAAAAATAAATTAATAAAACCTAAAATAATATTTTAAGATAAACAAATATACACAATAATGAATTTGGTCATGTAAGTGAACGAATTATGACAGAGCCTATGATCTATGGTATGTGTCTCTTACAAGCATCAAATTAGGTGAATTATGAAATAGAGGAGCAATGAAATTTTTATGTGACATGAAATAATCATGAAATATATATTATAAGAAAATGGATGGGTTTTAATGAGAATAACATATACTTTCCATATAATTATGTTTGATCACAAACAATATAAATTTATAATTGAGATTAATAAAGAAACATGGACAGATTTTATATCATTTAAATATAAATATTTTTTTATAAAAAACATGATATTTAATTGAAAATCACATAATTTTCATGAAATATATAAAGAAAAAATTCCTTGGAAATTATGTGAATAACAAAAATATATAGGTTTTAATATAAAAAATATCTAATTAATTGGAAAATTGAAAAGAGAAACCATTAAATTTACACTTATACTGAATGAAATAAAATTGGTATCATTATAATAAACAAATCCATATTAATCAATTAATTTAGAACCTCGTTAATATCAACTAATATTCATACCATTAAATTAAAATCATCTAAAAAATACATATACGTAAGTTAAAATTTATTTTTATCAGGTGATGTTAGTTATTTATATTATTTTATTCATGATTCCAACTCATGATTCTAGTATCCATTCCATGATAACATGTTCATAAATCATATATTAGTTAGCTTATAATTAATTGTAATTATTTATATATCTACATGATAATTTAATTGAAATTATGGTCATGGAATATGATAATGAAATCCATGAAAAACTATTTTGGGTAATTTACATATAGAATGAATTAATTTCTAATGATAATTTACATTTTTTGACTTTTTCAAGAAGTGTAATACCCCAAAATTTTATAAATACTTTTTTTATAATAAATTAAATTTCTTTGATATCTTTAATTTCACTTAATACCACATCATGTTTTCATCAAACACAAATCCATTTAAATATTACACTATACATAATGTTGATTTCATTTGATAGATTGTGTTACATGCAAGATTGAATTTTACTGAACTAAAATATAAAATTAACAGAATTTTTAAACTTTTGTAATAGTTACCACCCAGAAATGTTAATTGAAGTTACAAATAATGATATCTAAGTTGTGAATATATGTTTTTAATATATATATATATATATATAATTAGTCATTTGGTTATCAACTAGTCAAATAAAATTATGAACTATTTGAAAAAAAGAAAAACATTTTCTATGAAAAATAAATTTCTGTGAAGAAACATGTTTTTTTCAATAAATTTATCTACATAAAATTGATTATGTTTTTTTCAAAATTAGTATAGTATATATTAAATACTTTTTTAGACTCATCAAATAAATTTTTTAGTCTTAAGATAAAAAATAATCCAAATTTTTGAGTAAAAATATACATTTTTCTAAAAGGTAATTTCACTACAATTTGATGGATAAGCTATTTTAAATAAAAATTTGTTTTTTAATTATATAATTGTAATTTTATAACATAAAATTAATTTTTTAATTAATAATATATAAATTTACTTGTTCTGATTTTTGGTATTATTTGAGTAGTTATCTTTTTTGATGAATACTAAATACAAGGAATTAAAATTGAAAAATGATTATTTTTTTATTTATTTATATAGAAAAATTATATTTTACCTTTATTTTAACATATAAATAGATAACTTATAAATATATTAATAAAATTTAGTTAAATGTAATAAAGTTCACATTGAAAGACAGTATAAAAAACATTTGAATCGTTGAACATTTCCCTTTAAAAATTCATTTTCTCATCCCATATGTGAGTATTTTAAATTAATTTATTCCAATATTGGGATTTATATATGAAAAAATGGATTAAATATTTATAATTGGAATTATTTATAATTTATAATAATATAAACCGAAATATTTATAAAAACAAATATTTTTGCAAACATATAAAATCAATTACAATGATTAAGAGAGAGGAGAGTTTACTAAGGGGTTAAAGCATAATCTTAACTAGGAGAATGATTAAGAAACATGTTAAAATCCATTATATGTATATATTCATACCATATCGTCAATTTTATATAAAATGAAACACTATTTAGTAAAATTATTTAACAGAGACCTCTGAATACTGTTAACCATTTAATATTTACAAGAAAGCCACTTCTGTACTAATATAAGATCTCACTCATAACACTAACATTTTAACACCACCAAAAATTATTGGATCATAAAAAAATTTACCAAATAATCTCCCAAATACAATACATTCAATATATAATCATACATTGGAAAATAAATCTATCCAATGATTTCTTTTGGTGAAAACCAAGAGGATCTACATAAATAATTATTATCATTCTTCAAAAGAAACCATTTTTTCCTTACCCACTTATTAAATTAATTTTATTAGATGATTATATAATATAATTAGTAATCTAAATATATATATATTTTTTTATGTTATGTTTTATACATTCACTAACACAAAAAAAATAAAATTGGATAAGTATTCGTTATTTGAATGTACAACGGACTACAGTCATGCGAACCGATGTCATTAGTTATTCCATTACTCTCTCTCAAGAATGGTAATAATGATTTTATAAGTATTTTTATTTTATACATATGATATAAGTGATGTATTTATTTATTTTTAATTATTATATGACACATACCATCAATTTTTTTTTATTTTCTGGGAATATTACGACATCGTTTTTGAATGTGTAGATTATTGTTTCTAGAAAGAAATGTGATTTGTTCAAACCTTATATAGAATGTATTAAAGATGGTTTCACTAAAAATATGTGATATTTATGAAAGAATATATTTATTTAAATTATTATATATAATTATATATATTTTTTATTATAATGAAAAAACCGCAAACAACATTCATGTGTATGCATGGTCTACAATCACGTTGAAATATTTATTTCATTTCCTATATCTATATATTTTATATCATTATAAATACATTTATTTAGAATAAATATGATTTTAATGTCATGTTTAATGTTTTTAAAAATATTAAATATAGATCTAAGTAATAGGACTCAGAAAAAAAAATCAAAACATGTATGAAATACAAAGAAGTTATTACCTGAAACATATCATTAACATGGAATTATTAATAAAATCATAGTATAAATTCATAACTAAAATATATATGGTATAATATATATAAATAAAGTTCGTTTATATATGTAAAATTAAATTTCATTTATTATAAATGGGGCTTTAACATTAATGAATATATTCAATACTTAAGGTAGGAGAATTTCATCTCACCTTTCAAAACCAGAGATAAATGCCATATTCCCCACTCATTTCGTTTATATGGTGTATATATTTCCATATTCAATGTTATATCATGATTATATATTATTAATTATATTAATTGTTTAAATGGATATTATTATTTCATGGGGAACACTAATAAAATATTTCTAATGTAGTAAAATGAATTTGATCACAATTTTTATATTCATGAGGTACACTACATATTAAACATTTCTTTCATTTATGTGGGTTATATAATGAACTATTAATTATTATATCATGACATTAATTTATTTAATGACATTAAATATTTATATACATTACATTATTTGATGGGTATAAAGATTAAAAAATTATTCATTTAGTAATGTAATTCCATCTCACTTTTAGTATCTGTGAGATACATCCCATATTCACCAATTGTTTATTTTATGTGTTCTATACAATATTATATAACATGTTATATCATGAATTTACATTATTTATTGATATTTAATGGTTCAATTGGCATAAATTGTCATGTTTATCATGATTAAAATTTTTCTCAAGTTGTATGGGTGTTTTATTTTACTTTTTTTATCATTGAGATATATGTCATATTCACCAATAATTTATTTTTTTGTGGTATATACATCCCAATGAATTGTTATATGATTAAAAATAATTATTTAATTATATTAAAAGTTTCAATTGAAGTTATAAATTTATGTGGATCATGATTAAAATGTTAATCATGCAATAAAAGGATTTCTAGTCTCACTTTGATTTATGCGATCCTTACACCATATTAATCACTAACTTCTTTTTTTCGGTGCATATAATTCAAATAAATTAATTATATTATTATTATCATTATCATTGTTTGTGATTAAATTTTATTTTTATTATCTATATTTCATTGGTTTTAAGGTTATAATGTTACCAAATCAAAAAATTAATTCTCTCTCAATTTTCCAACTTTGAGACACAAGATAGTTTATGAACCTATATTTTTTTACAAGGTGTACATACTAATATTTTACATGTTATATAATTAATATCATTATATTAATAATATTTAGCATTCCATGAAATTTTATTCTATAATGGTAATTAGTATTTAGTATTTCCAAATTGTTATGTGTTTATTAGTATAAACCAATCATTTATCAGGTTTATATAGGATTTTGCTTCCATTGATTCAATATTTTAAACCATATCTCACAAATTCCCACAAATTTTATTATAATCTAGTTATTTATTTTACATCCATGTAACAATACCATCTTAATAATTATTTATATTTAAGATAATTGTGGTAGTGTTTTTAGTAAAACTGATCGTCATTTCCATCTTCGGTCATAAATCTGTGTTCTCCAATATCAATGATTTCTAAAAATTATTCAAAAAAATTTTCAAATGATATTGAAGTTAATATTAGTTGAAAATTATTTAAAAATATTATATTTATTTTTTTAAATGATTTCTGTATTTTTCGTTCATAAGTGGGTTTCAAAGATATGGATTTTGAAAATTATTCTTGCAAAAAAAATGACTTTTCAAGGAATGATTATTGGACCTAAAAAATTCTTCACGTAACATTTTATAATCCTTCAAAATATTATAATGAAAACATTGATATATTTTATTCTTTAAATGGCATAGAATACACGGTCATAATTCATATTTTTCATTAAATATTTTATATTTATTATGATAATTTTATTATGAAATCAGTTGCTATAACATGGTTTATACCATAATGAAACACTAATGATACCTATGTACTTTCATGGGATAATATTTTAAGAAATTATTATCTAACCTATCTCATTTTCACAGGATCTGATATGATGAAATGTTTATAATTACAATTTCATTTCATAAATTATGATTTTATTTCTATAAAAACCATCTCTTTTTATGTGTCATGATATAATGAATGTTTTATTATATTGTAGAACATGTAAATATGATTTCATTTTGTGATTGGTGGGACCAATATTCCCCTTTAATTATTATAGTATGGATAAATGTAATATGATCTGATAAGTTATATGAGTTGTATGAAAGGAAAAGAAAAATTGGATACACAAGTTGTATCCCAAGCCCGAAAAAATAAGGGACATATGTTATAGACCAAATCTAAAAATGATTGGTTACATATCATAAAACCCAAGCTCGAATACAATTGGGAACAGGGTTTATAACCAAATACCGTAGTATATAAACATGTTATTATCCCTATAATAACATGTTATGAATGTATTTGAAGTTATCAGTGAAATATTATTGTATACACTTATGTGCATGCCATAATTATATGTCTTATTCCAATTATATTCTCTCAAAACTCATGTTATTTAATTTCATTATGATTCATTCCTTATGATCATCCAATATTTTATGATTATGTTATTTATATGAATGATATAATCTTAATAATATATTTTAATCATATCAGACCATTATGTACATGTTAAGGTTATATATATCCATTATTTGTACCCTTAATGAGCATATAATCTCACCCTTTCTTAGTTTTCATTTCTCTATGATATAAATAAAGGATTCAAGTAAGATTACTATAGGGGATGACCATTATGGGATACGATGAATAATTTCACCTTAATGGATGAATTTGTTCCATGTTTCTAATGATAGTATACTTTTATAGTCCTTAGACAAGTGATTTTATTATTTTTTGAATAAGCATCTAAAATGATATGAAATCCATGTATATAAAAAATTGGTCGTTATAGTTGGTATTAATGGAAAGAATTATTCTAACATTATAAAAAAGCATAATAAATCTTTAGTGACATCCCTAGGTATATTCCTAAGGATAAGTCAAGGGATATACCTATAGATAAATCTATAGATGGGTCAATGTATATAAAATTTTCCTAGAAATTTGGTAATGGATTAAAAGAGTGGATTCCTAAAAATATCATCCATAACTACGTACAATAATTGGATTTATTAGGGGAACATAAAACTGATTTGAATACAAGGAAACAAATAAATTAACCATAAATGGAAAAATGAAAATTTCAGTTAACAAAATGGATGAGAATAATAAAATCCATAAGGTATCATCCAATATAGAATTCCTTAAATTTATAATTTATGGGAATTATTCAAATATATGTATTTGGGGAAATATTTTGAAGGATGATTATAGGGTTGTAATTGTAATTGTATTTATAGTGATTTTTAAGAGACAACAATAATTATATATATTGTATGTTTTTTTCTAATAGTATTCTTTATATGAAAGATAAAATTTTGTAGGGATAATTTTTTCCCTATTTTAGGAAAGGATTACAAAGAATACAATATTCAATATTTGTTATTGGCTTATAGAAGAGGATTAATGATAAAATTCTTAATGAATTTTAATTTAAGTATTATTTTATATAACTCTTGATGTATATACAGATTGTGTATCTAATTATTTCATTAAGTATATTCATGAATATATTTCATGTTACTTATGAACTATAAAATATTTTTAATAGAAAGGTAAAATCAAGTGAAGCTAATAGGTAACTGTTTCCTAAGGATGAAAAATCATATTAAGTATGGATATGGATATTATGATATGGATAATGTAAATTTTATAGTATTTACAACCATAGAACTTATAAATAATTTCTTATTAAATTGTTTTATTAAATTTTTGTTGGAGTTTTCAACTTTTTTAATTGAAGAAATATATCAAATAGTCATCATAATAAAGAAGCATCTATATTTTTAAAAATTATTTATGGTATCTAATGTTATTACTCCATTTCAATTGAAGACATGTTGCTAATGTGATGACAAATAGATGGCATATAATATATTGGTCACTAAAGCTAATTTAATTTGGGGAAATTTAGTGACCTTCATTCTAGTGTTTTGGATTTTTATCATTCCAAAGTGTTATAAGATTAAAAATTTATGTAATTATATATTTTAAAATTAAAATTAAGTTTTAAATATGAAATTTTTGTCTCAAAATATAAGAAATTATTCATATTGAATAACACATTATCACAATTTTTTTGATGTTACATGAATTTATACATAATGAATTATAAGTCCATTTATGGGTTTTATGATCCATTATTGCACTGAGTGCAACAAATTCCATTAATTTATTAGAGTTATATATGACGTGTAAATTTATTACGGGACAACCAAAGGGAGATATAGTTCTTATGAAAGGGAATGAAATCATGAATGTATATATTTTTATGAAAATTATTCAACTATTTGAAAATTGGAATGGAATAAATTTTTTCCCATTATATACATTTTCGATGATATCATTAACCTTTTGAAATCTACTTTGGTTTATCGATTTTTCATCACTAGAATTATCTATTACATGTACTATATCTCTTAGTAGAAAAAAATGAATGTTAAATTCAATCATACAGGTCAATGTGTACAATTTTCTCCATTGTTCTCCTATGTGGGATCCTAGTTATGAGATACATTGGGGAACTATTATGATCCTAAGATTCCTTTTTAAAGGATGTAATATAAATAATATTTAATGATTTGGGATTATATAAAAGTAACATCCAACTATTAATCCTTCAATGACCCAGAATTATTTCATATGTAAAATTCATTTCAATGTGGTAGAATGTAACACCCTATGTTTTTTAGAATACATTTTTCTTCTAATGAATCTAATTCTATTGATGGATTTAAATGAAAACTAAACCAAATTAATCATTCATTATAGTAGAAAAATTAATATAGCACTATATTGAAAACATAGTTTATCTTGTTGTAAATGAAACACTATGCTTCTATTATGTTAAACACATAGTTAAGTTCCTTTGATAGCTAGAGTTTCATTGAAAACTGAGCTTCATTAAACGATAATGCACTGTTAATATTATTATTAAAATATTTATATGGTTACCTTCTAGCTATTGGAGTTGATGATATGAATAATATTAACAAAATTTGTAAATATTATTTTCACATGTATATAAATCAAATCTATTAGTTATAAATTCTTTATAAATTTAATTAATAACTACTTGAAAATAATGAAATTCAATTTATATGAATTTTTTTCTATAGATACATATTTTTTCAAAATAAATTAATAAAACAAATTGTGTATTTTTTAATAACATTTATATATAATATATTCAATTTATTACACTCGTCCATTATTTGTTATAGATATTATATAAGTATTAATACCATTATATAAATAAAAATATTTATTTCTCCAAAAATCAATTTTATAGCCTTTTATTAGAGAAAATATTTTAAATATGAATATTTAAAAATATATTAAATTTATTCAAAAAAATAAACATCAATGTTTGTATTTTAATAATAAAATTTTGTTTTTTTAATTTTTAATATTATTCTAAAAAGGATAATTTGTTTATGAATAGTGAAAAACACAAAATTTTAATTATAGCTAGATTTTCATCTGGATTATTTATAATGTAAAATTAAATAGTAATTTTTTTAAAAGTATATTTAGATAAATTATATATATAAAAATAAAATTAGGACATTATAATAAATTTTACATAGAAATTGGTTATATAAACATTTTATGCTAAAGAACATTTTAACATAAAAACCTGATGGTCCATCATGGCTATCAAGTTATTTTAATCTAATTTATACTACATATTTGGTAAAAAATTTGAAAATAAGGTAATTAATATTTTGATTCAGAATAATTTATAATTTCAAATAAATTCAAATTAAATTGTACCAATAATATTAGGGAAAATATTTAAAATTAATTATAGTAATTAAAAATGAGTTTACCAATGAGATCAACATTAATTCGACATTTCAAAATGACCTAGAAACATGAAAAATACATTATATGGACTTATATAGGCTGTATACCCTATTTATAAATATCATAACCATTTGTTTGAGGCACATTTTATATGTGATACTTTTCAATAGTGTTTAAATTTTTATATTTACAAAAATGTCACTCCTCCTCTACAAAAGTGCGCTCACACCCTCACTTATTCACACCCCTCAATCTATTTTTCTCATCCAAAAAACTGAAAAATAATCTCCCAAACTTCTTAATAACATCTTATATTCATTTCTATGGTCAGAAAAAAATCCCAATGAATTCCGTTGGTGAAAACCTAAAAGAGTTACCTGAATAATTGGTAACATTATTCAATGACTATATTTTTTGTATCTTTCCTCATCCCCCTATTCAGTTATTATTATTTCATTATTAAATAATTACCTTAGAAACTACAATATAATATGGTTTTTTAATTTAATAAGTTTTACATACACAATCATAAACTTCTATCAACATGGTTACACAATCGTCGTTTCTGTATACGATGGACTACCACCAAGCAAACTGATGTCATTTTTCTTTCCACTAAAACATACCAATAATGGAAATAATGAGGGATCTATTATTTTATAAAATATATATATGCTATTTATGATGCATATATGGTTCTATAATTATTAAATAAGCCACACCTTCATTTATTCCATATTGAGCGAATATGAAAATATCGTTTTCAGATTTTTTGACTATCACCTCCACAATGTGATGTGATTCGTAAATTCTTTACATGAAATATATAAAAGAATGGTTTAATAAATATATGAAATATTTACCACTTAATAATTCTAATTTGAGAATAATATATATATATATATATATACATATTTTACCTTTCTATCATTTGATATAATTAGAAAAAAGAATCAATGATTATGTCTATTTATGACCAACCAACTCCATGAATGGTGTATTTCATTTCCTCTTTATATATTTTATAGTTTAATATAAATTCAAATTATATTACTGTATTTTATATTATTATCATGGCCTAAATTTTATTAATATGGAAATCATAACCTATGTAATAGGACTAAGAATAAAAAGTCAAACTATATTCAAAAAAGAAAGAAGTTATTATGAAAAACATAATATTAACATAGAGTAGTTAATTAATTAGAAATATAATTTCATTATTAAATAATATATGTTGTTATATATATAATGACAGTTATTTTAAATATTTATGATAAACTAATAGGTGTTATAAAATAGTTTTGAACAAGTATGGTGAGTTCCAAAACATAAGTCTGGGGAATTTCATCTCACCTTTTTATATATGAGATATATGCCATGAAATTACCTAACCACAGTTACCCATAGCTTGTGCATTATTTAAATAAATTGGAATGATTATAAGGAATCATGTCACGATGGAAAGATCAGTTTAGCTTTCTTGGAAAATAGATTAAATACATGAACTTCACATTATAATTTCAATCATAAAAACCAATAGAGATAATCAATTGATAATTCGTTTACTCTCCAATAATATACCATCATATAAAATATAATATACTTCTTCGCGTCCTGGAAAAATAAAACATAAGAAATGAGTGATCTTAGATGCTCAGTAATGAAACACAATATAGTGGAAACTATAATAAATGAGAATAAACATTTAGGGTAATGTATAAGACTAAAACACAAGCCTTTTAAACATAAAATTCATAATATTATGGAAAAGATAAAATAGATAATTCAATTTACACATTCCCATAGATATTATTTTAGTTGAATAATCACATGTAATATCAATAGCTAATTTTATAATGATATAATGAGTAATATCAGACATCATTAACACATAGTAAATGCCTCATGCCAAGACTACAAAAAAATATTGTCACATCCTTATGCCAAGAAACTAGTTTCTCTCATGAGTCTTAAAGATGCATCAAGGGGCTATAGCAAGCCCCATGTCACGACCCATCCTCGGGACTCATGCAATGACTACCCCAAGCCCACCTTCCATAGTTCAGGGGCAGGGGACTAGCACCAAAGGTGTAAATCCCGATAAAAAGGGAAGGCATTGTCTTTATAAAGTAAAAAAACACCACAGAGTAAGCAAGTTGAAGTAAGCATTGAGTAACTGGGTACAACTATAAGCGCTGTAAAGTAAATGAGCCAAGATAAAAACCCAACTGATGTAAAGTACAACTAAAAAGAATGTACAGTAACTGAAATTAAAGAAGCAATGCCGAGTCTTCCACTAGAAATCCCACTTGAAGGGTGGGTACAGATAGCCTCCTCAGCTCCTCGAGTCCCACTGTATGCTCCATGTGCGTCCCGCCCAGTGGTCCACCTCCAGGTACCGACAAGCTTCACAAAACTCAACCACGATCAGTGCTATCAATCGTCTACATCTAACACAACGTAGTGGGGGCATAGCCCGTGCAGGGGTGAGTATACGCTACTCAGTAGGGACCCCGAGACCCCCGAAGGTCTCCCAGAATTCACAAAGGATAATCCACAAAGGGAAGTTACAATCACTAAGTAACAACCAACACTACTTAGGTACATGACCATACATATACCTAAGTCATCAATTATAGTTCAGCTCCAACATTCGATCCCAAGCTTGATCTACTCCACACAGGATAGCACAATCCAATCCACACAGGATAACACAACCTATTCCACAAAGGGAAGCAAGACAATCATATCGAAGATAATGATTGGAAGTCAAGACTCAGCTCACAATGGTATACTCTTCAAGTTAATAGAGATTATCAGATGTAGCAACTGATTCATCCGAGCTATCAGAGCCACGTAGGATACATGACCAACTAAGCTGTTAGACCCACAAAGTATACATGACCAACTACTATGTAGGACCCACGTAGGATACAAGAATAGAGTCAAATACTGCCAGAACCACATACGATACAAGAATAGTAGCCACATACTGTCGGACCCATAAAGGATACACGAACAGTAGTCATAGCTGTCGAACCCACAGAGGATTTCAGTACGGTTGTCGGCGCTGCCGAACCCACGGAGGATTTCAGTGCAGTCGTCGTCGCTGTCGAACCCACAGAGGATTTCAATATAGTCCTCATTGTTGTCACAGTCGCAGCCAGCTCTAGGGTTCCCGTACACATCATGCTCGATTCTGGGAGGGTCTGCTCCACGAGCCAAGGGGGGTCAATACATCAACTGGAACGTAGTCCGGAGTTGATGTATCCCAATGTTCCGTCTCGACAATAGGAACTCAACGTGACCGGCGGCGCGTCAATCGGATGCATGGTATGAGAGTTATTGACCTTTTCGTTCCAGGGGCCCGGTTGGTTTTTATGTCAAAACCAACCCGAACACACTCTACATGCATCGAAACCTCGATCGGAGTAAGACAAAAGGTCTGTTTCACTAAGAGGAATCCAACAAAGTCGACGTCAAGTCAATCAGATGTCCTGAGCTCAAGTTATAGGCATTTCTGCTCCGAGGGCCCTGTTGGTTTTGTGTTCGAACCAACCCGGTCGTACCCAAAGTTCTCTGAAAAGTTGAGTGTAATATAATGAAATGACCTTCTCGATCCAAGGATCGCATCGCAACTGACGGTGCATCGATCGGAGGTCTGTAGCCCATGTTACGGGCGTTTGAACGAACATGTCCTTTTTTAGGGGGTTTTGGGCCCAGATCGACCCGGCCCAAAACCCCATGGGTCAGCCTGAACTGGTTCGACCTGACCCGAGTCCAGGTCTGGCCCATTAGGGAGCGGCCCTGCCCGGGGCGGGCGGCCCGACCTGACATGGGCGCGGACCGCGTGGCCAGCGGCTCTGCCATTTGGTCGAGCAGGATGTGGAGGTAGCGCTACCCCCCCCCCCCCCCATTGATTGAAGAAATTCCCCCCATGAGGGGGACCCACCACTTGGCCAGCTGGGGGTTACGACCCCTGGATTTCTGAAAATGGCCGGCCCGGCTGGCCTGCTGGTGCCGCCGTCACGGGACCCCACGGTCCCGCCCCACCGAAGCGCCGACGACCGGTGATTCTAGCCACCGCTCCCTGCTCCGCCGCGGCCGGAGGCCTCGACCTTGGTCTGACCAGCTTCGCGCCCCTCCACCATTGCCCGACTCCGGCCGCGACTTCTATTGGCCTAAACAGTACGGCGCGGCGACGCCGCGCTTCTTCTCCCTGTTCCTCCTTGTTTCCGCACGGTGCTGTTGCACCGTGCCTCCTTCGGTCGAGCCGCAATGAATACAACAAAAAAGGGGGTGGAGGATCGGCTGTGTTCGGGTGCTCCGCCCTACTCCCATTAAATTGATAACAGGGAGCCCAAATATTTAACAAAGAACACAATGAAATAATCACTTGATAAAAACACTCCCCTACCTCGAAGAAGTCATCGAACGAGGATCGTCGTGAGAAAAAGACATTGCGGAAGATGGCGTAGTGGAATGAGGCTCCGTAAGCATCGTCGGTGTTCACATGATGAAGGGTTCGGTGCATCGTCATTCTCCGAAGAAGGAATCTCTCACCGGTTGTAGAGAGGAGAGGAGACGGTATAGCGATCTCCCCTTGCGGGGACAGAGTTCTTCGTCGTAGAATCGGCGTTCTTCATGAAGAAGATGATGTTCTTCAAGAGCGTGAGACTTCTCTCCACTATTCCACACAACGAATCCAGTATCAATTAAAATAATACCTTGTCTTATTTTATTCACACAAACACATGCCAACATTAATTTGAAATTCAAATTGAATACACCAAATTAATTAACGTGCATCGTTCAATTAATGAGGTGTTTTATTATCATGTAATTTAATATGGAGGTGTTACAAACTAATTGCTAGTGGGGAAATTAATGTGGTGTTGTGGAAATTGAAGGAGGTGGGGGCTCGTGTGGGGACCACGGCAACTTCCTCACATTATCCTTTTCCACAACACTAAACCATCAGCAGAAATGAAAATATAATTGTATATCAACTACATTTTTTTATTCTTCTAATTTTTAACAACTCCTCCCAAGAAAACACACCATCCGAAAAGGTGTTTCTAAGAAATTACCAGCGATGTGGTTTCATTGGTGTCCTCGGATTTCGATTCCGAGCACCGGTTCAAAAGATAGAAAAACCAACTCATTCGTTTACTGAACGTACCCGAGAAAAACTTCGGAAATTGATTCCGGGCACACCGGGCCTCGGAATCAAGTGCTGTCAGAAACATCATACTCGTAAAATCCCATATAAATTAATGGAAAAAAATCCTTGAAATTTATGGATCTTTAAATTACTCCCACCTTAGGGATTTACATCCCCGTAAAGATACATAAAAAACTAGGGGAACAAATGAGGGTATTGAGAACCCATCTGAGCCTCACACTCCCAAATGCTCTCCTGGAGGTTCCTGTGTTGCCACCTGATATGCACTAGAGGAATCAACCGCCCACGTAGGACCCACTCCTATCAATCATCGATCTCCACCAAGACCTTCGCAATAGTCACCCCATCATCAATGTCTAGCTCCCCATGGTCGATGACATGCACCGGTTCATGCTCATACCTCCTTAGCTGAGATACGTGGAAGACGTCGTGCACCCGGTGCAACTGAGGTGGGAGAGCTAGACAATAATCCACCTCGCTTATCCTACTGAGAACCTAGAATGGTCTGATAAAGCATAGAGATAACTTTCCACCTTGGCCAAATCTCTGTAATCCACGTCGAGGTGACACCCACAAGAAGACGTGGTCACCATCCTCAAACTCTAGTGGTCTCTGCCTCCTGTCATCATAAAACTTCTGTTGGCTCTGATCTGTCGCCATCTGCTCCTGGATGACCTCAAACTTCTCTGTCGTGGCCTAGACCATCTCTGGTCCCACAAGTGCTGACTCCCCAGGGTCTGTCCAGCACAATGGTGATCTGTAAGGCCGACCGTATAATGCCTCGTATGGTGCCATCCCGATGGAGCAGTGGTTTTTTTTGTTGTACGCAACCTCCACCAAGGGTAGGTGATCCTCCCAACTCCGACCAAAGTCTAGGACACATGCACGGAGCATTTCCTCAAGATTCTGATTGGTCCTCTCCATCTGACCATCCATCTGAGGGTGAAAGCTTGTGCTCAGACATAGTTGCGTCCCGAATGCTTCCTGCAACCCCTTCCAAATCCGGGAAGTAAATCGAGCATCTCGATCAGAGATGATAGATGATCGCACACCATGAAGTCGTATGATCTCCTGAACGTAGAGACGTACCAAGCTCTATACGGATCCCTCCTCTCTGATGGGTATGAAGTGGTCCGACTTGGTGAGTTGGTCGAAAATCACCCAAATGGAGTTGTGAAATTTGTAAGTACGTGGTATTATAGTGACAAAATCTATAGATATCCCATTCCACTTCTACTTCGGTACATCTAAGGGCTGTACCAAGCCTTTTGGTACCTGGTGCTCCGCCTTCACCTACTGGCAGGTGAGGCATCGAGAAACAAACTCTGCCACAAACTTCTTCATACCTGGCCACCAGTGCTATCGTCTGAGATCCTGGTACATCTTTTCTACCCCTGGATGTACCGCTAAAGGGGATGTTTGAAACTCCCTCAACACCTCCTCCTATTAAGAATCCGGTACCATGGTACGTCCTCTGAAAAGGACTTCATGCTCTCCTCATATAGAGAATCCATCAGGTGCCTTTCCTGAGGATATCTGTGCATGCTGTGTCTCACAGTCAATGTCCCCATGCTGTGCCTCTCGGACCCGCTTTAGTAGTTGAGGAGTGACTATGAGTGACTGAAGAAAGGTTGCTTCATCTCTATCCACGAAGGATATCTGCAAAGAGGCTAGCTGCTATGTCACCTCCCCAAGTAGCTGAATTCCTGTCCTCCTGCTAAGAGAATTAGCTACTACCTTCCCCTTTCTAGGATTATAGACTATCGCAATTTCATAGTCCGGAAGGAACTCGAGCCATCACCGATGTCTCCAGTTCAGGTCCTTCTACGAGAAGATGTACATGAGATTTTGGTGGTCAAAATAGACTATAAAGCACTCACCCATCAGATAGTGTTGCCACATCTTCAGAGGGAATACCACTACTGCCAATTCCAAGTCATTGGTAGTGTAGTTCTGCTCGTGCTGCCTCAAATATCATGATTCATAGACGATCACTGACCACTCCTACATCAGGATACGCCCGAGTCTGGTCCCTGATGCATCGTAGTAGACTACGTACCCTACTCCTTCCTCTGGTAGCCTCAAGATAGGTGCGCCGGTCAATCTCTATCTCAGCTCCTGGAAGCTCTGTTGACATATATCCGACCACACGAAGGGTTTCCCCTTCTTCATTAGAGCTGAAAGTGGTGCTGCAACTCTGGAGAAGTCTGGCACAAAACTCCAGTAGTAACCAGCTAGTCCTAGTAAACCACGAACCTCCGTCATGCTCTTGGGTGGCTCCCAAGCTAGCAGAGCATCAATCTTCACAGGATACACTGCAACTCCTACCTCAGAGATGATGTGTCCCAAGAAGTGGAACTCACGTAACAAGAACAGACACTTCGAGAACTTACCATAAAGCTGGTGTTCTCGGAGTGTGTCCAGTATAACCCAAAAGTGGTAGGTGTGCTCCTCCTCAGTGGTCGGGTATATCAATACGTCATCGATGAAGACCATGACAAATCGATCTAGGTAAGGCTGAACGATCCTGTTCATGAGACTCATGAACACCGCTGGAGCATTGGTTACGCCGAAAGGCATAACCAAGAACTCGTAGGGGCCATACCGACATCTTAAGGCCGTCTTCAGCACATCCTCATCTCAAGCCCAAAGCTGATGATTGCCTGACTTGAGATCCATCTTTGAGAACCACTGTCCCCCTTTCAGCTGATCGAAGAGGTCATCAATCCTCAATAGCGGATACATTTTCCTCACGGTCACCTGGTTCAGGTGACGGTAGTCGACACACAGTTGCAAGATCTCGTCCACCTTCTTGGTGAACAAAATCGGGGAATACTAGGGTGAAACATAGGGTTAGATGAATCCATTTCCCTGCAAGTCCTCCAGCTATACCCGTAGCTCTCGAAGCACAACGGGAGACATCCGTTATGATAGAGTGGATATCGGGGTTGTATTGGGGTATAGGTCAATATAAAAGTCTACCTCTCTGAGAGGAGGTAGTCATGGAACGTCGTCAGGAAAAATGTCCGCATATTGATCCACCACTACAGGAAAACTCGGACTTCGCACATCAACTGGTCCTAGGATGAGGCTAGCCAAATGATGAGTGATCAGATGTCCTCTCCTCTGCTTGGGTCCATCCTGTGCTGCGAAGTCTCCCTTCTCACCGGTGAAGGTGAACCTGCTCCCATCGGTGTGGACACACCGCACCTTGCGCCTAATACAGTCAATCTGAGCATGGACTTTAGATAACCAATCCATGCCCAACATGATGTCATAATTCCTCGACTCCGCAACAAGAAGATCCCAGCTGATTCTCTCGCCTCCTAGAGTAAGCTCACACTTTCGTAACTAGTGCGTAATCGTCGAGTCTGCTCTCGTAAGAGTCTCTAGCCATAAGGATCGATCCAACGGCTCTATCAAAATATCTGAGCTCCGAACAAGGGCATTGACAATGAAAATAATGACTCGTTCCTGTGTCTATAAGAACTGAAGTAAGGGTGGAGTAGACACAGATTGTACCTCGAATCATCTCTGGCATGCTGTGGTCGTAGGCCTCTTCTGCCTGAAGCTGAGCCTGCCTCTTTCGGCCAACCTCCCTGTGGTCGGGGTGGACCTCCTGGTGGTGGTGGTGGTAAAGCCTCAAGGTGCCGCCCACCACCTGCTGCTTGGCCAACTCCTCTACTTCGTCCGCCTGCTCCCTACGGACCGCCACGGTCGACCATCTGCCTCTGCCTGGGTGGTACCTCAACCATCTGCTGCTCCTCTGTATGGCGGGTTGGGTAGTCACAAGCATTTTGGCCCTGACCGCCTCATGCGTAGCACTGTCTCCTCATCGGAAGGTTGGCTCTACGTCGTGTGCCCCGAACCTCTGAGCCAGGGTCCTGAGGTCATCTGCCTGATGGTCTGGTCCGCCTGGACCCCTGTGACATATGTCGACTACCAGCTGCAGACAACTCACCTATGTGCCGTCCTGTGGTAGGTCTCGTTGCTGGTGTAGGCTCAGCAAGAAATCTCTCTATGAGAAGAGCTCAATCCAGTACTCCTACCTGCGTCGGAATGCTGAGAGAGATCATCGATGCCCTGATCTCATGCCTCAGTCAATGCTCGAAAGTCTGGGCCCGGAAGAATGGGTCATGTTCCATGTTTGTCGAATAGTGTGAGAGATTGGTAAATCTCGCCGAGTACTGGGCTACCGTCATGATTCCATGCCGCAACTGTAGTAGCTTTTAAATGCTCACCTTATGGAGGGTGGCTGGGAAAATCTCTGAGTGCAAGATGCTCTCAAAGTCCTTCCAAATGAAAGATGCCATGTCATACACCTGAAGCATCAGGATCCACCTTCTGCCTGCTGCCGCAAGCAGGAGGCTCACTGCAAGGATCACCATGAGGTCATCTGGTGTCCCCACTAACCTGAAAACTCGAATTACAACCTCCAGGCAATCCTCAGCTTCCTGAGAGTCTGTCTCCCCGCGGAACCTGGGCGGTCTCTGATGCTGAAACTCGTGCAGTGCACTAAGGCGACGTGCACTCTCAGTGGCTGGGGCTGGTGGCATCGGTGGCTCGGCGGGTAGAGGTACCGCCCAGTGCCTCCACTCTAAAAGGTCCCTTGCACCGAGGCCTCGTCGCTCGGTAGGCTTTCGTCTTGCAAAAATCTCTGAACCCTAGCTGGATGCCATCATGGGTCCATCCTGAAAAGAAACAGGTGTGCCACGGTCAAAACAGTATACCAGGTGAGCTGACACAATGTAATCACAAAGAAAAATTTTGAAACACACATGCAATAAATGTTTTTGTGCACTAAGTCATAAATCAGAAGTCAGGGTCCTAGAGTATGGATAAGTCAGCCACCACAACCAACACTGGACTCCCTAGACTGATAACCACACTAAATACCCTAAACACCATTTCTTCACATAGAAGAAAGATCAAAGTCCTGAGTTCTGCGGTAGAACCGAACACCCTTGATACCAATTTGTCACGACCTGTCCTCGGGACCCGTGCCGTGACTACCCCAAGCCCTCCTTCCATAGGCCATCGGCTAGCGACTAGCACCAAAGGCGTAAATCCTGATAAAAAGGGAAATAATTTCCATTATAAAGTAAACAAATAACACAGATTAAGAAAGCTGAAGTAAACACTGAGTAAACTGTGTACAACTATAAGTGCTGGAAAGTAAATGGGCCAGAATACAAACCCAACTTCAGTAAAGTACAACCGAAAAGAAAGTACAACAACTGAAAGTAAAGCAGAAACATCGATTCACCCACTAGAAATCCCACCTGAAGGGTGGGTACAAATAGCCTCCTCAGCTCCTTGGGTCCAGTCGTCCGCTTCGTTGTTACATCCCGCCCAGTGGTCCACCTCCAGGTACCGACATGCTCCGAAAACCTCAACCATGACCAGTGTTGTCCATCGACTGCATCCAACACAATGTAGTGCGGGAATTTCCCACACAGGGGTGAGTATACTCTACTCAGTAGGGACCCCGAGACCCCCGAAGGTCTCCCAGAATCCACAATGGATAATCCACAAATGAAAGTTACAATCACGATGTAACAACCAACTCTACTTATGTATATACCCATACATATACCTAAGTCATCAATTCCAGTTCAGATCCAACATCAGAGCCCAAACTCGATCTAGTCCATGCATGATAGCACAATCCAATCCACATAGGATAACACAACCCAATCCACAAAGGGAAGAAAGTCAATCATATCGAAGATAATGGTTGGAAATCAAGACTCAACTCACACAGGTATACTCTTCATGTTGATAGACATGATCAGATGTATCCACTGATTCATCTGAGCTGTCGGACCCACGTAGGATACAAGACAAGCTTAGTTGTCAGACACACGAAAGATACAAGACCAGCTACTCTGCCAGACCCACGTAGGATACAAGCACTGATTCAAATACTTTCGGACCCACGTAGGATACAAGAATAGTAGTCACATTCTGTCAGACCCATAAAGGATACAAGAACAGTATTCATCGTCGTCGAACCCACAGATTATTATAGTACGGTCGTTGTCGTTTCCCGAACGCATAGAAGATTTCAGTGCCGTTGTCGGTCACTGCCGAACCCACGGAGGATTTCAGTGCAGTCGTTCATCGTCGTCGCAGTCACAGCCCGCTCCAGGGTTCCCGCACACAGCATGCCTCGATTCCAGGAGGGTCTTCTCCATGAGCCAAGGGTGGTCGATACATCAACTGACACGTAGTCCGGAGTTGATGTATCCCCAAAGTTCCGTCTCTACAATAGGAACTCAACGTGACCGACCGTCGCTTCAATCGGACGCACAATTTGAGAGTTATTGGCCTTTTCGTTCCAGGGGCCCGGTTGGTTTTTAAGTCAAAACCAACCCGACTGTACTCCAACTACATCCAAACCTCGAGCGGAGTAAACCAAAAGGTCCGTCTCACTAAGAAGAATCCAACAATGTTGAAGGCACGTCAATCCGACGTCTGGAGCTCAATTTATAGGCATTTCCGCTCCGAGGGGCCCGGTTGGTTTTGTGTTCGAACCAACCCGGACGTACACAAAGTTCTCTGAAACCTTGAGTGTAATATATCGAAAATAGCGTATCGATCCCAAGGATCGCATCGCAACTAACAGTGCATAGATCGGAGTTTTTTATCCCATGTTACGGGCGTTTGAACGAACATGTCCGTTTTTAGGGGGTTTTGGGCCCAGACCGACCCGGCCTAGAACCCCCTGGGCCGGCCCGAAACAGGTTGTCCCAAACCTGGGTCCAGGGGCGGCCCATTAGGGCATGGCCCGACCTAGCCGTGGGCGGCCTGCTTCAGCACGGTCGGCCCAGCCCGTCGCAGGAGGTCAGGCGCGGCGCCGGGCGCGGCCCACGTGGCCAGCGGCTCAACCCTTTGGCCGAGCAGGGTGCGCGGGGGGGGGTGGGGGGGGGGGGGGGGGGGGGGCTGCCCCGCCCCCCCCCCCCCCCCCCTTGATTGAAGAAATGGCCCCCCATGAGGGGGGCCGCCTCTTAGACAGTCGGGGGTTACGACACACGGATTTCTTAAAATGGCCGGCCTAGCTGGCCCGGCCGGTACCGCCACCGCGGGACTCCACGGTCCCCTCCCCTCTCCAAAGCGCCGGCGGCCGGTGATTCCGGAAGCTGCACCCGGCACTGCCCCTGCCAAAGGTCGTTGCCTTGGTCCGGCCAGCACGACGCGATGGCACCGTGCCCCTCCCCCGCAGCCTCGCTCCGGCCGCGGACTATTCATGGTTATCCGGCGCGTCGCGGCTGCATCACGCCCCCTCCGCCGCGGCCCGACTCCGGTCACTACTTCATTTTCAGCATAAACGACGCGGTGCGATGGCTCCGCGCTTCTTCGCCGCTTCCCCTACTTGTTTTCCATGTGGTTCCATTGCACCGCGCCCCCTTCGTTCGAGCCGCAAAAAAATACAATAACAAAGGGGGAGGAGGATCGATCGTGTTCGGGCGGTCCGACCTCCTCCTGTTTAATTTATAACAGGCATCCCACAATATTTAACGAAGAATGCAAGGAAATAATCACTTTGTAAAACACAACCCTTCCTCGAAGAAGTCATTGAACTAGGATCGTCGCAGGAAAAAGACTTCACGGAAGACGGCGTCGCAGAACGAGGCTCCTGATGCGTCATCGGTGTTCGTCGGATGAAGGGTGTGGGGCATCTTTGTTCTCTAAAGAAGGAGTCTCTCACCAGCTGCAGAGAGGAGAGGAGACGGTACAACGATCTCCCCTTGCGGTGACGGAGTTCTTCGTCGTAGACTCGACGTTCTTTGCGAAGAAGAAGAAGTTCTTCGAGAGCGTGATAGTTCTCTTCTCTATTCCATACAACGAATCCACCAACAATTAAAATAAGACCTTTTCTTATTTTATTCACACACACACATGCAACATTAATTTGAAATTCAAATTGAATTCACCAAATTAATTAACGTGTGTCATCCAATTAATGAGGCATTTTATTGGCATGCAATTTAATGTAGAGGTGTTACAAACTCATTGCTAGAGGGGAAATTAATGGGGTGTTGGGGAAATTGAAGGAGGTGCGGGCTTGTGTGGGCCCCACCCAAACTTCCTCACATTATCCATTTCGACAACACTTAACCATCAGCAGAAATAAAAATATAATTGTATAACAACTATATTTTTTTATTCTTAAAATTTTTAACACTCCTCTCGAGAAAATGCAACATCAGAAAAGGTGTTCCTAAGCAATTACCGGTGTTGTGGTTTCATTGGTGTCCTCATATTTCAATTCCGAACACCGATTCAGAAGTTATAAAAACCCACTCATTTGTTCACTGAACGTACCCAAGAAAAACTTAAGAAATTGATTCTGGGCACACTATTCCTCGGAATCAGGTTCCATCAGAAATAGCGTACTCGTAAAATCCCAAAAAAATTAAGAAAAAAAAAATCATTGAAATTTACGGGTCCTTTATAACCCACCCATCACTTGCAATGTCCCAATGCATTCTTAATATGAACAGGGTTGAAACATAACATAACCATTCATATTAATATTAACATATGAAATGTTAAAAATTTAACCATAACCCTGAATGTTATAAAAATATAAAATTCACAGTCAAACATATCAGAAAACATTCAATACAACATTAAAGATACTATCATAACAAATAAACTTCATAAAAGTGTAAAATCTAAAAAATTTTGTGGACATATACGAAACAAATACAAAAACTATTTGAGTGAAATATCTATTTCTACTTAGAAATGATTTATATGTGAAGAAAAAATTTATTCTGAAAATATTCTTATAATCTTGTAAGGGAATCTTATAAGGTGTTAGAATGGTGGAAAATGGGTTCAACCATCATATATATTTAAAAAACATTCTTTTGTTAATTTGTAGAAAAGGTCATAAAGTACCCTGTTTGGAAAATGACAGAGAGATTCATTCCAAATATTTTTATAAAATGTAAAAAAGGGATATAAATGACTTTAAACCTTTGTATAGGAAATATTTACAATGTTTTGAAATAAATTTTTAAGAAATATTGTGGTGGATGATAAAGAAGTCCCTGTAGATATTTACATATAAATAACCTTAGATAATTAAGATATTTTAAAATTTAACCTTAACTTTTACACTTCCGTATTCAAGGGTCTTTTAACCTCATGTATAATTGTTAAATCACAGTTATTAAATTATAAAATTACAACTAACATAAATAGGATGTCATATATGATCCCTTAATATTGCATTCATAATATTAATTTAGTAATATCATTATTTCGGGTGTTAACTGATTCATTATCAATTAAATGTCTTGTCAAATAAGTCATGTTTATTATTGATAGGATCTATTTTATTCTTATCCAAAATAATATTATGTTCTTAAACATTATTTTTAATCATCAAAAGAAAACTATTCTTTAATGGTTACGTGGGGAAATGAATCCTCATCGCGTCGTGGAGATAGTAAGTCATCCGTACACACGAGTGATAATATCACTCTATTGATATTTAAATCATACGTATTGGATGGGTATATTATATAAAAATAATAATTAAAATGTTAAATTTTTTATTTACATCAATTATATATATAATTATATGTCACGACCCATCCTCAGGGCTCATGACGTGACTACCCCTAGCCCGCCTTCCATAGGCCAGGGGCTGGTGACTAGCACCAAAGGTGTAAATCCTGATAAAAAGGGAAGGTGTTCCATATATGATACATAATGACACACAAACAAGGTACAAGTGGAAGAAAAAACTATATAAGCAGTATATCAAGTGTGATGAAAATACAAAGGGGCCAGAATACAAGACAAATAGAAAAGTACCTGAAAAAGACAAAATAACAGGATGGTGTCAAGCTGCTCCTAGATCGTCCTCTGGAGTTCCTAACTGAATGGTAGGAACAAATGGCCACCTTAGCTCTCCACATCCATTTTTCACCTCTGGGTACCGTCTCGTCATGAATTCCACCTCTGTGTATCTTCCAGCTCTACAAGACTCAACCACAATCAGTGTTGTCCGTCGTATGCATCCAACACAACGAGGTGCGAGGATAGCCCGTGCAGGGGTGAGTATAACAATACTCAGTAGGGACCCCGAGACCCTCAAGGTATCACTAAATCGAAAAGGGATAAACCACAAAGAAATATCTCAATAGAAAACCTTTACTTAGGTATATTCCCTTATATACCTAAGTTATCAAGTTACCCATCTCAATCATGAGGTAAACACAAAGGTCATTGAATCAACTCAAACCGGGATTTTCATTATCAAAACCACAAATTTTGGAGAACTCCTCCTCATTCAAGTACAGTGTCCATGTCATGACTCCAAGGCACTACTCACTAACCATAGACAGCTTAGGTACTCCTCTTGTCGAGTACCGTGGGTCTGCTACCAAGTACTGGGTGCTCCGTCCGTTGTGGGTCTGCCACCAAATACCGGACGCTCCCCTTAATAGCCGTCAGAGGTACTCCTCCTATAGAGTATCGTGTGTCTGCTACCAACTACCAGGCACTCCGTCTTCCATGGTACTGCCATAAAATACTGGGTTCTCCATTCATTGTGATAATTGAATCACTCTGAGTCGAATCAGTAAAGCATTCGTCACATCTACAGCTACTAGGTCTCCGCACTCTGTACACTTGTCTCCGGAAGGGTCTGATCCACGAGTTACTGTTCATTACTTCCAATTGACATGAAGTCTCATGTAGAAGTAACAAAAAGGACCGCCTTGTCATAGGGGCCTCAACGCAACAGACGGGGCGTCAATCAGATGCCCGGGTCTGTGAGTTATTAGTTTTTCCGTTCGTGGGGCTTGGTTGGTTTTTAAGCTAAAACCAACCCGACCATACTCCAATATCATCTAAAAACCACGTAGAGTATGTCAAAAGACCCACCTCATCAAGGGGATTCCAACATAGTCGATGACACTTCAATCGAACATCCGGTCCTCAAGTTATAAGTGTTTCCGCTCTGAGGCCTGGTTGGTTTCAGGTTCGAACCAACCCGACTATTTTTCCGAAGTCATCCAAAACTCCATAGGAGTAAAGAAAAAGTACTGCCTCATCGAAAGGGGTCCTAGTGCCGCAGACAGTGCACCGATCGGACCCTCATTCTATAAGAAAGTCATGTTTATGTGAAAAAGGGCCCAGTCCGTAAGGCCCGATGGGCTGACGGGTCGGGTCGACTCGGGTTTTGGTGGATCCAACCCGACATTGGGGTCGGACCAGCCCGGTGAGTCGCGCGGCCTGGCCCGAGGGCAGTGGCTCACCCCAAAGTTTAGCGTCCAACCCCGAATGGGTATGGCTCGGCCCCGAACCGGTTGGGCGCACGGCCGGGCCGGCTCGGCCAGCAGGGTGAGCGGATCGGCCCGAAGGCCGAGCAGTCCGAGTGGGCACTGCCCCCCCTGGCTATCCGAACCGGTGATTCCAAGTGGCACCGCCCTCCCCAAACCGAACGGGCTTCTGGCGCAAACGGCCCACATAGCGGGATGTGGGTTCTCCAGCACGGCGCCATCTTAACGTCGCGGCTATGCTCCGCACGGCCGGCCTACGTGCCGGCCGATTCTCCAGCGCGGCGCCCTCCTAGCGCCGCAGCTCCCCTTTTACCAGCCGACTGACGTTCCAGCTGGTTCTTCTGCCGAAGCAGCCAGTGAAGCAGGCCGCGGTTCACACATCATAGCCGCCATGACGGCGCCAGCTTCCTCTGTCACGACCCGCTTTTCTAGGGCATTCCTTTCTTGTGTGACGGCAGCCCTTGCGCCGCCGATCTCTTCCGCCTTCCGCCTCCAATCATCGACTCCATATAATTAATCAAGATCAAACAGAGGGTTTTCGGGCCATGTTCGTTCGGCCCACTCCCTCCGTGTTAAGCGATAGCAATATGCCGAGACAATCAAGGTTATACAACGAAGAATTGAGGCACAATTTCAATTTGTTAAAAATTGAACATAACCCCTACCTCGAGAAAGATTCGTGGTAACTGAGCATCATGGATGATGGTGTCGATTTCGTCTTCATCGGAGTGTACCCGTAGATGTGGTGTCTCCCCTCTTGTCGTGGAGAAAAGTATGTAAGGCGCATTTTCATTCTTCGTCGGAGGGTTGGAGAATGAATCTCATCTAATTTCTTCAGAGGTTCCCCTACCAAATTATTTTCCAAGGAAAATATTGTAATATCCTACTCCCATTTTAATGAAATGGAAACCATTTCAAATTTATTCAAAGAATAAATTCATTAATTATATGTGTAGGAAATCTCTAATGGAGGAGATGAATTTGGAGATGCTACATAATTAAAGAAGAGTTTATAAATTAATTAAAGGGGTGATAAAGGGGGGTTAGGAAGTTTATGGGGAGGTGAGGAGTTAGGGTCTTGTTTGGGCCCCACCACACTGAACCCTCCCATGGGAGGTTAGGCGGGTATCGGCCCCACCTCTAAATCTCCTTTTGTAGGATAATAACCGCCCTCCACAAATAAAAATATCAAGCACATATTTTTATTTATTCCTTAAAAACAAACCAAAAATTAACCT
This sequence comes from Viscum album, assembly GCA_963277665.1. Classification (NCBI taxonomy): domain Eukaryota; kingdom Viridiplantae; phylum Streptophyta; class Magnoliopsida; order Santalales; family Viscaceae; genus Viscum; species Viscum album. The sequence goes on from OY728125.1 coordinate 1,821,504,830, forward strand.
ATACTCCTGTCAAAATGTAGCTACGGTAAAGGTCCCCTTAAGCCAACACCAACTCTGCGAGTACATCGGTGCCCTCATATTTCAATTCCGAGCAACGGTTCAAAAGATAGAAAATCTCGCTCATACGTTTATTGAACGTACCTGAGCTAAACTTCGGAAATTGATTCCGAGCACACCGTGCCTCGGAATCAAGCGCAGTCAGAAGTCATAGACTCGTAAAATTACAAAGAAATTAAGAAAAAAAAAATCTTGATTTTTCTATGTATTTACATTATACCCATCGAAATAATGTCATGTTGAATAACAAACTACACCACGATATGGAGACAATAAGTTGTATGTATGCACGTATACTGATATTATCATCCATAGGATGGATAGAATAATGAATATGGTTGTACCATATTTATAAAAATATCACATCATGTATAAGGTATTGGATTTATTATTTTGTAATGAAAACAAAATTGAAAGAGGAAGTGGTAAAGAAAAGTACTTTGAAATATGTTATGAGATAATCAGATTTTCATTGGGTGCTTCCTTTTGATTTGAACAAACGGGCTCTGTATGATGAAATTATTATCAATGTTAGGCCACTAGGATTAATTTAGGTAAGTCGGGAAGAGATTTGACCAGGTTTTGGCTGAGAAAAATTGGTTTGGAGTTATGAATTTATGAGAAGGGAAGTACCCTATTATAAGAGAGGTGAGGGGTACATTCGGAAATGATTGAAATAGTATTTTATTATAAATTTATTATTGGTTTATAATAGCTATAAATTGATTTATTTCTTGGATAAAGTGGTTTTTGGTCTAAATCCTCTCAAATAATAGGTTTTAGAAATGTTTAGGTAACCTTTTATTCAATATCTTTTATATTTAACACTTCGTTAAATATTATAACATTAACGACGTCTTGTTGTATTTTTATATTACATAGTTAATAAACATACAATAAAAATCCAAGATAACCTTAAGAGGTTCATAAATGTCATATAAAACCTTATATAAGTATTTTCGAAGATTCTTTTTTTTTAAACTTATTATATAATTTTATTAAAGATTATTTGTTTTAAGAACTCATTTATGTCAAATTTGACTCTATTTAGCATTTTATTTTTGTAAAAATCATTAAAAGTTTATTAATTCAATAAAAATACATTAAATAGACCCTAACATATAGTATTCCCCTAAAAAATTTGTGGATGGCATCAAAAGTTTCAATTTATATTTATTTTTATATTTATAATATTAATTATTTTAATCTTTCATCAATAATGTAATTACTACGTCATCGTTGTGTAAAAAATAAATAAAATTTTATAATATCAAGAAATTATAATTAAAATAACATGATGTAAGAAACTGTTTTATATTTATAATTATTATTTATAGTCAAATTTATCTTCTGCATAACTACAAATTAAAAATGGTTTAGTTATTAAAATTTGAATTTAACAATTTTAACACTTTTTTAAATAATATATAATAAAAGTCTTAATCAAATCCAAGATGATCAAAAAGGGTAATATATTTTCCTAAGGTTGATTTTCGTAGATATACACATATGAAATAGGATTTTGACATTTTGGGGTGCTTTTATATTATTACAATATTATTATTACCTTTAATTACTATATGTACTTTTATCTGTGGTAATTAATATTCAAGATTTACTACTCACCACAAATTATTTTAATCATATTGAACCAAATTTTACATACTGATGAAACCATTTCTATCGGATTTTTTAAATTCAAATCACAGAAGTAGTAAAATTATGTTTTATGAAAATTTCCAAATGTGCCTGGAAGGTGGGTAAACGACATTAAAAAGTTAAATAAAATAATAAATATATAATCTCATTATAAAATAACTCAAATTAAATAAATTTGAATAAAATATGAATTATTTACCAACTTTTACTTTATAATAAATTTTAATAAAAAATATTACATAAAAGAAATTGTCAGTTTTTCTGTACTATGGTGTATTTTTCACTATTCCTCAAAAATTGAAATTTTTCGAAAAAATACCCCAAATTCACCATATTCATATTTTCATATTCAAAATTACAAAATTAAGTCTATTTTATCAAATTAAATTTTTAGGACTGACTAAAATAAATTTTATTATTGTTCACAAATAAACTTAAAAGTTGTTCTTTTAAGAAAATAGTTTTCACAAATATATAGCTATTTTAACTAAAAATTTAAAATTCACTATAAATTTTTTAAATATATATGATAAAATTATAAATAACAAAAAAAATTATTTTTTTCTATTAATATCACAATATTTAAATGATAAAAAAAAATTATTGTTTTAAATAATTATAATATTAATGTTTTGTTTTGCAGAAACTCAGTCTTGCGTATAACGCCTACCAAGTTGGTGTTACATGAAATATAAGTTATTATATTAATTTAAAGGTATGTCATACTATAAAATATTGGGGTGTCACATTCTCCTCTAATTCTATTAATTGTGTCCTTGCAATTTGAAATTATTTTTCCAAAATAAAAGGTGAAAATAGAAAATACCTTTGTGGAAAACCCACACTGAAAAAAGGGTTACAAAAATTTAGTCTTAATGGGAGGAAATGTGAATTGAAAAAGGCACGACGAAATTAATATTTCTAATTAAAGAACAATTTCTAAATTAGATACACATAAATAATGGTAAACAAAAATATTTATAGGGAGTGATTAAGGTAATCAATCACAAAAAAGTGAACAATAAATTAAAAATTGGGGGCCTCAGAGCCATAAACAAATGATGATTTAAAATATCATCAGTTCAAAAAAATGTAGGTTATAGTATAACAAATTGTTCTTTTTGAGACTCTTTCCATAATGTTTATAAATTGATTTCACCATATAATAAGAAAAAAAATACTTGTCATGTAGAGTTGGAGCCTTAATCTAATTTCTACCACAAACTCATCTTTCTCTTCAAAAGATAATAGAAATAAAAAATATTCTATTGAACCTAATCATAGATGGTTTAATAAATAATAATTTTTAAATCATCAATCATAACATTTAAACAAAACTACTTTATACAAACCAGGACATCACATAGGCGTGTGCTAGGTGATGCACCATATTTTCGTTTCGATTGCGGGTTAAAGTCTCGTGGAATTTCTAGACACGATGGGTTTTCACCTGACCTTCAGGTTATCCTTTATGTAAGAATCCAAAAATAATCTTACGAAATTTTAAAACTTTATCAAAAGTATCAAATTTCTTACTTAATCTATTCCAATCTTTAGACTTATCTAAAATACTTGTGTTCAAAATCAATGACCAAAATTTATAGGAATGGTCAACATGTGAATACCTTAATCATGTGTTGTATTAAAACATTGTAACTACACGAATTACCAAAAATTATTATTTGACTAGGCATGTGTGGGATTGCTGATAATCATTGTAGTGTCAGAATATGATGTAGATTCTCAATAAAAAACGAGGGGGGGGGGGGTGAATTGTATCCTATAAAATTTCCATTGGAAATTTTTAACTTGATATAAACCATTTTATTGTTTAACCGAGTTAAACACTGTAACTTCACAAAACCTCTTGGTTCTACAAACTTTTTAGATTTTGAATGTATGGTCCTGGAAATTAATCTAGTTCTATAAAATTTCTTGATGCTAGAAATTTGGTTCTGGAAGTGAAACTTATAAAAAGATTACAAGGAAAATGATTCTACCAAAATACGTATAGAAACTTACATAATCCGAGTTCAAATATAATAAAGTATAAGACAAGTATACTTTACATATTAATAAAATTCATTGGAAAGAAAACTTGAAACAACACATTTAAAAAGTATTAAATATTTTAACCCAATGATTAGGGAATTCCACAACCATGGATAAAGGTCCCTAGATTTATACATTCCAGAACGTCTATCTTACCCAGACTAGGGTAAGCCATTGAGAAGAATATCAGAGTCTGTCTTTATATCCCAACAAGCCCTTGAACTACATGGTAGTTGGAACCTATATCTTCCTTATCGAGGAAGTCATTGATCATTAAGGTAGTCGACACCTCTATATTCATATCCTCAGAAGCCCTAAAACATTACTATAGTCGGCACCTCAGGCTTTCTATCCCCAAAAGCCCTCGAATGTACTCTGAAACATTATGAGTCACAAAAAGAAATCTAGATAAGATGTTATGTATGAAACAATCGTGAGAATATCTCTATCTATAAATCACTTAAACAACATGTAATATCTATAGTTGTAGATCAGTCAGTTGTTTAAGATCATTCATGTTTATTTTTTTAGTTGTGAGCTCGTTCAAATGTATCCTATTTATAGGTACTTCTCTAATGTCGTCTCCCTCCTCCAACGGTCATATTTTTCAATGAATCTCATCGGGACCTATATACGTTTCACTCAAACAATGGTTTGTTAGAAACAAAATACATTACATCGTTTCATAACTATAAAAATGTTACGAAAAATATGGTTCCTCAACCTAATTTAATCTTTTAGAGTCTAAGGAAAATAATGTTCAGAGTCTGAAAATATTTGGATCCAATATTTCATGAATATTTGAATTCTATATTTCAAGGAATTCAGAATTAGAATTCTATATATTTCGGAGTCTGAATTCGTTGGATTTTTCAAATTGAATTCTGAGGAATTCGGATCTTGAATTCTATGGATTTCAGAATCCTAATTCTAAGGAATTCAGAACATGAATTCTAAGGAATTCAGAACCTCAATTATAAGGAATTCATAACCTGAATTACAAGGAATTCGGAACTGAATTATAAATAATTTAGAACCTAAATTTCATAGAATTCGGTGTCTGAATTTCTGAAAATTTTTTGTCGAAATTTCTGAGAATTCAGATAGTGAATTTCAGAGAATCTAGATTCTGAATTTCAGAGAATTTGGAGTCTGAATTTCCGCAAATTCGGAGTCTGAATTTTATAGAATTCAGAGTATGAATTCAAAACCATAAATTGAATACTCTATATCTAATTATTTATAGAATTCCATATATTTAGATTAGAAACCGAATTTTACACTTAAAAATGAAAAGATTTAGTTTTTGAGAAACTAAAACATCAACAATGAAAAATAATTAAGTATAAATTTTCCATGGGGAAAAAATAATATTTTTAATAATGAAAATAAAATTTTCCCTATGATATAGTGTTTTGAGATTTTTGAAACATAATGTAATGGAAAATTCATAAGGAAACCTTATTGACACAACAATCTCCCCCTTTTTGGAATGAACAAACATCCTTACGAAAAAGAATATATGAACGTTAAAAGTTTATAAGCATAAAAATTAAAAAAATATCTCACATTAATTATGGATCAAAGTGAATATGACTAACTCCCTCTTAGGTTATGAGACCCCTACAGATCATATTCTGAATTTCTTGTTTGAGATTTTCAATTTTCTTGCATACAAATATATTCATGAAGAACCCCCCCCCAGATGAACTCCCACTTACATAGGGAAATTTATTCATTACATAGAATTATTTTTGACATTCCTTTCCACCCCTTTGTGATTTTCATAAATGAATAATATTAATGGAAAAATAATTTGGTACCTTAAATATTAGTGCTAAACATCCAAAAATAGGAAGTGCGATTACAATTTCATTAATATTAAAAGAATTTGTACAATCAAGAAAGAATACTACAAATGATCGGATTTAAAAAATATTATCCTTAATAATATTTTGGAATCATATTCATCGAAATGGTATTGAGCTTCTATAATTCTTTGTGATCCTCCTCTAAACTCTTGAGAAGATTATCCTGATATTCACTTTTCTTCTCTAAGGATTATATCATTTCATCAGTTGCATTAAGATTATCTACCTGGTATTTCAATAATTATTCCTACTTAACAAGATTCTATTCTATATCGATTATGAGATCCCTTTCTCTCTTCCAATTTATGGCCATAGAATTTAGTTTCCCATTCAAATCCTTAATTTCATGCTTCCGTGAATTCTTTTCAATGCTAAACATTTCCTCAAAATGATTAGTGAGATTCTTTATCTTCACATATTCGGTATCAAATGAATCCTTGAATAAATCGTGAAATTCATCAAATATCCTTATCAATTATATTGTCTTACATGACCTACATATCATTTTCTTGATTGAACATTTATGATCCTCATAGATGATGAGAAAAGATTTGAAATCTGGCCCGAGACAAACACATCTATCTATCCCCAAGTAACCAAATCCAATTTTTGATTTAATGAATGCTGATTCATCTAACATCTTGATTCTATACTAGCAAATAATGGAATACTTCCAAAAATCTCTTTCAAATACAGAACAATAATTTCATGTCTGGGTGAGGAAGATTCTGAATATGAGACATTGGTTGGTGAGGATTCTTTTTCTATTTCAATAGCATTCCTCTTCGATGAAGCACCAACTTATTTCTTCGTTACCACAATTTTTCTATGTGTATCCATAGCCACTTGTTTTCCCTTATCATCCTTCAGAATGATTTCTTCTTGATTAAGAGATTCATATTCGATGTCTGATATTTGAATAATTTTATCTTCGTCAAATTCTTCCTTCTCGGATCTTGCCTCAACATCCTATGGGTAAATGAAATCAGTATTTCTACATTCATTTTCAGACAACGTATTCACTTATTCCACTCCCTTCTCAACTTTACCAGGGGTAGCATGTTTTGAGGATTCGACTTCAGAATTTCAGATTGAGAGTTTCTCAGAAGTACATTCCTTCTCATGGAAATATTCCACTTTCTTTATTATATCATTGGTATCATCACTCCCTTATCCTAATTCTTCTCCACTCTTTCTTCAGGCACTATTTCTTCTTCTGGAAGTTGTTCCGGATTTACAAGCTTCTTTCTCGGATTCTCTAGAAATTATTCTATTAGAAAAGATTCTGGTACCGGAATATGTTCAGAGACTTTTTTAGAAGAATAAAGACGGTATTGATCTTTGTCCACCTCAGACATCTTTTTCTTTTTATTTTTCTATATTTTTTTCTTCTAAAGCTCTTTAGCAGTCTTTTCCTTCAAGTATTTTTCCTCAGCAGGATCCAAACCAAAACTAGGCTCCCCTGCTTTCTTGTTCTTCTTGTCCTCTTTCAATTAAACTGCAACTTGATCAGGATACATCATTTTATTCTTGTGTTTTGGGGGGTGCGTATTTATTTTCCTTATCTATAGATGATTTTACTTTTCCTTCTGATTCCTTCACCTTCCCCTTCATTCCTCCATTTTTATTGGTTTCGGCCACCTCTTGTTTCATTGGATGAACTTCAAATTCTGCTTCTAACAAATCATGAAATTGTCTGGATTGACTATTAAATCAAATCTTCATCCTCCTTAAAGTATCATTGCTCAAAAGCATCACCTTTCAATTTTTCTTCTTAGAAATTCATGAAATATTGAAATAATAAAGACACCGAACAATTATCATTGAAAGAATGTCTGAATAAAGGATTATCTGAGACATTAGATTTCTATTCATTTTATCTGAATCATATCCAAGATATTATTATCCAGGTTTACCTTTCATAGCATCACCTTGAAATCTAGAATATAAACATCATTTTTCTTCAAGGTATCCTTGTTCCCGTTTCGTAGAATAAAGAAACCATGAACCCATAGCTAAAGAATATGATGATTTGTAGAGAGATGAATAATTTTCAAAGTCTTCACTTCATTCAAGCCAAGACAGTCTATAGCCTTTTTCTTGTAAAAAGATCCTATTACAATAGGAATCTTGTGAGTGCAGAACTTTGCTTCTCCCTCATAAATAATTCCGATCAGATTTGCTTCCATGTTATAAGAAAGAGATTATGATTTTCCATATCTCTTGAAAAAATATTATATATTCCCCCTTCATCAAAAAAACTAATTGTTTCATATAATTCTACCAGTAATTATAGATACACCAGATCCTGTGCTCTTGGTTTTATAAACACACACTCTCTCAACTATTCAGATTTATATTCTTAGAAACAAAGAAGTCATATTGGGAATAAAACATCAGATCGACAAGCCTTTCTTGGTAGATCATCCACTCAAAGATTTCCTCAATAGTTGACATTTTATTCTGAGAATAGGCTTTGGAAGACATTCAAAAGAATAGAAACTGTAAAGATACGGAACGACATTAAAAATAGAGACAGAGCTTCAGCATGCGAAGTCTTTGAGGTCGATGTGGGACAAGAATCAGGTGTCCTTTATATAGGTAAATGAAGTGACAGTTCATCTTCCCTGATTGATCCAATGGTTGAAGGATTTCTTGAGAATATTTGACCGTTGAGATGATAGTCGGAGAAGGATTTTTATAAATTCCTATCTTTTGACGTTTTAAGATAAATATTCAATTTTAAGAAAAATTAAATCCGAAGAGTTTAAAAACAAATGTAAACACTATCAAGGAAAAAAATTATTACTTAGACATAATAATCAAAACATTCCTTTCATATTTCTTGGAAAAATACTCGTAATATATAAAATGTTTCTTAAATAACATTAGATTCTGAAATTTTTATTACGAAACAATTTTGAGCTATGAAAATTTTGACTATAAATATTTTAACATTGAAAATTTTAATAATGGAAATTTTAACTTCAAAAATTTTGACTGCAAAAATTTTTACTGCGAAAATTTTAACTACTAATATTTGAACAATTAAAATTTTGACAACGGAAATTTTGACTACGAAAATTTTAACTAGGAATTTTTTAAATATGAAAATTTTGACTAATAAAAATTTCACTATTAAAATTTTAAACAAAAAATTTTTATGAATGAAAATTTTAACTATGAAAATTTTGATAACAAAAATTTTGACTACGAAAATTTTTTCTATAAAAAAATGTACTCCTCAAATGAAAATGTGTTTGTTAAAGTAAATAGTTAGGTTTCCAAAAGACATTAATAAAGATGATTACCTTACAGTTGTCATTCCTAACATCTGTTTAATGTATTAAAATCTATCAAATGATAATGATTTTTTGAAAATATCAACATGTTGATCTTGGGTTCTGATAAATTGAAGAATGGTACTTCCTTTGTGTGTGTGATTCCTTAGAATGTGATGGCTAATACCTTCGTGTTTTTCATGAGAGAGATGTTCTGAGTTTTTACTTAAGGAATTGGCACTAGTATTATCACACAATATTTGTGTTTTGGTAAAACTCAGGCCATAGTCTGTGAGTGTGTGTTGCATCGACAATACTTGAGCACAAAAACTTCCAATTGCTACATATTTAGCTTCAGCAGAGGAAAGTGCTACCGAGGGTTGCATTTTTCATGACCAAGAAACAAATAAATCTCCTAAGAAAAGACATGTTCCTGATGGTGTTTTTATATCCATTCTACACCAACCAAAGACAGCATCCGAAAAACTCTTTGAAACAAAATCATATCATGAAATATAAAAGTGTCCTAAATTTATGGTTCCCTTTAACTAGTGAAAAATCCTTTTCACTGCCTTTAAATAATATTCCATAAGATTGAATTGATATCTTGTATATAAGCATAATGATAACATTATGTCTAGACGACTGGCTCTCACATAATGTAGACTTTCTATCATACCTATAAAGGAAGTTTGATCTACTGGTTTCCCAGCTTCTTCAATATCAAGTGAATTTATGTACCAATGAATGTACTTATACTCTTACTGTTGTCATAACCAAACTTTTTAAAAAGATATTCAATACAATGATATTGAGATATATATATTCATTCTTGTTTTTAAGAAATTTAAAAACCTAGGAAAAATGATAACACCCCCATAATACTGATTTCAAACTCTGATTTCATTTGATCTACAAAGAAATCAGTTAAAGATTGCTGAGATGAACCAAATATAATCTCATAAACATATATTTGAACAATCAAAACAATTTTTTCATATTTCATTATAAAAAGAGATGGATCAAAATTTCCCTTAACATAATTGTGTTGATGCCAAAACCTTATAAGTCTATCATAACAGGCTCTAGGAGATTTCTTAAGTCTATAAAATGCTTTGGTATTTTTGAAAACATGTTCAAGATGTTTTGTGACTTATAAAATAGGAGTATTTTAAAAAATAACTTCCTCGGGAACATAACCATTAATGAAATACCATTTTATATAAATTTGATAATGTATGATGTAGAAGAATTATTCAAAGGAAACTAGAATAATAATTAATTCAAATATAGCTACTGGGGCATAGGTTTCTTCATAATCTATTCCTTCTTGTTCATTATAGCCTTTACATACTAATCTAAACTTATTTCATAAAATGATTCCAATTTCTTCACAATTATTTTTGAAGACCCATTTTACTCAAATAAAATATATTTCCTTAGGTATTTCAACTAAGGTCTACACATTATTCATTTCTAATTCATTTATCTAATCTTGCATATATTTTATCCAATCATCATCACCAAAACATTGAACAGTTATTTTTTGGTTCTAATTGGGAATGAAATTCTAGATGTTCTACTACATTTTATAATGAACATATTGTCCTTGCAGGTGGATTTACATCACCAATGATACTATCACTGGGATGATTCTTAAGAAAAAACCGATTTGTGTTTTGGGAAACCTGATTATCAATATAGGGTATGATATCATCCAGGTTAAATGCTTCAGAAAAATTTTCTTGAACATTTTACTTATCAGAAGGATCGTCTATCTGGGGATGATAATTAGTTTTTGAAAACTGATCTTATGATGTAGGTTGAGGCTGTTTAAAAACAAATGGATTGGTTTTATCTAATTTAACATGTACTATTTCTTCAATAGTAGAGGTATTTTTATTGAAAACTCTTTAAGACATTGAGGTTGTGGAGTAGCCTAAGAAAATTCTTTCATCATACTTTGGTTCAAATTTGTGTAGATTATCTTTAGTATTTAAAATGAATACCATGAAACTACAAACCATGAAGTAAAAATCCTTGGTTTTCTACCATTCTATAACTCATAATGGAGTTTTATTAACAAAAGGTCTAATAAAAAAATTATTATATAACAATAAGTACTTATAGCTTCAGCCCAAAAATGACTGGCTACCGAGTATTCACTCAACATGGTTCTGGTTATCTCATGAATAATTCTATTACTTCTTTCAACAACACCATTCTGTAGAGGAGTTATTATTATTGAGAAGATATGAGTAATTCATTTTCTACTAAAAAAATTTCAAAATCGTAATTTTGAAATTATCCTCTGTGGTCTCTATGAATAGTTTTCAAAGGAAGGTTTTCACATTTTTAACATGGGATCTAAAACTTCGGAAATAAGAAAATGATTTACACTTCTTTTCTAGAAAATAAACCCATGTAAATATAGTGTAATCATTAACTAGAACAAATATATAATATTTTCCTCCAATGCTTCCAATTTGGTATGGACAAAAAATATACATGTTCACTAATTGTAATGCATCAGTAGTTGAGACATCACCAACATATTAAAAACATGATATTTGTTTTTTTTTCATATTTAAAAGGATCACAAAATTTTGGAGAATCAAATATAAGCTTTTGTAGATCTTTAAAAATTCTTGGCATATGAATTTTTCATAGGTTCCTAAGATTTCAGTGTCCTAACCATCTAGGCCTTAACAATGAATTATCTTCTAATGCACTAATACAAGGTATATTTTTCCACCAAATACATACTATGTTTAGTGTGTAAACAATCTCTATCCTATTGGTAGAATGAATAAACTCCTCCTTGTAATTGTGTATTAAACACTTTTCATTCCTAAAATTCCCATTGTAACTTTCATCACATAATTGACTTATAATAAAAAGGTCTGGCTTAAGAACCTTAACAAATAAAAAAATGGGAATCAATGTTTTTCCAAGAAGAAAAATGTTACCTATAACAATAATTTATCCCTGAGAATTATCACCGAAAGTTACTTTTCATCCCTTAATCTTGATAATCTTTTCATTGACGTTTTTGTTGCCAGTCATGTTCCAGGAACATCCAAAATCCATATACAATGAATTATCATTGGTACTGTCATTTCATTCTTAAAAATAAGAGTGTCAGACGTTCCGAACCCAAACATTCATGGATCCAGAAACATCAGAAATGAAAATATTAGGAATCACAATTTTCATGGAAAAATAAGATTTATGAAAACCTAAAGATAGAGTTTGGTTTAGGGAAATGCTTTTTCCAATGCCCACCACACTACCACTTAGTGATTAACAGATCTCTTTGAGGAACAAAATAATTATTACTGAAAATTGGTTTTGAACTAGTATAACCAAATCCATAATTCTTCCTTAGAGGTTGAATTTGGGATTACATCTTTTCCAAAATTTCATTTCCAAGTGTAAAATTTTACAAACACTTCCTCAAGGAAAATATTATTGACTTCAGTCTAATAACTATGTTTTTATCCTCAAAAACATTATTTTAAGCACTATAATTAGTCTCTAAAACATTTTTCTTAGAATTTACTTTTTCTAGATCCTATGAATTATTATCCTTTTAATAATTAACTTCCACAAGGTGTTTATGAACATTTATAAAATCATAATTTTTTTTTATCAAGATCATTAAAAATATCTAATACTTGTTAAGTAGTAATAGTAATTCTAGAATTTTATTTATAAGGAATTTTCTTGAATTTAGAATTTCCATTCTCAAGGAGCTTAGCAATCCTAAAAACTTCTTCATAGGTTGGTAAAGTATTATCTTCATCAGAAGAAGATTCTTCATCCGAAGATTCGTAGTATTTACTATCACTATAATTAGAAATCATGGATACATTGGTTATATATTCAACATTATGTACCTTGGCCATTAAAAAATGATTTCCAATAGGTAAATTGGTAGGTAAACCAAGATTCTTCTGATCCGAAGATTCGTACTCTGAGCATTGTTCAGAAGAGTAACCACTACTGTTAGTCCAGTTGTTATTGGCTTTAAATTCATTTTTTTCATAGATTTGTAGTATTAATTTCAATTCTTCTGGAGCATAGGAAAATTTGGCCTTATATTCCCCGATCATTTGCATTCATATCAATTGAAATTTGTGTCTTTCTAGTCCATTATTTATTTATTCAAGTGTCTAGATTGAAAGTTCTTCTATCCAAAAATCTTGTTCATCCTTCATGAAATATTTGCTAACTCGTTTTTTGAAGACTCACTCCTAATAGATTCAGATTGAATAACAACCTTATTAGATTTAGATCTTGTAACTCTCTCAGGAGTCTTGGATTTCATATGATTTGAAGATGTTGTAAATGCGACACTACTATTTTTATTATTCTTCTTAATATTGACAGAATCTATCTTCATTATTGTATCATGTAATAGAAGAGTTCAAAAAATCTCATTCAGGGAAATCTGAGAAACTTTTCTTTTTTCATATATAGATGTACTCTTAGATTCCAACTCATTATGCATGATGACTATGATTTTGTCTACAATAGCTTCATCATCTAATCCTTTCTCAACCATTGATTGTAAACTGTTATCAATAGTCATTTATCTTTGTTATACCTTACATATGGATTATCCATAAAGAAATAAAAAACCATGATATTCAGCTCTGAGCATAGCTCTTTTAATTTCAATGACTATGGAAGTTCCAAAGTGTGTTACTTCAAACATCTTCCAAATACTATTTACTACTTCACATGATGAAATTTGGATATATATATATATATATTTCTCATCATGGAACAAATCAAATTTTTTTGCACCATAACTTTCAGATGGTATTCCACCTTTTCTATATTATTAAAGGATCTAAGTTCCTTATCTAGAATACTATAGTCTCCAGTTAACTTAATGTAGTTTTCAACACCTATGTTTTTCACATAGTTCTTCATACAATCTCTCCAATATTCATAGTCATTACCATCAATGATTGGTTTACGAGTAAGATTAATATTTTCAATCGAACCGACATTCATTCCTACCATATAGAAGGAATTATAATTCCACAAAAACATGTTAGTAATAAATGTCTATAAACGGGGATAAATCCCAAGCATGGAAAATATAGAACAATGAAAACAAGAGCAAGTAAACATATATGTGAATATAAGTATTTTAGAAACCCCCTCTGATACCAATTGTGGTATTTCTGATACCATTTGTAGTATTGTAATATGATTTAGATGGTCAATATATAAGAAGAGGGTGAATTGTATCCTTAAAAATTTCCTTTGGATGTTTTATATTTTATATAAACCATTATATTGTTTAAAAAAGTTAAATAAGTTAACATAAAAAAACTTATTGGTTCTACAAACTTGCTAGATTCCAGAAGAATGGTTCCAAAAATGAAACTACTTCTAAAAACATGCTAGATTACGAAAATATGGTTTTAGAAATGAAACATATCAAAATTTTACAAGGAAAAAGATTATATCTTAAAGCGCATAGAATCTTACTTAATCATAGTGAAAATATAAAAACTTTTAGATAGTTATACATTTCTTATTAATGAAATTCAACAGAAAACAAACTTGAAACAACACAAGTTACTAGTATGAAATCTTTTAACCAAAAGTGTAGGTTATTCAACAACCATGGATAAAGGCCCCATGATTTATACTTTCAACAAAGTTTGTATTACCCACCCAAGGGTAAGGCCTCGATAAAAATATCAGAGACTCTCTTGATATCCCCACAAGCCCGCAAACATCATGGTGTTCAGAACCTCTATCATCCTTACCAAGGATTCCCTCGAACATTGAGGTAGTCGGCACCTCAATCTTCATATCCCTAGAGTCCCTCGAACATTAAGGTAGTCGGAACTTCTCTTTTCCTATCACCAAAATCCTAGGAATGTACTCAGAAATATTCGGAGTCGCAATAATTAGTCTGATCAAGATTGTAGAAACCCGAAGCTTGACGTACATGGACATTACATTACTTTTGCGGAATACTTGGTACATAACAAAAACACACACACAAGGATCGTAATAGTTTAGTGTCTTTGGAAACTCGGAACGTAATCTTCTAATCGTGGTGAAAGATCTTCTATATCTCCCATAAAGATCTTCCCCTTTTTTTACCTAAAACCTTTCTTTATATCCTGGGGAAAAGAAAACATAAAAGGGTGAGCTCAAATGCTCAGTAAGGGTAAACAAAAGAAATATCAATCACATCATATACACAAGCACATAACTTTTGGAAATCTTAACCTGCAAAAGAGATCATAATTTCATAGCATGGGATAAATCCTGGCAGTGAAATGTAATCACAATAATCATAACTTAAAACATGAAAATTTGTGGCATTCACACATAATCATAGAGAATCATTTCTTGTTAGTCAAGACTCATTGCCAGGACTATCTTAGTGGACAAAGTCCCTTTCTGAATCGAGTAACCCTTGTTTCAGTCCTGTTTCACTGAACTGGTATAACCTACCATTCCAGCCATGTCTATCTCATGAGATATAAAATCTTTACCCAATGAATTGGAGGGAGATATAGGTCCCACCCATCTTATAATGAATCCTTTCTTATGTGTGCCACATAATCATAAATCATACATCATCGCATAACCCATGTAATAAAAATGGGATTCTTAAACAACATGACATCATAAAACAATTCATATAAGATAAAGGAATTCATAAAAATGTTTCCATCACAACATAATTAAATCCATGTAATAATAGGGATAAAAAATAGAACCCTTTTATTATCTTATATGGAAAATAATTTTGATAAAATACTTGAACTTCATTCTTGAGGAAAATATCCTTTCTACTTCAAAAACACTTTTCCTTTCTTAACATGTCATACAATTTTAAAATAAAAGATGTTGATTAAAAAGAAACTTGAATACTTGTAAAGGAAGCTTCTTGGATATAATTTTTTAGAAATCCATTCATGCCGTATAAGTAATAAAAAACATTCTTCGTACTTTTGTCGGAAAAGTCAAAAAGTACCTCGTACGAAAAACGACAAAAGATTCCTTTCATACATATTATTTAAAACTCACCGAAGGGTAAAAATGGATTTAAACAATTGTAGGTGGATGGAAATAATATTACATATTGATTAAACATGGATGTGGATGATAAAATACACCCTAGTAAATACTTACGAATAAACAATCTCGGATAAAAATGAGATTGTGACATTTCCCTTACCTTAGGTCCGATTTTCTTCGTATGTGTCCGAACCTCCTGTATAATGATTTAAATAATGTCATTTACTTATTACAGAATCATATTCATTGTTATGATATCATATATGGTTCACTTGTGACATTATATTACCCGTTCTTTTGTAAATTCCATGTTAAAGAAGCGTTTTGGGTAAAATCGTTTCATTTATCGTAGGTGTTTTGACTTGTTGTTCTTGACATTATTATTACTTATATCATGATTTACTTACTTCCAGAATATAAAATATGATTTATATATCATATATATTCAGTATATATATATATATAATAGATAGATAAATGAAATGAAAAACACCGTTCATGGAGACGGTAGTCCGTACGTACGCATGAACGTTGTTTTCCTTTCCTTATTGTTTTGAATGGAAGTAAGTAGATGACATACATATATTTATATATACATAAATCCAGTAGCTTTGTAACGTCATATATTTCATTATTATTTCTTATATATACTTTATAATCATTCTTAAATGGTTAACATGGAGAATGAATCTCATCGCGTCGTGGAGACGGTAGTCTGTACGTACGCACGAGCGATGATATCATTTCCATAAATATTGAATTGAATTGGAGTGGATTATACAATATATCAGAATCAATATTATGTTTTAATAACTATGTATAGTTATTCTTTACACCATTATACCCATCCATGTAAGGTGGTGGTGGAAAATAGATTACACCATGACGTGGAGACGGTATTCCGTACGTACGCACGCACGGTGATTTCTTTTTCCGTAGGATGGATAGATGGTGAAATAGGGTTGTTTCATACTTATAATAACATATCAGTATATGAGTGATACTGATGTTATTACTTCATAATGAAACAACCTAAGAAGAAGAAGTGGAAGAATAAATAAATATGAAAGAATTGGTAATGGTAATTACCTCTTCTTTGAAGCGCCTCTTTGAGACCTCCTCTTAGGGCACTAAAATTGGTCTTTGAGGAAGACGAGAACCTCTAGGATTATTCTTGGGAAGTGGAGAAGGGATTTTGGCAGGGGTTGGCCGTGTTTGAGTGCTCAAATTGGTGTGATGATGAGGGGGAGGAGGTGTCCTTTTATAAGGTAGGAGAGGGGCACCTTAGGAATACCTCAAAATATTATTTTATATTAATGTCAAAATCGATTTATAATGGTTCCAAAGGGTCTTATTTCGCTAAAGTGGGGATGGGTCGAAATCCTATCAACCAACAGAATTATATGTTTGAACCAAGTCGATTAAATCAACACTAATATATCATTGTAACCTATAAAATTAGTGGAATTCATAAAAAGTCTCAAATTACATTTATTTTGGTGTTTATAACATCAATTATGTCAATATTTCATTAATAAGATAATTACTGCATCATCATTGTGTCATAAATAAATTAAATTATTTAATGTCTAAAAATTATAAATAAAATACCATAATGTTGGAAATCTTTTTAGCTTTCTAATTAATATTTATAGTCGAATTTATCTTATGTATAACCCCATATTAAAAATGATTTACTTATTAAACTTTGATTTTAACTATTTTAACCCTTCTTTAAATAAATTAATAATAAATGTCCTAATCTAATCCAAGTGGACCTAAATGGTCATATTTTATTCCTAAGTTTGTTTTTGGTCAAATTACAATTGTCCAATAGAATTAGGACATGTGTTAGGTTAATAGTAATATCATATTTACCCTTAGTTACCCTATTTACTATTAACCGTGGTAAAAAAAAAGTAAAAAGTTACTATTCACCAAAAATTATTTTCATCTCATTGAACCACATTTTAGCCCTTGATATTAACTGTGTCTCTCGGATTTTCGAAATTCCATTCACAGAAGCGGTAAAATTAAGTTTTATGCAAAATTCAGTTTTTAACCTACCACTTAGTGGTTTCACTATTCATCGAAAATTGAAAGTTTTTAGAAAAATACCAAAAATTAGGCCTAAGCTATATTTGATATTATGAACCCAAAAATGATGTCTATTTTACCAAATTCAAAACATATCAGTTGCATTAACTAATTTAAAAATTAATTCTCGTCGTCAAAACAAATAGCATGTTTTAAGAGATAATAACTATCAAAAGATTGACACTAGTTTATAACTGGTTTAAATGTGAAATTATATCCAATGAACAACATTGTATTAAATTGTAAAAATATATTCTAAATATACTTTAAAACCACTCAAATTAATTATTTATCACTATTAATTATTTCGATTAAAAAAGTTGTTTTTAATTATAATTTAGTAACTTTCACTATTCATCAGAATATGAAAGTTATCCGAAAAGTACCAAAATTTCATCTTAGGCTAAATTCGATACTCCGAATCCAAAAATGAAGTCCATTTTAAGAGCTAAAATTTCTAAAATTTTAAGAGGTGGTTATTACTATTCATAACTGCTAGTTATAATAATATTTTAATAGCATATCGTTGTTTAGTGAAACTCGGTATTGCGCACTACACACGCTATCGAGGAAGGTCGCGATTGCGTGTAATGCAAGGCAAGTCAAGGATGTGTGTTGTGCAAGATCCTTTTGGAGTAGCTTACAACACAAGACATTAATAAAATTAAAAAGAATATTTTTTTTTATAAAATCTCGGGGTGTTACATTCTACCCCCCTTAAAATGAATTTCGCCCTCGAAATTCGTCGGGGTTATAAATGGTTTACTATTCAAAAGTTTCATTAATCGAAACCCACATCATAAAAAGGAATACCAAAACCAATCTTTAAAAACAAAAGAATGAAACATAACGGCTACCCAAATAAACTAATCACTGGGTTTCCACAGAGGTGAAAATATGGATATGGAAGAAAAATATAACCATCATGTTCTGATGGAGAGTGGTAGAGAACATGGATATGGAAAAGCTAGCAATCACAAAGCCATAAATTTGTGAAGATCTAAGGTACCATCTGATTAATCAGATATAAGAACACTAGGACAACATTTTTGGTTTTCAAGATCGTCTCCCTAAAGTTGAAGAATTTGAATACATACTTTATTTTGGTACAATCTCACTGTTTTTCGTGCCTTGAACAATTTCCACTTCATCTCTTAAGTAAATGAAGTTGAATTTGTTATTTGTTAAGTGTTAGCAGATCATGTGATAGAATGACGGGTCATTCCATCTGTCTCAAACAAAGGGTTAGAAAAAATTATATACGTAAGTCGATCTATAGTGAGATTAATCATATATGGTTCCAAAAATGGATTCATACTGCTTAATGTAATAAAACTAGTTTCTACTAAACAGGGACTTCCTGTAGGCCAGTGGTAGGCGTTAAAGGCCAGTCGCACTTCGATTGTGGGTTCGATTCCCACAGCATTGTCCGACGCGATGGGCTGTCGCCCATCCTGTAGGTTGTCCTTTTTCTAAAGCTACATTACTATAACATCCCATCAATAATATCGAAAAAACTTCTATCCTTAAACAATACTAACTTATGTCCAACAAAATCCATTATAGTCTTTAGGCTTATCCATAATACTGCAGTCCATTCTCATAACATAGTGAAAACGATTACCAGAGATTTAATACCATCATTGATCCCCATATATCATAAGATATGTCTTGTTGGTCACATTCCAAACATTCAAAGGCCTTAATCATTTATTCTCTTGAATACCCATTAAACCATAGTGAAAACATGAATGCAGTTAAAAGTTAACACTTTCCACATACAAAAATCCTCAAAATTCTATATACTCAAACCATGATATCGCTTAGTACTTATATCAATCATGAGCTCATGAATACAATCAAACATCTTATTATCTTCTTATCCCTTTATTATGCTCATATCATCTGTTTACCAAAAATGTCTCAATCACTTTTCAGGGTTACTGGTACCATAAAATTATTGAAATCCAAAACATAAATATTCCAATATTCCACGATACTATATACAACATTATTTTGGAATCCCATTACATAAACACTGAATCATTCCACCACATCGTTGTCATATTCAACATCGCCAATAGTGATCGCATGTGACTTCCCTTTATCCTTTGCCTTAAGCGGTTGCTCATGTCGATCATCACTAACCCTTGGATTAGGGAATTTATTGGCATAATGTCCCATCTCCTTGCACTTGAAACATTGAAGTGTTGGTGGTGCGTTCTTTGCAGCCTTTTCTTTATTCACATCATTAGAAACCCTTTTCCCACTACTTCGACATTCAGCTGCTCGATGACCTTCTTTTCCACACTTAAAACATTTTCTAGTCCCTTTAAGACAATATCCACCATGCTTCTTTCCACAGTTTGAGCATAAGGAAACATTCATCTTATTTTCACCATTATTCTTAGATTTCTCCTTGAACTCCATCTTTCGTTTCTTGTCAAAACCCTGAGATGGATATGTAACACCAACTTCCATTTCTACCTTGATAGCACAACGCACTATTTCTTCATAGCTACTGAAGTCTCTTATAGCCAATGCCCTTCAAAGACTTGGTTTTAAGCCACTGAAAAATCGATCAACTTTACTTTCAGGTTGGATGATAATGCCAGATGCATACCTTGCAAGTCTTGTAAAATTCGCTTCGTATATACCAACAGATTCATCATCCTTCTGCTTCAGCTTAAGAAACTCATTTTCCATCGTTGTTCGAAGAATACGAGGGAAGTACTTACTGAAAAACAAGTTCTTTAACTCGTCCCATTCCATGGACTCAATTTCATCTCTTGGCCTCGTATTCTTGATAAGATTCCACCATTGATCAGCTTCACCTTCCAAACGATATACTGCTAAGATGACTTTATCATGTTCAGAACAGTGAAGAACTGAAAATATCTTTTCAGTGGTACTGATCCATTGTTCAGCAACAAGTGGATCAGAAGTCCCACTAAAAGAAGGTGGACGTTGCCTCATGAAGGACTCAATAGAATATTGTTCCCTTCTCTGCTCATTTGGAAGTCCAGAATGATTCATAGCTTGTGTAAGTATAGCAATAAGATTTTGCACTCCATCTCCCATAACATTTTTCTGTTCAGGAGGGAAATTATTTCATTGTCCATTGCATTGATCAACACGGTTCCTTCGGGTTCCAACCATCGTCTAAAACCCAAAAAGAATAGTGTGAGAGGCAAAAATCATGCTATGGAAAACAACATAATAAAGGGGGAGTATCCTCAATATCTAACTTCTTAGGTTAAATTCTAAGATCGTTACCGTAGTTATAGGACTGTATCCTATACGTATACTTATCCTTAGGGACATCCCTAGACAAACCTTATAAATATCTCTAGGGATCTCACTAAAGTTCTCGCATCCTAGTTTCCAAAGGTTGACTAAACCTTTCCTCTGATACCAACTGTATAGACCCAAAGCTTGACGTACATGGACATTACATTACTTTTGCGGAATACTTGGTACATAACAAAAACACACACACAAGGATCGTAATAGTTTAGTGTCTTTGGAAACTCGGAACGTAATATTCTAATAGTGGTGAAAGATCTTCTATATCTCCCATTAAGATCTTCCCCTTTTTTTACCAAAAACCTTTCTTTATATCCTGGGGAAAAGAAAACATAAAAGGGTGAGCTCAAATGCTCAGTAAGGGTAAACAAAAGAAATATCAATCACATCATATACACAAGAACATAACTTTTGGAAATCTTAACCTGCAAAAGAGATCATAATTTCATAACATGTGATAAATCATGGCAGTGAAATGTAATCACAATAATCATAACTTAAAACATGAAACTTTGTGGCATTCACAAATAATCATAGAGAATCATTTCTTGTTAGTCAAGACTCATTGCCAAGACTCTCTTAGTGGACAAAGTCCCTTTCTGAATCGAGTAACCCTTGTTTCAGTCCTGTTTCACTAAACCGGTATAACCTACCATTCCAGCCATGTCTATCTCATGAGATATAAAATCTTTACCCAATGCATTGGAGGGAGATATAGGTCCCACCCATATTATAATGAATCCTTTCTTATGTGTGCCACATAATCATAAATCATACATCATCGCATAACCCATGTAATAAAAATGGGATTCTTAAACAACATGACATCATAAAACAATTCATCTAAGATAAAGGAATTCATAAAAATGTTTCCATCACAACATAATTAAATCGATGTAATAATAGGGATCAAAAACAGAACCCTTTTATTATCTTAGATGGAAAATAATTTTGATAAAATACTTGAACTTCATTCTTGAGTAAAATATCCTTTCTACTTCAAAAACACTTTTCCTTTCTTAACATGTCATACAATTTTAAAATAAAAGAAGTTGATTAAAAAGAAACTTGAATACTTGTAAAGGAAGCTTCTTGGAAATAATTTTTTAGAAATCCATTCATGCCGTATAAGTAAAAAAAACATTCTTCGTACTTTTGTCGGAAAAGTCAAAAAGTACCTCGTACAAAAAACGACAAAAGATTCCTTTCATACATATTACTAAAAACTCACCGAAGGGTAAAAATGGATTTAAACAATTGTAGGTGGATGGAAATAATATTAAATATTGATGAAACATGGATGTGGATGATAAAATACACCCTAGTAAATACTTACGAATAAACAATCTTGGATAAAAATGAGATTGTGATATTTCCCTTACCTTAGGTCCGATTTGCTTCGTATGTGTCCGAACCTCCTGTATAATGATTTAAATAATGTCATTGACTTATTACAGAATCATATTCATTGTTATGATATCATATATGGTTCACTTGTGACATTATATTACCCATTCTTTTGTAAATTCCATGTTAAAGAAGCGTTTTGGGTAAAATCGTTTCATTTATCGTAGGTGTTTTGACTTGTTGTTCTTGACATTATTATTACTTATATCATGATTTACTTACTTCCATAATATAAAATATGATTTATATATCATATATATTCAGTATATATATATATAATAGATAGATAAATGAAATGAAAAACACCGTTCATGGAGACGGTAGTCCGTACGTACGCATGAACGCTGTTTTCCTTTCCTTATTGTCTTGAATGGAAGTAAGTAGATGACATACATATATATATATACATAAATCCAGTAGCTTTTTAACGTCATATATTTCATTATTATTTCTTATATATACTTTATAATCATTCTTAAATGGTTAACATGGAAAATGAATCTCATCGCGTCGTGGAGACGGTAGTCCTTACGTACGCACGAGCGATGATATCATTTCCATAAATATTGAATTGAATTGGAGTGGATTATACAATATATCAGAATCAATATTATGTTTTAATAACTATGTATAGTTATTCTTTACACCATTATACCCATCCATGTAAGGTGGTGGTGGAAAATAGATTACACCACGACGTGGAGACGGTATTCCGTACGTACGCACGCGCGGTGATTTTTTTTCCGTAGGATGGATAGATGGTGAAATAGGGTTGTTTCGTTCTTATAATAACATATAATTATATGAGTGATACTGATGTTATTACTTCATAATGAAACAACCTAAGAAGAAGAAGTGGAAGAAGAAATAAAGATGAAAGAATTGGTAATGGTAATTACCTCTTCTTTGAAGCGCCTCTTTGAGACCTCCTCTTAGGGCACTATAATTGGTCTTTGAGGAAGACCAGAACCTCTAGGATTATTCTATGGACGTGGAGAAGGGATTTTTCCAGGGGTTGGCCGAGCTTGAGTGCTCAAATTGTTGTGATGAGGAGGGGGAGGAGGTGTCCTTTTATAAGGGAGGAGAGGGGCACCTAAGGAATACCTCAAAATATTATTTTATATTAATGTCAAAATCGATTTATAATGGTTCCAAAGGGTCTTATTTCGAAGCTAAAGTGGGTATGGGTATAAATCCTATCAACCAATAGGATTTAGACAAGTTTAGGTTATTATTTTAACCTTATCTATTAGATTTAACTCTAAGTTAAATAATTTAACTTTTACCATGTCTTTTTGTTTTCTTACACTATATAGTTAATACACTTACTATAACATTCCAAACGAACCCCAAATTGTTTATTATTAATATATATATCCTTATCTAAGTCATTTGGCCGAACATTAGATTTTTAGGAATAAAATAACAATTAATAATATAATAGTTGATTTAAAAACTATTTTGTGTCAATTTTGACACTATTTGATATATGATTTTTGTAAAAGTCATAACAGAATTATATGTTTGAAACAAGTAGATTAAATCAACACTAATATATCATAGTAACCTAGAAAATTAGTGGAATTCATAAAAAGTCTCAAATTACATTTATTTTTGTGTTTATAACATCAATTATGTCAATATTTCATTAATAAGATAATTACTGCATCATCATTGTGTCATAAATAAATTAACTTATTTAATGTCTACAAATTATAAATAAAATACCATAATGTGGGAAATCATTATAGCTTTCTAATGAATATTTATAGTCGAATTTATCTTATGTATAACCCCATATTAAAAATTATTTACTTATTAAACTTTGATTTTAACTATTTTAACCCTTCTTTAAATAAATTAATAATAAATGTCCTAATCTAATCCAAGTGGACCTAAATGGTCATATTTTATTCCTAAGTTTGTTTTTGGTCGAATTACACTTGTCCAATAGAATTAGGACATGTGTTAGGGTAATAGTAATATCATATTTACCCTTAGTTACCCTATTTACTATTAACCGTGGTAAAAAAAAGTAAAAAGTTACTATTCACCAAAAATTATTTTCATCTCATTGAACCACATTTTAGTCCTTAATATTAACCGTGTCTCTTGGATTTTAGAAATTCCATTCACAGAAGCATTAAAATTAAGTTTTATGCAAAATTCAGTTTTTAACCTACCACTTAGTGGTTTCACTATACATCGAAAATTGAAAGTTTTTAGAAAAATACCAAAAATTAGGCCTAAGCTATATTTGATATTATGAACCCAAAAATGATGTCTATTTTAATAAATTCAAAACATATCTGTTCCGTTAACTAATTTAAAAATTAATTCTCTTCGTCAAAACAAATAGCGTGTTTTTAAGAGATAATAACTATCAAAAGATTGACACTAGTTTATAACTGGTTTAAATATGAAATTACATCCAATGACCAACATTGTATTAAATTGTAAAAATATATTCTAAATATACTTTAAAACCACTCAAATTAATTATTTATCACTATTAATTATTTCGATTAAAAAAGTTGTTTTTAATTATAATTTAGTAACTTTCACTATTCATCAGAATATGAAAGTTATCCGAAAAGTACCAAAATTTCACCTTAGGCTAAATTCGATACTCCGAATCCAAAAATGAAGTCCATTTTGAGAGCTAAAATTTCTAAAATTTTAAAAGGTGGTTATTACTATTCATAACTGCTAGTTATAATAATATTTTAATAGCATATCGTTGTTTAGTGAACCTTGGTATTGCGTACTACACACGCTATCGAGGAAGGTCGCGATTGCGTGTAATGCAAGGCAAGTTAAGGATGTGTGTTGTGCAAGCTCATTTTGGAGTAGCGTACAACACAAGACATTAATAAAATTAAAAAGAAATTTTTTTTATAAAATCTCGGGGTGTTACAAAGATGTTCAGTATGCAAAAATAATGAGAGTATCTCCCTCTAGAAATCCCTTCAACAACATGTAATCTCTAAAGTTGTAGATCAGTCAATTGTTGATGTTCATTCTTGTTTTTTCAGTTTTGAGCTCATTCAAACAAACTATTATTTATACGTACTTCTACAACGGTCGACTCACTCATCGAATAGCCATATTTTTCATTTTATCATGGATGGACCTATGTACGTGTCACTCAAACAACGGTTAGTTAGAAGTAGAATACACGACTTCATTTCATAACTGTTAAAAAGTATAAAAAATATGGTACCTAAAAAAATATAATTTTTAGGAGTCTAAGAAAAATAATCATCGGAATATAAAAATATTCACCCTCTATAATTCATGAATATTTGGATTCTATTTTTCATGGAATTCGAAATATGAATTCTATAGATTTCATAGTCTAAATTCAATGGAATTCAGAACCTGAATACTGAAGAATTTGGATCCTGAATTTTGAGAAACTCAGAGTCTAAAATGTAAGGAATTCAGAGTCTGAATTATAAGTAATTAGGATCATAAATTTTATGGAATTCAGAACCAGAATTCATAGAAATTCTGCACCTGAATTCAAAGTAAATAGGAATCAGAATTTTAGAGAATTCGGGGTCTGATTTCAGAGAATTTGGAGTCTAAATTTTAGAGAATTTGGAGTATGAATATCGGAGAATATGGAGTCTAAATTGGGAACCTAAAAACCTAATACTCTATATATATGTATTTATATAATTCCATGTTTTTAGATGTGAAACTGACTTTTACACTTAGGAATAAAAATAGATTTGTTTAGAGAAACTGAAACAAGAACAATGAAGAACAAGTAAGGATAAATTTTCCTTGGGGAAGAAAATTTTTCTATAATAATGAAAATAAAATTTTCAAAAAGATAGAGTTTTGTGATTTAAAAATCATAGTGGAATGGAAAAGTCAAAAGAAACCTTATTGACTCATGATAATGTACTTCTTTCTTCTTTCTGTAAAACATAGAATACTGGATATACTCATTAAATCCAAAAATGTTGTAATATCAATCAATGATAGAATAATCTAACCATTAATCAGTTCAAAGGTATTCAATAATATCCAATATACTTTATCAAACTCAATTATCTCTTATTCCAAAATCATTAACCTGGCCTCAGGACTATTTTTGGGTTTATCTTTTTCTCAACCATATATTTTCCCAAATGATTAACCTACTATTGAGTCACTTTTCATGGTACCCAACAATCTAAAATCCTTAATGAAATAGTACTGCAGTACAATCCTTATATACTATATAAATATTATAAGTTGTGCATCATTAATACAATACTCAGATAACACAATTCTTTAATAACAACATTAGAACACAAATAATTCATCTTCATCTGTGGTAGTATCATAACTTGATTATTATCAAATAGAATCATTTGAGTTATACTTGAATGATTTGGAAATTGATTCACATAGTGTGTTGACTCTATGTTGATGAAGAATTTTAGATTTTTAAACTGTTTCTTACCCTTACAGTTTGGTATATGGTGTACATTTTTTCGACACTTATAAAAAACTCGTATTTCATTCAATCATTTATCGTGGTGACTCATTCCATAGTTATCACATGTGGAAAAATCCTTATTTCTATTCTTCCATGTATCCATATTTTTATCTACCATCCTCTTCTTCTATTTCATCCTTTAAAATACATAGGACTCATAGAATTCATTAAGTATCTTATTGAAAAATTATACTATTTCATAATATGATGAGAATATGTGGGAGGTTATTTCCATCGAAATTTTGGCTGAAGACAATGAAAGACAAAATACTTCAAAATATATGGATCATGATTATTGCAGGAGTTATCATTCCTTCGATTGGTTTCCATTTCTAAATGAAGACAAAAAATTGGATTGATCATATAATAATGTATACTAATAGATGTGAAAAATTATAAACATTTATTTATGATTTTCATATATAGAGTCTCATAAAAATGGTTTCTTTAATGAAAAATTTACTCATAAATCCCTCATAATTATTTGTGATGAAAATATGAATTATCCAAATTATATCCACTGAGAGTGTCAAACCAAGGGTGTTGTAAGGACCTTTTTCATTTACCAATATATCCTAGGGCAAGCCTAAAACTCCATGTCAGAGTCTTCACTCCTAATTACATATGTTCTATAACTATGTCTACATGTAGTATCAAGACAGAGATGTTTCTCTTCAAAAACCCACATAATATATACATTACCAAAAAAAATTATTGTTCTTCAATACTAATCTTAAATGTATATATTAGGGTAGTGTTCTATAATAAAAGATTCTTTAAATCTAATTTCCTTGTTTATTGCTAAAAATTCTCTAATACTTACTATAAAACCCCAACCCCAGTTACCCAGATCCAGTTCAAGATTTTAATACATTCTCATGATTACAATGAATCATCTCCCGAAGGACCGATCAGATTATAATTCCTATAAAATATATTATGTATATGATCCTCACATTAAAATTTGAAACATAAAAAACAACATACACAATACATTAAAAATTCCATTATTCTCCTAGCTTAAACTAGCATATAAAACCTAATACACTTCTTGCCATCATAGTAAAATTAAACATAATAAATAGGTGAGTAGAGATGCTTGGTATGAATAAAAAATATAGTGGAAACTATAATAAATAAGCATAAACAATTAACAAAATGTATAAGACTAAAACACAGGCCATTAAAAGGTAAACATCCACATGATATACAAAAGATAAATCAGATAATTCCATTTACGTATTCACATGGATATTCTTATAGTCATAAAATCACATTAAATATAAATAAATAATTTCATAATGATGGAATACATATTGCCGAAAATCATAACTACATAGTCAAACCCTCATTCCAAAAATACAAAAAAATTGTCAAGCCCTTTTAAAAAACCCTAGTATGTATCATGAAATCTATCGATGAATCGAAGGGCTATAGAAGGCCCTACCAATCAATCAATAAGTCCAATGCACTCCTCATATTAAAAGTGGGAAACATAATATAAACCTTCGTGTTAAAATTAGAATACAAAATTTTAATATATTAACAATAAACCATCAATGGTGTAAAAATAGAACACCCATAGTCAAACATATCAAAAAACATACAATATAATATGGAATATTGTATCATAATAAATCAACTTCCAACAAGAATAAAATCTAATAATGGATGTTTGCACAGATGAAATTAACCCAAAAACTTTTTGAGTGGAATATCTTTTTCTACATTGAAATAATTTAAAATAAAGAAAAAATTTATATTAGAAATACTGTTATAATATTTTAAGGGAAGCTTTGACGGTGTTATAATGGCAGAAAATGGTTGTACCCACCATATTTGTTAAAAAAACATTCTTTCATTAATTTGTCAAAAAGGTCATAAAGTAAGTTGTCTATACAATAATGCAGTGATTCCTTTCAAAAAAATTTATAAAAAGTAAAACAAGTGTATAAATGAATTTATTCCATATTCTAGGAAATATTAAAAAAATTGAAAAATATTTTTAAGAAACATGGATGAGGATGATAAAGACAGCCTAATAGATTCTGATGTATAAACCACCTCAGATAATAAAGAGATTGTAAAATTAACCCATACCTTGTACATTTCCATAGTCGAGGGTACATTAAACTCATGTATAATGGTTAAATAATTGTTATTAGATTATAAAAGATCAAGATACATAAATATGATATCATATATGATCCTCTAATATTGATTTGTTAAAAATATTTCAGTAGTATCATTATTTCGGTTGTTAACTATTTTTTTTCATTATATAATTTTTATTATAAGTCATTTTTGTTATGGATAAGATGTATTTGATTCAAATAAATAATGATATTATGTTCTTAATCATTGATTTTAATCATCAAATGAAAATTATTCTTGAATTGTGACAATGGGGAATAAAATATCATTGCGTCATGGAGACAGTAAGGTATATGTACGCACAAGTGATAATATCATTCTATTTATGGTGAAATAATATATAGTTGAACGATATATTATATATACATAATAATTAACATGTTATATTTATTATCAAAACCAATTATACTCATTTTTATACCAATCCAAATAATGAAGTGTTGAATACCAAACTACACCACGATGTGGAGATGGTAAGTTGTGCATACGAACATTTGGTGACTTTGTCATATATATGTTGGATAAAATAAAACATATTGTCTAACATATATATAATAACATAAAATTATATTAAATTTTCAGTATTTATTAATTTTATTTGAACAAAACAAAGATATATTAAGTGAAGAATAAAAGAACATTGAAAGTTGTGATGAAATAATTACCTCTTCTTCTGGTGAATCCTTTTTATTTTGAGAAAAGGGATCCCTAGGATAGAATTATTATCAATGTATGGCCTCTAGGATGAATTGTGAGTAGTTTGGAGGAGATTTTTGTTGGGGTTTTCTGAGAAAAATGGATTGGCAGTTGTGAATTTGAGACAAGGGGAAGTGCCTTCTTATAAGAGAGGTGAGGGGCACTTTAGGAAAAGCTTGAAATGTTATTTATTTATAAAATTATTTTCGGTTTCTAAAAGCTAAATATTAATTTAATTCTAGGATAAGGTTGGGATGGGTGTAAATCCTCTTAAAAAACTAGTTTATACAATTTTAGGTCACCATGTTAACCTTATTGTTTTACATAACTCTTATTTAAAGAGTTTAACATTTACATTATATTTTTGGAATTTTTATAATATATAGTTGATAAAGATACTATAAAATGTCCACATAAAATAATGTGGTTCATAAATGACATATCTAACCATATCTAAGTATTTTTTCCAAATCAGAAATATTTATGACTATTATAAAATTTAATAAAATTTTATTTATTTTAAAAACTCATTTATGTCAATTTTGATAGTAATTAGTATTATGTTATTTTGAAAGCCATAACTAGTTGACTAATTAGTGAAAAATTCCATAAATCAACCCTAATATGTAATATTCACCTAAAAATTATTCTATGACACCAAAAGTCGTAATTTACATTTATTTAGATATTTATAATATAAATTATTTTAAACATTCCTTTATAAGATAATTACATCATCATCATTATGTCATAAATTAATTTAATTATTTAATAGCTAAATATTGTAAATAAAATACCATGATGTGTTATATATTTTCATATTTATATGGAATATTTAAAGTCTACTTTATCTAATTTAAAACTCTATATTAAAAATGGTTTATTTTAAAAAATTAGTATTTAACACTTTTAACAATTATTTAAATAAAATATAATAAAGGTCCCAATCTAATCCAAGAGGATAAAAAAGGATCATATTTTTTTCTAAGTTAGCTTTTGGTCAAAATAAACTTATCTAATATAGTTAGGAAATGTGTTAGGGTAATTATATATTATAATAATATTATTTTTACCATTAATTACCAAATTTAATTTTAACTATTGTAAATAAAGTTGAAAATTTATTATTCAAGAAAAAATATTTTCATCAGGTTGAACCAAATTTTACATACTAATGAATACCATGTATGTGGATTTTTTTTAATTCCATTCACAAAAGTGGTAATTTAGAGACCCAAAGCTTAACGTACATGAAAATTACATTACTTTTGCGGAATACTTAGTAAATAACAAAAAAACACACACACACAAGGACCGTAATAGTTTAGCGTCTTTGGAAACTCGGAATATAAGCTTCTAATTGTGGTGAAAGATCATCAATATATCTCATAAAGATCTTACTTATTTTTATACCTAAAACCTTTCTTTATATACTGGGGAAAAGAAAACATAAAAGGGTGAGCTCAAAGGCTCAGTAAGGGTAAACAAAAGAATTATCAATCACATCATATACATAAGAACATAGCTTTTGGAAATCTTAACCTGCAAAAGAGCTTATAATACCATAACATGGGATAAATCATAGAAGTGAAATGTAATCCCAATAATCATAACATATAACATGAAACTTTGTGGTATACACACATAATCATAGAGAATCATTTCTTGATAGTCAAGACTCATTGCCAAGACTATCTTAGTGGACGAAGTCCCTTTCTGAACCAAGTCACCCTCGTTTCAGTGTTGTTTCACTGAACCGGTATAACCTACCATTCCAGCCATTTCTATCTCATGAGATATAAACTCTTTACCCAATGCATTGGAGGAAGATATAGGTCCCACCCATCTTATAATGAATCCTTTCTTATGTGTGCCACATAATCATAAATCATACATCATCGCATAACACATGTAACAAAAATGGGATTCTTGAAACATCATGACATCATAAAACAAATCATATAAGGTAAATGACTTCATAAAAATAATTCCCTCACAACATAATCAAATCAATGTAATAATAGGGATAAAAACATAACCCTATATTATCTTAGATGGAAAATAATTTTGATAAAACTTTGAACTCAATTCTTGAGGAAAATATCCTTTCTACTTCAAAAACATTTTTATTTTCTTAACATGTCATACAATTATAAACAAAAATAAGTTGATTAAAAATAAACTTGAAAACTTATAAAGGAAGATTCTAGGAAATAATGTTTTAAAAATCCATTCATGCCGTATAAGTTAAAAAAAATATTCTTCTTGTACTTTTGTCAAAAAGTACCTCGTACGAAAAACGACAAAAGATTCCTTTCATATTCTTTACTAAAAACTCACCAAAGGGTAAAATTGGATTTAAAATATTTTAAGTGAATGGAAATAATATTACATATTGATGAAACATGTATTTGGATGATAAAATACACCCTAGTAAATTTCAAAGTATAAACAATCACGGATAAAAATGAGATTGTGATATTTCCCTTACCTTAGGTCCGACTTGCTTTGTACGTGTCTGAACCTCCTGTATAATGATTTAAATCATGTTATTGACTTATTCCATAATCATATTCATTTTTATTATATCATATAGGTTCCACTTATGACTTTATATTACATGTTCTTTTGTAAATTCATGTTAAAGTAGCGTTTTGGGTAAAATCATCTCATTTATCGTAGGTGTTTGGACTTGTTGTTCTTGACATTATTATTACTTATATCATGATTTACTTACTTCCAGAATATAATGTATGATTTATATATCATATATATTCAATATATATATATATAATGGATTGATAAATGAAAGGAAACACACCGTTCATGGAGACGGTAGTCCGTACGTACGCATGAACGCTGCTTTCCTTTCCTTATTGTCTTGAATGGAAGTAAGTAGATGACTTATATATATATATATATATACATAAATCCAGTAGATTTACCATGTCATATATTCCATTATTATTCATTATATATACTTTATAATCATTCTGGAATGGTTAAAATGGATAATGAATCTCATTGTGTCGTGGAGACGGTATTCCATACGCACGCACGCACGGTGATTTCATTTTCCGTAGCATGGACAAATGGTTAAATAGGGCTGTTTCCTACTTATAATAACATATAAGTATATGAATTATACTGATGTTATTACTTCATAATGAAACAACTAATGAAGAAGAAGTTAAAGAAGAATGAAATTGGAAAGGATCGGTAATGGGTATTACCTCTTCTTTGAAGTGCTTCCTTGAGACCTCCTTTTAGGGTACTAAAATTGGACTTTTAAGATGACCAGGACCTCTAGGATGATACTATAGAAGTGGAGAAGAGATTTTGGCAGGGGTTGACTAGCTTGAATGCTCAAAATGGTGTGAGGAGGAGAGGGAGGAGGTTTCCTTTTATAAGGGATGAGAGGGGCATCTTAGGAAAATCTCAAAATATTATTTTATATTCAGGTCAAATTCGGTTTATAATAGTTCAAAATGGTCTTATTTCGAAGCTAAAGTGGGGATGTGTCGAAATACTCTCATCCAATAGTATTTAGACAAGTTTACGTTATTATTTTAACCTTATCAATTAGATTTAACTCTAAGTTAAATAATTTAACTTTTACCGTGTCTTTTTTTTCTTACACTATATGGTTAATATACTAACTAGATGAAGCCAAACGAACCCCAAGTTGTTTATTATTAATATATCTATCCTTATCTAAGTTATTTGGCCGAACCTTAGATTTTTAGGAATTAAATAACAATTAATAATATAATATTTGTTTTAAAAACTAATTTATGTCAATTTTGACACTATTTGGTACATGATTTTTATGAAATTTCTAACAGAATTATAAGTTCGAACCAAGTTACTTAAATCAATAATAACATGTCATATTAACCTATAAAATTAGTGTGATTCATAAAGAGTTTCAAATGACATTTATTTTTGTGTTTATAACATCAATTATGTCAATATTTTCTTAAAAAGGTAATTACTGCATCGTCGTTGTGTCATAAATAAATTAAATTATTTAAAGTATAAAAATTACAAATAAAATACCATTATGGAGGAAATCATTTTATATTTTTAATGAATATTTATAGTCGAAATTATATTATGTATAACTCTATATTAAAAATGTTTTAGTAAATAAACTTTGATTTTAACTCTTTTAACTCTTCTTTGAATTAAATAATAATAAATGTCCTAATCTAATCTAAGTGGGCCAAAATGATAATATTTTACACTTAAGGTGGTT
Organism: Viscum album; assembly: GCA_963277665.1. Lineage (NCBI taxonomy): Eukaryota > Viridiplantae > Streptophyta > Magnoliopsida > Santalales > Viscaceae > Viscum > Viscum album. Next base: position 1,821,539,225 of record OY728125.1, read on the forward strand.
TTTGGTCGAGGTAAACTTGTCCAATAGGATTAGGACATGTGTTAGGGTAATATTAATATCATTTTTACCCTTAATTACCCTATTTACTTTTAACCGTGGTAATTAAAAGTAAAAAGTTACTATTCACCAAACATTATTTTCCTCTCATTGAACCACATTTTACTCACTGACATCAACCGTGTCTCTCAGATTTTTGAAATTCCATTCACAGAAGCGGTAAAATTAAGATTTATGAAGAAAAATTAATTTTTTAACTACCACTTAGTAGTTTCACTATTCCTAAAAAAATGAAGTTTTTCAGAAAAATGCCAAAATTTCACCCTAATCTATAATTGATATTCCGAATTCAAAAATGATTTCTATTTTACAAAATTACCAACATATAAGTTTCATTAATTAATTTTTAATTAATTTACACTGTCACAACAAATAGCGTGTTTTTAAGAGATAATAACTATCAAAAGATTAACACTTGGTTATCTTTGGTGTAAATGTGAAATTACATCCAATGACCAACATTGTATTAAATTGTAAAAATATAATCTAAATATACTTTAAAACCACCCAAATTAATAATTTATCACTATTAATTATTACGATTAAAAAAGTTGTTTTTAATTATAATTTAGTAATTTTCACTATTCATCAAAATATGAATGTTATCTGAAAAGTACCAAAAGTTCACCTTAGGCTAAATTCGATACTCCGAATCCAAAAGTGAATTCCATTTTGAAAAATAAAATTTAAAAAATTTCAAAAAGTGGTTATTACTATTCATAACGGCATGTTTTAATAATATTTTAATAGCATATTTTTGTTTAGTGAAACTCGTTATTGCGTACTACACACGCTATCGAGGAAGGTCGTGATTGCGTGTAATGCAAGGAAAGTCAAGGATGCAAGCTCCTTTTGGTGTATCGTACAACACAAGACATTAGTGAAATTAAAAAGAATATTTTTCATAAAATCTTGGGCTGTTACATTCTACCCCCCTTAAAATGAATTTCTCCCTCAAAATTCGTTGGGGTTATAAATGGTTTACTATTCGAAAGTCTCTTTAATCGAAACCCACATCGTAAAAAGGAATACCAAAACCAATATTTAAAAACGAAAGTATGAAACATAACGGTTATCCAAATAAACTAATCCCTAGGTTTCCACATAGGTGAAAATATGGATATGGAAGAAAAATTTAACCATCATGTTCTGATTGAGAGTGGTAGAGAACATGGCTATGGAAAGGCTAGCAATCAAAAAGACATAAATTTGTGACAATCTAAGGTTCCATCTGATTAATCAGATATAAGAGCACTGTGACAACATTTTTGGTTTTCAAGATCGTTTCCCTAAAGTTAATGAATTTGAATTAGAATAAATACTTACTTTATTTTGGTGCAATCTCACTGTTGTTCGTGCCATGACCAATTTCCATTTCATCTCTTAAATAAATGAAGTTGAATTTGTTATTCGTGAAGTGTTAGCAGATCATGTGATAGAATGACGGGTCATTCCATCTGTCTCAAACAAAAGGTTAGAAAAAGTTATTAAATATACATAAGTCATTCTATAGTGAGATTAATCATATATGGTTCCTAAAATGGGATTATACATCATATATCATACTGCTTAATATAATAAAACTAGTTTCTACTAAATATGGACTTCCTGTAGGCCGGTGGTAGGCAATAAAGACCAGTCGCACTTCGGTTGTGGGTTCGATTTCCACAGCCTTGTCTGACGCGATGGGTTGTCGCCTGTCCTGAAGTTTTTCATTTTTCTAAAACTATATTACTATAATATCCCATCAATAATATCGAAAACACTCTTATCCTTAAACAATACTAACTTATGTCCAACATAGTCCATTCCAATCTTTATGCTTATTCAAAATACTTCAGTCAACTCTCATAATACAGTGAAAACAATTACCAGAGATATAATACCATCGTTGATCCCTATATATCATAAGATATGTCTTGTTGGTCACATTCCAAACATTCAAAGTCCTTAATCATGTATTCTCTTGAATACCTTAGTGAAAACATGAATGCAGTTAAAAGTTGACACCTTCCACATACCAAAATCCTCAAAATTCTATATACTCAAACCATGATATAACTTAGTCCTTATATCAATCATGAGCTCATGAATACTGTCAAACATTTCATTTTCTCCTTATCCCTTCATTATGGGCATATTATCTACTTTCCAAATTATTTGAATCACTTTTCATGGTTACAGGTACCTTAAAATTATTGAAAACCACAATAAACCAATACATAAATATTTCAATACACCATAAAAGTACCTCAACAACATTATTCCTGAATACCAATACATAAACACTTTAGTCCATCCACTTCAATGATTGTCCTGGAAGAATTCCATCCTTGATTTAGAAGTAACTTTTTAGGTCAGGGCATTGAGTTGGGTAATGCCCATGTTCTCCACAAATAAGACATTGAACTCCATAACAGTCTGTCACTCTATGACCCTTTTCTCCACACAGATAACATCAGTCCCTCCATTTGAGGCATTCCTCAAGGTTCTTCTTCCCTTATTTAGAAATCTCAATCTTCCTTTCTTTATGCTCCTCAACATGCGAACATGCATAATAGTCTATCTTCCTTTTCTTTGATGAATTAGGCATACCACTAAATTTCACCTTGTTAATCATATATCGCGATGACTGATTTGGCATAATCACAACATCTTTCTCTCTAGGCATTACACACTTTTGTTTCTCATAGTCACCAATTTGTCCATTGGATTTAATGTTAACCGAATTCCTTTTGGTTCCCTCTATTAACTAAAACACAAAAATAATTTTGTGAGAGGAAAAAATCATGCTAGAGAAAACAACATAGTAAAGGGGAAGTATCCTCAATATCTAACTTCTTTGGTTAAATTATATGATCATTACCGTAGTTCTAGGACTGTATCTTATATGTATACTTATCCTTAGGGACATCCCTAGACATACCTTAGAAATATCTCTAGGGATCTCACTAATGTTCTCGCATCCTAGTTTCCAAAGGATGACTAAACCTTTCCTCTGATACCAACTTTAGAGACCCGAAGCTTAACGTACTTGAACATTACACTACTTTTGTGTAATACTTATTACATAACAAAAAAAACAAACACATAAGGACCGTAATAGTTTAGTGTCTTTGGAAACTCGGAATATAAGCTTCTAATCGTGGTGAAAGATCTTCAATATCTCCCATAAAGATCTTCCTTTTTTTTACCTAGAACCTTTCTTTATATCCTGGGGAAAAAACATAAAAGGGTGAGCTCAAATTCTCAGTAAGGGTAAACAAAAGAAATATCAATCACATCATATACATAAGAACATAGCTTTTGGAAATCATAACCTGCAAAAGAGCTTATAATACCATAACATGGGATAAATCATAGAAGTGAAATGTAATCCCAATAATCATAACATATAACATGAAACTTTGTGGAATACACACATAATCATAGAGAATCATTTCTTGTTAGTCAAGACTCATTGCCAAGACTATCTTAGTGGACAAAGTCCATTTCTGAACCGTGCCACCCTCATTTCAGTCCTGTTTCACTGAACCGGTATAACCTACCATTCCAGCCATTTCTATCTCATGAGATATAAAATCTTTACCCAATGCATTTGAGGGAGATATAGTTCCCACCCATCTTATAATGAATCCTTTCTTATGTGTGCCACATAATCATAAATCATACATCATCGCATAACACATGTAACAAAAATGGGATTCTTGAAACATCATGACATCATAAAATAGATCATATAAGGTAAATGACTTCATAGAAATAATTCCCTCACAACATAATAAAATCAATGTAATAATAGGGATAAAAACATAACCCTATATTATCTTAGATGGAAAATAATTTTGATAAAACATTTGAACTCAATTCTTGAGGAAAATATCCTTTCTACTTCAAAAACACTTTTCTTTTCATAACAAGTCATACAATTATAAACTAAAAGAAGTTGATTAAAAATAAACATGAAAACTTATAAAGGAAGATTCTTTGAAATAATGTTTTAAAAATCCATTCATGCAGTATAAGTTTAAAAAAACATTTTTCTCGTACTTTGGTCAAAAAGTACCTCGTACGAAAAACGACAAAAGATTCCTTTTATATTCTTTACTAAAAACTCACCAAAGGGTAAAATTAGATTTAAACTATTGTAAATGAATGTAAATAATATTACATATTGAGGAAATATGGATTTTGATGATAAAATACACCCCATTAAATTTCAAAGTATAAACAATCTCGGATAAAAATGAGATTGTGATATTTCCCTTACCTTAGGTCCGACTTGCTTTGTACGTGTCTGAACCTCCTATATAATGATTCAAATCATGTTATTTACTTATTCCAGAATTATATTAATTGTTATTATATCATATAGGGTCCACTTATGACTTTATATTACCCGTTCTTTTGTAAATTCATGTTAAAGTAGAGTTTTGGGTAAAATCGTCTCATTTATCGTAGGTGTTTGGACTTATTGTTCTTGACATTATTATTACTTATATCATGATTTACTTACTTCTAGAATGTAAAGTATGATTTATATATCATATATATTCAGTATATATATATATATATATAATAGATTGATAAATTAAAGGAAACACACCGTTCATGGAGACGGTAGTCCGTACGTACGCATGAACGCTGCTTTCATATCCTTATTGTATTGAAAGGAAGTAAGTAGATGACATATATATATATATACATAGATCCAGTAGATTTACCATGTCATATATTCCATTATTATTCATTATATATACATTATAATCATTCTAGAATGGTTAACATGGATAATGAATCTCATCGCGTCGTGGAGACGGTATTCCGTACGTACGCACGCGCGATGATTTCATTTCCCGTAGGATGGATAGATGGTTAAATAGGGTTGTTTCATAATTATAATAACATATCAGTATATGAATGATACTGATGTTATTTCTTCATAATGAAACAACTAAAGAAGAAGAAGTTGAAGAAGAAAGAAATTGGAAAGGATCGGTAATGGGTATTACCTCTTCTTTGAAGTGCTTCTTTGAGACCTCCTTTTAGGGTACTAAAATTAGACTTTTAAGAAAACCAGGACCTCTAGGATGATACTAGGGAAGTGGAGAAGAGATTTTTTCAGGGGTTGTCCGAGCTTGAATGCTCAAATTGGTGTGAGGAGGAGAGGGATGAGGTGCCCTTTTATAAGGGAGGAGACTGGCATCTTAGGAAAATCTCAAAATATTATTTTATATTAAGGTCAAATTCGGTTTATAATAGTTCCAAATGGTCTTATTTCGAAGCTAAAGTGGGTATGGGACGCAATCCTTTCATCCAATAGGATTTAGACAAATTTAGGTTATTATTTTAACCTTATCAATTAGATTTAACTCTAAGTTAAATAATTTAACTTTTACCGTGTCTTTTTGTTTGCTTACACTATATGGTTAATAAACATAATAGATGAAGCCAAACGAACACCAAGATGTTTATTATTAATATATATATCCTTATCTAATTCATTTGGATGAACCATAGATTTTAAGGAATTAAATAACAATTAATAATATGTTATTTGTTTTAAAAACTAATTTATGTCAATTTTGACACTATTTGGTACATGATTTTTATGAAATTTCTAACAGAATAATAAGTTCGAACCAAGTTACTTAAATCAATACTAACATGTCATATTAACCTAGAAAATTAGTGGGATTCATAAAAAGTCTCGAAATACATTTATTTTGATGTTTATAACATCAATTATGTCAATATTTTCATAAAAATGTAATTACTGCATCATCGTTGTGTCATAAATAAATTAAATTATTTAAAGTATAAAAATTAAAAAAAAATACCATTATGTAGGAAATAATTTTAGATTTCTAATGAATATTTATAGTCGAAATTATATTATGTATAACCCTATATTAAAAATGTTTTAGTAAATATACTTTGATTTTAACTCTTCTTTGAATTAAATAATAATAAATGTCCTAATCTAATCCATGTGGGACTAAATGATAATATTTTACACTTAAGGTTGTTTTTGGTCGAGATAAACTTGTCCAATAGGATTAGGACATGTGTTAGGGTAATATTAATATCATTTTTACCCTTAATTACCCTATTTACTTTTAACCGTGGTAATTAAATGTAAAAACTTACTATTCACCAAAAATTATTTTCATCTCATTGAACCACATTTTACTTACTGACATCAACCGTGTCACTCGAATTTTTGAAATTCCATTCACAGAAGCGGTAAAATTAAGATTTATGAAGAAAAATTAATTTTTTAACTACCACTTAGTAGTTTCACTATTCATCAAAAATTGATGTTTTTCAGAAAAATGCCAAAATTTCACCCAAAGCTATAATTGATATTCCAAATTCAAAAATGATTTCTATTTTACAAAATTCCCAACATATAAGTTGCATTAATTAATTTTATAATTAATTTCCACTGTCACAACAAATAGCGTGTTTTTAAGAGATAATAATTATCAAAAGATTAACACTTGTTTATGTCTGGTGTAAATGTGAAATTACATACAATGACCAACATTGTATTAAATTGTAAAAATATGTTCTAAATATACTTTAAAACCACTCAAATTAATAATTTATCACTATTAATTATTTCGATTAAAAAAGTTGTTTTTAATTATAATTTAGTAATTTTCCCTATTCATCAAAATATGAAAGTTATCCGAAAAGTACCAAAATTTCACCTTAGGCTAAATTCGATACTCCAAATCCAAAAATGAATTACATTTTGAAAAATAAAATTTACAAAATTTCAAAAAGTGATTATTACTATTCATAACGGCTAGTTTTAATAATATTTTAATAGCATATTGTTGTTTAGTGAAACTCGTTATTGCGTACTACACACGCTATCGAGGAAGGTCGCGATTGCGTGTAATGCAAGGAAAGTCAAGGATGCAAGCCCCTTTTGGTGTAGAGTACAACACAAGACATTAGTGAAATTAAAAAGAATATTTTTCATAAAATCTTGGGCTGTTACAGGTAAAATCATTTTTTCTGCAAATTAGAAAATGGGTTTAAATGGTGCGTAATAGAATATAAAAATACCAATTAAATGTTATATATCTAATCTTATTATAAAATTACAATAATGAAATAAAATTAACTAATATTTTTATTATCAATTTATTTTTTCATTAAGTTAATTATGAATTAAAAATAATTATTTAACTGAAAAAAATCAGTTTTTATGTACTATGATGTATTCTTCACTATTTAATAAAAAATGAATATTTTCATAAAAATAAAAAAATTCCTTAAGCTAATTTTTATATACCAAATTCAAAAATGAAATCTAGTTTACCAAATTAAATTTTTAGGAGTGTCTAAAATTTATTTTATTATTGTTCACAATAGAACATAAAAGTATTTCTTTTAAGAAAATATTTTACTAAATATATAACTATTTTATCGAAACTTATACATTTCATTATAAATATGATTTATTTATTTGAAAATATTATAGATAACAATATAAATTTATTTTTTACTATTTATATCAAAATATTTAATTTATAAATAAATATATCGTTAAAATAATTATATTACTAATATGTTGTTTCTTAGAAACCAAATCTTACATATAACACAAGCGAAGTCCATGTTGTGTGTAATGTAAGTTATTAAATTACATTAAAGATATAACATAACATAAAATCATGGTGTGTTACATGCCATATTCTCAACTCATGTCATTTTATGTCGTGTATATAATAACCTATAATGTTTAATATCAATAATTTACTTTATTTTATGAAATTAATGTTTTCAAATTTATTTTATTCTTTCTTGGGCCTCATGATATTAAAGATACTATAGAGGTAAGTGGATTGCATCTCTGTTTTTATATCGGTGAGATACATCCCATATTCACCCCTTGTTTATTTTCTACGGTGTATATACAACTGTGTGAAATTTTTTATGATGAATTCACTTTGTTAATTTTATAAAAATTGTCAATTGATGATATTATTTATTAGGGATCACAATTAAGATGTTACTCAGGTAGTAATGTTATTTATTCTTATACATTCATCAATCGTTACTTTTTATGAGGTCTATATACTAACCTATGAAATTTTGTATAGTTAATATGCTTTATTTCATGATTTAATGGTATAAAGTAATGTTATTAATTCATTGAGTTCACTGTTAAAAAGATAATAAATTAATATGGGGTTTTATAGTCTCAATATTATTACTGTGAGACATATTCCTTATTTATCACTCTTTTAATTTGTGTAACATGTATACTACACATGAACATATTCTATGATTAATATCCATAAATTTATGTGTATTTACGTATCTATTTTTTGATATATATCTTTCATGGTTTATACAAATCAAAAGATACAAGAATTGGAAGGTAATTTGTTTTCAATTTTTATTTGTTGGGAAACATGTTATGTTATGAACCAATATTATTTTTCTTGGTTTATTTACTACCCTTTAAAATTTTATAGCATGAATATCCATATTTTCATAACATTTTAGTATCTAGGTAATTTTATTCATTCCTGGGGATTAAGATTGGACGTTACCAATGTGGTATGTATTTATATATAAAATATCATCATTTATCAATATTATTTAGGATTATACATCCATTGAAAAAATATTATGATCCATCTGTCATGAATTCTTGATACATTTTTTATGTATTTATTCATGTTATATAACTGTAATGGTATTATTTTTACACTCTATAGTACTTAATAAAATCAATTAAATCAGTTTTTAGGAATATGAATTTTTTATCACTTCAGTTAGAAATTAATGTCCTTTCAATACAATGTTTTATAAAAATATTTTTCAAAATTCATTTTTAAGATCATTTATAATTAAAATGTTTTCAAAAAAAATTGATATCAAATTTTTTTAAATGATTCCTTTATCTTTTTCTCGATGTGGTTTTCAAATTAATGGACATTGATATTTTTTTATGATTTAGAAAATGTGTTCCTAAATGAATTCTTATTTTCAATATAAAATGTTTCCAGTGATAATAAAAAATCTTTCCTCATATATGATTTAATCCTTTGATTTTGTTTATTCATTATAGGTGATATGTGTAATGCCTCCATTTCGGGTGCCACCCAATGGTTCCCCGTACTCAGTTGGTCACAAGGACTTAATCATATTTCCCCGAATGCCAAAGGCTACTGACTAGCAGTGAGGGACATTGGTGTGATGGTGGTGAAACTATGGCCTAATTGGCAGAGTAACACAACAGAATCAAATAGATAAAATTACCAGATGTAGTAAACCATACAATATGTAAAACCACGAAAGACTAAAGGTAAATAAACAAAAAGAGCACATATATAAATAATTCATGTCACATATGTCCATGAATGCTTCCAAACATTTCACAATACATATATACAACATAAATAAAAGTAAAAAAAGAAATCAAGTAACTCTTGTAGCATCGAAAGCCTCTGTTTGGTCTCGTGATCTCCTGTTATAGACCAATCATGTACCTAATGTAGAAGGGAACTTTCCCATATCTATACCTTCAACAATATAATCAATTTGGTACCAAAGGCATGACCCAAACAAGATGTGAAATGAATCTCATTAGGAATCCTTCAAATTAACTAGGAGTAACTATCAGTGAAAATATATAACAAGAAATATGATAAAATGAATTAATAAATAATTAATTACTAAAAAGTAATAAATTATTCAGTTATGACTACATTAATTTAAATTAAATAATTGTTTAACCAATAAAACACAAGAATCCCTATGGTATGTTCCAACATTCAATACCCTCTAGTATAGCATATACAAAAAATCTCTGAGGAATCACTCGCCATCAATTACAAATTTGGTCTTTTAGTGGTAAACTTTATACTCTCTAATGAATCACTAAATGTATAATTCCCCCATGTGGTATCACAATGGTATACTACAGACACTCTAATAGTTCACTCAATGATCATACCTCTTAAGGTCTCCAAACGTGAAAGGTTAAAAACACAATGTGGAAGCCCTCAGTGGCTATCCCACCTATGGCCTGACAATACCAGTTTCCCCCTATGCTTTTGCTCTCGTGTTCCCCAAATCTATAATAATCATGTACCTGTGGTAGAAAAGTTATTTTATAATATATACCAACAAAAATTTAGTCTGTTTGGGTGCAAAAGTAAGGCCGAAACATTGTGTGAGACGAATCCTAGTAGTGAAAATCACAAGATTTGTTCCTAACATTTAGTGAATATATATAGCTGGAAATATGCCAAACGAAGTAATAAAAAAGATGTAGTCAAAATTAAATATTCCTAGAGTATCAACTATAATCAATTACAATCATGAATTGTTCAACCAATCAAACACAATAAACCGGCTGGGTTATTATCATAGTCTAACCACTATGGTTCAACTTAAAAAAAGTAACGTTGAGGAAGCCCTCATTGTCAATTCCTCTAGTGGTATTTTAATGGTACACCATAGAATCTCTATGGAATGAATCAATGTCCAATTCTATTTGTGGTCTCGCAATGGTATACTATAGAAACTATGATGAATGACTCAATGAATATCCCCCATATAGTCTCATAACTTGAAAGGTAATTGAAACTCGGGGGAATCCCTCAGTATCCATTCCCCCTATGGTCTCAATACAATACTTTACCACAACCCTGATTAATTCAATTGTTCCCAAATGATATCCAGAAGCCAATGTAATACTCAAATAATACATGTCTAAATATCTAAAATTCATATCCCAAGAATGTCATTTAAATAACACCATCCTTACAGCATTAGGCATGGAAAACATAACAACCTCACATGATGTTCTAGACCTAATGACCAATATCAATCAAACATAGGAAAACACTATCTTAAGAAACGTAATAAACCGAATTCATAATATCCCACCATTACCCAAGAAACCAAACAATTACCAAAAACATCAGGTTTAGATTTCCAAAAAACACTATACACTCAACTAGGGTATTCCTCACCTTTTTCACATATAAGTCATAGAGAAGTACGGAAAGGATCAGACCACCAACCACAAGGTTTTATGATCGATATAGTTGAACATAATAATTTTACATGACCTAGAACATTTTCGATATACATAAACATAAAAAAACTTTCTACTGAGGATATATTGTGAAAGATAAGAAATAAAAAGGAGAGGATTTAGAATAATGAAGAACTCATCTAGGAGATTAAAATAGAATCAACAGTGTTTAATTCAGAGAATAGATGGTGGGTCGGAGACTCAGGGATGATTCAGTGATTCTCATAACTCCTAGATAAGACAGGTTCAAAATAATATAATTTTTATGATTCGAAGAAACCCCGGTCATTTATAAAAATAAAAAACAAAAATACAAGGCATGTTCTCTGAGGATACACAACGTGTATAGGCCTTTACCATACCCTAATTTTGGTGGTCTCTAAGTCACCTCACATGGCCATGTACTAATATATTATATGGCCAGTACATGGAGACCCGTGGAAACTAGGTACACAGTGTGTACTTCTATGTACATGAAGTGTAATCCATAAATTTCCAAATACTTCTATTTTAAAAAAAACACTAGATAACCATATACATAATTTTAAAGAAGATCAAGGATCATCCAAACTACCCTCCTTAATTTAACTCTTCATAGAATTTCTCTATGAATGTGGAAGAGATGAATCTTAGAACTAATCTGGCCACAAAGATCGCACATTGGTCTCCCTCCCACAAATCTCATATTGTAATCTCTTGTAATTCCATAACACCTATATTATAGGAACATACCGTCCACAAAATAACCTTCATTCTTTGATCAAACATCTGGATACAATACTCCTAGAATAATAAATACACCTCTTACTTAACCTCCTTAGGTTGGAAAATGTGAGACAGTTCTGATAGGTAATGTCATAGGTGAGAAATGTGGAAGACATTGTGCATTTCCATGTACCTATAAGATAACTAAAATCGATAGGAAACTAGCTCAACTCAATCCAAATCTTCAAATTTCCAAATGTATCTCAGTGAAATATTTCTCCATCTCATAATGCTCTCGTGTCCCATCCCCTGTGTGACACATAAGAAAACGTAATCACCGAATTCAAACACCAATGTTCTTCTCCATCTATCAACATAAGACTTCTATCATGACTATATTGTATCCATCCTCTTCTAAATCAACTCCACCTACTCTGTCGTCTCTTGGACAAGACGAGGTCCCATCATTGCTGCCTCTACAACTTCAAAACTGTGTAGGGGTGATCGACATGTCCTACCGTACAAAGCCTCATAAGGTTCCATCATAATGGTTTCCCGAAAAATATTATTGTAAGGAAACTCCACCAAAGGTTTGTGATTCTTCCAAGAAAATCCAAAATCTATGAGGCAAGCTTGAATCATGTCATCCAATACATAAATTGTATGCTCGGACTAGCCATCTATCTAGGGATAGTTAGTAGTACTCAGAAGTACCTGTGTACCCAACGCCCTCAATAGACCCTCCTTGACCTAAGAAGTTATACATGTGTCCCTATCAGAACTGATAGAGTTTATAACTCCATGTAAACATACATTCAACCATATGTAAAACCTTCTTAGCTCATGAACACTGATGGTATCCTTGATTACTAAGAAGTGTGAAACCTCTGTGAGCCTCTCAACGACAACCCAAACCACATTATTCCCTCGAGGATACCTCAGCAAACATGTCACGAATTCTATAGAAAGATCATTACTCTTCCACTTAGGAATGGGTAACTGCTATAAAATCCATACTAGTTGCATATTTAATGTATTCACCTATTGACATGTGGAACATCTCCTGAGAAAACCTACAACGTATCTATTAATACTTGGAAAACAATATTGACAGTGAAGATCTTGGTACATCATGGCGACACTAGGATGAACTTCTAAAACTAAAGAATGAAAAGCCTCTAGAATCTTCTCATGTAGTTCTGATGACAACCAAACACACCAATGAAAATGCAAGATCTCATCTTCACCTACAGTTCATCCATGAATACGTTTCCTCTCCTAACACACTCTCTTGTTGGAAATGGCCTTCAGAATCTGATATATGCCTCATTAACACACTCACATGTATAGTATAGGTGACAACTATAGAAGATAGAAATTTCTTCCTCATTTTGTCTTGTACATCCAAATGCATCTTAGAGAACTGAGCCATATGATGCCACTAACAACTAGGATATTGAACTTCTTGTATCTGAGTCCTTATGCTCAACCCATCATCCACTGCATTATCTTTCCCATGTTTTTAGGCAAGCTCAATGTTAGAGGACTAATGTTTCTTAACACACAATCGATATATAAAATTTAGATCATATTGAGTGAATATATACTTGGGAAATTTGTGGTTGGTTAAAACCATTAAATTCTTTCCCAAAAGATAATGTCTCCCATAGCGTAATGTGTGATCAACTGTAGTGAACTCAAGAACATGAGCCTTGTAACTCCTATCATGTGGCCTCAACTACAGATACTCATAAACAACAGCTGATTCCCCCAACATAATCATTACTCCCAGTCTGATACCTGATGTATCACAATAAACAATATAGCTCATTCTTGTCTCTAGAAAAACTAGAATCAGTGCTGAAGTCAACCTCGATTTCATCTCTTGAAAGGATGATTCATATGAATCTTACTACACGTACTTAAAACATTTCATAGCAAGTAATGTTAGTGGAACTACTATGATTGAAATGTCTATAGAAACCTTACAACCCTACAAAACTCTTTACCCCTAAGAATTTGTTCAGATTTTCTATGAAAGATTCTTCTCTTACTCTCTCAGGGTCTACTGATACACTTGTCTCTAAGATAACATGACCCATGAAGTGAATCTGGTCCATCCTAAAGTGGAATTATTATTTCTTAGCATATAACTGATGCTCTCTCATTTTACTCAAAATGATCTCAATATGGTTAGCATGGTCCTGTCGAGATAGAGTAAACCAAGATATCCTACACAAAAACCACCACCAATTAGTCCATTTATGGATGGAACTCATAGTTCATCAGTTCCATGAAATGTGTAGGCTTTTTCATGAGACTAGATAGCATAACCACATACTCAGATAGACCATACCAACTCAGAGAGGTTTTTAGAGGTATATCTGATGGATTAATGAACACTTGGTGATAATATGATCATAAGTAATTTTTTTACAACACCCGGGCTCCACGAAGATGATTAAAAAATCATCAATCCATGGTAAGGGATATTGGTTCTTGATCGTAAACTAGTTCAACATCCGATAATACACACAAAGTCTAAGGGTAAAATCTACATTCTTCACGAAAGGATAGGTGAACCATAAGGATAGTTTCTAGGTTGGATGAAACCCTTTGTATATGACTCCTTTATTGTTTTCATGAACTCATGTAACTCTAGAGTATCCATCGTATAGAGAGTAATAGACACTGGTCCCTCTCCTAGATCAAGATCAATTGAGTCAAAAACATCATAACTCTAACCATAGAGGGTTCATTATCCACCTATAGCTGGGTATGATCCAAAGAAAAATAATCACATATGTTTCTTCCCTATGAAGTTTTATAATAATCCATAGTTGATCCACCCTACGGCTGTCAAAAACCTTGGGTCTAACCACTATGGCCATGACCACCACCACGGCCTGAACGACCTATAGAACTCGTGCCACCTGACTTGTGAGAGGCGAATGGTCCTTCTTCTAAGAATGAATTCATATCATAACCCTTATAACCTATGAATAGTGAAACAATCAAACAGAATCACTGAGGATAACCCATATTGTTGCAAGATTGGCAATCAGCAATGTCTCTCGAGAAATTTGGCATCATATTACCCCTCTTACCACACCGAAAGAAAAAACTAAATACATGAAGGAGTATCTCACCTACTCATATCTCTGTTCATAGAATCCCTATGGTGCTTACTGCAATCAGATGGAGGAATACATCTCCGGATGATGAGCCTCCCTGGATCACAACTCTATAATCCTTCATGTTGTTATCATTTTTCAGCACCTGGTTGATTATAGATGTTATGGAAGTTAACCTCAATATTTTCACCTTAGATTGGCATCAATTATCGAGTTCATTATCAAACTTACTCTCAATGAATATGTAATCACCCCCTGGAATGGGTGTTAAGCACTGTAGATCTGTGAAGCAATAAGAATATTACATGACTGATAGAGTACCCTACTGCAAACTCATGAACTCTTGGGCATGTTCGGACCTCAATATATCTTGGTATAAGTAATCATATAAGGCACACTAGAACTCATCCAAATCCATACCCTACTAGAGCTCTGCGTGTGATATCACATCCAACCATATCAAGGGGGAATCTTGAAGAATAAACATAACAATTTTTACCCTCTTATTTCATGGAATCTCATGATGCTCATAGATTGACAACATGGATTCTAACAACCACTCTACATATTAAGGTACTCTATCCCCTGATATAGTGGGAGGATGATGGTGTTAAAAACCCACGTCATTTTTTCCATAGATGGGGCAAGATGCAGTGCTCCCCCGAAGGTCTTCATAATACTCATGAATCCTTCTCAGAACTGTGCATTGGAACCTGTATCTGGAATGAAGGTTGGTGCCAAGAAGGTCATGTTTGGATGATCTATTGGTAGTTCTTGATCTTCTATTTCCGGTGTTTAATTGCTTCCCTAGATTTTTCGTACAACCATAAGGCATCTCATTCTCATGACACTGCAAGTTCAAGCACACACCTCAGTTCGATATTATCATGTACTAAAATATAGATGTGCGGGAAGGGAACATGAGAAAGAAAACATTAATGTTTTTTTAAACAAGGATGAATGACGTGTATGAATCCTACATGAGATTTTCCCTAAATCCTATACATTGGAATGTACTTCTACCAACCATGGTCATGTAACACCCCATACATAGAGTGTGTAGTCCATTAACTTGTCATATACTAGAATATTTCCCCCTCCCTGAGTTCCTTTGTAGATAACCAAAGCTTAACTTATATAGACATTACATTACTTTTGCGGAATACATAGTACATAATAAAAACACACACACAAGGTCCGTAATAGTTTAGTGTCTTTGGAAACTCGAAATATAATCTTCTAATCGTGGTGAAAGATCTTCAACATCTCATATAAAGATATTCTTTTTTTAAACCTAAATCCTTTCTTTATGTACTGGGGAAAATAAAACATAAAAGGGTGAGCTCAAATGCTCAGTAAGGGTAAACAAAAGAAATATCAATCACGTCATATTCATAAGGACATATCTTTTGTAAATATTAACCTGCAAAAGAGATCATAATTTCGTACCATGGGATAAATCATAGTAGTGAAATGTAATCCCAATAATCATAACATAAAACATGATACTTTGTGGAATACACACATAATCATATAGAATCATTTTTTATTAGTCAAGACTCATTGCCAAGACTATCTTAGTGGACAAAGTCCCTTTCGGAACCGAGTTCACTCCTCGTTTCAGTCCTGTTTCACTGAACCGGTATAACCTACCGTTCCAGCCATGTCTATCTCATGAGATAAAAAATCTTTACCCAATGCATTAAAGGGAGATATAGGTCCCACCCATCTCATAATGATACCATTCTTATGTGTGCCACAAAAGAATAAACCATACATCATAGCATAACCCATGTAATAAAAATGGGATTTCTAAACAACATGACATCATAAAACAATTCATATAAGATAAAGGAATTCATAAAAATATTTCCATCACAACATAATAATATCCATGTAATAATAGGGATAGAAACAGAACCCTATATTATCATAGATGGAAAATAATTTTGATAAAACACTTGAACTCCATTCTTGATGAAAATATTCTTTCTACTTCAAAAACATTTTTTTCCTTTCTTAACATGTCATACAATTTTAAACTAAAATAAGTTGATTAAAAATAAACGTGAAAACTTGTAAAGGATGCTTCTTGGAAATAATGTTTTAAAAATCCATTCATGTCGTATAAGTTAAAAAAACATTCTTCTCGTACTTTTGTCGGAAAAATCAAAAAAATACCTCGTACGAAAAACGACAAAAGATTCCTTTCAAATCATTTACTAAAAACTCACTGAAGGGTAAAATAGGATTTAAAAAATTGTAGGTGAATGGAAATAATATTACATATTAAGGTAACATGGATGTGGATAATAAAATACACCCCATTAAATGCCAAAGTATAAACAATCTCAGATAAAAATGAGATTGTGATATTTCCCTTACCTTAGGTATAATTTGCTTCGTAAGTGTCCAAACCTCCTGTATGATGATTTAAATAATGTTATTGACTTATTCCAGAATCATAATTATTGTTATGAAATCATTTATGGTCATATTCTTAGATTATTATTAGTAATATTTCATTACTACTTGTTATTCGGGTGTTTATTACTGTTTTGTTCTTATGCGTGTTTGTCAAATAAATTCTTATTCTTCTCTTTAGGTTATAGATACCTCATTTACAGAATGGTATTATTGTAATATATATCATATTCATTCATTCAGTTCATTTATATAATCATTATGCAATGAAGATCATGTAGAACGAATCAAATCACATCGTGGAGACGATATTCCGTATGTACGCACGAGCGATGATATCGTTCCCATGATCGTGTAATTGTATTGGAGTGTATGTATACTATTTAATAATCAATATCACTTTTTAATAGTCATATATAGTCATTATTTACACCATTATACCCATCCAATTAAGGTGGTGGTGGAAAATAGATTACACCACGGCGTGGAGACGGTATTCTGTACGTACGCATGCGCGGTGATTTCTTTTTCTGGAGGATGGATAGATGGTGAAATAGGGTTGTTTAATAATTATAATAAAATATAAGTATATGATTGATACTGATGTTATTACTTCATAATTAAACAACTAAAGAAGAAGAAGTGGAAGAAGAAATAAAGATGAAAGAATCGGTAACGGACATTACCTCTTCTTTGAAGTGCTTCTTTGAGACCTCCTTTTAGGGTACTAAAATAGGTCTTTGAAGAAGACCAGAACCTCTAGGATGTTTCTGGGGAAGTGGAGAGGAGAAATATTCAGGGTTTTTCCAAGCTTGAAGGCTCAATGTGGTGTGAGGAAGAGGGAGGAGGCGGTGCCCTTTTGTAAGGGAGGAGAGGGGCACCTTTGGAATAACTAAAAAATTATTTTATTATAAAGTCAAATTCGGTTTTTAATAGCTCAAAATTGATATATTTATAATATAAGGTGGGTAGGGTTCAAAATCCTCTCATCTAATAGAATTTATACAAGTTTAGGTATCAATTTGAACCTTATCATTTAGATTTAACTTCAAGTCAGATAATTTAACTTTTACCGTGTCTTCTTGTTTTCTTACACTATAACATTAATAAACATACTATATCATGCCAAAAGAACCCCAGGTTGTTTATTATTAATATATATAATCTTATATAAGGCATTTGGGAGAACCTTTGATTTTTAGAAATAAAATAACAATTAATAATATAATATTTGTTTTAAAAACTATTTTATGTTTATTTTGACACTATTTAGTAATTGATTTTTTTGAAACTCATAACAGATTTATTAGTTAAAAAAAAGTTAATTAAATCTATAATAACAAGTCATATTAACATATAAAATTAGTTTAATTCTTTAAAAGTCTTAAATTACATTTATTTGGGTATTTATAACATCAATTATCACAATATTTCATTAATAAGACAATTACTGCATCATCTTTGTGTCATAATAAATGATAATTATTTAATCCCTAAAAATTCTAAATAAATTCTTATGATGTAGATAATTGTATTAGCTTTCTGTATACTATTCATTTTGGAAGTTTCATGAAGTTTATCACTAAATTAAAATTGTTATACTTATAAGATTTAAGAAAGTGACATGTTGTCACATTCTTTGGTTTTAATATAAATGGACAAAAGTCCATTAAATGAATCTAATCTAACCCTTACGTGATATGGGTCAACTTTTAGTCATCAAATAGGATTTGTACATGTGTTAGGGTAATTTTATAATATTATATTTACCCTTAATTACCCGATTTACCTTTAACTATGGCAAATAAAATTTACCGTAGTTACTATTCATAATTACCAAAAATAAAAAGTAGCTTATTAACATAATTTGGATCCACTGATTCCAAATATTGAATCCATTTTTCAAAATTAAATACACAAAAGTTGCAGAAATTAAATTAATATTAATCCTATTGTCTAAAGAAAACGGGTTTTTCTTTAAAACATTGCAAATGTTTGAATTGATTTATCCTACGAATTCAAGGTAGAATCAATGCTAATGATATAAATTATATTAAATTGTAAAAATATATTTTATTTATACTTTAAACCCATTCAATATTGCAATTTAACCTAATAAATTATTGCGATGAAAAAAGTTGTTTTTAATTAAAATATAGCGTGTTTTTACTATTCATCAAAATATAAAATTTACCAGAATAATATGAAAATTTTATCCAAAGTATATTTTTATTTTATGATTCCAAAGAAGAATTTTATTTTCTCAAATTGAACTAATAAACATGTCAAAAACTAGATTTAATGTGGGTGCGCCATCAAAAGGCGGCAAAACTGCATTTTTTGAAAAATACTTATTTTACCCGAAAAATTTATTTTGTTCTTATACCATGTTTTAGAAAATGTGAAAGACGAATAATAATGTTATAAGATTCAAAATTTAGTTAATACTATTCATAACGGCTAGTTCATAATAATATTATAACAACATATCGATGTTTATTAAAACCCGGTATTGTGTACAACACACGCTATCGAGGAAGGTCTTGATTGCGTGTAATGCAAGCCAAGTCAGGGTTGCATGCTGTGCGAGAATCCTTTGTTGTTTCATATAACATAATCCAACCATATTTCATTTGTACATTGAATATATATATATATATACTCAATGTTGCGTAGAATAACTATTATCAAAATTGTGTGTAACACGATCCAAGAATAGTGTTGCGTATACTACAAGTTAATACGGTGTTGCGTATAGCGCAAGGTAATCTTGCTGTAGCATACAACACAAGACATTAATGAAATTAAAAAAATATTTTTCATAAAATCTCGGGGTGTTACATTCTACCCCCCTTAAAATGAATTTCGCCCTCAAAATTCATCGGGGTTATAAATGGTTTACTACTGGAAAGTTTCTTTAATAGAAACCCACATTGTAAAAAGGAATACCAAAAAATGGCTTTAAAAACTAAAGTATGAAATGTAACAGTTACCCAAATTAACTCATCACTGGGTTTCCACGTAGGAGAACATAGGTGATGTCACGACCCGTCCTCGGGGCCCGTGCCGTGACTACCCCAAGCCCGCCTTCCATAGGCCAGGGGCTGGCGACTAGCACCAAGGCGTAAAATTCCAGTAAACAGGGAAGGCATTGCCTTTATAAGTAACAACCACACAGAGTCAGCAAGCGGAAAGTAAAGTGCAGAAAAGTAAAGGGGGCCGGAATACAAGCCCAACTGTAAAGTACAACTGAAAAAGTAAAGTACAGCAACTGAAGAAAAGGCGGCGGCCTCGTGTCGTCCACTGCCAATCCCACCTGAAGGGTGGGTACAGATAGCCTCCAGGCTCCTCGGGTCCCACGTCCGCTCCGAGCACGTCCCGCCCAGTGGTCCACCTCCACGTACCGTCCTGCTCCACGCCCCAACCGTGATCAGCGCTGTCCGTCGTCTGCAACCAACACAACAAGGTGCGGGCATAGCCCGTGCAGGTGTGAGTACAAGCTACTCAGTAAGGACCCCGAGACCCCCGAAGGTCTCCCGAAATCCACAAAGGATATAGCACAAAAGAAAGATGCAATCACGAAGTAACATCTGACTCGACTTAGGTATATGCCCATACATATGCCTAAGTCCCCAATTCTAGCTCTGCTCACGAGCTCAAGAACAACTCAATCCACAAAGGAAAAGCAAGACTCAAATCCACAAGGAGAGTAAACAGTAAATCCGCATAGGATAGTTCAACACAATCCACAACGGAGAGTAACATAAGATTCAGCTCAACCAGGTATACTTTTTCAGATGACGTCAAAGATTATCACTGATCCATCTAAGTCGTCGGACCCACGAAGGATCGATAGGTACTAACCCCCGCAGAAGACCCACACAGGATCGGGCTCACACAGAACCTGTAGGCAGTGGCTCACACAGAACCGGTAGTAAGGACCCACATAGGATGGGGCTCACACAGAACCTGTAGCACTGATCCACGTGGGATCGCTGAGTGCAGTAGTCGACGCAGTCCACTGAGGATCTCTGCACAGTTGTCACCGCAGTCCACGAAGGATCTCTGCTCTGCCGTCGCCGCAGTCCACGGAGGATCTCTGCTCTGTCGTCGAAGTCACAGCCAGCGCTAGGGTTCCCGCACACAGCGAGCTCGTTTAGGAGGGTCCGCTCCACGAGCCGAGAGGCTGATACATCAACTGACACGTAGTCCGAAGTTGATGTATCCAAAAGTTCCGTATCGACAACAGGATCTCAACGCAACAGACGGCGCGTCAATCAGACGCCCGGTCTGAGAGTTATTGGCATTTTCGTCCCAGGGGCCCGGTTGGTTTTTAAAGAAAAACCAACCCGACCGTGCTCCGCCTGTATCCGATCCTCGGGCGGAGTATGCCAAAAGTTCCGTCTCACTTAGAGGAAACTATCACAGCTGACGGTACGTCGATCGGACGCCTGTAGCTCAAGTTATGAGCGTTTCCGCTCCGAGGGCCCGGTTGGTTTCGTGTACGAACCAACCCGGCCGAACCCAAAGTCTTCCGAAACCTTGAGTATAATATACCGAAACGACCGTCTCGATCCAAGGATCGCGTAGCCGCTGACGGTTCGTCAATCGGAGGTCCCAGGCCCAAGATATGGGCGAAAGACTGAAGAGGGCCCGAAACGGGGGTTCTGGGCCCGGGGCGACACGGTCCGAACCCCCCCCCCCCTAGGTCGGCCGAACCGGGTAGACCCGACCCGGCCCGACCCGGCTAGGCCGGGTCCGGTCCGGCCTGGGCGCGGCCCGGCCGACCGGACCGGCCGGCTCGGCTTCGGCCGCGCGGGCGAATGAGCCGCCGCGGGTTTCACCCGCGGCTTTGGAGAAACGCGGCCCGCGCAGGCCGCGTGCTGGGTGGCCGGACCGCGGACGCGGTCCGGCGGTTCGCCACTGCCGCGCCTCGGCCGCGGCGGACTCCTCCGGCGGCGCGCCGGGCGCCGCCGCCACCTTCCGCGGGCCGCCGGAGTTGCTCCGGTGGCCCGTTTTGCCTCCCGTCTGCGCCGATGCTCCTCCCGGGGGCCGATCTTCACTGCGGGATCAACAGATCGCCCCTGCCGCGCGGTTCGTCATCGTCCGCCAAATCCGCACAACAGAAGATTGGCGGAGGGTTGCCGGGTCTTGTTCGTTAGATCCGCACCCTCCGCGTTAGTCATAAACATCATCGGGAGGAAAAAAAGAACGACCAATCAACAATTTTAAATAAATTTAAAATTGTTCTATGATCGGTTCTTTATTTTAAAAGAAATAAAATAACGGGAAAGGAAAAATATTTCAAAACAACCCTTACCTTGTCGTCGTCGTCGGACGAGAGGTCGTCGCGGAATCGCTCGTCACGGAAGAAGGAGATCGTCGTGTCGTCGCGGTATCCGGCGTCGCGTCGCCAATCTCCGGATCAAGATCAAACAGATTTAATTAATTTAAATCCGTTGATATCGAAATTAAAAAGGGAGAATTCAAACGATTCTTTTCTCACCTTAGTTGCCGAACGAGGATCGGCTGCGGAAGAAGAGGCGTCGCCGAAGAACGTCGCGGGTAAATCTCGTCGACGTCGCAGATCTCGGTGTGCGTCGTCGAATTCCGGTCGCCGGCGTTCTTCGCGTTCTTCGTGTTCTTCGCGTTCTTCGCGTTCTTCGCGGGGAGATGAAGAAACAAAGATCCTCTCAAATCCTTTCAAAGGATTTTTAGGTTGGTCTTATTTTATAAACATGCCAACAAACGCAAAAGCGTAAGTATCGACCCATCAGTTCGTTGAATTAATTCAACGAGCGAAACAGCCCATTTAATTCACGAAAGAAACAGCCCATTTAAATGGTCTGTTAAGAATTAAAGAAAACGCGTCGGTTGACTTTTCAGTTACTTTGACGGGTTTTTGCGGGTGCGTTACTTAGCGAAAGAAACGGCGGGGCTCGTGCGGGCCCCACCGCACAAATATCCTAACAAGGGGTAGGATATTTCCGGATACCACCCTATCCCCTTTAACTCAGTTCAAGTGGCTTCCAAGTGACTTCCAAGCAGCTTAAGTGAAATAAAATAAAGTTGTCGCACAAACTTTATTTTATTTCTGACTTAAAGCTGCAAAATTTAAAAACCACGTCTGAGCAAACGCAACTCCGGAAGAGGCGTTTCTAAGCAAATACCGGCGCTGCGATTTCATCAGTGCCCTCAGAATTTGATTCCGGGCACCGGTTCAAAAGATAGAAAAACCCGCTCGTCCGTTCACTGAACGTACCCGAGCCAAACTTCGGAAATTGATTCCGGGCACACCGGGCCTCGGAATCAGGTGCCGTCTAAAGCTGCGCTCTTGTAAAATTCCAAAGAAAATTAAGAAAAAAAAAATCCTTGAAATTTGTGGGTCTTTACATTACTCCCACCTCAGGTCTTTACGTCCCCGTAAAGATACATCAAAAACTAGGGGAACAAATGGGGGTACTGAGCACGCATCTGAGCCTCCCGCTCCCAAGTGCTCTCCTGGAGGTTCCCGTGCTGCCATCTGACGCGCACAAGAGGAATCGACCGCCCACGTAGGACCCGCTCCTGTCGATCCTCGATCTCCACTGGGACCTCCGCAAAAGTCGCCCCATCATCCACGTCCAGCTCCCCAAAGTCGATGATGTGCGTCGGGTCGTGCACGTATCTCCTCAGCTGAGACATGTGAAAGACGTCGTGCACCCGGTGCAACTGAGGTGGTAGAGCCAGGCGATAAGCCACCTCTCCTATCCTGCTAAGGACCTGGAAAGGCCCGATGAAGCGTGGAGACAACTTGCCGCCTCGGCCAAATCTCCGTAAACCACGTCGAGGTGAGACACGCAAAAAGACGTGGTCGCCATCCTCGAACTCTAGTGGCCTCCGCCTCCTATCAGCATATGACTTCTACCGGCTCTGAGCTGTCCTCATCCTCTCCTGGATGATCTGGACCTTCTCTGTCGTGGCTCGGACCATCTCTGGTCCCACGAGTGCTGACTCCCCAGGGTCTGTCCAGCACAACGGTGATCTGCAGGGTCTGCCGTACAACGCCTCGTATGGTGCCATCCCGATGGTGGAGTGGTAGATGTTGTTGTACGCGAACTCCACCAAGGGTAGGTGGTCCTCCCAGCTGCGACCAAAGTCTAGAACACATGCACGGAGCATGTCCTCGAGTGTCTGTATGGTCCTCTCCGTCTGACCATCCGTCTGAGGGTGGAAGGCTGTGCTCAGATGGAGCCGCGTCCCGAACGCCTCCTGCAACCCCTTACAAAGCCGGGAAGTGAAACGAGCATCTCGATCGGAGACGATAGACGATGGCACACCGTGAAGCCGTACGATCTCCTGGACATAAAGACGTCCCAAGCTCTCCACTGAGCCCTGCTCTCTGATGGGTAAGAAGTGTGCCGAATTGGTGAGTCGGTCGACAATCACCCAAATGGAGTCGTGACCTCTGGAAGTGCGTGGAAGTCCAGTCACGAAGTCCATAGATATGGCATCCCACTTCCACTCCGGGACCTCCAAGGGCTGTACCAAGCCTGCTGGTACCTGATGCTCTGCCTTCACCTGCTGGCAGGTGAGGCATCGTGAAACGAACTCTGCCACAACTTTCTTCATGCCCGGCCACCAGTGCTGTCGTCTGAGATCCTGGTACATCTTCGCCACTCCGGGATGCACCGCCAAGGGAGAAGTGTGAAACTCTCTCAGCACCTCCTCTCGTAAAGCGACTGGTACGAAGGTACGTCCTCTGAAAAGGATGTCGTGCTCTGCTCCAAGGGAGAAGCCATCAGGCGCCTGACCTGAGGATATCAGTGCACGCCGGGTCTCACAGTCAGCGTCCCCACGCTGAGCCTCTCTGACCCGCTGTAGAAGTGGAGGAGAGACTGTGAGAGACTGAAGAAAGGCTGCTCCGTTTCTATCCACGAAGGATATCTGCAAGGAGGCTAGCTGCTCCGTCGCCTCCTCAAGTAGCTGAATGCCCGTCCTCCTGCTGAGGGCATCGGCTACCACGTTCCCCTTCCCAGGAGTATAGAATATCTCAAAGTCATAGTCCTGGAGGAACTCAAGCCATCTCCGCTGTCTCAGGTTCAGGTCCTTCTGAGAGAAGATATACCTGAGACTCTGGTGGTCAGAAAAGACTGTGAAGCGCTCGCCCATCAGATAGTGCCGCCAAGTCTTCAGAGCGAAGACCACTGCTGCTAACTCCAGGTCATGAGTGGCGTAGTTCTGCTCATGCGGCCTCAACTGACGTGATCCGTAGGCGATCACGGCCCGCTCCTGCATCAGGAGGAACCCGAGTCCAGTCCCTGATGCATCGCAGTAAACTACGTATCCAACTCCCTCCTCAGGCAACCTCAAGATAGGTGCGCTGGTCAATCTCTGTCTCAGCTCCTGGAAGCTCTGCTGACATCTGTCTGACCACACGAAGGGTTTCCCCTTCTTCGTCAAGGCTGAGAGTGGTGCCGCAACTCTGGAGAAGTCTGGCACAAATCTCCGATAGTATCCGGCTAGGCCCAAGAAGCTCCGCACCTCTGTCACGCTCCTGGGTGGCTCCCAAGCTAGCACTGCCTCGATCTTCGCGGGATCCACTGCAACTCCCGCCTCAGAGATGACGTGCCCCAAGAAATGGACCTCACGTAACCAGAACTGGCATTTTGAGAGCTTTCCATAAAGCTGGTGCTCTCGGAGTGTGTCTAGCACAACTCGCAGGAGGTAGGCATGCTCCTCCTCAGTCGTCGAGTATACCAAAATGTCGTCAATGAAGACCACGACAAATCGGTCGAGGTATGGCTGGAAGATCCTGTTCATGAGGCTCATGAACACTGCTGGAGCATTGGTTACGCCGAATGGCATAACCAAGAACTCATAATGGCCATACCGACACCTGAAGGTCGTCTTCTGCACGTCCTCGTCTCGAACTCTGAGCTGATGATAGCCTGACCGGAGGTCTATCTTCGAGAACCACCGCGCTCCCTTGAGCTGATCGAAGAGGTCATCAATCCGTGGCAGCGGATACATGTTCCTCACTGTCACCTGGTTCAGGCGACGATAGTCGACACACAGTCGCAAGCTCCCGACCGCCTTCTTGGCGAACAATATCGGGGAAACCCAGGGTGAAACACTGGGTCGGATAAACCCCTTGCTCTGCAAGACCTCCAACTGTACCCGCAGCTCCCGAAGCTCGGCGGGGGCCATCCGATATGCTGGAGTAGATATCGGGGCTGTCCCGGGGTACAAGTCTATGTAAAAGTCTACCTCTCTATGAGGAGGTAGCCCTGGAACGTCGTCGGGAAAGACGTCCACGTACTGGTCCACCACTGCAGGAAAAGCCGGACTCCGCACGTCCACTGCTCCTAGGATGAGGCTAGCCAACTGATGAGAGATGGGCTGCACTCTCCTCCGCGGAAGTCCATCCTATGCTGCAAAGGTTCCCTTCTCGCCGGTGAAGGTAAACCTGCTCCCGTCGGTGCGAACACATCACACCTTGCGCCTAAAACAGTCGATCTGGGCATGAACCGTGGATAGCCAATCCATGCCCAAGATGACGTCGTAAGGCCTCGACGCCGCTACAAGGAGATCCCAGCCGAAGCTCTCGCCTCCTAGAGTAAGCTCACACTGCCGGCACCAGTGCGTAATCGTCGAGTCTGCTCCCGTAGGAGTCTCTAGCCGTAAGGATCGAGCCAACGGCTCAGTCGGAATCTCCGAGCTCCGAACAAGGGCAGATGCTATGAAAGAGTGACTCGCTCCTGTGTCTATAAGTACTGCAGCAAGGGTGGAATCGACACAGATCGTACCTCGAATCATCTCTGGCATGTCGGGGTCGTAGGCCTCCACTGCCTGGAGCTGGGCCTGCCCCTGCCCACCAGCTCCCTGTGGTCGAGGTGGCCCTCCTGGTGGTGGTGGGGGTAGAGCCTGGAAGCGTCTCCCACCACCCGCTGCTCGGCCAGCTCCTCTGCCTCATCCGCCTCCTCCCTGCGGACCGCCACGGTCGACCCTCTGCCTATGACGGGGTGGCCCCTCCACCGTCTGCTGCTCCTCTGATCGGCGGGTCGAGCAGTCACGAGCCATGTGACCCTGCCCGCCGCAGGAGTAGCACAGCCTGCCTCTCGGAAGGCTGGCACTCCGCTGTGTGCCCCGTACTGCTGAGCCGGTGTCCTGAGGCCGTCTGCGTGGGGGTCTGGTCTGCCTGGACCCGAGAGTCATCCGTCGGCTACCTGCTGCCGAAGACTCAGCTACCTGCCGCCCTGCGCTAGGTCTCGCCGCTGAAGAAGGCTCTGCCAGGAAGCTCTCGATCAGGAGGGCTCGCTCCAGCACTCCCTCCTGGGTCGGAATGCTGAGGGAGATCAGCGACGCTCGAATCTTCTGTCGCAAGCCCTGCTCGAAGGTCCGGGCCCGGAAGAAGGGGTCCCGTACCATGTCGGTCGAGTAGCGAGATAGGTCAGTGAACCTCGCCGCGTACTGAGCGACCGTCATGCTGCCCTGGCGCAGCTGGAGAAGCTCCTGGATGCGCACCGCTCGGAGGGTGGCCGGGACAAACTCAGAGCGGAAGAGGCTCTCGAAGTCCGCCCAGAGCAAGGATGCCTCATCGTGAACCTGGAGCATCAGGCTCCACCATCGTCCTGCCGCCGCCTACAGGAGGCTCGCTGCGAGAATCACCATGAGATCCGCTGGTGTCCTCACTAGCCTAAAGATCCGTACCACCGCCTCTAGCCAGTCCTCGGCGGCCTGGGGGTCCGCCTCACCGCGAAACCTGGGCGGTCGCTGGCTCTGAAACTCATGCAGTGCCCTGAGGCGACGTGCATCGTCAGCGTCTGGTACTGGTAGCATCGGTGGCTCGGTGGGTAAAGCTACCGCCGGTGCCACTGCTGGCAAAGGGCCATGTACCGAGGCCTCGTCGCTCGGTGGGCTGCCGTCGCGCCCTACACTCGGAACCCTAGCTGGCTGTCGTCGCGGGGCCATCCTGAAAAGGAGAACAAGAGCACCACAGTCAGAACAGTATACCTGGTGAGCTGGCACAAGTAATCACAAGGAAAACTTGAGACTTTCATAAAGCAGATCAGTATACCCGGTGAGCTGACACAAGTAATCACAAAGAAACTTGAAACACACACGCAATCAATGTTTTCATGCATTTAGTCGGAAATCAGGAGTCAGGGTCCTGGTGTACGGATACGTCGGCCGCCGCACCAACACTGGGCTCCCTGAACTGATAACCACACTCAATACACTAAACACTATTGATTCATATAGAAGGAAAGGACGATCAGAGTCTGCGGTAGAACCGACCACCTCTGATACCAATTTGTCACGACCCGTCCTCGGGGCCCGTGCCGTGACTACCCCAAGCCCGCCTTCCATAGGCCAGGGGATGGCGACTAGCACCAAGGCGTAAAATCCCAGTAAACAGGGAAGGCATTGCCTTTATAAGTAACAACCACACAGAGTCAGCAAGCGGAAAGTAAAGTGCAGAAAAGTAAAGGGGGCCGGAATACAAGCCCAACTGTAAAGTACAACTGAAAAAGTAAAGTACAGCAACTGAAGAAAAGACAGCGGCCTCGTGTCGTCCACTGGCAATCCCACCTGAAGGGTGGGTACAGATAGCCTCCAGGCTCCTCGGGTCTCACGTCCGCTCCGAGCACGTCCCGCCCAGTGGTCCACCTCCAGGTACCGTCCTGCTCCACGCCCCAACCGTGATCAGCGCTGTCCGTCGTCTGCAACCAACACAACAAGGTGCGGGCATAGCCCGTGCAGGGGTGAGTACAAGCTACTCAGTAAGGACCCCGAGACCCCCGAAGGTCTCCCGAAATCCACAAAGGATATAGCACAAAAGAAAGATGCAATCACGAAGTAACATCTGACTCGACTTAGGTATATGCCCATACATATGCCTAAGTCCCCAATTCTAGCTCTGCTCACGAGCTCAAGAACAACTCAATCCACAAAGGAAAGCAAGACTCAAATCCACAAGGAGAGTAAACAGTAAATCCACATAGGATAGTTCAACACAATCCAAAGAGAGTAACATAAGATTCAGCTCAACCAGGTATACTTTTTCAGATGACGTCAAAGATGATCACTGATCCATCTAAGTCGTCGGACCCACGAAGGATCGATAGGTACTAACCCCCGCAGAAGACCCACACAGGATCGGGCTCACACAGAACCTGTAGGCAGTGGCTCACACAGAACCGGTAGTAAGGACCCACATAGGATCAGGCTCACACAGAACCTGTAGCACTGATCCACGTGGGATCGCTGAGTGCAGTAGTCGACGCAGTCCACTGAGGATCTCTGCACAGTCGTCGCCGCAGTCCACGAATGATCTCTGCTCTGCCGTCGCCGCAGTCCACGGAGGATCTCTGCTCTGTCGTCGAAGTCACAGCCAGCGCTAGGGTTCCCGCACACAGCGAGCTCATTTAGGAGGGTCCGCTCCACGAGCCGAGAGGCTGATACATCAACTGAAACGTAGTCTGAAGTTGATGTATCCAAAAGTTCCGTATCGACAACAGGATCTCAACGCAACAGACGGCGCGTCAATCGGACGCCCGGTCTGAGAGTTATTGGCATTTTCGTCCCAGGGGCCCGGTTGGTTTTTAGGGAAAACCCAACCCGACCGTGCTCCGCCTGTATCCGATCCTCGGGCGGAGTATGCCAAAAGTTCCGTCTCACTTAGAGGAAACTACCACAGCTGACGGTACGTCGATCGGACGTCCGTAGCTCAAGTTATGAGCGTTTCCGCTCCGAGGGCCCGGTTGGTTTCGTGTACGAACCAACCGGGCCGAACCCAAAGTCTTCCGAAACCTTGAGTATAATATACCGAAACGACCGTCTCGATCCAAGGATCGCGTAGCCGCTGACGGTTCGTAAATCGGAGGTCCCAGGCCCAAGATATGGGCGAAAGACCGAAGAGGGCCCGAAACGGGGGTTCTGGGCCCGGGGCGACCCGGTCCCAACCCCCCCTTGGGTCGGCCGAGCGGCCGAATGAGCCGCCGCGGATTTGACCCGCGGCTTTGGAAAAACGCGGCCCGCGTGGGCCGCGTGCTGGGTGGCCGGACCGCGGACGCGGTGCGGCGGTTCGCCGCCGCCGCGGCTCGGTCGCGGCGGACTCCTCCGGCGGCGCGCCGGGCGCCGCCGCCACCTTCTGCGGGCCGCCGGAGTTGCTCCGGTGGCCCGTTTTGCCTCCCGTCTGCGCCGATGCTCCTCCCAGGGGCCGATCTTCACTGCGGGATCAACAGATCGCCCCTGCCGCGCGGTTCGTCATCGTCCGCCAAATCCGCACAACAGAAGATTGGCGGAGGGTTGCCGGGTCTTGTTCGTTAGATCCGCACCCTCCGCGTTAGTCATAAACATCATCGGGAAGAAAAAAAGAACGACCAATCAACAATTTTAAATAAATTTAAAATTGTTCCATGATCGGTTCTTTATTTTAAAAGAAATAAAATCACGGGAAAGGAAAAATATTTCAAAAAAACCCTTACCTTGTCGTCGTCGTCGGACGAGAGGTCGTCGCGGAATCGCTCGTCGCGGAAGAAGGAGATCGTCGCGTCGTCGCAGTATCCGGCGTCGCGTCGCCAATCTCCGGATCAAGATCAAACGGATTTAATTAATTTAAATCCGTTGATATCGAAATTAAAAAGGGAGAATTCAAACGATTCGTTTCTCACCTTAGTTGCCGAACGAGGATCGGCTGCGGAAGAAGAGGCGTCGCCGAAGAACGTCGCGGGTAAAGCTAGTCGACGTCGCAGATCTCGGTGTGCGTCATCGAATTCTGGTCGCCGGCGTACTTCGCGTTCTTCGCGTTCTTCGCGTTCTTCACGTTCTTCGCGGGGAGATGAAGAAACAAAGATCCTCTCAAATCCTTTCAAAGGATTTTTAGGTTGGTCTTATTTTATAAACATGCCCACAAACGCAAAAGCGTAAGTAACGACCCATCAGTTCGTTGAATTAATTCAATGAGCGAAACAACCCATTTAATTCACGAAAGAAACAGCCCATTTAAATGGTCTGTTAAGAATTAAAGAAAACGCGTCGGTTGACTTTTCAGTTACTTTGGCGGGTTTTTGCGGGTGCGTTACTTAGCGAAAGAAACGGCGGGGCTCGTGCGGGCCCCACCGCACAAATATCCTAACAAGGGGTAGGATATTTCCGGATAGCACCCTATCCACTTTAACTCAGTTCAAGTGGCTTCCAAGTGACTTCCAAGCAGCTTAAGTGAAATAAAATAAAGTTGTCGCACAAACTTTATTTTATTTCTGACTTAAAGCCGCAAAATTTAAAAACCACGTCTGAGCAAACGCAACTCCGGAAGAGGCGTTTCTAAGAAAATACCGGCGCTGCGATTTCATCGGTGCCCTCAGAATTTGATTCCGGGCACCGGTTCAAAAGATAGAAAAACCCGCTCGTCCGTTCACTGAACGTACCCGAGCCAAACTTCGGAAATTGATTCCGGGCACACCGGGCCTCGGAATCAGGTGCCGTCTGAAGCTGCGCTCTTGTAAAATTCCAAAGAAAATTAAGAGAAAAAAAAATTCCTTGAAATTTGCGGGTCATTACAGGTGAAAATATGGATATGGAAGAAAAATCTAAACATCAAGTTCTGGGGAGAGTGGTAGAGAACATGGCTATGAAAAAGACAACAATCACAAAGCTATTGATGTGTGATGATCTAAGGTATCATCTGATTCATTGGATATAAGGGAACTAAGACAACATTTTTGGTTTTCAACATCATTTCTCTAAAGTTTATGAAATTGGAATTAGAAGAAATACTTTCATGATTTTGGAATAGTCTCACCGTTAGTCATTCTTTGGACAATTTAAACTTTATCTCTTAAAGTAATGAAGTTTAATTTGTCATTCGTGATGTGTTAGCAGATCATGTGATAGAATGAGGGGTCATTCCATCTGTATCAAACAAAAGGTTAGAAAAGATATCAAAAAAATATGTAAGTCCATCTATAGTGAGATTAATCATATATGGTTCCTAAAATGGACTTATACTTCTTCTATTATACTGTTCAATATAATAAAACTAGTTTCTACTAAATAGGGACTTATTGTAGGCCAGTGGTAGGCGATAAAGGCCAGTCACACTTTGGTTGTGGGTTCGATTCCCACAGCCTTGTCCGACGCGATGGGCTGTCGCCCGTCCTGCAGGTTGTCCTTTTTCTAAAGCAATATTACTATAAAATCTCATCAACAATATCAAAAAAAGTTTTATCCTTAACTAATTCTAACTTATGTCCAACATAATTCATTCCAATCTTTAGGATTATCTAAAATACATCAGTCCAATATCATAGTATAAAGAAAATTATCACATGAATTCCATCGTTTGTCCCCCATATATCATAATATATGTCTTTTTGGTCAAATTACAAACATGTGAATACCTTAATCATGTATTCTCTTGAATAATGAATACCCATTGAACCTTAGTGAAAACATGAATGCAGTTAAAAGTTAACACTTTCCACATACGAAAATACTCAAAATTCTATATACTCAAACCATGATATCACTTAGTCCTTATGTCAATCATGAGCTCATGAATACTATAAAACATATTAGACTCTCTTTATCCCTTCATTCTGTGCATATCATATTCTTTCAAAAAATATTTCAATCACTTTTCGTGGTTACCGATGCAATAAAATTATTGAAAACCACAATAGGCCAAAACATAAATATTCCAATATTCCATGATACTATATAAAACATTATTCTGGAATCCCATTACATAAACACTTAATCATTCCACTACATCATTTTCATATTCAACATCGCCAATGGTGATGGCATGTCGCTTCCCTTTGTCATTTGCCTTATGCGGTTGCTCATGTCGATCATCCCTAACCCTTTGATTGGGGAATTTATTAGCATAATGCCCCATTTCCTTGCACTTGAAGCATTGAAGTGTAGTAGGTTCATTCTGTGTATCCCTTCCTTTGTTTGCATCATTAGACATCTTCTTCCCATAATTACGACATTCAAATGAACGATGACCTTCCCTTCCACATTTGAAACATTTACTTGTCCCTTTAAGACAATCTCCACCATGCTTCCTTCCACACATTGAGTATAAGGAAACATTCATCTTCTTTTCACCATTATTCTGAGATTTTTCCTTGAACTCCATCTTTAGTTTCTTGTAAAAACTATGAGATGGATAAGTAACACCAACTTCCATTTCTACCTTGATAGCACAACGCACGATTTATTCATAGCTACTGAAGTCTCTTATAGATTATGACCTTCAAAGATCTCGTTTTAAGCCACTGAAGAATCAATCAACTTTACATTCAGGTTGGATGATAAATCCAGATGCATTCCTTGCAAGCCTTGTAAAATTCATTTCATATATACCAACAGATTCATCATCCTTTTGCTTTAGTTCAAGAAACTCCTTCTCCATCTTTGTTTGAAGAATACGAGGGATGTACTTATTGAAAAATATGTTCTTGAACTCGTCCCATTCCATGGACTCAATTTCATATCTTTACTTCATATTCTTGATAAGATTCCACCATTGATCAGCTTCACCTTCCAAACGATATACTTCTAAGATGAATTTATCATGTTCCAGACATTGAAGAACTGAAAATATCTTTTCAGTGGTACTGATCCATTGTTCAGCAACAAGTGGATCAGAAGTCCCAATAAAAGAAGGTGGACGTTGCCTCATGAAAGACTCAATATAATGTTTTTCCCTTCTCTGCTCATTTGAAAGTGCAGAATGATTCATAGATTGTGTAAGTATAGCAATAAGATTTTGCACTCCATCTGCCAAAACGTTTGTTAGTTCAGGAGGACAATCATTGCACTGTCCATTACATTGATCAACATGGTTCCTTCGGGTTACATCCATCATCTAAAACCCAAAAAGAATAGTGTGAGAGGAAAAAATCATTCTAGGGAAAACAACATAATAAAGGTGGAGTATCCTCATTATCTAACATCTTATGTTAAATTCTACGATCATTACCATAGTTCTAGGACTGTATCCTATACGTATACTTATCCTTAGGAACATCCCTAGACATACCTTAGAAATATCTTTAGGGATATCTCTAACATTTTCGCATCCTAGTTTCCAATGGTTGACTAAACCTTTCCTCTAATACCAACTGTAGAGACCCAAAGCTTAACGTAAATAGACATTACATTACTTTTGCAGAATACTTATTACATAAAAAAAACACACACAAAAGTACTGTAATAGTTTAGTGTCTTTGGAAACTCGGAATATAATATTCTAATCGTGGTGAAAGATCTTCAACATCTCCCATAAAGATCTTCCTTTTTTAAAACCTAAATCCTTTATTTATGTCCTGGGGAAAAGAAAACATAAAAGGGTGAGCTGAAATTCTCAGTAAGGGTAAACAAAAGAAATATCAATCACGTCATATTCATAAGAACATATCTTTTGGAAATCTTAACATGAAAAAGAGATCATAATTTCATAACATGGGATAAATCATAATAGTGAAATGTAATCCCAATAATCATAACATAAAACATGAAACTTTGTGGCATACACACATAATCATATAGATTCATTTCTTATTAGTCAAGACTCATTTCCAAGACTATCTTAGTGGAAAAAATCCCTTTCTGAACCGAGTTCACTCCACATCTCAGTCCTGTTTCACTGAACTGGTATAACCTACCGTTCCAGCCATGTCTATCTCATGAGATATAAAATCTTTACCCAATTCAATAGAGGGAGATATAGGTCCCACCCATCTCATAATGATACAATTCTTATGTGTGCCACAAAATCATAAACCATACATCATAGCATAACCCATTTAATAAAAAATGGGATTTCTAAACAACATGACATCATAAAACAATTCATATAAGATAAAGGAATTCATAAAAATATTTCCATCACAAAATAATCAAATCCATGTAATAATAGGGATAGAAACCTAACCCTATATTATCTTATATGTAAAATAATTTTGAAAAAAAATATGAACTCCATTCTTGAGGAAAATATCCATTCTACATCGAAAACATTTTTTCCTTTCTTAACATGTCATACAATTTTAAACTAGAAGAAGTTGATTAAAAATAAACTTGAAAACATGTAAAGGAAGCTTCTTGTAAATAATGTTTTAAAAATCCATTCATGCCATATAAGTTTAAAAAACATTCTTCTCGTACTTTTGTCGGAAAAGTCAAAAAAATTACCTCGTATGAAAAACGACAAAAGATTCCTTTCATATCTTTTACTATAAACTCACCTAAGGGTAAAATAGGATTTAAAAAATTTTAGGCAAATGGAAATAATATTACATATTGAGGAAACATGGATGTGGATGATAAAATACACCCCAGTAAATGCCAAAGTATAAACAATCTTAGATAAAAACGAGATTGTGATATTTCCCTTACCTTAGGCCCGATTTGCTTCGTAACTGTCCAAACCTCATATATAAAGATTTAAATAATGTTCTTGACTTATTCAAGAATCATACTTATTGTTATGATATCATATATGGTCATATTCTTAGCTTATTATTATTAATATTTCATTACTACTTTTTATTCGGGTGTTTATTACTTTTTTGTTCTTATGTGTGTTTGTCGAATAAATTCTTATTCTTCTCTTTAGGTTATAGATACCTAATCTAAATAATGTTATTATTGTAATATATATCATATTCATTAATTCAATTTATTTCATTTATATAATCATTATGCAATGAAGATCATGTAGAATGAATCGCATCACATCGTGGAAACGGTATTCCGTACGTATGCATCAGCGATGATATTGTTCCCATGATCATGGAATTGTATTGAAGTGTATGTATACTATTTCATAATCAATATCACTTATTAATAGTCATATATAGTCATTATTTACACCATTATACCCATCCAAGTAAGGTGGTGGTGGAAAATAAATTACACCACGGCATGGAGACGGTATTCTGTACGTACGCACGCGCGGCGATTTATTTTTCCATAGGATGGATAGATGGTGAAATAGGGTTGTTTCATAATTATAAGAACATATCGGTATATAAGTGATACTGATGTTATTACTTCATAATGAAACAACTAAAGAATAAGAAGTGGAAGAATAAATAATGATGAAAGAATCGTTAACGGACATTACCTCTTCTTTGAAGTGCTTCTTTGAGACCTCCTTTTAGGGTAGTAAATAGGTCTTTGAAGAAGAACAGAACCTATAGAATGTTTCTAGGGAAGTGGAGAGGATAAATTGTTATGGGTTTTTAAGATTGAAGGCTCAAAGTGGTGTGAGGAAGAGGGAGGATGAGGTTCCCTTTTATAAGTGAAGAGAGGGGCACCTTTGGAATAACTAAAAATATTATTTTATTATAAAGTCAAATTCTTTTTTTAATATCTCCAAATTGATATATTTTGAAGATAAGGTGGGTAGAGGTCGAAAGCATCTCATCCAATAGAATTTATACAAGTTTAGGTATCAAATTTAACCTTATAATTTAGATTTAACTTTAAGTTAGATAATTTAACTTTTACCGTGTCTTTTTGTTTTCTTACCCTATAAGGTTAATAAACATACAATATCAAGCCAAAAGAACCCAAATTGGTTTATTATTAATATATATATCCTTATCTAAGTCATGTGGACGAACATTAGATTTTTAGGAATAAAATAACAATTAATAATATAATATTTGTTTTAAAAACTATTTTATGCCAATTTTGACACTATTTAGTAATTGATTTTTGTGAAACTCATAACAGATTGAATAGTTAAAAAAAAGTTAATTAAATAAATAATAACATGTCATATTAACATATAAAATTAGTTTAATTCATAAAAAGTCTTAAATTACACTTATTTGGGTATTTATAACTTCAATTATTTCAATATTTCATTAATAAGACAATTACTGCATCATCTTTGTGTCATAATAAATGATAATTATTTAATTCCTAAAATATTCTAAATAAATTCATATGATGTAGATAATTTTATTAGCTTTCTGGATACTATTCAGGTTTGAAGTTTCATGAATTTTATCACTAAATTAACATTATTATACTAATAAGTTTAAGAAAGTGACATGTTGTCACATTCTTTGGTTTTAATAATAATGGACAAAAGTCCATTAAATGAATATAATCCGACCCTTAGGTGATATGGGTCAACTTTAGTCATATAATAGGATTTTGACATGTGTTAGGGTAATTTTATAATATTATATTTACCCTTAATTACCCGATTTACCTTTAACTTTTGTAAATAAAATTTGCCGTAGTTACTATTCATAATTCCCAAAAATAAAAAGTAGCATATTAACATAATTCGGATCCCCGGATTCCAAATATGGAATCCCTTTTTCAAAATTAAATACACAAAAGTTGCAGAAATTAAATTAAAATTAATTCCGTTGTCGAAAGAAAATGGTTTTTTCTTTAAAACATTGCAAAAGATTGAATTGATTTATCCTACAAATTCAAGGTAGAATCAATGATAATGACATACATTATATTAAATGGTAAAAATATATTCTATTTTTACTTTAAAACCATTTAATATTATATTTTAACTATATAAATTATTGCGATGAAAAAAGGTGTTTTTAATTAAAATATAGCGTGTTTTTACTATTCATCAAAATATGAAAGTTACCAGAATAATATGAAAAATTTATCCAAAGTAAATTTTTATTTTATGATTCAAAAGAAGAATTTTATTTTGTCAAATTGAACTTATAAACATGTCAAAACTAGATTTAAAGTTGGTGCGCCATCAAAAGGCGGCAAAACTACATTTTTTTAAAAATACTTATTTTACCCGAAAAATTTATTTTGTTCTTATACCATGTTTTAGAAAATGTGCAAGACGAATAATAATTTTATAAGATTCAAAATTTAGTTAATACTATTCATAATGGCAAGTTCATAATAATATTATAATAAAAATTGTTGTTTAGTAAAACCTGGTATTGCGTACAACACACGCTATCGAGGAAGGTCGCGATTGCGTGTAATGCAAGCCAAGTCAGGGTTGCGTGCTATGCAAGAATCCTTAGTTGTTTCATATAACATAATACAACCATATTTCATTTATACATTGAATATATATATATATATATACTCAATGTTGCGTAGAATAACTATTATCAAAATTGTGTGTAACACGATCCAAGAATAGTGTCGCGTATACTGCAAGCTAATACGTTGTTGCGTATTGCGCAAGGTAATCTTGGTGTAGCATAAAACAGATAACATTAATGAAATTAAAAAAATAAAATATTTTTCATAAAATCTTGGGGTGTTACATCCTTTACCCATATGAACCACATCAATCTCTTATAATAGAACAACAGAGTGTGTTTATTCCATACACAACATGTACATGAGGGATTTCATCCATCTATATCATTGGTTCCATGGCTGGATACACGGTCTACTCTACACGATGTGTTCTACCAGAGTTTCATACATCCATATTACCAGTTACATGGATGGATACATGGTCATTATAACACAGATTGTACTACTAGT
Source organism: Viscum album (assembly GCA_963277665.1). Taxonomy (NCBI): domain Eukaryota; kingdom Viridiplantae; phylum Streptophyta; class Magnoliopsida; order Santalales; family Viscaceae; genus Viscum; species Viscum album. Next base: position 1,821,578,129 of record OY728125.1, read on the forward strand.
ACACGAAGTGTTCCAAAAAAACCCAAACCAGTGTCACTACCCACACAGTCAGTCACACTGTCAAGAACTACGCAGAGTGTACTTAAGAAAAACACTACCTTCCCAAATATAAGGACACAAAGTGTATTTTTCATCACACATCGTGTATTATGGGTTTTTCAAGTCACTAATCCTCATAATCTAATCTATAACCCTATTAATTCATTGAAACATGATTTAAAATGTCATATTTCAATTTGTTGGGGCCCATAATAACCACCAACCAATGCATGGAAACAATTTCATGCAAATTACAAAGTATAATAGTGAAATCAGTCACATAATCCACAAAATTCCAATACATGAGTCCCCATAACACTTCATAACAGGCCTATATGATGCATGATATGTCATACCTTCATTTCAATGGGTTTTAAAAGAAATTGATCCTGTATAATATCAATTATTAGTAAACAAAACATGTTAATCACTTAATGGGGAAATAAAATCAACCAAAATAAATTATAAAATTTTTAAAATTTAAAAATTTGATTCTTATAAACATTTCCCTATACACGAGTTAGTACTCCCGAGCAAAACTTATTACCAGGTACTTATTCCTTACACTCATTGTTTATATGCTCCAAATAATAACTCAAAAAGAAAATATTTACTCTGATAACACATTGTAACATCCTGTTTTCAGGTGCTACCCAACGGTTCCCTATACCCGGTTGGTCACATGGCCTCAAGCTCATTTCCACAAATGCGAGAGGCTGACATCTAGCAGCTAGGGCCTTAGGTGTGATAGTGGGGAAACAATTCCCTCATTGTAAGAGTGACATAGGGGAAATGAATAGATTACAGTAGAGGAAGCAGTAATACCATCAAATATTTAAACAGAGGATTACTAAATGTAAATAAACATATGTTGCAAATATATATATGATGCATGACACATATGTCTAGGAAAGAAGCCAAACAAGTTGCAATGATGAAATAAAATACTAACCCAGAGTATAAAGAAATCTAGTAATCTAGCAGCATTGTAAGCCTCAGATTGGCCCCTTGATCTCATGCTCCACAGAAATCATGTACATGAAGAAGAATATCCCTTTCTGTTATATATAACTACAATAATATAATCATTTGGGCCTAAAAAACATAAAAAAAAATTATTCCTTGGATATATCACAAAAGAAGATAAATCAAATGAGAGGCTCTAGATGATGTAAGATCTCACTGAGGTTATACCAATGTAATCGATAATGTTTGATTAGTAGAACGGTCTACGGGCATGGTCACAAAAATGATTCGGTGATATCTGTCACACCTGGACGAGACAAGTCCAAAAGAAGTCAGTTCTGGTGACTAGACGTGACCCTAGACAGATATAACAATTAAAAATAAAAACTCATGGCATGTTCTCTGAGGATACATGATGTGTATATCCCTTTACTGATTCCCACTTTATGCAGTCTCTAGGTCACCACACACAGCCATATACTCATCCATTACACTTCGAGGACACGACTACCTATGGAAACCTGGTGCAAGGTGTGTACTCTTAAGTAGATATAATGTACTCCATTAATTTTCAAATTCACACCTTTTTCTAAAAACAACAAAAAATAAGATCCATAACTAAAAAGAAGATCCACGTTCTTACAATATGATCTAATGTTACCATTATGTTTCTCACATTGAATGGTGTATCATTATAATGAAAATTTTTTATGAAGTCAACTTCTATTTAATGGGTTACACCTTGATAAAATAATTATTAAACCTACTTCTTATCACTATATAATTTTCTATGAAATGATTGTGAAACCTGTATTATTTTAACATTTTATGATATTATGAAAACTAAATTGTACCCATTTCATTTCATGGGTTATGATATGATGTTTTTGGATCCCTTATCATATTATTGGTCATTAAATATTCAATGTTTAATTATCTTATGGCACATGTTTGCATGAATCCATAATGATATGGGTGGGACCTATAGATCTCTATTATGAATTAGTAAATAATAAATGATACTTGTGTTAGGTGGGGGCATGGGTTGTTTCACATGCCTTAAAACAGGATGGTAAATGGGTTGTAGATGAAACTCAATAATAGGATGGGGTAGAGGTTGTATCAATTAACTGAAAACAACAGGGTACATGGGTTGTACCCTAGTATAGAAAAAGAGTGTATATGGGTTGTACACCAGTATCATAAAAATTAAGGTTAATGGTTTGTATCAGAATCTTGAAAAAAGGAGGATACATGGGTTGTAGTCCAATCTAAGAAATAAGACTGTACACTAGTGGTAGTTCAAGCTAAAAATAGATAGGATACACTAGTTCTTTCCTTATCTAATAATAGGAACACATGCTCTTAGCCCTTGCATAAGATGTTATATGGGTATTTTTAGTTATCCAAGAAATGATATTTAATATGATCATGTTCACGATACAATTATATATATTGTTTTAATATTATGCTCTAATGACTCATATTATATTATTTCCTTATGATTAATGTATTATTAACTACCCATCATTATTCCATGACTTATGATTGTGATCATTGATATGATGTGTGTGAGATAAAGATGTTATTAGCACATTATCATACCATTTTTTATGATATGTTTATTTTTCTCTAATATTTTTCATGCTTTCTGAGCACAAGAGTTGGCCCTTTCTAATATTTTCATTCACATGGTTATGAAGAAGAGTTTTATGTAGGATTACTAATTAGGATGATATTATTGGGAGATAATGAAAATCTAATAGCATTTTATAATAATTTCTTCCATTTTCACAAAGAGATTAAACTATTACATTCCTTAGTTTTCTAATTTATCAATGTGAACAATATTCATCTTAAATGATATAATATCCAAGTATGATAATCCCTTGTCAGTATAAATAGAATATCCAATAAATATATTTTTAATTTATACTAGTATTACTATACATTGTTAACTAAATTATTATTCCTGTTGAAAAATGATGATGTGGGTATGACATCATCCATGTAGGTGGTTGAACCTTGACAAACAAGAACATGATATAATCATGGATGTGTAAGAGTTTAGGGTAATGTAACAATAATATCAATTTAATTAATGAATAATTATTTCAATTAAACATTAATATAATGGAGGGATATTCATAAAATGAGTTCATACTGAAAGATAATTGGAAAATTAAGATAATTACTTATAGAGAAACATGATAAATTAAATCATTCTCTATTGAGGGTCCATCTATATTACCAATTTAGGCTCCATTTTAACAATCCATATGCTAAAAAATTTCATAAATATATTTATTATATGAATAATGTCATTCGATTTATGAAAGTTTCAATGGAATATTGTTTTATTATGTTGTATAAGATATCGCCTTTTATAAGTGAATTAGAGATTCATTTCATATAGAAATTATATGTGGTTTATGATAAAGATGAAATCAAATTTTTGTTAGGAATTATTGTTGATATAATTTTTGAGTAATATTAAAATTTTAAATTGAAAAAAAAACATTGAATTTTATTCGATAAATAAATATAATTTTAATTAAACTAAATTTGTGCTAAGACAATTGACCTATTATTACACAACTTTTACAATATTAAAATTCTATCACCTTGGTAATTACTTTTTAACATAGATAAATGATAGACCTCATACCCTGTTAGGTTCTCTGGATTAAAATTTTGAATCCATTTAATCTAATTCATATTTTAGATCGGATATATTATACATTTATATGAAAACATAAAAAAATTAGAATATATTTTGTTTTGAAGTATGTATTTTAAAAATATTTTTTCCAAATATTATTTCCTATCATTTTTTAATATAATATGTGTTAAAATATTTTTATTTCGTTGATAAATTATGTTTGATTAAATATTTAAATGTTTAAATTACATTGTATTTAGATACAAATACACTATACATATAAAAAAGTCCTCAAAATTAATAATTTTAATGATTATGTATTATTATTCCATTATATTAAATTTAATTATTCATTATCTGACCATTTTTTTCAGTACATTGAAATTAAAATTATCATTTTTATTATAAATATATAAAACAGTTACTTAATAATAATTATGATGATGATAATAATTTTTAATTGACATAAGTCAAGAATCCATATTATTGAGGAAAATATTGAGAATAAATGGGATATGCTTGATTAGAAAAACTACCCTCATTCCAGAATAATTGGAAACATAAAAAGTATAGAGAAAAATCACAAAGATAAAACATAGTATGTTTTCAATGAAAATACATATAAATGATAACTATAATCATTTAGTGGATATGATACTTCAATTGGAAATTAATATTATAATAAAAACATTGATCCTCATTGCAAGTGGATGACTACCACCTCTCCCTATTGTAGCACATTTTCATGAATTTCTATAATTAACAAACTCTTCCTGTGTAAAGGAATAAAATTTTATCTATTGTATCTTAGTCAAATTTTACCGTAATATACCACCAAAAATTAGATTCCCTCTATTATGAAGTGTTTACTATATAGATTACATAAATGTATATATCAGTTTGAACCAGTGTGAAAATCTAACAATTTAATACCCCACATTCCAATTGATGTTCTCTAGTAAGGTTACCCAAGAAATATGATGCCAAATCAACTAAAAAATATAAATACAATAATATTATTGAGAACCGACTAGGGATGAAGCATGATTATAAATTATTATTTCAACCTTAATAAGGGATCCTTAGGCTACATAAAAAATTAATCTAAACATTATGGATATGACAAATCCTTAATTGGAGGAAGATAAAATAAAACACCTAGAACAACATTAAATTTTAATGAGTTCTTATGATATAATTATAATAACTATAAAAAATATAGGATTTATAGACACATCTATAAAAACGAGAGTGGTTCATGTGATTATGTTTCATTGGAGATCTTGTATCTAGTTTTTTCTTAACTTTGTTAGATATTGAAGCTACCATCTTGTACAACCATATATACAGGTAATCCAATTCATGAGTATAAAATTCACTACTGTGTTGATAATAAAATATTTTATAATATTCACCCAACCACATTATCCTTGAATTGAACTCCCTTTCCAATAATGTTTTTCACTATTTTATCCCTGGTCCATTAATACTCCCCTAGAAACTCCTTTCAAATAGGGTTTGAATTCAGAACTTGAATGAATTATATTACAAGTAAATGATGTGAAAGGATACATTATTAGTAACCATTTTGAATCCTAATGAATGAGTGTTATTTTCCATCCTCTTTTATTTAAAAAAAACACCCACAACTTAAAACTACTTCAATTCCGATGTTTGTACTGGTGAATATAATTCCAGGTTAACATGCAAGGTAGTTATGGTATCCATTCCAAAATGAGAGCACCCCATATCAAGAAATATTGAATCTAATGATAAAAATTCATTTACATTGTTTGTGCTATCCATAAAAACCCGTTCATACACTTGCTAGACAAATAAAGTAATGTTGATATCCATTTTATATCCACTAAAAAAATATAGCATTAACATGTTTCACATGGGTGACGGAAGAATCACATGACTGGTTGTAGATTTATTTATTATTTTTTAGTTATATTATATAGATATTTACTGAAAATTATACAATATATATAAACATGATTAATAAATTGAATACAAACTACCATATATCGATTGACTATATATCCACCGATTGTATTTCAAATAACAATATTTCTAATAGAAATATATCGGGCCATATTACATTATTATATGTTTAGTTACAAATATAAGTAAAATACATCAAAAAAAATTTAATTCCCTATCACCATGTCTAGTATATTTTTAATTTTTTGATTCTATATATAGTATTAATCATGGTTAAAATAATCTTATAATACCTTGATGATAAAAATTTCTTGTTTGTGGATGTTTTATGTAATAGTATATTAATTCAATGTGTAATTTTCATAAAGATGGTCTATATTTCACTAGTAATGAAATTTTATTGTTATTAATAAATCTATTTTGGGACATTTTTATATTATTTATTTATTTATTTATGGATTTATATCAATTATAATAGTTTTTTATAATTTTTCTGATCTAAAAAAGTAATGGTTTTATTCTATTTAAATACTTCACCCTTTATTGTAGGGCTTAATATAAAAAATATATTTATTTATTTATTTATTTGTATTTGATTAAATTTAATATATTTTCAATATCATTATATAGAAGATTATATATGGTATTTTTGTTAATTTTTATGAAATGTAATATTTATTTTTTAATTGTTAAAAATTATTACTTTTGTAAAAAATTACATTTACAATCAATTATTCACAAAATAAAACTACATTTCATAACTATTATATATTAAAATTATTTCACATTGACTAAAATTTTCCATAATAAATTCATATGGGTATTTATTATTATTAATTTTCATATTAATTCTATTTTATGCATAAAACACAATTTTCTAATGAAAATGTGTTCTGCTGAATTGTACATCCTTATAATAAAATTAATATCTAAATCAATTACATATTGAATGATGGAAATTTTATTTAATAATTATAATTATGGTTTAATAATTTTTAATTATGTTTGTTCTATTTTAGGTTATAGTGTATTGTAACAATTTTAAATTATTATCTACTAAGTAAAGGTAAAAATGAGGTAACTGGGGATAATTTTTTTAGATAATGTAAATAATATAATATTGTTTATTTTTCATAATATTATTTGATATTATCACATTAATTTATAATATGTTTATTTAAATTAATGCAAACATGAGTAAGAATATTATAGTAATTAAATGGTGTGAAAAATTATAAAATTTCCACTCTCCTCACATATAATATAGAATCTCATATCCTCACTTATTCAATATAAATTAGACATATTTATTGGATTAAAACATCAGAAATTCGGTCAAAAATTAATTACCAATGTTCTAATGTTTCTAGTGTCTCAAAAATAGCAACATATAGTGCTTAATGTTTACAACCAAGTAGGGTTTCCAAAAAAGATAATGTTAACCATGTTCTTTCATTATCATTTCTTCCTCCACCTCTTTAAAATATTTTCTAACCATAATGATATAATAAATTATTTACCAAAAATATATTTCAATTTCATAATATTTTTGGTAAAACCATTTTCGTCACATTTTTCTTTATAACAGAAATGGAATCATTTCTCATACATATGTGTGGATTACCAACACCACAAATAAATTTGATTTATCTTATAATCCAAACTCACATGGATGTTTATTATGAGGTATTTAATGAATATATATATTATTATTTTTAAAAATATTATTCTTAAATATAATATATTATGTCCCTTTTTAACATTTTATCCTTTTACAAACTATAGCATTGCTATTTCATTTATTTGGACTACCACCTTCATTAACTAATGTGATTAATATTTGATATAAAACAATATTTAAAATCTAAAAATTTAATTTATTCATTAAAAATTATAATTATGTCATTTTTAAGAATGATTAGACTATTGAGAAACTTCTACATTGATCATAGTAAACCTACTCATGTTTTTTTGGAATTATGTTGTCAATGCCATAAACACATTTGTTAGGATATTAACCTATGTAGTATCTATTTAAAAACATAAATAAGTTAAATATATATAGAATTATTAATGGAATGAAATGTAAAATATTAATTAAATATATAGGTAATTAATATTATTTTATAATGTAAGAATTATACATTGTATCTAGGTATTAAACCTCAATGAATGTAATTTTCATTAAAACTCTATTAGAAATGTTATAATGATTTCTTAGTATACATATATTATCTATATCTATGTTCCAAAAATTGGTTCAATAATCATTTATGTATAATATATTGTATATACAAGTTAATTTAGAATATATCATTGAAATTCGTTACTGTTTCTTAAAAATATTACCTTTAATCATCTTCTATATGGGTTATTATTTAAAATATTTTGAAAGGATTATTTTTCATTAAATGTGGTTTGAATCGAATTTCCAATCATAATGAAAATATTTCTTTTACTATTTTCCACAAAATGACTTCATAGTTTTCCAAGAAAAATCTATTACAAATTATTCTAGTAATTTTTTTCATTATGTGTTTTAAATAGAAAAGTGATTATATACATGTTTATACATAAATCCATAAATTTATTTTATATGTATATGGTAACCATATTATGTTATTAGATTATATGATGTAAATGAAATATTCTATGTGATTTATCATCCATATTTTCAATTTATGATATTAATAGTTATGTGTGACCTTGACGTTGATCTCATATGCAATGGGTAATGATTTTGATATATGGGGAATTTATTTTTGTATTAATGGAGTATTTGACTCCCCATACATGAGCTATTGTACAAGTGATTTTTATTGTGATATTAAAATGTTGTACCATGGTTACTACATGAGTTTTCTTTACGTTAAACTAATATTTAATGTTTTTGTTTTTTATTCATTTGGCAGTCTTATGAGTTTTTGAGTAACGGAATAAGTATACAACTTTTAATATCTTGAATAGTGTTCTCATAAAAATACATTCATTAAAAATGTTTTATTATTAAAAAATCATTAATATATATATCTATATATACATTACCATGTTTGTGATATGATTTATGAAACTATTTGGGAAACAAATTATATTACTAGGGACATTAATGTGTTTTTTATCCAATGATTTTTTATATGAATTAAAACTTATATATGGGAGTTCAAGATAATCAAAATTTAGTAACACATTTAACTATATTTTTATAACATACATTATATTTTTTATATTAATAAAAAAATTTCAAATACTGTTCATAGGGATTAAGAATATATAGAAGGATCTATTTCTATATTTGTATTCCCACCAAGGGAATTCATAATAAAAGTAGTGATAATTTTTGGAATTAAAAGATGTTTAAATTTAATAATCATACTTTTAAATAAAATAGTGGACATTTTATATGGGTGATAGAATTTAATATTAATGTATTAATACGTAAGAGTTTCTATAAAATAAAAAGTCACCAAAATTAAAATATCATTATAATATAAAAATATTAAATAATTATTAGTAAATAAGAAATTTATAGTTTATTTTTTTGAGAACAATAATAGTTTGTACTAATTATTGGTTAAAATAAAATTAATAATAAATAAAATATAACAACCTTGAAAAAGTATATATCAATTAATGTTTTTAGAGGTTATCTTATGGGTCTGTAATTTAAAATATTGTATTCTTGTATTTATAGGTACATTGTAATTAATTATGGTTATTATTGAAACATATCTAGTGAGTATGAGTCAATTTTACCATAAACTATCCACATCATTTATAAAGTGGCCACCATATAAAAATTGGGTCACCATTTCATCTTTGTATTCATAAAACATATCCATATTAGTTAGTGTATTATTGTTAATTATTTCCACCTAAATACCCTTTAAATTCATACTCACTATTCCATAAACCTAATTTTACTAGGTCTATAGGAGAAGATTATTTTTAGCATTTTTACTCCATTGAAAATCAGTGATATTCACTCTAATGACAGATTGATCTGTTTTCAAATAATTATTATTTTTAATATACTTCTTCAATTTTCTCTTATTATCTTGATCTTTTGGTGTTTCTATGTTTATTTCTTAATATATAAATCTTTTGAAGTTTCTTTATTCACCATATATTGGTTTCATGTTTTTTCTAGGGGGCCAAATCCTATTTGGTCAGGTGAAAAAATCTTGTTGATGAGCTATGTGATTTAATTTCTCTCTTATAACCATGTGATCAGTGTATATAATTACTAAGTTATGTGTTAAATTTTGAGGGCATCCTCATATCTTATCAGGTGACCCATTTAATCAATGGTCATGGATATTGTGATATCTTTAAGAAGACTGTGTGATGAGGTAAGTTGTTTTATATAAAGTGTTTTTCCAATGATATTTTTTGCACTCATTAATTCTGAACCATTCATTCTAAATGGTTATTATGAAGATATATAATTTATAATGTGAGTGGGAAAATGGATATTTATATAAGATGTATTTCAAGGTGAAATGTGACAGTTTTATAGTGATTTGATATAACAAATATTTAGATTATGAATACTGGTATTCAAATAAGGTTGGATATTGAAAAATAATTATATAATTTTTTACTGTACCATGATGATCCCTTTGAAATTTATTGTTATTGATAGTACATGTGATCCTTGGAAAGTTATGATGGGGTTTGGTATAAGGATTTATTATTAATTTTTTGGGGGGATTATACAAAACATCTTTCTTCTATTCCTTTGGATGGAAATAAAGTTACTAGTTTACATGAAATTATCTAGGGGAATTACAAACATTTTGTTACCAATCTACCTTTTTGGGATTATAGTAATAGGTTTAGCACATAATAGTTAAAATTATTCATTTTATATATAACCTTATTGGATTTGTCTTATGTAACCCTAAGAGTATCTTCCATGGAATATAGAATAGATTTGGATTTCTGATGATAGAATTCATAAAAAGGATAATGGCTATTTAACATTATTTTAAGGATATTTATATGAAACATTTATATATATATATATATATATTAGTAAATTTTCATGTGCATGATATAAATTGAGTAATTTTTTATCATGTTATGTTTTCTCTAAATTTGGGCATATCATGAATCATCTAATAGAGATTTAATGTTGAACAGTTTGTGGGGATCTACATTGAATGTTTTTCTCACACCCTTAGCATTCACATAGGGTGTGGGTAGATAATGTTTTTTTAATTATGGAATAGTATATATACAAAAGTTAGGCTGTGAATTTGATGGTAAGCAATTAAGGGCTATTTGGTGTTGATATAGTGATATTTTTCTAACATTTCACATGGAGAAGTAATGATTAGATTGGAATAAATTGGTTTTTTATTTTATATTTTATAAGTAGTATTTAATTATTTTCAAAACAACAACTCCAGTAACCAATAGTTGGTGTATACTTTATTACATTGGCATAATATACTAGAGATAACATCATTATGGATCAATTTTTAAATAGTATTAAAGACCAATATTAATACAGAAGTCCCATATTATATGTGAAATATAAAAAATAGTTTAAGAATAATTATGACAAAACTAATACTATTGAAAATGAATGTTAATTTATACATCAAAAATATATGTAAAAAGATTGGGCAACAAGTTATCCTCTTAATACATGATGATGCATCAAGGGAATTCCTATAACTAGGGTCCTTCTAAAAATTAATTTCCAATATATTTCTCATATATTTAATGATAAATTTAATTAATAATCATTATTTATCATCACAAAATATATTTTTCGCAGTAATGAATATGGAATATTAATATTTCTCATGTCAATAAAACATATTTATTTTGAATTTTTTATCAATAAATCAATAGAATATATGAAATAATTATATTGATCATACAACGAATTGAATATTTGAGTTAAATAGATTTTCCCCATAATAGATCTCACATGAAATTGAATTTCTCAAGGGAAAAAAATTTCCATAAAATTAATAAGGGATAAAATATGAAAATAAATTCATTATAAATATATTATTTCGAATAAATTCATATTCATTAAAGAAATACATAAAATTGGAGAAAACAATTAAAATATGATTTCATATAATAGTTTTTATTATAAATAAATTTATTACTATTTGACTAATGTATAATCATAAAATGGTTCCAGTGTCAAAAAAACATATTAATATTTTATACATTATAAATACACATTCCATTTAACATTGCAATTTTTTAATTGAAAATGATACATTGACAAATATTTATAATAATTCCATTAAAATTTCATAAATTTTTTTCGATTAAATAAAAATTCATTGATAAATAAATTTAGGGAATAAAATTTAATTCTATAAAATGTTTTGAAAAATATGGACATTAAATAAATATATTACCAATCAAAATAGGATATAAGATCAACACATTATTTGAAAATTTTAATGATTAATTCAAGTTACAATGATAGGAATGATTATAAGTAAACATGTAAAATATAAAAATTCAAATGGTATAATAGCATTTATTGAGATTATATAGAAAATATTATATGATTCCTTTAATGAAAATAAGAGCATTCCAAAAAATGATATTGTAAAATAAATTATTACATATTTGGTAACTTTTAAACTATAACCCCTTGAATGATAAAACATTAGTTAAAAAATTAATTACCATGAATTAATATATACTCATTTTTAATAAAAATATTTGGTAGCATTGAAACAATATAATTGTAAACATGCGTATACTATCAAATTTGAGTCAACAAAGTAGAAATTGAGATAAATTCGCTTTCTAGGCGTTTGTCTTACATCGCATGTTATTTAAATATTATTCTTATATAAATTTAATTTTATTATAGTAATATAAAAAACCATATAAATATCTATAATACCATATATGAAAATTTAAAACATATTTACACTAGTAAATAAATAAATAATTATTATAATTAATGTTTTTGGTATTGAAAACATAGTTTATATATTATTTGGTTCTTAATTCATGGTAATTATAAATTGATCATGGTTATATCATCTTCATAATAATTATATTAATTTAAGGTAATAATAAATATTAATAATATATAAATTTAAAACCATGTATTGAGAAAGAGAAAAAGATGAATGTCATCACTTCATATAGATATTTGGTTATACGTACACACAAGTGATGTAATCATTTCTTATCTGGTGTAAGGGTGTTGATGTAGATTTTATATTTTAATTAATTAATTATAATTTATTCATAACTATCATATATCTTCATTAGTCTATTCATTAAGATAATCCTAGGGTGGCATTAATATGAAAAAATTAAATCGGATTGCGAGGCTCTAGTACATCATGCTCACGAGCCACGGTTTTGTTTCCCATTTTTTAGAGAAGGATATGGAAAAAAATTTTCATAGAAATAATACAATATAAGTATATGTTATTTTTTATTATATTGTAATTTTTAGGTAAAATTTATGGTTGTCAAATAATAATAAATCAGAAACTGCTCAGTGAAGATAATGACCTCTTTATTGAAAGAGAAATGTTATATCTCTTCATAAAGGACCTAGGGTGTTTATTTTGGGAAGAAAAAAACTCTAGAATAATGATAATAATATGTATAATACTTTTTTGATAGGTTATTATCATGAAATATTTCTCTTTTTGGTGTATAGAAGAGATGATTGGTTGTTTTTTTGTAGTGAATGAAATAACTCCCATGGAATTAATTAAAAATTAAATATTATAAATTCATTTTCACGTTTGATTTGCACTGCATGGAATGATAAAATATTATATGGTTGAAATAACATCATCTAATAAATTTTTGATTGGTTTTTAATTTTAAAAAATAACATCTGGTGTATCCAATTGTTGAACAATTTTATCCTTAATGACTGTAATGACTTCATCAATCACGAGGGATTATAATTTTACATATGGGGTAATAATATTCTCATAAATAGTGAATAGATTAAATTTTATACACATTATTATCTTAATTTTTCTATTTATTTATAATTATTATTTTTATAAATATTATTAAAATAATATTTATATAAAATATCATTAATGTTAATTTTTTCAATATGTATTATATTTTACTAGAAATAATTCTAGAAAATGATTAAATTTATATATAATAATTTTTAACATAAATAATTCATTATTGTTTACAATAAAATCATTTTATAACCATAATTCCTCATAATACAATTAGTTTTATTGGTTTTTAAATTATTTGCTTTTATTTTTCACCAAGTTGCACAAGCACCACATAAGCATTTAAAATATATTTAATGTAGATATATCGGAATAAAAAAATTAAAATAAAAAATAATAATAATATTAATTATTCTTAGTATAATATATTTTACATAATAAATATATATATTTAATGACATATATTTCATGGAAGCTTATATAAAATGTCACTTTGAATTTGTAATCCTTGCATAAGAATTAGAAATGAATTTGAAATATTCATTTGTTATATAACACCATAATTAATATATGTAAATATATTTATATTAACAAATTATATATATTAAATTTTCTTTTAAAATATTTTTTCATTAAAAAATATTATATTTAGGGCACAATATTATGCTTTTCTAGTGTTGTGCAAGCACAACGTCAGCACTGGAAATTAGTAACATAACATTCATGAAATAAACTATAATATTCAGGATTAAATTTATTTATTTATGATATTTTTATTATTTCATAATATATTTTTCATTCCATAATTTTATTTATTTTTTCTATCTTATTTATTCCTATAGGATATCATAAATGGTAATGTATTTCATAGGATTAGTTAATAATAATTCAAAAAAATTAAAAATATTTAATAAAAATCACAATTTCATAATAATGTATATCTAAATTTATAAATAAATAAACTGAATTATAATTCATGAAATTATATTCCTATAAGTGAAAAAATCAATTTTAATATAAATATGTAAATCGTAAGGGAGATCATTTTTTAGAAATATGTGTTTTGAATGAAAAAAGTAATTTTAATCAAATAATTTATAAAGATGATTCCAAAGAAATTAATTTTCATATTTATATATAATTTAAAAAAATTATTATTATATAAAATAATAAATTATTTATATAATTTTTAATTAAATATTCCGATTTTGATAATGATATAAATATAAAATAATATTATTATTAATGTTTTTTAAGGTTTTTTACAATCATAGTTTCTTTTAAAATATGTTTTCAATGAAATAGATTTATTTATTCAGAAATATATCATAAAATTAGGAGGAATTATTTTCCACACCCATGTAATAATTTAACACAAGAAATTATATCACTATGATACAAGTAACTATCAATACTTAAACCTCAACATATAATTAGGTTCCCATTTATCGTTATCAATTTTTTTATTTCTCCAGAAATCATTGGCTATGTGAGTGGTCTTGTTTTGTAACACATTCGCTCAAAGATCCAGATTCATTACAAGTTGTTCCTCATAAATAATACCATACTCCATTGGTTTGAAAAAAAAAATTAGTATAATTTAAAAATATATTATATATATTTTAAAGAGATACACATGGAATAAATAGTGGACATAAAAGAGATTTGGTTGAACAACAATCTATTAATATATTATCTCATTAATGTCATGAAATTAAAAGGGATAAATATATCTAATGGTGAGATACACATTAATTCAATATATCATATCCTTCTGTTACTGTTATATTTATAGGAATATATTTTTTGAAATTTAATACTCTATATCTTGTAGATTATTATAATCATACCACTTTTAAACAATTTGATCTAAAAATATTTGTTGTTGAGTGAATCTATCATCCTCTACCATTATCTTATCTATATATAGTACCAATACATTTCATTCTCTAACATCATCAGAAAAAATACAAGTTTTATAAATCATTAAATATATTGTTTTATAGGGTTTTATTTGAATTTCCCAGAAAATGATATTTTTTTAATAATATTCTTTGAGATGAAACTATGATCCCAAAAACAATTTAGATACATATAATAGGTTCTTAACTGGTCATGATTAGTATGAATGGACCTCTAAGACTTACCATCCATCTATGTATGATATGATATATAGAAACATAACTCTATATCAAGAGTCTATTTAAGGCATCTTCAAAAAATATTGGTAAACCAAGGATCATAATTATATACAATTAAGATATTATCTCCAATAAATCTCTCAAAATACATCATATAAAACATACTAAGATTTTCTACTCATAAATAATCGATAATAGAAATAAAATACATTAATTTCATTTATAAATAAACTAAGAGAAAAATATTATTATTTACATTATATGTTTTCAGTCTTCTAATGATTAAATCAGTTGTAATATTTCCCCATTAACATTCTATTAGGGGTAATTCTTGTAACATTCCCTTATAAATTTTTCTCTCACTCTCAACATACTGAATCAAATGGTATTAGGATACATAGGATTCAAAATTCCTTGTATTGTCATCCAAATATAAATAATATATATATAATATTCCTCAATTTCCTATAAAATTAGATTAATAGTGAATGATATGTTCGATGATTTATCAAACAAATCATTATATATGTCATGTATTAATTGAATACATAGTTGTTTTATGAACCATATCATTCTACCAAGATCATGAAGGAACTCATGACTATTACTCACCCTATTGTACAATTCCAAATCAAAATTATGTGATACATTATTCCTCCCATTAATGGAGGGTTGGAATTTTATATAATAAGTATATGATATTTTTCCATTATTCTTAATTTATTGTAAAAATTATCAGAATAATTAAATATAGCATCTTTTTCAATACATATAAATGAAAAAATAGCATCATCTTTCAGACCTGATCATAAACTATCTTATTTCTCCTACAGGGGTGGTAATTTATCAAACAGTCATAATGATTTATAAAAAATAATATTACTCTATGGAATGTATTCAAATCCTTAAATATCAATATATATATATATATATATTCATCTTGATTCTTTTATTAGTATATATGTAACACTATTAGTTAAACATATAATGAATCCATGCCTTTATTGAAAAAATCACCCTTTGGAAATCCAAATCATTATTCCAGTAATATTTATCAGGAGTTTTCTATCAGAGATATCCATGCACTATTACAATATAATTATAAATGAGGAAGTATCGCAACCCCTTGATTTATTCAATACTATAAATCACAAACCCTTCTAAATTATATGGTAGAATAGGAACTGTTTCTCTAACATATAATATTTTTAGTTTATTGATATTCTATTCATATTCATATTTCTAAGGGAATACTTCTATCTTTTGGAAAAAATTGGTGAGTGAATTAAATAATCATAATATATACATCAAAATTTTCCATTAATATCTTTCAGTCCCAAGGAAACAATGAAGCTTCGTTACAATGGTTCATATAGGCCTCTTATTAATAACATCCTTATATGAAGGATCCACTGATATAATTTCACTAGAAATAATATAACCAATAAATAATACAT
Source organism: Viscum album (assembly GCA_963277665.1). NCBI lineage: Eukaryota > Viridiplantae > Streptophyta > Magnoliopsida > Santalales > Viscaceae > Viscum > Viscum album. Next base: position 1,821,595,275 of record OY728125.1, read on the forward strand.
TTTTTATCCATATATCATAGTTTTTATATATTTATATAGCTTCACCTACCTAAGGATAATCATCAAAAACCTCAAATGTTAATCTAATAGTTCCTTGGTCTTTAAATACATAAGAATAATATTTTTAAATATTAATACAAAATGATCAAGATAATTACTAAATACATTCTTCATTAAATCCATTATGATTTACGAGAATTGTTATGTCCGAAATTAATTATTATAAATTAAAATTGAATATAGGTTTTAAAAATGTATACATGGGTATATCCACCTTCATGGACCATACTTTATTATATCCATATCAATGATCAATCATGGATACTAATTTATATCCTTATAATTGATCAAAACGATAATTAAAAGTGTGTAGATGAAAATGTTTTGTGAGAGTGATTTTAGAATGTTCTTAATAAGTCGTGAAAAGATGAATTGACCCATATTTATTATTAATATAAGGAATAGTTGGACACCATGTTGATGAACTATACTGAATGAATTCCTTAACTAGATTCTCTTATATTTTATTATACAATTCCTCTACCACAATTAGGGTTGTTATATATATATTATTTGAAATTTATGTATAACTAGTTATGAATTCCATAGAAAAAATATCTTCCAGATTACATGGAAATAGTAGGAAACTCTCCTTAAAAGGCATCAAAAATGTCTTCTATAATAGGCATATAATAAATATTGGGTTTATCCCCAATCATTTGAGATAAATATCCCACATGAATACATTTTAAAATCCATATGATGTATGTCATTTCCAATAAGAGTTTAAGTTAATCATCATTGTGATATTATATTGTATATAGATTTAGAATATAATTTTTAACTTCCCAATTCCAGTAATATATTTTCATGGCACATAATATATTATCTGACTACTAATATATTAGTATTTATATTTAACTATGAAGTCTTTTATCACCTGATGTGGTCTAAAAAGGATAATTATGTTGTGGAACAGCAATTCATTCCATAAAGGCAATGTTATTAATCACAACCTAATTCATGCGGACTAACATGGCTACGATCTTTTCAATACCAATAGTTGTTTTATTATCATGTCTAGTAGGGGAATCTATACATTGACTATGGGTTTGTATTCCCTTTATTCTGTCATTATTCATTAATGAATTTGGTATTACACCAAGTTAACTCAGAATTTTCATAAATAACAAGCAATACATTAATAACCCAACAAGTGTTAATTGTTCCCATATATTTTAAGGTGTTTGAATATTATTTATTTTTTAAAAGTTCCTTTGATCTATACATCCAAAGACATATATTAAATGCGTTATTATACAATATTTATTTTACCCTAACTACAGTAACACAAATTTGGTATCTCAATTATTTAAAATGATTTAGATACAATGGACCACATATCTATAGATTGATTTGTTTAGTAGTCTTATAGAACAAGAAACACACATTATTCCTATATCACATAAGAAATATAACAATACATATAATAAGAAACATTCTTGATTCATTTATATAATTCATAATATCATTTTTCATATCATGTGGAATGGAAATCAAATAAAGGGTGATCCTATATACTTGTTAAATTTTATGTACATTTGAATATATCATTAATATATATGAAATTATAAATATGATATGTTAAATAAAACAAAACATCTACCAATTAATTATTAACATGTGTATAAAATTCATACATATAAAATATCATTATAGTCAGATCATAGATAGTAGTAACTATATACTTAATTAAATAAATGATTAATGATGGACATCATGATCTTATTGATCAGGATCAAATTTCTATTATGGTTTCTTCTAAAATTTTTCAATCATTGGTTGGGTCCATAATAAAGACCAATTTAATAATTTTAAATATTTAGGTGGTCCCATGATAATTTTTGATGCATCACGATGTTATAAATAACTAAGACCATATAATTAATTTTATTTAAACAATAAATAATCTTGTGAATTTTGAATATAATCTTATTTCATTCATTCCAAAATATAATCGAGGTTGAAAATTTTTGAAAATGGCTGAAAATGTATTATATAATAAACCCAATCATTATAAAATGACTCTTATACTTTGTATCCATTTTTTCTACCAAACAAAACATTTTTTATTTTCGTAAAATGTCCTTAAATTTTTGTATCATCATCTTTATTCTAAATCATGATTATTCCACTCTAAATTTTCATTAAAATGTATGATGACATCAACAATCTACATAAGGGACATAAAATAAAGAAAATTGATGTTCAAGTTAAAAACATGAAATCCCATTAAATAACATTCATAAAAAGATACCTTATTCGACAATACAATTAGTTTTCCTTAATTTTATATCATTGTATTACATTTTTTAATCTATTTATTTATTTGAAAAATAATTAATAAGAATAAAAAAACAAATGTAGGTGTCTTGGATCATCATTTCCATATTAATCATATAAATCAACCATACAAATGTAATAACCAAACATTAGATGACAATATTTAGAGTAACTTCTGAGTTGGAGAGCTATAATGGTGCTCAACCATTAAATCATGAGCTATAATGGGGCAAAACCTCTCAAATATTATGTTATACTGCAGATGGACCCATAATATCATATGTTATAATGGTAAAAAACCATAAAAAATTTGAGTTATTCAACTGCTTTTACTGTACACAGTTGTTAGTTTAAACAAACATCAAGACACAATTGGTATAAAATTACCATTTTAGCTTAATTATTTAGTTAGATAGAATAAATATAACCGACATTTGAAAATTTATGGTGAATTCATTAGATACAAATTATTTAAGAAAGATATAAATAAATTATATTTTTTTTGTTTTTTATAAATAAAATATGTCAAATATAATTATTAAATTAAATTAATGAAATATATATGTTATATAAAAAAATCATTATCGTATAATAGATATTTTAATCATTGCATATGATTAACCACTATTTATGTATTAAAATCTATTGTTTCCTCATAATATTAATCTTGTATTTCTTTAAAAGAGAACCAATTTTAAAATAACATTTTAACACATTAATAATTTTTATATGATCTCATAAGACCATTATTTGCAATAGGGGCATAAAACATTAATTTGGTTGAATTTTTGATATTTGTATGATAACATTCATGTTTTGATGAATAATAAATAAATATTAATTTTTGATATTTTCTAGAGAACCATTGTTGGTATCCTATGGCTATATTGGTAAGTATCTCATTGGGTGGAGATTTATTATTATCATTAGTGTGTATCTTTCTTGGATTTCAACATGATATCTAGGTTATTTTAGGTAGTGGGATTTGAGGTCTAGTCATGTGAAGCCTTTTAATTAGTATCTCAGGTGTCTTGTATCTTCTTTGGTGGATGATCAAAATATTTAATCTTCAATTCAAGAACTCCCTTTTTTTGTTTGAATATTTTTGGTTGATATCCCAGATGACTTCTCATGTCATTTTCCAAATATAGAGGAGGATTTTTCTAATGACATGGATCCTGGTAATATAATGATATTTTTTCATTATTATAATGTGGAAATAGAGGAATTTTAGTATCATGAGGTTCAATATTATGATCTTTTTTAGAAGGGAATCATTAATCCATGTCTATTACCTTACACAACCTTTGTTATATTTTCAAAAAATGATAATGGATACCTTATCCTTGGATTTATTAATGGATGAAAAATAATATAATAGTCATGAATTAATATTAGGGTCCCCATTATATTGATTTTTATATTATTTAAATTTTGAAAATGTGTATTTCATATATAGACCATAGTTTGGGTTACCATCATCTCATATATATAAGGATATTAACATCATAAGGATAAAAATTAGGATCATGTATATCCATTCTAAATATATCATAATGTATATTGACCGAACTAATGATTGGATTGTTTTTATAACCTTGATGAAGATGGTATTACACCCATACATCAATAATATTTTTTGGTATCATTGTAGATATTAAACATTTTTTGGTGATTGGAGGGAAAAAAGAATAAATATAGTATAGTTGTTTTTGAAATTTGTATATGTCAATCATTTTATTCCAAAATATTAATGTTTGGTTTTTGGAAAAAGTAAGTGATGTTTAAGGACACGTGGAATCAAAAAATTCATTCTCATTTGATATCGAAAAGGGTGAGGGTTGTATTATCCTCAGTAGAGCCTTAAATGACTATTAGATAAATACATTCTAGTTTCTAGTTTTATAACAATTTTTTATATATATAAATAAATTCATCATCATTTATTGATCCCAACCATGAAAGGGTGAAATTCTTGTGGGATGTAAGGAATACAATGTCTTTTGAGGATCTAAAATGACTTCTAACATTATCTTCATTCCTCGTAATTCCTATTGTAGACCAAGTCCATGTAGTTTACTATGATACTTTTAGTTTATTTTTTGGATTTTTTCTTTTCTAGGGTGATCATGAAGTGGAATACAACTCTCATTTTTTTTACTAACACAAATATTTTTATACCACTAATGACTTGGAACTTTTGGAAATCATTAATTAAGCTTCCTATTGGTGAAAATAATTATTTTTAGTGGTTGAATATATATTATTATAATAATAAGTTGATTTATATCTTCCCATAAAAATATTTAAATTATTGGAAAATGGTATTTCAGGAACTACATTATGATTCTCAATATGGACATTACCTATACCACATAGAATGGGAACATCATTCCTAAATATATTTTAAAAGATTCCCCTTTTTATTTTATATTTGAATAAATTTATAAGTGGATAATCAAAGTGACCATGTATTATGTTGATTTGTATGTGATGGAGGACTAAGTTATAATGTTTCTGATCAGTGTGATTTTGAAATCATCACTCACTGAATCAATTATTCATGATCAATAGTATAATGATGATTTAAAGGGTGTTTCAATAACTCTATATGGTGGGTAGACTATTTTTTATTTTTACATTTCTTCTAAGGGGGGTTATTTTCATTATTGTGTTTTTATCCATCTCTTCATCATGATCTCCATGATTCAATATTATCCGAAATATTCATAGTCTATTTACCATGAAACCATGAACATGTTTTATGATATGAGATAATGGTGTGGATTTGTTAGTATGAACTACGAAATTAGTAAATTTGTGTCTCATTCATATACATACATATCATGAAAAATCTAGAAACATTCATGTTTCAGAGAAATCGAATGAGGTATCCATGAATTTTATATTTTATTAACACAAACTACATGTTCAATGAAAACTATATGGGAATTGATAAATAATTTGAATAAAACAACTCAAATCATTATGATTCAAGATACAACCAAGGTTGAAGATTTATGGAAGGTGTATGAGTATAAAATTCTGTATTTATATTGGGTGTTGTCTTCTATCATCTAATATATGGATCCTACATCTATTTCTATTTTTCTGAAGGGTCTCTATGTTGCAATCATGATTCATTCAAAATTGAGAACAACATACCATCCAAAAAAATATATTCACATGGATCACGCTATTCATAATCCCAAGGATATTCTTTGTTCTTATGTTTTAAACCTTATAGGATCATGGAATTGATAACTTCAAAAGACTATGTTTATCTTTATAAGTAGTTACTTGTATTCAACCAAAATTATCTACTAATTTTTCTATATGTTATTTCTTGTAAATAACCTCATTTTTATATGATGGTCTATAACACCCCATGATTTTATTGTACATTATCTAATTAATGTAAATCAATTTCTCGCACTACACGCAACAACGAGATCGAACACACCACAACTTACCAAACTAGTGGTTAAAAAGAGATTATGAATAGTATTAACTAAATTTCGATTATTATATACTCTATATAATTTTGTCAAATATATTATGTGTTTCTTAGAAATTATATAAGAACAAATTCAATTTTTGAGATAAAAGAAGTATTTTTTCAAAGATGCAATTTTACCACCCACTATGGGAGATTGTTTTAAATGCAATACCTAACACATTTATATGAAATTTTAAAAAATAAACTTCTTGTTTATAAGGGGGACATAAAAATTTATTTTGGACTAATGTTTTGTACTTTTCTGCTATCTATCATATTTTGATGAATTATGAAAAATATTATGTTTTAATTGAAAAAAACTTTTTAATTGAAATAATTTATAGTGTTCAATTATGTATTTTAATAGATTTTAAATATAATAGATTAAATTTTTATCATTTAATACAATGTAGATAATTATAAAGCAATTTGACATTTAAATTTGATATAAACACATGTCAATCTTTTGATAGTTTTACCTTTTTAAAAACCCTCTTTTTAGAATTGACAATAGAAATCAATTTGTAATTAATTAATAAAAATTAATTTTTTTGAATTGGGTAAAATAGAATTAATTTTTGAATTATTAATATCAAAATTATCTTTGGGTTATTTTTTGGTATTTTTTGGAAAAAGTAAAATTTTTTATAAATAGTGAAAACACTGCATTATTGATTAAATGTTACTATTTTTCTAAATAATTATTTGTTTTTATTGGATTTATTTTAAGTAAAAATAGATATGTAATATCTATATAAGTTCAATTTAATTAATTGGAGTCATGTTATAATAAAATTAGACGTATAAATTTTTATTGAACTTTTTACCTTCTTTTACCCACCTTTTAAGAGAATTTGAAAATTTGCATAAAACATAATTTTACCACTTATATGATTTGAGTTTAAAAAATTACAGATACATTCTTGATATCATTATGTAAAATTTGGTTGAAAAATATGAAAATAATTTTCGGTGAATAGTATCTTTTAACTTTTATTAACGACGGTTAAAAGTAAATAGGGTAATTTCATGTAAAAATGATATTATAATTACCACAAAACATATCCTAATTCAATTTGACAAGTTTAATTCGACAAAAAACAAACTTATTAATAAAATATGATCCTCTTTGGTCCACATGGATTATATTAGAACATTTATTATTATTTTATTTGAAGAATAGTAAAAAGTGTTTAATTCAATGATTAATAACTAATCCATTTTTAATATGTTGCTACAGACAATATATATTCAACAATAAATATTCATTATAAATATAGAAATATTTCATACATAATAGTATTTTATTTATAATTTTTAGGCATTAAATAATTTAATTTATTTCTGATACAATGATGATGTTGTAATTACCTTATTAATGAATTATTAAAGTAATCAATATTATAAATATCCAAATAAATGTAAATTGAGACTTCTGATGAATTTAAATAATTTTATAGGTTATTATTACTTTTTAGGGTTGACTAGATGAATATTGTTTAAGTGATAAGGTGTTTATGACTTTCACAATAACAAAATTTTAAATAGTGTCCAAATTTAAATAACTAAAATATTTAAAAAAAACTATATTATTTGTTGATATAACATTCCTAAAAATATATGGTTCATCCAAGGGGATTAAATAATATTATATATGTCATTAATTAACCACTTTAGGTTCTATTAGAAGTTTAGTGTATTTTTAATAACCATATAATCTGAGAATATAGGAAGACACAGTACAATTTAAACAATATAACTTAGAGTTAAATCTAAAATATAAGGTTAAAATGGTAACCTAAACTTGGGTGAATCCTATTTTTTTAGATTGTTTAGATCTATACCCACCTTAACCTATAAATAAATCATTTTTGAGAAATAATAAACTGAAAACTATATTATTATAAAATAATATTTCAATCTTTTCTTAAAGTGACCCTCACATACCTTATAAGATCGTTTTTCCCCTTCTCTCCAAATCACACCTCCAAATCCATTTGAAACGGCCAAAAACTCTCCCAATATACTCCAAAGTATCCTCTCATAGAAATATATTCCATAATTTGATAATAAATCCAAACAAATGTGCCATTTTGATAAACTCAAAAGGAAACACCCAAAGAAGATGTAATAATTTTACCACCCTCTTTCATGTTCTTTTCTTCTTACACTTCCTCTTTCTTTGTTGTTTCCATACCAAACTAATAACACTAGTAAATTCTACATAATGTGATTTTATTATAAATATGTTACATCCATATTTGTTATTCTATTCATCCTATAAATGTCAAAGACACCATACGTGTGTGTGTACAGCTTACCATCTTCACATCGTGGTGTAGTTTTTTATTAAAACACTTCATTATTCGGATGGGTATAATAATTAGTATAACTAATGTAAATAATAAATATAACATGTTAATTATTATGTATATATGATATAATATCCAATAAAATTTTATTTCACAATCAATATAATGATAATGCCGCTCATGCGTATGTACAGATTACCATCTACACAACGCGATGTGATTCATTTCTATGTTCCCAATTCAATGATGATTATAAAAATATATATTATTAACAAATATGTAATATATGAAATAATAAGGCTATGGAAGATATATATGTGTGTGTATGTTTGTGTGTGTGTGTTTTTGTGTGGGGGGGGGGGATACTTTCCAATATCTTATTCACTTACTTCCGTTCAATACGATGTGAAAACGGTAACAATATTAATGAGTACAATCGGCCTACCATCTCCATAAACGATGCCTTACATTTTATATATCTATATATTATAAATATTTATATCATAAATATATATGATATTAAAATCATGTTTTATATTCTATAAGTATTTAAATCAATGTATAGATTATATGATTATGAATAAAAAGTTAAAACACATATGATAAAGAAAGCAATTATTACCTGAAATGTTAATTTAACAAAGAAATCATTATTTAATGGTTAGTATAAAGTCATAAATGATTCATGTATGTTATGATAAATATGAATATAGTTCTTGTATAATTTAAAAACATACTATGGTCATTATAAATGAGGTTAAACGTACCCTCGACCAAAAAAAAGTGCAAGGTAAGGGTTAATTCCTCAATCTCATTATTATCCGAAATAGTTTATGTGTATGTTTTTACTGGGACACATTTTTTATCCACTTCCAAGTTTCATTAAAGATATTTCAAAAGGATTCTTTTTAAGGGTCTCTTTAAATAAAAAATATTTTTAGAAGTTTGAAATATTTATTCTCCTAAACCATTGTCATTAATGTCTATATTTTTAAGAAGATTTTAAGGATTTATATTTATGGACATGAGGGTTTTAAAATGGTAATTCCATTCAAAAGTTTCAAAGTGGTATTTGGCACTATGATTCAAAAATATCTTTTAAATGAATTCCTTTAGAAATTGTGTGACTTCTAAAATTATATCATTAAAAAGTGATATTTCCTTCAAAGAGTTTTACTAATCATTTTCCACTATGTCAACATCCTTTACTGGATATTATTCTTGATTGAGGTTGATTTATTATGATTAAAATCATCGATATTGTACTAAAGGTTTTTTGATATGTTTTACTATGGATGTGTTATTTTTATACCATTCATGGTTTATGGATAATGTATTTACATTTAGTATTCTAGTTTTTATACAAATGATTATTTGAAGTTTAATTATTCTCATATGTGGAATGCATTGGACTTATTACATGATGGGTGGAGCCCGATAGAGCTCATCGATGCATCAGTAGGTCTCATGAGACAAACTAGTGTCTTGGAACAAGGCCTTGACTATTTTGTTATAAAGTCTAGAATTATGAATTCCATCATTATGAAATTAGCTATTGATATTACATGTGATTATCCAACTAGTAGAATTTCCATTTGAATAATTAAATTGAATTATTTGATTTCTCTTCTTTAAATTTTGATGATGTTTATACTTATAATGCATTTTGTAGTTTATACAGTTCATTAAATGTTTATGGATATTTGTGAACGTTTCCTCTATATTGTTATCCTTATTGTGTGTTTGTGCCCTCCCATTTATTATGTTTTATTTTCCAAGGATTCCTAAAAGTTTTTTAGGAATGATAAGCGGGGTTATGCTAGAGGATTAATGGAGTTATCAAAGGATCATTTATTTTTTGTTTTATTTTCTAATGTGTAATGTAACATTCGTGTATGTAATCTATTTTCAAGACTGATAAACTAATCAGTATTCTAGGACATTATTCTATGTAAACAAGACAATGTATTAAAATAATGCACCGACTCTTGGCTTCTGGGGTCAGGGCATTACATTTGATATCAGTTGAATTATAGAAAAAACCATGGAAACAGATTTAGATAAACACTAATTAGATAACATTACCATAAAGAAATAAATTGAGGATTAGTATATAAGAACATTATAGAATTTTGGTAATCAAGAGATTTTGTATATTTTCCATGCAATACATCCTTTTCTGGAAACGAGTAGGTAAGGGGGGCTCTGGAAAAGATGTACCTAGAAGTGAAAACACTAACAAGGAATTTCGGGATTGACCCGGGGTATCATGGTACACGACAACAAGAATTTTTACACTCTTGGTTACGACACTACCGGGGATATGCTTAGGGTAATTAAAATTTTCATTACAATCCATTATGAAGGATTTCAAAGTAAATACTACCTCAAAGAAAACAATATATGATCTTATATTATATGCATAAACCTTTCAATTTACATTAGGTATTGTACCTATATGGAATTATGAATTGTGATTCATAATCTATCCTAGTGTTTTCCATTGTTTAGAAAGGGATCCTAGTAGAAGGCATGAGAATTCTATAAATATGTATGAATGAAAGAAAAATAAGGACCATATCTTTCATGGTAATTATACAATATTTAAAATAGAAATAGTCTCTCACATATTCTCATCACATAAATAAATAGTATCCTGTGTTAATAATATAAGTAATGAATTCTATAATTCCAATTCATTTTAAGGTAATCAAGAGAATAAAAGGATGAAAGATAGAATAATGGATAAAGGGATTAAGAGAAAGAAGGATTTTCCCCAATGTGATAATTGTGGAAAGAATCACCATGGTAAATTCTTGAAGGGAATGAGTGTTTTTTGTAAGTGTGGAGAAAACGGACACCGTGTACATGATTGCAAGGGTATGAAAAAGGTGTCAATGGTATAATGATTCATTTACAATGAGTTGGGACACTATGCGAATCATTGTCCAAATGATCTGATTATACCACAAATGATGCAATTAGATAATAATCATGTTATGATATTATCAAAGATAAAGAGTAATGAATAGTTTTGTTATGTTGATATTAATGAATTTTGTAATTTTGGTATTATATCAATTATGTACTAGTAATAATTATTAAAGAGTATAAAATGATTGTAATGCATTGCATTCATTATGGACTTGAGATTGTGTGGAACCATGAAAGGTGACTCAAAAGAATGAAATTTTTTTGTGAAAATATATAGTTGTGAGAAAGATAAACCATAATATGGATTTGATACTCACATAGTTATTTTGGAATAATAAATAATTGATTTTGAAAAAATATATTTTATATTCTGGACTACCTAGAAACTAGTTAATGATCTTTATATTCTATTATTGTTAAAGTTTCCAACATTTTTTGGATAGAAGGAGTATTTCCAGTATTCCATAGGGGATAATAGAGCATGAATTTAATCAGTAAGGTTTTATTGTAATTTAGTGTGTTACAATGTTTTAATAAAATAAATTATGTGGGTATTCACATATTATTATGTAAAAAAATGACCTTCATTGTATTTAACTTCCATATAATCTTTTAACTATGAATTTGGATATAAGTATTTTGGATAATTATAATGGTTGGAATCCAATAAATTTTAATTATGATAGTATTGTTAAGGTAACATCATTTCATGAGATTATTTTTGTATTGTCATAAAATGGACAATCCGGAGGTCATACGATAACTCGTTGCATCTGGAAAGGCCACAAGGCTTGAATCCACAACAAAAGAGAGAAAAGGTTGCATCACCTTCCACTGGCCTATGAGATGTCTTGGTTTGTATAATATAATTTTTTTAACTGTCCTGGCCGATAAATTATGAATTCATTTTTTGAAACACTATACAATTATGAGAAATAGAATATTTTTGAATTATATTATATTTTGGAGTGAAAGATGAGTTTCGGTAGAAATTAGTTGAAGGATGAAACTCTACATGTCAAGTGTATATATATATATATTTCATCTTATTCTATGAATAAATAAATTCATAATCATTAGAGAGGATATCTTAATAAAAAATGTGTTTTAACTTAATACAATATGTTTTTTGAACTAATGATATTTTACATCATCTTAGATTCATGGTTTGTGGCCCTCAATTTTACACATATTTGGGATTGATGACCTAAATCACTCACTTTTAATATTTACAATTTTCCTCTAATTATGTTAGTCTAATTTGCACCAATGTTCACCTAATAGAGATCATGATTTGTTTGGGACTTTTTCATTTCCCTTTCTATTTATTTGTGACTACTTTTTTTTAACCCAATGTCCGATGTGGGTTTTCCACAATGGTGTTTTTCAATTTTTAACAATTTATTTTCAATGAAAAATTACAAATTGTGAGGAAGAAATTTATTAAAGGAAGGGCTAATGTAACACACCAAAATTTTATAGTACTTTATCTAATTAAAGTAATTCCATAACTTGTGCTACATGCAACACCGAGTTTGAATTCACCACAACTTACCGAACTAGCCTTTCAAAAAGGGGTTATGAAATTTATTGGCTGAATTTTGCATCCTCTATTTTCAATATAATTTTATCACTAATATTATTCATTTTATAGACATAATATAAGAAAAAAAATTATTTTTTCAGATAAAGGAAATATATTTCAAAAATGAACTTTTATCACCCACTAATGGTAATTTTTTCCTTAAATAAAATTCTTAACACTTTTATATTAAATTTTACAAAATAAACTTCTTAATTGTAAGAGGTAGAAAAAAATGTAGTTTTGAAAAAATTTTGGTACTTTTCTCATAACTTTATAATTTTGATGAAAAGTGAGAAATACAAGGTTTTAATTGAATTTTTTTTTACTCAATATGATTTATAGTGGTAAATTGTGAATTTGAATTGTATTGAAGTATAATAAGATTATATTTTTATCATTTAATACAATTTATGTCTTTATATGTAATTTCAAATTTATATTTGACATAAACACATGTAAATATATTAATAGTTTTTACTTTTTTAAAAACCCTCTTTTAGCTATGACAAGAGGAATTAATTTCAAATTAATTAATAAAACTTCCATGTTTTGAATTTGGTAAAATATAATTAATTTTTAAATGAGGAATATAAAAATTATCTTAGGATGAATTTTTGGTACTTTTCTGAAAACATTAAATTATTGATGAATACTGACAAACACTATGTTATAATTTTAAACTGACTTTTTATTTAAATAATTATTTATTGTATTTAAATATATTTTTAGTAAAAATAGATATATAATACCTATATAAGTTCAATTTAATTCATTGGAGTCATTTTATAATAAAATTAGATGTATAAATTTTTATTGAACTTTTTACCGTCTTTTACCCACCAACTAGGAGGATTTGCAAATTTTCATAAAACATAATTTTACAGCTTCGGTGAGTTGAATTTCAATATTTCTAGAGACACGATTAATATCAGTAAGTAAAATATGTTTCAATAAGATGAAAATATTTTTTTGGCGAATAGTAACTTTTGAATTTTATTTACAGTGGTTAAAAGTAAATAGTGTAATTAAGGGTAAAAATCTTATTATAACTACCTTAACACATGATTTAATTCGATTGGATAAGTATAGTTGAACCAAAAACAACCTTAGGAATATAATATGATCAAATTTCGTTCACTTGGATAAGATTATGACATTTATTTTTATTTTATTTAAATAATAGTTAAAAGTGTTAAATTCAATGTTTAATAACTAATCAATTTTTAATAAAAGGTTACAGAAAATATTAATTCTAAAATAAATATTAATTATAAATTGAAAAATATTTCCCACATGATGGTATTTTATTTATAATTTTTAGATATTATATAATTTAATTTATTTATGAAAGAATGATGGTACAATTATTACCTTATTCATGAAATATTAAATTACTATATAATATAAATATCCAAATAAAAGTAAATTTAGAATTATTATGAATTAAAATACTTTTATAGGTTAATATGACATTCTATGGTTGATTAGATAAATTTTTATCAATGTAATAAGGTTGTGTTGACTTGAAAAAAAACAAAATACCAAATAGTGTCAAAATTGACATAAATTAATTTTTAAAACGAATACTATATTATTGGTTGAAATAATATTTCAAAAAAACAATGGTTAGGGAAAAGGGCTTAAATAATATTATATATGTCACTAATGAACTACTTGAGATTCTCTAGGAATTTTAGAGTTTGTTTATTAACCATATAGTGTAAGAATATAAGAAGACACTGTAAAAGATAAAATATTTAACTAAGAGTTAAATCAAAAAGATAAAGTTAAAATTGTAACCTAAAATTTACCAAGTCCTATTGGTTAAATGGTTTTTTACCCATCCCGACCTTATCATAGAAGTAAATAATTTTTGATCCATTAGAAACAGAATATAATTTTAGTATAAAATAATATTTCAATCTTTTCCTAAAGTGACCCTCACCTCTCTTATAAAAAGGTGCATCCCCTCCTCTCTAAATCACACCTCCAAAGTCATTTGGTAGGGAAACACCCTACCTAAATCTCCTCCCAACATTATTACCTTAATCCTAGAGGTCTTAAATTGATCAAAAATCCATCCTACATTTCCCTTTTGATCAACTTTAATGGAAACTCCCCAAGAAGAGGTAATAATTTCACCACCCTCTTCCTTATTCTTATCTTCTTACACTTCCTCATTATTTGTTGTCTCCATACAAAAATAATAACTCTAGTACCATATAAATAATTTTATGTTGTTATAAATATTTTACAACCATATTCATTATTCTATCCATCCTATAAATGACAATGTCACCACACGTGCATACGTATGACTTACCGTCTCCATGATGTGGTGTAGTTTGTTATTCAAACACCTCATTATTTGGACGGGTCTAATAATATGTATAATTGATATAAATTATATATATAACATTTTATTGAATCAGTATATATGATATTACCTCAAATTATATACAATTTTAATATCGATATAATGACATTATCTCTCGTGTGTACGTACGGATTACCGTCTCCATAATGCAATGAGATTCATTTCCACGTTCACAATTCAATGATAATTATAAAAATATATATTATTAATAAGTATGTAATATATTCCATAATAATTCTACTGTACATATATATATATAAACATACATATATCTTATTCATTTACTTCCGTTCAATATGATATAAAAAATGGAAACAACATTTATACGTACATACGGACAACCGTATCCATAAATAGTGACTTCCATTTAAAATATCAATATATTAAAAATATTTTTATTCTAAATATATATGATATATAAAAAAATATTTATAATCATGATGTATTTAAATCATTATCTAGATGATACGATTAAGAATAACATGTTAAAACATGTAGGATAAAGAAACTGATTATTAGCCGAAATGTTAATTTGTCATGGAAATCATTAATAAATGGTTAGTATAAAGACATAAATGAATCATGTATGATAAAATAAATATTAATATGCTTCTACTAAAATTTAATAACATACCATGGTATTTAAACAGAAGTTTAAACTTACCCTCCACCAAATGAAAGAGAATGGTAAGGGTTAATTCCTCAATCTCATTATTATCTGTGATTGTTTATGTGGATGTTTTTACTAGGAAATATTTATTATCCATGTCAATGACTCATAAAATAGTTTTCAAAAGTATTATATTTAAGTAACCCTTTAAATAAAAATTACTTTAAATGTTTTAATGATGTATTTTTCTATACCTTTATAATTAATGTCCATGTTTTCAAAAATAATTTTAAGGATTTATTTATAGGGACATGAATGTTATAAAATTTTAATTCCATTCAAAAGATTCAAATTGGTATGGGAACTTTGATTCCAAAATATATTTTAAATGAATTACTTTAAAAATTGTGTTACTTTTAAAATTATTTCATGAAAATTGGATATTTTTCTCAAGGAGTTTAAATAATAATATTGAACTATGTCAACATCCATTACTGGAAATTTTTATTGATCAATGTTGAATTATTATGATAAAAATTATCCATCTTTTATTGAAGGTTTTGTGATATGTTTGAGTATGGATGTGTTATTTTTATACCATTATTGTTTTATATATTATGTACTGACATTTCGTATGATATTTTTAATATGAATGTTTATATTATGTTTGAAAGTTTTCATATGAAAAATACATTAGACATTGTAAGTGATGGGTGGAGCCCCCTATATCTCCTCGATGGATTGGTAGGTCTAATGAGACAAAATAGTGTCTTAGTACAAGGCCTTGACATAATCATATTTGTACTTTTGGAACAAGGCCTTGACTATGTGGTTATGGTGTCTCTCATTATGCATTCAATCATTATGAAAATAGCTATTTATATTACATGTGATTATTAGACTTGTAGAATATCCTTGTGAATAAAAAAATGGAATTATTTTATTTACATTTTCTATATTATGTTGATGTTTATGTTTAAAAGACATTTGTTTTAGTTTTATACATTTCCTTAAATGTTTAGGCATATTTGTGAATGATTCAGCTATATTGTTATCCTTACCGAGGGTTTGAGCTCACCCCATTTTAATGTTTTATTTTCCTAGGATTCCAGGAAGTGTTTTATGATTGATAATCAGGGTTTAGCTAAGGGAATAATGGAATTATAAAAGTATCATTTATGTTGTGTTTTATATTCAAATGTGTAATGTAACATTCTTATATGTAATCTATTTTTGATGACTGGTAAACCGATCGGTTGTTAGGGACATGATTCCTTGTAATAATGCTAATTTATTAAAATAATGCACCAAATCTAGGCTTCTGGGTTAGGGGTGTTACATGTTTAGTGATAATTTTTTTTTGGTGATATGTTTTTCTGGGATTTATCACATTGGTTGGGTTGATTTCAACATGTAAAACATGGTATATTATCTCTAAGATACTAGGGAACTTTATTGATCACTAATAGGATTTTAGAGGTAAAATATGTTTTCGTATTACAATCTTAGTTGATTGTGTTTCATCAAGTGTTCATCGTAGCTAAACATACAAAGTGTTTCAAAAATCCATCCAACGTTATAAATCAGATATAAGTTGTTTTGGAGGTGGGTGTATAAGTAGTCACAAATCCATTTAAGATATTTAAATCATATATAATGGTTTTAAATAGGAAATATATTCAACTAGTTAATGTTTTATAGAATCATTGATATGATTCTTATGATCCTAAGATGTGAGAAGTATTGGTGTTGAATTAGTGGCCTCATTACAGTTCATATATTCCCACATTTAACTGACTTTATGTTGGATAAAATTATGTTGGTTGGGAGAATGGTAACATCCTAGAAATAGTTTTAATTTAATATATATTTATTGATTATATTTTATGGGTTTAGAATTTTTTATAGGAGTTTTAGACTATTGGGGGTAATAGATGGTATATAACCATCAAGTTGAATGCCAAAAGTTATTCAAAGGATTTAACCAAGATCCCAATAAATTCCCATAAAACATAAAAATTGGTGAGAATCTATTGGCCAATATGTGGGGAAATATGTGACACCAACAATATTCTCTATCCATTTGAAAATATGTGGGTCTATAGTATTAATTTACTAGGCAGGGCAATAACAACATCCTTTTTACAGAGCCCATAGGGTTTTTGGTGGTCATCCACAAGCAAGAGGGTGGCATAGAGATGGGTTCTATTTTTAATGGTTGTATGATCATCTTTATGAACTAAAACCACATTTACTCTCTTAATACCTCTTTCCAAAATCTTAATATACATGGTATTTTTTATAAGATTATTTATTTCATTTTTTTATCCCCAAAGAATATTTGATCAAATATTTGATCCCAAAATGATCAGTTTTCCATTAATAAAGAAGTTTAGTCTATTTTTGTATCACTTATTTTCATGAATATGATTTGTATATATTATGTGATGATCAGATCTAACAACCATGTGATTGTTCCTTACATGTTTCTCAATGATCTATTCTATATTTTATCCAAAAAAAATTCAACTTGTTTTCTCAAATGAAGATATCATGTTCGACTAGGTATCCAATCTCATTTCTCACAATTGATAATGTTACCACTAAATCAAATTTTTGTGATATGGAATTTATTTTTACAGATTCCTATTATCATCTCTCAGGATCCCTTTCATCTTGGTGAATAAATCCCATGTTTTCACTGTGAGAACCATGTATTGAGGTATGTGGTTTTCTGCAATGTATTTTCTCAATAATTTTAATGTGATAATATATTTAATTTAATTATATATAATGTGTTATTAATATGATCCTTGATTTATTCAATTCTTGTGAATAAAAATTTTATATGATAAACAATTCACCTCGAAAACTAAAAAATGACCGATGATTTAAAAGCACTGATGATTTGATTATTCAAAATTTATTTTCATTCAATTTTATGATAATTATACAAAGTTATAGAATAGTTTCTTGAATCACAATGATCCCTTTAAAAGTTTTTATACGAAAAAAAATTTGGAGCTTTAAGTTATTAGGTGGGGTTTTATTATCAGTATTAACAATTTATTATTCTATTCATAATAAACAATGAAAAAATTTCTCTTCTCCTTGAGTTGGAATGATGTGGACTTGTTTACAGAACATAATTAGTTGAACTTACACATGAAGGTATTCGTTTATTCTATTTTTTGTGTTCTAGGGACACTGTTAGTATAGGCTAGTTATAGTTATCATTATATAGGGAATCTTGTTATCTCAGTTATATAAAATTTGAGAGAGTCATACATTTATCATAGTATTGATTTTTTATTGAATCATGCATTGATAAAATATAATATAGTAATTTTATTTTATTTTAAAACTATACTTATGAAACCTTGATGAATTTTATAAAAGTGTGTAATTTTATGTTTTTTATATAAATTTATATTTTTTTCAATCCATTTACTCTATAAATATTCTCTTGTATATTTTCATTTAATAATGATTATTTTTGGTAAAAGTCGTAACACCCTATTTGGATTTTATTTTCACACCCTACACATACACTCGAGTGTCTGTAAACTATGTTTTTATCAAACCCCAAAAAAACTGTAATGTCTATTCAAATGATGATTTGAATTTATTTTTAAAACTCCATTTAACTCAAGATTATTGATTCATCTCATGAGACTATTGATGTATCGTGGGGATATATTATTTCAGGCCCACCCATCACTGCATAT
Source organism: Viscum album (assembly GCA_963277665.1). Lineage (NCBI taxonomy): Eukaryota > Viridiplantae > Streptophyta > Magnoliopsida > Santalales > Viscaceae > Viscum > Viscum album. The sequence goes on from OY728125.1 coordinate 1,821,614,663, forward strand.
CCAACGCATTCCTTATATATTGAATGATCAATTTATTTCATTTAAAATATTCATTATCAATAAATTATCAGAATGATTAAATAATATAGAAAATCATTATTTTCCTAATAAATCATAAAATATTTAGAGTAATAAAATTTATTTATAAATGTTATATTCTTCAATTTTGAATAATATTCATGATATATAATACATATATTTACGGAAAATTTAATGTCTAGTGGCCAAAAGAAAGAAATTATTTCATTGTAATGTTAATGATTAAAAATATGAAAATTTTAATTTCAATCCATTATTGGAGGAATAATATCATTAACAATCTAGAGGAAGAATATTGATTGTGTAATTGAAAAATATCCCCAATTTTGTATGTTGGAAAAAATAGTTTATTATTGTTGAGCATAGAATTACCAAAAAAAGATCTCTAGAATCAATAATGAGGAAAATATACATTTAAATCTAAAAATATATGAGAAAAAACTATTCATTTATAAATTTTTTAATAAAATAATATTTTCAAAATAAATTCAAAAACATATTGAGGATTAATATATAATATAAGTGATAAATATGGAAGGAATGTTCTGATCATGACGAGTTTGATAAAACAAATATTCCTTTCACATTATCATAAAAAAATTCAAAAGTACCTTGTTAATAAAAAGATATGAATAAAAACCGTAAAAATTTCAATTAAAAATATATTTATGTATTAAATTTAATTATGAAAAATATAGTGATATTTTGAAAATCATTTTTATAAAACATGAATTTTTGAAGAAAATGTTTATCTAATGAAGATATTAATAGAGTCCAAATATATTAAAAATATTTTTAAAGTTATTTAAAGGTCTAAATGGAGGAAAATGGTACTACTTAATGATAAATTCGTTATTAAATATAGGAAAATAAGATTTAATGGGTTTATTACACAATGATCAATTAATTTCCTTTAGTTAAAATTCAATCATAAGAAATCCTGATTAAAATTTAATTTAATGTAATTATTTTACTAATATGGTAGAATATGAAACATAATCCATGTGAATTAAATAATATAAAATGGAAAATTAAATACCATGAATATAATGAAATTCAAGATATAACATATCAAATGGGAAATAGATAATCATAATAAATACAGAATGGTTTATAACATGTCATATATCCTGAAGAAGAAAATTATAGATGTGAAACTCTGAAAATGTTCATAACTTTTAAGTGAAAATTAATTAATTTATATTTAATGTGGATAAAATTTAAATAAACATATATAATATGTAAATACAACATGGTTTAATAAAATTTATCACACATATAATTATTGAATATCATTGAAAATTATGAAGTAATATAAGAAAATAAGAAGAAATTGAGTTGGGAAATTCCATACCACTTGGAAATTTTAAGGAACAATACCATTGGATGAAATAATTAAATGCACATCATAAAAATAATTATGACTAAGTAATTGATTTTTTACATTTAAAATCCAAATAATATTCATTATTCATTGAAATTAGGTTCATAACATTAATGTAATGGACCTGATTTTTCATTTATTATTTTTGGATATGATACATATTATTTTTAAACCCATGAACTGAGATTGTGAGTGATTTTGAGGGATTGTGTTCCCATAATAATTATTTTGTATTTTTGAAATATATTAATTTTCATGTGCTCAATTTTGTAATGAAAAAGTAGAATAAATCATCGTTAAGTGTGTAAATTTATTTAAATATTTATTTTTTATCAGTGAACAGATTATTTTAAATGTATATGGTTATTATAATCTCCTTATAATTTTCCACTCAAACCCTATAAGTATAAATGATCATTAGAGTGAGTTACTAGTGAAAGATGACTGGTCTGGAATGGATAATGGATCATTTCTATAATGGAGTAGTTGGTTCTTGAAAATTTTTAAAACCTAGATCATTTATTTATAAATTATGAATCCAAACTCTTGGTAGGTTGATTGATTTTTTCCATCCTATCCTTTAATAATGAATTAAAATGGATCAATTCCATGAACAAAATTGGTATGTGCATCACGGGTAGATTTAATTTCATGGAACTATAATTTTTTTTGTTTTTATTTGATTAACCCTTTTTCTACGAAATGATTCAAGGCCTAAAGAACAATGATTGATTTGCATTCCTTATGTTTTTTAGATTTTGTATTTCATCCACACCTTATTCACATATTCATAATTGGTATTTAATTTTCCACGTGGTTTGATGATTACACAATATTAGAAATTTTCATTACCATTGTTATATGAAACATATAGAAATGGTGGTTTTTTTGTGATCAATTGGGAGTTTGAGAAAAAAATCTAGTGGTGGAAGATCAGATCTAGGTCATAAGAATATTTAGCACCCATTATTCCTAGTTTTTGACACACAATAATAAATAACTTACCATATTATTTTTCATGTATATTTGATACTTGGATTCTATTTGGTGTAAATAGAAAGTCTTCTTCAACACTCGATATAATGGTTCATGAATTGGAGGTGATTCTGATGATGCAACAGATGACACCATGGATGATTCAGTTGATCTAGAAAATCTGAATCAACATGGATTATATTTCAACAATACATGTTGTGTGGGATCCCTTGGCTATGGTTCTAGGGTTTTTCCTTGAGTTATGTACCAAATTTTGATTGACATGGTCACACACCATGTGAACACTCTCTCAAGGCTCAACATTTATGTTGGATGGTTAATAGACACGACCATAATACATAGGCATAGAAACTCCTTGTACTGAGGCACAAACACATCCATGTTTACAAAAAATAGTACACGGTCATAGACAGTGGTACACAGACATGACAACGAAACATGAGTAGGTGTCTATATTCCTTTAATTATCTAGGTTTTACTCTCACACCATGTATGGTGAGGTCGAGATGTCGTCTGAGACATTACCACATGCGCAAACCAAGGGTTAGTTGGAGACCTCATGTACTCTTAGTTCACATAGTGTACCCTCCTAAAAATTTATTTTTGAATTAATTTCATTTTCATGGATTGTTCATGGTTTATTATTTTTTTCATAGTCTATTATATAATTGGAACAGTGTGTAAATACATCCAGATTGAAAGATTCTAGTACCTTGTAGAGGAAAAGTCTCAAATAGAGCTTGTAGTGTCCATCTGTGAGGATAGAGTGTGATCCTATATCATCTTTATAACCTAGATGGGGTTTTTGAAATTGGTATGACATCCGTGAGTAGGGATTTGATCATATATATAATATGATGTGTCACTATGATTCACTTTATCATTGTCACACAATCCCCTATGTACCGGGATGATCCAAATTGGGTTCGTGGTTTCCCCCTGTGGTACTGGTCCTGACACCCTATATGAGTATCATTGTAGTTTCAGAAGAGTAATATTTATAATGTGGGAATGGTGATATAGAACACATAGATAAGTGTATTCAATGACATAATGTCTCTATTAGTGGATTCTCCATGATTGATTATTTCACTAAGTAGAATATTGTGGTTGTATGTTGGTTATGAAATCCTCATTACGTAGTGTAATTCCTGATATTAACTATATCTATTTATTTATAAATGTATTATAGTAAACATATATTGTGATTAATAAACATGATGCTTCATTTTTAGTTTTTCCAGGTTATCCTTCTGGGTATTGTTAGACTCACCCCTCCATGGTTTTGAAAAAAATGTCATGTATTTTGCTAATGATGAAACTTTATATGGATTCATTATAGGAAACAGAGTTAGTGGAGCTTAACTTGATCTCTTTAGACCAAGGTGTTTTATAATAGATAAATTTTAAAATCAATCCTCACACATTGAGTAGTTAGAACTATTTATTGTTTTTATGGTTTTATATTTGAAACCATATACATTTTCAGTAATTTACTATCCTAAAATAGTTATGAGATTATAGATTTCTTTGTGAATGTGTTTCTGTTGTTTTATATTATATAATTTTTATAGGTTGAATTTTTTGTGAGTTTTTTAGGTATATTAGGCTAAAGCCTCCCATTTGTGGGTTTTGACTACATCGTGATGGTCTCTAAATCCATGCCTATTGGAGGCCAAATTGGGGTTCTCATAGGTCGTACCAAAAAGTTTTGGGTCATGACTTAGTGTAATAGATCATTGGTTTCTACTATAAGACAAGAGATGAAGATATTTTTTGCGGAAATATTTTTTCATGTTTGGTATTTGGCATTTAGGCCAAGAACTGCAGTATTCACCGGCCAACTGATGTGTTTATAAAAGATGGAAATAATCTCTTTCCTTTCATCATGGTAAATATAGAAAGTAGTTCTAGGGGATATTTTGGTACAAAAATCATATATCAATTGGATTTGATTTCCATTTTTGACTTCAGTCAGCTACCCATATATACTATTTTTGTTGTGTTATATATTGTATTATTTCATGATGTCATAATGAAGTAACCTATCTTGGATTCCTCTACATGATCATGAGAATGATCCACCAATTTATGAGGCTTTAGTAGAAGGTCATATTTTAGAAATATCCCAATTGGTTTTTTACCATCTATACTATACCCATTATGTTGCATGAAGTACATTAATGTTCCAAATGATGATTCATGTAGGCTAAATACACTACACGAGTTATTGAGGAAGTGACCTTCTAGGTTTTGAGGTGTAGAAGAGACCCAGTTGGATGAGGACTGGTGGGAGGCTATTACTCACATTACAAACCTTATGAGAATTCTTGCAAATAATATGTCGTTTCTGGAAATGATTTTACTTACAGGATTCACTAAGTAAATGTAGAGATTATTGACTCAGTCACATGATTAGACTACTTCCTACTTGTCCCACATTGTGTGTCCCTTCAAAGAGTATTTCTATCTAGGCACATTATGAGGAGTTTATACACATGTTCATCTTTATATTCAATAGAAAAGTTATATCATGGTTGATTTTTGGTAGAATATTATTGATTTCTCACATTACGCATTAGATACTCCTCATGATCCATTCCTCATGTCAGGAAACCTAAAATATGTATCACATCTAGATATCATAGATTTAGTTATATCCTTCCCCATTCATCTGAATGTTGGGGTGAATGAGTTATTCTTGGTGTTGGAGAGCATCCTTTATGAAAACACATTGAATGTGGCTTCTGGTAGTGGTCACCTAGGATTTGAGACCTCGATAGAAATCATTTCATTATATTCACAGTTATCAATGCATTCTAGATGCACCAATAGACTATCCTAGGACACATGGTCTACAGTCATGGCTCTCACGATGGCTCATATTATCCATGGGAGAAGTGGTTCTTCTCCATTGATGGTTAGGGATATCTAGATAAATTTTGTCTATCCTATCAAATAGTTAATTATCATATAGTTGATGTAAATCCAATGTAAGGAGTGAGAGGCATGTGAATGCTTCTCTATTGGGTGAGAGACCTGCGATAGTGTCTGATATAGTAGTAGGAAGTGTTTGATGGTTTGACTTATCACCAACCCCACCCCCATGTGGTCCAAATTGGCTTAAAGAAATAGTGGGTAGGGATGAGGCTACTTGCAAGCTATGAAGTCCTATAACTATGAGGATAGAAAGATTATATAGGTTATGATATATGTAATTTCTAATTTACCAATAGTATAAATATACATTACTACGATTAATTACATAATTTACACTTATCTGATTAGTTACATACATATTCTAGTAGATCATTTGATAAAAACCATATAGTTAAAGACCCTGATAAGAGGTGAATATGTTATTCCAAATGTTTTCAAAAAGTCCTGTTGAAGGCTTGGAAGTGGGTGTTTTATAGGGGATTATCTTGTTGTAGATATGAGTAATTATGACAAAATTTTAGGTACTAACTTTATATCTAATGTTCATGATTAGATATACATTTTTAGGTTGATGCTACAATGTGTCCATAGTGATCGGAATATTAATTCTTATATGGGTGAAAAGGAAACCATGGAAGTGTAGTGTTGGATTTTATATAAGAGAGTTCATCAAATTTATCACCAGTTAGAAACCATGACTCTTGGATCCTTGGATGATATTGCTAAAAGTTTTCGATTGTGGTGGTAGAGTACAAGAAATATTATCTGAGGAAATGGCAGGCTTAACATCCTATTGGTAGATAGAATTATATATTGACTTGTTTCCTTGAACGACCCCAATATGTACAGCCACATATCAGTTGGATCCCACAGAGCTTCATGATTTGAGTGTGTAGTTAGAGGAATTGAAGGAGAATGGATTTGTTAGACCCATGGTTTCCCCCTGGGTATCCCCGATGATGTTCTCCAAGATGGAAGACTGGATTTTGATGTCATGTGTGGATTAAAAACACTCAAAATAGGTTACCCATAATAATATGTATCCACTATTAAGGACTAAATATGACAATGAAAAGTTCATGGGTAATAATGGTTCTCAAATATTTACATTCATTAAAGAAATCACTTATTATGAATTCATGATAAGGATATATAGAAGATTACAATCCATTGGTGCTATAATCATTATTAGTGCATGGTTATGTTGTTCAAAATGATGAATTTTCCAATTGAATTATTAGGAGTCATAAACCAGATCATTCGTCCTTTCTTATACCATTTCGTAGTATCAATCATTTATGATATCCTAGTATACTCAAATTTTGAGGAGGAGCACCCAAGACACTTGAATATGGTCTTGGAAAAACTTTTAGAGTAAAAGGTCTACTTAATGATCAGGATGTTTTAGTGTTGGATTCATGAGGTCCACATTCTAGGACTAATCATCTTAGAGGAAGTTTAGCAATTGGTCCAGTAAATATTGAAGTTGTTATTTCACAGGATCCACTCATGAGAGTTATTAAGTTATGTAGATTCCTTTTGTTGGAACCATGTTATCAATGTATGTAACTGATTTCACCATAGTTGGAGAACCATTTACATCATTTACCAATTAGGGGGTACCATTTCATTTGGAAGGAATGATTATAGATGTTCTTTCATGTGATTAGGGGGAGATTTATGGGCTCTACCATATTAAGAATTATAGAGGATAGTTTTTCATTGTAGTGTTCTATTATTCATAGGCGATTAGACATGGGTGTTTTCTGATGTAGATGAATAAATTTTTTCCATATTATTCTATTTATTGGAGACCACATGAAAATAACTATGATAACAATGATCTTGTGTTAGACATTGTAGTTTTCAAACTCAATGTTTGTAGAAACATCCTGGTGGGTGTGCATTTTATCATATACTCTAAAAATTAAAGTCTCAATAAAATATTGTATTATGTGGATCTTAATATATGATAGAGGAAATAAATAGTGTAAATCTAGGAATAGGACTTTGAGAGTGTATATTCTACTAGAATGGGGATCTTGGGGGTATATACACTTAGTAGTAGATATAGTTCTTATTTGTTGACCAGAGAGTATGAGCAATTAGTCTTATTGAAGATGTCCTTATTACACAAGGATGGAGCATCATATCTTTTATAAAGGGTTCACACATATAGTGACCATTGTCTTCTACACGTATTATTACATTATTTTATGCATAAGTAACCATCTAATTACAATCCAAGGATCATAATGCCTAGTGTCTTTGGAATATTTGGCACAAAACTATACATCATGAAGAAAAATTAAAATATTATTTTATTTATGATCTACAATGAGATCATAAATTCCCTTTATATCAAACATCTTCATAAGATATAATAGGTAATTCATGAACAAAATGGATGATCTAAAAATTGCAGTAAGGAAATATGAATATGAATAGAACATAGAATATGAATTAGATGGAATAACAAGATGGAACAAATATAATGGAAAATGAATAAACATAATGAAAAATAACATGTATAACATTTGAAAATATAATCATGGAATAATATGAATAGGGAAAACATATTACATTATATTAACCTGAGTCAATTATAACCTCTAATACTATATAACATGGTGGATAAACTCCCATAAATGAATCAGGTTCACTCCAAGTCCCAAAATGATTTCTCCTATGACTAAAACATTACCCAATTCAATTGAGTGCTATCTGGACACCCAAATCATAAAATATTCATGAATATGTGTTCCAAATTTATAATCTATCATAAGCAATAAAAAATAAACACAATGGTTTCCCACAGAATGAATTTGGTATCATAATCAGGTCAAAAGGAATTACATAAGAGAATATCATAATAGTGTTCATGGATGTTAGAAATTAAAACATACATGGATATTTATAAATTATAATAGTAATGTATCATGATATGTGATGTAAAAGTGAAGTGAATACATGTAAATATAGTGCTTAATAAACATTATAAATAAATAATTTTGGTGTTGTTTAAAGAAAGAATTTAAGATTCATTAAAATAGATAAGGCATAATTTTTTCTATAAAAAAAATTAAAAAAGGAATTATTCATGATAATATGACTTATTTTTAAAAAAACATAACAGTTTCTTAAAATATATTTTGGATGGTACATGAAAATGGGTCAGAAACGGGGATGATCCCTTTAATCGGGTTTGACTTTTCGGAAGAATTGAGAAGAAACTCTTGTTAAAATATATATATTCTAAAAAAGGATGAAATGATTTGAATGATTTCTTTTTAAATATATATTACAACTATATAATATTTATTTAAAAGTAAACAAGTTAAAATTTAGGTTAATAAGGGAGAAAGATTAACTTTATGGGAAAATGGAGGTTTAGAAACAAATCACTTATCTTATGTCCGAAATGGTTCTACACGTGATCCTAACATATGAGATAATTATATTAAATCCATTAATTAATTAATTAACAACCATTTAAATTTTATATTATTTAGTATAATTTTTTATATTCATTTATTTCTCTTTGGATGGGCTATGATATATAATTTCAACATTAAAGAGAGTTGTTTTCCATGTTTTTTGGATTATTCTAATCATATATATCTATATAAATTCATGTAAAATTTTAATGGTTTTATAGAATTTATGTTATATATTATTATTGAATATCAATAATGTTATATAAATTTATAAATCATTTGGTTATAATATAGGGGGTGAGTCATTAGATAAATAGTTAATGAGAATAGTATGAATTAATTTGGAGGATTTTTTTTTTCACAGTGACCTTGTTTGGTTTTAATATTTGTCATTAGGTAAATATATTTATTACAGAACATTAAATAGGTGGTAATACATATATTATAAAAAATTTTGAAATAAAATTGGTTTTCTTGACAAGCCATGAGTCATTAATGGGAAATGATATTTTATCATTCGTGAAGGCGATAAATTAACAACTTATTATATATATATATATATATATTCATTTTTAAAATAAAAGAGAGAGGAGAGGGGTTTAATAAATCATTATTCCATTATCATAAAATATTTCTTTTATATGTGAGTTAATTTAGTTATCAGTACATTTTTATGGGGGGATATAAGTATAGAATGGGAAATGAACATGAAATGAAATTAAAGGAAACGGAAAGTGGAATATAGCTCTTGAATTTAACATCCTTGAAAACCACCTTGGAGAAAATATTTTGGCATTTTGATGATAAAATGATCTACTCTATGTAGGGGTGGATCTTGGGAAAATTATTAGGATAAATTTGAACAATGATCAATGCATGGAATTTGTGAGGAGAATAGGTGGTGAGAGTGGTATTTCTAGCAATGGAGATGGGTCTTTTCGCATTATTTTATTCATTTATTTTTTATTTTGGATCATGAATATGAATAGATTAATAATTATCACTATTAATTACAAAATTAAATTAAGTGAAGTTTGATATTTTTGTTCATACATCATTCATGTCTCATGGAAAATTGAAATTATCTTATAATATATATAATTTTAATTAATATATTTTAATATTCACAAAAAATTCAACTATTTAAGAAAAATCTAAATAACTCACCGAAGATATTTTTGGAAGACTTTAATTCAAAAAATAAATAAATTTTATGAAAATAATTTCAAAAATATGAGAAATATATTTTTTATTTAAAATAATCATTTACATGGAAAATATGAATTGTAATATTATAACTGATTTTATAAAACATTTAAAAACTAAATAAAGTATTAAAAAATTTAATTATCATCATAAAAAACAAATTATTAATTGATGAATACATTATAAGGATATAATCATCCATTTAAAAAACAATATTAATTATAAAATTAAAAATAAACACTTAGGTTTTATAAAAATGTCAACACACAATTAATAATTTCTAAAACTATTATTTATTTATACAATGATACAATTTATTCCTATTTTTATTTTTAATATGGATAAAAATAATTTAAACTTTCTTGGGTGATGTTACTATTCTATTATATATTTAACTAATCATATGGCTAATATTTATTTTTCCAAATGTGAATTTACTATTCCATTTTTATAAGTTCCATAACATCTAGAAAATTTTTTCTTTATGTAATATTCATTTATTGTGTTCTTATTTTGTTCTTAATGTGATTTTATGTGATTTTAGTATATAAAAATAATAAAAAGGTAATTTTCCTTGATGAATTTATATTTCATTAAATTCATCCCCAATTTTGAAATTTGTACCGGAAAATGACTTTTAATATAATATAAGGAAAATATGTGACGTTACTTATCATTCAACACTTCCTATGCTTCCCATGATTCCTTTTAGTAGTTATGGTAACACTTCAATTCATTGAATGCATGATTAGTCTTGTTGTGTAAAAAATTATCTCAACAGTCAATGATATTCATTGGCTACTCGTCTGATAGAAGATCATTCTAAAAATTTACCAACCTTGAATTCAGTACATGTAATAGATATGGTATGTACTTCTCTAAGACAGATATGTGGTATACATCATGTTCTTGAGACATGGTTGGTGAATGTTCTCATTGATAGGCCACAACTCCTACACGATCATGAATCTCAAAGGGGTTGATGTACATAGGAATCTTCTTTCCATTCATACCAAACCACATGATACTCTTCCATGGGGATATGTGTATGAATTCCATGTGATCAGCCTTTAACTCAAGGTATCATCGACAGTTTTCTACATAGATCTTTTATTCGACACTGGGATGACTTGACCTGCATCTAAATTATTTTCACCATTTCCACCATTTCATCAACCATTTACGATACTAATAGATTATGTTCATAAACATCATCCCAACACAATTGTGTTCTAAATATTTTACCATTGAGTGACTCATATAGAACCATTTTGATGCTCATGTACAGTTTTTTTAGTAGGATTATTTGACCAGTGAAAGTTGTTTGTTTAATTCTCCCTTTAAGTCCATATAATATTCACCCAACATGTCTTCTAAAGTCTTAATTGTCATTCTAGATTAGCTATCAAATTGAGTATAATAGGGTGTACTGATAATCATCTTAGTACTGATAGAATGTTTGAGCATTTTCCAAAACATTGAGGTTAATTTCAGATATTTATTGATACAATATATAGTGTTACTCCATGAATAATTACCACTTATATGATTTATATCTTTTCAATTTTATCTATTGAGAAGTCTTATTGAATTGAGATAATGTTATTTGTATTTGTAAGATGATCCACAACAACCCTTATCACATCTTTTCCTATTGATATATTCGAATGCCTCATAACAATGTACATGGAGGTGCTTTCCAACATCCATGTCGGTATTTTGATTGGTTGCATCATCCACTTAGACATTAAAATTTTATCCTTAACCTAATGAAAAATAGGCACATTGATGTATATTCAGTGATTCTTCTTCATGTAGTCCCAGAAATAGTTCTCTCAGATATATCTGTACATCATTCTGCTATATTATTGAAATGAAAAGGATGTGATATATGCGTCATTAAGATGATCTTTCTTTAATTGTGGATTATATTATACACATATCTATAATAAAAATCATATGAATTGATCCTCATTGATTTTGAACATGGAGGATTTACAATTTCTAATAACGTCCACCCTGTTTTAAATATCCATAAAATTCATTTGAAAATCCTTTATTCTCACTATAGGGGATGGTTGAGTAACCATTTGAAAAGGTATTGATGATATTCCTTCCCTAACAATTACAATGTAGAAACATTTTAGGCCTAAAAATATTGGATCTCTCTACATTATAAACATTGAAAATGATACATGATCCTTTATATATAGAGTAGTGGGTACCTTATTTTCCATACCAGGATGGTAGGGGTTGAGAGTTCATAATCCTTGATGAGATATAACCATTTTTTATAGTTTTTATTAATCTTCTTATAATTGAATATTTATTTTAGGCTCTTATGATCAGGTTATATATCATACATATCTCCATAGGGATAATGCATCTAGATTTTCTATGCAATGACCACAACTTCCAACTAGAGGTCATATATAGAATATTTTTTCTCATGAATTTTTAACTACATGTAGTGTAGGATTTCACATTACCACCCCTAATCTATAAACACCCTTTTTCGTTCTTTGAATCATAATTGTACACTATAACATGTTCCACACTTGTGAGTTGATTGAGCACTAGAATAGTGATTAGCCTCATTTTTACCCCTTTATGGTAGTCTTCACATTATCTATTCTAGAAAAACATTACCTCTTTCTAAATCAACCTAATTAAGGGGTTTGAAAATTATGATAAGTCATCCCAAATTTCCTGTAAGACTCAGCTAGAACATTAATGTTTTGGAACTCTTATATATATGTTGTATGGGACAATCATTGATTTTCTTTGTCTTGGAAGGGACTATAGATATTCATCTTCTTGGGATAACCAGGTCAAAGAATGATAGTTCCTTCCAACATAAATCACAATTAATAAACATTGAATAATGATTCTCTATTCACATTTTCATGAATATTATTAAAATTCTCTTCATGTTCTTATTTTCTGTTATATAATTTCAAAATATCACTAATAATGAATACCGAAAAAATATTGAGGTATCCTCTAATGACCATATATTTTAAATCCATGAAACGGTTCACGTTATTAGTAAATCTGAATGGAATACATATGAAATCATAGTGTCCACACCTCTTTCTAAATATATTCTTGGAAATATCATGCGTACTCTCATTTATAAGGTCACATCCAAACCAGTGGTCCACCATATAGAAATAACTATTCCCACACAGTTGAAAGAACAAATCCTCTATTTATTGAAGGGGATACTTGTTATTTATCATGATTTTATTGATCTCAAAATAATCAATATATAGGCACGTTGATCTATCCTTATTCATGATAAAGAGGAATGGTGGTACCCATGGGGAAGCACTCGTGCATTTAAAACCAATATCCATATTCTCTTGTAACTAGTTATTTGTTACATAGAGAACAAAAATGGTAATTCAATAATGTCAATTTTATATAGTTATACATTCTAAAATAATTTCAATTTATAACTCTACCTATCGATAAGAAGGAAGAATAGTATACTCATTGGAGAACACATCAGTGTAGTCCCTCACAATGGTCAGATCATTGATAATGATTCTCTTGTTTTTCTAAATCATTTGAGCGAGGTATTATTAATCATAATGAAACTATATCCCAAAATCATATGATAATACTAAAGGAGATTATTCCTCCTCTATAAACTTGTATATACTTGAATTAATATTCTAAATTTGAAGAGTGGTCACTATTTCCCAACTTTTGATATTTTCCTTATATAAATATTGCTAATCTATTCCAAAAAAATCATCAAACTCTACAAATGGTATTATGAAAATATTTTCTAGGACTTTTAGTTCAAAAACATTAACATTGTAGGAGTTATATAATTTTAATGCAATAATTTTCCCATTTGTTGTTCACACATAAAAATCATCATGTAAATTTCTATCCGGTGATTGAATAATTATACTAAACATGGATAATATGAATGAATGCTTAGAACCAAAGAAAATTACTACCTTCGATATTATCAAATAAATAACTAGAAAACATGTCACCCCATCACTATTTTGTACACAAAATTATTAGTAGTGGCTTATGGATTTGCATGTTTTCTTTGAGGTTATTATTGTGGATTTCCACTAACAACCTTTGTCATAGGTAAATGGATCGTACAATTCCCAGGATCTTATTATTGGAAACACATCACTACCGGATGAGTTTAAATCTTAACTTTCATTTATTCCTCATAATAAGTGGGATTATTGATATCTCTTTGGAATTAATTAGCTATATGCTCCTCTCTAAAACATTTTAAACAAATCATATATTCCTTTAAGTCGTTTATATAATAATTCTTCCCACGAAAATGACATGTTGGATATAGTTTCTCCTTTCTATAATGGGATTTATCAACCACAATAAAAATCCATTTTAGTTTTTTTTTTCGGTCCACAAGACCGTTGAGAGTCCCTCATCTCAATTTCCACCAGCTAGGATAAATGGATAATATGAACAAAGCTATAAATGTATCTGATCTTCAACTATTTTATTAACTCTCTGATTTAGTCTTGAAAATAAGAAATCCACCTTTATATTGGTGTTAATGAAAATTATGTGGGAATATATTTAAAACCTTGTGAAATTTTCATCCTATTTCTCAATAGAGTTTCCTTCCTTTTTCTTCAGTTTGAGGAACTCCCATTATATCATAAGATAGGGGTTTAAAGGGAAACTATTTTAAAAAAAAAATTTCATGAAAACTTTCCCTTCCAAAAAATAAATTTTATCCTTACACTTTTTTTCTTGATCAGTGTCTTGCACTAATCTGGATCCCCATATAAGTGATAATCTACAAATATAATGTTCTCTTTTTCTAAGCACTAAGGGATGATGAATTCATTCTCAATGGTGTTAACCCATTATTCCACATGACTCATGTTATTATTCATAATGTTATACAATTCATAATGTATTATACAGATGTTTTGTCCACCTTTTCACATCATATTTGGAATATAATTATAGAAATCATCAAATTTTCTGTCACATGGATTTTTAGAACGAGTTTTTATACTTCTATCTATAGAATAAGAATAATATTTTATAGAATAGATCTTGAATACATAGTTAATAATAAAAAAATTAATCTTTAAACATAAAAGGAAAAAATTAAAATTTAAAAGTATATCCTAATTCTGATTCTCTGGGATTGAATATAGGTTATCCATGATCAGTTTCCTAAAAAATATTCATTTGGGAAGTATTTTTCCCTTAATAATTATTTGTAATGAGCTTATAATTTTTTCAAATCATATCTCAGTGAGTGTAAAACCATAAGCGTAGTTAGGCATTTTTTCATGTACATGGTTAATCTAAATCTGACCTAAAACACCATCTCAGATATGTTACATATAGTTACATATAAACCAAAACTACTCCAAAGTGTATTATCTAGATAGAGATTTTTATTATTGATAAACCGCATACACTATACAAACCATAATTTAGGAATTCTTTCTCATACCTACTCTTATTCGTAATAATTTTACTAGAGTTTTCTAGTATTAATCCAAAAAGTAAATATACATTTTCTATGATAACAACTCTCACAACCCTAGACATGTACAAATATAATTATATGATTTTAAGCATAATTAACCATATTTTTATAATTCAAATATCATAATGTCTAGAATCATTGGATGATTATGAACCTAATTAAACATCCTTAAACTGAAATAAAATAGTATTATATTTAATCTTTATGATGAGATCATTACATCCATTGAGTTCATATATGTACATAGGATAACTTTTGGAATACATGAAAAATGGAACGAGCTTAAAAAACGAGTAAAAAATAAGCATAAGTATAAAACCTGGAACCTGAGTTTGAAGGTATAACATGATAGCATAAAAGGCATGGAACATGAATAAACATAATGAATAATAAATTGTAAAAAATGGGAACATATAATCCTAACAATATAAGAATGTGGTAAAAACATATAACTTGACATAAACATGAGACAAGTCCATCTTACAAAAACGATATAACATAGTGGAGAATGTTCCATTAAAGAATCAGGTTTACTCTATGTCCCAACATGACGAATCATGAGACTAATCATTACCCAATTAACTGGAGTGATGACTAGGTGAAACCATCAAAACATTGTTTTGAAGATGTGATTCAAATTAATAATCTTATATAAGGAATCAAATATAAACATAAGGGCTACCCATGGAAATTATTGTGTATCATAATGATTTAAAAAGGCCTAACATAAGGGAATATCAAAATATTGTCCATGGAATAAAGGATTAAAATAATAAATAGCAATTAAAAAAGAGAAATATTAATATATCATGTTATTTTATGTCAAAATTAATTGAATACATATAAAAATTGTGTTTAGGAATCATTAAAAATAAAACATTTTAGTGCAATTTAAGGAAGGTATTTAAGAATCAACAAACAAATAAGGAATTATCGTCTGTATAAAATATAAAATGAACCATGATAATATTTTATTATAATATTAGTGATTTTTTAGAAACTAATGGTGGGTTACACAATATTAGTTATGGTACTAGAAAATGGCTAAAAAATATTAAAAACACCCTTTAATCGTTATTATTATTTGGGATGAATTTTTATTTGAAACTTATAAAAACATTGTTACCCTAGAAACAAAATCATGAAATTATCTAGATACAAGATTTTTAAAGATATAAATAATGTATGAGACATATATAAAATAAAGAACATTTACATTAGATTAACTAATGGGAAACATATCCTATTGAAAAATGGATGTTTGGAATGAATCCCTGAACTTATTTACAAAATGGTTCAGCACTTGATCATAACATCATGTATAATCAGATAAAATAAATTAATTAATTCAATAAAAACAATTAATAACTTTATTTTATTTATATTAATTTATTAAGTTCATTTATGGACATTTTTATGGGTTATGAGATTCAATTTCATCATTTGGGGGTGTTTTTCCTTGGGTTTCGTGACTAGTTTACTTTTACTGATTTGACGAAAATCTTGTAAAATGATAATGGGTTTCAATATATAATGTTATATATTATTAATGGAAATATATACTCTTAAATAGTTTTATAAATAATTTAGTTTTATGGTATTAGGATGAATCATTAGAAAAATTGTTAATGAAAATTGTATGCATTTTTTAGGTGGATTGCGCTCACAATAGACATGGTTTTTTATTTAACGTAATTAGTACATAAAAATTCAAGAAAATGAAAAAGTATTCAATATATATATATATATATATATATATTATTTTTAGAACCATATTATTGTTTTTATGAACAGTTTTGAAGGTTTCAATGGAAAATAAAAATTTTTACCACTTGAAGGTGATAAATTAAAACCTTACGAATGATGTTTTCATTTTTAGATTAATATATAGTGGAGATGAGTTATATAGTGTATTTTTAAACTACAATAATAACATTATATTACATGAAAGTTATGGGAGTTACCTTTCCATTTTAATGATAGGTTTTTAAGAGATAATAATAAAATAACATGAAAAAAGAAATTAAAAGTAAACGAAAAAAGTGTTTACCTCTTGAATTAATCATCATTGAAAACCTCCAATGGGAAATGATTTTTGTTTCATAATGATTTAATGAGGTCATAGACATGGTGTAGAGGATTGGGAATATTATTGGATAAAATTATTACAATTCTCAATGCTCAAAATGGTTGAGGAGAAGAGGAGGTCATAAGTGCTTTCTCATTATATTATTAATTCATTTATTATTATTGATCAAGATGATGAATAAATAGATAATTATCAATACATATATTTAAATAATTAAACAATATTATAAATTATGTTTTTCACATCATATATTTTTAAAGGAATAATGTATTTAACAATTAATGCATATATACCATTAATTATCATGTTTTAATATTAAAATAAATAAAATATTTTTATAATAATCCAAAAACAAATCTCCCAAACAGTTTTTTGGCATGTATTATCCAAACAATGGAAACAATATTATGAAAACAATATTATAAATATGATAAATTTAATTTTTAATTAAATATTTCACCTACCTTGAAAGTTCCAATTTTAAAATTATAGCTGATTTTATAACACTTTAAAATTTTAATTAAGGTCTCATATAAATATATTATAATCATAAGACAACAAAATATTAATTTTTAAATGAATTTTTTTAAAATTTAATTTAATTTTAATACATTATTTAATTTTTAAAATTAAAAATAAAACCAGAGTAATTTTAAAAATGTAAATAAATTAAATAATAATATAGAAAATATTTATTTAATTCTATTATTGTATAATTATATCTTATTTTCATTTATAATATTTCTAAATTTTATTTATACTCTCATGGGTGATGTTATTATTTTATAGGATGGTTTACTATTCCTAAGGTTCATATTACGATTCTAATGGTAAAGTGAATATTCCATTGGTAAATGTAAATTAACTTCTAGAAATATCATTTATTTAATTTATTATTCATTTATAATGTTTATATTGTGTTCTCACTATGATTTTATGTGATTATACTATATGATGTAATTATAATAAGGGAATTTCCATAGATAATGTTCTTAGTAGTTACATTAACACACCTCTTTTAAATCGTATCTGAGATACAAAATGAGAAAACATAGAGTTTGCGACCCTTTATATCCAAATATCAATTGAACATGATCCTGATGTATATTAGGAAGTATGTACGATTTATATTCTTTTCCTAGGATTGATTATGGTACCCTTGATTTTTTTTGAGAAGATTATTTCATAGTTTCATACAACCCCTCTGATGGTACATTATTTGTTAATAATGATTTACTAGGACCTTCAAAATTAGTTTTGGTGTCCATGAAAGAATTGTTGTGTTAAAGAGTTTCTCTCTTAATGCCTCATATTTGATCAGGTGTAAGATGAGAACTAGGTTCAAATAGCTTTATCTCATCCCATTGAGGTTCCATATTTGTAGTGGGATAAGATATCCCTGATAATCATGACAGGGATACAACATATGTCCAATTAAAATGATTCCATCAGGGTGATCATGGACCGACTCACCAAGTCGACCAACATTCTACCTATTCTAGGGAAGAGTTTAGAAAACAGCATGAGGTGACTTTATATGTCAGTCATAGGGAATATCCAGGGAGTTAACTAAAAAACAATTATATACCATGACACTCTCATCACTTCATGATTATTAGGAGGATTACAAGGAACCTTTGGGACTGAGTTACACTTGAACACAACATTTCACCCCCATTCTGATAGCCAGACTGTGCAGACCATTCAGGTCAAATATTACATTCTATTAATTTTCATGTTAGACATTATCTATGGTTGTTATTGTGATCTAACCTTGGAGGAGCTTGTGTGCAAAAAGTGATACCATTCCACCATTGGTATGAATCTATTCAATGATTTGTATGAGAGACCCTACAGGTCACCACTTGGTTGGACTGATTAAGGTGATTCGGTTCTCCTTAGACTAGAGTTGTGGTAAGATACATTATAGAAGGTTCAGGCTATATTGGTGTGGATGAGGACTACATTGAGTTAACAAAAGTCTATTTTAGACCCATTATAACGACCACATGAGTTTGAGGAGTGATTCAATTTGTTCATTGGGGTTTCACCATGACATAGATTATGGAGAGTTGGTCATGGGGACATGTTATCTATGAGGTTCATTGGTCTCTTCCTGATACATTGTAGTGTATTTGTGGTGTTTTCCACATATATATAGTTCAAAAATTGATGTAGTTACACAAAAACTTCCACATGCCCTAGATGAGGATGTGTGTGCATGACCTATTACATGACTAGGGAGAGATGGGAATTGAGGATATATATTCCTTTGTATAATAATGGGTGGAGATTGCAGATCAGTATGAGAAAATAATTCATGTGTCTTAGATTCCTCTTGGGAGTGTCTCGTGGAATATTTTGATTCATCAAGAAGTTACCCTTCAAATGGAGACCCATATGTGAGCATACTATAATAATCATTTTAAAATGGTTTTGCGTTTTTCAGGAAAAATAACTATATGGTGTAGAAAATATAATGACTCCAATTTTAAATGTATTTTTTTGGATATTAAATTTATTATTATTTCAATTGTTACTAATACGATGTCTGATTCCAATGCCCCATGTGCTCGGAATAGATTCATCAAATATATTAAATAAAATGTTTACATCATTTAAATAAAAAAGATTAATAACTCCTAATCGAGAGTCCAAATCATTAATACAAGATAATTATTGAGTTTAGAATGTTGTAATTTTCCAAGGTCGATATAAATTTTTTATCATGGGAAGATTTTTAAGAAGACTTCATGGTTGTAAATGATTGAAATAAATAAATAAATAAATAATTTATTTTTAATCATCAGCTATGTATCCAATTTTTATATAATTATAATTCTTTCCTTAGGGTTAGATGATCATTCCATGGAGATATATAATTTTATGGGAGATTATTCTTGGTGAAAAATGATGAATTTGGACTATATCTTGGATTGTTTCCAAATAGAGGTCATGGATCTCATGAACAAAATAACATGATTATTCATCAACAATTGATCGAAACACCCGATAGTAATATTTATTTATGTTCTCCATAACATTAAATAATTATATATGAATGATGATTAATTCTATGAATTTAATTGATACGTGCATCATCAGTAGATTAAATTAGATCTTATTATATTTTTTCGTTGTGTTTTATTAAACTTCGATTATATATTTTCTATTAAAACATTTCAAAGATGAATGAAACAGACCATGTTTTGTTCGAAACATTTTATGGATTTTTAATTCCAACCTTTATTCTTCATGACTACATTGTTGGTATTTCATATAGCATGTGGAATGATGAATAACCATAATTTGATCATTGCACAATTGTTCTTTAGTGTAATAAACCAACACTGAACATGAGTTACCTGATAAATGGTGTAATCAAGGTGTAGTGATGGCAGTGAGTGGAAAGAGGTGGATCAGAGAGACATTCATAATAAGGACCCGGCCTTAAACCTTACTTAATATTGAATTAAATGAATAATTCACATTGAGGCTCTTTTCAGGTTTAGAGTTTTAGGGAATTTGGTCATAACCATTTCATCTCAAAAGATTACATAGTAGACACTTCTACTAAGTTTCCATAAAATAAAAGAAACACTTAAAAAGAAACTTGTCTAGTTCCATGTTTTAGATAGCATGTCTTTCCTTGATCCCATCCTTGACCCTATTCAACTTTAAGTCCTATGGAAAACATTTCAAAAACTTGGGATGAGCATAAAAATCCCAGTAAAGGATACACAAATAAGGAAAACTGTTAGTTTTTCAAAACAACATGTAAACCATAAATACTTTACCAAAGTAATACTTTTCACCTTTATTAAGTAGTAAAAACACTTCACTGAATAAAAGACCATTACTTACCCTTTTGTAACCAAAAGATTACCATAAAACCCATATACAGAACACATAACATAAAAAGGTAACTTGGGACATAAACATACTTAAATGGAATAACCATAAGGTTAACATCCTCACATATCACTAAATGGAATATCCATAAAGCCGACTTCCATACCCAATGCATTGGAGGTTATAACGTAACCACCCATCCTGGTATTCACGGCACCACCCGTCATATGGTTTATCACATAACCACCCGTAAAATGTCCAAGTACCATCATTACACATAAAATATTAAATATATAAACATTTCAATAACAACATTTAATTTTCAATCAAAATAAGTAATTCCATGATATTGAATTAATCAATCCATTTTCAAAAATCATTTAAAAGAGATTTTTGAATCAAAGTGTCCCATACAACTTTGAAGCTTTTATTGGAATTATAATTTTAAAACATTAATGTTCATATAATTAAATACTGATAACCATTTTGAAAACATGTACATTAATGATAAATATTTAGAATAAGAAATCTTTAAAACATTTAAAACGATATTTTTGTTAAAGAGTTTTTAACAAAATTAGAGACTCTTGAATACAAATAATTATGGAATAACATCTAATACGAACTTTATAATATCATGAGAATAAAGGTATTCGTGATATAATATGTCAAAGGATAGTATACACACCATATAAGAGTGAATTGGTGCATAACAACAATGAAGTCTCAATATAAATGTAAAATGAGATGAAATCAATTATAAAGAAGGTATCCTTAAATTAAGGATAAATCAATCTCATAATTATGTGTGAAAAATATAAATACACCAAATATAAGTGGATATCAAGTGTGAAACAATCAGAGGTCATTCACACGTAATCATTTCATGACATGTTCAAGAAGTACAAGTTGAACCCAAAGAAATCAAAATTGTGTTAAGATATTCCTTTGTAAAAATTTGACAGCCTAACGGCGTCACTTTAAAATTTAGAAAATGAGTTGATGAGACAAAAAGGGTATCTCATCACATGGAAATAAATTTTACATCAATAAGGATATATAAGAACATATCCCAACATAATAAGATGTAAATTAAAAGACATAACAAAAATGAGTCTTTTAAAAAGAAGAGGGTGAAAGGTTCCCTTACCGACGTGGGTAACTTTCGAAACGTACACCCAATGAAAGAAGGACTATAAAACATTGATGTAAATACTCATAAAAGAAATTATATTACACAAAGATTAGAATAATGGACATCACATACACCACTCAAAGGAAATGGTGGAAAATGTAGCATAAATCTCATGGGAATAAAAGTGAGATGAAAAATCCCTTACGAAAACTCGGCAGCCTAACGACGCCACTTAAAACTTCCAAAAATGGATTAATGAGATCAATTAGGGTCTCTAGTAATATGAACATAAAAAGTACAGAATGAAGAATATAAAATAACATCCCCAAACATAAGAAAGACGAGCTTAAAAGAAATGACATAAAAAAGAGTACATAAAAAGAAAGAGAGAGGTTGGATCTCTTACGAAAATTCGGCGGCCTAACGGCGCCACTCAAAATGTCCAAAATGGATTGATGAGAAAAAATAGGGTATCACATAATATGAACATAAAAATTACAGTATGAGTAATATAAAATAACATCACAATCATAAGAAGGATGATCTTAAAAGGAATGACATAAAAGAGTGTACTTAAAAAGAAAGAGAGGGGTAGGATCCCTTACCTCATGTCAGACTTGTCTAGTTTGTTTCATTATATTCCTGAATAATAATCTTTGGTCAATTTATGATTTCTTAATTACCTCTTTTAAAGATTATTATTCAGTTTATATCACATATTATAATGTTATAATAATTGGTTAATAATGTGAGTTCATATCAGACGTTTTTGTCGATGTTTGTTACATGAGTCAAAAATGAACTTATTTGAAAATGATTGTTCATGTATTTATGAGAAAATCATATCCAGAATAGTATTAATGATTTAAATATCACATATATCCAGTACATATTCATTTTATACTACTCCATAACATTTGGAGATAAAAAATAAATGAAATGCACCCATCATGGAGACAGTAGGCCGTACGTACGCATGAACGCTACTTTCATTTCTTTGTCATATTAATGGAATTAAAAATAATTGAGATATATATATTATAATTCCAGTATAATATATATGTAATATAGGTCACATATGTTCATTAATTTCATTCTTTACACATTCCATGTATTTCATGAACGAGTCACATCACTTGAGGGGCGGTAGTCCACACTTCCTCGTATGAAATTATCGCATTTGCACAACATGAAAAGCATAAAGGTATGTTTTAAATATAAAATTCAGAAGCATATAGAAAACATAAATACCATATATATCATATATAAAGTATGTTTACATCATAATGGCCACCATTGAAGGTGTTAGAAGAAGATTGAACAATCATCGTTTCGTGAGGTAGAAATTCACCAACCACAGAAACAATATGTTCATTAACCATTAGATGAAGGTGTGTGTAAGTGAAGCTCAAATAAATCACATAACAACATAACATTATATTGAAGATACTGTTGTTGTTACAAAATAATGGAATAAAAAGTGTTTATAGGGTTGGAGAAGCAAAATAAAACAAAAGAACACAAGTGAAGTCATTACCTTAAAATCGGGTAACTCTTCTTGATTTGAGCTCAAAGGATTCCTTGGAAAGGATTCTTCCCAATGGTGAGTCTTAAATGATGAATAGATAGATTTGGAGAGATAAAATGGTCAGTGGTTGGCCGACCCAAAGGCTTGAGAGGTGTGGGTAAGGTGGTAGAGGTGGGGGGCTTTTATAAGAGAAAAGGAGGGGCACTCTTGGGAAGTTATAAAATATTACATTATTATAAAATTATTTTAGGATTTTGAAGGTTACAAAAGGATATATTTCGAGGATAAGGTGATAAGATTTCTAAATCCACCCATACAATAGGTTTGTGACATGTTTAGGTCTTAGATATTACATTATCTTTTCATTTTATTTTAATCGTTAAATAATGAGGTAATCGATGCATCATCATGGTGTCATAAATAAATTAATTTATTTTGTGTCTAAAAAGTATAAAACAAATATCATGATGTATGATATCTTATTATCTTTCTAATGAATATTTATAGTAAACAATATGACTTTTATAACCCCATATAAAAATTGTTTTAGTAAAACAACACATGTTTGTGACATTTTAATTTTATCATTAAATAAAAAGGTATTAATGTCATTTTCCAACCAAAGTGGCTCCATAGGGTCCCCAAGATGACCCATGGATTGTCTTGGTCGGCCATGACACATCCAATGAGGGTAGGACATGTGTCTAGGTCATTTCGTATTAATAAAACATTATTTTTACCTTAAATTACACTAATTACCACAAATCGGGATTAATAAACTTAAAAGTTACTATTCACCAAAAAATTATTTTAATCTCATTGAACAACATTTTAGTTCTTAATGACAACGATGTATGTCGGATTTTTGAAATTCAAATCACAGAAGTTGTAAAATTTCATTTAAACGAAAAATCAATTTCTTTAACTACAACTTAGTGGTTTCACTATTCATCAAAAATTGAAGTTTTTCAGAAAATTGCCAAAAAATCACCCTAGGATATATTTGATATTCCGAATTCAAAAATGAAGTCTATTTTACAAAATTCAAAACATATAAGTCACGTTAATTAATTTAATAATTAATTCCCACTGTCAGAGCAAATAGCGTGTTTTTATGAAACAATAAGTATCAAAAGGTTGACACTAGTTTAAGTCCAATTTCCAGATGAAATTAATTCCAAAGACCACTATTGGATTAAATGGTAAAAATATATTCTAATTTCACTTTGAAGCCAATTCAAAAGATAATCCAATCATATAAATAAATTTTATTTAATAGAGGTTTTGAATTAAAATACAACATTTTTCACTATTCATTAAAAAATGAACATTATCGGAAAAATACCAACATTTTACACAATGTAAATTTTGATGTCCCTATTCTAAAGAATAATTTTATTTTGTCAAATATAAGACATAAAATTTTCAAAAAGTGGATTTAAAAGAGATTTTTCATCAAAAGGTGGTTAATCGACCTTTTAAAGAATATTAGAATGTTTATGCTTAAAATTGGATTCATTCTCATTTTTAATCCTCTAACATTTATTGTAAAAAGTAAAAATATTTGACAAACATATATAATCATTTTTTAGTTAGTTCTGTTCATTCTCTCCATTACAATGACTAGTCATTAACTACAATTTAAAATAATATTATTTTATTATTAGTGTGCAACGTAAGATTCCCATGAAACTCATTGTTTCGTATTGGGTACACCATCGAGAATAGCGTCCCCTTTAGATTTATATTAATATTTTATTAACAAAAATGGTTAAATGTGAAAATGTCATATTTTTTATTTACCTGGGGTGTTACATCTTTCCCCCCTTTTTGTAATTGAGTCCTCGCAATTTTAAAATTGGGCTTGGAAACTTCATTTAAAATCCCACATCGGAACAGGTGTCAGTAAAAATATCACTTTAAAATAAAGAAAGAGAAGTACAAAGGTCACCCGAGTTAACCCATACTAGGATTCCAAGTATGAAAATATGGATATGGAGGAGAAAACAAAGGGTTATGTCCTGATGGAGAGTGATAGTAAACATGTTTATGATAAAGTTAACCATAAGAAAATAACAAACTTGTGATGGGTTAAATGGTATTTGATACCCCATTAGGAAAAGTTAACAGACAACATTTTTGTTTTAAGTTACTCTTCATTGAGAAATTTATTTTCGAGCTTAACTAAATCATAATGAAACATAATTACTTGTCACGTAAACATTCAACTTTTACTAGATTCCTTAATCAAACTCATATTTTCTCCAGAAGATGCGTATTTAGGAAGACTTGTTCCCATTAAGATTACTATAATCAACTTCTTGAGAATCACCTAATCCACAAAAGAGAACTATATATTTACCATGTCTTTAGACAAAAACCAAAACCAAAAACAAAAAAGGTTAGTTTGAGATCAGATAATCCACAAAAGGATCATCCTTTATAAAAAGAAAATCTATTCTTAATCTCCAAAATTTGTCCAACGAAACCCAAAGTTCAACGAAGACCATTCGATAAACAATTATCCATAAAATTCTTCAAAGTAAACCAACCTAAGATTGAAACCCAAATATTTGAAGGATTTAATCACATATTCTTCCAAGGTACAAATTAACTTTTATCTCCAAATAACATCAGTTTCTCTTAAATTCTCATATTGAAAAGTAATTAACCTATTCACATATCCTCCATGATAGGTTAATCATTTCCGCAGATAACCCAAAATAAACTTACTCTTGATTCCTAAAATTATCTAACTAAAAAGAATTAGTCAATCTAACTAGGGGCTTCACGTAGTCCAGTGGTAGGCAATAAATACCAGTCTCACTTTGGTTGTGGGTACGATTCCCACAGCTTTGTCCGACACGACGGGTTGTCACACGGTCTGTGTGTTGTCCCTTTTTCCAAAACTATATAATTCTTAAAACATTCCCCAGAACGAGATAAAATCTTCAAAAATAATCATAACATATTTTAACCTCAAGTTTATCTCATGCCTTTCATTTTCCCTCATAACATATAATAACCCATAATTACCTCAAAAGTAAGGATCATATAAACCCTAATGGTTACCTTTATAATTATTACCTGAACATCCACATCGATTGGTCATCTCTTACATGATGCATTAGAAAACATACCAAGGTTAAAGTGGTTGATCATGACTCCCTGCGGTTGGTTTAGAACAACCATGAGTTTCCTCGTTGAATCCCCCATTTCATCTGGTCTCTTAATCAGAGAACCACCCAGTTTTCTTCAAACCCATTGTCACTTTGGTGCCTGCTAGATCCATCCATTTACTAAAACCAAAAATTTCAGTGTGAGTATATCAACAAAATTATCATGTACTAATGAGGAAGATAAACCCTAAGATATACATACTCATTCACTTTATCTAAATCCAGGAATCTTTCTAAAATCCAAACCATTATGATAATGTCACTTATGCTTAAAGAATACCCTAAACTCTAAAGTTATCTAAACTGACCATTGATACTAACTATAAGGCCTCGGCCTTAAACCTTACTTAATATTGAATTAAATAAATAATTCACATTGAGGATCTTTTTAGGTTTAGAGTTTTAGAGAATTTGGTCATAAGTATTACATCTCAAAAGATTACATAGTAGACACTTCTACTAAGTTTCCATAAAATAAAAAAACACTTAAAAAGAAACATGTCTAGTTACATGTTTTAGAATGCATGTCTTTCCTTGATCCCATTCTTGACCCTATTCATCTTTAAGTCCTGTGGAAAACATTTGAAAAACATGGGATGAGCATTAAAATACCAGTAAAGGTTACACAAAGAAGGAAAACTTTTAGTTTTTAAAAACTACAAGTAAACCATAAATACTTTACCAAAGTAATACTTTTCACCTTTAGGAAGTAGTAAAAACTCTTCACTGAATAAAAGACCATTACTTACCCTTTTTTAACCAAAAGATTACCATAAAACCCATATAAAGAATACATAACATAAAAAGTTAACATGGGACATAAACATACTTAAATGGAATAACCATATGGTCGACATCCACACATACTTAATGGAATAGCCATATGGCCGTCTTTCATACCCAATGCATTGGAGGTTATAAAGTAACCACCTGTACTGGTATTCACGGCACCACCCGTCATATGGATTATCACGTAACCACCTGTAAAATGTACATGTACCATCATTACACATAAAATATTGAAAATATAAACCTTTTAATAACAACATTTCATTTTCAATCAAAATAAGTAATTCCAAGATATTGAATTAATCAATCCATTTCCAAAAATCATTTAAAAGAGATTTTTGAATCAAAGTGTCCCATACCACTTGGAAGATTTTATTAGAATTATAATTTTAAAACATTAATGTCCATATAAATAAATACTGATAACCATTTTGAAATCATGGACATTAAATAAAATGATTTAGAATAACAAATCATTAAAACATTTAAAACGATAATTTTGTAAAAGAGTCTTTAACAAAATGAGAGACTCTTGAATACAAATAATTGTGGAATAACATCTAATACGAACATTATAATATCATGAGAATAAAGGGATTCATGATATAATATTTCAAAGGACAGTATACACACCATATAAGAGTGAATTGGTGCATAACAACAATGAAGTCTCAATAGAAATGTAAAATGAGATGAAATCCATTATAAAGAAGGTATCATTAAATTAAGGATAAATCAATCTCATAATTATGTGTGACAAATATAAATACACAAAATATAAGTGGATATCATGTTTGAAACAATCATAGGTCATTAACACATATTAATTGGATGACATGTTCAAGAAGTACAAGTTGAACCCAAAGAAATTGAAATTGGGTTAAGACGTTCCCTTGTAAAAATTCGACAGCCTAACGACGTCACTTTAAAATTCAGAAAATGATTTAATGAGACAAAAAGGGTATCTCATCACATGGAAATAAATTTTACATCAATAAGGATATATAATAACATATCCCAACATAATAATATGTAAATTAAAAGACATAACAAAAATAAGTCTTTTAAAAAGAGGAGGGTGAAAGGTTCCCTTACCGACTTGGGTAACTTTCGAAACGTACACCCCATGAAATAAAAAATATAAATCATTGATGTAAATACTCATAAAAGAAATTATATTACAAAAAGAAAAGAATAATGGACATTACATACACCACTCAATGTAAATGGTGGCAAATGTAGCATAAATCTCACGGAAATAAAAGTGAAATGAAAAATCCCTTACGAAAACTCGACAGCCTAACGACGCCACTTACAACTTCCAAAAATGGATTTATGAGATCAAATAAGGTCTCTAGTAAAATTAACATAAAAAATACAGAATTAGTAATATAAAATAACATCACCAAACATAAGAAAGATGAGATTAAAAGAAATGACATAAATGTGAGTACTTAAAAATAAAGAGAGAGGTTGGATCTCTTACGCAAATTCGGTAGCTTAACGGCGCCACTCAAAACATCCAAAATGGTTTGATGACCGAAAATAGGGTCTCTAATAATATGAACATAAAAATTACAGTAGGATTAATATAAAATAACATCTCAATCATAAGAAGGATGAGCTTAAAAGGAATGACATAAAAGAGTGTACTTAAAAAGGAAGAGAGCGGTAGGATCCCTTACCTCAAGTCTGACTTGTCTTGTTTGTTTCTTTATATTCCTGAATAATAAACTTTGGTCAATTTATAATTTCTTAAGGGAATTTTTTAAAGATTATTATTTAGTTCATATCACATATTTTAATTTCATAATAATTGGATAAAAATGTGAGTTCATATCAGACGTTTTTGTCGATGTTTGGTACATGAGTCAAAAATGAACTTGTTTGAAAATGATTATCCATGTAGTTATGATTAAATCATATCCAAAATAGTATTAATGATTTAAATATCATATATATCCAGTACATATTCATTTTATACTACTCCATAACATTTGGAGGTAAAATGAAATGAAATTCACCATTCATGGATACGGTAGGTTGTACGTACGCATGAACGCAACTTTCATTTATTTTTCAAATTAATGGAATTAAAAATAATTGAGATATATATATAATAATTACAGTATAATATATATGTAGTATAGGTCACATATGTTCATTAATTTTATTCTTTAAACATTGCATGTATTTCATGAACGAGTCACATCACTTGAGGGGGCGGTAGTCCACACTTCCTCGTATGAAATTATCGCATTTGCACAACATGAAAAGCATAAAGGAATGTTTTAAATATAAAATTCAGAAGCATATAGAAAACATAAATACCATATATATAATATATAAAGTATAGTGACATCATAACGGCCACCATTAATGGTGTTAAAAGAAGATTTAACAATCATCGTTTCGTAAGGAAGAAATTCGCCAACCACAAAAACAGTATGTTCTTTAACCATTAGACGAATGTGTGTGTAATAGTAGCTCCACTCATTCACATAACAACATCCCAGTATATTGAAGATACTGGTTTTGTTACAAAATAAATGTATAAAAAGTGTTTATAGTGTTGGAGAAGAAAAATAAAACAAAATAACACAAGTGAAGACATTACCTTAAAATCGGGTAACTCTTCTTGATTTGAGCTCAAAGGCTTCCTTGGAAAGGCTTCTTCCCAAATGTAAGGCTTCAATGATGAAAATAGGGATGTGGAGAGATGAAATGGTCAGGGGTTGGCTGAGCCAAATGGTTGAGAGGTGTGGGTAAGGTGGTAGAGGCGGGAGCCTTTTATAAGAGAAAAGGAGGGGCACTCTTGGAAAGTTATAAAATATTACATTATTATAAAATGATTTTCGTATTTTAAAGGTACCAAAAGGACATATTTCGAGGATAAGGTGATAAGTTTTTGAAATCCACCCATCCAATATGTTTTTGACAAGTTTATGTCTTAGATTTTACATTATCTTTTCATTTTATTTAAATCGTTAAATAATGATGTAATCGCTGCATCATACTGGTGTCATAAATAATATAATTTATTTAGTGTCTAAAAATTATAAAAAAACTATCATGATGTAGTAACTCTTTTTAGATTTCTAATTAATATTTATAGTCAAAAATATGACTTGTGTAACCCCATATAAATTTTTTTTTAATAAAACAACACATGTTTGTGACATTTTAATTTTAATATTAAATAAAACGGTATTAATGTCATTTTCCAACCAAAGTGGCTCCATGGGGTCCCCAAGTTGACCCATGGATTGTCTTGGTCGGACATGACACATAAAAGGAGGTTATGACATGTGTCTAGGTCATTTCATATTAATAAAACATTATTTTTACCTTAAATTACACTAATTACCTCTAATCGCGATTAATAAACTTAAAAGTTACTATTCACCAAAAAAAATATTTTAATCCCATTGAACCATATTTTACTTCTTAATGACAAACATGTATGTCAGATTTTTTAAATTCATTTCATATAAGTGGTAAAGTTTCATTTAAATAAAAAATCCGTTTCTTTAACAACCACTTAGTGGTTTCACTATTCATCAAAAATTGAAGTTTTTCAGAAAATTACCAAAAATTCACCCTAGGATATATTTGGTATTCCGAATTCCAAAATGATATATATTTTAAAAAATTAAAAACATATAATTTACATTAATTAATTTAATGATTCATTCCTGCTGTCAGAGCAAATAGAGTGTTTTTATGAAATAATAAGTATCAAAAGATTGACACTAGTTTAAGTCCAATTTCAAGATGAAATTAATTCCAAAGTCTACTATTAGATTAATTGGTAAAAATATATTGTAATTTCACTTTGAAACCAATTCAAAAGATAATATAATCATATAAATAAATTAGATTAAAAAGTGGTTTTGAATTAAAAAAAACATTTTTCACTATTCATTAAAAAATGAACATTATCAGAAAAATACCAAAAATTTACACAAAGTAAATTTTGATGTCCCGATTATAAATAAGAATTTTATTTTGTCAAATATAACACATAAAATATTCAAATAGTGGATTTAAAAGAGGTTTGTCATTAAAAGGTGGTTAATCGACCTTTTAAAGAATATTAGAATGTTTACGCTTAAAAATGGATTCATTCTAATTTTTAATCCTCTAACATTTATTGTAAAAAGTAAAAATATTTGACAAACATATATAATCATCTTTAGTTAGTTCTGTTAATTCTTTCCATTACAACGGATAGGCGTTAACTACAATTTAAAATAATATTATTTTATTATTAGAGTGCAATGTAAGATTCCAAAGAAACTCTTTGATGCGTATTGGGTACGCCATCGAGAATAGCTTCCCCTTTAAAGTTATATTAATATTTTATTCACAAATATGGATAAATGTGAAAATTCCATATTTTTTATTTACCTGGGGTGTTACATCCATCACCCATTCTTCAATGTATTTGACACACAATGATGAATGGATCAATATATCATTTCATGGGAATATTTAAAGACCTAGTTTTTTAAAGAGTCGAAGGCATGGCAAAACATACCCTAATTTTTAATTTCTGGTGAGGTTAGTGGATCTATCAATGAGAAATATGATTCGGATAAATATAAAATGGATCTGGAATTATGTAGTAATCACCGAGTGTATTTCAGGATTATAAACCATATGGGACCCCTGGCTACGATGTGAGGGTTTCGACTGGTGTTAGGTATCCCATGTCAACTCACATGGTCACACGCATTTTAACCCCTCTTTTGCAGCTCACTATGTACTTAGAAAGGTACACAAAAAATACCATGATAATCTGAGAATGGACACATCATATACATGAGAACGTACATGGCCATGTGTAAATGGATGAGTATACTGTAATAAACTACATTATAAGTAAATGGTTGGTGACATGGGAAGGTGTTGATAATCATCAACCCTCCTTTTGTTTCACTCTTATGTCTTGTTTATTAACTGTTAAATAATGTTTGAGGAACAACAATATGGATTGATCTATCAATAACAATACACTCTATTTACCCAATTCAAGGTTTATTTTAGACATAATTTCTTTAGTCTAGACCAGTCTTGATTTATTTGGTTTCCTTAGTCCATTACCTCAACGGTTCAGTGAAACATTACGTCCAAATGACTAAATTGTGATCCCTATAGAAGAAATTTAATAAATATTATTTTTGGTGTTCCATAATGATAATTAATATTGATCATCTAGGATCATTATATACTAGGTTGGGTTTGTGGAATCGGCATGACCTCCTTGATAAGGGAAACGATCCTCCATCAGTTGGGCTATATTGGTAGGGTTTGTGCTATCAATGTCATGTGATACCCTATATAGATGGTTTATCAAAATTTTGTTCATGGTGTCCCCCAATAGTTCTTTGTGTGTCCCCCTATCTAAGTATCCATATCTTTTAAGACCTGTGAGCTTTCATTGGTGGGTCCCAATTATCGTAACCTCTAAGATGAACGTCTCTAGTGATGTCATGGACCTTGGAGTGAATTCTCCCGAAATGAGTGTTTCATAGAACAGAATCGTATGGTATGAAATTGGTTATGATCTCTTAGTGGTGTAGTCTATTTTTTATGTAAATTTAGGTTTTTTCTGTTATATATTTATTTTTATATCATATTATTGATATAATTATTATTAATGCTTATTTATTCAAGTTTTGGGGGTGTCCAGATGGGTATTATTATAATCCCTCCTATACAAGATATGTTAGCATGTGTGGTGTCTAATGTAGATGAAAAATAATTTGATGTAGTCCTTGTAGGAAATGGATTTGTTAATGCATTTCATGAGCTTGTTATGCCAATGAGTTTTATAGGATCAATAATTTGATATTAGTTCTCTTCATTATTGTGGTTTTAAAAATTTTGTGTTTTTACATGGGAATATATTTTCCAATTTTTTCTTTCTATACTTTATTATTGTACTCTAGTTGTGGGATTATAAATGTATGCATGAATTTGTTTTTGGTTTTTTAACATTTTTGCATTGTTTGTGTTTGGATATGTGTATGTGTGTAATGGTCATTTGGATAATTCCACCCATTTTTGGATAAAGACTACTCAACACTAGTCTCTAACCCCTATCCAATTGGAGATGGGAATGGGATCATCTTCATTTTAACCCCAATGGTTTAGTTTGAGACAATTGTAATATTCATAACTGAAATATAATTTAGACCAAATATCTTACCCAATTATTACCTTTTTGGTGAATCTTCCTGTTCCAATTTTATAATTGTTACAATAGTGTTATTAATTTATTTCATAACCATATTGATTTTTATAATATCATATATGATCATGTAATAATATTTAACCACATGTTCATTAATAATATATTTTTACTATAGTTATTTCTGATGATAATTTCCATGTTTTCTCATGAATGTTTTCTAAGGAAGTTCTGTTAATTTTTAATGGTACAGTTTCATAAACATTGAAATTATAATAATATTAAAAATAATATATTTACTTATTAGAATAAATTTTGAAACCATTGTGGAATGTTGTGTATGGAAAATGTGTCACATCGCATTGTTTTAATATTAATCCATATGTATGCATGAGTGACATAATCTATAAAATCAAAGGACCCACACTCCCACATACTATTATGTAATCTATAAATTTACATTTCTGTATATGATTCAGATAATTTGGACACATGTTTTTCCATAAAAAAATTATAAAATGAAATAAACAAGTCTCATCACATAGATTATACAAGAAATATTACATTGAATGTTTTCTAGAATTAATAAAAATAAAATAAAAACAATAACGAAGGTAAAAAATAAACATTTATCTCATTAAATCAACTATTCTTATTTCTCATTAGGTCATAAAATTCATCCCTTTGAAATCCTTTAAAGTCATAAATCATTCAATAAAATTTATTGTAACATGTGTAAAAGGAAACACCATAATTGTGAACTCAAATTCTATGTAAGGGTAATCTTAATCACTAACAATTTAATTCCTTAATTGATGATAAGAGTTCATAGGGGTATGATGATATAATCAAATTGCATGAGTTAGTAATAAATTAACCCCAAACCCTCACTACGTGGATCGTTAAATTTTAATCCATGGAAAGGGACCGAGTCATTAGAATAAATCACCACAAGCCATTTGATATCAATAGAAATCATGGAAAGGATTATAAACCCGTATAAATTATAAATAAAACATTCACGTAACATGGTACATAATTTTCACATTAAACATAAAATAAATTATAAAAAAGGAATAAACATGTGGAAAACTTCTATAGATAAATAATTATAGGTATATCATGGACCCACCTATCATTGGTTAATCATAGAACCATTCATCACTGGTTTATCATGGAACCACCCATTATTGGTTTGTCATGTAACCACCTTTCAAATTTCCATTTTCCATTACATTATTATAAACCATAAATGATTTAATTTCATCATAAAATCAAATTAAAACCATTATACCTTTTATTAAAATATTAAACTAAGGAAAATAAAATGTTACTATAATGAACTCTTTGAAACATTATTAACATATAGAAAACAAATTGGTTCTATAAGAATCATTTCAAGACACAATTAACCTATGGAAAGAAATGAGTTCAATGATGATCTTTTTGAAAATTTATTAATCAATCAAAAGTAGATTGATCGTGAAATAAATAAAAAATATCCCATGTGTATGATAAGTAACCAAAAGTTTTTTTTATGATGATTAATGGAAATCCTATTAAATTTTTTTTAAAAAAATCTTGGGGAATAAATTCTTTTCATTTTTAGAAACACTCTTTTAATCATAAAACATTTGGAAAATCATTTTCATTTTTCATGAAAACAAATTAATATCATGTAATAATTTAGAAATAAATTAAGTAATTTCATGATTATAATATCCTCTTCTATTTGAGAAACACATTTTCAAATATTATTATATCATTTTCATAGAAAATGCTTTTGGATGGAAAATATTTTTTAGATTAATGTAATAAAACGTCAAATTTTTTTAAGGATAATTTATCAAACAAGTTAAGTACCAAATAGTGTATAAAATGGTTAAATTACATTAAGATATAATTAATAATATTAGTATGGGTTATTTTTTAAGATTTATTAAATTTCAACGTCAGTGTCTTAATCACGCACAATCCAGAAAAGAAATTATATTGTAACAAATAAATATTACCACATTTTTAAATTTGAATTAAATTTAAATGAATAGATAACATTAAGTGAAACATATAATATAAAATAAATAGAAAGAGTCAACATATTCTATTTAAATGGGATTTATATACACCTCATAAAATTTGATAGGATCATAACATAACATATGTCTCATAGAAAAAAAATTGTGACAAAAAATCGTTATAGATATGGTAACATAAAAATTGTAAACGCTATAAAATAGATATGATAAATCGGATGTGTAAATCAAAATATATTTAATGATTCAAATCATATAATAAATTTATTGGAAGTGCATACAATATAATACTAAAATAATCTGTGAATATTGAATGTATATCATAGAAATAAAAGATAGAAAACCCATTACTATTAATATGATTGATAATAAATATTCATTAACTTCATCAATAATAAAAAATTTAAAATATTTAATTTCTTGATAACGTTTTACATATTTATTATTACATTTATGTCATTTTTAATCAAGTTATATAAAACTACTTCATTAATAATGTTTATGTCTGATGTTTTGACTATATTCAGTATATGTGTAAAAATAGACTTTGATAGGTAAAATATGGTCCATGATGACATTATTAGAATATATATGGAAGAATAATCAATAAATAATTATAATATCTATACTATATAGGGCTGAAGATTAACATACATAGACATTAGATTACTTTTTCGGAATACTTAATACATAACAAAAACAAACGCACAAGGACCCTAATAGTTTAATGTCTTTGGAAACTCGGAAAAATAATAATCTAATCATGGTGACAGATCTTCAACATCTCCCATAAAGATCTTCACCTTTGTTTTCTTACAAAAAACCTTTCTTTATATCCTGGGGAAAAGAAAACATATAAAGGGTGAGCTAAAATGCTTAGTAAGTGTAGGCATGGAGAAAATAAAACAAAACATATACATTTGAACATAAAAACATGAACATAATGTTTAAACATTGAAATCTTTAGCAATGACATAAAACATGGCAGTACGTAAGGCATAGATCATAATGTAACATAAATCATGATAAAATATATTGGAAATAAAACTTGTAATTGTGGAAAAACATTAATCACATGATATGATTTCCATAGTAGCCAAGACATTGCTGCCATGACCATCTTAGTGGACAAAGTCCCTTACTGAACCGGGATTACTTGTCATTCCAGCCCTGTATTACTGAACCAGATTTACTTTCCATTCCATACATGTCTATCTCACAAGATATAAATCTTTACCCAATTCATTTGAGGGAGATATAGGTTCCACCTATCTCATATTGAAATCATTCTTACGTGTGCCACAAAATAAACATACATCATCTATAATAACCCAATGAATAAAATGGGTTTCATAAACATCATCCCATCATCACATAATCTATATAAAAGAAATGGATATCATTTCTTAATAAGAAAAGTGAAACCATCTAAATCATAGAGACTTTATACTTGTATACACATATGAAATAATG
The DNA here is from genome assembly GCA_963277665.1 of Viscum album. Taxonomy (NCBI): domain Eukaryota; kingdom Viridiplantae; phylum Streptophyta; class Magnoliopsida; order Santalales; family Viscaceae; genus Viscum; species Viscum album. Next base: position 1,821,652,457 of record OY728125.1, read on the forward strand.
TCATCTTATATGGAAAATGGTTTTGATAAAACAATTAAAATGAATTCTTGAGGAAACTATCCTTTCTTCTTCAAAATTAATTTCTTTTCACAAAACGTCATGAAATTTTAAAATAATAAGGTTTTGTTTAAAATAGTCATGAAACCCTTTTGATGAAACTTCATGAAAATAAGTCTTTATAAAACCATAAAAATCCTTTCATGCCGTATAAGTTAAAAAAAACATTCTCCTTGTACTTTTGTCGGAAAAGTCAAAAAGTACTTCACAACATAAACAAAATAAGTATTCCTTACATACCATGTAGTAAAATTTAAATGGTTAAAAAGGACATTAAACATACATAGAAAAACTTTTAGAAAACATGGACATTGATGATAACAATAACCCTAGTAAATACTTAAGTATATGAAATCTCGGATAAAAATGAGATTTGCAAAATTATCCCTTACCTTATGTCTGATATGCTTGGTATGTATCCAAACCCCCTGTATAATGATTTAAATAATTTCATTGTCTTATTACAGAATCATATTCATTGTTATGATATCACATATGGTTCACCTATGACTTTATATTACCCGTTGTTTTGTAAATTCCTTGTTAAAGAGCGTTTTAGGGAAAATCATTTCATGTGGCATCCGTGTTTTGACTTGTAATTATTCATATGATTAATTATATCATGATTACATAATTTAATAATATAAAACAATATTTATATATAATATATATTCATCATACACATATATATATGATAGATCGATAAATGGAATTAAATACAGCGTTCATGGAGACGGTAGGCCGTTCGTACATATGAACGTTGTCTTCATTTCCTTATTGAATTTAATGGAATTAAGTAGATGACATACATATATATATACATAAATCCAGTATCATTATTTTGTTATATATTTCATAATTATTCATTATATATACTTTGTAATCATTCATGAATGGTTAACATGGAGAATGAATCTCATCGCGTCGTGGGGACAGTAGTATGTACATACGCACGAGTGATGATATCAATCCCATAATTATTGAATTGAATTAAAGTGGATGATACAATATATCATAATCACTATGATTTTATAATAACTATGTATAGTTATTCTTTACACCATTATACCCATCAAAGTAAGGTGGTGTTGGAAAAACAAATTATACCACGTTGTGGAGACGGTATTTCGTACGTACGCACGCGTGGTGATTTCGTTTTCCATAGGATGGATAGAAGGTAAAATAGAGTTGTTTAATATTTATAATAACATATCAGTATATTATTGATACTTATGTTATTACTTCATAATGAAACAACTAAAGAAGATGAAGTATAAGAAGAAATAATGTTGAAAGAATCGGTAACAGACATTACCTCTTCTCTGAAGCGTCTCTTCTTAACATCCACTTTGGGCACTATATATGGTCTTTTAAGAAGAAAATAACCTATATGATGTTTCTAGGTAAGTGTAGAAGAGAAATTGGTAGGGTTTGGACGAGGATGAATGCTCAAAGTGGTGTGAGGAAGAGAGGGAGGAGGTGCCCTTTTATAAGGGAGGAGAGGGGCACCTTAGGAAAAACTAAAAATATTATTATATTATAAAGTCATTTAGGTTTTTAATATCTCCAAATTGATTTATTTATAAGCTAAGGTTGTTATGGGTCGAAATACTCTCTTCTAATAGAATTTAGACATGTTTATGTTTCTATTATAACCTTATCATTTAGATTTAACTTTAAGTTAAATAATTTTACTTTTACCGTGTCTTCTGGTTTTCTTACACTATAGGGTTAATAAACATAATATAACAAGCCAAAAGAACCCCAAGATGTTTATTATTAATATATATAACCTTATCTAAGTCATTTTTCCGAACTATAGATTTTTAGGAATAAAATAACCATTAATAATATAATATTTGTTTTAAAAACGATTTTATGTCCATTTTGACACTATTTGGTAATTGATTTTTCTGAATATCATAAAAGAATTATTAGTTCGAAAAAAGTTACTTAAATCACTAACAACATGTCATATTAACCTATAAAATTAGTTTAATTAATAAAAAGTCTCAAATTACATATATTTGGGTATTTATAACATCAATTGTGTCAATATTTCATTAATAAGATAATTACTGAATCATCATTGTGACATAAATAATTTAAATTATTTAATGTCTAAAAATTATAAATAAAATACCATTATTTAGGAAATCTTTTTATCTTTCTAATTAATATTTATAGTCGAATTTATACTACGTATAACCCTATATTAAAAATTATTTATTTATTAAACATTGATTTTAACTATTTTAACCCTTATTTAAATAAATTAATAATAAATGTCCTAATCTAATCCAAGTGGGCCTAAATGGTCATATTTTATTCCTAAGGTTGTTTTTGGTCGAATTACACTTATCCAATATAATTAGGACATGTGTTAGGGTAATAATAATCTCATTTTTACCCTTAATTGCCCTATTTACTTTTAACCGTGGTAAAAAAAAAGTAAAAAGTTAATATTCATCAAAAATTATTTTCATCTCATTGAACCACATTTTATTCCTTTATATTAACTATTTCTCTCAGATTTTCAAAATTACACTCACAGAAGCGGTAAAATTAAGTTTTATGTGAATTTGCAAATTCTCCTAGGAGGTGGGTAAAAGACGGTGAAAAGTTCAATAAAATTTTTATATATCTAAAATTATTATAAAATGACTCCAATAAATTACATTAAACTTATATAGGTATTATGTATCAATTTTGACCTAAAATAAATTTAAATAAAATAAATAATTATTTAAATAAAAAGTCGGTTTTTGAATAGTAACCTAGTGTTATCACTATTCATCAAAAATTGAATGTTTTCAGAAAAATACCAAAAAAACACTCTAGGCTAATTTTGATATTCCGAATCGAAAAATGAATTTCAATTTGGAAAATAATATTTTAAAAAGTGGATATTACTATTCATAACGGTTAGTTCATAATAATATTATAATAATAACTCGTTTAGTGAAACTTGGTATTGCGTACTACACACGCTATCGTGGACGGTCGTGATTGCGTGTAATGCAAGCCAAGTCAGGGATATGTGTTGTGCAAGATCCTTTTAGGGTATCATACAAAACATGACATTAATGAAATTAAAAACAATATTTTTCATAAAATCTTGGGGTGTTACATTCTACCCCCCTTAAAATGAATTTCGCCCTCGAAATTGGTCGGGGTTTATAAATGGTTTACTAATCGAATGTTTCTTTAATAGAAACCCACATCTTAAAAAGGAATACCAAAACATGGCTTTCAAACTAAAGTATAAAACGTAACAGTTACCCAAATTAACTAATCCCTGGGTTTCCACATATGACAACATAGGTGAAAATATGGATATTTAAGAGAAATCTGACCATCATGTTCTGATAGAGAGTGGTAGAGAACATGGCAATGAAAAATCCAACAATCACAAAGCCATAGATTTGAGATGATCTAAGGTACCATCTGATTCATCGGATATAAGGGCACTAGGAAAACATTTTTTGTTTTCAGGATCATTTCCCTAATGTTGAAAAAATTGTAATTAGAAGAAATACATTCTTGATTTTGGTACAGTCTCACAGTTGGTCATTCCTTGGACAATTTCCACTTTATCTCTTAAATAAATAAAGATGAATTTGTCATTCATGAAGTGTTAGTAGATCATGTGATAGAATGATGGGTCATTCCATCTGTCTCAAACAAAAGGTTAGAAAAAGTTATCAAATATACATAAGTCCATCTATGGTGTGGTTAATCGTATATGATTCCAAAAATGGACTTATAATTAATCTATCATACCGCTTAATAAAATAAAACTTGTTTCTACTAACCAGAGACATTCTATAGGACAGTGGTAGGTGATAAAGTCTTGTTGCACTTCGTTTGTGGGTTTGATTCCCACAGCCTTGTCCGACGTGACAGGTTGTCGCCCGTTCTACAGGTTTTCCTTTTTTTATAAAAATACAATATTATAACTTTCCATCAATAGTATTGAAAATGTTTTACCCTTAAACAATACTAACTTATGTCCAACATAATCCATTCTAATCTTTAGGCTTATCCAAAATACTACAGTCCATTCTCATATTATACTGAAAACGATTACCAGAGAGTTCATATAACAAGCATGTTAATACCATCGTTGATCCCCATATATCATAATATATGTCTTTTTGGTCACATTCCAAACATTCGAAGGCCTTAATCATGTATTCTCTTGAAAAATGAATACCCACTGAACCTTAGTGAAAACATGAGTGCTGTCAAAAGTTAACACTTTCCACGTACCAAAACCCCAAAATTATATATACTAAAACCATGATATAACTTTTTCCTTATATCAGTCATGAGCTCATGAATACTGTCAAACATTTCATTTTCTCTTTATCCCTTCGTTATGCGCATATCATCTTTTTTCCAAAAATATCTGAATAACCTTTCATGGTTACCAGTACCATTCAACATATTCTTTCAAATACTTTAGGAAAAACAATAGTGTAACAATCCTTAGATGATTATTTATTCCATAGTACCATACATTATTTTTGATAAACACACAACAATTCCACTAACATCTTAAACCACTAGCTGAGCTTCATCATTTCTTTCATCTCATATTTTATTTGTAGTCTCTTCATAATCATACACATAAATACTACCCATATGACCATTCTGATTCTCTTTATGAGATTTTCCCTTAGGGAATTGGTTTGCATAATGCCCATACATTCCACATTTAAAACATCTAATCGTTGTTGATGTTGTAGAAATAACATTGTAAGAACCCAATTCTTATTTTTGAGGTATGGGTTTCTTCTTTTTCCTTTTCCTTAAGTGTTTTTGAGAAAATATTGGAAATGGGAAAGAATTCTATATTTTGAAACTACACGCCGTGTATTTTTCCACACGATGTGTACTTTTGGCCGTGTTGGGATAAGTACACAGGGTGTGTAGCCTCGCCGGTGACAGAGGGTGTAGGAACTGACTACACGCCGTGTAGAGGTCCTTTAGACATCGTGTAGTCAGTTGGTAGTGTAAAAAGTAAGGTGGTAGACTCACTGCCAGCTGGGTGACAGTACACGCCGTGTACTTTGGAGTAAATGCCATGTACTCTTGTCGGCAGATGAACAGTGTGGCGGTTCCGCCAAATGAACAGTTTAATGAAAGGAGTACACGTCGTGTACTTTGTTTTTCGGGCTTAGAATAGGTATTAACCTCCTCATTTGGCAGAGGAGGCGTTTGAACCGTTTTGGAGCCAAAAGAGGAGGCCAGATCTTTGAAGAACCGTCGGGCATTTGTCAGGAATCTGATTCCATCTCGGACGATCCCGTTGGAACCGCACGGGTAAGGGCTTCCACCCCCTTGGTTGTTTCTTGCCAATTCTTCACCTAATGTATGTTATTTATGTTTGAATGGTTTTTATTCTTCATCATATCTACGTCGTTCTTGGGCGTTTCTAGATTCGGCGTTCGGGTATAACATTCGTTGGCGTTTGAGGTAGGTGGCTTGGTGTTTATTTTCCAACTGTCATGCGTTTTTGTGCGTTTTCGTGCCATGAACCCATGTTGGGGTGTCATGTGGATGAGGTCGTTAATATATTTAATGCCTAGAATTGCATAGGTGATTAAATTTTGATAATAATGCTGATTGGGATCATTTCAGGGATCTGGAACCACCCCTGGGGTGTGTTTCTCTGTTTAGCCGTTTGGCCAGGATACCTGAGGGTATGCCTTCAATGTAGTAATTGTAAGAATTGATTTGAGAGGAATTTCTTGTTTACTACATTTTGATATGTTGGGCATGGCCCGGTTACCTATATTAGCCTAAGGGCATGACTATATTAGCCTGAGGGTGTGACTATATTAGCCTGAGGGCATGACTATACTAGCCTGAGGGTGTGACTATATTAGCCTGAGGGCATGACTTCTCTGCCTGAGGGAGACACTTCATTTTCCTGAGGGCGAGAATTCTGTTACAATTCCTGAGGAAGAGATTCTGTATAGCCTGAGGGCGTGTTTCAATATATTAGCCTGAGGGCGAGATACTGGTTGGCCTGAGGGCGTGGTGCTGTTGAGCACAGAACGATACTAAATTGAATAAATTAAATGAATAATAAAATGGAAATTTATTTCTAAAGTTAGTTACTTTTGAGTACTACTTACTTTATAGCATTTTACTATTTCACACTGTTGTTTCATGATTACACGCAGTTGGGAACGGGCCTTTAGTGGGTGCCTACTGAGATATATTTCTCACACCCTATTTGGGTCATGTTTTTCGGCCCAAACAGATTACGTTTCTGTAGGTGTGGATAGGGTCAAGAGTCCCTATATAGGTACTTGACTGTTGTTGTGGAGTAGGAGGGCATGGGACCGAGCCTAGGCTCGTGATGCCGCTGCTAGCTGTTTATTCGTTTTGTTGTACTTTTCTTTTGGTTGTATCACAGTGATGTATAACATGTTCTGGCTATTTTCTTAGAATCTAAAACGTGTAGCATCATAATTCATATACTATTGGTTATATCCACTGCTATAGTTTATTTTAGTTGTGTGTGTTTAATGCTTCTGCTGTTTGTTGTATTCTTATTTTAGTATTCCGCTGCGCTACACTTTGACAAATGAGGGCATAGTTTCTCCATGATCAGAACTGGGCCCTCGCTGCTAATCGGCAGCCTCCAGCGTTTGGGGAAATGCGCTTGAGGTCATGTGGCGAACCGGGCTCGGGGCACTCGTTGCGTGGCACCCAGGACCGGGATGTTACAAAGTGTTATCAGAGGTGTTTCTTTTCTTTGACTAAATATTTGGAGCCGTAGTCAGGGATATGACAGAACGGTAGTTGGTAATAAGCTGTGCCCGGGCGTAGCTAACCCGTGTATAGGGAAAAGCCATTCTACCTCGTATTTTGCATTCTTTTGATTTTTCAAATTTTAGTTTTGATATGTTTTCACCACTGGGTGACGCACTTGGATTATGCTGGTTATATTTTATCTGTGGGTTCTATTTAGTTTCAACCCGATGAGATGAGGAAATGCTGTCTCATTCATCATATAGGCACATTCTAGATATCACATGCCATGCATAGTTTCCATGCCATATAGGTGCATTAGAATTTTCATGTTGTTGTGAAAGTTGTTGTGCTAGAAAAGCATGCTGTTGTGATAGCTGCTTGATAAATACCTGCCTGGTGATATGGTATTTTGTTTGAGCTTGTTTATAAAATGGATGCCAAACTTTGGTTTTTGGGGAGTATGGGCCCCCATTGACTGGAGCTTGGTGGATCATTGACTGGTTATTGGTTATAACACAAATAAGATGTCAAACTTTTATTCGTGGGGTGTATGGGCCCCCACGTGTCGGAATTTGACACTTAGGTGTTGCTTTTCAGTATTTTTTGGGTTACAGAGAAGTTTCTGAGGCATACTGTCCGGAAACCCAGTATACACGCCATGTAGTATTTTTATACATGCCGTGTATGTTCTTCTGTTCGGGAAGGAAAATGAATTTTTTAGTACACATCGTGTACCAGGAGTACACACCGTGTAGCCTCATCCCGTGTCACAAACTGTGTGGAGGGTGACCCGGGGTAGGGAAAGACTTGGGTAAAACACGCCGTGGCAATAATGAAGACGCCATGTAGTGTGACATGGAGACTCGGCCGTGTAACTAACACCATGGGCCAGTGTCACTTCTCCCTTAACACGTCGTGTACCTTTTGGACACGCCGTGTAGTCTTGTCCGAGGACAGACTGTGTGGAGTTAGCCGTGTGGCTAGGAAACGGGATAGTGTACATGTCGTGTTCGGGTGTATCACACCGTGTAGAGTAAAGCTGAGTAGTCGTATGTGTCACAGACGATACGGGTAGTTGGAAAATAATAGCGTACATGCCGTGTAGATATTATACACGCCGTGTAGTTTTGTTGAACAGAAGCCGTGTAGAAGGACCCGGGAAGGGGAAAGGAAGTCAAGTATACGTTGTGTAGTCAGTGTACACGCCGTGTAGTCTTGTTTTTCAGATTTTGAAACATCTTCCATCTCTTGTTCCTCTGTGGTTCCTTCGTTTCAGTCTAAATAATCTTGATTCTGAGGCGTGCTTTTGACCTTGTAGTGTTATGCCTCCAAGATGAGTGCGAGTTGTTCTCCAAGAGAGAGGCGGCTATTATACTCTGGAGATGGTGGGCCATGGGATACCAGTTGATCCACCAGTAGAGCTAGATGCGGCACCAGCTGTTATACCGGACACTGGAGCAGAGGCACAGTTCCGTGAAGGCTTATTGCGGTTCATGCTGACCTGTCAGGGAGCATTGCAGGCTTCCACATCTATGGCCAAGCTGACGTGTATCGTTCAGCAGCATCATCTGCCTACGTTCTCAAGGGATGGTGGACCACAGGCTACAGAGTCTTGGATAGGATCGGTGCAGACTATTTTCGAGCATCTTGAGACACCTCCATGGCGGAGGGTCAATCTCACGACTTACATGCTGCGCGATTCTGCCAAGAGGTGGTGGGATGTCACCACCCAGTCAGAGCATCACATGGACATGGCGTGGGAGGATTTTCAGATAGTCTTTTATGACTTCTTCTTTCTCGAGATGCTGAGGGCAGATAGAGCTCGAGAGTTCATGAATCTGCAGTAGGGTGCTATGTCGGTGATGGACTATTCTACTCGTTTTATGGAGCTTCAACGCTTTGCACCCATGCTGGTGGGTTACAAGACGCTAAGAGCCAGACGGTTCGAGGATGGTCTTCGGTATGACATCCGAGTGCTGGTGAATGTTTTCAGGTAACCTACTGTACATGTGATTGTGAACCAGGCGTTGATTACAGAGAAGAACCTGCGAGAATCTAGTGGTGTGGGCCAGGGTGGTTTACCACCAGTTACTGGTACTATTTCTACTGGAAAGAGGAAGAGACAGATGGACTTCTCTCAGGGCGGCAGTACCAGCCAGGCAGCTTCTACAGGTGGTCCGATCAGGTGCAACCAGTGTGGTAGAGAGGGGCACAAGAGGTCGCAGTGTCCACGAGACCCAGTTGAGTGCCGCGCTTACGGCAAGATGGGTCATCTGCAGCGCTTTTGCACGGCAGTTCTACCAGTGTCTAGTGAGAGGGGTTTTTTTGCAGACTCCTCGTGTGGGAGCAGGACCAGTGGATTCTCACCAGTCAAGGAACTGGAATACATCAGGGTGTGCAGGCAGAGATGGTGGTCGTGGCCGTGGTAGCCAGACACCAGGATCATAGTGGCAGCAGGGCAGGACAGCTCAGGGTAGCCAGGCTATGTCGCAGGGTCGCGGCAATGGGCAGACATATCCAGTGCAATAGTCCCCATAGGAGTAGGATCCCAGACCTTCAACAGTCATAGGAACTATTCTAGTAGTTTCTGTCTTGTCTTCAGTACTTTTTGATACGGTTGCTACACATAGTTTAATATAAGTACCCATTGTGGAGAGCCTTGGGCTCGGTGTTTCTACTTCTTCTGTTATCTTGATACTAGACACTCTATTGGGAACTAGGACGGTTGGTGTGTGTCAGTGCAAGGAGTTCCCCCTTGAGGTTGGTGGGTGTCACTTCCTTTGGGACCTCTATGTCCTAGAGATGACGATTTATGACATCATTCTCAGGATGGACTAGTTGGTTCCCTTTCGAACCATTGTAGACTGCTATCGTCGTAGGGTGTGTTTCACTTCACCAGAGGGTGGGGATTGTCTATACAAGGGCAAGTGGGTTGTTCAGGCGAGTCGAGCTCGACCAGAGCATCATGGGCGAGGTGGAGTCACAGCCCAGATTGCGAGCTTATATCTAGATGACCAGGGGACTTGTCAGATGTATTTCCCTCCGGTTTTCGATCGATTCAGGGATGTCTTTCCGGATGACTTTTCAGGTCTACCTCCGGTGCGTGAGGTGGATTTATCTATCGAGCTTCTGCCAGGAGTAGCACCAGTGTCCATTCCTCCTTATAGGATGGCCACGCCTGAGTTGCGGGAGCTCAAGAGGCAGTTAGAGGAGCTACATGTGAAAGGGTTTTACCCGACCTAGTACTTCTCCTTGGGGTTCTCCGGTCCTTTTTGCAAAGAAGGCAGATGGTACCCTTAGGCTTTGTGCTGATTATCGGGAGCTGAACCAGTTGACAGTTAAGAACCGATATCCCTTGCCAAGGATAGATGATCTGTTTGATCAGCTTCATGGAGCACGAGTGTTCTCGAAGATTGACCTAAGCTCCAGATATCATCATCTGCGTGTTAGACCATCTGATATACCTCTCACAGCTTTCAGGAGCAGGTATGGTCTATATGAGTATACGGTTATGCCGTTCGGACTAACAAACGCACTAGCCATTTTCATGGCTCTGATAAATCGTGTGTTCCATCCGTATCTTGATTCATTTGTGGTAGTATTCATAGACGACATCTTGGTGTACTCTCACACTCGACACGACCATGCCACCCATTTTGAGATTGTATTGAGTACACTGAGAGAGAATCGGTTATATGCTAAGCTCTCAAAGTTCCACTTTTGGATGGACCAGATTCACTTCCTGGGTCATATCATCTCAGAGGAAGGAGTTGTAGTGGACCCAGGGAAGGTGAGAGCAGTAGTTTCCTTGGATCAGCGTAAGAACGTGTTTGAGATACATAGTTTCTTAGGGCTGGATGGTTACTACAGGCGCTTCATACAAGGCTTCTCCCGCTTAGCAGCACTGTTGATGGGTCTGGCTAAGAATGGTGTGATGTTCGTTTGGTCATAAGCTTGTGAGACATCTTTTCAGGACCTGAAGGGAAGGCTGACATCAGCACCGATCCGGATACTCCCAGAGCAGGGGAAGAGCTATACAGTTTACTGTGATGCATCAGGGATTGGGCTGGGGGCCGTTTTGATGCAGGGCGACTGAGTTTTTGCGTATGGGTCTTGGTAGTTGAGGCTATATGAGAGGAATTACCCGACGCATGATCTCGAGTTGGCTGCAGTTGTGCATGTGTTGCGCTGTTGGAGACATTATCTGTTGGGAGAGCATTTTGTGGTTTTCACCGACCACAAAAGCCTCAAGTATATCTTTACTCATCGTGACCTGAATCTGAGGCAGAGAAGGTGGATTGAGTACCTGCAATCCTTCAATTTTGAACTTTCCTATACACCTGGTAAAGGTAATGCAGTAGCCGATGTACTGAGCAGGAAGACTCAGATACAGGCAGTGTAGGAGGCCAGTGGTGAGTGGCAGCTTATGGCTTTGTTCTCTGAGATTCATTTGGAGGCCCATGACAGTCAGGGGCAGACATATCTTTCCTCGTTAGCTGTGACTTCTACCCTCCTGGACAGAGTGAGGATGAGGCAGCTATCAGTTTCTGAAATCCTAGTTCTACGGGAGTCAGTGGCAAGTGAGGACCCTCCTCCTGTTGAGCGAGAGGCGACAACGAGGTTTTTCATTTCCGTGGATGAGTATGGGTTCCATGGGATATACGTGAGGAGCTGATGAGGGAGTTTCATGCTTCATCATGCGCAGTTCATCCTGGGGTTACAAAGATGTACCGAGACTTGAGATGTTAGTACTGGTGGCTGGGTATTAAGAGTGAGATAGCTGGTTTTGTTACGAGATTTTCCACCTATCAGTAGGTGAAGGCAGAGCACCAGAGACCAGCTGGGCTGTTACAGCAGTTTCCCATTCCAGAGTGGAAATGGGATGATGTCGCGATGGATTTCGTGACAGGTCTTCTGGGGTCACCTCGAGGCAATGACGTCGCGTGGGTTGTTGTGGACAAACTCACGAAGGTAGCTCACTTCTTTCCAATCCAGGAGACATTCGGTGTGGACGTGCTCGGAAGGCTGTATATATGAGAGATTGTACATCTACATGGGGTCCCTCGTTCTATCGTTTCAGATAGGGACGCCCACTTCACGTCTCATTTCTGGCAGAGTTTTCAGAGGGCGCTTGGTACACAGGTGCTTCTGAGCACAGTATACCACCCGTAGACAGATGGCCAGTCAGAGCGGACGATACAGGTGCTAGAGGACATGCTGCGTGCATGCGTCCTAGACTTTGGGGGATCTTGGGAGACGTATATACCCTTAGTCGAGTTTTCCTATAACAATATTTTTCAGAAAACTATTGAGATGGCACCATATAAGGATTTATATGGTAGGCCATGCCGATCACATTTGTGCTGGTTAGAGGTAGGTGAGGCAGCCTTACTGGGACCACAGCTCGTGCAGGAGTCATCTTAGTAGGTTCAGTTGATTCGGAAGCAGATGGCTACCGCGCAGTCCCGTCAAAAGTCTGATGTTGATCACCGCAGATGACCTTTGGAGTTCGTGGTTGGAGATCAGGTGTTATTACGTGTTTCGCCGAGACTGGGACACAAACGAATCCGGAGATAGGGTAAGCTTTCACCGAGGTATGTGGGACCATTTGAGATTCTGGAGAGAGTCGGTCTGGTTGCCTATCGGTTGTAGTTACTGCAGCGGTACCAAGCCATGCACGACATCTTCCATGTGTCTCAGTTGCATCGCTATCATTCAGACTCATCTCAAATCTTTCAGCCAGAGGAGGTTAGGCTTCAGCATGATACATCCTTTGAAGAGAATCCAATCCGTATCGTGGACAGGAGCACGAAGGTTCTCCTAGGCCGATCAGATCCTCTCGTACGGGTGCTATGGCAGTATGGCCAAGTGCAGGATGAGACATAAGAGCGGGAGGCCGATGTACGTGCTCAGTGGCCATAGCTGTTCTGAGCTTTATCTTCACCACCCTGGAAAGGGAAATTCGGGGACGAATTTCTATAAGGGGGGAAGTTAGTAAGAACCCGGTTCTTATTTTTGAGGTACAAGTTTCTTCTTTTTCCTTTTCCTTATGTGTTTTTGAGAAAATATCGGAAATGGGAAAGAATGCTAAATTTTGAAACTACACGCTTTGTACTTTTGGCCATGTTGGGATAAGTACAAAGGGTGTGTAGCCTCGCCGGTGACAGAGGGTGTAGGAACCGACTACACGCCATGTAGATGTCCGTTATATTCCGCGTAGTCAGTCGGCATAGTAAAAAGTAAGTTGTTGGAGTCGCTTCTAGCTGGGCGACAGTACACGCCATGTACTTTGGAGTACATGTCATGTACTCTTGTTGGAAGAAGAACAGTGTGGTGGTGCCACCAAATGAACAGTTAAATGAAAGGAGTACACGCCGTGTACTTTGATGTACACGCCGTGTACTTTGTTTTTCATGTTTAAAACAGGCAGTAGCCTCCTCATTTGGTAGAGGAGGCGTTTGAGCCATTTTGGAGCCAAATGAGGAGGTCGTATCTTTGATGAACCGTCGGGCATTCTTCTCGAATCTGATTCTATCTCGGACGATCCAGTTGGAACCGCACGAGTAAGGGCTCCCACCTCCTTGGTTGGTTCTGGCCAATTCTTCACCTAACGTAAGTTATTTACATTTGAATGGTTTTTGTTCTTCTTCAGATCTATGTCGTTCTTGGGCATGTCTACAGTCAGCGTTTGGGTATAACGTTCATTGGCATTTTAGGTAGGTGGCTTGGTGTTTATTTTCCAACTATTGTGCGTTTTTTGTGCATTTTCGTGCCACAAACCCATGTTGGGGTGTCGTGTGGCTGAGGCCATTGATATATTTAATGACTAGAATTGCATAGGTGATTAAATTTTGATAATAAATGCTGATTTGGATCGTTTCTTGGATCCAGAACCACCCCTGGGGTGTGTTTCTCTGTTTAGCCGTTTGGCCAGGATACCCGAGGGTATGCCTTCAATGTAGTAATTTTAAGAATTACCTTGAGAGGAATTTCTTGTTTACTGCATTTTGATATGTTGGGAATGGCCCAGTTACCTATATTTTCCTGAGGGAATGACTATATTAGCCTTGAGGGCGTGACTATATTAGCCTAAGGGTGTTACTATATTATCCTGAGGGAGTGACTATATTAGCCTGAGGGCGTGACTATATTAGCATGAGGGCATGACTTCTGTGCCTGAGGGTGACACTTCGTATGCCTGAGGGCGAGAATTCTGTTAAAATGCCTGAGGGCGAGATTCTGTATAGCCTGAGGGCATGGTTCAATATATTAGCCTGAGGGAGAGATACTGGTTAGCCTGAGGGCGTGGTGTTGTTGAGCACAGAACGATACTAAATTAAATAAATTAAATGAATAATAAAATGATAATTTAATTGTAAAGTTAGTTACTTTTGAGTACTACTTACTTTATTGCTTTTTACTATTGAAGACTGTTGTTGCTTGCTTACACACAGTTGGGCACGAGCCTTTGATGGGTGCCTACTGAGATATATTTCTCATACCATGTTTGGGTCATGTTTTTCACCCCAAAAAGATTACATTTCTGCAGGGGTGGATAGGGGCAAGAGTCCCTATACAAGTACTTGACTATTATTGTGGATTAGGAGGGCATGGGACTGAGCCTAGGCTCGCGATGCCGCTGCCTGCTATTTATTCGTTTTGTTGTACTTTGCTTTTGGTTGTATCACAGTGATGTATAACATGTTCTGGCTGTTTTCATAGAATTTGAAACATGTAGAATCATCATTCATATACGGTTGGTTATATCCACTGCTGTAGTTTATTTCAGTTGTGTGTGTTTACTGCTTCCGCTGTTTGTTGTATGCTTATTTTAGTATTCTGCTGCACTACACTTTGACAAATGAGGTCATAGTTTCCCCACGATCAGACTTGGTCCCTCACTGCTAGTCGGCAGCCTCTGGCATTTGGGGAAATGCGCTTGAGGTCATGTGGTGAACCGGGCTCGGGGCACCCGTTGCCTGGCACCCGGGACCGAGACGTTACATCCATTATCCTTGTCCATCCTGTTAACTGAACCTTTTCTTTTGCACTTACTGGCTTTGTGTCCTTTTTTTCCACACCCAAAGCATCTTCTAGTTCCTTTGAAACAATCTCCCTGATTCCTCTTCGCACATGATTTACATGAGGGAAATTTAACTTGATTTCCTCTATGATCATCATGAAACTCCGTCTTTCTCTTATTATCTGAGTCAGGAAACTTACCAAGGTTGAGATTATTGATCATATTATGAGATTCCTGATTAGGCATAATAACAATTTTTGGACTTCCAAATCCATTTTCATTTGGTTTATCATTAAAAATATCATGCCATTGTCTATCATATCCCCAATTATCGTGAATCTTCGTGTTTCCAGCCATTTTCTAAAACCCAAAAAGAATACTGTGAGAGGAAAAAATCATAATAGAGAAAATAACCTAATAAAGGGGGAGTACCATCAATATCTAACATCTTAGGTTAAATTCTAAGATCCTTATTGTAGTTATAGGACTATAACCTATAAGTATACTTATCCTTAGGTACATCCCTAGACATACCTTAGAAATATCTCTAGAGATCTCACTAAAGTTTTTACATCCTAGTTTCCAATGGTTAACTAAACCTTTCCTCTGATACCAACTGTAGAGGCCCGAAGCTTGATGTACATAGACATTACATTACTTTTGAAGAATACTTAATACATAACAAAAACAAACACACAATGACCGTAATAGTTTAGTGTCTTTGGAAACTCAGAAAAATAATCTTCTAATCATGGTGAAAGATCTTCAACATCTCCCATAAATATCTTCCCCTTTGTTTTCTTACCTAAAACCATTATTTATATCTTGGAGAAAAGAAAAAATATAATGTGTGATCTCAAATTCTCAATAAGGGTAAGCATGGAAAAAATAAAACAAACCATATACATTTTAACATAAAAACATGAACATTATGTTTAAACATCGATATCTTGAGCAATGACATAAAACATGGAAGTATGTGAGGCATAGATCATAATGTAACATAAATCATGATAAAATAGATTGGAAATAAAACTTGTAATTATGGAAAAACATTAATCACGTGATATTATTTCCATAGTATCCAAGGCATTGCTCTCAAGAACATCTTAGTGGACAAAGTCCCTTACTAAACCGGGTTTACTTGCCATTCCATCCATGTATTACTGGACCAGATTTACTTTCCGTTCTATCCATGTCTATCTCATGAGATCTAAATCATTACCCAATGCATTAGAGGTATATATAGGTACCACCCATCTCGTATTTAAATCATTCTTACGTGTGCCACAAAATAAACATACATCTTTCATAATAACCCAATTAATAAAATGGGTTTCATAAACATCATCCCATCATCACATAATCTATATAAAAGAAATGGATATCATTTAATAATAAGAAAAGTGAAACCATGTAAATCATAGAGACTTTATACTTGTATACACATATGAAATAATGTCATCATAGATGGAAAATGGTTTTGATAAAACACTTTATATGAATTCTTGAAGAAAATATCCTTTCTTCTTCAAAATAAATTTCTTTTCACAAAACGTCATGAAATTTTAATAGAAAAATATTTTCTTTAAAATAGTCACGAAAACTTTTGGAGGAAGCATCATGAAAATAAGGCTTTATAAAACCATAAAAATCTTTTCATATCGTATATGTTAAAAAAATATCCTCGTACTTTTGATGGAAAAGTCAAAAAGTACCTCGTAACATAAAAAAAAGAAAGATTCCTTACATTCCATGTAGTAAAAGTCAAAATGGGTAAAAAGGAAATTAAACATACATAGAAATACTTTTAGAAAACATGGACATGGATAATAACAATAACCCCAGTAAATACTTAAGTATAATCAATCTCAGATAAAAATGAGATTTGCAAAATTATCCCTTACCTTATGTCCGATATGCTTCGTATGTATCCAAACCTCCTGTATATTGATTTAAATAATGTCATTGACTTATTATAGAATCATTTTCATTGTTATGATATCACATATGGTTCACCTATGACTTTATATTACCCGTTCCTTTGTAAATTCCATTATAAAGAGCGTTTTGGGAAAAATCATTTCATGTGTCGTCCGTGTTTGGACTTGTAATTATTCATATGATTACTTAGATCATGATTACATAATTCCAGAATATAAAAAATTATTTATATATAATATATATTAATCATATACATATATATATATGATAGATCGATAAATGGAATGAAATACACCGTTCATAGAGACGGTAAGCCGTATGTACATATGAACATTGTTTTCATTTCCTTGTTGAATTGAATGGAATTAAGTAGATGACATACATATATATACATAAATACATTATCATTATTATGTCATATATTTCATAATTATTCATTATATATGCTTTATAATCATTCGTGAATGGTTAACATGGAGAATGAATCTCATCGCATCGTGGGGACGGTATTCCGTACATACGCACGAGCGATGATATCAATCCCATAATTATTGAATTGAATTAGAGTGGATGATACAACATATCAGAATCACTATGATGTTATAATAACTATGTATAGTTATTTTTTACACCATTATACCCATCCAAGTAAGGTGGTGTTGGAAAAATAGATTACACCACGGCGTGGAGACGGTATTCCGTACGTACGCATGCGTGGTGATTTCATTTTCCGTAGGATGGATAGAAGGTGAAATAGAGTTGTTTCATATTTATAATAACATATCTGTATATGAGTGATACTGATGTTATTAATTCATAATGAAACAACTAAAGAAGAAGAAGTAGAAGAAGAAATAAAATTGAAAGAATCGGTAACGAACATTACCTCTTCTTTGAAGCGCCTCTTCTTAACCTCCTCTTTGATCACTAAATATGGTATTTTAAGAAGACCAGAACCTATATGATGTTTATATGGAATTGTAGAAGATAAATTGGCAGGGGTTGGCCGAGATTGAAGGCTCAAAGTGGTGTGAGGAAGAGAGAAAGGAGGTGCCCTTTTATAAGGGACGAGAGGGGCACCTTAGGGAAAACAAAAAATACTATTTTATTATAAAGTCATATTCGGTTTTTAATAGCTCCCAAATGATTTATTTCGAAGCCAATGTGGGGATGGGTCGAAATAATCTCATCCAATAGAATTTAGACATGTTTAGTTTTCTATTTTTACCTTATCATTTAGATTTAACTTTAATATAAATAATTTTACTTTTACCGTGTCTTCTTGTTTTCTTACACTATAAGTTTAATAAACTTACTATAACAAGCCAAAAGTACCCCAAGTTGTTTATTATAAATATATATAACCTTATATAAGTTATTTGGAAGAACCTTATATTTTTAGGAATAAAATAACAATTAATAATATAGTATTTGTTTTAAGAACTATTTTATGTCAATTTTGACACTGTTTGGTAATTGATTTTTGTGAAAATCATAACAGAATGAGTAGTTCGAAAAAAGTTAATTAAATAAATACTAACATGTCATATTAACCTAGAAAATTAGTGTAATTCATAAAAAGCCTCAAATTACATTTTTTGGGTGTTTATAACATTAATTATGTCAATATTTCATTAATAAGATAATTACTCCATCATCATTGCGTCATAAATAAACTAAATTATTTAATTTCTAAAAATTATAAATAAAATACCATTATGTATGAAATATTTTTAGTTTTCTAATGAATATTTATTGTAGAATTTATCTTCTGTATAACCCTATATTAAAAATGATTTAGTTATTAAACTTTGAATTTAACTATTTTAACCCTTCTTGAAATTTATTAATAATAAATGTCCTACTCTAATCCAAGTGGGCTTAAATGGTCATATGTTATTCCTAAGGTTGTTTTTGGTCGAATTAAACTTATCCAATAGAATTAGGACATGTTTCATGGTAATAATAATATCAATTTTACCCTTAATTACTGTATTTACTTTTAACAGTGGTAAAAAATTAGTATAAAGTTAATATTCACCAAAAATTATTTTCATCTCATTGATCTACATTTTAGTCCCGGATATTAATTGTGTCTCTTGGATTTTCGAAATTCCACCCAAAAAATTAGTAAAATTATGTTTTATGTGAATTTGCAAATTCTACTAGGAGGTGGGTAAAAGAAGGTGAAAAGTTCAATAAAATTTTTATATATCTAAAATTACTATAAAATGACTCTAATGAATTACATTGAACTTATATAGGTTTTATATATCAATTTTGACCTAAAATAAATTTAAATAAAATAAATAATTATTTAAATAAAAATTCAGTTTTTGAATAGTAACCTAGTGTTTTCACTATTCATCAAAAATTGAACGTTTTCAGAAAAATACCAAAAATTCACCCTAGGGTAATTTCAATATTACGAATACAAAAATGAAGTCCATTTTGAAAAATAATATTTCAAAAAGTGGATATTACTATTCATAACAGCTAGTTCATAATGACATTATAATAATATCTCATTTAGTGAAACTTGGTATTGCGTAATACACACGCTATCGTGGAAGGTCGCGATTGCGTGTAATTCAAACCAAGTTTGGGATGCGTGTTGTGCAAGCTCATTTTGGTGTAGCTTACAACACAAGACATTAATGAAATTAAAATGAATACTTTTCATAAAATCTAGGGGTGTTACATATACATAAATAATACTTTTGAAAATAATCATGTAATATG
Organism: Viscum album; assembly: GCA_963277665.1. Taxonomy (NCBI): domain Eukaryota; kingdom Viridiplantae; phylum Streptophyta; class Magnoliopsida; order Santalales; family Viscaceae; genus Viscum; species Viscum album. The sequence goes on from OY728125.1 coordinate 1,821,671,994, forward strand.
TTTATTTAAAATGATCACAAGTTAAGATCATGGAGATGGTACGTTGTACCTATGCAAGAGTAACGTTTCCATTTTTCCGTGATCGCCATAGAAAGAATGTAAGAAATATTTTATATTTATATATCTAAATATTCATAACTAATGAAATAATATTCAAATATTTATATTTATATATATCATTCTAGTGATGTTATTGGAATTACATCACTTCGAGAATGGAGTAGTCCACACATCCACGATCGATGTTATTTATATTATATTGTGTGAATATGAATTAAAAGAAAATGACATATATTATTTATATAAAGATAAAATTTTCATGAATATAATTATGACTTAATTTATATGTTATATCTTAGTTATATATTCCCAAATTTCTTACCATGTAACATATTTATGAAAAATTCTTCACATCACTTCGCAAGGCGGTAGTTCAAAAAACACACAAGAAACCATATCGTATTCCATACTAAATGTAATGTAAAAAGGGTGTAATTGATATATTTAATCAGTTTTTATAATTATTTTATAAATATGTTATATATCATATATAAATAGTATGCCCATCAGTTTTTTAAACCATTAGAGGTTGTATTGGAAAAATGAGAGACATCATTTAGTAATGTGGTTGTTCACCTAACACCCAAATAATGAATTCATAACCAATTTGATGGATATTTGTGTTGGAGTAGGTTTAACATTGACATAAATACATATAATTATATTGAGTTTACATAGGTTATTATATAATCATGGTATATGAATAATTTAAGGGGTGGGAAAATAAATAAAACAAATGTTCTTGTTGATGAATGTTTCATCTTCTTCGGGTAACATATTTTAGTTTTAACCAATTATTAACCATTGTATGATTTATAATAAATTATTAGTTTGTAGGATGCGATGAAGGAATTATTTAGTTTATATTGTTAGGTTTTGGATGAACCAAAATCCATTATTTATATGATGAAATGGGAAGAAAGAGTGCTATTTTATAGATGAGGAGGAGTGAAATTATTATAAAAAATCAAAAGTATTAATAATTATAATTCCTAACTTACTTAATGTTTTTATCAATTTTATTAAAAATATATGGAGGGATCCTTTGGTTGATAAAAACCTTCAACACAAAAAAGTGATGTATTTTTTAATCATTTTTTCAAAAAAAATCTATGTATATTTATTTTAATCAATTTGGATTTTCAATATGGTAACTAGTTATTTACAATATTTTATTCACATATTAAGACTAAAATAAAATAAGGATTATTAGAAAATTTTAATATAAAATCGTTAAAAATTGAATCCAAATTATAAAATAATAATTCTTTGTTTCAACAGTTAAATTTATCATATGCGCATTTGATGCACAAATGCAGTATTTTAACCCTAATAATTACACCAATGATTTTATTATGTATACTTCAATATATTAATTATATAATTTTAATGTTCAATTAAAGGAATTTATTTTAAATTTATGTAAAATTTAAAAAAAATATCTATACATGAAACTATTTTTTTTAATTTTAATTCATTGAATAAAATATAATTTATTATAAAATAACATTAATGTGAATTTTGAAATTATTAATATATTTTTATTTTTACTGCAATAAATAAAATAATGGAATTAAAATATATTTTTCTCATAGATATTTATCATGATATATTTATTTAAAAAAATGGAAAAAATTATTTCTATTTACCAATCATTTAATATTTTTAGGATCATTTATTGAATTTAATTATTAACTATGTAATCATGTTTTGGAATTTCATGATTATTTAATGTTATTATTTCATATCTAACAAATAATGATAAATTATTACGATAATAGAAAACAATTATAAAAAAAATATAAAATTTATAACTGAATATATGTTATTTTTATATATCCTTAAATCTTTATACAAATTAAAAAGATGAATGATAACATTTTTTCTTTTTCTTCATTAAATATTATCTAGGCCACATTCATTGAATAGTGTCCACAAAAATCATAAATTTTTATAAAAATTACATTATTGCCTAATATTTCTGTGGAATAGGTTTTTAACATGTTTTGGGTAACTTTTAAACCTTATACTATAATTTTAACCACTAAGTTAACTTGATTAAACCTTAATCACCCTAATTAAATTAAATTTCTTTCACTAATATTATTTTTTAACCTGGTTTTTCACCAACAGGCTCATGGGGGAACTCATGTTTCTCCATTTAAGTCTCCATCTAATGTTATTGGTTCATTCTCTTTATTGAACCTATGCCTGGAACCCCTTCAACTGAGAATCATCTCAAAAATCTATACTTCCATGGTGGATATTGTGAAATCAACTAGTAGTCCTCTTCATGATATGATAGAGGTGGAACAGAGGACCCTGTTGGGGGCTGATATTTCTGGTAAGAAGGCGGGAAATGGCTTGAAGAATACATTAGATGACATCTTTGTTCAGTCTTTCAAGCCTAATTAACCCACAAACGATGAACCAAAGGTTTTTAATATCTTCAAGCATTTGACAACAAATTTTGGGTCTTCTATGATCATTCTGAAGGTAGACCTTGTTGCAGGTGCAGTGCGTTCGGAACAAGAACCACTTTTTCGTAGCAGTTGTGAGACCGAAAAGTTGGATTCACTGATAACAAGTCATCCTTCTCGTGGTAGGGTGCGGGCAGGTCAGATTGCAAGTGGACTGGGTAATGGAAATGAGAAATCTGGTCCTACTAGTTTCTTTTCACCCATGTGGATGCAAAGGTTCTGGTAGGGAAATGTGGTTATATGGAGCGGAATATTATTTTGAATTCGTATCAAGGGGGGGTGATACATCAAAGGATATGTAGACCCACAATAAATTTTCTGTTTTTAGTGAAGATGGTATGGATAATGCTGATCTATTAGGATTGAAATTTCATATACCAATATAGATGTGAAAGGAGATATGGTCAAAGCATTCAGATGGAAATGAGATCAGTGACAGAGAAGCGGAATCACAACCAAAAATGGATCATGAGAAGGATTCCCATGAGGACTACATGGTAGGTCCTGGATCAAGGAATGGGAAACTTGGAATTACTCTTACTGGAAATTTTCTTGTCCATAAGGGGGGGGAGGAAGACCTCTCAATGACTGTTCTAATACTCAAAAAACAATAGTGACGAGATCATTGGGTAAGGAAATGAAGAATGAGATAGAAGTAAAATGGGCGGAGGTATGAATAGTAGAAGGGGTCAAGTAGGTCATTCAAAAGAGGGGAAATCAGTCTCTAGCCGCAGACAATAATGCTCTTAATGAATTATTAAAGCAGACAAAGTGGGGTGTTAAAATTACTTTCTTCACTTATAGGAATAAATGCATGATGGAGTCATTTGGATCAACCCTAAAAGAGAGTAGATTGGCAGAATTTAATAGAGAATTCTCCGAGTTGATGTCACTAATGAGGATCAAATGGAGTATATTCATAAACAATACTGAATCTTGGCTAGAGGATTTAATGATTGTAAAATAAATCCGGAATAATTCATTAATATGTGAGAAAAAATGGCTAATCATCTTGAAGAAATCTTACCGGATATCTTAAATAATTATGTAACCACACTTTAATATGATCTCAATATGGTGGCGAACTCTATATTTATTAGTCTAGTCTTTGGAAAATTTGTGAGTTCCTTCAGTATGAACTGAATTTTATTTTGTTCTTCAAGGTTCCCCACTTCTTACTTAAAGTGGCTTTGAAATAAAGATTCATTTTGGAGGAACTAAAATAGTTCAGAGGTTCATAGAAATATTTATATCTAATGTCATCATAAAATTGATTATAATATAATAAATTGTATTAAAGGATATATAAGTCAACAATTATATCATTAAAACCATTTCAAAATATAATTTAAACATATAAATAATTAGACAAAAAAGTATGTTTTCAATTAAAATTTTGTATTTCTCCTAATTCATCAAAACATGAAACATATCAGGAAAATAAAAGAATATTCACCCAATGATAAATTTTTAATTTTTAGTTCAAATAATATGTTTATTTTTTCAAATAATATTTATAAATTTATAAATTATTTGTTTTAAAAATAGTATACCATTAAATAGCAGAAAAAGTACATTACAAAAATACATTTTATTTAAGATTGAAATTAGATTTTTTATTATCTTATACCTCTAAAATTTATTTGATGAAATTTATGAAAATTTAATGATTATATAAAATATAAATTTTATTAATATCATTCATTAATAGGGATTAATTTAATTTAATTTATATAAAATGCATTTTTAAGAATAATATAGTTATTCAAAAAAAGTTCATCCTTTATATTCTATTGGTTTTTAAAATATTTTTTCATTAATATGACACAAAATAATTAAATATACTTTTAAATTTGTGGAAAATATTTTTATAAATCATTTAATACTATAAATTCTCACAATTCCATAGTCTAGTTGATAAATATCAAATTAAATAATAATAGTATATTATATTCATGTAAAAGTTGACTTTGTGGGTAACACATCTTTTTAGAGAAACATGGTTTTATGTCCAATGACATATAAACATTGTATTTTATATAATGGAAGATATAATTTTCATTAAATATAAATAAAACTATCATATAACTTAAATTAATTTTAATGATGATATTTATTAAATATCTGGATGTTACATTATAATACCCTTAAAATGAAATTATCCCTCGAATTTTTTTTTATCAAAGTATTTTAATTTCTAGAGTTCCATTATTAAAAAACACATCATAAAAATTGAATAAAGAAAAAATCGATAGAAAGGGTAATGCGGGATTCCTAAATGTTACCTGATGTTATGCATGACTAGGTTTTACACATGTAGAACATATGTGGTAATGGTAGATAAGTGTAAATAATTATAGAGAGTTATTGATTTAATTTTATTAAATAAATTCAATAGAAAATTGAAATTCTAATGGCCTTAAAAACAATAATATGTGATGGTCAAAAGGCCATTGGTTCATCAGAAATCATGGTACCCTAATAACATATTGTTTCAAGATCAATTTACTATAGTCAAGGAATTATCTTACCTTATAGACTAAAAATGATATGGAAATATACTTAAATGACAAATATAAATTCACCCATTAATAAAATTCCCCCTCAATATAATAATTTTATCTATATTATCAGTCTTATTGTTGATTTCTATTTCCTAGAGCACTAAAATCATCTTTGGAAGACCACATAACTATTAATAGAATAGTATCGATATTCCCCATTTCATTATACAGTTACCATATTGGTTAGAACATCATATCATAATTACCATTGTGAACAAACCATCATATGATATAATAATTATCAATATTCAATATTAATATCCAATTTTCAAACTAAATTATTCACTAATTAAATAAATGTTATGTTATTCCAAATTTTCCATAATATGTTTGAAACCTAAATATTAGAAGGATTTGATCATATATTCTTTCAAGATAAAACAAAATTTCTTTTTTAAATAAAATTCCATATGTTTTAGATATAAACACAAACATTTCTCAAAGATATTCAATAATAAAAATGACATCACTTAGGCCAGTGTTAGGCATAAACAAGTTATATTAATTAGGTCTTGGGTTAAATCATCACATCCTTTCCATATGTGATCATTCTTCACCCAACATATTGGTTGTACATTTTTTATAAAAATAAAAAATAATAACCCAATGAAAACAATTCTTGATGATCCTAGGGGTTACATATAACTAAAAAACTACTTCAAAAATGTCATTAATAGTCCCAAATTTCTTAATACTTTTAAATACATGAAACCCACAAATGAGGTGTCTAGTACACCCAAGTTATTATCACCCTTAATATTATATAACTATTATGGTATCCATAACTCTTAACATAACCTCACATGAAAACATACTACTCACCTATATTATATAAAAATTCCATTGATATCAATTATAAGTTCATAGGTTATGCACCCTCGGTTCCAGTGCTGAAATCAATAACATTACATTCCTAGTTAAGATACTAATAATAGTATCAAAATTGATTTCCATAAAAACCATACAACATAAAAAGTTGAACATCGATCACTTACATTAAATAAAACCCTTTAGTATTTGATTTTTATAAAATTAGGAAAACTCACAAATAAATAATACTAAATTAATCTAATCGATATTTCTACCATTTATATGTGATTTTCATATTTCACATAAGGTCACCAACAATATCATTGTGAAATTATTTATATAAATAAATAATTTCAAATCATAAATTATAAAATGTGTAAAATGAATCATAATATGGGTTCACTCAAATTCTTGGTATGGGCAATGATAAGCACTAAAAATTGAATTTTATCAATGACCATTTGAGAGAGTCAAGGAATGATAAAATAAAAACAGTAAATGGGGGAATCATAAAAGAACCCAAGAACATTAATAAATTGATCATTATATATGAAAACATGGAAAATAATTTTTTTACCAAAATCAATAATCATGAGCAATGTGATATATATATCAATCATAAGATGATTTATAAACCCATAATAAGCCTAAATAAAACATGTAAATAACTTTGGACATAATGTCCTCTTCAATCATACAATCACTCTTAAACATGGAATATCCATATTGTCTAAATCCATAGAAATATAGTTGAGATGTATATTTAACCCAACCATGGTTGGTTTTTAACGGAACCGCACATAATTTTTTTCCACGGAATCTACTATCATTCGTTTATAACATAACCACCCATCAAATTTTCAAGTACGATTACATAATCCTACCACCTAAAACAATAATTTTATTATTTAACCATAGAAAAAACCATTATAACATTCAAAACATTATTAATACATCGAAAAGAAATGGGTTAAATAAAAATATATTTAAAATATATTACCCGATGGAATAAACATGTTCCATAAAAATCATATTGAAACATGATTAACCCATGAAAAATAAATGTGTTTTGTAAAAATATCATTGAAACAACTACAATTCATATTAAAACGAACAAGGATGGAACAAATAAAAAATATTCCTTGTTGATGATATGATACAAAATGGGTTTTCAATGTTGATGAATATAAAAATCATTAAAATATAGTTAAGAATAGTCTTGAAGAAAATATAATTTAAAGTTGGAAAATATACTTTTAAACATAAAATATTTGAAAAATAATTTTATATTAAAATTACCTCTAATGATTAAAAAAGAATATTTTAAGCATTATTTGATATATTTTGGAAGATAAATACACTTTTTCTATTGAAAAATACTTTTTAAAAACTTTTAATTTTTTCAATTAAATGTTTTTTTGGTAGAAAATTATATTTAAACCAAAAAAAAGAAATGATGTAAAATTTTATTAAGAGTACATTTTAAAAATATTTTATATAATGAATAGTGGATAAAAATTTAAAATTAATAACTAGTGGAGAATATATTTCATGATAATTATAATATTTCAACATAGGATATATAATCACACACAATCTCGATATGAGATAAGATTGTAAAAAATAAATATTATCACAATGGAAACATTGAATCAAAATCCACATGAATGAAAAACATTAAATTAAACATAAAATTTCCATAAAATAAGAATACTCCTTATATAAAAAGACTAATGGTATGTATATACCAAAAATAAAAGGTTATTATATTATAACCTGACATAAGTCTCAAATAATTAAATTGGGGTAAAAATACATTAAAGCATTGGTAACATCACTACCATAAATACCATGAATGGAGAACCTAGAATTTATATTTAAATCCAAATAAAATTATGTATAATAATAAAAACAACTACGGTAGGTATATAAAAAAAAATTGTGAATATGGAATGTATCTCAATGAAAATAAGTGAGATGAGAAAAGGTCATACATCGAGTCTAATATATAACATTTATATTTTAAATTCATGAATAACCAAATAATTTATTTTTTTTAAATGATTAATATAATTTTCTAATGTTATTATTAATTTAATATAACATATAAAAAAGATATATATAGTCATAATATCTATCAATTTGATGTTAGTTATTCTGACCTTATTCGGATTATGTGTCAAAACTATCATTTATAAGTCAAATTAAGTTAACTTTATAATTATTTAAACATATCCGGAATAATAATCATGATATACTTATAATAATTTTTTTTAAAAATTATACTTTTATAACCAATAATGAAATATTTTTTTGAAAAATGATCTAATGTTACAACCACGAAGATAGAATGTTTTAGGTAAAAATTACAAACATTTCCATTTTCTAATTATTATTATGGAAAGAAGTTATGAAATAATATATCTTTCAGAATATTAAATACATCATTAATAAAATTATATTTAATTATATATAATTATATATAATACTCTTATGATGAAAATTGAATCACAACACTCCAAGGATGTTGTAGTCCATATGTCTATGAATGTTGTTATCACATTTTAATTCTGTAATAATTTATTATAATAAAATGATATATTATTTTTCAAAAATATAATTATGTCATGAAGATGATAATTATTTAATTTTTAATTTATATATTCATTATAGTTACAATTATTACATTTCAAATATGACGTTAGTGAAAAATGCTTCACATCACTTTGTGAGGTAGTAGTCCTCTTTAAAAATGAATGACATTATTGAATCCACAATCTTATGGAATGTAAAAAGGGTTTATTTGATATATTGACTATAGAGCTATAATAGTGTTTTAAATATAAAAAATATCAATTATAAATAAATTTTCCTTCATTAATCCAAACCACGCAACATAGTATTTGAAAAAATATTTCCATCGATTCGTGAGGCAGTACTCCATCGTAAACATGTTTAATGATTTTACAACCAATTTGATTGAAGTATATAGTTTTAGGTTGTAACATTAATATAAATACATATAACTATATATTTTATTATGATTTAATTATATTATAATTTATACGATGAATTTAAAGGGAGTATAATGAAAAACAATTATTATCAATGAACCTTACCTCTTTTCAGGTAACTCCTTCTGATTTTAACAAAAAGTCTTAAAGGGTTTTATTTCAATAAAATGTGATTTTCCTAGTAATCTAATAGGGGAATTAGTATTTTATTGGTTACAGGTTTCAAGAGAAAACAACATCGTAGGTGTGAAGAAGTGGGGATACTGAGTTTCTTTTTATTGACAAGAAGAAGTGGAATTCATGTAAATACTGAATATTTTTTTACTACTGAGTGGTCTTCATTACCTGACATACCTAAAGAATTTTTAATAATTGAGGGGAAGGATTATTTGGTTTTGAAAAAACCCCATAAGAAAAATTAAATTTATTTTTTAATCATTTTGATCCTTACAATCTACATTTCATTAATTTTTAACATAGGATTTTTTTTATGGTTACTTGTTATCTAACCTATTTAATTTACCAATTATAATGAAATTAAAGTGAGAGTTACTATAATAGTTTGATATAGTGATCTGAAATATTATATAAAAATCCCATATGTGTTGGAAATTTATTTTAACAGAAGCATTTTTAACCTGTAAATTCACTATTGAAACCATATCCATTTAAATAATGGTTTATTATTTAGGGGTCAATAATTTCACTATAAAGATAAATTTTTAAATTCATATAGCATTTTTGTATTTATTAAAATTTAATATAATTTTAATGAAGATAATATTTTTAGTAATTTTAAATATTCCAATACAATATAATTTATTAAAAAATAACATTAATATGAATTTTGAAATTATTAATTAAACTTGATTTTAAAATAAATAATGAAAAATATTTGAATTCAAATATATTATATTCACAGTTGTGTATCATGATACATTTATGAAAAAAACATAGTAAAAAAAATTTATTATAAATACACAAAATTATATATCTTTAGTATCATTTATTTTAATTAATTATTAAATAAATAAATAATGCATTGAATATTCTAAATTATTTAATTTAATTATATAATATCATAAAATTAATAATTATTATTATAATTAAAATAATTTATTTAACATTAAATATAATATTTATAACTTAACTGAGGAATTTTTTCCTTATATCTAATGCTTTAAATAAATAAAAATAATGATAGGTATATTTGTTGTATTTTATTTTTATGAACTTATTATATAGATCACAATCATAGAAAAGGGTCCCCAAACACATAAATTTTAATAATAAGTTCATAACTATCTAAAAATGTCAAACAAATGGGGGTTAGAGAACATTCGTGTTATTTTTACACATTATTATCAAATTTTAACCACAACAAAAACTAGTTTTACCACAATCATAAAAATTAAATTGAATTTTATTCAATAATATTATTTTTCAAAAAACAATACTAGACTTATTATAATTTAAACATTATTATGATTTTAAATATGGAATCCATTTTTCAAAATTTAATTTATATGTTTGAAAGAATATAATTTATACATAATCTTGCTGACTGGATGATAAAGTTTAAATTTTATGTGAAATGGTTCTAATGTTCAAAAATTTTATATATCCTATTTCAAAAATAAGATTATTAAAATGAATGACAATTGATTAATATATGTATTAACTAAACATTTTATATTTAAAACCATTTCAAAATATAATTTATCACTATGTCTTATTTAGACTAAATGTTTTTCTTTTGAATTAAAATTGAGTATTTTGTTTTTCATCACAAAATGAAACATCTTAGAAAAATGAAAAAAATCACCATAAGGTAATTCTATAATTTTTATTTGAGATAATAATTATATATATTAAAATAAATTTTTTACATGTTCAAAATTTTAGTTTTAAAACAAGACATTCAATATTTGGAGACAAAAATACATGTTATAAAAATACAGCTTTTCATGAAAAAATTGGATTTGATCATTATTTATTGCTAGAAAACTTATTATATGAATTTAGAGACATTTTACTGTCTATATAACATTAAAATTTCATTATTATTTTTGAGTATTACTGATTAAGTTAATTTAATAAGACATAATTCCATTGTAGGAATAAAAATGGAATTTCTCAAAAACACATCATTTATATTAAATTGGTTGTTATTTTTCTTTTTAATTAATTAATCAACAAATAATTAATTATATATATATTCATATTTAAACTGTATTTCATAATTTAGTAAATCTAATTCATACCTGTCATTCAAACATCTAGGTGGAAAATATCATATTAAATATTTATATTATATTTTTTTGTAAGACTTAGTCTTGCATGGATGAAAAGATACTGTTGAAATATAATGTTAAGTTTAATGACATATAAACACTGTATCATGTAAAATGAAATCAAAATTTTTAAATTCATATAACACAATCTTTTAATGAATTTAAATTAATATAAAATAAGTTATTTTATAAAATAATGATATGTTATAATATTATTCCCTTAATTTGTGAAATTGTAAATAATTGCAGGTTATATTTATTTTAAAGAATTAATATCAAATAATATTTATTATTTAAGTTCATTATTTCCACCATTATAGAAACCCATGTGAGTCGGTGATGGAAAGAAACATACATCGATTCACAAGGAGGTAGAGTACTGAAAAAATAAGGATGTTTTAGATTCCCATTTAATGGAGGAGGAGGAATATATATTCTAGGAAAAAAACAAAACAAAATATCACTATATGGGATATAATTTTGTTATCATATTTTACTTTTTAATAAATAATTTACGGTTCTAAATGAAGAATGAAAATGAAAGTGCTTTCATAAGATGATTACCTTATCCTAGTGAAATATTCCTTCAGATATCCACTAATCTACACTATGTTTTACCATTTTTGAATACTATAATAAATAAAAAATGTATAAGAATTTTGGGGAGGGATTACTCATTTTTTGGTAGAAAAACATGGGTTTTGAGTTTTGACAAAGTGAGGGTAATGGATTCTATTTTATATTTTAGGAGGATTAAAATATTTTTAAAATATGATATTTATTCAATAATGAGACATTATTCTTTACCCATGTGACTCAAAAATTTATAATTAATGAACTAGAGGGAGTTTAAGGTTAATCATCCCCTCCAACCCCAAAACAGATTGAATTGTTATTCCCTTATCTTGTATGTTTACCAACATTTTTTCATTTTATTTTTCACAGTTTTAAATTGTTTTTTTGCCAATGTAATATATAATTTTTACCTAAAATAAATTTGAATTTTTTATATTTAATTTTACCAAATAATCCTAAATAAAAAAACAAATTTATCAAAAACATGTATCAGTTTTTAAAATTAATTTTTACACAACTACAAGTAATGTGAAAAAAGTTATTTGAACCATAACTATGGTAATTTTTAATAATATTTAATATTATTTATAAAAAAATTGAGATCAATATACTACGTAATCTTATATTTTATATTTCAGTATATGGAATCCATTTAACAAATTTAATCTCTAATAATGCGAAACATTTATATTAATGTAAACCCATATATCTTGTAGAAGAATAGTTTTCTAAGAAAATAAATTTAAAATCAAGAGATGATATTACATTATATATAGGAATAGAGATCATTATTATATGTATTTAAATTCATATATATAGTTAAATAATTTATAAATTACATTTAAATAATTATATTTTAGTGCTTATATTAATTAATTAAATTAGATAATCATTATTCACATTAAAACCTTTATATGAAAAATGTGTTATTAAACAAAAAATAGATAAACATAAAATAAAAATCATTATAATGATTATTAAAATGATAATAATTTTTATAAATCAAATTATATATTATATTTTTTCTATTAAATAAATTAAACACATAATGGGATATTTAAATTATTAATTTAAATGAAAGTACATAACATTATTAGAAAATTAGGTATATCTCACTATTCAATGATAAATCATCCTTTTAAAAAAATTCCAAATCTCAGCCTAATATAATTTTTATATTATTATTTTAGAAATGATAATAATTTTATAAAATATCATTTCGAAAGTTTTTTATAAATTTACTATATTAGAAACATAAAATGAAAATTAATCTATTATTTCAAGATTATGTATTTTGAAGAATTTAATTACTTTACTAAAAACATAATAGATTGTTTTCTATGGATGTATAAATAATGTTTTATTTATTAAGACCTATATATATATATCAAAATTACTTTAATCCTATCTATACCCTCCAATTCAAGGGCTATGTTATAACGGTCATATTTAATGTAGTGTCTCACAATTCATTTATTCCCATATTTTCAGGTCATATATTCTAAAAAACATAATTTTAATCATTTAAAACCATAGGGTTTTGTATTCGGAAATATTCAAATAGAATAATTTTATTTAAATTAAATATAATTTAAAATCGTACTTCATTTCATTCATCTATCTTTCGGCTAAATGTGTCCGCATAATTATAACTTATCCTAAGGAATAAATGATTTGAAAATTTTAAATTATTCTTTTGAAGAAAAAATTAAAAGGGCTCATAAAACATCCTCATAAAATAGTGAAGGACAAATATCATGGTTTTCTAGAATAAAACATAACCAGGTTTGCATATATGACATCATTTGGGGAAATTTAACGATATGAAATTTTTTAGAAAAAAGTAGATAAATATTGCTAGTGATAAAGATAAATGATCATAAAAATGTCAATTGTCATGATTATTTTATGAACTAAAACATCAAAATATTTGATGAGTTGAAATATAATTGATTCATTAGTTATGAATGAAAAAATTATTCTTTTCAAGTCCCATATCTTTTTTTTGAGGTATATTTTTACTATCATGATAAGAAACACTAAAAAATAGAAAATGCATTAAATATTTCTATTTTATAAAGAGAAACATCATCATTGGGTTGTAAAATCCATTTTGAATTCACTAAACACTCTTAGAAATGAATGTGAAATTTTTTCCTTTATTCCTAAAGATCTAAAATTAATTTTTTGATGGATCATGAGATCCAAAAAAGAATAATAATATATTTATATTTTATCAAAATATTTTAAAAATATAGATTGGTCAATACAAGTTATAATAAAGAAATGTATAAACTTTTAAATAGTGAAATGAAACATTTTAAATAGAAATTTATAATAAAGGATGATCAATAATTATTCCACTAACTAATAACTAGAAATACCTATTAACATCATTATTTCCAGCATTATGTAATGTTTTGACCTCAAAGGGGATCAAATTATATTTATATTACATCCCAATAAATTTAATTTCATTCTTATTGAATTGTATTTTTCATTAATCCTTGTGGTTATATATACCTAAACCCAATATAATTTTTCTCAAATTATAATTTATTGCCTCAAATATGGTTTGATGCAGTAATATGTTTCCCAAATAATGTTAATATTGATCTAATAATCTATTTATTTAAATCTATGTCATACTAAATTGTTCATTACATGTCTAGTGGTAGATGATAAACCCTTACCTATGTTTGGATTTGGATTTTAGCCACATGTTCTTGCTAGATTAAATGATATTTCATCCATCATGTAGGTTCTGATTTTTCTAAATATATATCAATATAAATACTATAATTTTTTTGAAAATATAATGAACTTACTAAAAAAATATCATCAATCTATAAATCACTTTTTATCCCCTATGTATTTCTATACAAAATATTTTTTACCCAATATCTATTTATAATAATTCAATAATATTAATATGACAAGAATGATTATATTAAAACAAATTATTTTTCAATAAACATAATATTATTTCCACCCAATATAAGAGAATTATTCAAATAAAATATTTTCAATAAAATATTTACAAAATCATTAGGTTTAATTCCTAGAATTGTTTCCTAAAATATCCTTAATCTTATTACACCCCCATCACATAAAATATAAAATTTAGTATTTATTACATTAATATTATGATAAAATAGGCACTTATCAACTTATGAAACTATATTATTGAAAAACGTAAATAATTTTCATTATCAATTTAAATATTTTACAATATTTCATATTGGGAATTTTAATTATCCTAAATATATCCCCCGGGGGTGTTAAATTAGGCGTGTAGTAATGACCATTTTCTTGAACCAATTGTTAATCAATTGACATGAAAATTCACGTTTTTATTTATTACCTGAATGTAAAACTATGTAAAAATAATATATAATTTTTGTACCCTAAAAGTATAATTTTTCTAAGAATACAACATAATATCTTTCTCTAAAAAAACTTTAATATCTTTTTTTCTAAACCAAAAATTCTATCATAGTTTTGTGTTGCTAAATTTATTTTTATTTTCTATTTAATGCTTAAAATTTTATTATTAAATATAATTTGATTTAAAATTTAATGACCCTGAACTCATTATCTTAGAGTCATTGGTTACATTATTACATTGACTTAATATACAAGAACTAAAATCTCAATGGACAGATTAGTATAGTTGAATGGGAAAACAATATTCAAAATATAATTTTTTGGTCCACTTTAAAACATAAAATAATACATATTAAACATAAAAATTATAAATCTTATAACTCATTCAATGATTCCTTATTTATATCATGACTAAATGAAAAAAAATTAAGGGTGAGCTCAAATTATCAGTTACAGTTAATGATAATTTTAAACCATCATGAATAAAAAAATTCATAATAAATAATTAATAACAAATATGTAAAAGTGATTAACTAAACCAACATTCCATTTAATTGGAAAACATTCTATAATGACTAGATATGGCATAATCAATATGGGATGGTAAATAGATGAGGGCATATGGAATATAATCAAAAACTTGTAAAAACCATCAATTTATAATATCAGAAAAAAATATTTCTGGGATACTAATTATTGAATTATTAA
The DNA here is from genome assembly GCA_963277665.1 of Viscum album. Classification (NCBI taxonomy): domain Eukaryota; kingdom Viridiplantae; phylum Streptophyta; class Magnoliopsida; order Santalales; family Viscaceae; genus Viscum; species Viscum album. The sequence continues at coordinate 1,821,687,887 of OY728125.1, forward strand.
CTATAGGGTTTATTAATATTGGACATCATGAAAGTCATTGCAATAGTCTATTTAAAACTAGGTGAAAAACCTGTTTAATTATAGATTATTATTTTCCACATGATATTGCTAATGCTATAATAGGATATATAATTTTTATCCCCACCCGCAACTACATGGAAAATAATTTCATTATATATAACATTTTTTATTTTACTCAGGAAAAAATTTCATGTTAATAATTATTCATATTTAATAAATAATAAAATATAAAAATGTCCCTCCAGCCAATCATACAAAATTCATATTAAAACACTATATTTTGAAATTATATATTATTTTTATAATGATCATATAAAAGATAAATAATATATATATATATATATGGAATTATTAATGTTTAATTTATAATATAATATCAAGAATTCAAGAAAAATGTTATTGATAAAAATCTAAATTGAAAGAGAATGTAAAAAAATCCATGGTCAAACAGATTGTATACAATATAGAGAAAGAATAATGATGGTATCATTATAACATATTCCTATAAGCGTATATATATAATAAAATATTTCCATAATTGAAAAATATAAAGGCAATAAATATTTATTCTAAAAAATAATAAGGAAAATATTATTGTAACTTTGACAATACCATAAAAACAATAGGTATCTAGAAAATAGATCAGAAAATTATCTTCCAAAAAAACATTTAAAAACATATATATAAGGGTTCAATTAAATGAGTTTTCATGGTGGAGTGCATGTTTTGATAATTATGACAACATTAAAATAAATATTCCTTTCACACATTAATAAGAAAATTAAAATGTCACTTGTTTTGAAAATGAATGGATGGCTATTTTATGATATTTTAAAAAAAATCCATTTTTTATTAAAAATTAATTTATTAAGTTAATGAAATTTATTTTTTAAAACATTATTTATGAAATAGATTTGGAATCATTGATTTCCAACAAATGATATAAATGAAGAAAGATTTTATAAAAAAACCACCCAAAAACATTAAGAACCAAGGAGAAGAAACCATAAAATTTATTATATTATTTATGAATCAAAATATGATAAAAAGATGAAATATTTATTTATTTTAAATGAGTAAATAATTTCCATCAACGGATTTTGAAGGATAATATATCCCATTTAAAATGATATTTAACATAAATATCTTTCCTATTTAGTTAAAATTGAATCATATGCCCCATGAAAATAATTAAATAAATTAAAACATTAGATACCATGAATATAAAGGCATTAATCATATAATACAACTATTTTACCATATATAATCCTCAGAGATTAAAAACAATTTATTACATGACATATATATGAATGAAGATAACTTGTGATGATTAGACTTTATAATGATCATAACTTTTATGTGCGAATTATTCAATGAATTTAATAAGTGCATTAAATGTAAATACACATAATAAAATTTAAATAATAATAAGAATTAAATAAAAATGTAATATTTTAATATCAAATTAAAATAATTTATAATATATACAAGTGAAAATAAAATAATTTATGAAATTTTTTAACACTTGGTAGCTTTCATATCAAACCCCCTTAGATGGAATTATTGAAATTAAAAATTAAATATACAAAAATGTTTTTATTTTAATGATATTACATATAAAAGGGTTACAATATACATCATATAATAAAATTGGGTGCATAGAGATATAATATTCCTTATGTAAAGAAAATTAAGATAAAATATTTTACCTCATACTACCCATTTGGCTAAACATGCATTCACATCATTGAAAATAACTCTAAAATTTTTATTAATTTATAAAGTAATCATTTTCATGTTTATAATATCATAAATTATCCTCTTATAATATTTTACCACCCTTTAGTTGATAATATTTTATTATTATCGTTGTTTTGTGTGTAAATTGCATAGTTTTTTCATGCGTATTTTGTCATGATAGTTCCATTTCATATGAATATGTTAATGTTACATCATCAATAGAATTATATATTTGATATATATACAATATTTTCATACTGGATGATTTTTAATACTATTATTGAATGTTTTATATGGAATATCAGTCACACTTCTTCATGATGAAAGTATAAATTACGTACAAATTAGTGATGATATCATTTAATTAATGGGTTAAGGGTAAATAATTAATTTATATATTAATTTTTCAAAATTAACTCAATGTAATATTTATTATATTTATTTATTATATTCATCATTGTGACTTCCCATGTTATTTGGTGTTGGAAAAAATGTACATCTCTTTGTGATCATGTAGACTTTAATACATAGAAAAGATATATATATTTACCATTTGATGGAGAATTATATGGATATATAATAATAATCTAGTATAATAATATATCGTTATATCAGATATAATAGAATTATTATATTTTAAGTTCTATGATATAATATAATTTTTTGAAATAAAAATGTAAAATAATGATCTTCATTATGAAAATTATCATTTCTTAGAGAAACATCCTTTGGATATCCTCTTACAGACCCTAGGGTTTCAAATATTTGAAGACTAAAATAAATATTATGTGATTAAGGTCGTTATTTATATATTATGGTAATATTTTTTCAATCCAAATTGTATGAGATGTGTTATGAAATGAGTGTCGCATATGATTTTTTATCATTGAGGAGGAGTTTTATTGTTTTAAATACTCATAATTACTCAATAGTGGGATATCACTCTCATAGAAAAATCCAAATTAATTGATATATAATGTATTTTATAGAGGGTAATATAAATCCCATGATCCTATAAATGAAAATTAACAATTTTTTAATATGTTGTTTCTTTATCCTATAAGTATACTTTTTTTACTATTTTATTTTCACCACGATAATTAGTTTTCTAACATAGGTTATATATAATTAAATCCTAAATTAAATTGAAATATATAGGATAATTTTGAAGCAAATATCCTTGATATAGAGTTCAATTTAAAATTTAAAATTTTTATTCATTTAAAAAATTAATTTTAAATCTAGCGCATGTAACACACACAACCTATTTATAGTATTTAATACTATAAATATATTTTACCAGATTTATTAATCATTATGAATTTTTTTCTCTATTATATAATATAAATTAATATATATAAAAATAATGAATATCTATTTTAAAATCCAAGTCTCATAAGTGTAAAAATAAAATTTAAAATAACACCACAAATCATGTTGTAAAATATTTTTTCATTAATTTTTTTAGCATCAGAAAATCTTAAATTAATTATATGAATATTAATCATAAAAAAATTTATTTACATTAAAATATATATATATATATATATTATAAAAATTTCCTTTAAATAACTCCACATTAAGAGTTTATTTAGTTATTAACATTTTTAAATATTATGCACTTTAAAATGGTTTAGAAAAGATGCATTTTTATGGATAAAATATAAATATATTAAAATAGTGTATATAGATTATTCAAAAGTGGTTAATTAATTTAATTTCATTTAAATAATAGTTATTTTATATTGAAATCAAACTAAATGTATAATATGTATATCAATATATGATATTTAATTAAATGCAACAAAAATATTTGAAACACTAACATTTTTCTCTATTCACTAAAGAATCCACCTTTTCATAAATACCAATATTTTCACCCTAATATAATTTTTATATGATGAAAATAAAAATGGATTTATTTTCATAAAATAAAAATTCTAAAATTTGAATTAATTGAATGTAATTTAAAAAATAAATAGAAAATTAATATAATATATATTTTAAGAATAAAATATCATTACAAAAATGTCTACTTAATAATAATTTATCAATAAATTTATATTTACTAGGACCACTACATATAAATTATATAATTCTATTAATATTATTCATATTGAAAAATTCAGATGCTTGGTTATTTTGGTCATATTTAAAAGGTATTTCATTATTCATTTACGATCTATGTTTTATATCATCTATGCAATAGAATATAATTTTTTCATTAATAATTATAGGGATGACCATAATGAAAGGTATAAAAGTGTTTGAATTTATTTATGATAAATAAAATTTAAAATCTTATGGTGTTACATTATTTCCACCATCAATAAATTGTATCCTCATAATTTTAACATTCACATGGGAATAAATGGTTTAAACTATGAAAATTAATTTTTATAACCCACATCATAAAAATGTCATACAAAAGTTCCTCTCAAATGTTGGAAAGAAAAATATGAATGTATTTTAGAGTAATAAAAACAATAATTCTATGTACAATACAATTATTTTGATGTGAAAACATGTAAATGATAACAAAGTGTAAATAATTACAGAGAGTGATAGAGATAATTTCTAATAAGAAAATTAATCATCATTATAATTTTGTCAATAAAAAAATGATAAATATGTGATTATATAATAAACAATTTATTAATCAAATATGATGCTTCCATGATTTATTCAATAACATTTACATAGAGATGAGGGATTATTTTATTATCATGATTGAGATTGATAGAATGTATAAATATTTGGTATCTTCTTAATAATTAAATTACAATTTCATGGAGATGGTGCTTCGGGGAGGGTTGCACTTCGAGGAGGGTTTGTTGTTCCGCCGCGATGAAGGTTTGGATCTGCATTAGGGTTAAGGGGTACTGCTTCCCCACTTTCTGGGTTCGGTGCATGTTGCTGGCGAGCTTAGATCAGCATGGTATCAAGATTCAAGAGGAGATGGCATCGTCTGCAGTGTTGTTACGGGGAAATATTATCAGTTGTGGATCATGTTGCATGGCACGATGTTAGGTAAGGTGAATCATCATTTCCGGATCGGTTGATTTCACCTAAGGATGCTGCCATTGCTGCTAGATCTCAGTCAGGAAATCAGATCACCGATGATCTTTTCGGTAATGGTGGTAGATGGGTAGGTGCTATGTCAGTTGCTACGAATTTTGTTCATATGATTTCTGGCCCGTTGTTGATGAAATTAAAGGGGGGGGGGGGGTTTGAAAGAATTAAATGGTAGTGTTTCTCTGAAAGCTACCAATGGCATAGCGGATGTACCAACTGCACCTCCGTATGCATCTATTTTTTACACCGGCTCCGGAAGGATTCTCTGAAAAGGGTCATCAGCCCTTTTTGACGCTAATCCGGATGTGTTTCCTTAAAGGATTGTAATTGGGAAGAGTTCTCTAATTGTGCGTCTTGTTTTACCAAAGGGAGATAAGTATTGGAGGTTTGGGGATCTGGTGATACTTATCTCATTTTTATGGGGTTCTTCTAACTGGAGATGTATCTCTCTTGGTCGTGGATTTATTCATTGCATTTTCCCTTCGAATGACTTCAAAAAAGTGCATGGAGAATTGGATCTTTGTCTGTGAAACCAGGATGGCTTCACCTACAAGAATTTTCCCCAGACATCAATGCCTCGTGTGTAAGGAATTCCTTTTCTCAGTTTTGGGTTCGTTTTCATGGAATTAATTGGGTCCTTTGGCACAAAAAATTATTGCATTACATTGGCATTACAATTGGGACTCCTATACGCCTCGATAGGGAAACTGAGGTTGTGCGATTTGGAAACATTTCCAGAAAATTTTTGGATATTGATCTGATCTCCACATTGTTTGATAAGGTAACTCTCTCTACTACCTCTGATAATATTATTATTGATGATGAATATGAAAGAAATCCCTTGTTCTATACCGAATTTATGGCTATTGGACATTATTTGGAGTAATACCGGAGGATGATTTCTTGCGAGAAATGTGGGTTAAAGGGTTACCAGTTGACATCTATAGAAGGAAACCTGAGAGGATGCATGTAGCAGTGTAGAAGTCTCTTGATCATGATGGATATGTTGTCAAAAAATCATTTTCCACTAAGTTTGATATTATGTCTGCTGATAAATTTGTACCTCATGTGCCTATTTTGAAAGGCAAAGCTACTATGTTGGATAAGTATCCAATGAGTGGCCCCTCTACTACTCGGGTTGGATTTGTTAATGAGAATAAATCCAATGATGTTCATTCTACCATTTCATTAGTTGAGACTTGAGAGAATGATTTCCCCACTATTGTTGGGCATCCTACTTTCACTGACACTTCAAACCCTCCAACGCTTGATTTTACTGGTGTAATCCTGAATCGTGACGGGACTGGTGTGTCTGATCCTAGCTTTGATGACCACATTGGGATTCCTCAACATTTTTATTGTCACCATGAAATTCAGAATTTTTTGAACTCCTCTAGGATTTCTGAAAAGTGGGGTGACATCTCGGATGCGGAAGGGGTGAAAACGAGCAGCGCTGGTCCTATCCCTTTTAAGGATGCACTCTTATCTGAAAAAGGGAGAACAGATGTCACTATTTCTCCCTCGAGGAGAAGGCCGAGGAAGGATTATTCTAACACACCTCCCAATGTGTCTACCCGAGCTTCTACAAAGTTGTCAGGCAAGATAAATTCTGATATCCTTAAGATATTTGACCAGGAAAAGTCTCAATCTGAATGGGAAACATGTGATGATTCTGACTATGGGAATGACATGTCTTATTATGAATAATAATTCTGTACTTGATGGATGATGGAAAGTTCCGATATTTGACCCCGATCGTCTCTTTTATACTTTTTCTTTTATTTTAATAAATGGTCAGAAGCTTAGCTTCTGACTGAGGTTGCTGGTAAATATCAATTTCATTCTTTAGTTGAAAATTAATAAATTTACACATCACTTCTTAATCAATTTTGTGAATACCAAAATTTTATTTTTTTCGAAAGGAAGTACTAAAATAAACTCTTTTATAATTATAAAATAAATAAAATTATAATGTTTTATTCCCATTTTTGTTAAATATTAAACAATCATAAAATGATTACAATAAAAAAATATAATAAAAACAATATTGACCTTAATATATTGAAATAAAACATTTTAATTCAAAATTTCACCCAATGGTTCATCTTAAAAAACCCCAAAAATAAGTAATCATTTTTCAAATTTTCCAGAAGAATTCACCACAATGGATAATGTTTTCATCAAAAGGTGACCTCAATTTTTTTAACCTACATACCAAAAATAATTAATTTATTCATCCCAAATAAAAAATTAAATTAAACATAATTTTTATATATACTACATAAAAATATAAGATCTCATGAAATATCATTAAATATAACTAAATCCAATATATTATATTTTATATTATGTTTCCCAAATCAACATAATATTTAACCATAAACCTTTTAAACAAATAATAATGTCAAAATTAAAATTACATTATATAGGTCAATTGTAGGAGATGCATCATTAACACCCTCTAGTTCTGAGTTCAAGCCCCAAATAATTTTTTAATTCAATGTGTTTTCACCTGTCATTGAGTTTATAGATTTTTAAAAACTAAAATCATATAATTTCTATAATCTACCAAAAAATATAATAAAAATCCTCCAAAAAAACACCATCATTAAATAAATTATAAAAAATAATTATTTATATACAATTTATTTTTTCCACAAAATAAAATAGTCATAATTGAATATTATAAATTCTCATCAATGATAAAATAAACCTAATGGTTGTCCATAATTTTATACATGTTTCCACAAAATATAAAATAGTTATTTCCAACATAACATTTTCACAAAAACATATAGAATATAAAAGAGTTTTACTCCCAAAAATGTTTCGCAAAATATCCTTAATATAATGACTCTACCGTCACTTAAAATCCTAAAAAGTGGTTATTATTATTAAAAACATATGACCAAAATGACACATATTCACCTTTGAATATTATGTTTAACTATATTAATTAATGGTCATCATCTATTAAAATCCTTTATAATGGTTTATAATGATAAATTGAAGTATCCTATGAATATCCCCTAGTATTATCAAACCAGGTTCACTATAAGGATTGTTTTCATGAATAAGGTGATGATCATGTAAAATCACAATGTGTACTTTTTTATAGTTATTAACCATGGGTAAAAATTCTCTAGAACCATGTACACCACATTTTTAGATGAGGATATTTTACATTGAAAACCACATAATATATTACTCAAAAAACATTAGGATTATCATTAATAGTTATCAACATTGTATATCACAGTTTTATGATAAAAAATATATGATTTAAAATATCAAATTTCAATGGTTTCTAAAAAACTGAATCTGATTATAACTATAGTGACAATGTACCCAGTAGCCCAAAGTCATTAGTTACATTATTAAATCAATATAACATACATGAAATTTCATCCCAAAGGATTAAATATTCAAATAGTCTTGGTAAATTTGGTAAAAAGGTGAATATCAAATTAAAATTGAAAACCTTAAATATAATATAGGGAATGTAAAAAATATGCATCCATTAACTCATTCAGAGACTCATTCTTCATTTCCTTAGGAAAGAAAAAAATAAGGGTGAGCTCAGATTCTTGATAAAGGTTACCAAAATAGGTAGATATCATGAATAAATATAGAATAATTAATATATAATTATCAATATATCATGGTAAATATCAGAACACATAATCCATTTAATCAATAACATGGATATCATGAATATTAATATAATTTTAATTATATAAATTTAAATTATATAAAATGAATTCCATTTAACAAATATCATGAGAAAAAAATTATACATAGATAATATCATGGGTATAGTCTCTTTTATAATAATAACTAAACACATAACAAATGATATTCTAAATATTGGATGTCATGATCTTTGAAATTATGATTTCTATTTTCTCAATACATTACATAAGTCGGACAAAAACTATAAGAAAAATACAATTTAATTTTTTCTTGATGATTCAAATCATGCGAAAATTGTTGGAGTGAGGTGATATATAATTATTGGCCCAGGACATCACTAAATGTCTAATTCAGTCCACATTTTTTGAATGGTTGATTTAATTCAAGAACAATATGTTTTAACAATAAATGACTGTGTTGAATAAAGAATATGAAACATCAATATTTCAATAGTAAATCATTTAAAATTCAATGTAAAAAATGATATATATAAAAAATATTAATTTCTCTTATAATAATATACTTGATAAATAATATTAATATTTAGGGGAAATGTATTCTATAATGATAACAAGAACATTAATATTTTAAGGGAAAGTTCATGATTACTAAAATTGATCAAGATAGAGAATTTCAATACTTTTCTAGGAAAAGATGTCATTAATACATCCAGATATAGAATAATGTTTATAATATTACAAAATATCCACAATAGAGTGTATGTAAATTTAATGTTTATTATTGTTGGTGAATATAAATACCATAAAAAGTTCATTAAAATATTATTGAGGAAAATATAATTTTAACAATGAAAATATATTTTAAAAAAATATATGTGTCCAGAATATTAAGAAAACAATTCTTAAATAAATGGTAATTAAACTTGTAAAGTATGATTCAAGGAAATTATGGGTGGTTGTGGTGGGAATGTTCTGTTCAAGATGAGTACATTAAAACAAATATTCCTTTAACATTGGTATATAAAATTGAAATGTTTATTTTTTATAAATGATATAATGATCTTATATAATTTTTCAAAAAAACAAATTTTGGGTCAATGTTACTTTAAAAATTACATTAAAACCATTTTGAAAAAATATATATATAATATTGATTTTTATGAAAAGGGTTTTCAAAATATGAGGGAAATGATGTTAGATTCTATTTTTGACATTTTCTAACTAAATGTAATTACCATAGATAACAAATGGTACTATTACACGAATATTAAAATAATTAGCACTAGAAAATAAAATAAAATTGTTTTGTTATAATGTGCACATATAATTTTCATTATTTAATATTCTGTAATAAAAATACAAATTAAATTGGGATTTAACATAAAAATTTCACCACTTTCGTAACATCTGAATTGTATTCCCCCATACAAGGAATAACATCAAATGAAACATATATATTATTAATATAAATATATTAAGGATATAAAATATCAAATTATATTAATATAAACATAATAAAAGAAGGTATGTGTATAAAATAATAAATTTCCTAAATAATTGAATTAGAGATGAGCATCCCATACAATGATCATAATGATTATATGAGAATTGAGGGATAAATAAATTATTTCTATAAAAATTTAATTCAAAAAACAATTCATAATGAATCATAAAATAATAAAAATTTATTTCACACAAAATATTAGAATATTGAAGATAATGACGATGAAATATCACCCTAAGAAATAAAAATAATCTCTGATATTGATTAACACATGGTAATTTTTATGTCATATCCCATTGAATGAAATAATTCAAATTAAATATTAAAATAACATAAATTATGATGTATTTAATAAATTACAACAATAAGAATCATTTTATACACCATATAATGATATTAGGTACATAACATTATAGTATACCATAATAAAAAAATTTGAGATCAAATCCTATACCTCACAAAACTATTTTGGTTAAATACACATTAACCAACTATCTGATTGTTTTAAATTATTATATTTTTCCATATAAATATTAATGTTTATAAGATCATATATGATCATATTTAAATATTTTCAACCCCTTTGATAATAGAGTTTTATTATTACTATTTATTGGTTTTCTAATTACATTATTTTTTAATGAATATTATTTCTTAATAGTTCTAGTTATTATGTAAATTATTTATTTTAATAATTTCAACATTGACATATAGATATAAAATATATTGTTTGGATAAATTTTTAGATACATTATTTAATTGTGTACATGGAATATGATTCATATTGCTACATGGAGATGGTAAGCCAAACATACGCAAGATAGATAATGTTATTCAATTAATTGGTGAAATGGTGAATTAATTGATAGTATGTTAATTTTGAAGAATTTTTAAAATGTTATTTGTATAAATATTATACATTATTTCGTCCATTTTAACTAACTTTGTTATTTAGTGATGGAAAACAAATCACATTGTTAGGTAATGTAGCAGTCTGCCATTTACATCAGTGATGATGTTGTTTCCCAATTAATTGGGGAGGAGATTAAGAGATATTATTCCATACATATAATAACATCTTGGTATATATTATATATTTATGATATTATATATAAATTGTTGATATATTATTAATTTTCTAACTAATATAAATTAAACTAAAATATCTTCATTACAAAAATTAAATTCCCTAAGGGAATACCTCATTGTATAACTTTCTATCTATATTACGATTGGTGTTTTTAGAAGTCCTGAAAAATAAATATTTTCATAATTATGTTTTTAAGAGACCTTATTGAGGTTTTTTCTATCCAAATTACTTCATATATGTAAATATATAAGGGGGTCACTTTTATAATTTAGGAGGTGTGTCATTTTTAAATAACAAAAACTATTTAATAATGAGAATTAAATATCACCCCATGTACGTCGAAATATGATAAATAATTGATTAGGGTGGTTTATGTTGATCATAACCTCCACAAAATAAAATGAAACATGTTTTAAACATTTTATTCCATTTTAGTATGTGTTTAATTATTTTTTTCCATTTTTTCCACCACAATCATTTGATTTTTAACCAAGGTAATTTATACATTAATTTAAAAATAATATAATCCATATTATATATATTTCATGCAATAATATTAAATATGGACCCCAATTTATAATATAAATGTTATATGCAGGGGGAGAAATATTTTTAACATAGAAACATATTAAGGAACCATCCATAATAAATTACATAATATTTAGTTTTAGACAATAACATACATTCTTACATATTGAGTATCTTTTCAGATTTTCATTTTTAGATAATTAATATGAGAAATATACATAACATCCCATAATCATACTTGAGCATACAACTAAAATAGCGTCAACTTTATCCAAAATATTAATATTTTCAAATAAAACATAATTTATTTGAAAAATATTTATAAAATTTAAATTTTTTCCCTAATTTCTCTTACAAATCATTACGACCTGTGAAAAAAATTTAAATACATTAGATTATCCCAAAAATCATAGTATGGGATATATAGAATGAAATAATTAGTCAAGTGATAACATAAAAACCAATATAACCCATTTCATTCAAACTAATTTGCATGTATAGAAACATCAACTAGTTATATTGGGACATATTTACCATATCACACTTACAATCACACTTACACATGGAATAACCATTTTCTTAGCTTTCATCTCTGAAATACCCAATGCATTGGAAAGCTATAATGGGGCTCACCCGTCATATCATTATCTATAATGGTCAAACCCCACCATATCATGAGCTATAAAGAGGTTAACCAAACATATATTGAGCTATAATTGAGTAAATCAAATATAAATATGTCAAAGGAACATATAATAATAATAAATCACCTTTTAATCTTGATAAACCACTAAATCCATATATAGAAAACAATCTTTTTCAATTTCATTAAAGAGACTTTTAAATTGATTTTAAAAAGAAATGTACCATAAAAATATAATTGCAGTGAGAATTAATATAATTGAATTGATATGTGTATACACTATAAAAAACATGATATAATATCATATAAAAAAATTTATCACAAAAATAATCTCAATTCAGCATAATGGATAAAATATAATGTTATGCCAATGAATTAAAATTGTGGTTAGAATTCCCTTTCTACTGGTTTATCATAAAAAAAGGTCACAAAACATCCAGTATAATTGTTAAAATAATGTTATTAATAAATTAAAGAATAGTAATAATATTTATTACACCTTATATGTTAATTTTATAACATCATTACACACGTTAACTAATAATATTTTTTTCTTTCCATTGATTCAGTTGCCTTCTTTACAAGATTTCCATGGTCGGTTTGTAAGGGATTTTGCTGTCAAATGGTAGAGAAAGACATGATGTGAAATGAGATTTTATAAAAATGTTTCCAAAATAATAGGTGATTACAAAAATAATTTTGGTTATATGGTATGATGATGGTTCGTAAGATAAATTATATGTGATAATCATTAGTTAGTTTTGGGAAATTATGTTCACTATGGGCCAATTTTGTATTATTAATTAATTGTAAGGATAAAAACATGTTCCCAAACATAATATATCATATAATATGTATAATAAATTATTATTTAACCATATTATTTGTTTTAGTAACAACGTTTTTAAAAAAATAATAAAAATTGAAGGCAAATCATCGACAATGTTAATAAATCAACACATCAGAAACAGTGTATCTGTTTTCAGAATAAATGAGTTGGAAGAATAATTATGATGATTAATTTCTCCACAGACAATATAAAAATATAGTACATATAAGATAATGGAGACTTCATGCCTCTTTGATAATGGTATGAGAATAGATTATAAAAATATAAAAGAATTTAAATGAAACATGATATATTAAAAGTGGATTTTTTCTCTTGATCTCTTCTTCTTGAGATCTACATCAAGGCCTTTGGTATCGGAATTTTGGTGACAGTTGTAGTTATTGGACGTGGGTAAGATCCTTGGTAAGGGGTTTTGGTATAATTTAGACATTGATCAATTATTGAGTGGTGTGAAAGGATGAGGGGTGGGGTGGTATTTATAATTTAGGAGTAGAGGGGTTCTCCATTATTTTAATCATTATTTTAATATTCATTTCTCTAGAACATGAATAGTATTAATTCATGATTCTAGAAAAGGAAATATATACATGTATGAATGAAAAATGTTTATTTACATCTTTCATGAATGAAGCATGGTGTAGTAATTCATTTATTTAGCATTTGATCGAATTTAACTATTAAAAAAAATTCAAATATTTTTGAAAAATCCCAAAATAAAACCATACCATTTTTCGACGTACAGAATTTAAAAAAGAACAAATTTTTTGAAAACATGTTTCTAACTATGATTAATTTAATATTTATTTAAACACATAATTTATTTGAAAAATAATAATTTTTCAAATATAACTCATTTTATAACACCTTGAAAAAATCATAAAGGATTCATTAAATTATCCTCCAACCATACGACTATAAAGTATTAATTTCTTATTACATTTTAGAAAAATACATTTCTATTTAAATTTTAGAATTATTCTTAATATTTTAAATAAATATTTATTTTTTACAAAAATAGCAATACATATACTATGATCATATTTTCACATTAAAGATACCTAAATCATATTTATATATTCATGGGTGATGTTACAGTATATTTGGACAATTTACTATTCAATATTTTAATATTACTGTTCCTAAACATATGTCACTATTCATAATGGTTTGTTACTATTCACCAAAAAATATGTTTGTTCGATCAGACTCAATATATCTTACTGATCATCAATGTTTATGTCTATTTTATTAAATTGAAAACAAATAAGTGGAAAAATTTTGTTTAATGGATAGTTTGTAACTAGCTTTTTAAAAATGTATCATTATGCTGAGAATCAGTATTTTATACATTTAATTAAAATTATTTCTAAAAACGTGGGGTTTTACATTCTCCTCGCCTTCAATAAATTTCATCCATGCATTTCTTATTTACTTATTAATCAAGTTAGGTTGACTATCTATAATAGAATTTTCAATTTCCCATAGTGCTTCTTCACCTATGTAGTTTCTCTAAAAAATATATACCTGGTGGATTACATAATTCATCAATACATTCTCTCTATAATCAAAAATACGAACAAGACTCTCTTCATAAGAATGGTTCTCTTCAAGCTAAACTGGTTCTCGAAACAAAAAAAGATATGAATCTGGAACATACATTCACTATACAGAAACCTGAAAAAAAAATTGGGTTCCTAAGATAAAGTCAGAGGTAAGGTGAATTAGTAAGAAACAGGTTCTAGTTTCTCCAAGATTTCATAATTCCCAATGAGCCTTAGACATATCATACCTTTTTTACCAAAATTCATTACACTATTCCAAGGATAGAATAAAAAGAATATAGTATATTGTACCATAAATGACATTTTAATTTTCCAATTATCCACATGAATTTTCTACCTACTCTAACTTGACCGTATGTGCTGCTAAATCATAAGAATTTTTTCATCTATATATTCTTCTATTTCTGGTCCAATCAATCACCTATCCCAAACATTATCCAAATGTAATAGAGGTTGACACCCCTTTCAATAAAATTCATCAAAATGTGTCATCATTATAGTAGAACGAAAACTATAATTATAAGAACAATCATCTAAATTAAGATGATGATCCCAACTTCCCTTATAGTCTATTGAACATGCTCATAGAATATACCCCAATGTATGAATATTTCCCTTTAGTAAATCCATCATATAAATTATGGAAATACTTTATAAAATTTAATTATGTTCCCAATGATTTCTAATTCCCTTTTTAAATGATATTAGTGGACATAATATCACTATTAGATAGAATAGAAAGGAAAACCACATGAAACATTTAAATATCATTGATGTATATTTGAGAAATTTGATCCAAATACATAATATCATGAATATTAAGGAAATTTGTTGATTTAGTCAGACGGTAATCAATTATATAGATTTCATAGTTACCTCAATATTTCTTTGGAAGCCCCACACCAAGTCAATGGATATATTTTCCCATTTCCACACAATCATTTGAAATGGTTAAAGCACCCCTTCAGTAATATCCACTCTTATTTAACCTATTAACATGTCTGACATTTCATGGTATAATCAGAAATATCTTCTTTTATTCCATCCCACCAGTAATACTCTTGAAGATCTCTGAAAATCTTTGTTTGGCCCAGATTAACTGATAATGGAGATCTATGAACATCACTAAAAAATTATTTCTTTAATCAATAATCACAAGGAAAAAATATTCATTTATAAAAATATAAACAAAATCTTTATCATGATTAAATTATATAAACATTCCCATTTTAACCAAATGTACCATTTTATGGAACACGTCGTCTTCCTTTTACAGTATCTTAATTCTCTTTGATAGTGTTTACATCACTGAAAACTGAAACCAAAGTGAGGAATTTCATTCACAAAATTAATCCAATAGAAATAGTATAAAATCATTCTCCAAAGGGTAATATTCTAAATGTATCATGGTTAATGTAGAATATATTTTCCAACTCAAAGAATCAGCCACTCTGTTTTCATTTCTAGGATGGTAACAAAATGTGCAATCATAATCCTTGATTAGATCCATCCATATTATCTCTCTAATTTTTAATTTATTTTTTGTAAATATATATTTCAAACTTTTATGGTCATTATATTATCCAAAAATTACTCTAAACAAATGAAGCCTCTATATGTTTAATAAAAAACAATAGATTTTATTTCAAATCATGTGTAAGTAAATGATCTCATTTGGTATCAACTGACATGAGGCATAAGAAACTAACTGACCTCTCTGCATTATAACAAAATCATGTCCCTTTAATGAAAAATAATTATAGATAACAAGTTCACCACTTTTGGAAGGTAATGTCAAACTAGATTATCCACTACTCTTCTTTTAAATTCATGAAAACAATCATCACATTTTGCGGTCTAGATTAAATTAACTCCTATTCGAGTTAACTAAGACAGTGGGCTGGGTAACCATTAAATGTTTTCAATAAACCTCTAGTAGTATCCTTTCAAATCATGAAAACATTGAATCGTGGTAATATATGGGGTTCTTGTAAATTCTTCAACAATTGTTTTAGTCAGATCAATAGTTATGCTATATTTTGAAAAAATGTTTCCAAGTATAAACATTTGTTTCAAACAAAATTCTCACTTGATGAATTTTCCGTAATTTTTTTCATTTATGGTTTTAAAAATAACAATATTATTTTTTTCATACTCTTCTTTACAATTAAAACATATCATAATTTTATCCATATAAACATCCACAAACTTATCCAAGAACTCAAGAAAAATTTTATTCATAAGATCCATGAATACCTCTGGTGAATTAGTTAACCCAAATGGCCTAACAAAAAATTTATAATTACCATATCTAGTAAAAATCAAAATTTTAGGATGTATGCATCCATTAACTTCAACTGACGGTACCCCAATATCAGGTCATCATTCAAAAAATAATGTGATCCCTAGAGATGATAAAACAAATAATTGATATGAGTAAAATGATACTTGTTTTTAACCAAGATTTTATTCAAGGTTCTATAATCAATGAAAATTCACATTGAACCTTATTTTATTTTAACAAAAAAGACCTGACCACTCCATGGTGAAGTGTTGCGATGAATTAAACTTTTATCTAATAATTTATGCATCTGCCTTTATATATCCAAAAGATCCATTTGAGCTATTTGATTAGGGCGAATAGAAATTGTCATAAAATCAAGAATTTATTTTATAGTAAACTCAACCTCTTGTTCAAAAATAACGCATGTAAAATCACTAGGAAAAACATCCAGGTATCCATTTACCAATATCACATCATTTTTAGGATAGTTCCACTATCTTAAAAAATATGATCAAGATAAAATTAATTTCAGTATTTTATAAATTTCTTAGCTTCCTAATTTGTTATCAATTTTATGGGTTCATTCTAGTACACAAACTAAAATTCGTATTGAGAAAAACTTTTTTTACTCTGCAATCTATATTGCTATGATAAAAAGACATCTAGTTCATGCCTAGAAAAACATCGAACTCCACTATAGAAAATAAAACAATGTTTTTAGGTAAAATCTTACCACAAAAAAATATAGTTAGTGTATTATAATTTATATTTCCACATTATATCCTCTTTTTATTTTTACAATTATTTTTGGGTTTATTTAATGAGGTGTAATTGGCAATTTTTTATAAATAATCTCAGAAATGAAGGAATGTGTAGACCTCGAATCAAAAAACACATTAATAAAAAAATTTAAAACAATAAATTTACCTGATACCACTTCATTTGATGTATAAAAATATGTTGAAGTTGTTAAAAGGGATTTCTTCACACCCTTATTCATCCATTCTTGCTGATTTCAAACCTGAGTGATGATCATTGGTCACACATTGACAAAATGAATGAATTACTTATAGTTAAAGTATCTCACAGTCGACTGCTCATTAATTTTTTGATTATTTTTCTTGCAATCATGGTACATGTTCCCAAAAGTTCCACACTGGTATCATTTCCTAGAATATACAATACATTTACCAGGATACTTTTTACAACACTTTTAAAATAAAGGGAAATAGATTTTCTTACCTCTAGATTTCATTGATAAATTCTTCCCCAATTTCATCCAATGTTATTATTGCTTATTCATTTCATCATATGGCCCATATATTATAGAAAAATCCAAATCAACATTTTTTGAAGAAATGAACATGTTTCTCAGATATTTTAAACTCTATTGATGCCAAATCTCTTAGTAAAAAATGGTTTAAAACTAGAGTTAAATATATTAATTTTAAAATCAAAATCCCAAGTAAAATATATTATATATGTTGCCAGTATTTTAAAATTGGATTCATTTTCTACCAAGAAATAATCATCTTTCACTTATTTCTAATAATTTTTTCTCCATTATGAATCGAATATTTTTAGGAAAATATTTTTCCCAAAAAATAAACATAAAATCATTGAACTCCAGACTATCAAGATCATATCCATCACTCAAATTATTAACCAAATACCTCCATTTGTTGAATTCACATTCACAAGGTTAAATTCCATGTATTAAATTTTAGGAATTCCAAATATAATATGATATAAAATATCATTTTTTAGGAATTTATCCATCCATAGAATATCACTAGATCGTTGGATCAACTAAATGTTTAAGGATATTACCTTATAAAATTTTCCACAAAATACATTTTGCATTGTATTAGACTGGTTTCATCTCAAACATGTATACCATGATTTTATACAACATTATTCAACTAATCCATTGTTATCACAAACAACAGGGTTCTGATTCCCACCATTCCATTCTACAAATTTAGATGGATATTATTCTCTTTTCACCTTCTAACTTCTGCTTCTCGATTTATTATAAAGGAAAGAATTCTAAAAATAATTTTCATTGATAAAGTATAATTTTAATATTTAAATTCTATATAATTTAAAAAAATACCTTAAGTAAAAAATTCATTTTTAAAATTATATTAAATTTATCCAAACACCTAAAGATATCTAAACCTTTTTTTGATACCAACTATTAGGATACATCATTAATACATTACATAATCCTGAGTTTTAGAAAGGAAAATACATTCTCACGCATTTATTATCTCTAAATGTATATTATTTTAGGGGATCAGGACATAAAACATTCCTAACATTCCATTATCATACATGGGGATTCTACAAACACATTATCTACTTTTTCCAAAGTATAAATCATATCAAATAAAATTTATTTTATTTTAAAAATCTTCATAACATGTAATTTTTCATCGTTTCTTTTTATACACATCCTTATAACATATGTAAAACATTTAATAACATGGGATGATCTTAAAAAATATCAATAATAGAAATAAAGAAAGAAATCATTAGTCATGTGATGACATAAAAAAATATAACCCATTTCCCAAAACCTTGTTAGCAATCTTATAAACATCATGAAGTTTATTTGAGAAAAATTTACCATATCACACTTATAATCACCCTAACATATGGAATAACCATTTATTCCACTTCCATTACAGAGCTCCTAATGCATTAGAGATCTATAATGGGGCACACCCGTCATATCTCGATCTATAATGGGATAAACCCAACACATCTTGATTATAATTGGATAAAACCAATATATAATAAGATATAATGGGATAAATCTAACATAAATATGTCCATGTAACATTTAATAGTTATAAATCACTATGAAAGTAGGAGAAATCACTCATTCCATTTAAAACAAATATCTTTTAGAATTTAATTAAGGAGACTTCTAAAAGGATTTCAAAAAGAAGGTAACATAAAAATATAATTGGAGTGATAATTAATATAATGGAATGGTTATGTGTATACACTATGAATACAAATAGTACAAAATAATATATAAAATCATCAAACAAATAATCTCAATTCCATATAATGGATATAGTATAAGGTTAATCCAATGAAAGGAAATTGGGTTAAGAAATCCCTTACCTCTACTTCATCATAATTCAAACGTGATTAAAACTCTAGAATAATGGTTAAAAGAGTATTATTAATACATTAAATAATCATAATAATTTTTACAAATCCTTATATGATTATTTTATAATATCAATCTACGCATTTATTGATAATATTTTTTTCATTCAATTGTTTTAGGTGCATTTTTTACAAGATTTTCAAGGTCGGTTTGTAATGGATTTCCATGATGAATAGAAGTGAAACTCTAGAAGTAAAAAAATATGTTATTAAAATTTTACCATAATATTAGATAATTCCTTAAATTATTTAAATTATATGTTATGTGGAAGAATCATTTGATAAATCCATAGTGATAATCGTATGTTTATTTTGGTGAATTTTAATCATTACATACAACTTTTGTTTTATAAATTAATATTATGAATAATAAATGGTTAAAGAACAAAATATATCATATAATATGAATAATATAATATTAGGTAACCATATCAATGGTTTCATGACCATATTTTATGGATGTAAAAGAAATTGAAGACACGTCATCTACGATGTTGGTAAATCAACATATCACATAGATTGTTTTTTTATTACAATAAGCTGGATATAAGAAGAAGTATGATTATTGATTCATCTATGAACAAGATAATAATCCATTATATATATTATATTTAAGATTTCATGCCTCGTGTATAATGTTAGGAAAGGAGAATATAGTAAAAGAAAAGGATTGGAAAGAAAACATCAGAAATTGGAATAGGTTTTTACCTCTGAATCTCTTCTCCTTGAGATCTTCTTTAAGGCCTTTGGTGTTGGAATTTTATTGATACCATCTTTTCATGGTCATGGGAAAAGACTCTAGAAGTTTTGGGGGCATAATATATACCATTCTCATAGCATGAGTGGTGTGAGGGGAAGATGAGGTGATGTTGGTATTTATAATGGTAGAGAGGATGAGTTATCCATTTTTTAATCATTATTTTAATTTTTTTTCTCAAGACTATGAATTGTCTAGATTATTGTGACCAAAAAAATAGAAATAAGTGATTTTGAGTTTTATTAAATTAACTATACACCCAATATTGATGTATTTTAAAAAAATCCCAAAAAACAACTTACTATTTTTCAATATGTAGAATTTAAAAATGAAAAACATTTTTTTAAAATAATTTTCTAAATATGATTCATTATATTTTTCATTAAAACCAAAATTTAGATTAAAAATAATAATTTCAAAACTATATATCATTTTATAACACCTGTAAAAATTAGTCAACATCTCATAAAATCATCATGTAAGATAATAAAATAAAAATTTATGATTAAATTTTAATAAAAAAAATTTCCATTTAAAATATTTAATAAATCATAAAATTGTTATTGAATATATATTATTCACATAATTACCAATAATTGTTAATATGGTTATATTATCCCTAATAAGATACCAAAATCATATTTATAATTTCTTTGGAGATATTATTATACATTTGGCTAATTTATTTTTCACAATGTTCATATTACAACTCATAAGGGTATTTTAATATTCATTAGGGTAAGTTACTATTCACTAAAAATTATGTTTGTTCTATTAGAGTCAAAATATCCTAATGATCACAACTATGTATGTCCATTTTTTGAAATTCTAAATAGAGAAGTGGAAAATTTACTTTTAATAGAAATTTTATAAATATATCCTTAAAATCGTCATTATGTAGAGACTCAATGTTTAATGCATTAAAGTAAGCTTATTTTTAAATCCTTTCAGTTTTACACACATGTAACATGAATGATCTCATTTTAACATTATCCCTGAAAAATAAATTTGATGGCCTTTATTATTCATTATCATAAAAAATAATTTTGAAGTTTTTTTATATTATTAATTATTATTATTTTAGAATATGTAACACATTATACTAAATTTAAATTACTGTAGTTGAAAATTTTAATTTTAATTAATATTTTAAATTATGCTCAAAATTGATTTTTTGATAAATGTATTTTTGAGCTATAGGAAAGTCTCAAATTAAATATATGCATACTGATTAATATTATATAGATTTAAATTAATATATTTAGATATATTATATATAATTTTTATTAATCTAAATATTAATTAGATGTTTTTAATATTAATTTAAATAGACTGTCATTATGATCTTCAAAAGAGTTTTAAGAAAAATTATTTTTATGCACAAAAATAAACACATACTAAATTTGATATAACAAAGATTAAAAAATTAGTTAATTTTTTTTAAAAAAAAATATATTATATTACATTGAAATCAAATTCAATGAAATATGTCACATTATAATTTCATAATTTATTGAAAATTCATAAGAAAATTTAAAAAAATTCAATTGTACACTATTTACAATAGAATCATCCTTTTTAGAAAAATCCAAAAATATCTTCCAATGATAAATTTTTAATATAATTTCAAAATTATATTCTTTTTCCAAAAAATGATTTCCTAATTTTTTATATTGATGATAAATAAATAAATAAAATGAAAATAAAACCATTTCTTGAAGAATATGTGTTGTGAATCATAGAATGACATTACCATAAATTTGAGTGACCATTTACTATAATTTTTAAACAAATATTCATTAATTAGGAAGAATATATATATTTAAGAATTAAATTAACTATATTAAGAAATTTCAAATCAACAGATTGGTTAAAACATTCCTTTTTAAATTTATTGACATAGTTAGTTTAGGCTTACTATTGTGTGTCGTATATGCTATTTAACATAATATTTTCTTTCTTTTAATCTCGATGTTTTGTTTACCCAATGATATCAAAGGGATTAAATTTATTTAAAAGAAATGTAATTAAAAAAATTATTGTGCTACATTTTCATTTTATTGAAATAAAAATTAAATTATGTTTTCCTATATTTAGAAGTTATTTATTAAAATTAATATTATTTTTAAATTAAAAATCCATATTTTTCTCAGTATGAATTTGTGAATATTTTCAAAATTTATAAAACATTTAATGAATCATGAAAATTAATTCAATTTTAAAAAATATTGTTTCATAATGTATTGAAATTTTTATATAGTGTTGGAAAATCATTTAAAGGTAAAAAATTTCAATCATGTTATGATTAAACTAATTTTTGTCTTTGAAATGAATTTTATTTTTATGTTTGATATATTGAGTTTTTATTATGTCGAATGATTTTTCTTTGGATCATTTTTTCACGTAAGGGGGTTTAGATTGTAATTAAATATTGAAAAATAATAGAACATAATTTAGGATAATGGATTAAATCTTTGGTATAATAATAATTAAAATTATAAAATAATTCCAACATAATATTTGGATATAAAGGAAATTAAGAACAATAAAAAATAATTAATGTGGTTAAGGTTAAAATGGTTTCAATGCAGGTTATATTAAAATAATGAGTTTTATAATTTCCTTAAAAAATTTTCAATTAATATTGTTTGGTAGTATTTTTACAATATATAATCCATCAATAAATATGTTCTTTGGGACTATCTAAAATTGGGGTATAAATTTTTCATTTAAAAAATCATGAATTACCTCTCAGCCACTTATAAAAGTGAAACCCCTATCCTCTACTCTCAAAAATACAAAATAGATATGGTTTTGAATAAAACTACCAATATATATCTTTTAATACTCTCCAAATATCCTAGTGTTATTTGATTTTTTAGAAACCCCATAAAATAAACATCTTGGTGATAATATAATATGGTTAATAGGAGAAGTGGTATCATTCATAACAGAGCATTTTTTTTATTTCTTCGTCCACATCCTCCAAAAATTATTCATCTATGATTATATCAAATAATAATAACATAATATATTTTATTATTTAATTATATTAGTTTTATAACCTGTATCCACATCATCTTCTATAAAATGGGAAACCAAACCACCCAACATGTGTGTAGAGGACTACAACCTCAACACTGATGTAATTTATTTTCCATCGTTGCATCTCTCGGATGGAGGTAATTATGAATTTAATAAAAAAATTAATATTCTTCAAAAAAAATTACATTTTTATTCATAATATAACCCATTACATGTTATCTTCCAATATGTTGGAAAACGTTAACATCACATCTGTGTACTTGTGGACTACCGGCTCCACCAAGAGATGTGATGTGTTTATACATTTATATTTAAATAGATGAAAATATGGGTAGATGTAATGAATATTCATGATATGTAAAATATAAAACAAATTATTTTCATATATAATAAGCATTTACCATTCTTTTTTTACATCCAACGTGTAAATGAAAATATTACAGGCATACATATGACATACTCTCTCCATGAATGGTGTAATTCACCTTCTATCTCAAATATTTATAGATTAATTTATATATATATATATATTATTTACAAAATGTATAAAATTATGGATATTATATATTCTCGATCAATTTAGAAGGACATAAAACACCTACCAAAATCATTTAGGTGAAACATATAAAATATAACTCGAAACTTCATTTAAAAAGGATTTGACAATAAGATTGTTGCAAAAGGTCACATTTAGACCATACATGGTATGATATTTATAATAATATATATTTAATAAATTTATAATTACTAATTAATAATTTTATTATAGGTTTAAATTTGGATGAACGGTGTTGAGACTTATATTATGGTATTTTAGTATTACTTTTATTTTAGCGAGATTGATGGCTTATAAACCACTTCTTTCATTTGTGTGGTGTATGTTGTAAAACTGAATTGATATTCTTATACTAATCATCAAATTTATGGTATATTTATATAAACATTTTCTTCTCTATTTTATGGGTAGTACAATTTTATCTTCCCAATGTGGTAACAGTTTTATGATAAAATCAAATTGTTTATCAGGATTTTTTCTGATTATTATTTTGATGATAAAACCATGTGATATATCGCTCATTTATCATTTAATCTTATTTTCCCCTATTTATTTCTCTATAATACACTTTTTTCAGTCATTTTCATCTATTTAATAAATAATGTGACCAAAACAATATTTTTATGGAAAATCCACATTATATATTTCTTCGGTCAAAAATCCTTTTCCTTGTCAATTATTAATAAAAATGTCTTAAATAATGTTTTAATATTATCCAATAATGATGACATAATTTTTTAGTCATTTCGTATTTATTTACAAAATCGATTAAAAGGAATCATTGTTTTGTTTTCCAAAATATTTCATTTTAACATTTAATGGAAATTTGAAATTATTAATTATTTTAACATGTATGTCATGAACAATATTTACCACCATTAATACTGATCGATGCAATAAATCATCATTTTCTATTTTATAATGTTATTTTAAAAGAAATACTTTTATTTAATATTATTTATGTTAATATATTTAATTTAAATGTCACACTGATATGCTTCATTGTAATATTACATTTATTATTGGTGAGAATTTTTTTTGTGTATTTATCTATAGAATAAGGTTAAAATATTTAGAAATAATGAAATATAATACTTATATATATAAGACCTTTTTAAAATCGTGTTCATGTAGGCATGGTATATTAACATATGGTAATTATAAAGAACTATTATAAAGTGCATGATGTGTTTTATATATCACTCCTAAAGAAGTAAATACATAATAAATCATAATTAATGAACAAAAAAGTAAAACTAATGGATACTGATCTTTCTTATTATGAATAACCTATTTTTAATATAAATATTATAGAAAATTTTCTTGGAAATATGACCACTGCATTTATGATGGTTTTATTGCGAAACCACTAACTTGAGAAAGCTATATAAGAACCTCAGGATATGAGGAGAAAGACGTATCCTCATTTTTTTGAAAGAAATATAAGAAATTTTGAAAATTTAAATCATTTTAAGTGTGTATAAGGTAATAAGTTGAGAATTTATGACATTTTATTTTAAATAAATTTACTTTTTTTGATATCTTACGTAAAAGACAACATTTAGTATCACTGAACCATACTATAATATAATATTATTATTCAGACATGAATGTTATAAACAAGTAATTAAAATTTCTCGTATGAATGTAATTAAAATTAAAATCAATTATAATTGATTTATATAAATAAAACATACTCATAAAAAGTAAAAAATTCTTAGTAATGCATTTATATACATTTAAAATACCTTTCCTTTAAATACAGATTTTGCATTACCTTTGGAAAAAATCAATTAACATAATTTTTACAAGCATCACTATTTTTTAAATGAAATCAGTTTTTAATTTAATATGTAAAAATAATCTTACATTGAATTATTCATAATTTTATGGAAAGAATTATTTTTTTATAACTAGTTGAAAAATACAACATTATTTGAAAAATATATTTTTTCATCAACATGTTTAATAAAATATATTTTTTAAATTTATTAATATTAAAATAAATTCAAAAATATTATTATCAATCTAATTTTTGTAAATATAATCAATTTTATGTTGAATTTCATATAATAATTTTATATAAATTTAGACATTTTTTCTTTGGAATACCACTTTTTCATGTATGAAAATTTAATTTCAAATTGAATTCATCCATATTTATAAATTGAATTAAAAAAATTGATTCTTTATTTTGATTAATCATAATCAATATTATATAATATTTTTAATGTTATTTTTGTTCCCAATGAATAGTAAAAATTGAAAAAATTAATTAATTCATTTAAGGTTAAAATGTGTTTACTATGGGTTAGGGTAAAAATTATACGGGTTAAAATGACATAAAATCATTTCCAGTATTTATTTTATTGTATTATTTTTACCATATATAACATTAGTTTATATAATTATCCATTTTCTAGTCTTTTAGTATATCTAAAATAGGGGCACATAATATTTTATTAAAAAATATATATTGTGTCACATCCATCACATAGAAAATGGAAACACATCTCCTCTTCTAATAACACTCTCAAATAGTATTTCATCATATGGTACCTACAAAAATTCTATCTATAATTCCTTATAAAATCATATGGGATTTATTTTTATTATGAAAACATTTAAATAAGGAATTTATTTATAACTTAAATATGTTTTTCTGTGATGACGTTTCATTCTCAACTGCACATTTTTATTTTATTTCTTATTCCACCTCCATTAAATAATGTCAAAATATGACGAAAATTAGCATATTTAGATCTAATATAATGATATTTTAATATTTTAATTTAATAAATTATATCCATAACCTATATAGTAAAGTGCGAAACGAAACTACAAATCGTGTGTATGATAGACCACAACATCACAAAACATTTTAATTCATTTTCCGTATCTGCATCCCATGGATGAAGACAATCATTGGGTTTAGGTATGTAAATGATTTTTATGACATAATTATACTTTATAATATCAAATATAAGATATTACGTTCATGTCCACTGGAAAATTATAAAGTCACTCATGTAACGACCCAAAGTTTTAGCAATTAAATTCCCTTTTTATAATTATTCATTATAGTATAATAACATTAGTAATAACAATGAAATTTTATTATACTATATACTATGTGATCATTAAACATTATTTTCCCACTTCTATGTGTTAAATTTAAAAAATCTGACTTACACGGTTCTGTTCGAAATGATTTTTGGAGTCTAATAGAACAACCATAATTTTTGGTGAATAATTACATACACATATGAATTGTAACCTACCATTATGAACAGTAATACAAACCTTATAAATAGTAAATCATACAAAATAATAGTATCCTTACCCATGAATGATTAAATAAATCATAGGCATCTTAGAAGTGATAATTGGACAGTAGTAAATGTGTTGGTATTTTTGTATGTCATAAATAATTAATTATAATTAATAAATTAATTTAAAAGATAATGTATTTTTTTAAAATGTGTTCATAAAATAAAAATTTTGTGTCTTCTAGTATTAAGATAATTTTATAACACCGTATGTAATTATTGAAAGCATTATAAAATCGGTTTAAAATTTAAAAAATGTATTTTTCAATTAAATTATTATTTTAATTAAAAAACAAATTAATCATATCTATAAAATTATTTTTGAAAAATCGACTTCAGTTTTTTATTTTACACATCAAAAAATCGATAGGGTGAATATTTTTTATTTTTTTGAAATACATGAATTTTTATGAATACTGAAATATAATAATTTTCAAAAATATCTTAAATACACAAATTATAGAGTCATTTACGATTTTTTTCGATGTAAGCCCAGTTGGTTTGGATTAACATGATAAAATTACATTATTCGGTCATGAAAGACTCAATATTTCTTGAATTTTGAGGAATTAATAATGAATATTATATTGATAAACCCCATATCACCTCAACTATAAATACCACCCTTCATACCCTCATTTCCTCAAACCTCTAAAGCTTCACGAATTGTATAAACACTACCAAACAATATTCTCTAGACCTTATCTGATGACCATGAATCTACTAGTCTAATAAGAAGACCAATCCATGGTTCCTTGTGGTGGATCACAAGATGATAACTCAAGAGGTAATTCCCCTCTCTCTTTTCCTTTAATTCCTTTCAACTTCAGGTTCTTTTTTTATCTACCCACCTATCCTCATCCACATGGTATTTTAACTCCATTATTATAAATATTTTTTAATTTTATGGTCATAATGTTATATTATATCATCCAACTCCCTTCTCCTCTTTTCTTTTACTTTGTGAATGGAAAATGTTGTTCATGTGGTGTTAATTTAGCATTTTCAAGAACAACATGTCTTTTTATCAATTTATACATTTAGATCATTTAATGATACCATTTTTATGGTGGAAACATAATTTTGAATATGTATTATATCCTATATAATTTTATGGATCTAACTTATGTACATATTACTAAATGATTAAACAAAACAAGTTCGTTGTGGTCGAAAACCCGCCAAAATTTACCCAAACAATCATCATTTTATTCTTATCTAATGATTCATCCACATTTTATATGATATAATTCATTATAATATAATTTAAAATTATGTAATATAATTAATAACTTCGTATATCAGATCTGGGTGTTTATCCTTGTTCTACACGAACATCCAATTTTGAATACAATTGCACCTCTCAAGAAAACCATAGAAAACAACATTCGAAAAAAATGTTTTCAATCTATATAACACATCCAAAGGCACATAAAATAACTTAATAAAACCATAATTATCCATATTTATGTACAAACTATTCAGTAATGGTTAATTGATGAATCTAATTTCATTATAAAATACATTAATATGATTAAATCATTTAGATACAAAGTAGGGGAAATTTCACGAACCCAACTTTCTTTCTTTGGGTTCTCCCTCTTTCACTCCATTATTAGTATGTTCACTCATTAAAAATTATTTTTTCTTAATTATCAACCCATTTATTGGATATTAAGGTTTTCCACTATAGTTTATGTCAAACAAAATTTCCCAAATGAACTCTAATTTCATAAACACACGTTTTATTAATCACTCAAGGTTGATGGTTATTTCATCAAGTATGTTATTCCCATTTTTTTGGTTACCCAGTGTTTATGAAGGTGTTATTATGTGATGAAACACATTCCTTTAAATGGTTTAGTTATATTCATTTTCAATATACTTTCTATGTGTAATTCATGATAGTGATAATGTTATGATGTGATGGGTGCGCCTGAAATTATATAGCGTAATATGAATGTTTCAATGTGACATGTGTGCCTGGAATTTTACAGTGCTCCAATGCATTGGGTAAAGTGATTAATCTGAATTTTTAATGTCAAATTATGTGTGCAAAAGACTCTATCTATATTCACAAGTATGTGTGGTAGTTAACCACTAACTCATGATGTTTCTTTTTTATACATTTTTACATTTCAAGTCCTTTACTAATGCTTTCCATCATGTTCATGATCCTTTTCAAATATTATAATTATGCTCACCGATTTATATATTTTTAATAAATATCCTCTTAATGGGAATTTATCTCACACCTTTTTGATATATATCCTCAAGTGACTATATGTAGTAAGGGGAGGTCAAGTTCCAATAAGAAGCTAGTGAATAATGGGTTAAATAAACGATTATGTTTGATTTTTTAAATTTTATGTATGGTCCTAGTTTTCACAAGACACTAAACTATTTGGATCCTATATGTGTAATACTATTATGGTTTTTATCATTATAATGATTTAATTATAATGTAAGAAAAGTTAGGGTCTCTAAGACGGTATTAGAGGAAAGGATTAGTTAATATTGGAATTAAAATTATTGAACCCTATAGAAAAACACTAGCATTAGACTAAGTGTAAATATGCACAAAAGAATCATTACATATGGATCAAGGGAATTATACATGCTAGTGCACTAAAAAATAATCCTTGAGGGTAATTAGTAACAGTAGCCACCAAATCCAATGGAATAAGAGAAGTATTTTTCCATCACTACTGTGGGAGTGAAGCAAGATAATTATGTTGTACAAGGTGTGATTCCTATCCACTCATAAATTGAAAAGGTCTTATTTGAATCTATTTCTATGCATTACTTTATATTATTCTTGTTTTCATGAACTATAGAATACAAGCCCTGAATCCTTGAAGTATAGATATATGTAAAATCCCCAAGTGGTGGAATCATTGTAACCCATGTGTTTCAGTCTTATCTAGTTGGCATGTGTGGGAATATTCTTCCAGTAAATCTCATAATACATTCTATTGTATAATTAGACTCTATAATGGAAATATATTGGCTCCCATTATTTATAGAACATATCAACTATCTGGAAAAGGAAATATCATTTAATATTTTGAACCATCCCATGATTCTATACAAATGAACGGAAGATCATGAATCTCTTTTGAGAACCCCTTCAACAGTGTGGGTGTTGATTCCGTATAAAAAATAATACCTTCCCCAAATGGTTGAGTCCATAGAAAGTATCAGCCATGTAGATATGCCCATCTTGAGTGAATACAGTGACATATTTCATGAAGAATTTCCCAGACTTCCCTTCAGATCAAGAGGTTGATTTCACAATAGAACTCATACACGGAGATACTCCAATCTCAAAGTGTCCCTATAGTAAGGCTCCTGTCAAACATGAGGACTAAAAGAATTAGATGTAAGTGAATTTGGAAAAATGGTTCATATTCTCTAGTGC
Organism: Viscum album; assembly: GCA_963277665.1. Lineage (NCBI taxonomy): Eukaryota > Viridiplantae > Streptophyta > Magnoliopsida > Santalales > Viscaceae > Viscum > Viscum album. The sequence goes on from OY728125.1 coordinate 1,821,719,131, forward strand.
ATCACCTTGGGGTGCACCAGTGCTCTTTAGGAAGAATATGTATGAATCAATGCTAAATTTTATCAACTATTTGAAACTCAAAAAGATTACACTAAGGAATAAGTATCCTTGAACAAGGATAGATGACTTGTTCGATCAGGTAAGAGGAGACCAATACTTCTCAAAGGTGGATATTCATTATTGATATCATCAATTATATGTGAAGAAAAAATATATTCAGAAGACTTCCATATGTACTAGTTATGGGAACTATGAGTTTTTTGTGATTCCCTTCAGACATACTAATGCCCCTTCAATCTTCATGGATTTTATGAATATTGTATTTAGACATTACATCAACCAAAATTGTGGTTGTGTTTATTTGATGATATTATCATATACTACATGAGCATGGAGGAATATAAAGATCATCTATGACTTGTTTTTCTATCATTAACATAAGATAATTTGTACGTGATGTTTAGAAAGTGTGATGTTTTGATAAAGCAAGTCACGTTCTTGGTACATATGATCACAAGTGAGGGAATTTATGTGGACCCTTAAAAAAGAGATTGAGAAATGGCCCAGGCTCTGTAGAGTCACATGAATCTGTAGTTTTATTAGATTAATAGGGAACTACTGAAATTTTTTGAGATATTTCTCATGATTTTTAAGCCCACTAAATATGAATAAAAGGAAAGGGGTAAAGTATGTATGGACAGATGAATGTGAGGAAAGCTTCAAGGATATAAATCGAGGGTGGATCAATGCACCTGTACTAACATTATTAAAAATTGGAGAACATTTTTTGACATATAGTGATGCTTAAAATAAAGGCTTTGGTTATGTACTCATGCAAAATGACAATGTGATAGCATACATCTCATGACAATTGAAGATCCTTGAGTAGAACTAATTGACGCATAATCTAGAGATGGAAGCAATGATTTCTCCCATGAGAATTTCATGGCACTACATTTATTGTGAGAAGTGTGAAATATACACCAACAACAAAATCCAGAAGTATGTATTCACCCAAAATGTACTCAACATGTGTCAAAGGATACTGTTAGAGATAATTAAGGACTATGATTTCTCTCTTCACTATCATCCAAAAAGGCGAACAAGGTTGCTGATGCATTAAGGAGAAAAGAAGGTACAAGATTATCCATGTTACATATTGATAAATACCATATCATCTTGGATATGAAATGGATGGATTTGGATATTATAAGGTTATAGAATAAATCCTACCTTTCCCAGATGATTGCACAACCGTCCATCAAAGAGAAGATTATAGAGGCACACAAGGATGATTTGGAGTTACAAAAAAAGGTGAATGAAGTAAATGAGGGAGATCTACAAGTGTTCCACATAGATTATGAATGTTTCATTTAGTTTGTAAAGAGTATTTGTATAGCATCCCAGCTTTTTCTCACATAAACATTCATTACAAAATACAATACTGAGGATCTTTAAGGTTTAGTGTCTTGGAAACCAAGAACTTATTACATGGGGAAAAAACATTCTTCTTAAACACTTGAAAGGATTCTTCATTTGTTCATCCTAAGTTCATTACGGCATCTCATTACCTGGGAGAATAAATTAGAGGAAAGCGTGGAAAAAAGTCCCAGTAAGGGAAATAAAGGAGACATTTTACATGAGAACATGAGATACATCAATAAAGTCATGAAAAGAACTTTAAGTCCTGAGAATGAAATCATGAGGCATACCATAATAAGAAGAAATTATTTCATAACATGAAGATGTGGATACAACATTTAACAAATATAATCATTTCTGTTTCACCACGGTCCATCCCCAAGGTGTCAATAAAAATTACCAAGGTTATTCACCAAGGTATTAGTTAAAATGGTCATCTCTAGAGATTAAGTCTTTACCCAATGAATTGGAGCGCTATTAGGGCGCACCCATAAATTTTCCTTTATTATCATGTGTGTCACATATTTCATCAAAAATATTTCATAAACAACCCATATAGCACAAAAGAAATGGGTTTCATTTCATAATCATAACGTTTTAAAAACTGCTTTAAAGACATGATCTTTATGTCACTTTAAACCCATGGAAAAGGAAAGCGGGTATCTTGTATGTAAATCCCAGAATTTAAAATAGAACACTTTTTTATATAGTTGAATACCCCTTTAGAAGAAAGAGATTTGAGTATTCACTTAATAAAATAAATGAATTTGAGAATAAGAGAGAGACATTTTGAGACAGAAATTCTGAAACATAACGACTATGTTACGAGGTTTTAGAAAACATTGAAAAGAGAGGGGACATGGGTCACCCACTAATAAATGATCCATAAAATAGTAGGGGGACAGAATATAAAGGATTTAAGAACATTTTAATGAAATTTGAACAATATTCTATATGAAATGAAGAACATAAAATCAAGACAAAAATAAGATTTCTTTTATGAAAATTCGGCAGCCTAACGGTGTCACATAAACTTCAAAAAATATGAATTGATGAGATCAAATAGGGTCTCTCATCATATGAACATAAAAGATCAGTATGATAGATATAGATATCATACCCCAGTATAATAAAAAGGAACTTGAAAAACATTACATGAAAGTAGAACTTAGAAAAATGAGAAAGGTGAACGATTCCCTTAATAATTCGGCAGCCTAACGACATCACTTAAACTTCAAAAAAGTGAATTGACGAGATCAAATACGGTCTCTAATCATATGAACATAAAATATATGTATTATAGATATAGATATTATACCCCAACATAATAAAAAAGAACTTGAAAGACTTGACATAAATGTAGAACTTTGAAAAATGAGAAAGGTGAACGAATCCCTTGAAAATTTGGCAGCCTAACGGTGCCACTTAAACATCAACAAAAATTAATTGATGAGAGAAAGAGGGGGCCTCTAATCATATGAACATGAAAATGGAAGAAATAGGAATATAAAATAACATCCCCCAACATAATAGAATGGAGCATAAAATAAATAACATAAAAGAGATTACTTGAAAAGAAAGAGAGAGGTAGGATACCTTACCTTAAAACGTAACTCTTAAAACTCAATGTTTGGGACCTTGAGGGCTTGGGGGGCCTCTGGTAGGACTCCTTGGGAGGTAATGATAGCAGAGCTTCGTTGGGGGAGAGTTGGGAGTCGAAACGATGAATGATGGGTTGGTATTTATAGGGAAAATGAGGGGAAAAGGCATTAATGGCCAAGGGACATAGCATTAGTGGTTTTGGCAAAACCATGGGCTTGCCCATGGTATTTTCCCATGGTATTTGCCACATAGGTCCCCCCATACAATAATTCATCACCTTTGGTCGGCCAACCCTTAAAATATTTCATGACATCATCATGACACAGTTATGATGTCATTAAAAATACTGAAACCCTAAAAATGTATTTTCACTATTCATCGAAAATTCAAGTTTCTTAGAAAAATCCCAATATTAGACCTTAACCAAATATCGATGCTCTGATTTCAAAAATGAACTCCATTTTATAAAAAAAATTTCTAAATATTTTTATTTTAATTTTTGTATAAATACACTATTCACTGAAAATTTATTTTTCTCAGAAAAATCCCAAAAAATTACCTTTACATAATATCGATGCTCTGAGTTCAAAAATAAAATCCATTTTATAAAAATAATTTTCTAAATATTTTTAATTTAATTATTAATTAAAAAACACTATTCACTTGAAATAACTAATACTTGACTAATAATTAATGAAACAGTTATTTACCTATTTAATTGAATCACATTACTTAATCATGGTGCCTAGATTATATTAATAATTTCATTAACTGATATTACTAATACATTTGGTCACATTACAAATCCTAAGCATAAAATCACTATTCATAATGTACTATTCATCAAAAATTAAGTTGACCTTATTAGACTCTAAATTTTTTTACTGAACATAATTGTAAAAGACAATTATTTGAAAATCATTTCACATTTTTTATTATTTAAGGTTTACATAAACATTTTTAAATTATACTTTCTCTAAAATTCATCAAAAATATCCATACTATATTTATCTGGACATTTGAAAATTCATAAACTTCACCATAAGAAGAAATCAAAATTTTTATTTAAAATAAAGGATTACACAATGCAGTTACGGACTCCTAACATATCCCCTTATAACACCAGCATAGGACCTAAGAGTAAGGTTTACTAGGGTGATAGAATCTTGGGGGGGCTCGGCCAACATCGCACGAGTAGTAATTTCTATCAGTTTGAAATTCTCGCAAATGTGATTCCGTTCTAGCTTCACATGATAAATTTCGGATTGGGTTTGGTCCAGAGAAAATCCCAGTGGTGCTACCTCCTTCCCAAGTTCCGTTAGATGGGCTTATATTGGCCCGAGACTACTGGATGAGGCCATCGAATCTCTTTTCTATATTAATTAACCATGGTCACATGTATTTAGAAACAAAAGTCACAACATTCAGTTTTCAACGGTCATACTGTCTAATGGTAATATAATAGTCAAAACCCAACAGTCTCATTTTAATTATACTCATGTTATCAAATGAAATAGTTTGGTTGAGTATGAAAAATAAAATAACACACAAAATTAGGAAACAATATTTATTCAAAATTTCAGGTCGTTACAATCTTGCCCCTTATGAAATTGCGTCTTTGCAATTTTTTTAAAATTGGGTTTTGAAATTTCATTGAAAGTCCCACATCAAAAAAAGAGTCAGCAACACTATTACTTTAAAAGAATGAAAAGGAAGTACAAAGGCCACCAAAGTTAACCCATACTAGGATTCCATGTAGGAAAACATGGATATGGAAGAAAAAACAAAGGGTCAAGTTCTGAGGGAGAGTGATAGAAAACATGATAAGGAGAAATTTAACCACGATAGAATCCCAAACTTATGATGTGTGTAAATGGTCTTTGATTACCTAGTAGAAATGTAAACCAGCAACATTTTTGTTTTACGTTCCTTTTCATAATTTTGAGTAATTCATTTACTATATATAACAAAAACTTAAGGAAATATTCCTACTTTCAAGTAGAGTTTCATCCTTTAATAAGTTTCTACCAAAACTAATCATTTATCCAAATGATGAGAATTCAAAAACACTTGGTCTCATAAAAACACAAGATCCATCTTCTAGATATTCACGTGATGTAAAGACCCGTAAATTTCAATGGAATTTTTTTCTTAATTTTCTTTGGAATTTTACAAGAATGCAGTTTCTGACGGCACGTGATTCTAAGGCCCGGTGTGCCCGGAATCATTTTCTGAAGTTTGGCTCGGGTACATTCAGTGAACGAACGAGCGGATTTTTCTATCTTTTGAACCGGTGCTCGAAATCGAATTTTGAGGGCACCGATGGAATCACAGCACTGTTCCATGCTTAGAAACGCCACTTCCGGAGTTGCGTTTGCTCGGGTGTGGTTTTTAATTTCTGGGGTTAAGTGAAAAAAATAAAATAAAGCAGTGCGACAACATTATTTTATTTCACTCAAAGCCACTTAAAGCTGCTTAAGATGAGTTGAAGCTGATAGGGTCGAACCCAAAATATCCTACCCTCTTGGTATGATATTTGTCAGATGGGGCCCTCATGAGCCCCACTGTTTCTTTTCCTCTAAGAAGCGCACCCGCAAAAACTCCTCTTTATGTATGTCAACTGACATGTTTTATAAATTCTTAGCACCCCTATTAATTGGGCGATTAGTTCATTGCAATTAATTCTATGAATTAATTTGTTCGTTACTTATCTTTGAAATCAATTATTGGCATGGGATAGAAAAATAAGACCAACACTTGTCTTTTGAGGGAGCTCTTGTTTAGAGGATTTGGAGAAATCTATGATGCTAGAAGATCTTCATCCTTCTTTGCGAAGAAAGAAAAGAACATGAAGAATTCCGGCCATCGACGAAAGGTGACGAAGAACGCCGAACACTCGGAGATCGACGACGTGACGCCGTGTACTGCGACGCCAACGAATCTTCTCCCCCGACGCTTTTTCCGCGACGATTCTTTCCCCGCGTCAAATCTTCGATCAACTGCTCGAGGTAGGAGATTTCAAATCATTTAAATTCCTTTGTATATTTTATCCTTGACATTGATTTAATTCATGAAATTAAATCTGTGTGTTTTCTTTACCCCTCGGAGATCGTTGACGCGACGACGTATACCGCGACGACGCAACGCCCTTCCGCGACGCGACGATCCACTTCTTCTGCGATGGTCAATCCCGAGAAGAACGCACGTTCGACGACTACGATGAGGTAGTGGTTGTTTCATTTTAAATCTTAGTGATTTATATTCCCGGTTGTTAAATATGATTGTTCTGAGTCTTTAAAAACCACTAACGTGGTGGGTGCGGACCAACGAACAAGTCCAAACCCACCGCCCTTTTTTTTGTTATACGCGGATTAGCGGGTGATGACAAATGGGGCCGCAAGTTTATCTTGAAGGCTTTGCATTGAAGAATGAGTCCCGGGGTGAGTACTGGCGAAGACCGCTCCCAAATCGGACCAACGGAGTGCGTCCGGTGGTTCGCGGAACCCCCCGCGGGCGCGCCACGCCGGCACGGTGGCCCCGGCAGCCGGAGGCGCAGCCGGCAGCGGCCGGTCCGCCAGGATGCGGCGGCGCCTGGTGCGCCGCCGGGTAGACCCGCCGCGGCTTCAGCCACGGCGGTGCTAGCCGGTCCCGCGGCCGCGTGGGACGGTGGAGGAGGGACGTGGCTTAAGACGTGTCCGGGTGTCACTGAGCGGCCCCAGCGCGGGGGGCCGCGGCTGCCTTGCGCAGCGCCTGGCCAGCGCCAGCGTGCCGGCCGAGCCACCCAGCCGGACCGCCGGGTCGGGCCGTGCCGGCCGGGTCAGACCCGGTCCCGGGTCGGGTTGGCCAAGTTCGGGCCGACCCAGGGGGGTTGGGCCGGGTCGGTCAGTGCCCAGACCCCCCCGTTTTCGGACCTTTTCTGACTTTTTCCCGTATCTAGAGTTACGGGCCTCCGATCGACGCACCGTCAGTGACGATGCGATCATTGGATCAAGGCAGTCTTTTCGGTATGTTACACTCAATGTTTCGGAATACTTTGGGTTCCGCCGGGTTGGTTCGTACACGAAACCAACCGGGCCCTCGGAGCGGAAACACTCATAACTTGAGCTCCGGACGTCCGATTGACGTGTCATCGATTTGGTTGGATTCCTCTAAGTGAAATGGATCTTTTGGCTTACTCCGCCCGAGGTTTGGATGTAGGTGGAGTACGGTCGGGTTGGTTTTTCCATAAAAACCAACCGGGCCCCTGGGACGAAAAAGCCAATAACTCTTAGACCGGACGTCCGATTGACGCGCCGTCTACGACGTTGAGTTCCTGTTGATGATACGGAACAATTGGATACATCAACTTGGGACTATGTGTCAGTTGATGTATCAGCCTCTCGGGTCATGGAGCGGACCCTCCTGAAAGAGCTTGTTGTGTGCGGGACCCCTAGAACTAGCTGCGACTGCTACTGCGACGACGACAACTGTGCAGAGATCCTCAGTGGATTTGACGGCGACGACTACAGCACTCAGCGATCCTTTGTGGGTCAGTGCTACCGATCTTGTGTGGGTCTGATCCTATGTGGGTCAGTGCTCAGCGGTCCTGTGTGGCCCAGCGCCTACAGATCCTGTGTGGGTCTGATCCTATGTGGGTCTTTGCGGGGGTTAGTTACCTATCGATCCGGTGTGGGTAAGATCCTTTGTGGGTCATTGCGGGGGTCAGTTACCTATCCATCCTATGTGGGTCAGATCCTTTGTGGGTCATTGCGGGGGTTAGTACCTATCGATCCTTTGTGGGTCCGACGGCATAGATGATTCAGTGGAAATATCTGATCATCTCTATCGTCATACAAAGAAGTATACCTGTGTGAGCTGAATCTTGTTTTGCCTTCCTTTGTGGATTGTGTTGTGCTATCCTATGTGGAATTTCGTTTTTCTTTCATGTGTGGACTGGGTTGTACTTGGGCTCGGATGTTGGAGCCAAATGGGAATTGATGACTTAGGTATATGTATGTCCATATACCTAAGCAGTGTCAGATGTTACTTCGTGATTGTATCTTTCCTTTGTGGATTATCCTTTGTGGATTCTGGGAGACCTTTGGGGGTCTCGGGGTCCCTACTGAGTAGCTTATACTCACCCCTGCATGGGCTATGCGTGCACTACGTTGTGTTGGTTGCAGACAACGGACAGCGCTAACCGTGGTTGAGGCTTGGAGAGTAAGACGGTACCTGGAGGTGGACCACTGGGTGGGACGTACTCGGAGCGGTCGGCTGGACCCGAGGAGCTGTGGAGGCTATCTATACCCACCCTTTAGGTGGGATTTCCAGTGGACAGCTCGACTTCATGGATTTACTTTTCAGTTGTTGTTTTCCCTTTCGAGTTGTACTTTACTTTCAGTTTGGGTTTTTATTCTGACCCACTTACTTTTCCTCACTAACTGTTGTACTCAGTTTTTTACTTAGTGTTTCCTCCTTCTGTATTCTTACTCTATTGTGCTTGTTTACTTTACAAAGGCAATGCCTTCCCTTTTTACCAGGATTTACTCCTTGGTGCTAGACGCCAGCCCCTGGCCAATGGAAGGCGGGCTTGGGGTAGTCACGGCATGGGCCCCGAGGACGGGTCGTGACAAATTTGTATCAGAGGAGTTCGGTTCTACCGCAGAACATGGGACTCTGATCTTTTTCTGTGTGAAGCAATAGTGTTTAGTGTATTGGGTGTGGTTATCAGTCCAGGGAGTCCAGTGTTGGTGTGGTGGCTGACGTATCCGTACACTAGGACCCTTACCTCTGATTTCCGACTTAGTGCACGAAAACATTGATTGCATGTGTGTTACAAGTTTTCTTTGTGATTACTTTATGTCATCTCACCAGGTATATAGTTCTGACCGTGGCACACCTGTTTCTTTTCCGGATGGCCCCACAATGGATCCCAGCTAGGGTTCCGAGAGATGAGCATGACGACAGCCCGCCGAGCGACAAGGCCTCGGTACAGGGCCCTTTGACAGTAGAGGCACCAGCAATACCTCTACCCGCCGAGCCATCGATGCTTCCAACCCCAGCCGCTGATGATGCACGTCGCCCTAGTGCACTGCACGTGTTCCAACGCAAGCGACCGCCCAGGTTCCATGGGGAGACAGACCCCCAGGCAGCCGAGGATTGGCTGGAGGTAGTGGTATGAGCTTTCCGGTTAGTGAGGACACTAGCAGACCTCATGGTGATCCTCGCAGCGAGACAACTACACGCGGCAGTGGGACGATGGTGGAGCTTGATGCTCCAGGTGCACAGTGAGGCATCCCTTCACTGGACGGACTTTGAGATCCTCTTCCTCTCAAAGTTCATCCTAGCCACCCTCCGTGCAGTGCGCATCCAAGAGCTTCTCTAGCTGCGGTAGGGCAGCTTGACGGTCGCCCAGTACTCGGCGAGATTTACCGATCTCTCGTGCTACTCGACAGACATGGTATGGGACCCATTCTTCCGGGCCCGGACATTTGAGTACGGATTCAGATACGAGATCAGGGCATCGCTGATCTCCTTCAGTATTCCGACTCAGGAAGGAGTACTGAAGTGAGCCCTTTTGATCGAGAGCTTCCATGCTGAGCCTTTATCAGTAGCGAGACCTACCGCAGGGTGGCACGTATCAGAGTCTTATGCAGCAGGCAGTTGACGGATGACTCCGAGGTCCAGGCATACAAGACCCTCACGTAGACGACCTCAGGACACTGGCTTAGTAGTGTGGGGCACACAGCGTGGAGCCAGTATTTCGAGAGGCATACACTGCTACACATGCGGCGGACAGGGTCACATGTCTCATGACTGCCCGACCCACCGTGCCGAGGAGCAGCAGACGGTTGACGGGCCACCTAGGCAGAGGCAGAGGATCGACCGTGGCGGTCCGCAGGGAGGAGGAGGACGAGGTAGAGGAGTTTTCTGGGCAGCAGGTGGTGGGCGATGCATTGAGGCTCTACCACCACCACCACCAGGAGGTCCACCCCGGCCACAGGGAGCTGGCGGGCAGAGACAGGCACATCTCCAGGCAGCGGAGGCCTACGACCACGGCGCGCCCGAGATGATTCGAGGTACTATCTGTATCTATTCCACCCTTGCTTCAATTCTTATAGACACAGTATCGAGTCTCTCGTTCATAGCTGCTGCCCTTGTTCAGATCTTGGAGATTCCGACAGAGTTGTTGGCTCGATCCTTACGGCTAGAGACTCCTACGAGAGTAGACTCGACGATTACGCACTGGTTCCGGCAGTGTTAGATTACTCTAGGAGGTGAGAGGTTCTGTTGGGATCTTCTTTTAGCAGCGTCGAGGCCTTACGACGTCATCTTGGGCATGGATTGGTTATCTACAGTCCATGCTCAGATCGACTGTATTAGGCGCAAGGTGCGATGTATACACACCGACGGGAGAAGGTTCACCTTCACTGACAAGAAGGGAGCCTTTGCAGCATAGGATGGACTCTCGCAGAGGAGAGGACAACCCATCACTAATCATTTGGCTAGCCTCATCCTAGGAGCAGTTGACGTGTGGAGTACTAGTTTTCCTGTAGTGTTGGATCAGTACGCGGACGTCTTTCCCGACGACGTTCCAGGGCTACCTCCTCGCAATTAGGTAGACTTTTATATTGATATGTACCCTAGGACAGCCCCGATATCCACTCCATCATATCGGAGGGCCCCTGCTGAGCTTCGAGAGCTACGGGTATAGTTGGAGGACTTGCAGGGAAAGGGTTTCATCCAACCTCGTGTTTCACCCTAGGCATCCCCAATTTTGTTCTCCAAGAAGGTGGGCAGGAGCTTGCGACTTTGTGTCGACTATCGTCACCTGAACCAGGTGACAGTGAGGAACAAGCATCCGCTACCAAGGATTGATGACCTCTTCGATCAGCTCAAGCGAGTACAGTGGTTCTCAAAGATAGACCTCAGGTCAGGCTATCATCAGCTCAGAGTTCGGGAAGAGGACGTGTAGAAGACGACCTTCAGATGTCGGTATGGCCACTATGAGTTCTTGGTTATGCCATTTGGTGTAACCAATGCTCTTGTAGTGTTCATGGGCCTCATAAACAGAATCTTTCAGCCATACCTCGATCGATTTTTTGTAGTCTTCATCGACGACATTTTGATTTACTCGACAACTGAGGCGGAGCACGCCTACCACTTGCGAGTTGTACTGGACTCACTCAGAGAGCACTAGCTTTATGGAATGTTCTCAATGTTTCAGTTCTGGATACGTGACTTCCACTTCTTGGGGCACGTAATCTCTAAGGCGGGAGTTGCAGTGGATCCTGCGAAGATCGAGGCAGTGCTAGCTTTGGAGCCACCCAGGAGCGTGACGGAGGTGCGGAGTTTCTTGGGACTAGCCGGATACTATCGTAGATTTGTGCCTGACTTCTTCCGATTTGCGGCACCACTCTCAGCTATTACGAAGAAGGGGAAACCCTTTGTGTGGTCAGAAAGATTTCAGCAGAGCTTCCAGGAGCTGAGACAGAGGTTGACTAGCGCACCTATCTTGAGGTTGCCTGAGGAGGGAGTAGGGTACGTAGTCTACTATGATGCATCAGGGACCGAACTCGGATGTGTCCTGATGCAGGTGCGGGTCATGATTGCCTATGGATCATGTTAGTTGAGGCCGCATGAGCAGAACAATGCTACCCATGACCTGGAGTTAGCAGCAGCGGTCTTCGATCTGAATACATGGCGACACTATCTGAGGGGCAAGTGCTTTACAGTCTTTTCTGACTATCAGAGTCTCAGGTACATATTTTCTTAGAAGGACCTGAACCTGAGACAACGGCAGTGGCTCGAGTTCCTCCGGTAATATGACATTGAGATAGTCTATACTCTTGTGAAGGGGAGCGTAGTAGCTGATGCTCTCAGCCGGAGGACAGGCATTCAGCTGCTTAAGGAGGCGACGGAGCAGCTAGCCACTTTGCAGATATCCTTCGTGGATAGAGATGGAGCAGCCTTCCTTCAGTCACTCATAGTCACTCCTCCACTACTGTAGCAGGTCAGAGAGGCACAGCGTGGGGACGCTGACTGTGAGACGCGGCGTGCACAGATATCCTCAGGTCAAGTACCTGATGGTTTCTCCTTTGGAGCAGAGCACGATGTCCTTTTCAGAGGACGTACCTTGGTACCAGTTTCTTTAAGGGAGGAGGTGCTGATAGAGTTTCACACTTTTCCTTTGGTGGTACATCCTGGAGTGGCGAAGATGTACCAGGACCTCAGATGACAGCACTGGCGGCCGGGCATGAGGAAGGTTGTGGCAGAGTTTGTTTCACGATGCCTCACCTGCCAGCAAGTGAAGGCAGAGCATCAGGTACCAGCAGGCTTGGTACAGCCCTTGGAGGTCCTGGAGTGGAAGTGGGATGGGATATCTATGGACTTCGTGACTGGACTTCCACGCACTTCCAGAAGTCACAACTCCATTTGGGAGATTGTCGACAGACTCAACAAGTCGGCTCACTTCTTACCCATCAGAGAGCAGAGCTCAGTGGAGAGCTTGGGACGTCTCTACGTACAGGAGATTGTACGGCTTCACAGTGTGCCTCCATCTATCGTCTCTGATCGAGATTCTCACTTTACTTCTCGGCTTTGGAAGGGATTGCAGGAGGCATTTGGGATGCGGCTATGTCTGAGCACCGCCTTTCACCATCAGACGGATGGTCAGATGGAGAGGACCATTCAGACTCTCAAGGACATGCTCCACGCATGTGTCCTCGACTTTGGTCGCAGCTAGGAGGACCACCTACCCTTGGTAGAGTTTGCGTACAACAACAGCTACCACTCCACCATCGGGATGGCACCGTACGAGGCGTTGTATGGAAGACCTAGCATATCTCCTTTGTGCTGGAAAGACCCTGGGGAGTCAGCACTTGTGGGACCAGAGATGGTCCAGGACACGACAGAGAAGGTCCAGGTCATCCAGGAGCGGATGAGGACAACTCAGAGCCGACAGATGTCCTATGCTGACAGGAGGAGGAGGCCACTAGAGTTGGAGGATGGCAACCACATCTTCTTGCGTGTCTCACCTCGATGTGGATTACGAAGATTTGGCCGAGGCGGTAAGTTGTCTCCACGCATCATCAGACCCTTCTAGGTCCTCAGCAGGATTGGCGAGGTGGCTTATCGCCTAGCTCTACCACCTCAGCTGCACTGGGTGCAAGACGTCTTCCACGTATCTCAGCTAAGGAGATACGTGCACGACCCAACACACATCATTGACCATGGGGTGCTGGACGTTGATGATGGGTAGACTTTTGCGGAGGTCCCAGTGGAGATCGATGATCGACAGGATCGGGTCCTACGTGGACGGTCGATTCCTCTAGTGCGCATCAGATGGCAGCATGGGAACCTCCAGGAGAGCACTTGGTAGTGGGAGGCTCAGATGCGTGCTCAGTACCCGCATTTGTTTCCCTAGTTTTTGATGTATCTTTACGGTGACGTAAAGCCCTGAGGTGGGAGTGATGTAAAGGCCCATAAATTTCAAGGAAATTTTTTTCTTAATTTTCTTTGCAATTTTAAAAGAACACAGTTTCTGACGGCACATGATTCCGATGCCTGGTGTGCCCGGAATCATTTTCCAAAGTTTGGCTCGGGTACGTTCAGTGAATGAATGAGCGGGTTTTTATAACATTTGAACTGGTGCTCGGAATCGAATTTCGAGGGCACCGATGGAATCGCAGCGCTGGTACTTGTTTAGAAACGCCTCTTTCGGAGTTGGGTTTTCTCAGGTGTGGTTTTTAATTTTTGGGGTTAAGTGAAGAAAATAAAATAAAGCGGTGCGACAACTTTATTTTATTTCACTCAAAGCCACTTAAAGCTGCTTAAGCTGAGTTGAAGTGGATATGGTGGAACCCAAAATATCATACCCTCTTGGTAGGATATTTGTGAGATGGGGCCCGCACGAGCCTCACCGTTTCTTTTCTTCTAAGAAACGCACCCGCGAAAACTCCTCTTTATGAAAGTCAACTGACGCATTTTGTAAATTTTTAACGCCCCTATTAATTGGCGGTTAGTTAGTTGCAATTAATTCTAGTAATTAATTTGTTCTTTACTTATCATTGAAATCAATTGTCGGCATGCGATTAAAAAATAAGACCAACACTTGTCTTTTGAGGGGGGTCTTGTTTAGAGGATTTGGAGAAATCTCTGAAGCTAGAAGATCTTCATCCTTCTTCGCGAAGAACGCGAAGAACGCGAAGAACAGGAAGAACTCCGGCCTTCGATGAAAGTTGATGAAAAATGGTGAACCCTAGGAGATCGATGATGTCACAACATGTACCGCGACGCCGACGAATCTCCTCCCCCAATGCTTTTTTCGCGATGATTCTTTCCCCACGTCAAATCTTCTATCAACTGCTCGAGGTAGGGGATTTCAAATCTTTTAAATTCCTTTGTGGATTTTATCCTTGACATGGATTTAATTCATGAAATTAAATCTGTGTGTTTTCTTTACCCCTCGGAGATCGTTGACGTGATGTCGTATACCGTGAAGACGTAACGCCCTTCCGCAACGCGACGATCCTCTTCTTCCGCGACGGTCAATCCCGCGAAGAACGCACATTCAACGACTACGATGAGGTATGGGTTATTTCATTTTAAATCTTTGTGATTTATATTCCCAGTTGTTAAATATGATTGTTGTGAGACTTTAAAAGCCGCTAACGCGGTGGGTGCGGACCAACGAACAAGTCCGAACCCACCGACCTTTTTGTTGTTATGCGCGGATTGGCGGGCGACGACAAACAGGTCCGGAAGTTAATCTTGAAGGCTTTGAAGTGAAGAATGAGTCCCGGGACGAGCACTGGCGAAGACCGCGCACAAATCGGACCACTGGAGCGCGTCCGGTGGTCCGCAGAACCCCCAGCCAGTGGGCCACGCTGGCACGGCAGCGCCAGTGGCCAGACGCGGTGGTCCCGGCGGCTAGACGTGGCGGCCGGCAGCGGCCGGTCCGCCAGGATGCAGAGGTGCCCGGCGCGCTGCTGGGAAGACCCGCCGTGGCTAAAGCTGCAGTGGCGCTGGCCGGTCCCGCAGCCGCGCAGGACTGCTGAGGAGGGACGCGGCTTAAGCTGCGTCCGAGTGTCATGGAGCAGCCCCCGTGTGGGGGGCCGCAGCTGCCTTACGCAGCGCCTGGCCAGCACCAGCGCGCCGGCCGAGCCGCTCGGCCGGGACGCACCCCGCCGGGCCGGGTCCCGCCCAGCCGGGCCACGCAGCGCCGGCCGGGTCGAACCCAGTCCCGGATCGGGTCGACCCGGTTTGGGCCGACCCAGGGGGGTCGGGCCGGGTCGGTCTGGGCCCAGACACCCCCGTTTTCGGACCTTTTCGGACTTTTTCCCATATCATTATCTACGGGCCACCGATCGACGCGCCCTCACCGGCAATGCGATCCTTGGATCGAGACGGTTGTTTCGGTATGTTACACTCAAGGTTTCGGAATACTTTGGGTTCAACCGGGTTGGTTCGTAGACAAAATCAACCGGGCCCTCGGAGCGGAAACGCTCATAACTTGAGCTCCGGATGTCCAATTGACGTGTCGTCGACTTGGTTGGATTCCTCTAAGTGAGACGGATCTTTTGGATTACTCCGCCTGAGGTTTGAACGCAGGTGTAGTATGGTTGGGTTGGTTTTTCCTTAGAAACCAACCGGGCCCCTGGGACGAAAAAGACAATAACTCTCAGACCGGGCGTCCGATTGACGCGACGTCTGCGACGTTGAGTTCTTGTTGACGATACGAAACTTTTGGATACATCAACTCTAGAATATGTGTCAGTTGATGTATCAGCCTCTCGACTCATGGAGCGGACCCTCCCGAATGAGCTTGTTGTGTGCGGGAACCCTAGACCGAGCTGCGACTGCTACTGCGATGCCGACGACTGTGCGGAGATCCTCAGTGGATTTGATGGAGACGACTACGGCACTCAGCGATCCTTTGCGGGTCAGTGCAACCGATCCTGTGTGGGTCTGATCCTGTGTGGGTCAGCGCTCAGTGGTCCTGATTGGGCCAGCGCCTACAGATCCTGTGTGGGTCTGATCCTGTGTGGGTCTTTGTGGGGGTTAGTTACCTATCGATCTTGTGTGGGTCAGATCCATTGTGGTTCATTGCGGGGGTTAGTTACCTATCAATCCTGTGTGGGTCATATCCTTTGTGGGTCATTGCGGGGTTTAGTACTTATCAATCCATTGTGGGTCCGACATCATAGATGATTCAGTGGAAATATCTAATCATCTCTATCATCATACAAAGAAGTATACCTGTGTGAGCCGAATCCTGTTTTTCTTTCCTTTGTGGATTTTGTTGTGCTATCTTGTGTGGATTTTCGTTTTTCATTCTTGTGTGGACTGGGTTGTACATGGGATCAGATATTGGAGCCGAATAGGAATTGATGACTTAGGTATATGTATGGGCATATACCTAAGCAGTGTCGAATATTACTTCGTGATTGTATCTCTCCTTTGTGGATTATCCTTTGTGGATTCTGGGAGACCTTCGGGGGACTCGGGGTCCCTAATGAGTAGCTTATACTCACCCCTGCATGGGCTATGCCCGCACTATGTTGTGTTGGATGCAGACGACGGACAGCACTGATCGTGGTTGAGGCTTGCTAAGCAGGACGGTACCTGGAGCTGGACCACTGGGCGGGACATACTCAGAGCGGTCGGCTGGACCCGAGGAGCTGTGGAGGTTATCTATAACCACCCTTCATATGGGATTTCCAGTGGACAACTTGACGTCACAGCTTTACTTTTTAGTTGTTGTTTTCCCTTTCGAGTTGTACTTTACTTTCTGTTTGATTTTGTATTCTGACCCACTTACATTTCTGCACTTACTGTTGTACTCAGTTCTTTACTTAGTGTTTACTCCTTCTGATTGCTTACTCTGTGGTTCTTGTTTACTTTAAAAAGGCAATGCATTCCCTTTTTACTGAGATTTACGCCTTGGTGCTAGTCTCCATCCCCTGGCCTATGGAAGGCAGGCTTGGGGTAGTCACAGCACGGGCCCCGAGGACGGGTCATGACACGTAATCCACAAAAGATTAACTATCAATTTCTTCTATCTTTAGAGATTATCCAAAAACAGAAAGGGTATGATAAAATAACTCTTAAAAAAGAAAGAATCCCATCGGAAGGAAAACTAATTTTAAATCTTCAAAGTTCCATGGTACTACCCAAAGTTCATCATAGACCATTCCATAAATAACTGTCCTTAAAATTCCTCAAAATAAACCAAACTAAGATTGAAACCCAAATACAAGAAATATTTGATAACATAGTCTTCCAAAATAAACTTCATCATTCATCTCCAATCAACATCAACCACTCCTAACATCTTATAACAAAAGTAACTAACCTAATCACATTTTCTCCAAGATAGGTTAATCATTTCCATAAGTAACCTAGATTACTATAAGTACACCTTAAATTCACTGATTCTTCAAAAATATAAGTCAACCTTTACTCCTCAAAGAAAATACCGTATTAATATATTTACCTCGATCATATAGGGCCCCCAAAATAGTGAATGTCTTCCAAAATAATAATCATCTTTTAATCCCCTAATCATCTCTGTCATATTAATAGATAAATCGTCACATTTCCTATCATATTGGTTATTGGGACATGTTCTTCCATTTCCCGCCATTAACTATGAAAAGAAAGTACAATTATGGGATTAAATACTTATCCAATAGTCATGAAAAGTAACTTAAAGCATAGAAGGATAACTTGTAGAAGAAAAGTATACCCTAACTTGTGATCCCCTATGTTCCAATATTGGTTATCCATGATCATATATTCTTATGTGAATCTTTATTTTATTTTATCTTTGTTCTTTTAATAATGGTTCTTACTAAGATTATTAATTTAGCAAAGAATATCCCCCGGGAGTGTCATAACCAAGAGAGCATCAAGGTCCGTTGTCATGTACAAATTCCCTTTCAAGTCTCGTTCAAAGCGGTGTTTTCGGGTTTTACCCCTATGTACATCTCTTCCAGATCCACCTCTACCTGCTCGTATCCAGACAGGGATGTATTTGCTTAGAAATCCCATACTTAATACTCACCAAAATACCAGGAATATTTCTTATATTTAAACCTTTCTATAGGGTTCTTCCTAAAGTTTTTATATCCTAATTTCCACAAATAACTAAACCATCCTTTGATACTAACTATAGCATCCTGCCTTTTTGTCACATAAACTTTTATTAGAAAATACAAAACTGAGGATCTTTAAGGTTTAATGTCTTTGAAACCAGGAACTTATTACATGAGGAAAAAAACATTATTCTTAAACACTTGAAAGGAATCTTCATTTGTTCATCCTATTTTCATTACGGCATCTCATAACCTGGGAGCATACATCAAAGTAAAGGGTGAGAAAAAGGCCTAGTAAGGGAAACAAGTGAAACATTTTACATAAGAACTTGAGATACATCAATAAAGTCATGAAAAGAACTTTAAGGCATGAGAATTAAATCATGAGGCATATCATAAAAAAAATACTGTATTTCATAACATGAAGATTTGGATACAAAATTTAACGAAGACAATCATTTCCGTTTCACCCTGGTTCATCCCCAAGGTGTCAATAAAAATTACCAAGGTTATTCACCAAGGTATCAGTCAAAATGGTCATCTCTAGAGATTATGTATTTACCCAATGCATTGGAGCGCTATGAGGGAGAACCCCAAAATTTTCCTTTACTATCATGTGAGCCACATATATCATCATAAATAATTTTATAAACTACCTAGAAATCATAAAAGAAATGGGTTTCATTTCATAATCATAACGTTTTAAAAACTGCTTTAAAGACATTATCTTTATGTCACTTTAAAACCACAGAAAAGGAAAGCGGGTCTCATGGCTGTAAATCCCAGAATTTAAAATATAAAATTTTGTTATATAGTTGAATACACCTTTATATGAAAGAGATTATAGTATTCACTTAATAAAATAAATGAATTTGAGAATAATAGAGAGACATTTTGTGACGAAAATTCTGCTGCAAAACGGTGATGTTACGAGGTTTTAGAAACCATTGAAAAGAGAGGGAACATGGGTCACCCACTCATAAATGATCCATAAAACAGTAGGGGGACTGAATATAAAGGATTTAAGAACATGGTAATGAAATTTTGATGATATACAATATGAAATTAAGAACATGAAAGGAAGACAAAAATAAGATTTCTCTTATGAAAATTCGGCAGCCTAACGGTGTCACTTAAACATAAAAAAAATGAGTTAACAAGACCAAATAGGGTATCTCATAATATGAACATAAAAGATAAGTATGATAGATATAGAGATCATACCCCAATATAAAAAAAATGAACTTTAAAGACTTGACATGAAATTAGAACTTTGAAAAATGAGAAAGGTGAACGAATCCCTTAAAAATTCGGCAGCCCAACGACATCACTTAAACTTCAAAAAAATGAATTGATGAGATCAAATAGGGTCTCTAAAAATATGAACATAAAATATCAGTATGATATATATAGAGATCATACCACAACATAATAAAAACTAAATTGAAAGACTTGACATGAAAGTAGAACTTTGAAAAATGAGAAAGGTGAACGAATCCCTTAAAAATTCTGCAGCCTAACGGCGCCACTTAAACCTAAAAAAAATTAATTGACGGGAGAAAGAGGGGGTCTCTCATCATATGAACATGAAAATGGAAGTAAGAGGAATATAAAAGAACATCATCCAACATCATATAATAGAGCATAAAAGAAATGACATAAAAGAGATTACCTGAAAAGAAAGAGAGAGGTATGATCCCTTACCTTAAAACGTAACTCTTTAAACTCAATGGTTGGGACCTTGAGGCTTTGGGGGCCCCTTGGGAGGTTCCTTGGGATGTAATTATACCAGAGATTCGTTGAGGGAGAGTTGTGAGTCGAAATGAGGAGAGTACGGCTTCGTATTTATTGGGAAAGTGAGGAGACGAGGCATTAACGGCCAAAGGACACATCATTGGTGGTTTTGCCAAAACCATGGGCTTGCCCATGGTATTTGCCCATGGTATTTTCCACATAGGTCCCCCCATACAATAATGCATCACCTTTGGATTTCCAACATTTAAAATATCTCATGACATCATCATGACATAGTTATGATGTCATTAAACATACCGAAACCGTAAAATTGCATTTTCACTATTCATCGAAAATTCAACTTTCTCAGAAAAATCCCAAAATTTCACCTTAACCTAATATCAATGCTCTGATTTCAAAAATGAACTCTATTTTATAAAAATAATTTTCTAAATATTTTTTATTTAATTTTTAAATAAATACACTATTCACTAAAAATTCAATTTTCTCAGAAAAATCCCCAAAAATTACCTTAACATAATATCGATGCTCTAAGTTAAAAAAAGATATCCATTTTATAAAAATAATTTTCAAAATAATTTTAATTTAATTTTTAATTAAAAAATTCTATTCAGCTGAAAAAACTAATACTTGACTAATAATTAATGAAACATGTATTTACTTATTTTATTCTATCACATTACTTAATCAGGGTGCCTAGATTATATTAATAATTTCTATAAGTGATATTACTAATCCATTTGGTCACATTACTAATCCTAAGCATAAAATAATTATTCGTAATTTACTAATCATAAAAAATTATGTTGATCTTTTTAGACTCTAAATTTCGTACTGAACATAATTATAGAAGGCCTTTTTTTTAAAATCATTACACATTTTTAATTATTTAAGGTTTACATAAACATTTTTAAATACCCTTTCTCTAAAATTACTGAAAAAAAAGGCATACTAAATTTATACGTACATTTGAAAATTCATAAACTTTGTCATAAAACGAAATCAACATTTTTATTTAAAACAAAGAATTACACAAGGCAGTTACAGTCTCCTTACATAGCCCCTTATAACACTAGTATATGACCTAAGAGTAAGGTGTGCTAGGGTGATATAATCTTGGGGTGGCTCGGCCAACATTGCACGAGTAGTAATTTCTATCAGTTTGAACTTCTCAAGAAGGAGATTCCATTCTAGCTTCACACAATGAAGTTCGGCTTGGGTTTGGTCCACATCAAAGCCCAGGGGTGCTACCTCCTTCCCAAGTTCTATTAGATGGGATTTGATTGGACCAATACTACTGGATGAGGCTATCAAATCCCCTTTCTATATAAATTAACCAAGGTCACTTGTATTTAGAGAAAAAACTCACAACATTCAGTTTTCAATGATCATACTGACTAATGGTCATATAATAGTCAAAACCGAACAGTCTCATTTTAATTATACTCGTGTTATCAAATGAAATAGTTTTGTTGAGTATGAAAAATAAAATAACACACAATATTAGGAAACGAGATTTGTTCAAAATTTCGGCTCGTTACAATTTGTGTGCCTTAATCACCAGAGATAAAGAATGATTATTATAAAATGCACCTAGATCAACATTCTCAATCCATCCTGGTAGTACCAAAATGTACTGTGATCTCTAAGAACTCTTCTAGTGGGATAACATGGAGATGGATATTTCGGAATATATATCAAGGTGGTTGGTATTTTATAAAGTTAAATAAGTGTGACAAAATTCCAAAGATATGATGAAACCCTTGCCTATACCCATGTGGAAATGGGAGAATGTTATTATGGACATTGTCACTGGTCTCCTAAAGACGTCAAATGGAAATAATGCGATATGTGTTGAAATTGAAATACTCACCAAGACTTCCCATTTTATATATATTTTGGAAGATCTATCTCTTGAACAACTTCCAAATATATCTGTGAATGAAGTGTGGTGACTACATGATTTTCCTCTCTTGAGTGTCTCTAATCGTGATCCATGGTTCACAACTAAATTCTAGAAAATTATTCAACATTAATTGAGTCAAGAATTAATTTTTAGCACGACCTATCAGCCCCAAATTGAAGGCCAATCTGAAAGACCTATTCAGACGCTTGAAGACATGACAGGAGCCTTCTCTATAGAATTAAATGGTGAATGTGATTAGCATACCCCATTAGTTGAGTTATTATAAAATAATAGCTTTCTTTAGAGTATTCAGATGGATCCAAATGAATCATTGAATGGAAAGTGACGTAGAACTCCAACCCGTTGTGATGAAGTTGGATAATTAAAGCTACATGGACCCAATCAAGTGAAAGAGATGATATATAAGGTTAAAGTCTTCTAGAAACACATCAATTATACTGAAAGTTGGAAAAAGATCTATGTTGACAACCATTAAAGGGACGTGAAGTTCAATGTTGTAGATAAATTTGTATATCAAATATCAAAATGGAAGAGATTCATTCAGTTTGGGAAGAGCGTTATGCATATATTAAAGAAGGGGAACATATGACCAAGGTACATTGGCCCCTTTGTGATCCATGGCCATGTAGGACCTATGGCCTATCGATTTTCACTTCCAAAAAATATGGCTCATGATAAGGATGTGTTTCAATTATCACATTTGAGGAAATACATACCGAATCCTTCACATGTACTGATCTCATAGGTGGTGTAATTTTAAGTTGATCTCTCTTATAAAGAACAACCTGTAGAGATTCTAGACAGGAGAGATAACGGTCAATGCAATATTAAATCCCACCTTGTCAACATTTTATGAAGGAACCATATGTTCTAAAAAGCTACATGGGAACCAGAGGAGGCGATGAATGAGAAGTACCCTCACCTATTTTTGTAAAACAAAATATCATGGGTGATGTTTCATAAGGGGGGAAGAATGTAACGACCAAAAGTGTCATCAATAAATTTCAATTCTTATAATTATGCCATATAATATAATCAAATTAAAAATAATAATAAAATATAATTATACTAAACACTATGTCACTAATAAACATAATGTTTCCACTTCTATATGAAGAATTTCGTAAATCTGACTTCCACGGTTGTGTTCAGGATGATTTTTGGAGTTGAATAGTCCAAAAATAATTTCTGGTGAATAGTAAAATGACCATTTGAATAGTAACATACCCATAAGAATATTAATACGACCCTTATAAATAGTAAAACTTTAAAAATAATAGTGACTTTAACCATGAATGATTAAATTAAATTTCAGCATCTTATAAGTGACAATTTGACCATAGTAAAAGTATTGGTTTTTTATGTCATAAATAATTAAATATAATTCATTAATGAATTTAAAAGAAAATTTACTTTCATACAATTTGTTCCTAAATTAACAATACTATGTCTTCTATTTATAAAATAATTTTATAATACCTTGTGTAATTTTTGAAAATATAATAAAATCAGTATTAATTTTAAAAACTGTATTTTTCACGAAAATAATGATTTTAATTAAAAATTAAATTAATAATATTTAGAAATTTATTTTGGAAATATTTAGTTCATTATTTTATTCTATAAATAAGATAATGGTTAAGGTGAATTTTATGGATTTCTATAAAATACATGATTTATTATGAATAGTGAAATATAACAATTTACAAAAATAAGTTAAATACAATAATGAAATAGTCATTTATGATGTTTTACTGATGAAAGCCCAATTATTTCGGATTCACATGATACAATTACTATATTGTTTCATCTAAGGATCACTATTACTTTTCATATAGAGAAATAATAAAAAAATGAATATTATATTGAGAAAATCCCTCTCCCCTCTTATATAAATACCTCCATTCTCACCCTCTTTTCATCACACCTCTAAAGCGTCAATACTGGTCTACACTATACCCATAAATCTACCCTATCTTTACCCCCACATATAGAAAGATTTTTCTATCATCAAAATACAAATAAATGGTGTCTTGAGGAGGATATCAAGCGGATAACTCAAGAGGCAATTCCCCTATCTCTTTTGTTTTAATTTCATTCAACTCCATGTTATTATATTATTATCTCCTAATCTAACTTCATACACATGGTATGGTAACTACATTATTATAAATTTAATGTTATGTTATTATACTAATAGTATATTATATCTTCCAACCCCCTTCTCTTATTCTTTTATCTTTTTGAAAGGAAAACGTTGTCTGTGTGGTGTTAATGTATCAACTTGACGAACAACATGGTTTTTCCATTTATACCTTCAGATCTAGTCATGAAACCATTTTTATGGTTGAACCTGAATATTTTATATCTATTATATCCTATTTATTGTTCTGGATATAAATTATGTGCATATTACTAAAGGATTACACTAAACAAGTTTGTTGTTGTCGAAAAACCGCCCAAATTATCCCAAACAATCATCTTTTAAATCTTATCCTTTGATTCATCCACATGTTATATGATATAATTAATTTTACGATTATTTAATCTTTTATAATATTATTAATAAAATGAAATATCAGTTATATATGTTTATCCATGTTCTACGCAAACATCCTTTTATGAATACATGTGAACTGCTCTAGAAAACCACAAAACTAGTCATTACAGTACAATGTCTTTAAACTCAATAACTTATCCAAATTCCTATAAAATAAATTAACTAAACCATAATAAAACATATTAAAGTACAAAAGGCTCTGTAATTGTTATTTAATGAATTTAATGTTGTTATACAATACATTAATTTGTAAATGGTTCAGATACTGGGTAAGGGGAAAATCTCAAACCCGACATAATTTCTTCGAGTTCTCCCTCATTAACTCATTTTTTTGTATGGTAGCTCCTTAAAAATAATATTTTATTCATTATATTTTGTTTTCTAGGATATACATTTTTTCCACTGGAGTTTATGTCAAAAAAATAATTTACAAAATAACTCTTCTTTCATAACCAAACCTTTTATTTCTCACTAATGTATGGTGGTTATTGTAACAAGTTAGTTTTTCACACATTCTTTTGGGAACCCAATGTTTATAAATTTTTTCCTATGAGATGAAACCCATTAATTTCCAAGGTTAAGTTGTGTTTATTTTTTATATATGTTCAATTTGTAATGCATGATAATGATAATGTTTTGATGTGATCGGTGTGCCCAGAATTAAATAGCGCAATATGAATGTTTCTATGTTATGGGTGTGCCCTGAATTATATATCACACTAATTCATTTGGTAAAGTGATTAAACTCATGAGACAATGTGAAATAATTTGTTAACAAGATTCTATCTATGTTCACAAATATATGGGGTAATTACCAACTAATAATGATGTTTCATTTTCATCCATTTCCATATTTGATGTGTTTTATTAATGCATCCTCTCAAGTTCACGATCATTTTCCTATGTTATGATTATGTAAGACTATTTTTATATTGTTAATATCTATCCATTTGATGGGAATTTATCTCATCCATTTTTTATGAATATCCTCACCTAAATACATTTACTTTGTAAAGGTCAAGTGATAATAAGAAGCATAAGAAGAAAGAATTAAACAAATGATTAGGATTGATGTTGTAAAAGTTATGTTTGGTCTTAGTTTTCCCAAGAAACTAAAACATTGGTTCTTCTAGGTGTAATACTATTTTTGTTATCATTATAATGATGTAATATTAATTTAATAAAAGGCAGGGTCATTATAACTGATGAATACATCTGGACTACTTCCTCGAATCAGTGATGTGATATATTTTTATTTATATTTTTAAATGGATGTTAATAAAGGAATATTATTAAATATATTTCATATATTTGAAATTGTTTTTATAATTAAATGATGAATTAACCTTAAAATTTCATTCCTTCCATCCTTTGTGAAAATGGAAACAACCTTCATGCGTACACATTTTCTACAATATACATGAACAATGTAATTCATTTTTTATCATTATGATTTTTGTATTACTCAAAATATATATAAAATAAATTTATATTTAATATTTATACCATGGTTAACATTCAAGTGATTATGGAATCATGATTAACGTAAATGGACTGAATATAATAATACAAAACAAACATTAGAAACTATAACAACCTGAATATTTATAAATAATATTTCTAATGTGAATTAATTAAATTTTCTGTTGTGGTTATAAAAAAAATGTAAAAATTTTGTTTTTTATGTCCTATATGATTTAAAATACCACTATAAATCATTAATGTTTATATTTTATTTTTACAGCTTTCATCTGATTAGTATAAATATTTGGATATGATTTATCAATTTCACATAGAAAAATGAATCAATATCGTCAACCTGTAGTATCACACCCTATGAATCCTATTTATCATTGCATATAATGGATACATAATAATTATGGTTTTATATTGACGAATTGCAATATAGAATCCATTAACTAAAGTATGATGTAATCTATTTATAGCATTAGACTATTCTCATCGAGGTCATGACCAAAACCATTTACATTGAACCACACCATAAATTTATCACCATAAAACTCCATACCCATAGGTGGATTCGTTTTGTGTTAAATGGGTTTGTAGAAACATATATTTTCATATCTATAAATGCATTTTATTTTTATTTTCAATCCAAAATTGGGTTTATCATAGAGTATTCTTGATAATAAATCATATAGTAGATATGGATTTAGTGTTATAGGTGGTTCTATTTCCCATTTTTTCCAAATTATTGGAGCTCAAAAAAATGATAAAGGGTTAACCATTATGAAAGATAAAGTTACATTATTTACTCTTCAATAATATGTAAAGCAATCATTTAAGTGATTAATAGGATTCATGGTGGTTGGGAATCCTGAATTTTGTGTTTTCATGAATGTTTCGAGTATCATGAATGAAGGATGAAAATAATTTGTTCTTGCGATTATTTCTAGATTAAAAATTCATTAAGGTGTGATGTTTATCTACATAAATAAAAGAATGTTCCAAAAAGGGTAAAAATTATATATATCTACATGAATATAGGATCTTCGAGAATAGAATATTATAGGTTTCAAAAAATAGGTGCTTAGAGCATTGGATCTTTAGGAACATAAAAGTCTGTAAATAGTTGGCCATCTCCCATTCTATCACACATAATGTTTTTGAGAACATGAATAATCACTCTAAAATATTGAAGGTAATGGGATTTACAAATCAGGAAATTTTTTGGAACCTAAGAGTCATTAAAATAAAAGTAATGTTTCAAATTATTATAACATCTATTAGAATAGTTATATTCACGAATATAGGTTTTTTAATGAACACTTTGTGTTATATGAAGGATATGATCTTCACGAAGGATATGAGGTTCATGATGGTGTGGATATTCGTAAATTATTGTGGTTTTATGAGTGATTGAACATCTTGGAAACATAATGTCGGTTTCTATTTGGATGTGATAATGTGAAAATTATTATTCAACATCATGTTTACTTGAATATTTATTTTAATGGAATCAACTCTGGACTATGGTGCAAGTATAGTCTCATTCTACTCATAGATACATAATTATATTCCCAACTATCTAAAGTGGACTTCATGTAATTAGTCTAAGTAAGACATCACCCAAGGTACTCATCATGAGGGGGGGTAGAATGAATAATTCTAATTGAGTTAATGTATTATTCCTCAATTTATTTTAAATGAAATGTTATTCAAATAGACTAACTATGTTTGATCTTATATAATTCACAATAACTAATAAATCATAGTGCAATTATGTATGATGAAAAAGTGTTGGATTAATGTCCTTATGTTATTCTTTAGTAGAAAACCATGTAAAACTTTTTTTCTCTCTCTTTATTTTAATATTAAATCACGATAATATTTAATTATATATTATTTTGAAGTTCATACCATTGTGGGATCAAAATCCATCTCATTAAAAGAAAAATATGACACCATGATTCGCCCCTCCCCACTTAGGGTTCTAGGGGTTCCTACATGCCTATGAATCAATAATTTTATAATATGAATATTTATATTGTATTTTAATAAAAAAAATTCATATTTATTTATTGTTATTGTTATGTAAAAAATATTATGATATTGATATTATAAAAAAATTATTTTTGGTTAATAGAAAATTTTTATAATAAAAACTATTTTTCATAAATTTATGGTTTTTTTAAAGTAAATTATATTTTTGTATTAAATAATTATTATTTAGTTTTTATTTAATATTGATGAAAATATAATGCGTATGATGTGAAATAAAATTTTCATATGGTTTTAAAAAAATTTATTGGCAAAAATATAGTATTTTTAAATAAAATTTCATTCATGAATAAAAACATAAAATTTAATTTTTTAGAAAATCATTTTGAATATTTAATTTTTTTTCAATCATGGCGTTGAAATTATCTAAGAGTTAATTTTTCAGAATTTCATGATATAATAAAAAAATTTCGTAAAAACCAATTGTAGTGTAAAGATACAGTTTGTGTTATGACATCAAAATGGTACAAAGTCTTGTAATAAATTATATAAAAGGTATCAGAGTCCAAATATATGTTTCACCTTTAAATAATATGATTTTTAGGTTATTTGTGTAATACTATAAATACTTTATGAATCCTCCAAATCCAACATTATATTTCAAGATTTAAAATCAATTCGTCATAAACATGACTTACTTCCATATCACCAAGATAAATGTTTTGTTATGACAATCCATTGGAATTATAAAATAAATAAAACCAACCCACTTTTGAAGAACCCAAGGGAGAGTTTTTGTTTTTTATTAATTTATTATAGATAGTAAAAAACTACACATGGGAAATAATAAATGACTCACTGTTTTCGTTAGATATAAACCCTAACAATATTCAATTCCAAATCACTCCGAAATCATTTATCACAGAAGTATTCTCCCCTAACCAATTTATATTTCTACCATGGTTCACTTACCCTCTCAGGAAGTTCCAACCATGTTTATGGACTAACCCTTCCAATGTCGGGGACCACTCTCTCTTATTTTCAATTCAATAACCCTATTTTTATGTAGAGTATTAAATATCAATTTTTTTATGTTGTTTTGAATTTAAAATTATCCCAAAACTATATAATTTCTGTTCCAATAATGATATATCATTTATTCCTACTCATTGTTGTATTAACTTATTCAGTTACTATTTTTAATTTTAGACTGGTATTCTCTCTTTATGAACTTTATTCAAGAATCTTACATACTTAATGAAAATTATCTTATAATTCCTATTGATGGAATATTATATTCCACATACCACATACAATATTATTATTTATAGGTGCTGAGATACCCCTTAAAATCTTATTATCCATCCCTTAATTTATCATTTAGGCCCACTGTGCTTTTGGAAATAACCTCTGATAATTCCATGTAAATTTTTTATTCAAGAACCCTCCCTATAATATTTCTATGAATTCAAAAAATATTAAATTCGGATTATGTAATTAAATATCTCTCTCATAACACTTTATAATTTTATATGATGAAACACAATTTTCTCACTCAGTAAACTATTTCATGAGTCTTCATGTATTGGAATTATGCAGCTTATGATTCACGGTCGTTTTCCATACCAAAAAATTTCAAGGTTTATAAACATACCCATTTTGACGTATGGATTTTGTACCAGTTGTACATATACATCATTGATTGCGTACATACATGTATGAAACCCACAATCCTTACTGATTAGATTAAATGTGAAAAATATATTCTTTTCATTATATGATATATGTGGAACACTTATGCATGTACATGATATGATTATGATGGGTGAAATGCACGGCCGATTTTCTTCTATCTCCCGGTCAAGGATCCAGTGCTATGCTAATGTGTATAGAAACACTCGGGTCGAATCCTTGGCAATGATAATTTCTAATAGTCATTTTTTAGTTGATCGTATTCTGATTGGGGGGGATTGTTTGCAGAGCTTAAATGAAGTGATTAATGATTTTTATTTGATTTAACAATTTAATAAATATTTGGGAGAGTTCATTTATAGGGAGTTACGCTTGTGGTATCCTGGAGATTTTCTTTATATTGTAGTTAATTTAACACCCACTTCACAAGATAATGTTGATTGGAATTACTAAGTGTTAAGGCTTTAATCCAATCCATAACATAACATAGGGATCTAATATCAATTATATTTTGTTCATGATATTGTATTTATGGTTCCAATAATCCATGGAAACCACACGTTAAACAAATAAAGTCATTAATCCATGACATGTTAAGTCCAACATACACAATGCAAAATTAAAGAATATTAATCGAGCAGATACTCCCAATCAGATAACATCCCTAAATTTTGACCCACCCCAATAATATATTTACTTAGCCATTGATAATAATATTAATATGCTTTATATATTTATGATGATGAATTAACAAGAGATGAAAAAGAATTGGATAAGAAAATATTGTTACGTCAAACACAGCCAAACGAACAATGATGAGAATAAAAAATGGACTATCGATTGAATGAGGAAGAAAAATAAGGGATGGGGATTGAACTGTATTTAAACTATTTTAAGAAAATTAATATTGAACTACATAAGGTGGATGAGAATAATAAATATTGAAGAGGAAACTTTCATTAAAATAGAATTACGAAACACAAAATTTCAAGATTACAAATGATGTACAATACAAAAGTGAAAGGAAACAAAGAGAGGAGGAAGGGTATCTCTTTCATGAACCCCTACCCACAAAGTGTACCCCTCAGAGGAAGGCAGTGTGAAAAGGGAGATAATGTCCCCCAAGACCCACCTCCAGTAGGCATGAGGTTGGCAACTACCACCGAGGGTATAATAAACACACAAATGGGAGGCATTACCCTCTAAGAGAACACATGAAGAAGAGAAAGAAAAGATAAACACCAACCAAAACCTACTCAGAAATGAAATATAAAAGAAAGCCATGTACATATATGAAATTCCATGAAAAAGTACAACAAATGAAAGGTAAAACTAAAAGAACCCAAAATAATGTAAAATGGCTGCGGCCACAAGCCTGAGCATCTCCTCCAACAACAAGCTAGTAGTAACCAGCTTGATCTCCAACCTTCTCCAAGTGACCTAAAAAATAGTTTATATATACATAGGGTGAGTATAATAGTATAATCAGTAGGATCCTCCCCGAAGCCTCTCATGAAAAATTAAAGAAAAAATGCTAAAGCACAATGGATAACATGTGAAACTAACTCCTCACCTAAACAGGTATACGAAGTTCCCATACTCACCATGGCTACTCTCACCATATAACTTATACAAGAATATAGAATATGGAAAAGAATATCAAGGGTACCATGCTACTACACCCCAACTAGTTTTCCACATTTCCCCAACGACATACATCATGTGCATCTCTCTCCAAAGGCTAGACCAAATACACCTGTGCTATGCTCCACAATCTGCACCACAAAGGCTTTCCCACAAACACCTGGGCTAAGAACCACACCATCCTCAAAAAAAATGTAACCAGGTTGTTTCTGAGAGCCACCACAGCTCGCATAACATGTATCATACGTCGAGTATTGTACCTCAAGCCATTACAATCCATTCACCGAGTAAGGATCCTCAACCCATCACATCCTATACATGTTACACCTATAGTAGTCCATAGGATACTATATCTCAAATATATGTGTGTGAATAACCACAATAGATTACAGCCCTCTACACACATATATGGGGGAAACTAACCATTGTGCCTAATGGCACTAGTATTTACCAAGAGAAGAGGGTGAGGTCAAAGGGGGAAGTCAGCCATTCTTCATCCCACCGGAATGTTGGAGAAAACACAACCTAGGGCTCAGAAATCTGGGGTTCCAGCTACCCTTACTGACAGGTTAGAGTAGAGTATAGAAACAAAAAAAGTACATAATATACTATAACTCACAACCACACTATGGTCATAATCTAGTCTTAGACACAACTACAGCTAACATCTCTCTCAGACTCCGGGCTGCCACATCTAAGACTAGGAATCCTATAAGCACACAACCATTTAAAGAGTCCTGATAGGTTACTTCATTACCTTTTTATCGGTTCCACTGTAGTTAATTATTTCTTCCAACATTAATTAACCATAATAAAAACCACATTAAATTCATCAACATCACACCCAAGTTCAAGTGTTCCTTCCATGTTATAACCTCATCATTATATTCCAGCATCTCTATCCCCATGGGTTAACATCAATTATTAAAACATTCATTTCAGAATTACATTCCCATATTCAAAGGCATTCTAGAAAAGAATCATATGCTACTAAACACAAGGGGGCTCAACACGGTGATTATATGTACTACCCATCGAGTCTGTGCCACCTATAGCAAAAGAGTAGACTCATTCTTCCTAGAGAGGCTAAACATGGAAAGAATGTGGCATACCACGCGTGTCTTCACCCCCTTTGGAAGAAGGGTATGCAAGACCAACTTCTTAGATCAGTGGGGAAAAGCAAAGTAGATAAACAACCAATGAATCCAAAAGCAACCAACAACCACATATATCCCATTCCATCATCCCTGGTGTCCTCCCCGACACCACATGCATAAACTGATGCATCTCACCACTCTAGGTGTCATCCGCTGCCTCAACCACAAGGCCTCCATGCCCCCACATATCAAAACACCCTCCCAGGCTCACATCACCACAAAAGCAGAAGGAAAAAAATGTCACATCAATTTGGGCTATTGGCCCTTTAACAAGGAATCCGGCCTTCAAACAACAATAAGCACCAACATATTTCGAGTTTACCAACCAACTGAATTAAACACATCATCGAGCTCAATTTGATTAACTCCATGTTGGAACTACATCCACAATAATAACAACTGGATTCAATTTCATGCCCCTTTATCTTTATCCAATTAATTAACAATTAATTCCAGCTTTACATTCTTTATCAATTTCATCAAGAGAAACATGCTAACAAGAAAGCCATATATAAAACACTATCTAGCAAAACAAGAGGCAAACCATTATCACGCCACAAAGCAACAACATTCGATCAAACAAATTCTTTTAATCTAGTTCAATTATTTCATTATGTCAATTCCATTGTGATCCAAAGTCCAAAACATAATAATTCTATGATTTCACATAAACCATTTGAGAATCCACGAATCCACTACGACAAAAGTTTTTGAGAAAACCCACAATGGTCAAAGAACGCCCAAGAAGACCGGGCCAATTCACCAAGGATCCTCCCTAGATCTATTCTCCTAACAAAACCAAGACCAAAGCTCATCATAATCAACATACAAACACTTAGATCTACCCCTGACAGACGTAGATATAAGATCCCGGGAGAAGAGGGGGAGTATATCAAGGTATATCTAAGAAACCAAACAAAAGGGATCACATACCTCGAGAAAACAGCTTAGATTCGCAAAGAGAATCTTCCGGATCGCCTCCAAAATACTTGAGAGAGGTTATTCTACCTCCAAGGAAGTTTAATTCCTAGTTATGGGTGCTTTGGGGCTTAAACGAACCATTTAGAGGAAAAACTGTTCAGATCCACAATTTTAGGATCTAACTTTTAGTTCCTATACGGTTAGTCCGCACGGTTTAACAAACTGTGCGCTAACCGTGCGTTAGCTTCTGCCTCATAAAACACTCCTCGCATGGTTAGTCTGCATGGTTAGACAAACTGTGCCCTAACCAAGTGTTAGACACTGCCTCCAACACCAGCCTTGCATGGTTTTGCCGGACATTTTAGGCAAACACTGCGTCAACTGTGCGAAATCTAGTACCCTTTAATTTTTTTTTAAAAGTCCACCCCAATGCACCTCAAGTTGCCTTGACCTCTCGGAACTCATCTAGAACCACATTTTCCCAAAGGAATGGACCGAAGAGGTTTGTGCCATAACATAAGTTACCACTCAAAACATTCTCGTCCTCGAGGATCGAAAACCCACCTGAAGAGAAAACGAAACTCGGTCTGAACAACCACCCACTGAGATACCTCTCAAAAGAGAGAAAGCCACCAAAGAAACAGAGGGATCCATCTCATAAACATAAATATTTCATAACCACATCAGCTACAATGATACATGGAAAGATTTAAACATCGAAAAACTCTGGGTACTGAGCTTGTATATGTGATTCCCATTCCTAGGTACTCTCCTCTATGGCACCGTGTCACCACAAGACACGAACTAAGGGGATGGAATTCCCTCACAACACCTTCTCCTTGCAGTCTTGGATCTCCACAGGTCTCTCCTCAAAGGTGGCATCATCAACAACATCGATCTCTCCCCAATCGATGATGTGGGAGTCATCATGAAGATAACGACGTAGCTGTGATACATGGAAAACATAATTTATCGGACTCATCTGAGGGGGAAGTTCCACTCGATACGCCACAACTCCAACATGAGATAACACCTCAAAAGGCCCATCAAAGCGGGGAGAAAGCTTACTCCCATGACCAAACCTTCGCTGCCCATGACTAGGAGTTACCTTCAGAAACACATGATCCCCAACATTAAACTCTCCGGGTCTCCTCCTTTGACCAGCATTTGATTTATGATGATCTTGTGCTGTCTTCATCTTCTCACGAATCACTTAAACCATCTCTCTTGTATTCTTCACTAGTTCCGGTTTGAGAATTGCTGACTCTCCAACCTGAGTCTAGCACAACAAACTACGTCATGGCCAGCCATACAAGGCATCAAACGGTGCCTTACCAATGGTGGAGTGGAAACTATTATTGTAGGAAAACTCCACCAAGGGTAATTTTCTCATCCATGAACCTCCAAAATCAAGAACACAAGAGTGCAACATGTCTTCAAGAGTCTAGATGCTTCACTCCGTCTGAAAATCTGTTTGAGGATGAAAAGCAGTGCTAAGGCATAGCTGAAAATAGAAAGCATGTTGGAGACCTCTCCATACCCTCGAGGTAATACAAGGATCTCAATCCTAAATGATCTTCCATGGGACTCCATGAAGTCTCACCACCTCCTCTATATACTTCCTCAATAAAACATCCACTGAGCTCGACTCCTTGATCGCTATAAAGTGGGCCAATTTTGTTAAATGAACCACTACCACCCAAATAGTGTCATGACCTCCCAGAGCTTGAGGTAAACCTATAACAAAGTCCATTGAGATGTCCTCCCACTTCCATCTAGGAATCTCTAATGGCTGGAGAAGACCACCAGGAACACGGTGTTCGGCCTTCACCTTCTGGAAGACAATACCTCGAGACACAATCTCTACAACCGCACACTTTAGCCCAGGCCACCAAAACTGACTTTTCAAGGATTGGTACTTCTTTGTCACACCAGGATGCATAGCAAAAAGAGAACCATGGAACTCTCTGAGGACCATATCGTGCATCTCCAAGGGAACGAAAAGACTTAAATGATAAAACACTCTATGTTGTTCATCCTCAATCCAACCATCAAGGGCCTCACCACAAATGACTCGGTCTCTCCAGACCTCCACCTCATGATCCCCCAACTGGCACTCTTCTACCTTCTGCACTAGGTATGACTCCACCGTCTTCTGAAAATGTCACCCTATACCCCCAAATTGTCCCATATCAGGATGTAATGCTGACAGTTCTTCCATTAATATCTAGGAATCTCTGGATTCATGAAGAATATCACTACATGACTTTTGGATCAACACATCAGCTAAAACATTCCCTTTTATAGGAGAATATGATATTTCGAAGTCGTATTCCTATAAGAACTCAATACACCATCGTTTTAGTAAGTTTAGGTCATGATGGGAGAAAGCAAACCTCAAACTCTTATGATTGGTGAAAACCACGAAGTGATCACCAATGAGGTAATGTTTCCACAGATTCAAATAAAACAGCACTGCTGCCAACTCAAGATCATTGGTGACATAGTAACGTTCATGGGGATGTAACTACGAGGCCCATAATAAATGACTGACCTTTGATACATGAGGGAACAACCTAACCCCAGATGTGAAGCATCGCAGAAGACATCAAACTGAACTCCCTCAGCTGGAAGACAAATAACTGGAGCACTTACTAACTTCTCCTCTGATACCACTTTGTCACGACCCCCTCCACACAATGTGTACCCCTCCTGGGCCGGTATTGTGAAAAGGGATATAATGACCCCGGATTCCCACCTCTAGTAGGCCCTAGGTTGGAGACTAGCACCTAGGGTATAATAAACACACAAATGGGAGGAATTACCCTCTAAGAGAACACATGCGGAAGAGAGAGATAATATAGACACCAACAAACTCCTACATAGAACTGAAATATAAATGAAACCCATGTACATATATGAAATGACATGAAAAAGTACAAAAACCAAAAGGGAAGACTACTAGTACCCAAAAGAAAGTAAAACGACAGCAACCACAAGCCCGAACAACTCATCCAACCACAAGCTAGTAGTAACCAGCTTGATCTCCAACCTGCTCCAAGTGACGTGAAAATACTGTTTATATATACGTAGGGTGAGTATAATAGTATACTCAGTAGGATCCTCCCAGAAGCCTCTCGTGCAAAAGAAATGAAGGCATGCTAAAGCACAGTTGACAACAAGTGAAAATAACTCATCACTTAAACAGGTATACAATGTTCCCAACCTCACCTTGGCTACTCTCACATAGTAATGCATACAAGAATGTAGAATATTGAAAAAAATATCAAGTGTAACCCGCTAATACTTCCCCACTAGTTTTCCACTTTTCCCCAATGACATACGTCCTTTGCATCTCTCACCAAAGGCTAGCCCGGATACACATGGGCTAAGCTCCACAATATGAACCACATGAACCACAAAGGCTTGCTCGCAAACACCTGGGCTAAGCACCACACCATCATCACAACCAAAATCAAGCAGGTACTTTCCGTGAGACACCACAGCTCGCATAACATGTATCATACATCAGGTATTATACCTCAAGCCATTACATCCCATACACCGAGTAAGGATCCTCATGCCATCACATCCTATACACGTTACACCTATAGTTTTCCATAGGATACTATATCCAAAATATATTTGTGTCAATAACCATAAGCCATTACAGCCCTCTACTCACATATATGGGGAAAACTAACTGTTGTTCCTAATGGCACTAGTATCTACCAAGATAAGAGAGCGGTGTCAATGGGGGAAGTCAGTCATTCATCCTCCCACTAGAATGTTGGGGAAAACACCCCCCATGGGCTCAGAATCCCTAGTATAAGGCCCCATCCTTAAACCTTACTTAATCTTGAGTTATTACAAGATTACACATTGAGGATCTTTTCGGGTTTAGTGTTTTAGAGAATTAGATCATAAAGCTTGAATTACATTCCGCATATAAACAAAGTGGTTACATAAAGATACTATTCTTCATTCCCATCAATGGAAACATATTTAAAATAAACATGGATTCTTTATTGACACTTCTATGACACTATCATCCTATCATGTACCTTTCCCTTGACCTGTGAAAAACATTTCAAAAAAACGTGGGATGAGCATAAAAATCTCAGTAAGGGATATAAAAATATGGAAAGGAAACATGGGTACATATATACATAAGGATGAGATCATACATTACCCATAAAACATAAGCACTTTAACATACCTCATCAAATCATGAAAAAATCATAGAAATCATAAGACATAAAGGTAACTTGAGGCATTCATAACATTCTTACGTAGGGAGTAACCCTCTTGGTTACGTTTGGAATACCCATCACAGTATATTCCCTAAAATCTCTTCGGAGAAACCTTAACGTTTCACTCCTTCGCATTACCCAATGCATTGGAGAGCTATATCGAGCTCACCCGCCCTTAGTCTATCACGGAACCACCCGTCTTCATAATAATTCCCACGAACCTCAACATAATCGTATCACATAAAACATGCATAAAGGAAACATAACATTTACACCTTTCAATCACAAGATATCAATACAACACATTGATATAAAAACATTATGAGAACCATTTTCAATACCAAAATAAAAGAAAAGTAAAACATGGTATTTATTTTTCTTTTAAAGAAAAGTATGGCTTGTAGAGGAAGCTGAAACTCAAATAATGGTCACGACGGCAGAGAATCCGTTGTCACCGCATACGTACGACAAAAACATTCCCTTTTTTCATTTAGTAAACGCTTCGTATAAAAAAGATTCCTTTTGAATAAACGTAAAAGTCAAAGGGGTTTATACACCGTATAAAAGAAGGTTGTGTATAAAACAAAATATGCCTCAATGAATGAGGATTGAGACGAAGTCCCATACCTCGTATCCGACTTGACCCGACCGTTCTTTAATCTCCTGAATAATAAACTTGAGTTAATCTCTACTTGATTAAGAACCTTTTTCAGGTTCATTATTCCTTTTATACCATGTTATGAACATCATGTAATCATTTAAGTTAATAATGTTCATTTTGTCGGTATTTGGTTCTTAAGTCAAAAATAGACTTCTTACACTTACATGTTGTTAATTTGGTCAAAGGTTCGTTATATCCAGAATGATATTAATTATTTGGATAACATATATATCATATATATTCAGCATATACAAGTATTTATAATATTACATCACATTTAGAGGTAAGAAATGAAATGCACCATTCATGGAGACGGTAAGCCGTACGTACGCATGAACGCTACTTCCATTTCTATTTCGTATTTCTGGAATGGAATCATAATGATATAAGAGTATATTATAATTCCAGTATAATAACATATATAATATCATTAACTTTATCCTTTACACATCCCACATATGGTATTAACGAAACAAATCACTTTCCGGGGGCGGTAGTCCGCACTTCCTAAAATGAAGATATCGTGTTTACCCAAAATGGAAACAATAATGGTATGCCATAAATGAAAAATACAGAAGCTTAAGGAAATAATAAAAATATTATATATCATATATAAAAATAGTGACATCATAGTTGCCACCTTTGAAGGTGTTAAATGAGTATTGAACAATCATCGTTTCGGGAGGCAGAATTTCGCCATCGACGGAAACCGTATGTTTTTAACCATTTGATGAAGTTCTGTGAGAGTGTAGCTCGAATAAATCTTATAACAACATCCTAGTATATTGAAGATACTTGTTTTGTTACAAAATAAGTAAATAAAAAGAGTTTATGTGGTTTGAGAAGCAAAATAAAACAAATGAACATGAGAGAGTGGATTACCTTTAAAAGTGTAACTCCTTTTCATTTGAGGTTAAAGGCTTCCTTTGAAAGGATTATTCCCAAAGGGAATACTCTAGGATGAGTAGAGGGATGTGGAGAGAGTAAATGGTCAGGGTATGGCCGAGCCAAAGGCTTGAGGAGTGTGTTAAATGAGGTAGAGGTGGGGGCATTTTATAA
Organism: Viscum album; assembly: GCA_963277665.1. NCBI lineage: Eukaryota > Viridiplantae > Streptophyta > Magnoliopsida > Santalales > Viscaceae > Viscum > Viscum album. The sequence goes on from OY728125.1 coordinate 1,821,758,323, forward strand.
GAGGAGAGGAGGGACACTTTTGGAAATCATGAAACTATTATTTTATTTTCAAAAGTGTTTCGAATTTATAAGGTCCCACATTGATATATTTAGAAGATAAAATGATAAGTCTTCGAAATATTTCCATCCAATAGTTTTTGGACAAGTTTAGGTCTTAGATTTTATATTATCGTTTCATTTTATTTAAACTGTTCATTAATGAGGTCATCGTTGCATCATCATGATGTCATAATTAAATTAATTTATTTAATGTCTAAAAATTATAAGAAAAATATCCTGATGTAGTAAATCTTTTTATCTTTCCAAATAGTGTTTATAGAAAAAATTATGATTAGTATAACCCCTTATAAAAATTATTTTAGTAAAACAATTTATGTTAGTGTCATTTTCACCTTTATTTATAAAAAGGCATTAAAGTCATTATCTCACCCAAGAGGCTTCATAGGGTCCCCTAAATCGACCCATGGGTTTTCGTGGTCAGCCATGACTCATCCAATATGGGTTGGACAAGTTTCATGGTGTTTTCATATTTTTATAATATCATTTTTACCTTAAATTACACTAATTACCTCTAATTGCGTTTATGAACTTAATAAGTTACTATTGACCAAAAAATTATTTTAATCCCATTGAACCACGTTTTACTTCTTAATGACAACCATTTATGTCGGATTTTTTGAAATTCAAAACACAATAATGGCAAAATTTCATTTAAACGGGAAATCAGATTTTATAAGTACCACTTAGAGGTTTCAATATTCATCAAAAATTGAAGTTTTTTAGAAAATTACCAAAAATTCACCCTAATCTATATTTGATATTCTGAATTCAAAAATGAAGTCTATTTTAAAAAATTAAAAACATGTAAGTCACATTAATTAATTTAATAATTAATTCCCGCTGTCAGAGCAAATAGCGTGTTTTTATAAAACAATAAGTATCAAAAGATTGACACCAGTTTAAGTCTAATTTCAAAGTGAAATTGATTCTAATGACCACCATTGGATTAAATGGTAAAACTATATTCAGATTACACATTAAGACCAATTCAAAAGATAATCTAATCATATAAATAAATTATATTAAGAAGCAGTTTTGATGTAAAATGCAGTATTTTTCACTATTCATTAAAAAATGAACATTGTCAGAAAAATACCAAAAATTCACACAAAGTAAATTTTGATGTTCTAATCATAAATAATAAGTTTATTTTGACAAACATAGCTTATAAAATTGTCAAAAGATATATTCAAAAATGGTTTGCCATCAAAAGGCAGTAAAACAATCTTTTAAAAATATTAGTGTATTCCATGCTTAAGATTGTATTTATTTTCATTTTAAGCCTCTAAAACACTATCTAATTCATTAATAGACGTATATAAAAATTTCTATTATTAATTACTTACTTGGGATGTTACATCCTTCCCCCCTTTAGAAAATTGTGTCCTCGCAATTTATTTACTTATCGAATAAATGGGGGTACTTATCCCTCAATGAATTTTTAGATCCCCATGTTGCCTCTTCCATCATGTGGTTTTTCCCCAAAACCTTTACCTGCTTAATAACCTTATTCCGTAACACTTGCTCCCTGTGGTCAAGAATCTGGACTGGTTGTTCCACATAAGATAGGTTCTCTTCTAGCTGAACTACCTCTGGACTCAAAACATGAGATGGATCTGGCATATACTTTCTCAACATCGAAATGTGAAAAACATTGTGTACCTGAGATAGACTCGGAGGTAAAGACAACCGGTATACAACTGATCCAATTCTCTCCAAAATTTCATATGGTCCAATAAACCTTGGACTCAGCTTTCCTTTCGTACCAAATCGCAGCACACTTTTCCATGGTGAGACGTTGAGAAAAACATGATCACCTACCTCAAATGTTAGATCCTTCCTCCTATTGTCTGCATAACTCTTCTGCCTGCTCTGAGCTGTTCTCATGTGCTTCTGAATTAGCTGAACTTTTTCTACCATCTCTTCTACCAATTCTGGTCCCATCAACTTCCTTTCACCCACTTCATCCCAGAAAGCTGGAGTTCGACACCGCTTCCCATATAATGCCTAAAATGGTGCCATCTGTATACTGGAATGAAAACTGTTATTATATGAAAATTCAACCAAAGAAATATGTTGGTCCCAACTTCCCTGATAATCCATAGAACAAGAACGTAGCATATCCTCCAATGTCTGAATTGTTCATTCTGACTACCCATCTGATTGAGGATGAAATGCTGTACTAAAATTTAATTCTGTACCCAAAGACTTCTGAAAGCATTTCCAAAAGGTAGAAGTGAACCTGGGATCACGATCAGATACAATGGAGAGGGGAACTCCATGTAACCTGGCTATCTCTTTAAGATACAAACGGGAAAGTTGATCTAGGGAAAAAGTATCTCGTATAGCAAGGAATTGAGCAGATTTAGTCAAGCGATCAACAATAACCCAGATTGCATTATTACCTCGAGATGTCTTCGGTAATCCCACAACAAAGTCCATGGATATATTCTCCCATTTCCACTCTGGCACTGGTAAAGGCTGAAGCATCCCTTTCGGTAACTGCCGCTCTGCTTTAACCTGCTGACAAGTCAAACACTTCACAGTAAAATCAGCAATATATATTTTCATTCCATCCCACCAGTAATACTCCCACAGATCTCTATACATCTTAGTACTTCCAGGATGAACTGAAAACGGAGAACTATGAGCTTCACATTACAACTCTCTCTTCAACTGTGAATCACAAGCCACACACAATCTCTTACCAAATCTCAAAACGAAATCATTATCAATGTTGAATTCAGGCAACTTACCTTTCTGAACCAGCTCTACCTTTTTCTGCAACTCATTGTCTTGCTTCTGTGCTTGCTTGATTCTATCTGATAGAGATGATCTCACTGATACCTGAAACAAAATAGAAGAACATCCTGCACCAATAACTTCTATTCCAAAGTTCATCAAATCCTTAACCAAAGGATCACGTTCCAAACGCAACATTGCTAATGAAGCATTACTTTTTCGACTCAAAGCATCAGCCACATTTTTTTCTTTTCTCGGATGGTAATGAATTGTACAATCATAATCCTTGATTAATTCTAGCCATCTCCTTTGTCTCATGTTCAATTCTTTTTGAGGCAATATATACTTTAAACTTTTGTGATTGGTATATATTTCACACATTACTCTATACTAATGATGCCTCCAAATTTTTAAAGCAAAAACAACAGCAGCTAATTCCAAATCATGTGTAGGGTAATTTACCTCATGATTTTTCAACTGTCGTGAAGCATAAGCAATTACCTGATCATTCTTCATTAGGACACAACCAAGTCCTTTCAATGAAGCATCACTGTAGATAACAAACTCAGCATTCCTGGAAGGTAGTGCCAAAACTGGAGCATTTACCAATCTTCTTTTCAATTCCTGAAAACAATCATCACATTCTTTTGTCCAGATAAACTTAACACCCTTCTGAGGTAGCTTAGTCATTGGACTAGATAACCGTGAAAAATTTCTAACAAACCTTCAGTAATAGCCTTCCAAACCAAGGAAGATACGAATCTCGGTTACATTTGTGGGTTTTGGCCAGTCTTCCACAACTTTTGTTTTTGCAGGATCACCAGTTATCCCATCTTTAGAAACAATGTGACCAAGGAAGGAAATTTGTTGTAACCAAAACTCACACTTGCTGAATTTCCAATACAATTTCTTTTCTTTTAAGGTTTTCAAGATAACCCTTAAATGTCTTTCATGATCCTCTTTAGTTTTTGAAAACACCAAAATATCATCAACAAAAACCACCACAAACTTATCCAAGAACTCATGGAAAATTCTATTCATTTTGTTCATGAATATAGCAGGTGCATTGGTTAGCCCAAAAGGCCTTACTAAAAATTCATAATGGCCATATCTCGTACGGAACGCGGTCTTCGGAATATCTGCCTCCTTTACCTTCAGCTGATAGTACCCCGATCTCAAGTCAATCTTTGAAAAAAAAACTGAGCTCCCTGGAGCTGATCAAACAAATCATCGATATGAGGCAAATGATATTTGTTCTTAACAGTGATATTATTCAAGGCCCTATAATCAATACAAAGTCTCATAGAACCATATTTCTTTTTAACAAATAAAACAGGAGCACCCCATGGTGATGTGCTAGGTCGAATGAAACCTTTCTCTAATAAATCCTGCAATTTCTCCTTCATCTCAAAAAGTTCAATTTGAGCCATTCGATAAGGGGGTTTTGAAATTGGCTTAGCATCTGGAACTAAGTCAACAGTAAACTCAACTTCTCGATCTGGTATTATTCCAGGAAACTCATCAGGAAAAACGTCAGGATACTCATTTACCACTGGAACATCATGAATCTGAATAGTTCCTTTATTTTCAATGATTTGTGAAAGATAACATTCATTACCATCTTTTACAAGATTCTCATCCTCTTGATAAGTTATCAACAGTAAGGGTTCATTCTTGTACACAAACTAAAAGTCATTTTGAAAAGAAACTTATTTAGCTCTACAGTCAATCTTAGCATGGTAAATAGAGAGCCAATTCATACCCAGGATAACATCAAACTCTACTAGAGGTAGAACAATAAGGTTTGCAAGTAGGTTCTTTCCACAGATAAGGATAGGAAGATTCTTATAAATTCTTTTTGCTTCAACATTCCCCCCAGGTGTTTTTACCAAAAGTTTAGGAGTCATTTCTTGAGATGGTATTCCCATTTTACTAGAAAAGGTTTCAGAGATGAAAGTATTTTTAGACCCTAAATCAAACAACACACTGGCATAATCTGAAAAAACAAAGTACCTGATACAACTTCATTTGATGGCCCGACATCTACTGAAGTAGTTGCAAAGGATTTCACCACCCCTTTCTGCTTGTAGTCTAACTGCTTCCCATCACTCAAGCTCTTTGTCGGACACTCATTTGCATAGTTACCCATCTCATTGCACTTAAAACATTTCACTAACTGTAAATCAAATTTGGTCTTACCATCACCTTGCTCCTTTTCAGTGCAATCACGAGCCTTATGTCCCATCTTACCACATCGGTAGCACTTTCCAGAATTCAGAAGACAATCCCCAGCATGCCTTTTTCCACATTTATCACAAACTGGAAACTTAGTTTTCTTACCATCAGACATTTTTGAAGAATTATTACCTTTCTCCTTCAACCTCGGTCTCTTCTTCTGTTGGTTGTTATAGAACACTTGATCATCGACAAACTCCATTTCCACCTTCTCAGCACATCGAACAAGCTTTTCATAACTTTTAAACTCACGATAAGCTAATGCCCTTCGATAATTTGGCTTTAATCCTGAGTAAAAATGATTGATTTTACTATCAAGGTCTCGGATAAAATTTGGAGCATACCTTTCCAATCCAATAAACCTTTCTTCATAGGTAGCCACTGATTCTTCCTCTTGCCTTAATTCCAAGAATTGTTTCTCCATCCCAAGTCGAATAGCCTTAGGAAAATACTTTTCAAGAAACATACCTTTGAATTCATCCCAGTCGATAGAATCAATCTCATCGGCATCCCTGATATTTTTAACCATAGACCACTACTGATCTGCCTCACCCTCCAAACGGTAAATAGCAAGAATGACCTTTTGATTGTCTGAACACCCCATGACATCAAAAATCATCTCCAGTGCTTTAATCCTCCTTTCAGCTAACATAGGGTCAGATGATCCTCTGAATGATGGGGGATTTTGCCTCATGAAATGTTCCACCACTGACATGTTTCTCTGCGGTTGATCTGGCTGATCTCGTGCATGGATACCACCACCATTTATCGCTTGAGTCAACTGCGCCATTACTGCAACAAACTATTCAGTTCCAATTCCAACCATCTCAGGATACTGATTCGGAAGGTTATTTCCTTCTGTATGCCTTCCTAGCACAACTTCCCTGTTTCCTCTGCGGAAAACAATTCTGAACAAACATGTCTTAGATGAAGAAACATGGTAATCTTCAAATGCTATATCACTTCAATTTGACCATAAAAAAATATTTTTGGATAATCATTCAATAGAATTGTAAATCCTAAAGTTATCTAAACCGACCTTTGATACCAACTATAAGGCCCCAGCCTTAAACCTTACTTAATCATGAGTTATTACAAGATTACACATTGAGGATCTTTTTGGGATTAGAGTTTTAGAGAATTAGATCATAAAACATGCATTACATTCCGCATATAAACAAAGTGGTTACAAAAATATAGTATTCTTCATTCCCATCAATGGAAACATATTTAAAATAAACATGGATTCTTTATTGACACTTCTGTGACACTATCATCATATCATGTACCTTTCCCTTGACCTGTGAAAAACATTTCAAAAAAACTTGGGATGAGCATAAAAATATCAGTAAGGGATATAAAAATATGGAAAGGAAACATGGGTACATATATACATAAGGATGAGATCATACATTACCCATAAATCATAAGCACTTTAACATACCTCATCAAATCATGAAAAAATCATAGAAATCATAAGACATAAAGGTAACTAGAGGCATTCATAACAATCATATGTAGGGAGTAACCCTCTTGGTTACATTTGGAATACCCATCACAGTATATTCCCTAAACTCTCTTCGGAGAAACCCTAACGTTTCACTCCTTCGCGTTACCCAATTCATTAGAGAGCTATATCGGGCTCACCCACCATTAGTCTATCACGGAACCACCCATCTTCATAATAATGCCCATGAACCTCAACATAATCGTATCACATAAAACATGCATAAAGGAAACATAACATTTCCACCTTTCAATCACAAGATATCAACACAACACATTGATATAAAAACATTATGAAAACCATTTTCAATACCAAAATAAAATAAAAGTAAAACTTGGTATTTATTTTTCTTTTAAAAAAAAGTATGGCTTGTAGAGGAAGTTGAAACTCAAATAATGGTCACGGCGGCGGAGAAGTCGTTGTCGCCGCATACGTACAACAAAAACATTCCCTTTTGTTGTTTAGTAAAAGCTTCTTATAAAAAAGATTCCTTTTTAATAAACGTAAAAGTCAAAGGGGTTTATACACCGTATAAAAGAAGGTTGTGTATAAAACAAAATATGCCTCAATGAAAGGAGATTGAGACGAAGTCTCATACCTCATATCCGACTTGACCCGACCGTTCATTAATCTCATGAATAATAAACTTGAGTTAATCTATAATTGCTTAAGAACCTTTTTCAAGTTCAGTATTCCTTTTATACCATGTTATGAAGATCATGTAATCATTTAAGTTAATAATGTTCATTTTGTCGGTATTTGGTTCTTAAGTCAAAAATAGACTTCTTACACTTACATGTTGTTAATTTGGTCAAAGGTTCATTATATACATAATGATATTAATGATTTGGATAACATATATATCATATATATTCAGCATATACAAGTATTTATAATATTACATCACATTTAGAGGTAAGAAATGAAATGCACCGTTCAAGGAGACGGTAAGCCGTACGTACGCATGACTGCTACTTCCATTTCTATTTCGTATTTCTGGAATGGAATCATAATTATATAAGAGTATATTATAATTCCAGTATAATAACATATATAATATCATTAACTTTATCCTTTACACATCCCACATATGGTATTAACGAATCAAATCACTTTCAGGGGGCAGTAGTCATCACTTCCTAAAATGAAGATATCGTGTTTACCCATATTGGAAACAATAATGGTATGCCATAAATGAAAAATACAGAAGATTAAGGAAATGATAAACATATTATATATCATATATAAAAATAGTGACATCATAATGGCCACCGTTGAAGGTGTTAAATGAGTATTGAACAATCATCGTTTCGGGAGGCAGAATTTCGCCATCCACGGAAACCGTATGTTCTTTAACCATTTGATGTAGTTGTGTAAGATTGTAGCTTGAATAAATCTTATAAAAACATCCTAGTATATTTAAGATACTGGTGTTGTTACAAAATAAGTAAATAAAAAGAGTTTAGTGGTTGGAGAAGCAAAATAGAACAAATGAACATGAGAGAATGAATTACCTTTAAAAGTGTAACTCCTTTTGATTTGAGCTTAAAGGCTACCTTTGAAAGGATTATGCCCAAAGGGAATACTCTAGGATGAGGAGAGTGATTTGGAGAGAGTAAATGGGCAGGGGATGGCCGAGCCAAAGGCTTGAGGAGTGTGTGAAATGAGGTAGAGGTGGGGGCCTTTTATAAGAGGAGAGGAGGGGCACTTTTGGAAATCATGAAACTATTATTTTATTTTAAAAAGTGTTTCAAATTTCTAAGGTCCCACATTGATATATTTCGAATATAAGATGATAAGTCTTCGAAATATTCCCATCCAATAGTTTTGGGACAAGTATAGGTCTTAGATTTTATATTATCGTTTCATTTTATTTTAACTGTTCATTAATGAGGTCATCATTGCATCATCATGATGTCATAATTAAATTAATTTATTTAATGTCTAAAAATTATAAAAATATATCCTGATGTAGGAAATCTTTTTATATTTCCAAGTAGTATTTATAGACAAAATTATGATTAGTATAACGCCTTATAAAAATTGTTTTAGTAAAACAATTTATGTTAGTGTCATTTTCTCCTTTATTTAAAAAAAGGCATTAAAGTCATTATCTCACCCAAGAGGCTCCATAGGGTCCCCTAAATCGACCCATGGGTTTTCATGGTCGGCCATGACCCATCCAATAGGGGTAAGACAAGTGTCATGGTGTTTTCATATTTTTATAATATCATTTTTACCTTAAATTACAATATTACCTCTAATCGCGATTAAGAACTTAATAAGTTACTATTCACCAAAAAATTATTTTAATCCCATTTAACCACATTTTACTTCTTAATGAAAACCATGTATGTCGGGTTTTTGAAATTCAAAACACAATAATGGCAAAATTTCATTTAAACTGAAAATCAGATTTTATAAGTACCACTTAGTGGATTCACTATTCATCAAAAATTGATGTTTTTCAGAAAATTACCAAAAAATCACCCTAAGCTATATTTGATATTCCGAATTCAAAAATGAAGTCTATTTTACAAAATTCAATACATATAAGTCACATTAATTAATTTAATAATTAATTCCCGTTGTCAGAGAAAATAGCGTGTTTTTATAAAACAATAAGTATCAAAAGATTGACACCAGTTTAAGTCTAATTTCAAAGTGAAATTGATTACAATGACCACCATTGGATTAAATGGTAAAAATATATTCAGATTACACATTAAGACCAATTCAAAAGATAATCTAATCATATAAATAAAATAGATTAAGAAGCAGTTTTGATGTAAAATGCAGTATTTTTCACAATTCATTAAAAAATGAACATTGTCAAAAAAACACCAAAAATTCACACAAAGTAAATTTTGATGTCACATTAATAAATAATAAGTTTATTTTGACAAACATAGCTTATAAAATTGTCAAAAGATAGATTCAAAAATGGTTTTCCATCAAAAGGCAGTAAAACAATATTTTAAAAATATTAGTGTATTCCATGCTTAAGATTGGAAATATTTTCATTTTAAGCCTTTAAAACACTATCTAATTCATTAATAGACATATATAAAAATATCTATTATTCATTACTTACTTGGGATGTTACACCTGGGGTGCCAATTTCCCTTACTGACTAGGTGGAGTAACGTATAGAAACACAAAAAGTACAGAATATACTATAACCCACAACCACGCTATGAGCATAACATAGTCTTAGATACAACTGCAGCTAACATCTATCCCAGACTCCGGGCTGCCACATCTGAGACTACGTATCTTATAAGAACCCAACCATTTAAAGAGTCTTAATAGCTTACTTCATTCCCTTTTTATCTGTTACACTATTTGTTAATTAATTCTTCAAACATTAATTAACCCTGAGAAAAACCACATTAAATTCATCAACATCACACCCAAGGTCAAGTGTTTTTTCCAAGTTACAACCTCATCATTATATTCCAACATCTCCATCCTCGTGGGTTGACATCAATTATTCAAACATTTATTAAAGAATTACTTTCCCATATTACCAGGTATTATAGAAAATCATCCTAAGCTACTAAACACAAGGGGGGTCAACACGGTGAGTAGATGTACTACTCGTCATGTCTGTTCCTCCTATAGCAAGAGAGTAGACACATTCTACCTGGAGAGGCTAAACACATAAATCATGTGGCATACCCCGCGTGTCTTCACCCCCTTTGGAAGAAGGGTAAGCAAGACCATCATCTTAGAGCAGTGGGGAAAAGAAAAGTAGATAAACAACCAAAGAATCCACAAGAAACCAACAACCACATCCATCCCATTCCATCATCCCTAGTGACCTCCCCGAAAACACATGCATAAACCGATGCATCTCGCCACTCTAGGCACCATCCTCTACCACAAACACAAGGCCTCCATGACCCCACCTATCACAACACCATCCTAAGGTCACATCACCACACAAGCAGCAGGAAAACAATCATCACATCAATTTGGGATATTGGCCCTTTAACAAGGATTCTGGCCTTCAAACAACAACAAGCACCAACAGATTTCATGTTTACTAACAAACTGAATTAAACAAAACATTGACCTCAATTTGATTAACACTAATTTAGAACAACATCCACAACAACAACCAGATTCATTTACATGCCTCTTTACATTTATACAAATAATAATCAATTAATTCTGGCTTTATGTTCTTTATCAATTTCATCAAAAGAAACATGCTATCAAGAAAGGCATATATAACAAAATATCTAGAAAAACAAGAGGCGAACCATTATCACGAAACAATGAAACAACATGCAATCAAACCAATTCTTTTAATCTGGTTCAAGTATTTAATTAGGACAATTACATTGTGATCAGAAGGAAAAAACATGAAAAATCTATGATTGCACATAAACAATTTGAGAATCCATGATCCCCCTACCTCAAAGGTATTCGAGGAAACCCATAATAGTCAAAGAACACCCAAGAAGACTGAAAAAATTCACCAGGGATGCTGCCTATATCTCTTCTCCTAACACAACCAAGACCAAAGCTCATCATAATCGACATCCACACACTTAGATCAACACATAACAGGCATAGATATAAGATCTCGAGAGAAGAGGAGGAGTAGATCTTGGTAGATCTAAGAAACCAAACAAAAGGTATCACCTTCCTCGCAAAACCGACTTCGATTCGGGAAGATAATCCTCTGAATCTCCTCCAAAAAGCTTGGGAGAGGTTCTTCTACCTCCAAGGAAGGTTAATCCAGAGTTGTGGTCGCTTAAGGGATTAAACGAACCATTTAGAAGAAAAAGAGTTCAAATCCACAATTTTTGGATCTAACTTTAAGTGCATGCACTATTAGTCTGCCCGGTTTAACAAACCGTGTGCTAAACGTGTGTTAGATTCTGCCTCGTCAAACACTTCTTGCACGGTTTGTACGCATGGTTAGACAAATCGTGCGCTAACCATGTGTTATCCACTGCCTCCAAGACCAGCCTTGCATGTCTTGGCTGAAAATTTTAGGAAAACCATGTGTTAACTGTGCGAAAGCTACTACCCTTTAACTTTCCTTAAAATTTCACCCAAACGCACCCCAAGTCTCCTTAGGCTCCTTGAACTCCTCTAGCACCACATTTTCACAAAGGAATGGACCGAAGAGTTCTGAGCCATTATAATATCAATTGAAAGCATGAGTATGTAAGGTCCTCCCAATCCTTGGGAATATCTTTGGTCGTGCCAAAATGTGCTCCTCTCTTCTGAAATTCCAATCCCATTGAAGTAGTGGAGGAGTATGTATTTATATCCCAAGGAAGTGAAATGTTTACATTCTTAATATGTCCCTCCAATTGGCTCGATGATTTGGACAACTAGAAAGATTAATATCGAACTATATACTTCTTCAAAGTAGAATATAATATTGTTTTCAAACTAATCACAAATTTTGGAGGCATTTGGACCTATGGAGAAAAAGTTATGGTCGGATGATTAAACAATTTTAATCTATCAATTTCAATCTAGTCATGTTAAAGTCCAAAATGTGAAAGGGTTTTTGAATATGAATAGGCCTTCAAAATCAAATTCATTATTCCACAATGTCGGCTGCCGTTATCTCTTATTTCACCCTACAAATTCTCATCTCGATTTTATGATTACATCATCATATATGTAATGAATAGTGTCCGGATTTTAATCCCGGGAAGAATGGTGGGATGGAATTAAAATCATTTGTTGGGCCCATTTTTCTTATAGTCAGACCTTAAAATTTTTATCCATGATTCCTTTAGAGAAATTAGAACATATTGTGGAGTTTCATAAAAATTGGGTGTCGGGATATAGACCAATAACTCAATCATCATTGATGGTCCGGTTTTATCACAAATTCATTGGGTCTTCTTATGTTGATGATATGAGCCTTAAAATGGTAGAGTTGTCCCATGTTCCCTCCAAATGATATTTGTGAAATTGAATAATGAATCCTAAAAAACAATAACCACACAATGTGAATCAGTATGGAGAGATTTATAAATAAAATAGTAAATTGAATCAATTGGAATACTTCTAAAAATGCTCTAAATTAATACATAGTATTAAAACATTAATATTTCACACAAATTATGCACATTTCATATAAAATAAGTAAAGGGAGAATATAATACGTCTTGAATATATTAATAAAATCAACTCCCATACACTTAGTTTTATTCATTTTCTCATGTACAAAAAATATAAAAACATAACAAAAACATTTTCACTCACCAACAAATAGTAAAATTTTGTTTTCTCTAATCAGGGGAGGTGTAGACTATTTCAATCATACATTTTGAATTCCACCACAAGATGTTACAGAAACAATGTTCCCAAACTAATTCATTTTTTTCATGCTCATATTTAGAAATGGAAAATGTTGACACTCAAAACTCACATCTCTCAAGATGATAAAAAACATTTGTGGAGGTTCACTCTTTCACCAACCAAAAGTGAAAATATTAGAGTTTGAAAGAGCTCTCATCTTTCAATCCCTATCCAAAGTGAACAAGAATCAAGAGGTCTTTTTAAAAGTTTCTTTCTATGGTTATGGGACGGTTGGAATATAATGTACAAGAGAGAGATAAAATTGGGGTAAAACACCAACCTAGAAAAAGAAATGCACATTTTTTTTGGAATAAAACATGGAAGGAAATGAAAACACATATTTAAAGGGGAATGATTTTGTGAATAAAGACACAATAGAGGATGAAAATTTGATAGGGATAAGAAGATGAAATATTTACACACCACAAAACTTCTCCCAATGACATAAGAATATAATTCAAGTGTTTTTTTTGACTTTTTTCGAAATTTAAACTTGGAAAAGATCTCAAACTCATATCCCAACCCATGATTTATCTCCTCACGACACTAATTGTAATTGTTATAACAAGATCAAAGGCTGAGGAAGAGTGATTTTTAAACTAACCAAGAAACCACCCAATTTTTGTTTCTTTTTTTTTGATATTTTTTGATTTTTTTTTTATTTTTTTTGTACACCTTTCAATAAAATTTACAAAATTACATAAATTAAAGTACGTTACATTACCCAAAATGCACTAAATGACAACCTATACCCCACACTGAAATGGATGATTTTCCTCAATAATATTATTACATGGTTAAATCAACAAAGGGTACACAAAATGAAATCTATCCCCCACACACTTAAATTTAAAAAAAAATTATGCAATGAAAATCCATGTTGATATTGGGGGGAAAAGGTATTGGGCTTATAATATGTCTATCAAAGAAAAGGTTTTCATATTATTTAAGGGGCTTTAAAAAGGAGGATTAACATATGGGAAATGGGAGGATATTTGGTTATTATGATTCTCATGTTGTTCAAAAAATGCATTTATCATATTAATGTGCACTAAAGTAGGAAATTCATCTCGAAGTTCCACAAAATCAAGACTCAAAAATGGGGTGAAAACACATATTTTTAAAATATCTCCATAGGTTGCCTTAGAATTAAATAAAATGTTGGTTCTCACTATTAGGGAAAAGCATTTTCAAAATCAATAACCGAGCATTCAAAATGTATTATTCTAGGGAAAAAATTCATTATCAAAATATATAATGAAAACACACAATTTTTGAGATGAAACCATGTGTTTTGACTCCACAAAATGGTTGTAAAAAAATTGAAAATTGAAGGGGAGTAAGTATGATTCTTTGGGTTTTTTTACAGTTTTTTATTTTTTTAGATTTTTTAGTGTTCTTTAAAATACACACACACACAAAAGAGAAAGAGAAAAAGAAAGGGTTTGATGAATAATGTGGTTAAAAAATGAAATAGAGAGGAAGAAGAAGAAAGAGTGAGAGAGAGTAAGAGATAGAGAGAGTTAAAAGGAAATTGGTTCCCCGTGGTTTGGATTTGGCGGGTCGCCATCTCCATCTAGTGGTGGGTCGACTGTAGAAGTTAGGGATCCTGTGGAAGCCGATGTTGATACTGGATTGTGTGTCCTCTCATGGTGATGCTTTAACTGATGTCCATTAACCATGAATGTCCTTTTGGAAGAGGGGCCTTGGACTTACATTGTACCAAATGGGTAATCCTAAGTAATGACAAAAGTACCTTCCCAGCGAGAATTAAGCTTATCTAGGTGAAGATGAAATTGAGAATTGAAGTGAATTACCATTTCAACATCATGAAATACCTTTATCAGGATTTTTTTATCATGTATTACCTTGGATTTTACTTTGTTGTGATTAGAATTCTCATAAGAATAATGTCGAAGCTCCTCCAATTCAGCCAATTGCAACAATCTTTCTTCACTAGATGTTTCAAGATAAAATTTACAAGTTTTCACTACCCAAAAATTCTTTTGTTGGACTTCAACAGGTAGATGAAATGCTTTAACAAAAACTATCATAAAATGAGACATCTCAATGAGTGTTTTACAGGCAGTTTGATAAGCCCAATGTGCTTCACCAAGCCTTTCAGTGCAGTTTTTTCTGGTGGGTTTTAAAATTCTCTCAAGACATATTTTCACTTCTCTATTAGAATTTTCAGCCATTCCATTTGTTTGGGGGTGATATGCAGTTGAAGTTTTATATACAACCCCATTATCTTTCAAAAGAGATTCCATGGTTATATTATAGAAATGGGTTCATCAGTCACTTATCAAGGCACGTGGTGTTCCAAATTGGTGGAAGATGTGTGTCTTTAAGAACTCACTAATAGTATGTGAATCATCCTTTCTAGTGGGTTTGGCCTCAACCCACCTAGAAACATAATCAACCGCAAGAAGGATTTATGAGAATCCATTGGAAGGGGGAAATGGTCTAATGAAATTGATGCCCCAAACATCGAATATCTAATAAAAAATTAATGGTTTTTGGGGAATTTAATTTATCTTTTTAATTGTGAAAATCATTTGGAAAGTGTGACATGATTGATTGAACTCATGTCAGTCCTTTATGTGTGAAGGCCATATGAATATAGAGTCAAGGACCTTTTGGGTGGACCTTTGTGGTCAAAAGTGGCCACATCTGGGAAGTGAGTGATAGAATTATAAGATGGAGGAATGTTCATATTCATAAAAACCTCTCTTATTTACCATGTCTGCCCCAATTTTCCAAATTTTATTTTCATCACAAAAATACTATTTTGAATCACTTTTCATCTTCATTTTATGATCTTTTGAAAACATTTCAGGAAAAACACCAAAAACCATGTAATTTACAATTGGGGTATACCATGGTAACTTTGGAGTGAGAGATGAAAGGTGCTCAGGGGGGAATTAAAGATCAATGATTTTTGAATGAGAAGAATTAGATATTCTACTCAAGTGATCAGCCGCAGGGTTTTCTTTTCCTGGTCTATCTTTTATTTCAAGGTCAATTTCTTGGAGCATTACGATCCATCTTATTAGCCTCTGATTGGAATCACTTTTCTTGAGTAAGAACATTATAGAAGAATAGTCTGTGAAGATGATGATTTTGGCACCTAAGAGATAGGGCCATAATTTTATGTAAAAAACAACATATAAATGTTCTTTTTCATTGACAGTGTAGTGAGATTGAGATTCATCCAATGTTTTTGAAGCATAATAGATGACATGAGGAATTATTTCTCTACATTGAACAAGAACAGACCCAATGACTATATTAGAAGAATAACACATCAACTCAAAGGGTAAGGACCAATCTAGGGGTTGGATTATTGGGGCGGATGTTAGAGCAGTTTTGAGTTCAACAAAGGCTCTCTTGAAAAACTCATTGAAATGGAATGTGACATCTGTTTGGAGAAACTGAGTGAGTGGGAGGGAAATCCTACTGAAATTATAGATGACTCTCCGATATAAACCATAATGACCGATAAAAGAACAAATATCTCAAAAAAAAAGTGGGTTCAGGAAGTGATTGCATCACTTCAATTTTGGTAGAATCAACTTCAATAACAAAGTTTGAAACTATGTGCCCTAGAAAAATCCCATTTTTAATCATGAAGTTACATTTTTCAATATTTAACAGAAGGTTAAACTTGAAACACTTTTGAAGGACTAGAGATAGTGAATTCAATCAAGATTCAAATGACTCATCATAAATGGTAAATTCATCCATGAATACTTCCATGCAGTGTTCAATTAATTCAGAAACGATACTCATCATACACCTCTGGAATGTTTCCAGAGCATTGCAAAGGCCAAAACGCATTATTCTATATGCATATGTTCCAAAGGGGAATTTAAATGTAGTCTTTTCTTAGTCCTGAGGTGCGACTGATATTTGTAAGTAGTTGTTGTATCCATTAAGAAATCAATAGTGTTACATTCTGGCTAATCATTCCATCATTTGATCAAGGAATGGAAGATGGTGGTGATCTTTTCTTGTTTCAACATTCAATTTTCCGTAGTCGATTCAAACGCACCATTTGTTCTTCACTCGATTTGTGAATACCTCCCCATGTTCATTTGTGACAACAGTTATCCCACCCTTCTTAGGCACAACTTGAATTGGACTAACCCATTCACTGTCATATATTGGGTAGTTAATACCATCTTGGAGAAGCTTTGTGATCTCTTTCCTAACTACCTCAAGTATGAGTGGATTGAATATTCTTTTTGGTTGTATAATTGGATTGGATGACTCCTCAAGATGGATTTGGGTCATGACAAGTGTAGGGTTGATTCCTGGTATGTCATCTAGGGTCCACCCTAAGGTTTTTTTGATTTCCTCTAACACTTGAACAAGTTTGGACTTTTCATTTTTGGTATGTGAAGAAGAGATAATGATAGGATAAGAGTGATCATGGAAAAGGAAGGTATATTTTAGGTGTTCAGGTAGAGGTTTCTAGATTAGTCTCATATTTCATTTGTGGGTTAGAAAACTCATGAATGGAGGAAGGGAATTCGGTTTCTTCAAATTCATTCTTATTAATACTGTCCATGGTGGAGTAGTAGAGATCAGAATTTATGTGGGATTCAAGAGAGTTATGATGATCCTCTATATTGATAGAGTTTATGAATGAAAGGTCCACATAAACATTAACATTTATCACTTTGTTAATCATGGTGTATATTTCACAAGATCCGTTTTCATTAGAACATAAAGAACATGGTGAATTGGGTTTCTATTTACTCTTAGAAGTTCCCTCAGAATCATGGATTGAGAATGTAAAGTGATCCTCATATGGGTATCGCATTGCTTGTAAAATGATGAACATGACCAGTTGGTCACCGAATTCCATGGTATGATTCCAGAATGGACATCAATCTTGGTTCTCAAATTCATGGGGAATGTATATCCTATAATTACTGTAGATCGAGAATAGTTCTTCTCACCTTCCTTGTCATGGACATAGAGATCAGTAGGGAAGATATGATCATTGACTCGGACAAGTACATCCTCAATTATTCCCTCAAGACTAGTTGTGCTTCGATTTTCCAATTGAATGAAAACACACATTAGATGTAAGAGACCTAGACCAAAGTTGGAGAATATGGATTTGGTCATGAAATTAATTGAGGTTCCTAGGTCTATGAGTGCATCATCAAAGTCGGAACATTCAATTTAGAATAGAATCAGAATGGTACCTGAATATTTTCACTTAATGTGTATTTAATCATTAGTTCAGACATTTTCAAAGGTCCTATGTTTCTTCTTGTGGTTACACAACTCCTTGAGAAACATGGAATACATATGAATTTGTTTTATAAAATCTAAGAGGGGAATGTTGACTTCAACCCATCTAAACATGATGAGCATTTCTGGATCGGGTTCAAAGGATGTTTTTTGTCTTATAAAAAGCTTGAGGGAAAGGAATTGGGTTCCTAAGTGGAATATGATGATGTGAGGGAATGGTTTCAGATTCCTTTTCATGTTTCGTTTTATTTTCATTTTCTAGTTCAACATTCGATGGTGGGTTGGAGGACTTATCTTAAGGCATAGCAATTTGATTTCCTGATCTAAGTGAAATTGAACTTACATTACCCTTAGGGTTGAGTAATGGTTGAGCTAGAAATAGAGAATAATTGGATGGTTGCTGTTGACTAAGGTGGGATGCAAGTTGATTGACTTGGGTATCAATGTTCTTAAGGCTGGAACAGGTGAAAGAGTCCAGATCTTCCACTGCACTTTCCCATGGTTTCTAGGAAGAAGAGGATTGTCCCTAATTGGGATTAACTAGATTTTGGTTCTTGGGAAATCAATTGTATTGGTTTTCGAATTGGGAAGGCTCACTAGGATAATGGAATCCAGGAGGAGGATTGTTCATTTGAGGTTGAGGAATAAAGGGACAAGTTTGTTATAAATTAACAACACCTTGACCACATTAAAACTGGTTTGGGTTTTGAGGAGGTAATTGAGGGGAATGAAGGATGGGATTTCCATACCTCAGGCCTTGGTTATAGGAAGAAGATAAGGTCTCAGTGTGGGGTTGGCTTAAGTTACTAACAAACTGACCTGAGAGTTGAGGGTTGGTGTTCTGTTGAGCATATGCTGCATTTATCTCCATTTGTCCAGATGAATAAGATTGATCCTCTTGAAGGTGTGGACATGGGTCTGTTGGATGAGATGAAGAGTTGTAGATTCCAAAGTTTTTGACAGGTCTAGGAAACATTGATTGTGGAGAAGATGAGGTTGGTGATTTGGTAGCCATAGCTAGTTGTCACACAAGACCTGTCAGTTCAATCATCATCTTTCTCATCTTGTTCGGCTCAATTGATTGATTATTTTGGGCTTGTTTGAATAGAGCATGTGCTCTATTATAGAATTTTTGTCTGTTTATAGTCGTTTTAGTTATGAGATCTCTTATAGATATAGGAGTTTAATCAATAAGAGCACTGCCACTTGAGGCATCAATGAGAGTTCTCTCCATAGAAAATAACCCCTCATAGAAGCATTGGATCAAGAGTTGGTCCGAAATTTGGTGATGTGGACATGTTGCAATAAGATTTTTGAATCTCTCCCAGTACTCATGGAGTGATTCCCTTGGTAGCTGACATATACCACTTATTTCATTTTAGATAGAAGAAGTACAAGAATCAGGAAAGAATTTCTCTGAGAAAAGTCGCTTCATGTCATTCCATGTGGTTATGGAACCAAGAGAAAAGTAGCAAACCCATGACATAGTAGTGTTAGCTAGAGGGAAAGGGAATTCTCAAAGATTTATTTGTTCTGTAGAAACCCCTTGAGGCTTCATGGTAGAGCACTCCACTTGGAACTCTTTAAGGTGGAGATGTGGATCCTCACCTGTTAGCCCATGGAAATGAGGAAGAAGATGAATCAAACCTGATTTGAGTTCAAAGTCAGCTTCTATGTTTGGATGTTGAATACAAAGAGGTTTTTAATTCTTATCAGGGGAAGTGAGTTATTTAAGTGTTTGTTCTATAGGATTGGCCTTATCTAATTCAATTGTTTAGACAAGGACTGGTTCTTGAATTATTTGATTATATCTTATGTTACTCCTAAGTTGGCGAAGTGTTCACTAAATTTCAGGGTCAAACAAATATGAGGGATTTTTTGGGAGGCTACAGGGAATTCAGAAATATGTTGGATGAAAAAGAAAGATGGGTTTCTCTCTTTGTGTGTTCCGTTTATGATTTTTGTGAGGCAGGTGGGTTTTTCTTTGTGTTTTTTTCAATTTTTTTAAATGTTTGTTTTTTTGGGTTTTTTTACAATAAGAAAAAACTATTGACTACATAAAGAACTATCCCCGGAAACGGAGCCATTTGAAATGCACGGCCGATTATCGACTATCGACCGGTCAAGGTTCCGGTGCTCTACTAATGTATATAGTAGCACTCGGGTCGAATCCTCAGTGATGAGACTTTGTAATAGTCATTTTTTTTAGTTGATTGAATTCTGATTGGGGGTCTTGTTTGCTGAGATTAAATGAATTGATTAATGATTGTAATTTGATTTAACAATTTAATAAATAATGGGGTGAGTTCATTTTTAGGGAGTTAAGCTTGTGATATCCTGGATATTTTCTTTATATTGCAGTTAATTTAACAGCCACTTCGCAAGATAATGTTGATTGGAATTACTAAGTGGTAAGGCATTAATTCAAGAATTAACATAACATAGGGTTATAATATCAATCAGATCATGTTGATGGTAGTGTATTTATGGTTCCAATAATCCATGGAAACCAAACGTTACACAAAACAAGTCATTAATTCATGAAATGTTAATTCCAATGTACACAATGTTAAATTAAAGAATATTCATCGAGGAAATACTCTCAATCACATAACATCCCTAAATTTTGACTCACCCCAATAATATATTTACTCAGACATTGTTATTAATATTAATCTGGTTTATATATTTATGATGATGAATTAACAAGAGAATAAAAATAAAGGGATAAGAAAATATTGATTTGTTGAACAGACACACACACGAACAATGATGAGAATTAAAAAATGGACTTTCGATTGAATGAAAAAGAAAAATAATGGAAGGGGATGCAACTGTATTTAAACTATTTTAAGAAAAATAATATTAAACAACATAATTTGGATGATAATAAGAGATATTGAAGAAGAAACATGCATTAAATTAGAATTACCAAACACAAACTTACAAGATTATAAACGAAGAACAACATAAAAGTAAAAGGAAACAAAGAGAAGAGGAAGGGTATCTAAAGTGAAAACATGAGTATAGAAGGTCCACCCAATACTTTGGAAGGGCTTTAGTCATGCCAATATGTGTTCCTCTCTTCTGAAATGCCATCTCCTTTGAAGGAGAGGAGGTGGATGCATTTATAGCCCAAGGAAGTGGACTGAATGTATTCCCAATCGGTTAATCCCCTTAGATTGACGATTTGGACATCCAGACTGCTGAATCTGGAGATATCTCTTCTTCAAAGTTGTAGCTAATAATTTTTTCCAACTACTCTCAAAATGTGGAGGCATTTGGACCTATGGAGCCAATGTTATGTCTGGATGATTAAACAATTCTAATCTCACAATTTCAATCTAGTCTTTTTGAATATTAAAATGTGAAAGTGTTTTTTAATAGGAAGATTCATTCAAAACATAATTATTAATTCAAAATATTCAGCCACCTATATCACCTATTTCACACTGAAAAACCATAGATCTATTTAATGATTACATCATGAAATATGTAATGAATAGTGTCCGAAATTTAATTCCCAGCCAAAATGGTGGGATGTAATTCTAGGCATTAGTTGGGACCATTTTTCTTGTAGTGGGACCCTAATTTTTTTATCCATGATTACTTTAGATAATCTCAAACATATGGTGGAGTTTCATAAAATTTTTCCACGGGATTTAGGCCAATAAATCAATCATCATTGATGGTCCAGTTTCATCACAAATTCATGGGGTCTTCTTGTGTTGACCATATGAGCCTTCAAATGGGAGATTTGAGCCATGATCCCTTCTAATGATATGTGGGAAATAGAAAAAGGGATCCTATAAAACAAAAACCACACAATTTGAATTATTAGGGTGATATTTATATATAAAATAGTAAACTAACTCAATTGGACTACTTCTAAAAATGCTCAAAAATTATACTTAGTATTAAAACATTAATATTTCACACAAATTATGCACATTTCATATAAAATTAGTAAAGGAAGTATAAAATAAGTCATGAAAATTATAATAAAACCAATGGGTGTGACTATATAGTACACATATTCATTTTTTAATGTTTTAGTATCATCAAATTCTATATATATTTATAAGATGTTATGATATAAAAATTATGTAATGATTTTTTGGTTGTTAACACTGGATAGTACATCTGATGTCATGTTTAAAATTGTTTCCACATTCCCATTTTTTCCTATTGTTATCATAAAATATTATTAATCATTGTTCATAATTATTATTTTGAAACCTTTTATCTCACATTGATATTATATTTGATTAATAAGAACTAATTCCATCATGGTATTCATTTTGTATTATCTTAAAATGCCTCATATCACACTCCTTCCTTAAGTATGTCCATAGGTTATCCAATGAAGTTTCCATAATGATTGAATATTATGAACATTTAAGTAAATTTCTCAAAAAGATTTATGAAACACGTATTGTTAAATTGTAATTTACTGTACATGATTAATCAAGGACAGTAAAATTATCAATATTTTAGGTTTTATAATGTGTATTATTTTTTTTGAAAATAATAAACTAATTGATAACAATAAAAAGGGTTTCAATAATTTGTATCATTTATATTCTAGTTAATGTGTTATTTTGATTAGAAACCATTTCAAAATGTATTAGGAATAAAACACTACATTTAATGTCATCCCCAAATTTTGAAAATGTTTTGATGAAGTAATTTCTAATAACATGCATTCCTTTCAAGATTCTATAATTGAGTGTGCCTTTGAATAGATGTACCTAAGGGTACCAACAGAAAATAAAATATTTAGATCAACTAAATTCAAAACTGGGGAATGAAAATTGACCTTTTTACCCATTCAGTTTGACACACCTAAGGGATATTCTTTGGTAAATTCAAAATCACATTATGAACCATTATAAACGAAAATATTCTATAATAGTTTATAACATGAAATTGATCCTGGATAATATAAATTGATTATGATAATATCCTAAGTTATGATATATATATATATATATGTCATTTATATGTTAATTTCAAGGGATTCCTTTTATGGTTTTAAAAGTTTAAAAATACCTATCCGTAAATTTCCCTTTATATTATAATATCTAAATTATTTAGAGGAGTGGAGTCAACAAACAATGTAAAGGGAAAGGTGATGAATACCCAAATGAGATTCATAACATTACAAGAGATCAAGTAATTTATATTATTATTAATTAATTAAAACTAAGAAAAATCAACATTAACAATATGAATAATGTTGAATGTAAAAACACATCAAATAAGAATTTAATAAATATTATTTTGTAACAATATAAAATGAATTGATATTTTTACCTATGGTAAAGACTATCTAAAATAGATTTTTGAGTCTATGGAAATGATTATAATTTATGAAATGTCCATTTTATGGGGATTCAATGATGTGTTTTTTGAATAACTTCATAAACAACATCCAAGATAAGAGGTTTTGTAAAACACATGACATTTCTAGTGATGAATCCTGATTGATTTCAAGTATTTATTTTTTATTATCTTATCATATGTTAGTTTTTTCTCACGATGTGGTGTATTTGGGAGAAAATTGATAAATTTCATAGGGAGGAATGATGTGTTTTATTGGTACACATTTATCCCAAACTTTGCAACCCATCCCAACACACCATAAAAACATAGATAGAAGGGAATTTTATAGATATCATATGGTTTTCCAAATCACGTTTCCTATTAGGAGAAATATTTCACCAATATATTTTATGTGCACTGTTTATGGGAACAGTTAGGCGAAATAGGGAACCCCTTCATCGAAAACTATGAATTTCATTAAACGTCCCTTAGAAATTAGTTTCGAAATTACATGAATCCACAAAACTCACCGAAATCAAACTCCATTAAACCCATTATGTAATTTAATTATTTAATAATATCTCAAATGAATTAAAAGTCTTCCTAACTTCCATTATTGGTGATTCAAATCCCATATTAGTGATATGTACCACCTAATCATAAGAGGATCTCATCCCTCTTGGTTTCTTCTTCGTCTAAAATTATTCTACAAAATATAATTGGGTTGTTCACCATGTTTTATTTTGATATAGATCATTTATTTTGGAACTAGATAAGGATTTTATGGATCATGATTTTTTCGATATTGATTTATGGTTTTAAATTTAGATTTTTTTACATCATTGTTGTGCTCACATTTTGGTGATTTCATTCGCGATAGTTCTTCATCAAACATGACATAGGTGTAATATAATTCAAATTAAAAATACATTATTTAAATTAAGTGTATTTAATTTTAGTATTTCTATTAGGTGTTTGAAAACTATGTTTTATACCATATTAATTAATTTTCTAATGTGATAATTTGAGGAGACGTGAAATTGGTGATTTTTGTAATTTTATTTTGGGATAATTAATTGTCAAATTAATTTTGAGATATTCGATTAATTGATTTGGGATAAAAAATTTGAGAATTAATTATGAGATATTTAGAATTTAGAATCAACATAATTAATTTTTTAATTAATTGTGATGTATTTTAATTGTGATTGAGATAATTACTTATGGAATTAATTATTTATTTTTGAGTTCATAGACATTGATTATTTAATTGATGAAATAATTTGTAATATTAAGTACATAATTTT
This sequence comes from Viscum album, assembly GCA_963277665.1. Taxonomy (NCBI): domain Eukaryota; kingdom Viridiplantae; phylum Streptophyta; class Magnoliopsida; order Santalales; family Viscaceae; genus Viscum; species Viscum album. The sequence goes on from OY728125.1 coordinate 1,821,783,106, forward strand.
TTTAGGAAATTAATTATGTGTATTTATGTGATAAAATTATTATTGAATTTATTATGCAATTGATGTCGTTAGTTATTTATTGATTTGACTAATAGAATCAAATAGATTAATTTAATATATAATTAATTAATATATGTGATGTTACTAATTAATTTTTGAAATAATTAATATTAATGATGTGATTAATTAATTTTTGCAATTATTTAATTAAATTGATGAGATTAACTAATTGAAATATTAATTAACATTATTGATTTGGTTTGTTAATTTTTAAATTAACTAATTGAATTTTTGTTCTTACATAATTATTAAATTAACAAATTTTATTGATGTGATTACTTAATTGATGAAGTAACTAAAGGAATCATTGTTTTTATATAATATTTGAAATAGTACTGGATTTTTTGTGATTAATTAATTATTGAATAAATTAATTTTTTGATGTGATTAGTTAACTATTAAATTAACTAATAGAATTGTTGTGATTAGCTAATTGTTTAATTAGTAATGGAATTGATGTAGATAATTAATTTTTGAATTAATTATGTGTTGATGAATGGTAACATGGTCATTCTATTTTGAATTTATTAATGGTAACATGGTCATTATGTTGAGAAATGAAAATGGGAACATTGGGATTCTAATGTGTGAAGTATGAATGGTAATCAAGAAATTAAAATGTAAAATATTTAAAAGTAATATTTTCATTAAATGGTGTGCATTACTGAATGATAACATGGTCATTTAATTGTGTGAATTAATTAATGTTAATAACTAAATATTAAGACAATATATTCATATGGAATAGTCCATACTCCCATACAGGCTAAAGTAGGTTTTGAGATACAAGTGTCTATGGGAATACATGGGTTTATATGGTTAAATAAATATTAATTAATAATGTGATAAATAGTTATTAATACATTGTGATTTATTATATAAACAACTACATAAAAAAATTTAACTAGATTTTTTTTATACGTTGTGGGAGGTAGCCGATTGATTTACACTGGAACCCTATATAGGATACTGGATTAGTAACCAAATATATATCATGGTTAGAAGAAATTATAATTGAAAAGGACCTATGTTATGTGGATGATTCGGGATAGATCAAGGATGAGGGAACAAAACATGGTTTGGGGACGGTTTGGGAGTTTTCAGAGTTAACACTTTTGAGTGTACATTTGAACAAATTACACATAAATTAGCATTAGTCATTAATTGTTCGGGTTAACATTATATCTTTATTTTTGTCATCATGTGAAATTCAAAACTTTTTTTCTATGGTTATATATTTGGTAATTATTTATAATTTATTTGATTTTTTACTCTAAATACGAGTGTATGGTCCTCACATGATTAATATTAGAACCTTTCTACTAGTTGGCAGCCTCTAGCATATGAAAAGGTGCACATGACATCATGTTCTTAACCATCTAGAGGCCTCATTGTGTTGCACATGGTTGGGGATATTACAATGTTTTATAAGAGGGGTTCTATTTTCATTTTATATATTATTATTATTAGGTAAAATTATGCATAAGGCTAATAAGAGTCTGTCCATGGTTTTGAGATCATGCATGGGAGTATCTAACACTTGTAAAGTGGAGAACCCAAGTAAAAATAGTGGGTTTGTTATTATTGTTGTTATATATTAATGTAGAATATTATTTCAACATTGTTGACACTCTAGTAATGTTATATTATAATTAATGTTTTGATTTTTTGAGATTCAACTTGTTCCCTCGTATGAAATGAGAGTTGAGTTTCATGCATCATTCTGGGATCTCATGGTTATTATGACATTAACCAATTTTGGCATTCACTTGAAAACATTTAATGGGTAAATTTTTTAATATGAACTATTTTTGCTTCCATGTGAAATTGAATTGAAAATCACACCAAACATGAAATTAAGATAGATTATAAAATAATTATATATAAGAATAAATGGGTTTCTAAATTAGGAACAGGAATAATGAGAATGTGTTTATCCTTGGAATCAATGATGTACATATTTGATGGTTGAGGGTAGTGATAGTGCCTCAGTTTTGACCATGTTGTGAGGGTTGGTGAAAAGACTTATTCGGTATTGTTATGTTTTCCACTTATGTATACATGGGGATTTTGTAAAACCTGTCCTATGTTTCATGTTTTGATTTGTAGAGTATTCTTCCTCGATGATTCTTGTTGATAGGATGATTAAAGAACATGGTAAGGGATGATCATACCGTGGTGGAACAAAATGGACTCATCATTCTAGGTAAGGAATATAGTGATATGTTGTGACAGAACATCACTGGATATAGGAATATTATGGAAAGTGACTTAGGGTGGGGTATGAATCATATATTTGATCTAATGTGGATGCTTCAACTACATTTCCATCCATCTATTAATGGAGATGTTGTATCTGAGGATGCTAAAATATTGGTTGTGTCCATTGAGATGATACTTGACCATTTAAAGAATCTGCATCTGAGGAGGGTCATGGTGGGCTCTAATATTATATGAGGATTACAAACACAGTTGTTAGAAACTATGGTGATAACAAGACAGAACATTTTTATATTATGGAATGAATATTTGGAGAGGCTTTATGAAAAATTCTATACAATGAGGCTGAGCTTGGAGAGAGATATTGTGTTAATAATGTTGAATTGAAGGTGTATGTCCACTATAAACATTGTTTAATTCATTATATATTTGAAATTATTTTCTTTAGTGTTATTAGTTGATGAAGAAAACTATATTTAGACCTTTTTAGGATGTAAATAAATTTAAGATTATGTCCTTGTTTATCCTTTTAGTTTAATGAATATTATTTGTGGTGGTGGATCACGTTCTCACAATTGTGGGTATCCTGATATTGGATTCTATTGTGGGATAGGTACTTGCAAATGGATGATCATGAGTTATGTATTCCTAGATATAGAATAATCAATATGAGGGACATAGTAAGATGAATTTTCGGATAAGTGGTCAGAGGGAATGTTTAGTCAATCCTTTCATTTCTAGGATTGTATGCCACCAGTGTTGTGGGTACGAAAAATACCTTAGATACTACACTCAAAAACCAATAGTGTGCTGATTTTTAAGAAATATTGGAAATCCAAACTTTTTCATTAGGACCCATAGACTAATGGGTAGTGATATATAATATCGATAAAACCAGAGTATAGTAAGGGGATATTATGCACCATATATGCTAGAGTTCTACATGTTGATGAGGAGATGCAGTTGATTTCGTTCTTATGTAAAATATCACATGTATTAGTATAGTAGTGAAGTTAAAGGGATTCAAACTGAATCATTGGGAATATTGTAAGTAAATTCTCATGTGATGATTCCTACACTTGTGGACAATGTGGAAAGACCATCAGTAGTTATATATACAAAACATGTATCATATACTTTAGAATTTTTATTATTTGATACAGGTACATCTCATTAAATACTGTATTCTAAAAATTAAAAGTACATAAGCATGGTGGTATAGTTAATGAGAGGGGTTTTGAAAATCGAAATAACATTGGGAGTATAGTTGAGAGACATTTTCCTGGGAAATGGATGTTATCTCACGGTGGTAGAGTATTGTTTTTTGTGGGAACTCAATATTCATGAGATTTAATGATTCAACCTAATTATTGGTATAGACTAGTTAATATCATACTGAACCCACAAAGAATTTTATCATAGAAGTGCGAATTTTATATTTCCTAAAGATGATAGTTATCTTCAACATGGAGAGTGGGATATCAAGGAACACTGAGTAGGGAGAATTAATCAATTAATGGGATATATCACAACATATAATTCTAGTAGTTTAATTGATGATAGAGGAGTAGATCATAATTTCCATCAACCTATAGTGGATTGGTTTCAGGATATAATTCATGATGACATCTTAGGGTTTCCATATGAGAAATATGTTGGATTTATCATTGATATAATGTCGTGGAAAATCATTTTTCTATTCCACATAAAAAATGGAACTAAAAAAGATTTAGTAGCTCAAACCTATATAGGATGAGTTAAAGGATAAGGTTTTCATTCGTCTAAATACGTCACCATGGGGTACACTAGTTTATTTCTAAAAATTGGATAAGACAATGTTATTATGTTTTGATTACTGGACATTAAAATGGATAAATTTTAATAATCATTATCATAATATTTGTATCAATGATATATTTGAAATATTCGGTGGAGCTTATTTATTTTCCAATATTGACTTGTAATTGTAGTTTCATTAGTTGAGATTTTGGACTTATGAAACACCAAGGACATGTTTTAATAAAAGGTATATGCTATATGATTTTAGAGTAATTCAATTTGGGGTGGTGAACACACCAAAAGTGTTTATTCCATTGATAAACACAATCTCCCATCCGTACATGGATCATTTTGTGGTAGCTTTTTATGACATATTAGTATACCAAAACCCATGAAGATCATGAATAATATCTTGGAATCAAAATTAGTACAATGACAGAGTATCTCCTATACTCTAAGGTATATAATTTTCAGTTATAGATTGATCAGGTAAACCTTTTGGGTATCATCATATCTGATGATGGTGTGTTTTTAGGCCAATAAAATGTTCAGGAAGTTATTTCATGGGATAAACCCAATAATTTATTCAATATACATTATATTATAGTCTCTGATGGAAAATATTGGAAAATAATTCAAGGATTTTACTTTTTTTTATTAATCCACTTTCATCCTTGACCAAATGCGGGATAATGCTATGTTGGTCATAATAATATGAGAATTCCAACCTATAGTTATGGAAATATTTTACATCTGCACCGATATTGATCTTACATTAGCCAGGTGAGAAGTATATGGTGTATTATGATTCCTTGTAGATAGTTCTAGGATAATTATTGATTCGCGGGGATAGAGTTATAGAGTATGGTTATCTACAATTGAGGACACGTGAAGGGAGATTCCCTTCTCACAACATGGACTTGGCAGTAATGGTTTATGCATTAAAGTGTTAGCAGAATAATATGTTGGTAGAAAAACATAATGTGTAAGCTGACCACGTGAGATTAAAGTATATATTTTCTTAGTGATATTTGAACCATAAATAGTTGATATGGGTTGAGTATATGAATTATTTTTATTTTGACCTGGAACAAATCCTCAGAAATGGGAACAATGATGTTGATACTATGTGAAGTAAACTGTAGATTGAGTATGTTCAGAAGTATAGTACGGATTGGATGATGATGAATCTAATGGATATGATGCACATTGTGGTCGGGGTAGTCATGAGAAGATGAAAATCTTATCAGTTATAGTGGATTCTACACATGTGACACGGATTCAAGAAATGAAATATGATGATTAAAAATTTTTGACCTTGAGGGAAAGAATTTAAGGTGGGGACTCCCCTTACGGTTAGAGCATACATGTGGATGAAGTCATCCCATTCATGAATAAATTTTTTATGCCTAATATAATTTGAGAGGAGTTAATGTGTGAGTTTCATGCCTTATAATTTCTGGTATATTATGTTTAGACCAAAATGTATAGTGACTTAAGATCATAGTATTGGTGGTTGATCATGAAAATGGGGATGACAGGGTTCGTGGCATGATGTGACACATATCAACATATGAAGGTGTAGAATCAATGACATGGGGATTTGAACTATAAACCATTATAGAGTGTAAGTGGGATGATGTGGCCATGGAACTGTTGGGGGATAACTCTGAGACACCTCAGGCGTATGGATCTATTTTTTGGGTTGAATATTGTTTTAATAAGGTGAAGCATTCCTTCCGATAGGAGAAACCTTATCAGTGGAGTAGTTGGGTAGACTGTATGTTATGGAGATATACTGGCTTCAATGTGTGCCACAAACTATTATTTTAGACCACAACTCATGTTGTACATTGCACCTCAAGAATGTAATATAGAGGTTCCTTGATGCACATGTTTTATTGAGTATGAATTTCCACACAAAGATAGATGGGATGTCGGAGCTTACAATAGAGGTGAATGAGGAAATTATTTGATTTTGTGATCTTGTCTTCATAGGGTCTTGGTAGAAGCATATGGAACATGATGAGTTTACCTATGAAAACAATTATTATAAAACTATATATATTTTACAATATGATTCTTTTTATGGTAGTTCATGTAGATCACCTCTATTCAAGATGTAGGCATTTGAGTCCGAGTTTTTGGGATTGATTCTTGTGTTGGAGTTATTATGGAAGGTTGAAATGATTATTAAACATATAAATCTAGCTCAGAGTAGACATAATTCTTAAAGAGATATAATTTTATGAACCCTGGAGGTTAAAAAATTTGATCGTTCACTCATTTGAGGGTCACTTAGATTGGGTCATCATATGATTCAAAGATCAGGAATGCTGGTTCCTAGATTTTGTGTGTCATTTGTGGTTTTGAAGAGGATTGGTATAGTGTTGAATCAATTAACACTCTTATAGGGATATAATACACTAGAATATTTTTTTACATGTGAAAAATTTTCAAGTATCACCCCGAACCTTCTCATGTGATTTATGTGGTGGATCATGATATTAAATTAGAAGGGTACTTTTAGGAGAATCTAATACATCTTTTGGATTGTAATGAGAATGTGTTTTGGGTAAATATCATAATAATAGTTCATGTATTGTGGAAACATGGTTGTTTTTATGAGGGAAAATGTGTTAGAAATGATGATTTGGGGGATCTATGGACAATTATTTTTTACTTAGAATCATTGATATTATTAGGAGTGTAGACTGAGGATGAGTCATTACAATGTAAAGAGATTTTAAAACACAAATATTTTTTGATGATGACCCAGGCATAAATCATTGTAGTTCTATTTTCTATATTTGATATTTTTTTTAGTTTTACAACGGGAAATTTTAATGGAATAGAGAAGTTTAATACATTTTTCACACATAGTAATCCCTAATTGGGCGCCCTAGCACCGAAAACTGTATAACTCTAGATAGATAGGAATTGAATATATGGCACAATTATTGTCAAATTGTGCACCATATTAGTATAAACTATGCACCCAGATAATATAGGTTAATATTTTTGGGTTCTTATTTTGCGGAAACAGTGTTCCAATTCCCATCAAACCATGAACGAATTTTTATGTCACATGCTAATTAGTTTAAAAATTACCTAAACTCCCTAAATCTCAAAAATATCAATCCCCTTTAATCCCAAAACATTATTTCACAATTTAAGTGTCAATTGGAAAAACTTCAAGTCCTCCCAACCTTCATTATTAGATATTCAAATCCTAGATTGATGATCTCACCCCCTCTCAATAATAGGATCTAATCTTTCGTGGTTTCTTGTTCCTCCTCCATTATTTTCCCTGTAACACCCCAGGTAAATAAAGAATATGACATCTTTATATTTATCCATATTTGTGAATCAAATTTTAATATTACTTTAAAGGGGATGCTATACTCGATGGCGTACCCAACATGCAACAACGAGTTTCTTGGGAATCTTACGTTGCACTCTAATAATAAAATAATATTATTTTAAATGGTAGTTAACATGTAGCCGTTGTATTGGCGAGAATGGATATAAATAACTAAAATATGATTATATATGTTTTTAAATGTTTTTACATTTATACAATAAAATATAAAGGCATAAAATACAGAAAGAATTCAATTTTAGGCGTATATGCCCTAGTTTTCACTAAAGGTTCACTTATCACCTTTTGATGGTGAACTGTCATTAAATATAGTTTTGATCACTCATATATATTCTTTTGGACCAAATAAAACTCTTCTTTAGAATCGGGACATTAAATTTTACTTTGTGTAAATTTTTGGTATTTTTTGGATAAAGTTCATTTTTTAATGAATAGTGTAAAATGTTTTATTTTAATTCAAAAACTCTTTATAATATAATTTATTTATATAATTAGATAATCTTTTGATTTGGTTTTAATGTGAAATTAGAATATATTTTTACCATTAAATCCAATAGTGGTCGTTGGAATTAATTTCACTTTGAAATCGGAGTTAAACTAGTATCAATCTTTTGATACTTATTGTTTCATAAAAACACGCTATTTGCTCTGACAGCGGGAATTAATTATTAAATTAATTAATGTGACTTATATGTTTTGAATTTTGTAAAACTTACTTCATTTTTGAATTCGGAATATCAAATATAGCTTATGGTGATTTTTTGGTAATTTTCTGAAAAACTTCAATTTTTGATGAATAGTGAAACCACTAAGTGGTACTTATAAAGACTGATTTTCCGTTTAAATGAAATTTTGCCATCATTGTGTTTTGAATTTCAAAAATCCAACATACATGGTTGTCATTAAGATGTAAAATGTGGTTCAATGAGATTATAATAATTTTTGGTGAATAGTAACTTATTAAGTTCTTAATCGCAATTAGAGGCAATTAGTGTAATTTAAGGTAAAAATGATATTATAAGAATGTGAAAACACCATGAAACTTGCCCTACACCTATTGGGTGAGTCATGGCTGACCGAGACAAGCCATGGGCCAACTTGGGGACCCCATGGAGACACTTTGGTTGGGAAATGACATAAATAACTTTTTATTTAATGTTAAAATTAAATTGACACAAACATGAATTGTTTTACTAAACCATTTTTTAAGTAGGGTTACACAGGTCCAAATTTTGATTATAAATAGTAATTGGAAAGATAAAAAAGATTTCCTACATCATAGTATTTTTTTATAATTTTTATACATTATATAAATTAAATTATTTATGACATAATAATGATGCAGCGATTACATCACTATTTGACGATTTAAATAAAATGGAAAGATAATGTAAAATCTATGGACTACACATGTCCAAAACTTATTGTCTGGGTGGATTTCGAACCCTTATCACCTTATCCACGAATTAAATCAATGTGGGACCTTTTAAAACCGAAACACATTTTCAAATAAAGTAATATTTCTTTACTTTCCAAAAGTGCCCCCTCTCCTCTTATAAAAGGCCCCCACCTCTACCTCATTTCACACACTCCTCAAGCATTTGGATCGGCCAACCCCTACCCATTTACTCTCTCCACATCCCTCTCCTCATCCTAGAGGATTCCCTTTGGGAATAATCCTTTCAAAGGAAGCCTTTAGGCTCAAATCAAAAAGAGTTACACTTTTAAAGGTAATTCATTCTCTCATGTTCATTTGTTTTATTTTATTTCTACAACCCCCTAAACTCATTTAATTTACTTATTTTGTAACAACACCAGTATCTTCAATATACTAGGATATTGTTATAAGATTTATTCGAGCTACAATCTCACACAACTACATCAAATGGTTAAAGAACATACGGTTTCCGTGGATGGCGAAATTCTGCCTCCCGAAATGATGATTGTTCAATACTCATTTAACATCTTCATAGTGGCCATTATGATGTCAATATTTTTATATATGATATATAATATGTTTATGTTTTCTTAAAGCTTCTGTATTTTTTCCTTTTTTTTATACCTTCATAGTTTCCATTATGGGTAAACACGATATCTTCATTTAAGGAAGTGCGGACTACCGCCCCCTCAAAGTGATGTGATTCGTTAATGCCATATGTGGGACGTGTAAAGGATGGATTTAAATATATTATATATGATGTTATACTGGAATTATAATATACATCTATATCATTATTATTTCTTTCCATTAAATTATGAGATAGAAATGAAAGTAGTGTTCATGCGTACGTACGACTTACCGTCTCAATGAACGGTGCATTTCATTTCGTATCCCCAAATGTAATGTACTATTAAAAGTATATGTATATAATGGATATATAAAATGAATGTTACATATAATTTATGAATATAATTCTGGAATTAAAATATACATACCTCTCATTTAATTTTAATTCCATTAATATGACAAAGAAATGAAAGTAGCGTTCATGCGTACGTACGGCTTACCGTCTCCATGAACGGTGCATTTCATTTCTTACCCCTAAATGATTATGTAATATTATAAATACATGTATATGCTGGATATATATGATACATATTATATCCAAATCGGGAATTTCATTCTGGATATAAAGAATCTTTGACCACACGAACAACATGTAAATTGTAAGAAGTCCACTTTCAACATAAGAACCAAATATTGTGAAAACAAACATTATTAACTTAAATGGTTACATAATGTTTATAACATGGAAATAAGTGATATAAAAGGAATAATGAACTTTAAAAAGGTTCTTAATCAAGTATGAATTAACTCAAGTTTATTATTCAGGACTTTAAAGAATGATCGAGTCAAGTCGGACCCGAGGTAAGGGAACTTCTTATCCCAACTTCCATTCTTTGGGTTAATCTCCTACTTTCAAATTATGTCATGATATTATTATGTCTTATTTTGTATTTTTACTTTGATTATGTGTAACTATAGTGAATACACATAATATATCTATTTTATTTTAAAAAAAATGATCTTTGTAAGGGAACTTCTTAACCCAACTTCCATTCTTTGGGTTAATCTCCTACATTAAAATTATGTCATGATATTATTATGTACTATCTTGAATTTATACTTTATTTATGTGTACATATAGTGAATACACATAATAGATCTATTTTATTTGAAAAACGATATTGGTAAGGGACTTCGTCTCAATCTCCTTTCATTGAGGCATATTTCGTTTTATACACAACTTTCTTTTATACGGTGTATAAACCCCATTGACTTTTACTTTTATACAAAAGGAATCTTTTTCTACGAAGCATTTTACTAAACAACAAAAAGGAATGTTTTTTTTAACGTACGCGGTGACAACAACCTTTTCCGCCACCGCGATTATTATTTGGACTTTGGCTTCCTCAACAAGCCAAAATGTATTTAAAATAAAATAAATACCATATACTCTTTTATGTATTTTGGTATTGAAAATGGTTTTGAAAAAGGATTCTATTATGTCAATATATTTATGATATATTGTGATTGAAATGTGGAAATGTTATCATTCATTTATATTGGTTTTATGTTTTATGATTTTATACTGGTACTTGGACATTTTAACGGGTGGTTACGTTATAATCCATATGACGGGTGGTGCCGTGAGTACCAGGAAGGGTGGTTACGTTATAACCTCCAATGCATTGGGTATGGAAGTCAGCCGTATGGCTATTCCATTAAGTATGTATGGAAATTGGCCGTATGGCTATTCCATTAAGTTATATGTGTTGAAGTCGACCGTATGGTTATTCCACTTAAGTATGTTTATGTCCCAAGTTACCTTTATATATGTTATGTGTTCTTTATATGGGTTTTATGGTAATACTTTGGTTACAAAACGGTAAGTAATGATATTTTATTCAGTGAAGAGTTTTTACTACTTCATAAAGGTGAAAAGTATTACCTTGATAAAGTATACATGGTTTACTATTTGTTTTGATAAACTAACAGTTTTTATTCTTTGTGTATTCCTTACTGAGTTTTTATGCTCATCCCAAGTTTTTGAAATGTTTTTCACAGGAATTAGCATGGAATAGGGTCAAGGATGGGATCAAGGGAAAGTCATGACACCTAAAACATGAAACTAGACATGTTTCTTTTTAAGAATTTTTATTTTATGGAAATTTAGTAGAAGAGACTACTTTGTAATCTTTTGAGATGTAATAGTTATGTCCTAATTCTCTAAAACTCTAAACCTGAAAAGATCCTCAATGTGAATTATTCCTTTAATTCAATTTTAAGTAAGGTTTAAGGCTGGGGCCTTATAGTTGGTATCAGAGGTCGGTTTAGATAACTTTAGAGGTTAGGGTATTCTTTAAGCATAAGTGCCATTACCATAATGGTTAGGATTTCAGACAGAGTACTAGTTTTAGATAAAGTGAATGAGTAAGAATATCTTAGTGTTTATCTTCCTCATTAGTACATGATGGTTTTGTTGTTATACTCACACTGACCCTTTTTGGTTTTAGTAAATGGCTGGATCTAGCAGGCACCAAGGTAACGGTGGATGTGAAGGAAACTGTGACAGTTTTCTGAGCGAGCAACTGAATGATATTGGAGCTGCAATGAGAACTCTTGTGTTTATCCTCAACCAACTATCTGTAGTTATGATTGACTACCTAAACCTTGGAGGTTTCTATAATGCATCATGTATGTGAGAAACAAATCCCTACGGAACTACAGGTAATAATCATAAAGGTATGTGTGTTCAAAAACCTATGTGTCAAAGATGTGGAAAGAAACACCTAGTAAAATGTTTCAAAGGGACCGAAATATGCTATAGATGTGGAAATGAAGGTCATAAAGCAAGAACCTGCCATGGAAAAAGGAAGCATCCAGTTGACTCAAGGATAGGGAAAGAAGTTCTTTCTGAGGGATCAATTGAATGTTTTAAATGTGGTGTGCATGGTCATTATGCAAACACATTTCCTATGAAGAAGTTTTGTGAATGGGGTCACCAAGAGCGTGCAAATGTTTGTTTACCACTACCTAATGCCATTCCGATTGAGGATGAAGAAACTGACAATAACCAATCAAAGGTATGTATTATTTCATGACTATTGTTTTCCTATTTTGGAATCTTAGGATATGATTCAGGATTTTGTTTGTAGGAAAGAGGTATTTCGGAATAAGTTGGAAAGGAATGGTTAATGGATCATGAATAATGTTGAATAAGTAAGATCTCAATATATAAGGGCTTCAAGAGTTATGGTGAAATTCTTAAGAGTATTAAGTCTCTTTTGATGATGGGGTTACATTAGAAGACTTTTTATATTTTGTGTAACCCTGATGTTTAATATATGAAATTTTATTCAAGGAATAGTTATCTCTTCTTTTGTGGACATAGTTATAAAGAACCATTTGGGTTTATATGATCCTAAATTTTGAGGTAATTATGTGTTATTATATGTTACGATTGAAGTGAAAGGCATGAGATAAAATTGAGGATAAATTATGTTATGGTTATTTTTGATGATTTTATCCCTTTTTGGGGAATGATTTAAGATTTATATATTTTTGAAAAAAGGACAACACGCAGACCGTGTGACAACCCGTCGCGTCGGACAAAGCTGTGGGAATCGAACCCACAACCAAAGTGCGACTGGTATTTATCGCCTACCACTGGACTACGTGAAGTCCCTGGTTAGTTTGACTGATTCTTTTTAGTTATATGATTTTATGAATTAATAGTAAGTTTATTTTGGGTTATTTATGAAAATGATTAACTTATCATGGAGGATATGTGATTAGGATAATTACTTTTCAATGCGAGACTTTAAGAGAAACTGATTTTGTTTGGAGATAAATGTTACAATTTAACTTGGAAGACTATGTGACTAAATCCTTCAAATGTTTGGGTTTCAATATTAGATTGGTTTACTTTGAGGAATTTTCATGGAAAAATTTGTTTATCGGATGGTCCTCGTTGAACTTTGGATTTTGTTGGACAAATTTTGGAGATTAAGAATAGATTTTCTTTTTATAAAGGGTTATCCTTTTCTGGATTATCTGACCTTGTACTAAGCTTTTTGGTTTTGGTTATGGTTAAGGTCTAAAGATATGGGAAGTATATAGTTCTCTTTTGTTGATTAGGTGATTCTATAGAAGTTGATTATAGTACTCTTAATTTGAACAAGTCTTCCTAAATACTCGCCTTTTGGAGAAAATATGAGTTTGTGTAAGGAATCTAATAAAAGTTGAGAGTCAACATGATAAGTGATTATGTTTCCTTATGAATAAATTCCTCAATAAAAAGTAACTTAAAACAAAAATGTTGTCTATTAACTTTTCCTACTGGGGAATCGAATATCGTTTAACCCATCACTAGTTTGCGATTCTCTCATGGTTAACTTTCTCCTAAACATGTTTTCTATCACTCTCCATCAGAACATGACCCTATTTTTTCTCCTCCATGTCCATGTTTTCATACTTGGAATCCTAGTATAGGTTAACTCGGGTGACCTTTGTACTTATCCTTCTTTATTTTAATGTGATTGTTTTACCGATCCTTGTTCTGATGTGGGACTTTCAAGGTTGTTTCCAAGCCCAATTTTAAAATTGCGAGGACGCAATTCCCAAAAGGGGGGAAGGATGTAACACCCCAGGTAAATAAAGAATATGACATCATTATATTTATCCATATTTGTGAATCAAATGTTAATATTACTTTAAAGGGGATGCTATACTCGATGGCGTACCCAACACGCAACAACGAGTTTCTTGGGAATCTTACGTTGCACTCTAATAATAAAATAATATTATTTTAAATAGTTGTTAACATGTAGCTGTTGTATTGGTGGGAATGGATATAAATAACTAAAATATGATTATATATGTTTTTAAATGTTTTTACATTTATCTAATAAAAGATAAAGGCTTAAAATACAGAAAGAATTCAATTTAAGCTTATATGCCCTAGTTTTCACTAAAGGTTCACTTATCACCTTTTGATGGCGAACTGTCATTAAATATAGTTTTGATCACTCTTATATATTCTTTTGGACCAAATAAAACTCTTCTTTAGAATCGGGACATTAAATTTTACTTTGTGTAAATTTTTGGTATTTTTTTGGATAAAGTTCATTTTTTAATGAATAGTGTAAAATGTTGTATTTTAATTCAAAACCTCTTTTTAATATAATTTATTTATATAATTGTATTATCTTTTGAATTGGTTTTAATGTGAAATTAGAATATATTTTTACCATTAAATCCAATAGTGGTCGTTGGAATTAATTTCACTTTGAAATCGGACTTAAACTAGTATTAATCTTTTGATACTTATTGTTTCATAAAAACACGCTATTTGCTCTGACAGTGGGAATTAATTATTAAATTAATTAATATGACTTATATGTTTTGAATTTTGTAAAACGGACTTCATTTTTTGAATTCGGAATATCAAATATAGCTTATGGTGAATTTTTGGTAATTTTCTGAAAAACTTCAATTTTTGATGAATAGTGAAACCACTAAGTGGTACTTATAAAGACTGATTTTCCGTTTAAATGAAAATTTTCCATCATTGTGTTTTGAATTTCAAAAATCCAACATACATGGTTGTCATTAAGAAGTAAAATTTGGTTCAATGAGATTATAATAATTTTTTGGTGAATAGTAACTTATTAAGTTTTTAATCGCGACTAGAGGTAATTAGTGTAATTTAAGGTAGAAATGATATTATAAGAATGTGAAAACACCATGACACTTGTCCTACACCTATTGGGTGAGTCATGACTGACAAAGACAAGCTATGGGCCAACTTGGGGACCCCATGGAGACACTTTGGTTGGGAAATGACATAAATAACTTTTTATTTAATGTTAAAATTAAATTGACACAAACATGAGTTGTTTTACTAAACAAAAATTTAAGTAGGGTTACACAGGTCCAAATTTTGATTATAAATAGTAATTGGAAAGATGAATAGATTTCCTACATCATAGTATTTGTTTTATAATTTTTATACATCTAATAAATTAAATTATTTATGACATAATAATGATGCAGCGATTACATCACTATTTGACGATTTAAATAAAATGGAAAGATAATGTAAACTCTATGGACTACGCATGTCCAAAACTTATTGGCTGGGTGGATTTCGAACCCTTATCACCTTATCCACGAAT
The DNA here is from genome assembly GCA_963277665.1 of Viscum album. Classification (NCBI taxonomy): domain Eukaryota; kingdom Viridiplantae; phylum Streptophyta; class Magnoliopsida; order Santalales; family Viscaceae; genus Viscum; species Viscum album. The sequence goes on from OY728125.1 coordinate 1,821,798,728, forward strand.
TATATCAATGTGGGACCTTTTAAAACCGAAACACATTTTCAAATAAAGTAATATTTCTTTACTTTCCAAAAGTGCCCCCCTCTCCTCTTATAAAAGGCCCCCACCTCTACCTCAATTCACACACTCCTCAAGCATTTGGCGCGGCCAACCCCTGCCCATTTACTCTCTACACATCCCTCTCCTCATCCTAGAGTATTCACTTTGGGTATAATCCTTTCAAAGGAAGCCTTTAGGCTCAAATCAAAAGGAGTTACACTTTTAAAGGTAATTCATTCTGTCATGTTCATTTGTTTTATTTTGTTTCTACAACCCCCTAAAATCATTTAATTTACTTATTTTGTAACAACACCAGTATCTTCAATATACTAGGATATTGTGATAAGATTTATTCGAGCTACACTCTCACACAACTACATCAAATGGTTAAAGAACATACGGTTTCCGTGGATGGCAAAATTCTACCTCCCGAAACGATGATTGTTCAATACTCATTTAACACCTTCAAAGGTGGCCATTGCGATGTCACTAATTTTATATGTGATATATAATATGTTTATGTTTTCGTTAAGCTTCTGTATTTTTTCATTTTTGGCATACCTTCATGGTTTCCATTATGGGTAAACACGATATCTTCATTTAAGGAAGTGCGGACTACCGCCCCCTCAAAGTGATGTGATTCGTTAATGCCATATGTGGGACGTGTAAAGGATGGATTTAAAGTTATTATATATGATGTTATAATGGAATTATAATATACCTCTATATCATTATTATTTCTTTCCATTAAAGTATGAGATAGAAATGAAAGTAGTGTTCATGCGTATGTACGACTTACCGTCTCCATGAACGGTGCATTTCATTTCTTATCCCCAAATGTAATGTACTATTAAAAGTATATGTATATAATGGATATATATAATGAATTATAAATCTAATTGATGAATATAATTCTGGAATTAAAATATACATACCTCTCATTTAATTTTAATTCCATTAATATGACAAAGAAATGAAAGTAGCGTTCATGCGTACGTACGGCTTACCGTCTCCATGAACGGTGCATTTCATTTTTTACCCCTAAATGATTATGTAATATTATAAATACATGTATATGCTGGATATATATGATACATATTATATCCAAATCGGGAATTTCATTCTGGATATAAAGATCCTTTGACCACACGAACAACATGTAAATTGTAAGAAGTCCACTTTCAACTTAAGAACCAAATATTGAGAAAACAAACATTATTAACTTAAATGGTTACATAATGTTTATAACATGGAAATAAGTGATATAAAAGGAATAATGAACTTTAAAAAGGTTCTTAATCAAGTAATAATCAACTCAAGTTTATTATTCAGGACGTTAAAGAACGATCGAGTCAAGTCGGACCTGAGGTAAGGGAACTTCTTAACCCAACTTCCATTCTTTGGGTTAATCTCCTACTTTCAAATTATGTCATGATATTATTATGTCTTATTTTGTATTTTTTACTTTCATTATGTGTACCTATAGTGAATACACATAATATATCTATTTTATTTTAAAAAAAATGAGCTTTGTAAGGGAACTTCTTAACCCAACTTCCATTCTTTGGGTTAATCTCCTACTTTAAAATTATGTCATGATATTATTATGTCCTATCTTGTATTTATACTTTATTTATGTGTCCATATAGTGAATACACATAATAGATCTATTTTATTTAAAAAACGATATTGGTAAGGGACTTCATCTCAATCTCCTTTCATTGAGGCATATTTCGTTTTATACACAACTTTCTTTTATACGGTGTATAAACCCCTTTGACTTTTACTTTTATACAAAAGGAATCTTTTTCTACGAAGCATTTTACTAAACAAAAAAAAGGAAGGTTTTTTTTAACATACGCGGTGACAACGACCTTTTCCGCCGCCGCGATTATTATTTGGTCTTTGGCCTCCTCAACAAGCCGAAATGTATTTAAAATAAAATAAATACCATATACTCTTTTATGTATTTTGGTATTGAAAATGGTTTTGAAAAAGGATTCTATTATGTCAATATATTTATGATATATTGTGATTGAAATGTGGAAATGTTATCATTAATTTATATTGGGTTTATGTTTTATGATTTTATATTGGTACTTGGACATTTTAACGGGTGGTTACGTTATAAACCATATGAAGGGTGGTGTTGTGAATACCAGGACGGGTGGTTACGTTATAAAATCCAATGCATTGGGTATGGAAGTCGGCCGTATGGCTATTCCATTAAGTATGTATGGAAATTGGCCGTATGGCTATTCCATTAAGTGATATGTGTGGAAGTCGACCGTATGGTTATTCCACTTAAGTATGTTTATGTCCCAAGTTACCTTTATATATGTTATGTGTTCTTTATATGGGTTTTATGGTAATACTTTGGTTACAAAAAGGTAAGTAATGATATTTTATTCGGTGAAGAGTTTTTACTACTTCATAAAGGTGAAAAGTATTACCTTGATAAAGTATACATGGTTTACTATTTGTTTTGATAAACTAACAGTTTTTATTCTTTGTGTATGACTTACTGAGTTTTTATGCTCATCCCAAGTTTTTGAAATGTTTTTCACAGGACTAAGAATGGAATAGGGTCAAGGATGGGATCAAGGGAAAGTCATGACACCTAAAACATGAAACTAAACATGTTTCTTTTTATGAATTTTTATTTTATGGAAATTTAGTAGAAGAGACTACTTTGTAATCTTTTGAGATGTAATAGTTATGTCCTAATTCTCTAAAACTCTAAACCTGAAAAGATCCTCAATGTGAATTATTCATTTAATTCAATTTTACGTAAGGATTAAGGCGGGGGCCTTATATTCCCATTCATGAACCAGTTGTTCTAATTGTTATTATGAGATATAGATCATGAATTTTGGATCTTGATCTTTATTTTCAGGATATTTATTTCTTTATCTTGATTTATAGTTTCAGATTCAGAACTCAGTTGAAATTTTTCTGACTCTATGATATTTTTGATTTTCACTAGTTAGCATTCTTCATCTAACTTGAGGTATGTGGAATTTAATTTAAATCAAAAAACATGTAATTAAATTATTTGTATGTAATTTTATAATTTATATTAGATGTTTTGATATTGGTTTTTTGATTGATATAAATAATTTGGTTAATTTATTTGTATAGAGAGATATGAAATTGGGTATTCTAAGAATTATAGATTGAGATACTTAATTGTCGAATTAATGATGAGATACTAATTTTGTTGATTGGAGATAATTAATTATATAATCAGTTTAAATAAATTGAGATATGATAATTTATAAAATTAACTGTTGAATTAATTTTAATGTATTTAGATAGTGGTTATGAAAGTTAATTATGTAATTAATTATGAGTTTTTGAGTTGTTTTACATCAATTAATTAATTGAAGAATAAATTAACGGTATTTATATACGTAATTAATTGGGTTATTAATTTATAGGATTTATTAGATAATCTAATTGATGAATAATTATTGAAATTGGTGTGGTTAGTTTATTGTTGAGTTGAATAATATACACAAATTGACTTATTAATTGTAGAGTTAATTAATGTGTATGATGATATTAATTAGATTTCAATTTAATTAATATTATTGATGTGATTAATTAATTTTAAAAGTAATTAATATTATTGATATGATTTATTAATTATTATAATAATTAATTTTATCAATGTAATTATTTATTTATGCAATTAACAAATTCAATAGTTTTTGAATTAATTGTTTAATTATTAATTGAAATGATGTGATTTGATAATTTTTGAATTAATTATTATTATTGATTTGATTAAATAAATGTTGAAATAATTAATTTTATTGATGTTATTAGTTAATAGTTAAATGAACCAACTGACTTGTTGAGTTTTACTAGTTATTAAATTAGTAATGGAATTGATGTGATTAATACATTATTGAATTTATTAATGTTATTGATGTGATTAGGTAATTTGTGAATTGAAAAATGGAATTATGGTGTCTACCTTATTGTTTAATTTCTAATGGATTTTATTTTGATTTTTAATTGTGAACATAATTATTTTATGATGAATAGAAAGATGGTCATTAAATTGTAATGTTATAAATGGTAACATGGACATTCCATTGAGAAATAAAGAATGGGAACTTGGTCATTCTATTATGTGGTGTATGAATGGAAACAGGAAAATTAATGTATGAATTATTGAATTAAAACATGGTCTTTCAATGGTAGGAATTAATAAGTGGTAACATGGTCATTTAATATTTGGAATTAATGAATGGTAAAAATGGAATTGAAGATGTGATACTCCTTTGGAATAGTTTAGACATCAGTACGTGCTAAAGAAGGTATTGACATATAGGTTTTTATGGGAACCTAGGGGCTTATGTGGTTAAATAATTTATAGTTGATAATGTGATGACTATATATTATTGTAGTGTGATTTATTATTTATCCAACTTCATACACTATAATTTTACTTGAAATTGTTTTAAATTCCATTGTTGTTGGCATACTGAGTTGTATTCATCCCTACATGGGATTATTTATTGATACCCAAAAAGATTTCATGGTTACATGACATGATAAGGGAAATGGTCATGTGTTTGGTGGATGAGTCACGATAGAGGAAGGATAAGGGAATAATCATTGTTTGGGGTCAGTTTGGGAGGCTTCATTGTCTTCACTTGTGTATTTTTATTTTGAAACATCACAAAAACTTCATGCATGACACATTTATTGCTCAGTTTGATATTTTATCTCTAGTTTTAATCATCATGAGAAATTATCATCTTTCTGGTAATTGAAATATATTTAGTTATTATTTATTTATCTTATACTGTTATTTTTCTTTGAAAAATTGGGTTTAGTATCCCCATAACTGATATTAGAGACTCACATCTATTCACCAGCCTTTGGAGTATAGGTAGGTGCACATATAGTCATTTGGTGAACGAGCTCAATAAACCAGTGCATGAAAGAAATAATGGGAAATTATAGGTTGACTACTAAATTAAACATATTCAATAAACATGTAACCTTATTGGGACATGTCATCAATAAAAAAAGAATATATATGGACCCTTCAAAACCTAGAGGGATGCGAGTGATGTCATGGACAAACAATTCCTAAAATAATTTATAATTTCCATTGATTTCAATGGAACTATCAACAATGAAAAGCAAATGTCTCACAATTTTTAATCACTAAATCCAAGGTATCTTATAAGAGAGATATGTTTTTTTAGGAATAATGAATGTGAATAGAGTTTCAAGGAGTTAAAAATAGTATTATCACTACACCACTACACATGCTACTAATAATTATAAAACATTTCATTATATACAGTGATGATTTAATGATGGTTTTAGACAATTTAGTAATTCATAATGAAAATGTTATAACCTATTCCTCACATAAATTGAATTTTAATGGATATAACTACCAAAAACATGATATAAAGTTTGTTATAGTAATATTATCCTTTAAAATAGTCGAACCTTATCAAATTGGGGAGAATTTTGAAAATTATATGTATCAAAAGAGGCTCATGTTTATATATTCAAATAGAAATAGTGGAAAATGTGATGGTGAATATTTTCAGTGATGATTATGGACTATAGCTCAAAAAACCGATATCATCATTGGAAAATATAATGTGGTTGATTCTCAACATAGAGAGGATCTATAAATTTTATCATTGAGTATAATTGATAATGATATAATATGATTAGACATGAAAATGAAGGATATTTAAATAAAAATGGAAGAAACCTCATCCATCAATTCACAAAATACTTCTTCAAAAATCATTCTGATAAGACAATTGATTCTCACAGAGAATATGTAGTAATCTAGAAGAATTATTATGCTATAAAAATGGAAATAATGAGAGTTAAAATTTAATGGATAAGACGATCATGAATTATAAATCAATGTTTATTGTATCACATAATTTAAAGGGGGAATGGAACAAATCCATAGAGAAGATACAACCATTACCCAACCCAACATAGAAAAGTGAAAAATAACCATGGAATTTCATGTTATTGTTCCAATGAAATCAATTGGAAATAATAAAATATGAATTTTGGTAGAAAACATTTCATATAATTCCCACTTCATTATAATATTATATGAAATTTCATATGATTATCATGAAAGGATATAAATTATTGATATGGTGAGCCTAGATTGAACATCACTGTCAAATGTATCTGATCAAGGCTTAATATTTACCTCCATGTTCTAGAATATTCTCTAAAACTCTACAAATACATATTTGAAAATCATCAAATATTATCACCCACAAATTAAAGTCCATTCTGAGAACACTATCAAGTCACTCGAGGTCAGGTTGAGAGCACTCTAAATGGTCATCAGTGGTATATTAGATAAAAAAACATCCTATGGCTGAGTTATCATACAATAATAGACTATAATAAAGAATCCAAATGGATTTCTATTAATAGATTTAGTGAAGGAAATTCTTAACACAAGAATAATAGAATGAAGTTGTTGAATACAAATGTTGGGTCCTAAATTGGTCATGGGTATTGTACCAAACGTCAGGAGCATTTAGCATCACATCTGGACTGATTAGAGTCCATATAAAAACTATGATGACTGTCATTGATGAGACATATAGTTTGAGGTTGTAGGTATGTTATACCTCCACATATCTGAATGGTATGATTTCAGGAGAATTGGAAAGAACAAAAATCTTTGACAAAGATATAAAGGTTTCATTGAGATCATTGATCTCATTAGAGTGGTGGTGGATCAGCTAGCACTCCCTCCTAACCCATCCAATGTACATGATATGTTCCATGTTTCCCTTTTGAGAATATACATACCATGACCATATATGTATTAAATTTAGAGGTCGTACTGTTGTAAAATAAATTTTCATACGATGGGTATTCATTGATGAACTTAGATCATAGATACAATGTTATGTAAAATAATGTAAGGAACCTGGTCAAAGTGTTGTGGTAAAACAACTTTTTTGAATATTTGATGTGGGAAACGGATTAGGTGACCAAACATAATTTCAATCATTTATTTTATTTTATGAAATTTAAATTTTAGTCAAGATAATTATTAAGGGCGGGAAATGTAATGAGACAAAGCATTTATACATAAAATTCTCTTCAAGATTGAATTATATGAACAACTAATGTTATAAAAACACATGCGGTTAATTAGATTTGTTATATCCTATTAGAAATAATTTACCCTTAAGCATTATAATCATTCATAATATAAATGGGGTAAATAAGAAACAACCTATACCAGTAGGATCAATCATTTTATTCCCAATTATCTATACTTCCATGGGAGATTCTGTCTATAGGAGTATCCATCGAACAATCCAAAAACATGATCCAATAAATAAATCTTGAGAAAAACAATTTACAAGATATGTATGAGCTAATCAATATCACAACCCAAACTATGTACATTGTACCACCCCATTAAAATATCACCATCAATAACCATAACATTTTGGAGTTTTCTAGTTAAATAAACGGATCTGTATAAATACACTAATTTTATAAATATTTATATAATATTTTTAATATTATAATGGTTATATTGACTACTTATTTCTAGTACATTACAAATAATTTTGATTTCATATGATAATGCACAAATATTATTTTTTAGGTTACATAAATATTCAATTATGACATGCCTTTTTTAGAATATATGTATTTTTTAAATAAGTTAAAATCTATAAAATATTATAGTTAAATAATTTTTATTAAATATAAATGAAGATATTTATTTAGAAATTCAAATAATATATTTATATTTTCTCATAAAATGTTATAATAAAAAAGTCTTTCATTTTTATTAATCATTTATTCCTAGTTTAATGTATGTTATTAAAATATTTAGAAAATTATTTTTATAATATAAATATTTTTTAGGTATTAAAGTGCCAAAATTATCCAATAGGAAATTTTCCAAAAAAATCAATAGAGTTAAATTTTCATTAAAAAGTTAAATACAATATAAATATATAATGTGTATTATGAAATCATAATGACCCAAAATTGATGAAATAATTGAAATAATGGTTATCCACATGAATCCTATTTGTTATTCATATCATTCTTATTTTTTGATATATATATGCATGTAATTTTATTTCCTTTATAGGGAAATTCATTCAAAGTTACCTAAATGGTATGGGTTTTATTCTCGAATCTCATTGCTTATCAATATTATTTAAATTTATTCTTCTAATAATGATATAATATGATACATGTCACAAGAAACAGATGAATATTATTCAAATATGGTTACATCTATATAGTACATGTTTTACTTTCATTTAAATTTCTTTATGCTCTAATAAGACCATAATTATGTTTTTTAGGAAAACCATACTTATTAATCACTTCCGTAAAAAACATTTTTCTTCAATGTCCATATTTTTTAAAAAGTATTAATGAAATTAATACTATTATACAGTGATTATTATATTATATTCTTACACATGTTGTTTTATAATATGGTTTAAAAACAATTTCGATTACATTTTTGGAGCACATCCCTGTCAAATTTTACCAAAAACATTAATGGAATCATTATTTTATTGTATTTTGAATGAACAATACTTCCCTCCACCATGTCTGATAAATGACTTAATTATTACTTTTTATGATCCAAATTATACAATCCATAAAATTTATTTCTTTAATGTTTGATTTTTTTTTAATATTTTGAAAAAATTATTTTAAAATATAAAGGAAAATTTCCAGAGAAAAATTCAATAAAATATTTTATCATCTTTTTCATTATAATATGAGATAATTTGATGTTACATATAATTTATTATTGCTTTTACATAATTATTCCATCATTATTCATTATATAGATGGGTTTTTTCTGATGAAATGAATTATTTGAAACATATTCCTTATCCATAGGTTATGATATGGTGAAATAATGAAATGAAAGATTATGTTCATGAAAACCATTTTTGGACGTGATATGATATAATGAATGTACAAATATCTTATGGTACATAAATGTATCTATTATGTCATATGTCTGATCTATATCAATGTCCAATGTATTTGGTCAGTATGAATGCCTTTTAAGTAAATATTATTTCTATTAACTTGGTTTCATGTTCAAAATTTTATTCATTCATATATGTATTATAATACATGGACCCTATTTCACAGCCTATAGGTTATTCATGATCCAAATTTCATTTTCATAAGGTTATGCATGGAACATCTTTAATGTCCATAGGTTTATAGAGGGTCTATTTTATTGTAAATTACATAATGATTCACCTATTTCTATTTTATCATGTCTATAATGTTATAAACTTTTTGTATTACATTAATCTATGTCTTATGTTATTGATATGTTCTATTGGTTCATTATATTTCTTCCATTTATCATTCATTTATTTTTTAACTTCTATGATTTATTCCTTGTATCATGTTTATGACTTATTGTGTATAGTGTATGTTTTCAAAATATTATTCTCATTTTATAATTCACATATACATATTTAATGCATTTATATTCAAAATTATTCACTTTTTATACCCATACTATGAATCTGATATAACCCCTTCTTGTTTTTTCTTTTGGTAGGCTATGAAAAAATTAATTATGAATTATCTGTATAAGAAGATTTAAAGTTGTTAATAATGTATTGGGAGATGATATTTCAAACATATCACTAATGGGGATCTTGGTAAGAAAGTCACAATGACCATGGTGACATCATCACATTTCTACTAATGAATGGGTGAGTGATGTAGAGCAAGATGATGTTGCACACTTATCAATCAAGGGTCTTTATAGGTATTCTTATATAGAATCACCTATATTGGATATGTAGATCATAATAAATCATTTTAATCCTATGGTTTGTCGTCTATATAGAATCATGATACTCTCCCGTCATTATCTCCCAAATGTTTTCAGTATCTCATTCATGTACATAGGTTCACGTGAACATATTATCATCAATGATACACAAAATATTTAGTTTCTTCCATGAAACACTCCCCCATTGGGCTATGACATTGTGATCTGATAACTGCCTCATCTTCACACTCTCCATATTAGATGAGGAATTACAAAATCATTATGGATATGCTACCTATGATTCTCCTGCTCATCTGTGTGTATTTTAGGAAAAGGGTCACTAACTGCAACATGCAATAGGATTCTTGAATAACCTGTATCTATGTTATCTGAATTAGTGGGTTTCCTTCAACATTTCAATTCTTAAGCTTATATTCATGCTCCAAATCAAATGATTTTATGTGTTCATATAACTTTCATTGACTATGACTTAAACAAGAAATGTATAGTTATACATGAGAATTTAAAACATATAAATCCAACTGTGAATAGATATATATGTGGAATTCTTGGTCTGTATACACTCCACAATTTTCCCTTAATATTTATTTCATCTAACAGCACAAGGCATGGACAAAAAATTCTAAATTGATATCATTTTTGGGTAACTCCAGTCATGTGGCCTTACCTAATAAGAATTGTATGCCACGAATCAATCTACCTAAATCATAACTACTACTAAAATGAGTCATAATGCATCTAAATAAATTTTACATCTTATTACCAACTTTAGATGAATTCTTATTAGGATTTAAGTAAACCTCCATTTCAGATCATGAAATGAAATATCTTAGTGTTTTGACTATATGAACTTTGAACTCTTTAATTAATTCCCTTAATACTTTTTTCTAGAAATTAACTGACATAAATAATATAAATATAATATTAATCCAGCCCAAAGAATCTCGGTATGTCAAAACTGTTATTGGGATTCTCCAAAGGGAACATGACTCTCTCCCTCTCTAGGTAAAATTTTACTCCACCCACTAAAATTATCTGACATAGGTGGTGAACCCATTCCATACAAATTATAATTTTGTGATCATTAAAAATATATTGTGATAAATTACTATATATATCATCATATCATTATGTTTTATATAGTCATTTTAAAAATGTAATTCCTCTATTATTTCATCCATGAAAAATAACACAAATAAATCAAAATACATATGGAAATCCATATTCATTAGAGCCATGAAAATAGTGGGTTTCTTAAATAAATAATTTAGCATTAATAGATACTCATAAATAAAATAACTATAACACAATAATATATGAGTATTAACTTAATGTCTAACTCAATGTGTTGATATCTTGAACTCAAGTCCTGTTTGCAGAAAATGCACTATATTCCTTTTTTAAGATGTCTTCAATATGGGGTAGTATACACTAGCTATTTATCATAATCTAGTTCAAATGATATTAATTTATGAAATTACTATATGGACCATCCACCTATGTTGAGAAAAGGTAAAGTGAACCTCAATATGAACTGATGAGTTGTATAAAACCATGATATTCATAGTCCATTATCTACCTATTTATATCCATCTACTCTTTAGTTTCCATCCTATAAGAGGGAACTAATAATATTTATACTCAAATAAATTTATTCATAGTGAAATGTACCTCTCTATTAGGAGGTAATCTAGAATTATATTCAATGAAAACATCACTAAAACAATATTCTATAAGAGGTAATTCATCCTAATGTATTCCCAAAAAATACCTATAATATCTAACAATATGGGTTGTCACACGTAACAACCCATTATGCTCTGGTCCATCTATACTCTCCTTAACATCCCATCCACCCTTGTTAATATTGCTACAATATGATGGTGATGTAAATAATACCCTCAATTGATAGAATTCTATATATTCATGATCAGATTCCAGTATTCTATCACAAGAATGATATTGATACCTATCATATCAAGGATGAATATGTACCAAATGAAATAATTTTTTTCTACATCAATGGAAAATTACTTGAAATATAATTAACTATCTAATTGAATTCTTAATGGATAAATAGGTGTCATTAAAAATAATGTAATTAATATCAATGCATGTATTTTCTTAGTAGCCACTAAGTTAAAATAACGTGATATTCCATTTAACAGAAAAAAAGATACTAAATTAAGGGTTACTGAGATTATTCCTCTAATTATATATGTCTCGACATCCTTCTCTTTAGTTAAATTTTTCACTGCATATATCTATCATGATACATTTTCCTTAGATACAACTTCTCTACACTATGTGGTTTCACTCAGTTAGTGTTGTGTATCGTGAGACTTCCCTCCCCATCAACGTCATCCTCCCTAGCCTCTACATTGAGTTGTAGTCCGTCATCCATCCTTACTAGAAGCAAAGATGCCTCCATGGAAGAAAGATTCGGGGAAGATCCTATTCCATTATTAAGAGGAGTAATGGAATATAAAATATCTAATGATGCACCATATAAACAAATTCATGGAATTTTACTAGGTCTTAGTTACACAGATGCATTTTGTGGTGGTTTCATCTACAATGATAGTATATTATAGAACTACCTATCTGTAATCTCTTTCATCCAATTCTCTATCAATAACCCTCTAAATGAAATTCCCTACCGTTTGATTAATTTATACACTTTCTCGGCACTGTCCCATAGTTCTATTTATGGTCATCTTACTTCATGTTACACTTATTGATTAGGTCCTTGTATGCCACTCCTGAAATGGTAGTAATGAAAAAAAACACTTACATAAGACCTGATATCATACCATATCCCATCATTCATGTCTATATCATTGAAAATCTCCTCAACATTTATCTACTGTTAAAAATTCAAAATCCAATTAAAGAAAGATAAATATTCGATACATTATTGGGATAAATGATCTAGGTTTAAGAATTCTAAATCTTTGTCAGCTCATAGTGTCTCAAAAAATAAATTGTCATCAAAGACATCTGGAAAAGCTCCCTAAAACATATCTTTAAAATAGTCTTACTTATTAATAATATCTGACCAACACATGGCATATCCATGAAACATATAATCATGGTTTTGACTCTCCTCATTGAAGTATTCTCAAGGTTCTCAAAGTAATATAGAATAATATATAGTCCTATGTATGTAATATGTGGACTTCAATTCCCAAAAAATGTTGGATGATGATGTAGGGGATGATATCACATTATCATTCCCATAGACATAAAGAGTCCCAATGATCCCTAAATTGTTTACCTAAATCATAATAACCCTCTGTAAAATATGTTTCATAATCAATTTCAGCTATTACTGGAGGATCCACATGTAAGACTACTATCGGGTTAGGTCCCAAAAAAGATTGAACATTGTCATCACCCCCATCATAGTGACTGACATGGGGATTTCATTATTGAATAGTTCTTAAAATTCTAGGAACATTCCTCATATAATATTTAAAAATTATATTAATTTCAGACATAAGTATATGACATGTACAAGACTCCCTATATAAGAGTCAATCACATCTCGATGCTCCTTAATCTAGTTCTATTTGATGTATAATGAAGAGATAAGTCACTATATATACTTTCTACATCCCATTAGTACATCACATATGTGTAATGTTCACTATTTTATAATAAGTGTTCGGATATACATATTGTCATAATACTTTTATTGAGAAAAATACACATTATATTATAATTGTCATCATTATATAATTAATACCATTTCCATTTATTATTATGAATTCAAAATATCTTAAATTTATCATTTTATATCTTCATAATTATATATATATATATCCAGATTTAGATTGATGCATCTATTATTCCTAATAAATTATGAATTATGATATATAAATTTCAATGTTACTACTTGTAACTATGACAATGCATTTTTTATGGTTCAATTATAAAGATCACCATTACCAATTTATAGAGTCGCACACAATATTTTAATTTCAATTGGAATACATTTAATTAGAATAAACTAATGTTTTATCTCATGTGACCCCTGGAAAATGGCTCAAACATGTTATAATTGGAGAATTAATTTTAAATAATTGAGATATAAGGAAAATCAGTACTTATATTAATGAAAAAAAAATTATATTTTTCTTTTATTAAATCCCTATAAGAAACATTAGTACAATGTCAAATATATATTCAAAAGAACAAGGAACACACCATAGACAATGTATGAAATAATTAATCTAGACATGGAATTATGCAAGATATATGAATCCTCACTTGCCTACATTGATGGATAAATCAAAAACTTATTACAGCACCACCTTAAGGGTAAAATTAAATTCCAAAAATAATAATAATATACACAATCCATTCATGTAACCCAATACTGTAATCAATGCCATGGTAATAGGCATAATCCAGATCATCAATTCCCATACCATGGAAAATATTTCCCCCATACATTGGTATTATAATATAATATCATACTACTAATCTGTTAGCTATATGATTAACCTCACCAGGGATTTCCATTATTATTTTCTGTATTTGACAAAGAAGTAATTTGGTGGTGGCTTATAATATTGAAGTTGTAGATTTGTTGGACTCTCATCTTTAACTAGTCTTTCCTGTAGGTTGTATGATGATATCAAACAATGTAACTAGTCAAAAAAATGTGTAATGGTATTTGGGTTCAAGCTGTGAAATGGAATATTTTTGTGAATGGATACATGAAATTAAAAGAATATTCATGTGATGACGTAATTAAATATCATATTTTTAATCCAAGGTGACATTTTTTTTGGTTTACATGAACACTATGGTTTTTTTATTAGTAATCTCCATTGAAGGTGTGTGTAGAACAATTTTTTTGGTAGTTGGATTCATCTGTAGGCTTTGTGGATAAACCATATTATTCCATCTTTATAATTGGATTTTTTCGTGGAATTAGTGTGATTGTTTTTTTGTTTTATGAAAAGTATTTTTAATGATATATGGTTTTTAATTTTTTGTTGATAAATGAAATGGAATGTGGTATTTTCAAATAATTGAAATGGTTTTTTGAAATGGTTTTGAAATTGTTTCCAATGCATTGGATTAAATTATGAAATTCGGAAAATGGGATACCTTGGATATTTTGTTGGGAGGTTTTTGTTGAGGCCATCATCCATTTTTTCAGATAATCAGGATTTTTCCAAAATGGTATTTATTCTGTTTACTAGGTATGTTTTTATTGGGGACTAATAGTGACATTGTTGGATGAGTTTACTCATACGGTATTCCCCTTCTTTCATGGCATAAATTCTTGGAACCAACATATTAACCAGACCGAATGTGCTACAAGTATTATTATATCCTCACCTATATTGATCCATGGTTCTAATAATTGTGCCTCTATTTATATTTCTTGTACTTCTATTTTAACTTTTATATGGATTTTTATCTTATAAAATAATGATTTGGAAAATGTTCTTTCAAATTGATATACCAATTTTAGTTAAAATGATTTTCTAAATAGGAAATATTTTCCAAGATTTCTATAAAACATCTTTAATGATTATCATGTAGTGTTTTATTTTAAATGATCATATATGAATTGTAAAAAAAAAGACATGTTCTGAAACCCATAGGTGGGATACTATTGTGCATGTTATCTCACACCATGTGAACATCTTTGGTGGTATTTAGACCAATTTATTTCTACTAATGTAGGGCTAAGAAGTATTCCACAGTGAGGTGGAGAGGTTTAATGAATGGTGATTTAGGTAGATGGTGGTGATATGGTTGGAGTTCGTCCACACCAGCACATTGAGTAACTGTTTAGTTTTGTTCCATTGTAGTTGCGCTTTTCTTTTTATATTTTTGAAACTTTTATAGTTGTTTTGTTTCGTATATTTTCATAATGTTAAGACATATATTTTAATAGATTTTTGTTTTTACATCTCACATCGTCTATATATATTCAATGGGTTTGTTCACGTGGGGTCTAATTATTTCCTATATGTTTTTTTTTCATTCTCGGTTGTTTATTTCCACCCTATGGGGATCGGTAACACTCTTCGGGTATGTGACTTATCATGTCAGGTGCAATGTTTGAGTGTAACCCATGTCAGTTCATTAAAAAATGTTATCATAGTGCATGTATTTCCCTGAGATTCCTTTTTTATCATACCTTTTTTAGACTATAGAGTGGATTGTTGGAACTTGAGAGGTTTGATTTCATATTAGTCTAGCCAGATCTTGTCAGGATGAGACTCAAGTTTCCTTGAGAAATTTTTATATGTATCTCAATATCTGAGTTTGATTTTAAATCATAGTTTCTACTCATTGGATTTATGATTTTAACTATTATTTTCTCAATTATATGATCATTAATATTCTTTGTGTGCAATAGTATTTCTCTATGACATCTTCAATGAATTCATCAGGTGGGTAAAGCTGATTCCTAATTGGAATCCTCCAATCAATCATGATATCATCAATACTATCTTGCAGGTAGTTTTTTCTATTGATTAGAACATACCTTGTGTTTAGATTGCATTTCCTGATGTATATCCCGGGGATGGGTGAGACACAGATCGATGTTGGTAATTCATGGGAAGAATCCACCATCCATTATTGTAATGAATGATAATCAAGAGGTGGAGTACTACCAGGATATGATTAATCAAATCTTCATCATTATGGATACACATATAAATATCATAGTGTTGTATAAAATGTTTAAAACTGATGGTTTTGTTATGTTTTGGAAAGATTCAATAGTCCAGCATGATATACACCTAGACATGGATGTGAAGGGTTTCCAAAAACTATCCTTACAATGGGTTTTTCCAATTTACCTAATGATTTAAAAGTCTACAGAGTTCTTATCCTTTCATTAGGGAGAGCGTTCAGTGTTAGTATACACTAATCTATTTGATAAAATTATCAGTTTTTCTTTGTATGTGGTGAAGAATGACCCGCTAAATGCTCTATTCTAATTTCATGGTTTGCAAACATATATTAGAATGTCGGTATTTATGTTAAAACATGGTAAATATGTGGAAAAAGTAGATATACCTATGATAAAAAAGATTCCTATGGTATGAAACTATTCATTTCACAGCCCTTACCATCCTTCCAGTGGAAGTTTATGTGATGTGCATGAGAGGAGGAGGATGTGGTAGGATCATCGTAGAAGTTGTTGAGTTGGGTCTCTTCAGCAAGCCTCCTCTACACCATCTTCTACATGTAGTATATTTCATCTAACCAATTATTTTTGATGCATGGTTATATAAAAAATTCATTCTTATCATATTTTCAATGAAGACATTTAACAACATTAGACACTTTGGTCACTTACCGATATTTTTCCAGGCCACGACTATGCCTCCTTTTTTTCGGGCCTCTTGTTCTCCAAAGGATAAAAGGATATAGTTATAATATTCAATTAATATAGTACTATAACAATAATACATTAGAGTTAATCACTTTTACACAGTAGATAATTTTTTTGCAGAAGTCGATGTAGGTACGAAAATAGTTATATATACTACCCTTATTACATCATTTATAGAAATTTCATTATTTGATATTGCTTCCTCCCACTCATTTATATGTACATGTTTTTTGATATTCTTAATCACCCCACTGAATTAATTTATTTTGTAATGGAGTAAGTGACACATCTTGGTATGAAAAAATAATAGGGGTTTTGATTTCCATCTTTTACTTTAACAACATTTGATACAGAGTTAGTTTGGTAATTTATCATTCTTGATTTGGATCTATTTTACATCATCATTAGTATATATTAGATTATTTCACATTGAGATAAGGTTCATTTCTATCATTGATATGTTTTGATTCATTCTACTAAGAATAGATTTCATCCATTTCAAGGGGAGTGGGACCTAGGGTCGGATAATGGAAGTCCTTCCCACCAAGGACATACGAAATTTTTTCCTACTTTTGTGATTGATCTTGATGATGTTTATTCTATTATTGATCTTCCCATTTTTGTCTTAGACTTTTCAAATGTTTTCCCATATTAATTATCTTATCTTCCATTAAAGGGATAGGTGGAGTTTTTGGTTCACATGGATCTAGGTATGAAATCGATATCAATACCTTCTTATCATATAGAACAAGGGGAACTGAAATACCCTAACATTTAGATGGATGGCTTTTTGGAATACAGATTTGTTCTCCCTAGTGTTTTTCTTTTGGAATCCCATGTCCTCTTTTACAAGAAGGAAGATGGTTCACATTAATTTTCTTGTGAGAAATATGATATTTAATAGTGTAACAGTTAATAAAAACATCCTTATGCCTCATTTGGGTGATTTATTTGATCAGTTAATTTGGGAAACGTGGTTTTCAAAGTCTAATATTTGGTCAGGTTATCATTAGCTCAAAGATAGAGAGTATGATAAATTGAAGATGGATTTTAGGAGAAGGAATGGCCATTATAATTATTTTGTTATGCCTTTTGGTCAATCAAATACACTTGTAATTTTTAAGGCATTGATGAATCAGATATTCCATCAATATCTAGAAAATATCATTATAGTGTTCTTGGATTATATTTTGGATTATTTGAAATCCAATTATTATCAAGAGCCCGATATGATTTTGGTTATGGAAATTTTGATAAGTTATGATTTGTGTTCAATGACTTTGAAATGTAGTTTATGGGTTCGAGAAATAAAGTTCTTAGGGAATAATATTTCTAATCATGGATTATCAGTTGATCCTGAAAAGGTGTAGGTTGACTTTCCATAGAGAGGAACACATAAATTCTATGTGATACAAATAATCCTTTGACATTATAAACAATACTTACTATTTGTTAAGGATTTCTCTAAATTATAATCACCAAAGAATAATCATATGAGGACATTAGTGAAATTCACAATAGATATGATCACTCAGAATTTATTCGATGATCTAAAATGAATTCACACAAGGGCTCCTATTTTGACTTTATTAAGGTCAATAATAAGTTCATGGTGTTATTTTAATGCTTACATCACTGGTTTGGGATGTCTGCTTTTGCAGGATGGCAATGTGGTACCTTAGAAGACTCTTCATCTTCAACCTCATGAGATGAATTATCCCACTCATGATTTATATCTAGTTGTAGAAATGTTTGTGCTTAAATTTCGGTGGAACTATATTTTTGTAAATAGTTTCACTACCATTTTAATCTGGAGAGTTTGAGTTATATTTGATCTTACAAAGAAATTACACTCAGATAGAGTTGATGGGTATAATACCACCAGAATATTTAACACAAATATCACCAACATCCTAGGGAAGAGAAATATCATTGTTGATGCACATAGTAGTAATGTATAGTTTTAGTCCATTCTATAATTGAAGGTGGATTGGACCCTTTGGGTGATTTTTTCCTCAGTTGAACCTGGATGCTCCAAGTAATGATTTAGTTATGGTTTTGGACATTTTTCAGTTATTATTTTATCTCATGTACTCTATTTGATAGAGTCAGTAGTATGATGATGATTTTATTAACATTATAAAAATAATTTATGGTAGGAAAACCATTTCATGTTGATCGCTTTATTTACAACATATTATTCATTATGGGAATCATTTTATAATCCATGTATTTGTGAAGAGTTTACATTTTTTAACTATCAGAACAGTTCAGGGGATGTTCATCCAAGCACTAAAAATATTTGTTATGAAATGAGATGATGATTTTTTTTTCTAGGTATAAATCATGACATTGTAGATTATGTGTCATGCTGTTAAAACTTCCAATTGATAAATTTTGAGCACTTGAAACCCCTTTGTTTCCTCTATGCTATTTTGGTTCTGGTATTGAAATGGGATGAGGTATCTTTGAATTCTTTTTGTTGGATTACCATGGAATACCTGAGGGACGAAAGTTATAAGGGTTTCTATTGATCAGTTGACAAAGTATTCTCATATCATTTCTACTAGGGATACCACTATGGTTGGAGATCTGAGGGATCTATATGTACATTATATTTTGATGTTTCACTAGAGTCCTTATTCCATTGATTCATATAGGTATTCATAATTTAAAAAGTGGTTCTAGATGAGTCTAATAGATGCAATTGGTTGTTTCATCAAGTTGAATACATCTTATCAACCACAGTCAAATGGATAGATAGAGCGAGTGATTCAGATCCTGGTAAAATATTCACCGAGACAGTTTCATGGATTCTGGTAGATCATGGGATTACCTTATGTGACTGGTTGAGTTTTTTATAACTAACGTTATCATTCGTCCATCAGAATAGACCTTATTGAGTATTTTTTTGGTATCCCATGTAAAACACATCCTTTTTGGGATGTGGTGGGAAAATTATCTTTTGATGGACCTTTTTAGGATTAGGAGAAGTCCAGGAAGATTTTGGATGTACATCAGCATCTGTTTATATTATAGATTCGGTAGAAATTGTATGCAGATACATGATGTCTTTCATTGGAGTTTTCTAATGGTGATTGGGTTTTATTTAATGTTTCCCCATTTTTGGAACATTTTTTTCTTGGAAAATAGGAAAACAATGATCTATGAAATACTGAACCATTTTAGGTTACTGAGTGTCTCATGCATGTTTCTTATTAATATAATTGCTGGTTTACATGATAGGTATTCCTGATTTTTTCCACACATCTTAGCTCAGGATACATCGTCCTGATCCATCTCCTATTATGATTTGGGATGAAATTGACATAGAGAGACATGTTTCATTTTTAGATAATCCAGTTGAGGTCATTTGACTCTCAAGTGAAACTTTTGTGGAAGAAGTGGATTTTTATGGTTAGAGTACTATGGAATCATGGATTAGGTTCTCCTGACATGTATGAATGTGATTTGTTCATGATTAATAGTGGAGTAATCTTTTTCCATTGATTACATCATTCGTATGATTTCATGTGGATGGAAAGTATTTATGGTGGGGATTTTATAACATCACTTTATCAATCTATCTTGTATAACCTTAAACTCATCAAGGTTTTCCTTTTTGTTGTATTTACAGGGCCAATATAAAATTGGGACGCTACCGATAATGGAGAAGCCACTGATTATTTTGACTCTTAACATTAACAGGTCTTTTATGTTGGCTGATAGGGGATTTCAAAACATGTAACTAGGTTACACAACCTGTAATAGTCACGAGGGTAAACCCATGAAATGGATTCATGATGTTATAGGTAACACGATGTAAGAAGTTGTTTCAAATAATAAGTTATTTAAATATCATATTTTTAATATAAGGTAATGGTATTTTGGTTTACATGATTACCACGGATTTCATGACATGTAAATGAGTTATGTGTCATTTAATTCCCTAAATAGAGTTGTATTAGGGTACTTTTTGGGTTTTTGGTTTCCATACAACTTCCTGGTCTCTATTTCTCTCAAACCAAAGGTCATGTATGATGACCTTTGGAGACCCCCTTCCATATGAATCAATCCATTCAACATTCTCTCATTGTTTTAATTGTATAAAGTCTCTCTATTTGAATAATATTTCCACTTTTACATTTCCATTGATCGTGACAGTTCCTATACATTGCGTTATTGGAATCATTTGTCAAAAATTGTTGTTTAATTATGTCATATTCTATATTTCTTGTATGATATCATTCTAGATGATTTTCCATTGTTGGTTGAAGTGTGGTAGGTGTTCCTTATTGAGGTATGTGGGTTTACCCTTTTCTAGCAACCCCTTGTTTCTAAATTGGATCAATATTAGAATGCAGGGTGGATTCTAAGGCTTTCATTGGTGTCAATGGATTTTCATTATTAGTGGATCCCATTTTGGTCATGTGTGGGCCATGTTTTGAGGTCAGTGGTTCCATCTATAGACTATGTTGGTTAAACATAACGTTCATGATTTAAATAAAAATTTATACATGGACATGGGATAATTGTTTTGTGTGTGTTGAAAATTTTTTGTGATGAAAAATTGTTTTACATTGTTGTTGATAAATTTTACAAAAAGAGTTATTTTCAAAGCATTGAAAAGATTTTATGTAATGGTTTTCAAAATAATTCGATGGAATTGTGAAAATGAAAACATGGGATATCATGGGTACATAGGTGGAAGGTTGATATTGAGGCCACAATCTATTTTTGGTTATCATTGGGATATTTTCCCAGGGGTAATTTCTTTATTTCCAATGCCCATGGTTCTAGGTGACTATTGTTGACTTTTAAGGGGGTTTTACTCATGGGGTATTCTTCTACATCCTAGGACTGTGTTTTATGAACTGTATTTTTCACATGAGTGATTGTGGTATGATTTTTCTTCTTGTATGACCTATAGTGTTCCTTGGTGATTATTCTTGTGCATCTGTTTTTTATTTCATGGATTTCTATTTTAACCTAGAAAGGCTTGTTTATTATTTTTGAAGAATGATATGAAGTATTTTATTTGAAATTGATTTACATTTTTTTTTGTTTTATAATTGTCATAATTGGGAAATTTTTACCATTTTTTCTATAAAACTTATTTCTTGTGTATGAAGACTTTTTTTTATTTAAAATAAGAATATACGATTTGTTATACAAAGATTTGTTATAGAACTCATTAGTGGGATAATATTGAGAATGTTATCTCACCTCATGTGCACCTCTTCAATGGTGTGCAGACCTGTGTATTTCTTCCAAAGAAGGGAAAGTAATGGTGGCAGTGTGAGGAGGTGATGTTCTCTATAAGCAATGTAAGGTATCTACTAGTGACATTATGGGACTTCATCTACTCCGTCACATAGTGTACATGTTGGTTTTTGGTCTTTTACTATTGGACATGTATCTTGGAGTTTTTTTCAACCTTACAGTCATTTTGTTTCCACTATTTTCTAATAGTTATGATATAAGTTTTATAGAATTTCCATTGTCTCATCTAACTTCATGTATATATATTTACTGTGTTGGTTCAGGATGGGAGAAATAATTCTGTTCAGTTTTTAGTTTGAAGTTTTCATTCTTGTCACCATCCCTTGGGGATTGGGAATGACCTTCTGGTATTTCATGGATTTGGTTGGGATCTAGGTATAGCGGTATCCTAGGTCAGTTCATTATAGTTACACCCAAGAACATTCTTGTTTACAAATTGTGAAATAACCTAGTCTTATGTGTAATAATAAAAATAATAATAAAATGGAAAATAAATGCTCCCATACTAATTTGTATCTTCCCAAATCCGGTTAATTTTTATGTTACCAAACCCAGTTCTTCGCATAGCCTCAAGAGAACAACAAAATACTATATAGGATATTAACTAGTATATGGGGCCCATGGTGGTATATTCGAAAGAATATACCTTCTTAAACAGAGTAAAACAATAGTGATATAAGGAAACATACCCCAATAATAAAAATTAAGTATAGGTAAACGAATCTAAATCATTAGAAAATAATAATAAAACTATCATATAGTGGTTCAATTTTGAAATGATGTGTTTGTCATGGATCTATAAAAAATGAAAGAATACAAACAAACATTAATGTATATAGAAAATATCGAAAGACCAAAAATGATATCTAATATTATTTCATGATCCACAGATCAGTATCATGCTCTCCTGATCCCAGGAAATAATGAATCAATCATCCAAGATGGGGTGTTTTCCTTTTGCCCTACCTCCATCCACAAAGCATGTCCTTGTACCAAAAAGTATCCTAAATAGAAATTCGGATATATTTATTATTCCACCACTAAGGACACCTTTACAAATATATTATTTGTATATAAAATCATTTGTGTGAAGACATAAAAATAAAAATTGGAGTGTCAAGCATGAAATGATCATCATATCGGACTCATATAACTCACAAGATGACTGATCAAAAATACATTTTTTGGCATGGGTGGATAATGTATGGAAAAGGGACCTAAAAGAGGATATGGTCTATCATAGAAAACAATAAGGTAAAATATTATGTAATTAAAAATATTATCCTTGTTGAAACTTTTTCATCCTCATTATAACAATTTCAATGCATGATCAAATAGGAATCATGCAATCAATGACCATTGATGGTTGAGATCTCTTACATCACATAAACAGAGCTTCCCATCTAAGGTTTTTAAGATTAATAAAAGTGTATCACTTGTGGAATTTAATATTAAAGGATTATACTAGAGTCTATGGTGCTTTTCTAGGTTAAATCTCATTCCATGAATGAATAGTTACTAAGTGTACTATTTGTGGTTGGTCCAGTCTAAAGAAATTGGCTAAATAAGAAGATTGTATATGAGGTAATAAAATATTTTTTTTTGATACATCATTATTATACTGAGGATTTAACGTATAAACATTGCATTTTATTAATTCAATGATGGGTATCTCCCATAGAAACATGCCTAATGAATTAGTGTGGTTCCCTTTGAGGGCATAAGGAATTCTATGAAGGATTCAACAATTTCGCACATCTAACCACACATATTAAAATATTTAGGTCCCTAATAGAAAATGAAACATTAATTTTAATTACATAATCAATTCCAAGTGATAACCATGAAAATACATTCAGTTTATATAGTTATTATCATACCATTTCCTTAAACACTGAAATTTTTTAATATAATTTGTCATACTGAAAATTATTCTACTTGAATATAAGAAGCACCGAGGTAAAAAGTATTTCCCATTTATAATATTTGATCTAATTATTCAAAATTATTATAATCTCTGTATAATTTTGATAAAAACATTGTAAACATTGATCTTTTTATTGAGATGTGTGGGGTAGAAAATCAGATGGAAAGAACACACAATGGGGTTGATCAATTTGAGGTCATGAAACTCAAGTAAAAATAAGATATAATATGGCATTCAAATTCTAAATTAAAAAACTAATTGATCAAAAATTGATTTTAGGGGAAATGAATGGGTGAAACTGTTGGACAACACAACAAAGTCAATTATAAATCTAAAATACTTGATGAAAACATCATAAACCACCTGCCATATAGAATTAGCTGAACACTCATCTACTATCAAAACATTATTTTATATAAATTATATGAACATTATGAATAGAAAAATATAGGTAAAATATGGAATATTATATGGCACCAAGATAGTGCTGATGATGGTGTGATAAAAGGAGAATTGGAGGAATCTGATTGAAACACATACTAGTGGTGATCAAATGTGATAGATAAAACACTATATAGTGGTTAAACAAGGAAAAAAGGTCAAATAATATATGTTTGAATGGGATATATCTAATAATATAGTAGTTAATACACATTGGAATGTGGTTGGAAAATAAGGGTTATTTTATAAGAATGTAAATGAAAAATATTCTATTCATATTAGTTTAAGATATTTTAGTGTTTGGATGCACGTTTGGCCAAACCATGAATCTAATGGGAATTATTCATTGACCCTTGATAAACCACTCATAACTATCCCTAATGTTTTATAAAATCCATTCACTAATCCTATAGGGTCACTGCCTAGTAGAATTAATGTGGCGGGCTAGGAGTGTCATTTTCCATATCATGCATAGCATACACAAGTCCACTCCCCAACATGGCAATAGATTTTCAAATGGAAATTCTTATTCACCAATAATGCTAATCCAAAAGGACCCCATATATAGGGTATGTACGTTTTAGATAAACGGTTTTGACTTATCATTCTCCAACTATGCACCTTATACAACTTCTTTATAGAATTGAAATACGGGCTCCGAACAAGCCATGTACACTCATGAACCCCTCCATAAATACATTTTCACATTTATAAGAACAAAAAAATATTATATTGGTAATTTAAAAGTGTATTATATTAGATAAAAATTGGGGTAACATATAAATTTATTCATAAGATAATATATATATTTCCTTTATAATTTTAATTTGTCCAATAATTAATCATGTCTTCCCTAAAAAACATTCATATGAAAACTGGTTCATTTTCATTATTTGGATTACTTTTATGGTTAAATTTATTTCACAATCATAATTTTTTCATCATCTATATTCTCTAAATTTAGATTTAAATATCACATATATTCATTATATACATACTTTCAAATATTAATATAAACTTGTTAAAAAATTAGCTTCATCACATCATGGAGACTATACTATGTATGTAAAATGATGTGATGTTTCAAATTTTCAACATACATAAAAAAGTAAGGTAAATAATAATAAACCTTTATTGAGTCATTATTATATCATAATAATTATCTCTATTTATAAAATATATCTTTTTTACCATAATTGGAAATAGTGAATTAATAAGTAATCACATCTCTTTCTGGAAGTGGTGGTCGACACGTTCACACAAAGAACATTATCTTTTTCCAAAGGATGTGAATATGAGAAGGTAGATAATATAATATAAATCTAGAAGAACACATATTTCATAAATATCATATAAAAACTACTTACACAACATAATTACAAAAAAATAATTATGTAGATGGAAAATTAAAAAAGTCACCTCACGATAGTCTATATACACACCTGAATAATGTATTTATTTTCCATTTGATAGAGAAGGAGATGAAAAAAATTCCATGAAAAATATTAACATCAAATCATGGATGGAAATTATTTCATTTTATCATCATGGATTCCAAATTATTTAATTATTAAAAAAAATATAAAATAAAACATTATTTAAGAATTATACATATTGTTTGTGGAAAACACCCTCTATAATACACCTTAAGCATTCTAATGGTGGCATTTTGATCAAAAAAGGACATCCAAATCATGGAAATGGATTTTATTAAGGGTTCTGAGTGGGTATTTTTCAATATATTAGGATCAATATGTGTTAAGAAGAGAGGATTTTTGGAGTCCTATTATGAGGTATGAAGATGAAACACAATGAATTTAATAGAAGATTGTAATATATAAATGTCTTACTAAGGACATGGGGATCTAAATTAGAAAATTTTCAATGGATAGAATAGATATTATTTATATTTAGAGATAAAATTGTATTCTGCAATGTATTTATTTAAGATTAAGATTTATCTATTTTTACTTTAAACCCCTTGTTAATAAATTACAAATGTTAATGTGGTATTGAATTATATTTCCTTGGTTACATTTAATGTTGACCAAAATTGAATGTGGACTCAATTAAAAATAATTATATTTTAATTCTAATTATTTGTTTAATTTTTTCAATATCAACTTTAAAAACTATAAGATTTAACATTCAAATCAAACACATAAATTAATTTTAAAACAACTTTCTATTATAATTCTATGTTAAACTAAAAATGATGTTATAATAAAATAATGTATAATAATGATTAGTATGTAATTATTTATATTATTTAAAACTAAATAAGAATAATTTGACCATATATTAAAATTAATAACAAAAATATTCTTTTAAAGTGCATGATTCAACGAATGAAATTACTCTTTTAAAAAAAATATCATTTTCAGTATTCATTAAAAAAAGTATTTCAATAAAATCCCAAAAAGATCACATTAAAATTATATTTAAATTTAAATTTAAATATGATCTTAATTTACTAAAATAAATATATTAGAAATGGTGAAATTAAATAATATTTCCTTTCAAAAAAAATTATTATATTTTTATTAAGAAAACAAACATTTGGAACATAAATGTGATTTAGTAATTGTATATTACTTATTTATTATGCATTAAACGTTAAAGAAATTCCAATACGTTTATTCCGATTCATAACCAACATTGAAATGATTTATTTATAGTCATATATTATATTATGTTTTGTTTTGAGTAAGGTTTTATGTAATATAATTAAATGAATACATGGTGGGTATATCAATGTAAAATATATATAAAAAACCTTGGGTTGTTACAATAATTCATTTGCATTGGATAATTACCCGTCTTGATATAAATAGCACACAACTATATCATTTTTAAATGAAATATAAAAAACCATCTATAGCGTCAAAAAAAATAATGATGTAATTTAAATTTATATTTCTTCAAAAAATCATATTTCAAAAAACAATCCAGTTTTCTATTTGAATTTAAAAAACATCACAACAATAATATAATAATGAGTTTCATGAACCCTAATTAAACCGGGGTGACAAGACAATAATACTTCAAAATCCATACATTCAATCTTCACTATTTGGAAAATTTGAGAAATTCCCAAACATATAATGGAATCATACATATTATGAAATATGAGATAATAAAAAATAATGACAACCCATGATCATGAAATACCATGTGAATAATAGACTTTGAAAATTCATATCCACCCACCTCAATCGAATCTATTTTTGTTTTAAAAGATAGTTTTTTCGTCACTATATAAGCTCATTTATGTCCAACCAACCTTAAATATTCATCAAAAGGCCATTTTAAATCACATGACATCCAACAATTTATTACATAAATGTATTATAAAATATTTAAAACAATTTTAAACATTATAATTTATTTAAGAGTTAATTCAATTAGAAATAATTATGATAATATAATTTGATGTCCTAATTCCACTAAAACAAAAACCTACCATTTTCTAACACCCCATTAAATCCACAAGACCACATACTAAAAAAATAGAATCCATTTTCTAGTGATATAAAATGAAAAAAACGTAAATAAATATTTTGAATAGTATACCCCAAGTCTAAATATAAATTAAGACATGTGTATGTACTCTCAGAACCTCCTCTGGGTGACACACACAAAATTATATAAAGTTGGATGATGTTAACTATTCTCTAGTATATTTTATCATAAAACCCATACCGAATAATCCAAAATAATATTCGAGGAAGGGGGATAATAAGGGAAGGAGTAAGGATTAGATAATTCTATATTAGATAGAATAATCATAATGAAATCAATTCAAAATCAATGGAAATAGAATTTCAAATAGAAAGAGACATTCTGGGGTTGGCCATAAATGTGGGGGGGGGGATTCAATTCCACCACCCTATGTAATTAAACAAAATAAAATTGTTAAATCCCAAAAAATTTCACCTCGAAATCTATAATTAATTCCACCACAACATCAACTATGTAATGGTGTTGGACTAGGTATCCCTCTAGGATAAAAAACACATAAGACCATGATTAAAGGCTTCACCCCACTTCATTTTAGATAGGAACTCTATAAAAATCACGTAGTAAAAACGGTTACTAAAATACCATAGTCACAGATGATACGTAATTGTGATCTTACCATGGTTTACAACACCATGTCATTAAATGATCCAACTTGTATACTTTTAAATTTTATTCACTTACATGGTAAAAACATACATTAAACAACACCATCCCGACTGTGTGTTTTATCCTACCTCACGACATCATCAATGTCATTTTTCTATCCATGTTAGTTCATATGTTGTAAAAAATTTGTCATGTCCATCTGAATTCACTTTAAGGTACACCTGAGCACAACAATAGTCTATGAGACTAATGTATCATAATAAAATATTCTACCTGACATATTCTAAAAATTTATGCCTTATTTTAATACTTAGTTATTATATTAACTATATAAAATATTTGTAAAATTAATTTCTTTAAAATTATAAAACATGAAAAAAGGAATTGTGTTTTATAGTCTCAACATCGTCTAACTTCTCATACCCATTAAGTCCTTGTGGTATATGACTATAAATCTAAATATTTCACAATATTCATACCACCACTATTCAACAAATCACATTAGTGGTCACCAAACATCCTCAATTTTGACTATACGTTTCTTACATGATTATTACATCATTTTAATGATAAATAACATAATTATGTTAAAAATACAGGATATAAAGGTTTAGTGTGATAGAAAAATTAATCTCTTAAATATATTTTATACAATAATACATATTTATTATATTCATACTTCTTCTATATCTTCGTAGTGGACCTCACATTCATCATAGTACAACTAATCACCAGATAATATACATCAATGAAAGGGGTTATAAAAAATTATCTTAAAATGGTAAATACGGACATGAATTAATATAACATGGGTGATCATAATCAACATCATTAAAAAAATAATAGGATCATATTAATAATAATTAGAGGATTCATTAGATAATTTCATGAACTATTAAAATAAATTATTGTGAAACATCATTTTATACTAGGGAAATACAGTAATAGTTGTGAAAAAAGTTAGAAGCAAGTTCCTGCATAACATTTTTGGATAATAATAACATTACAATTATGAGAAAATATAGAATTAGTTTCATTCATAACACACATCAACTATGGAGATACATTACATTACCAAATTCAATATGGTTTATTTAGTTTTTGGTCCACCAATCACATCATAACATTTACATAATCATGCATCCCACATAGAAATTATATTAATAAAACTCATGATGTAACCCATGAAAATGAATGGAATTCATAAGAATTTTATATTTAATACATTCAAAAAAATCATTGGTTTTCCTAGATGTAAACTACAAAATAACTTATTAGGTATTAGAATTTCTATATTTTGAGAAATGAAGAACATCTCAAGATGAGTCAAGGGGTTCTTTGGGAAGAATAGTTCTTTTGGAAAATATTTCTATTTTACATAAAAAAGTGGGAAAATGTATATCATTGAAATAAAAATGAGATTTTTATTAAGAAACTATAATGGAATATCTATACTAAAAGTTTACCAAAATATATATTGCCTAATGGAATGGTGTTGGGATCGATAATCCTCTCACCCTAAGACTGAAATCTTTCTTCACTTGCAATTAATATATGGGATAGTCTAATTAAATTCATAAATTAATCAATCAAGAACCTATCATAAATGTATTTTTTATAATATTAATAATTTCTTTTATAGATATTTTTATGTGTATAGACTATAATATTATCATTTTGGGAGCATTCTTTTCAACAGTTTATAGTTGGTTCAACTAATTATAAAAATCGTGGTTATTTTCAAATGGGAATAACTTCTCCAGAAGTGATATTAATTAGTATTAATGAATGTAGACAATTTTAAATATGGTCATATATTATTATATTATATATTATGAATATGGTTCATTGGATAAAAGGTTTATGGATATTCCTTAATTTATATAGGCTCTTTTTTATGACCATTATGAACTCATATCATTTTATTAAATATTATTTCTAATTCTTTCACTAGGGCGCATGCATTCGTCTCGTTTGGAAATGAAGGAATCATCTTTTTGTTACAACACATTCCAAAGGCGGGCGACATCTGCTCTTTATTCAGGGACATCTGCTCCTTGATCAAAACAGGATGATGGGATATAGGTTCTTACTTCTGTGGATTACTCCTCAAAACTCATCACCTAATCTGGGTCTCCCTCATATATTTAATACGTTGATCATGAAACTCTTCCCAGTTCCATATCTTCATTGACACCAGTTAATTATGCTGATTCTTCCAGAACATTCGAAGGGTTCCAGTCAGGGCAGCAACCTTCGGTTAGGGTAGTAGTCACGTTGGGGCATCACTGGAATGTCTGGACACTGGCGGACTGGCGTGTCTGTCTTCTGTCCCTTGTTATAGGGCTTCTAGTTGGTGCGGAAGCCTGAGGGATCCCACATAGAATGCGGGTAAACATATTCCATCGGAATGTATCTGAGGTTTTCCTCAGCTTCCCATGTTTAACACAGTGTATGTCGCTAGTTTAACATCCATTGGAGATGGATCAGGCTGATCAGAACACAAATTAGAGTGGATCAGATTGATGAACCCCCTCGAGGGAACACTAATATTGGGTCCAGCAAATGGGAAGCCTCCTAAATGCTATTGCGGTGAATGGGAAATGAAGTGGCATGATATCACCTAGATGTAGCGACCCAGGTATGAATCAGGATGGGCAATGGAACTGTCAGGAAGATGACGATGGTTTTTGGATTCAGCGTCAAATAGACTTCCTACATATCACCATGGAAGGGAAAAAAGTACGTGTAGTTCGATGATACGGCGGGACACCTGAGGAGGCGGCCCGCGAGAATGGATGCATGGATGGGACCCAGAAGAAGATCATCCTCCGGGTTAGGGAATGAGATTCTAGAGACACAGGGGATCGAGGTAAAGGTTAGGATGAGACATGAATGATTGGCTTGAACCTGGTTGAGGCTTCTTGCGTATGCTCGTGGAAAGGAATCAAATACAACGTAGTTCAGGTGGCGAATACAGTTTAATGTCTTGCGGAACGGGCATGAGGATTACACTCTGAGGAGGCACATGGTGTTGGCGAACCGATTTGAGTGGGGTCATAATGACTGGGTGGTGGGCTTGATCCTCGTGGAGGCTTCCTATGTACCATACCTTAGCAAGGATCAATGTCCCTATAGTTTGGGATGGAATGGGGATTACGCTCTGAGGCAGCCCAAGGTGGGTATGGGGCTTACACTCTGAGGAAGCCTAAGGATATGGGGTTAGTGAACCGACGTGAAGGGACCAGGGGTCCATGTGGGCATGAACCATGTGGAGGCTTCCTACGTACCATGCCTTACCATAGATCAAATTCCTTATAGTTTGGGATGGAATGTGTCTTACACTATGAGGCGGCCCAAGGTGGGTAGGGGCTTACACTCTGGGGAGGCCCAACGTGGGTATGGGGTCAGTGAACCGACGTGAAGGGACCAGGGGTCCAGGTGGGCATGAACATCGTGGAGGCATCCTACATACCACGGCATAGCAAGAATCAAAGTCCTTATAGTTTTGGTATACATTTTAACGTCATGTGGGATGACATACAATTTAACATCATGCGGGACGAGGGCATTTTGGGCTTACACTCTGAGGTGGCCCATGGTGGTCATGGTCGATGCTTACTCTAATCCCACATGAGGCATGTTCGGTGTGAGAAACAAGCGGAAGCATGTTCCCAACCATCACATCATGAAGGTTGCGTCTGTGGGAAATGAAGATGGGCGTACGCGTTGAGTGGCCCATGGTACCGGGACTTACTCCAGGATGAAGGCCCAAGGGTGAAAAAGCGCAACGGGAGTGGGTTTTGGAACCTAGGAAGACAGGAGGATCCCCGTTCCCTATCACGCCCTTCACTGGCCTTGGGACCGAAGAAGTGAGGAAGAGAAGGGGTGCAGCCTCCTGTAAGAAAAGCTAGGGGCTTAAACTAAGGTGGAAGCACTTCCCCTATTGGGCAAACTCCACTCCTAGAAAGAGGATATCATCCTCGGTGGAGACCAGGGGGCATGGAGAATGTCTGAGGTGGGGAACCCTATATGTGAGGTAGGAGGCGATGTCAAAGTTTAATGTCATGTACTGAGGACGAGGGTTCTTGGATATTTAACGCCCTGCAGCTCAGACGTGGTGGGTTTTCTATACACCCCTAGGACTTACATAACCAGTACCCTTTGCTCCTTGTGGGAGGGAAGGCATCAGTAAGGCCGCGCTAAGGGGGTGTCGTGGAGAGGGCCATTGAGGGGTCCACATTAGTGTGGTTATGCGAAGAAGCAATAGCCATTAACATACATTTTCAAAGAAGCATTAGGCGTAGCAATTCTACTAGCGGTATCGTCCAGGGGACATTGATGTCACATCATGAAAACCTGGAGGGTCGCACGGGGAAAATAACATCCAATCATAGGGGTCTATAAGTAGGGGCCTTTTGAAGCTATGTTGCTCCGCGTGGTGGAGGGAACTTGCAAAGGGGTGTGCTTCGCAAAGTGGGGTGCCTTAGCCTTAGCATGGGGCGGAGGTGAAAATGGTAGATGCTTCACGAAGTGGAAGGGCATTCTCAGAGCACAGCCTCACGGAGAAAAGGTGCCTCGCGAAGCAAGGTGTCGGGAAGAAATGTGCTTTATGAAGTACAGTGATCCTACCATAGTAAATGGATCTTCTATACATGAAGGGTGTTTAGCGAAGCATAAATGCTCTGCTACAACTCGGGTACCCTTGGGGATCCCCTTCCTTCGTGAAATTCCTTAGTCTTCGTGAAATGAATCCCTCTCAGAAGAGGGGATCAAAACGAGAAAATGGGGAGGCACATCACGATGTAGAATTACCTCGGACATCTGATGGTTCTCCAAGCGGAAGAGTGCTTCACGATTTGGGATATGAGAAGCCGAAATGTTGGATTGTCCGTTCAGAGAGTTCAGGGGGATCATGGTAATTATAGCCAAGAGGCACCGTGAGGCAGAGCTCACACGGCAGGAATAGGTGCTTGGTGGCTTCGAGGAGGGCTTGAAAATGTCAAATTCGTTCACAGAGTGTCCCGCCTCCTGTCCATTATGGCGGGTTTGCGAATGTCAAATTTTTTCGTGGAGTGTCCTGCCTCCTGTGCTACGCGGTGGTTTCGTGAACGTCAAATTCATTTGTAGATCGGCCCGCCTCCTCCACTTCGTGGCGGCCACGATGTTGGGGGGACTTCGTGAAGTGGAATCGCGAGTCAGTTCGTGGGGCCACCTTGGGTCCTTTTCTTCGTTCCGGATTTTGGAGCTAACAAATTCTCCCCCCCCTAGACATAGATTCGCAGAGTTATCAAGGGTCGAAGTCTGAGGTAAATCGCATAAATCCTTGGTCGTTCATGGTGCTGAATCGCGAAGAGGGTTCTCTATGTGTATTGGGGACTTGCGGGTCGGGCGCGTCGCAAAGCTCAGCGTGAATAGGACATGCCACGAAGCTCCGACAACCGTCACCTATAAATAGGTGGTATGCCATCTCTTTTTTCATTTCATTTCTCTACAATTTTATCATCTTGATATATCGATTCGTGAAGGTCTACGCACTCCACGAGTGGTCTCTGCGAATCAAGGCTTCACAGTGCACAACAAGTCCTCGAATCAGCACTTACGTTCCGTGATCCAGATTTGACTGTCGAGGCAGTGCCATGTGAACTGTCTTCACAAGCGGGATTCGCGAACTCTCTTTTATAATGATCTTCGCGAACTAGTCAACCAAACTTTCAAGTTCTAGAACTGAATGTCCCACCAAGAAGCTGGCCAGGGTTTCCTTGCGGATGCCGCATGGAGGCACAGAAAGGCGAACAGTCTGGCTCTAGGAGAGATAGTCCGGAGTCACTCAGATCATATTTCGTTGGTGGAGCTGATTTCAAAGATTCATAAGAACTACTCATTGTGTAGGAGGTTTACTTTAGATGGATTCGGGCTGAGGGATGACATATTCTTCCCTGAAGCAGGTAGGGATGAGCCAAGTTACTGGTTCCGGAGTGCACCGTGTATGCCCCGATAGTTCAGGGCGCTAGATGGTAATGCCCGAGAAGACTCCACACCTTTCATTTCTGGATGCCTATAAAATCATCCAAACAATATCGATGGGAGGGAATTGAAACTAGAGATGAACCCTCCCCTGTAGTGAACCATCCTTAAGGAGGCGTTGGGGAACCCGAAGAAGGTGTGGTTCAAGGGATGTGACCTCCACCAGGGCAGAAACTCTACGGATGAATGGGCTTGGGACTACTGGATAGGTGCCTCGTGCGAGGATCTTGGGGTACAGCTGAGAAGAGTGGGCATGTATGAGGTATCTTGGGCTTCCCAGTTCCATATCTACATGCCGAAGCAGTTAATGCTGGAGTTGTTGAGCTGGTGGTCACTGGGGACCAAAACCTTCCATCTGAATCATGGGGAGGTCGACATCAGCCTATGGGACATGCATCATAACTCGGTGGTCCCGATAATGGGGGCCATGTATAATGAATTCATCTTGGCTATGGGTGCGTGGGAGGATCCGGAGTAGATTCCACGTCTGAAGATGGCACTAATGGAGCTCATGCTTGCGGAGGACAAGGAGGTGGTGGGGGATTTCCACTTCAACAACTTGTTCAAGAAGTTTCTAAACTTCCCATAAAGAAGGGAGTTCCCCGCAAGGCCTCAAACATGTCCAAAGGGTTCCCAGAGTAAGGGAAACTTATACTGGTGGTTTTTGGAGAATAGACAGTGGAAGACCTGGGGGTTCAGCGTCATCATCGAACAACAGCCTATAGTCAGGCTGACAGCATTCATCTCAGCTCTCATCTGTGGTTGGATCCTACCGGTGAGGGATACAATCATGGGAGTGTGGCCAAGCACTTACATCATGGCATCCACCTTGGTGACAGGAGGACAAGTCCACCTGGGGATCCCGATGCTCGCCAAATTGTACAATATGTTGTGGAACATCAGCGAGGGGAAAAGGTCATAGAGGGTATGTGGATCGTTCCACCAACTATATGGATAGATTTCGACACACATTGGGGGGATTTACGAGTATCAGAACCCCATATCGTCATCAGGTTCGGTGTTCCGTCACTTGATCTTGAACGGGGCGGTGAGCTTTCTGACTAAGATGACCACACCATCGATTCTCAACCGGGTGTGGAGGGGGGAGGAATTCAACTTACACCCATTACCATTTCTGAAGGGGGCCTTCAAATTTGATTTTCGAGGAATAGAAGAGCATCGAGCCTACCTCATGGCATTTAGAGGTAGAGTCTTGTGGGATAGGGTGGACCATGAGAATCTCTGCGAGTCGTACACCCAACACCGGTTTGCCCGACAATTCTGGTGCTTGAAGAGGATGAACCCTTAGGTCTATATGGGGGTGTGATGCGAGAAGCACCCGTGTGTAATGAGGAAAATGTGGCTCATGTTCACACTGGAAGACGGGAAGATGCAGAATGCACTGCCTCCACTGACTGTTGTCCGTAGGGTGGTAAAAGAATATGCCCAGAGCTGGGAGGCGGCCAATCCAGGGGAGATGCTGAAGCGACCAAACCTCTTGGTCGGTGAGGGAAAGATTCCCCGATCTCGTGGTCGCGGCCGGAAGGCAGAAAGGGCGTGCCGCACTGGTGGGTCTTCTGTAGTGACAGCTCCTACACCAGTTGTGGAGGGAGCAGCAGTAGAGGATCTTGCAGAAGCAGTGGAGCTAGTGGTGCCAGGAGAACAGAGTCATCTAGAGGTGCTGCCACCGAGAGGGTTCTGCAGGATCTCTATTCAGGCCCTGGGGAAACAGCTGTGCCACATTGTTGTGCCAAAAAATGTTGTCTTCCCAAAGGCATGGGATATCTCCGAAGTCAACCGGTAATTCCTTGGCCCATCCAAGTTATGGAAGCACCTCAACCGACTTGGGATTGGCTTTCCGGGAATTGGACCCATTTGGGCTGGTTTTCCTGTATCCCCAGTAGAGTAGGAGAAATACATAGCTGATATGGAAGACTTCATCCACTCCCCGGGTTCCCTACACCCGATGACAGACTGGTTCATGGTGTTGATGGGTCGTACGGTCCCTTTGTAGCTGTCTGCTAATAATATGAGTCTGCACTTCCCTCTGCTGGATAAATCAGACGATTCATCCTGGGGAGATGAGGCTAGTAGAGAGAGTTCCCCAGATGAGGGTGATGTCTGAGATCAGTCGTCGGAGGATGAAGATTTCGTGGAGGACCTTGAGGTAAAATCCCATGTTCCTTTTTCAGATTCTTCCCTTATGTTAATATGGATTCTTCATCGGTGTATGCACTGTGTGGGAGTAACATGTTCAATGACCTTGTTCTCACCCCTCAGCGAGTTCCAACGCGGGACCTTCTGGATCCTCACCCGTGGCTACGTCAACATACATGTCTGGAGGGGCCGGGACAGCTGTGGGGGCTCCGCATGAGTCTCCAGATCTTCCAACCATATACTAGGGGCCATGTCTCAGGGTTCCGACGACATAAACCAAAGAGTGAGATGAGAGATTTTTCCTCTGTAAGTCTTCTCTACCGAATTCACAAATGCCATCCCCCAACCACGTTAACTGACATTCATGTTCCCTTCTTGGCGTGTCCAGTCCTTCAATTGTCCTGGGCTACTGCGGTGATGTTGGTCGGGGGTTCTAGTAGTGCCCTTCCCAAGGGAATGCCAATGGTCGTGGAGGTGGATATCTGACCTGACCGACCTTCAAAACTCCCGATCACAGGAGGGGATGTCAGTGGGACTGCGCCTAAGGTTATTGTGGTGGGATCCAATGATGAGGATCAACAAGAAGATTCAGGCCTTGCCACTTTTAATCTGCCACCAGATGTGGACCCAACTAAGGAGTTCATGGGGGCACCCCATGCATACGAGCCTTCCAATCACACCGACTAAGACGAGAAAACCTCTGAAGAGGAGGACAACAAAATATTTCATCGCCGAACATTGAAGATGATCATTCTCTTCATCAATGACACCCCCAAGCACTATTGTTGGATGATATGGATAGACTCTGATCGCGATTGTGAGAACTATGTGCATGGGGAGTGGATGTCCAACGCCCTCACATGCTCGTCCAAGATCTCATGGATGAAATGATTCAAAAGTATGACCATGGCCTATGTGTGGGATGGTAGCGTAGGAAGATGGTGAACATCAAGAGGCTCCGAGAGATCAAAAACGAGGTTGAACGGCTGCAGGCCCAGGCTGATGAGCATTATGCTTCTCTCAATGTGTAATTAGATATCATCTCGCGGCTAAAATCTCAGCTAGAAGAAGACGAAGAGGGATTGAAGTGTGCTTCTGGGGAGGTGATCTCCATCCGGGCTGACGTGGAGTGGACCCAAATTGCGGCGAACAAGTTGCACGCTCTCACCGCTAAGGAGGAGCAGGTGCTGAATAGGCCGAAGCAACTTCTAGATGTCACCTGCCTGAGGGTAGCTGAGCTGGAACGCTCCTTTGGCGAGGTCAATCTATCGATGTGGGGAGTTAAACCTTAGGTACTGTAATGATTACAAACCCCTGAATGTACTTTCATGATTTGATTATTTTAATTTCGTAGCATGCATGATATGTATTTCATGCATTGGCTTATTGTATCCTTGCGATGTTCGTGGAGCATCCAGCCATCATCCCCTAAGCTCACATGGGTCTGGACCGATGTGAGAAACAAGGGGTGACCACCTTATCTCCTCATCCAAACATAGGAGTGTAAGCCAAGCATTGGGCATCCGGGGTTTGAACAACCGGTCCAGATTTCTGGGAAGAAATGGGAGAGACCTGATTGGAAATTTAAGCTCTCAGAACAGTCGAATTACAGTTTTCCTAGCGCGCTATTGGGAATGAACGGGGAGACACCAGGGGCAGTGAAATCGATCTGAGAAGATGGAAATGGGAGAAGTGAATCATGATACCCAGGATTCAGAACATTATGGGGGTGTGGCATGAAAATAAAGAATAACTGTTGACTGCATTCGAAACACATTATTCTTATTGCATTATCCTGGTATGGGGAAAGACAAATGAGGGTCGATTGTTGACCATGTTCGAAACAAGGGACATGTCGCAAATTTCATCCATTAGTCTTCCAGAATGTTGGCCTAGGACAGTAGGCGAGCTATAGGCCAGGCATCCATATTGTTAGGGGGTTCCTCCAGATGGGAAAGAGGATGAGGTTCTGAATAAGGGCCACTCAAAGCGTGGAATGTGGAGTGATGGTTTGTTCAAACAGAATCCAGCCCTCATGAAATTATTCCACTATTGTGGGAGTACACTAGATGGTTGCATCAGTTAGATCATGGATCATTCCTCCTTTAAGACAGGGCCTCTCTGGAAAGGGAGTCGTCACATCCAAATGTCATATTGGGGCATCCTGAACTTTTTCGGGGAAAAGTTGCAGTTAAGCAGTTCCTCACAAGGGGTCAGGCCATGGGCCACAAATGGGGAGGAACCAGACTTTATGATTCTTCTGGCTAGACCCTAGGTGAAATACTGGGATGTCTCTACATATCCCATAAGGATGGGAATCAATCCATACGTACTTCTATGAGCACCGTTTAATGTCATGTGGGACGATGAGAAGCCTGGTTGTGTCGGTACACATCCCACCAAAACTAATAAGACCAAGTGAGTCATGCATTATGGGGGAAATAATAAGTAATGGGGGAAATTCCCGAAACATTAAGGGGGATGTTTTGGAGGAGGGATGATCGGTGAATGTGGCCGCATGATGCTAAACCGTCTAAGTAGCACACCTAGACGTGCAAAGAGGCAAGACAGAGTATGTCAAAATTCCACTCGAACAGGAGGCGGTGGGAATGTGTGAATCAAGATACTCGAAATCTGGATCACAATGATGGTGGAGTGACAATGGATGATAACTGTTGACCGTGGAGGAAACACAGCGTCCACATCGCGTTATCTTGAAGTGGGGACAACAAATGTGGGTCGACCGTTGAACATGTCTGAAACACGGGATAGGTCGCAAATGTCGTCTGAGATCCTTGGGGATGTAAGCCCAATATTGTAGGAGATCCCTTAGGCCTAGTATCCATGAAATTTTAGGGTCCTTTTGGATGTGGAAGAGAATGAGGATCCAAATAGAGATCTCCTAATGCTTTGTCACAAAATGATGAGAATGTCCCCGTGAAAATTCCAAACCTCGGGCTCCCTGTCAAAACGCATCTGAATACGACAATGAGACATAATAGATAGAGGGGGTTGATCCCCTTCCCATAGGGAGAGCATAGTTTAGGGTTGTAGAACTCAGACCATGGATAGTAGGAAAACATGGGAGACACATGGTGGGGTAACTACAAAAACCCGACGTGAATGGGAACCGGGGGTTCCAACCACCACGTGTTCCTTAGAGCGAATCTAGGTCAAGGGACCAAAAACCGAGAGTTGAGCTGGGGATGAGGTAAAGTGCCCAGGAGTTCCTACATAACCCATGAGGATGGGGATCAAGCTACATGTAGTTCTTGAGGTGGCACGGTAAGGTATCAGTACCAGGGATAAATGGAGCATGCGTGCATGGCCCTCGCACCAAGAGAACCGGTATTTGATAAATATTGTTTGTTATTTAAGGTGAGTGGTTTTTTTTATGCGATAGGCCTAGGGTAGCAGGCCCTAGCGTCGCCATAATAATCAATCCATAATAGGAATTGAAAATGGTATGGTGTGTTCCCAATACCAATGATGGTGTCCCTTTGAGTGAGGAAAACACAATGTGGCGTTGATTTTCATCGTGCAACCTGGATGATAATTTCACAGTTTAGGGTCATGTAATAGGACCAGGCTTGCATTTTTACATCATGCAGCGCATACCTAGCAGAGATGATGCTAGTTGGGGAATTTGTATGGTGCAATAAAACACACCCAACATGAATTGGGACATGATCCCATATCACACCGTATTCCATTATGAGAACGGAACCTCGGCCCAAGAGGCACAAATAGTGGTAATAGGGAAAGGGGTAAGAGAAACTAGCTCCCAACTGAGTTTGACCCAGAAAAAAGACATCTGGGTGGTCCTATGTATCCCATAAGGATGAGTATCGAGATGCACATAGTCCTTAAGGAAGATCATAGTTTATGGTCTTAGAGTTTAGACTATGGGAGGCCCAAAGGATGCCTAATTGCAGCTTTGTCCCCCTGACGTGCAGAGGTGCACTGAGTGATAGTGCCATGAGTTTCGAGATTCCACCTAGACATGATGGGGTGAAACATAATCTGAATCATGAAACCAACATTAAATTCCTGAAGGTGTTGGCGTGACGACGGAGGATTACTGGTGACTATGTTT
This sequence comes from Viscum album, assembly GCA_963277665.1. NCBI lineage: Eukaryota > Viridiplantae > Streptophyta > Magnoliopsida > Santalales > Viscaceae > Viscum > Viscum album. Next base: position 1,821,840,045 of record OY728125.1, read on the forward strand.
TCAACACAACATCATGTCATGTTTGCCTCAAATGGGGATGAACAAATGAGCATCGACCACTGACCATGTTCTCAAAGCGGTATTGGTATGAATTTTTCGTCCAAAATCCTTGGGGGCATTGGATCATAATAGTAGGAGATCCCTTAGGCGTGGTATCCATGCCGTTCATGGGGGTCCCTCCAGGTGTGAAAGAAAATGAAGGACCAAATGAAGGGGGACATGGATCATGACAAGTGGAAGGGACTTGACTAAGTTGAATCTGATTCTCCTACTCCTAGACCAGAGTACTCTAAACATGTTGGCAAACCACTGCAAGGGATCAAGGGACTCAAATTGAGGTCGGCCAAGAGATGGCGGATTCCCGGAAGAAGGGGGGAATGGTGCCAAAAACCCAACATGAAGGATGGAATAGCCCTTTACAACACCTATATATCCCCCTCATGGAGAGGGATAGGCCAAGGAGCCTGGGTGATCAGGAGATCAGGGGTTATCTAAGATATGGGGCTAGACTTGAAATCTAAAGGTTCAGGCGGTCCTACATATCCCTTAGGGATAGTAATCCAGCCATACATAGTTCCTGAAGACTCCTGGGGGTAAGATATCCTATCAAATGGGGAGGGGGTGTACGGCATGATGAAAAACCAGACATTAATGAATAAATAATTCCACAACACACCGTTAACTCATGGAAGAACTTGGGTTGGTGTTCAATAAGCCCAAGGGGCCTGAGGTTAGGCCTCGATCAGGAAGGCCTGACCAGCTTGCAGTTTAACGTCTAGCAGTGAGGATGAGGGATGGGAGAGGTGTCTCATCCAGGGAAGTGTATGGAATGGAGAGAAACCCAACGTGTATGAGGACATAATACCACACCATGCCGTACAATCCTATAAGAGAGATACCAGGCCAGATGGTAGTCCATATACCCTCTTATATGGTTTCTGCCTCATCACAGCTCCTAAGCCCAAATGAGCGGTGCTCGGTGTGGGAAATATGGAGACGGTCTTGGCTATCTTTGTCCAATGGGGCTTGATAGCAGGCATTACCCGAAGGGAGTCTGTCGCTTGGAGATACAACGTGGTAGAATGAACCACTACACTAGATGTTTGGGACATCTTGGGGTGGTCCTAACGATCCAGGACAACTGTTGAGTATGTTCGAAACACAACATCCCTATAGTGAACAGAAATGGGACCAACAAACGAGCATCGACCGCCAACCATATTCGCAACGTGAAATTTGTATAAATTTGTTTCTTGACATCCTCAAGGGTGTTGGCCCGAAACGGTAAGAGAGCACTTAGGTCTAGCATACATACCATTGTGGGGCCCTTCTAAATGGGTAAGGTGATGGAATCCCAGTCATGGAGTGGGTGAAGCATAGCTATACCCATATATAAAAGAGGCGAACGTGTCCAGGGAGCAGGATGTACAGCTGAATCGAGGCTAGCTCGATGTGAATTTGGGAAAAAGTATGCACCCGACCATATGTCCTGACCCAAGGGGAATATTATGGAATTTTGGATGGGCCAACAGACAAAATGTTTGGGCATTCTAATATATCCCATGAGGATGGGAATCAAACCATACGTAGTTCTTGAAGGCAATGTAGTTTAACAGCGTGCGATGAAGACATGGGAGAATATAAGAACAAGGGTTGGGCACATGGTGCGACCATTATAATCCTTGTATGAATGGTTCTAAGGAAGCCTACTCCATATCATGCAAGGATCCTCTGAGAAAGCTATACCTGGGGGTAATAGTCAAAGAAAAGAGTTTGGGGCAGGGGTCAAGACGAGTCATCTGAGCATTCCTATGTATCCCATTAATATGGGAATCAAGCCATACCTAGTTCTCAAAATTTAGTTTAATGTCATGTCGGATGATGCACTGTTTAATGTCATGCAGGACTCGACAATTAATGCCATGCGGGACCATCCAGTTTAAGGTCACGTTTGACCGAGGTGCTCAGGCAGTGTACCTCTTGAGGAATTTGGCATTTGTGGGCGAGTTATGCTCTCACAATCCATGGTCACCAAGGAGTATGCTCCATTGGGGTAAACGCTGTTGACAATGTAAGGTACTTCCCATTTGGGCACCATCTTGGGTGGTTTCCTGCCAGGGATCATTGGCTCTTGGAGGGCCAATACTCGATCGCCTAAAAAAAAGAGAGGATGTGAACCTTCGTGTTTAAGGCTCTAGCTATCTTATTCTGATGCATTTCCAGATTGTGTAGGGCACAAAGACTATTTTCTTCATGTTCTTCCAATTCATCTAGACCGATTTTGGAAACCTTATCTGGAAAATTCTGCTCATAGACCGTAGTGCGTAACGTTGGCAGGTGGGTATCGATGGGAAGGATGGCATCATCCCCATACACCAAGGAATATGGAGTCACCTGGGTGGAATTGCAAGTCATCGTTTGGTAATCCCTAAGGGCATTGGGGAGCTTTTCGGCCCAACTCTTATTATTTTGGCCAACCATTTTCTAGAAAAATTGATAGAGGATTTTGTTGAACGGCTCGATCTATCCATTTGCCTACACGTGATTGTGAGAGGTATGGTTCGAACGGATATTGTACTTGGTGTACAATTTCATCAGCTCATATGCTCAGATGTTTGTGCCATTATCGGTGAGGACAGTTTGAGGGACTCAAACCAGTGGATGATGTTGGAGCTCACGAAGTCAACGATGGAACGGGCCTTGACCTCCTTTATCAGAACTGCCTCTGCCCATTTGGAAATGAAATCTGCAGTGGTTAGGATGAACCTGCACTGGCCTACTATCACCGGTGGGTATGGTCACAGGACATCAAGTCCCCGCATAGAAAATGGCCAAGAGTACATGGTAGAGTGGATTCGTTATGGAGGCCAATGCTGGAAATTTGCATGAACATGGAACGTGTGACATATCTTGGAGAACTCGATACAATCATGGATCATAGAGGGCCAGAAGTACCCCAGTCTTCGGATCTGATGGGACAGCTTCGGGCCAACCTGGTGGGCACTGCAAGAATCGACATGTACCATCTACATGACCTGAGAAAGCTTGACTCACTTGATGAAACGGTGGAGAACACCATCAAAACAATGCTTATAGTGGATCTTCTCAAGATAGGGACCACTCTGGAGGGTAAACTACTGCGCGAGGCATCAGATTCACTCACTCTCGGCCCTATCAGCTGGGAGGAAACCATTTTGGATGTACTCGACAAAAGGAGCGCTCTAGATGATAGTCATTTCAACCACTGCATATAAAGAACCTACGGTTCCTGACACGGAGGATCCGGTATTAAGAGGGCTTACTCGTAGGCCGTTGTCATCCTCTGGGGTGACGAGACCAATGATTCTCCGATGCGCCACATGTATAATCAGATCATCCTGCTCGGGCTCTGCATGTGATGCAGCTAAGCCGGCCAAAGCATCCGCTCGACCATTCTGTGACTGAGGGACATGGATAACCTCCGGTCGAGAAGGGAACTTGGCCATTAGATGGATTGTGTGCTCCAACAATGGAACGATATCTGGCTTCCAGATAACATAATCACCATTTACTTGCTTGATGACAAGCTCATAATCCCATTAAATGTTAAAATGGGGCACATCAATCTCAAGGGCCAGCTCGAGGCCATTGATGATGGCCTGATACTATTCCTCGTTGTTGGTGGAGGCTTCTAACAACAAGTATGAGTACGGCAGAACGACTTGTGCTGATGTAATGAAAATGATACCCAGGCCAATTATTGAGCCTAGGATCACTAGGCCTCCTACTAGTGGGGCTTTGGGAGGCACCGTTAAAGTGCATCTACCAACATGGGATGACTTGATCGACTGAGAGGAATGCCTCATCAAGAAAATCCAGGTCTAGGGACTGATCCGTGGAGGTAGTATGGGTAGCTTGAAAGTCTACCAATGTATGTCCCTTAATAGACCTTTGTGGCACAAACCTAATTTCAAAATGATGGAGGATCACCGCCCACTGTGCTAGTTAGTCAGTCAACATGGGCGGTTCAGAATATATTTTAGTGGGTCTACCCGAGAGACAAACTGTACCTCATGGTGTTGTAGGTAATGTCGTAATTTCTGTATGGAAAACATGAGCGCAAGGTAGCTCTTATCTATGGGGGAGTATCTAGTCTCCATATCGAGGAGAATGCAATTTAGGTAGTAGAGGTTGTTCTCTGTCCCCTCATTGTTCTTCTAGGAGAGTAGGGTGCTGAGGGATCGTTCCATGGTAGTGACATAGAGGATTAATGACTTTTCGGAGATGGGTGGCATCAATACCAGAGGCTGGAGTAAATATTTCTCTATTTCCTCAAAGGTTGTCTGGAACTCATCATCCCATTTGTAAGCATATCCCTGCCTCATGAGCAGAGAAAATGGCTTACACATTCCAGCCAGATTCGTGATGAATCGACATATATAGGCTTAGTGGACTTGGAATCCTCGATTCTCCCGACTATTTCTCAGGAGAGGAATCTGGCCGATGGCCTTGATCTTCTCTGCTTTGATCATGATGCCCTGTTACCTGAAAAAAATGCCAAGAAACATCCCAGATGTGACCCTGAGGGCACCTTTCAACGGGTTTATCTTCAAATGGCATGAACGGAGGAAGCTGAATACTTTCTCAAGGACTTTGAAAAAGTCCTAGAGGTGGTGAGATTTCACTAACAGATCATCCACATAGCACTCCACCAATGTCTCGAGGATTGGATTGAATATGTGATGCATGGCCCGCTGATAGGTGGCACCTTCATTTTTCAGGCCGAAGGGCATATCCTAATAATAGAATATATACTGGGATGCCCTGAAAACTGTGGAGACTTCATCCTCTAGGTCCATCTAGATCTGATTATATCTGGAGTTACCATCCATGAAAGAGAGAGCTTGGAACCCAGCCGTTGTGTCAATCAAAAAATTTTTCAATGGAAGGGGAAACTAATACTTCAGACAATGGTGGTTCAGATCTTGAAAGTCGATGTAGAACCTGATCTATCGATTCTTCTTCTAGACCGGCACAATGTTGGATAACCACTTGGGGGTACTGGACCTCCTTGACGAAGTTGGATTTGACGATTTTTTCACCTTCGTCCACGACCATGGCATCGTGACAATGGTGCATCTTTCTTGGAGGATTCTTGAACAAGCAATGATTTGTCTGGAGACCGAGGCATTGAAAGGGTACCTGAGGATGTAGTCATATCATCTTGTCATATCTCCATACAAACACATCACAGTGCATGTTAAAGAAGTCCATGTACTACTGCTGTTCTTTGAAGGACATGGAAACACTGATCAGTGTGGGTCTCAGATCTTCCTCGCTACCAAGGTTCACCTATACCAGTTCATCGACCATGTTTGAGACACCTTCTTCAAAGATGGGGGAGCGTCATCCAAATCCTTGTCTTTGATTGCGGACGAGGGAATTCTAGTGGGTGAGGCTTCCCCTCGGTCGGAGGAACCTAATGGGAGGCAGGTATCAACCTGGGCAGTAGTGGATAGCATATCAGAAGATCCACGTGCCGCTAAGACCAAAGCAACGAAGGTAGTCAATCCAATACCATCTGGCCTTCGGCCCAAGGGTCCACGCTTGATAACATCAAAGAATTAGTGGTGTGTCTGCTTGAGCCAGTTAATTCCAGCCCAGCGATACTGACATGTGTAACGTACTGTCGTTTCCATGTTCTAGATGTCCCGAAACCGTACGGGGGTAGGAGGTTCTGGGATCACCTGAGCCTGGTTTCTGTAGGGGTACGAGGTGATTTTCCACCATCTCTTCAACTTGGGAATATGTCTTCCTCTTATACCTGAGGCAACAATGCATTGCCCCATGTCAGGGGTCGTGGACACCAATCGATGCATTGGGAAGATGTAGGAATCATCCAAACCTGCCTAGGGGTTACTTGTGACCATGGTGAGATCAACCTCACTTTACAGAATCTACTTATCCTTAATCTTGTAACAGTCAGCGTCCAGATAACGGGCTTCACAAGAGGCGAAGGGATATGAATCACCGTGGAGTATGCAAACTCGAACATTAAGGGAGTACATGAGGCATTGATGATATGATGAGGGGACTGACGCGTGCATGTGGGTCCATGGCCTACCCATCAACGCATTGTATGCGGTGTCCTAGGAGACAACCATAAATTCAGTACTGGCATATAGACCACTGAACTGGGTCTTCAAACGGATCATGCCAACCGTGGTCTGTTCTGTCCTGTTATATCCTTGGATCCTTAAATCATAGGGAGTTAAGTCATCTTTAGATAACCCAAACTTCTTTTGTGTCTGCGTTGGGATAAGGTTGATCTCACAGTTGGTGTCAACGAGATAGTGGAAAATCTCTACACCGTTAAATTGGCCAGTGATGTACAACGGGAGGATGTTCCCCTGTATAAGATAGCTTTCATCTTCTACTAAGAATGTGATGATGGCCTGACATTCAGAATTCTCAAATATTTCATCATGTAATGCTTCTGCAGCAGCTACCTCCATCTCGAAATGGATTGGGCTTCTCAAAGCTTCGGCGAGGGCCTCGCGCATATTTGGAAACAGGAAGAGGGTTCATGGATGGAAATACTCACTGGGATGTTGTCAAGGTGCTTGAGGACATCATACTTCTTCGCCAAGCATTCACTTCTGGTTACAGGAGGCTGCTCTACAATTGGAGGCATGTTGCGCCCTACCGGCTGGATCAGCGACTGGCTGGTGCTGAGCATATTCCGCTGCCCACTAGTGGAAGACTAAAGAGTAGCTATAAGATGAGGTCCGGATGACTGAGATCGGCCTTTAATGGGGTGAAGTAGGTCGCGGTACGACTGAAGTGGTTTTTCTTGCTTCAGTATCACAAACGGTGGTGGAGGCGGTCCAGAAAACACCGGATGAAGAGGCTGTGCATTCTGAGCTCTATGCTGGGCCTGCTGTCTGGTCTTAGTGGCATGCACAACATGGCTAGAGGTTCCAACTAATATGCCTTGATGAACCATATAGTCGCAGCTCCACTGACGTTGGCATTGGCCGGGGATATTGGTGAGGTTCTCCTGTAATTCCCCCTCGTCAGGAGTCATACACGGATTTAACAACTCAACGGTGTTAACTAAAGCATACCCCTGACATTCACCTAATGAATCCTCCACCACTAGTCATTTTCATGGAGGGATCCCTAGCTCAGGGGGCATAAAGTCGCCGAGAGTGAGGGATGATGACAACATTGGTGGAGCGTGTTTCTTCTTCTTACGTTGTCGATGCTTGTTCTTATAAGAAGAGGTCAGCAGAGATGATGATGCATAAGTGGTGTCCATCGCTTTTGAAGGCTTCGGATTATTTAGACATGCACGAATAATTCCATGTGCATGAGAAACTGTTCTATGAGAAATCCAATCATTGTACTTTTGGGATCCGCAGCTGGGAACCTGCTTCCACTCACCTTCGTTGTCACTACTGAACCGCCACTTTTGCCAGGGCTGGGATTAGCTTGAATATATTGTTATCGACCTGCTTTTCGAGCCATTCCTTGAACACATAGAATTTCTTTATGGAGTGCCCCAATATCCTGTGATAAGGGAAGTAGTCAGGGTGGTCAATGAGGTGTGTCTCCTCTGGCTTTCTACACTCGGGTAAGCGCACATTTCCCTACTCTAAGTCGATGTGGAAGTAACCAAGGATATGATCCTCATTGAATGAGTAGGTCCTATTTCTTTGTTCCGGATTGGGTTATTTGGGAGCCTGGACCTGACAAGGAGCCGAAGGGGCCTATTGAGGAGGAGGACCCTAATTGTCCCACCTGGGCGGTGGCGGCGCATTACACGGGAGCACCTACCAATTATGAAGATGCTGCGGAGCCAGAGGTTGTTCCTGAGGTGGAGGGCCTCTGCGAGGCTATAGGGCCCGTGTTACTGGTAGCAATTCCATCTTCCTGGGGGGAACTATCTGGGCCACTACAGTGGGCTTGGCTTCGGCAGCCCTCCTTGCTGGGATTGCAGGGGGAAACGGACGTGCCTACCTGGCCTGTTGTGTGGCATGTTCGAGGTTTTGTGCCTTGTTAGATAATTCTCGGAACCCTTCGGGATAATTCTGAGTGATCAGGGAGGGAACCAGTTCCATCTTGTCATTCCCCACACACATTGTTAGTAAGTTCTCCTATGTCAGTGTCATGTCAAGGGAGTATGTAAGCCCCTTCCACTGGGCGATATAGTCCGCGACCCGCTCATCATTCCTTTCCTTCCACATTAAGAGGTATGAAATGCTGGTTTTATGATTTTTAGAGCTGAACTGATAGAGGAAATTCCTGATAAGGTCCTCCCAGCTCGTCACAGATCAGACAGGGAGCTGGCTGCACCAGACGAATATCGGCCCATCTAGCGTCTGAACAAAACAACGGAGCTTAGCAGCCTCCTAATGTGGGAGTCCCCAACATAGGCCCTCACCTTGATATTAAGTGGGCCAGATGCTGTGGCAGGTCCCCCATCCCATTATAGGGGTGAAGGTGGGATTTAGGAAACCTAGAGGTGTCGTCATGTCATCTAGCCATGCTGGGTACGGATTTCCATCAGGTGGTATTTCCACCTGTCATGGCTCTAATGCCTCGAAGTGGGCTGTGAGTGCCTCCATAAGGTCATCCAGGAAGGGGTCCCTGTCTTGATGGGGATCCCTAACCATGAGGGCATTTTAGACTCTTCAACATGGTAGACATGCTCAGCGGCTCGTGGAGCGACTGGTGGAGCGACCTGCGTAGCAGCTGGGTGAACCCGGGCCGGATTCCTCGGATGGTCACGCCGTTCATGAGGGTTCGTAGAGACATACCACACCCTCTTGTCGTGAGTTCCAGCTTCATCCCTCTCCACAGGAGCGGTATGATCCGGGTTTCCCAAAGGCATCTCGTCGGGGAGGGAGTTGTTCCTGCCGCTGCTGCCCCATCCTAGGATTTCCGTAGTCAGGCCGTCGCTCTATGGTGCATTCAGCATGGATTTCATCGACCAACTACTTTTGATCAGCATGTTTTTGGTGAAACACGGCCTTCTCGGGGTCCTCCTCAGTCTTCTGCACCGAGGAAGATATGTCAGAGTGCCTGACATCCCTGATGTGCTTTATTATTTTACCAGCATTCTGGCTGAGTACCAATGCCTCGGTGGGCACAGGGAGACCTAGGAGGTTCCTCTGCTGAAGGGTAATCCTCCCTGATGGGTCCAATAGTGGTGGTAGACCCTCAGGGGGTAAGTCTGCATCGAGAAACTTCAGCTCATCCTCCTTGTCCACAACATCAGCTATGTGTACTGTGACCCTTCCTAGGGGCATGTCCTCAATATAACATAGCGAGTCGGGCTGTCATCGGATAGGACCAATGTGGAGGGAACCATACTGTCCCCATCCACAGACATGCACTTGAGGGGTAACCTCCTTGAGAATTTTGCAGAGTAACTTGATAAAATGAACACATTGCAGCTGTAGAGTCTCACGATGACATGGTGACTCAGGGTGCTAGGACACAGGGAGTGTGGCCAGATCGACTTGACGACACTACTCGCTGACTTCTTTGAAATGCACTTGGATCCTTGAATAGACCACACACTGATGACAAATATTGAAATGCATCACCCCGAGGTTGTAGTGTAAGTACTCAACTTCCTTTGGGGTGAGAGACTCAGGTATGCAGAAATCATGTGCTGCCACGGGCCAGAACTCCTTGGGGAAGTGGTACGTTGAAAGGATGCTTCAAAAGATCCTCGACGCAAATTCAGGGTATAGAACTTGATTTCTCCACTATCCAACTTGGGGTGGCTGAGGAACTAGTAGTGGTACTGTGGAATACCGCTGGGACGGCAGGTTGGCTGGTGGAGAATACTGTGAATGAGCTAACTGGCCGCTGATTCTCAAGCAATCCTATGAAGAGTGGAGCGACCTAGCCGCTATGCCCCGGTATCATGGGCTAATGGTCGCAGTTCCCGGCTCAGGGGCAAGGGCTACTGGTGCTATGTCGTGATGCTGCTCACCTGTCATCGGTACCCAGAATAGCTCTTCGTGATCTCTCGTTGAGGTAGAAAGCGCTTCTGATGATGATTGTGGTGACTGCACAACCATAACCTATGGGGTCGCCAGATTATCATCCTTCTAGATAAACCTGAGGATGGAAGCATTAATCTTGTGGACATCACATTCCGGGAGCACCAGGCTGATGCGCCTCATCCCTGCCCTAACCCTTGACTAGGATGAGCGAGGGGAGGGATCCCAAGATGAGTCGTATTCCACTTTAGAGTCTGAGAACTAGACTATTTTGATCTCTATCCATGCTCTCCCAGGATTCATCTTGTGGCAGTGACGACCCACCTTTATTCCCCAGGGTGACTCCTCATGAAAGGGCCGATTTCTGACATGGGGTCCTTCAGCTACCCTGGTGCTAGGGAGGAGAGGGTTTCCACCCGAGAGAGCCGAGGTGCGAGTAGAACTGGGGAAAATGTCGAAGGGGACATAGGGATGACCTCCATGAATATAACTAGAGAAAGAAAAACCTCCGCTGGAACTGGCGGGAGCATGGGGAGGACCTCCATGCATGGTGCGAGTGGAGTGAGGCTCTCCTTCAACCTTCAGGTCACCAGGGCCAGGAGGTCCTTTGCCAACTGTGGAGAGGACATAAAGAGGATCCCCATATTGGAGAGGGACTGGAAGGGAAATGAATCCACGTCAACGATCGAGTGTAGGAATAAGAACTCCATACCCAGTGAGGTGGGCACGAGAGAGGCTTTCGTGCCGAGCATCACTGTCGCAGGGCAGTCCTTCATTCAGGTCAGGGGTAGCATGGACCAAACCTTCATGGAGTGCTGTGGAGTGGGGGAAGCCCAAGCTCTGTGTGGTATTGGTATGGGGAGGACCTCCGTACAGGGTGGCATTGTTGCAGGTTGGTTCACGGCGACCCCCGCTTGTGCCTGTGGCCTGGAGAGTTGACTAAGCATGCCCATGGGGAGGTTGGGACCTTGATCCCAGTTGGGCATACAAGCACCCCTACTTAGTGTGCACAGGGACTTCATGATATGCATCAGTGGTGGATCATGCCACCGTAGCCGTCGATGGTGATGCCCCTTGGCGGGCATCCTCACCTCATGCCTGACGCTGGCGTCTGGTCAGGCGAGACGGTGCTAGTGGTGCAGGTGCATAGCATACCTACTACTCTGGAAAGGCTGTGCGGCGGCACTGATAGGGCCAGGGGGGGCTCTTACTGGGAGCCATGGGATTAAGACTCTAGTGGGGTTGGTCTAAACATCGTCCACCTCATTAGCGTAAGGTAGGTAGTCATCAAGGTATTCCAGAGACAGGCTCCCGAATCTATTTAATGGTGGGGTGGGGAGAAGGGGTTCCATGCACTTCCCTTAAGGGCGGCATGGACAGCAAGGTGCGTCCACCATAAGATCTAGGCTGTCCATATCCCTAGAGAGGATGATCCCCTCCTCCTCGTATCTGGGTACGATGTCCTTAATTTCCCTTCATTGAATAATTTCCAATGGAGAGAGGGGACGTAGGCACCCAGCATGCATGTCGATCGAGGCCTTCATGGAAGGGGTAGAATCGCACGGAGTAGCTGCATCGATATTTCCCTTGCCCCTGCGCTGGTGGGTAGCTGACCAGGCTCCAGATGCAACAACATGCCTCCTAAAAGCATGAACATGAACTCATTAACACTGCTAAGAATAGAAATCAAAAACCAGTGCCGCAGTACCGTTCCATCTTCTGTGGCCAGTAAGAGGGATCCATGCTGACAATGTCACAGAACGGGATGTTAAATGTCCTACTTCCCCAAATTCTGGAGAGTTTCATGCAAGGCCCTCTATTTTCTTGGCAGTACCTGGCGCCAGATAGATGGATCTAGTGAAATGTCAATCTATGGATGCCCCGAGCACTACTAATATCCATATGGAGGAGAAGACCTTCATTTAGGGTTCACAATTTCTATTTCCAAAGCTTTCATTAGGGCGCGTGCATCCGTCTCATTCGTGGACAAAGGATTCATATTTTTGTTACCCCACATTCCCGCTTTCCAAAGGTGGGCGGCATTCGCTCCTTATTCAGGGAAGTATTCTCCATGATAGAAACAAGTTGATGGTATGTTGGTTTTTCCTTCTATGGATTCCTCCTCAGAACTCATCACCTAGTATGGGTCTCCCTCATAGATTTAATATGTTGTTCATGATACTCTTTCTGGCACCATATCATCAAGGAAACTAGTTAATTACGCTTCTTCTGTCAGGACATTCCAAGGGGTCCGGTTAGGGAAGCAACCTTTGGATAGCGGAGTAGTCACAATGGGGCATCAATGGCATGTTTAGACGATGGGGGATTGGCGTTTCTACCTTCTATCTCTTATTATACGGCTTGCTGAGGGTGTGGAAGTCCGAGGAATCCCACATCGAACATGGGGAGACACACTCCATAGGCATGTATATGAGGTTTTCCTCAACTGCCCATGTTTAACACAGGGTATTCCATAAGTTTAACATCCGGTGGAGATAGATCGGACTGATCAGAACACTGATTAGAGTTGATCAAATTGAAGAACTCCCTAGAGGGAACACCGATATTGGGGCCAAAACGTGGGCGGCCCTCTTAAATGTTGTTGAAGGGAATGGGGGATGAGGTGGCATGATCTCACCGGGATGTGGCGGCTAATGTAAGAATCTGGATGGGTGATGGAACCATCAGGAATATGGTGATGGTTTTGGGCAGGAGCCTCGAATATAATTTCTATGTATCCCTATGGCAGGGAATCAAAGTCCACATAGTTCGATGATACTTTGGGACACTAGATGAGGAGGCCCGCAATAATGGATGCATGGATGGGACCCATAAGTAATTTAACCCCCCATGTTATCGCATGAGCTTCCCGAGACACAGGTGCTTGAGGGAATGGTCAGGATGAGACATGAATGATGGCCTTGAACATCATACAGGATTCCTACGTATCCCTATGGTAAGGAATCAAAGACCACATAGTTTAGGTGGTGAATACAGTATAACGTCTTTCGGGATGGGCATGGGGCTTACACTCTGAGGCGGCCCATGGTGTTGGCAAACCGACGTGAATGGGGTTGGAATGACCAGGTGGTGGGCTTGGGCCTCATGGAGGCTTCCTATGTACCGTGCCTTAGCACAGATAATAGACCCCATAGTTTGAGATGGAATGGGGTTTACACTCTGAGGCGTCCCATGGTGGGTAGGGTCTAACACTATAAGGGGGACCAAGGATATGGGGTCAGTGAACTGACGAGAAGTGACCAAGGGTCCCGGTGGGCTTGAACCTCATGGAGGCTTCCAAGATACCATGCCTTAGCACAGATCAAAGTCTTCGTAGTCGGGATGGAATGGGGCTTATGCTCTGAGGTGGTCCAAGGTGGGTATGGGGACTACACACTAGGGAGGCCCAAGGTGGGTATTGGGTTGGTGAGACGACATGAAAGGACTAGGGGTCTAGGTGGGATTGAACCTCATGGAGGATTCCTATATTCCATGACTTAGAACGGATCAATGTCCCCGTAGTTCGGGTATACAGTTTAACGTCATGCAGGATGACATATAGTTTAATGTCATGTGGGACATGGGCATTTGGGGCATACACTCTGAGGCAGCCTAAGGTGGTCATTGTTGATTCTTAATTAAAGCCCATGTGAATCATGCTCAGTGTGATAAACAAGAGGCATCAAGGACCCGACGATGACATCACGAAGGGTGCGTCTGTGAGAAATGAAGAGGGGCTTACGTGTTGAGTGGCCCATGGTGTTGGGACTTACTCCAGGATGGAGGCCCAAGGGAGACAAAGTGCAGCGGGAGAGGGTTTTGGCACCCAGGAAGAGATGAGGAGCCCCGTTCCATATCACACCCTCCACTGGCCTTGGGACCAATGAAGTGAGGAGGAGCATGGGTTCTGTCTGCTGCATGAAAAGCTAGGGTCTTACACCAAGGTGGATTCCATACCCTCACGGAGAAACTCCACTCTTAGAAAGAGGATATCATCCCATATGGAGACGAGGGGGGCATGGAGAATGTCCAAGTTGGGGAACCCTGGTGCGAGGAACGGGGCGGGGTCACAGTTTAACGACATGTGCTGAGGATGAGGGTGTTTGGCTGTTTAATGCCATGTAGCTCAGATGAGGTGGGTTCACTCTGCAAACCTAGGACATACATAACTGGTACCATTAGCTCCTTGTGGGAGGGAAGGCATCGACAAGGCCATGTTGATGGGGTGTCGAGGAGCAAACCAACGAGGGGTCCATGATAGCGTGGCTATACGAATAAGCAATAGACATTAGTGCACCTATGCGAAAAGCATTAGGTGCAACAACTCTACGGGTGGTATAATCTAGGGGACATTGTAGTCACATTGTGGAAACCTAGAGGGTCGCACGAGAAAAAGATTTTCCAAGCTGAGGGGTCCATAGGTAGGGGCCTTGTGATGCTCTGATTCTCTATGCGGTCGAGGGAACTTGCGAAGGGGTGTGCTTTGCGAAGTGGGGTTCCTTAGCCTTAGCACCGGGGGGAGGTGCAAATGGGTGGTGCTTCACGAATGGGAAGGGAATTCATGGAGCACAACCTCACGGAGCAATGGTGACTCATGAAGAAAGGTGTTGGGAAGAAATGTTTTTTGGGAAGTACAGTGATCCGGCCTTAGCAAATGGATATTGTGTACAAGAAGGGTGTTTTGCGAATCATAAACACTCCGTGACAACCCGGGTCCCCTTGGGGATCCCCTTCCTTCACGAATTCCCTTCTACTTCATGAAAGAAATCCCTCTCGGAAGAGGGGATCAAAATGAGACAATGGGGAGGCACTTCATGAAGAATAAGTACCTCACATAGCTAATGGTTCTCCAAGGGGCAGAGTGCTTCGCAATTCGGGAGATGAGAATCCAAAATGTCAGATTGTCCATCCAGAGAGATCAGTGGGATCCTGGTATTTATAGGAAAGGGGAGCCATGGAGTGGAGCACACACGGTGCGAAGAGGTTATTGGTGGCTTCGCGGCTGGCTCGTGAACATCAAATTCTTTCGCAGAGCGTCCCACCTCAAGTGCTTCACGGTGGGGCTGCGAACATCAAATTCGTTCATGGCGCATCCCGCCTCCTGTGATTCATGGCAGGTTCACGAACTTCAAATTTTTTCATGGAGTGTCCCGCCTCCAGTGCTTCATGGTGAGTTTTCGAACGTGAAATTCGTTTGATGAGCGGTCTGCTTCCTGTGCTTCGCAGCAGCTGCGGTGTTTGGAGGACTTCGCGAAGTGCCATTATGAGGTAGCTTGTGGGGCCATCTTGGGTCCTTTTCTTCGTTATGAATTTTGGCGACAACAAATATCATTATTATATATTAGTTATAGTACCTGATAAAAGATATATTAAGTATATTGAAATCTTATTTATCAATAATAATAGTTTTATTACCATCCTTGAAGTAGTTAATGGAATACAATAAATCATCATCTATGATATTGGTGAATCGACACATCATGGACAGTGTTATTTTTAGTAATAAAGAAGACCTAATTTTTGATGTTGAATATTCCATTAAAAAAATAAATTTACATTGTATATATATATATATATTTATATATGGTATGTGTATTTTCATGCCAAATTTATAGGGTATGTGATGAGAGGATAAGAAGAGAAAATATATTAAAGGAGAATGAAGGTGGATTTTACCTCTTAAATATTTCCTCCTTGAGATCCTCCTTAAGGAACATGGAATTCAAATTCTACTTATATGATAGACACTAAAAATATTTAATAGGATTTGTAAGAATATATGAATGAATTCATATTGTATTCTATCCTTTAGAGGTGTCATGATAAGAGGTGGTCTGGGGTGTTATTTACAGGGGAGGATAGGGGTTTATTTTTATTATTTTATCCATTTATTGAAAATTTTTGCTCAAGACTATAAATAGTGTTGATTAAAATGAATAAATACATTAACTAGGTATGTATATCTATATATAATGTTTCATACATCATACATGACACAATAATTTATGTATCGGTCTTTAAATGTCAAATACCATAAATTACCATATTTCATTATTCACAAAAAATACAACAATTGTTGAAAAATACCAAAAAAATAACCCCAAGCATTTTTCAATGGGTATATTTAAAATATCAACACTGGTTTATGAAAATAATTTTATATAAATGATAAATCAATCTTTAAATTAAAATTAACATATATTCAAATAAATACATAATATAATATTATAACCAATTTTACTACACTTTGAAACATTAGTTATGGTATCATAATATTTTATTATAATTATTATAAATAAATTTAGTTTATGAATCGATTTTATAAAAATAAATATTACATTAAATAATTATATTAAAAACAAGTATGTAATTAAACATTTATGTTTCACAAAAATATTAGTAAATATTTTATCATTTTAAAACATTAATTTACTTGTAAATGGTATAATTTCATCTAATTTTTATTTATAAGATGCCTAAATTTTATTTATTATCTTATAGGTTATTTTTTTATTCTATTTTTTTCGTTAGTATTTTTTATGTTCATATTACTGTTTAAGCATTCTAGATAGTATTTTATCTGTATAAGTTCCATAATTTCTACTTATTTAATTCTTCATTTATGGTAATATTGTTTTATAGTATTCTATATGTGAGGTATGTGTTTTAAACTATACAAAATAATTGTTTTTTTGGTAAATTCCATTTATTAAATTATGGGCCATTAAATTTTTCAACCTTTTTAAATTTTACCCTATGAATTTAATTCAATATAATAAGCTGAAACAAGTGTGGTTGTTTCTCGTTTATTGTTTCATCTAGTCACTAAAATTATCTAAAATATAAAATGTTTGAAATAAATTTATGTAAAAAAATAATGAACAGATAATTTTTTTATTTTACGTAATTATCTCTAAAGAACTGTCAAATGAGAACCCTTTGTTTAAAATTTTTCTAAACCAAAGCTTCTTGGTTGTTTAATATATATATAGTATTATCTAAAGAGTTTTCTTAAATTTTCAGTAATAGTAAATCCCAAATTATCATAACCTTAATCTAACACCATCTATAGAGACCCTACTTTTCTTACACGACTATTACATATTATTAAATATAGCTAATATAATTTCATTAGAAATCCTAGATTCATATTTTTAGTGTCTTTGAAAAAATTATGCTCATATATAAGTTTTACACAACAAATTATATGAAATATTTAATTCCATCATGTTAATATTTTTAGTGGCCCCCATGTTCTTTTATTTATAAGTAATAAGATGAGGACATCCATCAAAACAAGTTATGACCTAAAATATATATAAGGGGATAAATGTTAACATGATTCAATATAAAAAGCATTAAAATAATTATCATCAAAAAAATAATATGTCAATAATCATAGTCATTAGATGAAGGATTATATAAATGCACAGAATGTTTCAAATCATAAAAATGAAACCTCATGTATTAATTGTCAATATTCCACACAATGTTGTGAACAAATCTATCATAATTTCTCACAGCCCATCCTAGAGTGGATTGTGCGATCAATACCCCATGTTATCCACCCATAGGACATGGGTTGGCGACTAGAAACAAATAGTCATATCTAACAAAAAGGTGTCATTTTTCGGAGGACTTGTACTCATTCAAATGTCTCCAATAAAAAATTTTGAAATTCAAAACACTATTTTAAAAAAGTGATACCATAATGATTCCAACTTGGAGTAGGATAGTAGAAAATTAAAAGAAAAGGGGCCAGAATAAAATCCCAAAAAAATAAGTAAAATGGTACAAGTCCATATATTTCTTCTAAAGAATACCCTACTTATAGGGTAGATACATAAATAGCTCTTTGAATCCATATAGGAACACCTCATCAATTGGGTTTCTCTAAGAACCCCCAAGTCCTGGTCCATTATAGATTCCATAAAATCATGAATCATCTAGACAAGACACAAAATATGTAGGAAAACATCATGCAGGGGTGAGTTAAACAATACTCAGTAGGACACCTAGAAACACAATGTAACATGGCACAACGAAATCATCACTAAGAGGATAAAGTCATATCTACACAGGTATATGTCTAAAACACATATAATAAGAATGTATAGGTATACTCATAATGTATTCCAATAATCAAGGTCTCCTCCACTTTTATACATATAATTCCACTCGTAGCATACTCGTTCTTCGAGATCTCACTCCTTGAGTCATATAATAATATGCATGTAAAATAGGTCTACCAAAAGTATCAAAGAGTTCATTTGGTCTCAATATGTCCTAACATTAATGAAATAAATCTAGTATCTTTAAGCAATGGAATCCTGATATCATAGCCAATCATTAGCAACATGATTCTTCTCGAGGCATTCTCAATGTGGGGGAACTCACTCTTTGAGCCTTCATATCATTGAAGACTCTTACAAAGATGTCCCACTAATATAGGACCCACCCAAAGAGAATAAAATGGTCAAGGTCATTATATACAGATAGGGGATTCATTAAATAGAATACTAACAACCTAATCATGTTTAATCCCCAATATAGGGTATCCTTCTTATAGAATAATGAAAACCTTACCAATGCGACTTGTATTGAAGGGGATTCCCCACTATGAATATCGATAAAACAATTGATACATCCCACTAGATGGATTATTATTGCCTTATTCTCAAAAGTCACATCAATTCCCACAAAACTCCCTCATGGGTGATATAGGATCACTCCATTCCCAATGATGGGTTAATTCCACAACTCAATCGGTGACATTGCCTCAATAGGAGATTGATGTCCAGTGATGTGGACACAATGTCACACTAAACCCTCAGGCTAAGAACCAATGGTATGTACACACCTACATATGTACATAAATAACCCATCGGGCCATAGCATAAGGATTGTCTCATCATATGGTTCCCATCAATGTAGACATTTCATCAAACCGAACTACTATTTAAATGATTTGGTAATATTAGTCTAATTGGTCTTGGCTGCCCTGAGTCTGACACCACCCAGATGACCCGAACCTACATTGATTGACCGACTCCACCACACCTAGTTAGTCTAGGCGGCCAATTTCAGCCCGACCAAATGAACCAAGCCCGTTGGGCTGCACAGCTGAGGACATGGGGCCATTAGAGCAGCCCGATTGCTGCAGCCCGACCCGTATGACTGGGTCATGCCTTCTCCCACACTCAGCCCAAACGAGTGCACTTCTAAGTTAGAAAGTCCTCCGTGTTCCACATAAGATGCACCTTGGACCCCCCCATGTCTCTTAACCCATGGTTGTTAGTGTTTCACGGTCTATGTGGATGGTTGTCATATTCCGCGGCTTCCGCCACATATCGATCATTAACGAGGCCTCCTACCACATCCTAGTCACTAACACAGCCTTCGGACGGGTTCCAGTCATTTCCCATAGCTTTTTCCACCATAGGCCCTCCTATGGAATAGTCTAGATGATAAATAAACCATCGTTGTGGACCACCCTATAGGAGGCCTCACCTGGTCTTTGCCTGCATTCTCTGCCACCGTAAGCCCGCCATGATTGTTGCTTAATGCCACATCCATCCACCGATCTGGTAGACTTCAAATCAAGTCCAAATATCCTAGACTCTTTTTCATTCTAATACTATCACTATCATTGGCCTCCCGACTGCTGGCCTTGCCTCACATCGCTCCACCTGAATCTGTCTGAGGTGATACCGTAAGCCTTATGATATTGGGATTTTGAGTCACCATCAAGGACTGTGAATTAAGAGCAACAAATATCGATGAATGGGTGACCGACAAGTGCATGAACACCCCAAATTGATGGATCATAGAATTTTTCATGTCAGTCTTGATTCATCCTTTATAGATAAATAATGAAGGGTAAGAATAAAAAATTTCTTTTAAGAATCAACTAGGTAAAAATTCATGCAATAGAATATTCCCATACTGCAATAAGCACAACCTATTGATTAATCCATTCATCGATTTATTTAATATCTTAATTGATATAATGAATGTGTAATGAATTCAAACACTACTCACACCAAAACTAATGTTTAGATCAATCATCAAAGAATGTTCTTTGTTTTTATTGATTCATCTATGAGTGATCTCGATAAGTAATCTCATCATAGTGTGTTGTTCTCCAACTAGAGGATTCAACAATTCATTTATTCTCCAGATCTGCCAAGGTGTTTCTCCATGATTTTCAATATAATCGTGTATCCATGTTAAAATGTTGAATGAAGAAAACATGTTTGGGCATTGATGTGTTACTATGTTACAGGGTCACACACTATTTCATTAATTAATTAAAATGGGTTTCCCCATCGTGGGGTTGTATCATTTCTGTGACATTACAAAATTTTAAAAGAAAAAAATATACATTTAATGTTCCTTTTTATTACAATTAATGCCTTCAAAAATTATCTTTCATTGTCGAGTCGCACCGATTGATATAACACCTTTATTAAGGAAAAAAACCCTTACGAACTCAACAGTTGTCTTATATTTCCAATCCATGTTACAATTTATGAGTTATTTGGATTTTAGAAATAAAATAAAATAATTTATTTATTTTATATATTGTTATTCCATAGAAGTGCCATGACGACTAATGTTAAGTCTCTCATTCGGTAAATCCACTTATCTATGCTCAATAGTGACCTAAGATATCTAATGCAGCCACCTATTTAGAAGACATTCCACATTTTCAGAAAAATCAATCACACACACACTATTAAAAACCGAACATTTTTCGTTGATCCATTCTTGGAAAATCAGGCCCTATAATCGCATGTCGTCTCAAAACATGGTCTTAGAAGTTTCCCAGAAAGTTTCTAAAAATAAAATTTGGAATATCCAAGTCATTAAATTATATAAATTCATAACATAAGTGAATAATAATAATAACATATTAGTGATTAAAATATCTTCATTTTCAAACAAAATATACATCATCCCATTAGATTAATTACATCACCAAATGATTTAACAAATATAAAATTTGTTCTCACCTATCCCATATTAATACTTACATAATCATGCATTCCACATTTAATATATATATCAATCAAATTAATGAATTTCCCTTATAGAAAAATGGGTTTCATAAGAATTTAATATAGAATACATCCATGAACAGCCATTTGGGTTCTAAAAAGGAAAATTGAAAAAATCATATTTGGTATAAAAATAAATATTATTGAGTGAAAAAGAAATAACTCAAGGGGATTCAATAGGTTCATTAAAAGGAATATTCATTTTGGAATATATTTCCCATTTTCATAAGAACATGATGGAAAATATATTTCTTTAATAATGAAAAGGGTGAACAATGAAATTATATTTAATGAAATTTAATGGAATATACATAGGGATATTTTTCATGAAATAGGTATAAACTTATGTAAGGGGGTTGGGTTCATTAATCCCCATCAATTAAGAATGAATGCATCTTTCACTTTCACATAATTTCATGGTTAATCAAAATTTATTTTTTAATTACTACATCCAATAAAACATAAACATTAATTTTATTTGTCGTAATTTTATTTATTTCATTAATGGGCATATTTTCAGTTATATATTTTAATCTCGTTGTTTGATTTCATTTGTTTTCTTAACTTATGGTTGGTTACCCTGAGTACAAATACAGGCTTTCATGTCCAATATGAATAACTTCTCCAAAACTATGAATATTTCTTTAAAATAAAAAATAAAATATTTTAAAAGGTTTCTAATATGAGTTTATTAAATATTATGGGAATGATTCATTAGATAAAATGTTGATGAAAATGTTTTCTTTTATTTTCAATGTTTTTACAATCATTATGAACTCATATAATTTTATTATATAGCATGTTTATAAATTTGTTACAATACATGATAAATGTTATAATATGTATATTAAAGTATTATTTTACCATAATAACTGTTTTATGATGATCCTTGAAGGAAGTACCAAAAAATAAAAAAATAGTCTATCATGAATGTTGTGAATCGGTACAATACAAAGAATATATTTTATAGAATACTAGGATAATATAATATTATTGATGATAGATATAACATTAACATAATAATATTACATTATATATTGTGTTGTAGAGTTTTCATACCACATTTTGATGGTGAGGTGTGGAGAGGATAATAATATAATATAAATTAATAGAGAATGAATGATGATTTTACCTCTTTAATTTCTAATCCAAGAGAACCTATTTAAGGTAGTTGGGTTTGGTCTTTTTTTGAGACCAAAATCTATTAGATATGGGGTATAGAATTGTTAAGGTAATTAAGAATAATTTATGAAAGATTAAAGGCTTTATAGGAGTAAGGATAATAGGTGGTGAGTGGTGGTATTTATTAGGGAGGATATGGATGTTTTTTGACTATTTTATTCATTAGATTAAATTTTTGATGCACGCTTATCAGTAGATGTTATTAACAAAACTAAATATAGTTATATGGATATGAGAGTTCAAGATAATGATTATTACATAACTTATGACTCAATAATTCATGTATTTTGATAAACCTATCAAATATCAGAAATTACTATATTTTACTATTCACTAAAATATCATATATTTTAGATAAATAAATAAGCATTCACCCTAAAAATTTTAGATGTTT
Organism: Viscum album; assembly: GCA_963277665.1. NCBI lineage: Eukaryota > Viridiplantae > Streptophyta > Magnoliopsida > Santalales > Viscaceae > Viscum > Viscum album. The sequence goes on from OY728125.1 coordinate 1,821,862,679, forward strand.
ATATTTAAAAATTAAAAAATATATTATAAAAATAAATTTCAAAATATATTAAATTGAAATATTAATTAAAATCAATATTTATTAAAAAAAATATCAATTTTTCTATTATAACTGGTTTTATAACACATTTTAAAAATTATTTATGGTCTCATGAAACTAACATATAATTATTATACAATAAAATATTAATTTATTAATTTATTTTGATCAATTAAATTTTATTTTAAATTGTTTTATTAATAATAATGGTTGAATATAAAAATTTACAGATAAAAACATATCATTACATAATTTATGATAATAAAAAAATTATTTTTCATATACCATGATATAATTAAAAAAAATTTAATTTATACGATACTTGAATTCAATATATTCATTCCTTTGAGAGGTTATTATTCTATGGGTTGAATTACTATTTTTAATGGTCATATTTCTATTTCAACGGCAGGGTTGCTATTATATTTGTACTGGTTTCATAATTTCTAATTATTTATTTCTTCATTTACGAGAATATTGTTTTTATTGTATTCCATTTATGATAATTGTGTTTTACACTATAAAAAATAATAGAAATTACATTGATAAAATTATGGACTGTCACAACCTCCAATTTTGAATCAAAAAATATTAATCATGATCACAACATCATTTCTACAAAAATCTATTTCAAACACTAATACATCTCAAAAATGTCATAATTGATTATTCTGATATGTCTTCCAAAGTAATGCATCTATTTTCACAAGTAAATCATATGACCATCATTCAAATTAATCTTCATAAAATATTATTTTTCTCAACCCATTAGGCATCACCATATCCATATACCACCCTGTTATGATGAACTAAAAATTTAATTCATTAGGTGATCAATTGATCACAAACTTTTGGGTAAAAAAATGACTCACAACATAATTACATAATTTAATTACATACTAACTATTTCAAATTTCATTCTATATCTATATGTAATGATGCATAACTAATATGTTTCATAAGAACATCACCTTAAAATCACAATGAGTTTATCATTAATTGTTATATACCGTCTAATATGACACTCAAATTTAAAAACAAGGTACATATGTTAACCTGTATCACATAATTTTAATAATTATTTACTGAACTTTCTCACAATGGTTATGACTCTTTTGAAATTGGGTTAACAGATCCTTGAAAGATAATATTCTCCCCACCATGAGGTATCCTTATCAATAATTCCATAAAACATAACACAAGATCTCTACCACCCGCAACACTTCACATCCAAATAACATTGATTGTAGGTGACAACTCCACTAACAGTGTAGTTCTAAAAAATGATCTCCATAAACCAAGACAATTCCCAAAATAGTCTAATGATCCTAAAAACTGATGTTTTGATATTAATTAACCTGAGTAATATGTATTTCCACAATATTACATTCCATTACTAATAAACTATGCTTACTAGTAGTTCTACCCACTATAAGAATTTATGATCAAAATTAAATATCCATCTTCCAAATTCACTAACACAATATATACCCAAAAAAATATCAAGAATCATCTTGACCATAAATACCACATTCATGATATATATCACTCTATTAGAACACTCACAGAACTTCTTTCGATTTACACTAAACAACCATATTTTCTACCTTTAGTTCAAAATAAAAAAATAGTAACTTCACCAACATGGGGTGTGATTAGTTTCTCCGAACAACATCAAAAATTATAAAATAACTAGTAGAAATCACTTTGTGTCTTCCATAGTAAAAATTGAACACAACATAAAAACATAAATCAATCATCTATTTATCCGCCCTATAGAGAACCCAAAATTTAACAACAATGTTAAACGATGGTAAAGTGTAAATAAGACTTTATGCTAGTTGTACCATGGTTGAGGATAAATAGATCCACACATACCAGGATAAATAGTCCCAAATAAACTATATTATAATACGTTTTAAAATATTTCATATGTAAAAATATTAATCTATTTTCAAAACATCTATTTCTATTCAATATAATTCATTAAAATCCTAATTTAAAAACCTCCTTAACCATGTGGTTATATTCATAAAGGAAAATCATTCATTAATAAAAATTTATAAAATCTAATTCAAAAAACCAATTTGAAATAATTTTTTTAAAAAATCATTATATATTCGAAAGGTTATAAAATCACACACCTTTAAAATATCAATGGCTCAATGGTCAATTTTATTAAAATAAGTTGTTGAATAACTTTTACAATCCCCACCTGAAACCTCATTAGTTTTTACTAATTAAAAATTCTATTTTCTTAGAGAAACTGTTTGTATAATCAATTTATTATGTTGGAAATACAATTAATATAACAATCAACCAAATAGGTCTCTCATCTATGTTACTAAAATCACTCAATATGATATATTTTGGAGAAAATTTATTATTTTATATTCATCATTAATAAATAATTGGTTCTAGTGAAGGGAACTAGAAAATAGTACAACCCTTTGGTGAGAGTATCATTCCCAAACGCATCCACTATCATGGTTCTTGTATTCAATATTCATTGATGTTATATTTTTTTCATATAAATACGTTTTAATAGTAAAATATTTTACCTTACAATAATCTTCGAGTCTAAATTAATAAGGATAAAATAAATAACCAAAAAAATATAGATAAATTGGTAGGATTGAATTTTGATACCCAAAATGTGAAATATATTTATAATATATTAATGTAATGAAAATTCATCAATTAGTGAAAAATAAATTAGTACCCCACTTTTAGTAAAGTCATTTTAGGCCCTAATTTTTTTCTTGGAATTTTTTTTTCATTTTATTGGAACAAAAATTTAAATTAATTTCAACTATTTTAGAATTTTTATTTGATAAAATTTACTATGTTTTTTACTCAAGATTTCTAATGGTATCTAAGTTTGAATTTCTAGATTTTCACTAAACTATTGTATTATTTTTTAAATAGAGGAAGATACTATTTTTTTATAAAACTACAAATAATTATCATGTAAAAGAACAAATATATATATAATATTAACAAAAAGTTAAATAATTATCCATTTATTGACATATAATATAATTACTTTGGTAGTAATTATCATTAAACCGGATATTTGCATATATAAATTAATGTCCATAGAAACATATCTTTCTAAAAAATTATTTTATACACACAATCTACTTCTATAATAATGAATAATAATACTCTATGATTATTAATGGTTTTATGGAAAATTATATATTATAATTTCTTTAAATTATTTGAAAAGTCATTTTATTTTTTATGTGTCAATGAATTGAAGTAAATGAATATTAATTCTAAAAAAATTAATTTTTATAAAAAAAATTTATTATTATATTCTTGCTTATTAAAAATTTAATTTTTAGACATAATGAAAGTGAATGTATGAAAATTAATTTCATATCTAAATTTATTAAATTAAATATATATATATATATAATTAATTTTTATAAAGATTTTTTAGTTAAATAATATAATTTGGTGCATACATTTATTATAAAATAGATTTACCACGGGGTGGTTAAATGAAGAGATAATGGTGGGCCATCCACCCATATATTTCTAATAATTTTTGGTTGAATATAATATAAAATATTGTTTCCTAACTTATATTCCAAGGAAATTTGGAGCAAATTTCCCATGAATATTTCCTTATATAATTTTAATACATAAAAAAATATATTTATATACCTTCCCACATGTAAAAGGAAGCCTATCCCCCTATTGGCAACATTTTTTCATTATGTATAAAGAATTACATATTTCCAAACTATCCTATAATAATTAAATCCATCCTATTTATTTTGGTATTCTCCTAAGTGCAACTGTTTCAGTATTAAGTTGAAAACTAAATGGTGTATCTCAAAGAAGACGTATAAATCGTAAACAACTGATTTTAACCATTTTTTCTTATACATAATATAATAATGCTTTATTGAAAATACTATTTAATTCCATATTATAAATATATTTATATTTAATTCTAATGATTCTACAACCATTTCCAAATGTTTCTCCATGAAATGAGAAATCAATGTATTTCTTGTGCATATGCATTGAAAACCACCTCTATAGATTGATTTGATTTATTTTCCAGCAACATCATTCAATGGTGGTTACAAATATATGTAAAATTTTTAAATATAGTCTTTATTATTTAAAAATTCATATATATTTATTATATATTATAAACCTTCAATCATTTGGATCCATTGGTAAACCATAATGTCACTTGTGTGTCAATGTGGGATACCACCTCCCCGAAGAAAAATGATCAAATTATAATTTAATCAATTCATCGATGGGAAAATGGGTATATTAAATGATAATAAATTTAATATACTGTTTAATAATTCTTATTCAATGATTTACTATCAATTATCATTCTATCTTTTAATCTATAAAAAATAGAAAACATCACCAGTTAGTACATATATACTACCGTCTCCATATAGTGATGTGAAAATTTTTTCACAACATCATTATAAAAATGGTTTTAAATCTTTATTTTTAAAATATATTATATTTATATTATTGCAAAAAAATAAAGATATTTAGGAACTGAGATCAAATTTTAAGGACTATAACCACTGAACTAAAACATACATGACAATCAGTGTAATGAACAATCTAAATAATGTCTTTACCTGAGTGCTATTAGTAAACGTGTGTTAAAATGATATATGTTTAGAATATGTGATTTCAAATAATTTTATATGATTATTTAATTTAATTATAATATATATATATATATATATTAAAAATGTGTTTACTGAACTGATGATTGATGTCATGTAAATGGTAAGTGTTTTATCTCATTAAATCATTAATTTAGGAAAATCATGATTTATGGACACAATTTATTTTAAAATGAGTATATAGTACAATTAGGATATTTTAAAAAATTTATTATCCATATTCATTTTAATTTTTATTCAACATCAAACACTATATGGCATACTCGTAATTCAAAAGGGTTTTTCATCTAACGTCTATTTTCAGGAAAAATACAACTTATTCCCAAATTGATTTTATCTTGTGGTGGGTATAATTACCCTTTTATATGATATATCACTAGTATATATCATATTCATGGTATTTAATGTTTCTTTTGATTTTATTCCTTACATGGGATTATTTTTTCTAATGTTACAATAGCGGTATGTTTTTATGTTATAATATCATATTTAGCTTCATTGTTTATGGTTAAATTATAATGAAAAAATTATATGAAATATCATTCATATATATTAATTATTATATTTTCTAATGATTATTAATTCTAGTTAGACTTTTATCTTTTATTATTTTCTCATTATATATCTTGTAGATCGAAATAATATTTTTACTGAAAATCGAGCATGTTTTCCTCTTCGGTCGAGATTCATTTCTTAAATGTAAAAATATTATTCACATGGAATTATATAATAGTTTTGCACATATAAATATTTATTTAATTTAATTTTTACATATATTTTAAATTATTTTTCAAGGTTTTAAATTAATTTTGGTGTAATTATAAAAATGTGGTAATTTTTTTCACCAAAAATCTAGGAGGAATTTTTTTATACCCCAGAGAAGGAAAAATAATATCAAAAAACATGAATATTATTTTCTTTGAATACTCTATTATGATTTACCTTATATCCTCTAAAATAATTTTTTCCCTTAATATTTGTAATATATCATGATTTTAAAAAAATTGAACTCAAAAAGGTACTTTATTCATGATATTTTCAACTGATCTTCTAAGTGAATTTCTCATAAATATCAATACATTTTGATGAATCATATTCTTTATTGGGGGATATTATCCAATGTTACCATATTAATTTTTTCTTAATTTTTTCTTTATTATTATAAATGTTTATGAATCTTATTTTATTTTATGGTCGATTCATTGATATATATATATATTCTGATATAATGAAATAAATATAAATTTATTATGATCACATTATAGATTATTGTATTATAAAAACATATGTTAGTTTACATTGTTGATCAAAAATGGGTGGGTACATTATAAACTGAGTTTGGGAGAGTTTATTATGTCCCTCCATTACAATGAAAAATAAAAATGAATTTAAGAAACTCTAAAGGGTTAATGGAGTTAAAAATAATTGAGAATATGATTGAGTTATTAAACTACTAAGAGATTATGTAATTAATGATATGGGAGATACACCTAATATAATTTTAGAAATTATTGGGTTGTAATTCCAAATATTAATAATTGTTTATAATGATTGTCTCTAAAGTTATATATGACTAAAGAAAGGATTATCTATGATTAAATTAAATTAAAAAACAACATCCACTAATTTTTTTATAACTCCTTTGTTCATTATTATTTATTGATCATTATTCGCCATTAGGTCTTATGAATGTAGATTAATGAAATATTGTGATGTGTTTCATGAATAAATAAATATTACATATCATGTATGAAAATTGATATATTTTATCGTAATATATTATCATTGTTATTTTCTTACTATAACTCAACATAATTATTTGATATATTTTATTTTTACACATAATTGGAATTGAGATCAAACATTAATGCTTTCCTATAATGATGGTTGAAGAAATAGTTTAAGTATTAGGTTTCTAAAAAGGGATCTATTGGTGAAGAACATGATAGAAAAAATATAGATAATTTATACTATAATAATTCATGTATCAATGTTTATAGAGGAAATAAACATTTATGGTTCAATCAATGATATTATTGTAATATAATGAATACTCATCATCTGAGAAGAAATATATATTTATGAAATGTTTGGGTCTTAATATATGGTGTCTGTGATTTTTTGGTATCTTTTTTAAAATGAGGATGATAACAAATTAGTGAAAACCCATAGATTAAAAAAAGTGGTCAGAGTATTTCTAATGATATAGTAAATAATATTGAGATAATTTAATAAAATAAACATTACTGTCTCAATAAAATCATGTTGATGTGTTTAAGGCACATAAACAACTAGGGGTAATAACTCTAAATGGGATTTTTTGGTATTAACTCAATATTCACATATTCATGATGAATGGACTTAGGCTTATTTTCATTGATAGAAACTCCTCTAGATTGTTCTGGGATTATATATATATTAATATAAAGATATTGTTAATGATTTGAATATATACAGATGAGGGAATCTCCAGGTTAAACCGAAAATGACATAGTTTAAACAAAAGGGGTTAATGTTTTGAAATACTATTGATTTGTTTATAATTAAATGAATACTCATTACAGTATATCATGATTTGATATTGGGGTAATATAATTGATAGAAAAAATAGGATGTGTGTTAGGACCAAATTTGATGGATTATGAAATGAATATCCTAATGAGAAACCAAATGAAATGGGAGATGGAATTGGAAAATTTGTTATCATTCCTTTCAAAAAATCTCGATATGTTATTAAAAACAAAAAATATGTGAGTTTCTGGAAGAATAAAATAAAAATAGGATAGTTCATGAAAGAAAAAAATAAGAAAGATATGGATTTTCATTAATATTATATAAGATAGAATATTTTCATTTTAATGTGTTCAGAATATTAGGGAAAGAATACTTTTAAATGTATTAATTGAATCAAAATATGTACTATGTGGGGAAAAAAATTACATTGGGCTTGTAATTTTATGGGGGAAATTATATGTTCAATAGAATTAAATAAAATAAATCCAAAGGTACCATTTATAGTTCAAATTAGTATTTTTTCTGGAAATTGGAATTATCAAATCCAATTCCACAGTAAAATGGATAACTCATAAAATAATTAAGGTATTATACTATTCAAATTAATAATGTTGAATTATTGATGTGTTAATGTATATGGATTTGAGGTTTATGTTGTGAATTTATTTTTTTAATGGTATTCTAGTTTTATGAATCATTATACATATATGATCTATTTTAAAATAGTTTTCATTAAGGGTTTCCAGGAATGTTTTTCGGATATATAATGCATTGAAAAGTGATTTAGTAATAGAAAGATATTGATTGAAAAACTATTTACTGATATATATACCTAAATTTATACCCGATTTTGAGTTAACAATATTTACTTGGATAAAATGTTGATAATTATTGATAATGTAAATTTTATTATATTATCCTCCATGAATTATATTAGTAAAATGAAGATAAAAGTTTTTATATTACCAATGATTATGTTTATTATATATTTTATATCTATCATATATATTGGATTGTCTGTGATAATAATTATAAAATGAAGTAATATAATAATATAATAATGAAGTATATATTTTTAGGGTGAGGGTTTATTGTTATTAGGTTTATTAGCATGTCATATGAGGCTATATGATAATGGTATTAATATAATTTTTATGTGATATTATCACCCACATTATATTGTTTGGGGTTAAATGTTAATGATGACCATAGTTGAAATATTTCCCCAATATTTTTGGTTTTATGGTGAGATATATTTTGGAATGTTTTTATTATTAAATGTTTATTGAAGAGATCAAAGTCAACATTTTTTATTTTTATTGATGTTATAAAGATTAATATTTTATTTATTTATTTGATCATTTATCTATATTTTATAAAATATGTTATAATTTTCAATTTTAGTTTTACCAAGATATATAAGGATTGAGTTATTATTATATTTCAAATACTATGATCTTTTATTAGATAATATTAATGAAGATAACATGAATATTGTATTTTTAATATTCATTTCATGTTGTAAGAGATAATACTTATCTACAAATTGATCAAATATTAAACAAATAATTAACTTATTCTTAAAAATAGAAATAAATATTGTTAATATTTTTTCCTTTTAAATTTTTAATGAATTAGCATACTGCAGGAAAAAAGATATTCAATATGTAAAAAATTTCCTTTGAATATAGATTTTTGAGGAGTTGATAGATTTTTAATCCCATAAATTATTATTTATTTTGTGGCCATTAACATTCTCATGACTATGATTTATATAAAATAATAATAATTTGTAAATTAAATGTCTCCCCATTGTCTATATTTTGAGTTCCCACTATGTCTCTTCTTAACTTGGAAACTGATTATAAGTTTTCTCAGGCCACCATTATGTTTCCCTCTTTCCATATTCCGAGAATTTTGTATTGTCCCTTTGTACAATGTGGGTTTTAAAACAATGTAATTTTAAAATAATTTTACTTTGATTAAAAATAGAAATTTTTTGAGGATGAAATTTATTTATGGGATATATAAATTTATAATAGAATATTATTGAATAAATTGTTAGTGTTTGATTTCATACATGGAACCCCAAAAACAACTGAAATATGATATAGTAAAATGTTATATGAAAGATATTTAAATTTTTTTTGTGATTATTATAAACCAAATTATAAAAAATATGAATAACGGATTGAAATAAATTAAATCTGTTGATTAATTTATAATAAATTTTTACCCACGTTTTAGTGATGTAAATTTAATTTGGAAAAAATGTTTTCTTAAAAAATAGTTTTTAGTACTTTTTTCATGCATGGATGTCAAGATTAATTTAATCCATTTTAGGTTAAAAAAAATTTGAGCAAACTAATATTAGTTTCTAGACCATTTCTTTATTATTTTCTTTGGTTTAATTTTTTGGATTTTTCTAAAATTATTAATTTATCATTGGATAGTGAAAAACAATGACTTTTATAAAAATATTCATTGAAATTAACTTTTATGTCCAAAATTTGCATAATTTAAATAAAAAAATTACATAATTACCACAAAATATTAAAAAATCAACTGATTATATAGAAATAATAGTTATAATTTATTTATATATATGTTTTTTTGGGATCATGAATACATGTTTCTAAAAAAAAATTCATTCAATGTGTTTTTAGGTAGGTAAATTAAAATTACCTATAGTAATATATTATATTAAATTAAATTATATATTTTAAATTAAATTTAATATTTAAAAATTAATTAAATATTTTTTATATTTCTTGAAATAGACATAAATTAATATTTTTTTCTTAAAAATTAATATTTCAAAAATTCGTTTTCATTATTATATTCATTGGGGTTTGTACGATTTTTTAAATGTACACTATGATACTTATATAAATTTAATATTTTAAAATAAATTTTATATTATTAATCATAGTAATTAAAAAAATTTAATATGTTCCTCCTAATATTTTCATAGTGAATAGTAAATAATGTATTATGTTATTACCATCATTAAGGGAAAATTGAATTTTCAGGTGGCTGTTAAAAAATATGATTAGGGAGTTATCTAAAAATAATTGAATAATTTATTAATATATTAATAATTATAAATATGAAAATATACATTATTTTACATCTTATGCATTTGGTTCCACATTCTTATGAATCTAACCACATATCAATGAAGTATTTCATGAAAAACCATATGTGTCACTCCCATCACTTATAAAGGGGAACATCATTTACCCCCTTACTCACACCATTTATTTTTTCATGCTCGAGAAAAAAATTATACAAAACAATCCTATAATACATTACTTCATCGTAATAATTTAATTTTTATCATTACACCAATCTGTCAAGGTTGAGGATTAAGATAAAGAAGGCCTCTCAAAGAAGTGGTAAAAATCATAACCAAGTCTTTTAATTTTATTTCAACAAATATATCTTTTTAAGATAATGCCAAAAAACATTATTCATAGATTAACATTAATATCATTATATTTTATTATGATTAACAACATTCCATTTTCCATATATTCTCCATCATATGGAAAATAAAATTATCACTTGGACGTATTATTGGAGTAAATTCTCCATATAAAGAAAAATTAGATTTCATTACATTATTTTAATTGGTGGTTATAATTATCATTTTCATTTTTATTAATGATATTAGTGAAATAATTTTTCTTTTATAACTATAATTTCATTTTTCATTCAGACCTCCAAATCCATTTGTAAACAATAACATCATATGTGCGTATATATGGACTACCATCCCTATGAAGTGATCCGATTTTTTATCATTTATGACTATTTTTTTGTAAAATTTATATATTTAATCAAAAAATATATATTTTTTATAAAATAATTATTCTTAAACATTTACTTATTATAATCCTTTATTTTCTTCCATCCATTGAAAATTATAAATATCACTATTACATAAATGAAGGCTATCTTCTATAAGTAGTGACGAAAATCATTTTACATCACAAATTTATATGAATGGTAATATATATGTATATAATTAATACATATATTTATATATTTTTTATCCTTATGAATATGTATGAATCCTGATCATTGTAATTGAATCATAAAAATTGAGAAAAAAAAATACATGAAAAATTAAGAAATTAACACCCAAAATGGCCACATTAATAATGAATTGTCTATAAACACGTGTCAAAATGATATAAGAGGGTAATATATCATATTATATTTGTGAATATATTTTTTAATTTTTTTTAATAAATTAATTATTATTATATATATGTTTAGATCAGTTATGAATCAAGTCACATATAAGGTAATGGATTCGTCTCAAAACATCCTTCTATAACACACATGTTTCATTATGAACCTACGTTAATTTAAATGGTGTACAAAGTATGACATATTTATTTATGAACAAAATTAAATTTATACATTGTATAATAACATCAGGTAAATAATCTTCTTCATTCAAGGATATTTATCCAAATGCTTCTCAGGTTGTAAGTGTTTCTCATCTATCGTTTATTTTTATAAGACAAACACGATATTCACCACTAATTTAATTCATTTGTTGTATATAATTAATTATATATTGGATAGTTAATGAATATATTTATATTAATGGTGTATAGAGTTTTATTTTACGATTATTATTTCATTGGGTTATTATTTAACTGTTTCCCAAGAAATAAGGGTTTTATATTACAATCTAATTTTTATCGATATTTTTTCCTTAAATTACGATGACGAAATAATTTTACATATCAATCCAAAAAATGTTTTTTCATATATTATAATATATTTATTACTTGTTATTAATTTTATTCCATTCATATTTTTCTTTTTACGAACCTGATTGACTAAACTAATGTATATAAGGAAAGCTTAGCATATTTGTCTCTTTAGTCAAAAATCTTTTCATCAATGTCTGAGTTTTCAATAAAATGTTTTCATGAATGTTCCCAAAATTATAGAAATATTATTTAATGTTACATATAAATATAATTTTCTTATTTTCAAATTTTGTATAAGGATTATTCTAATAAGTTTCCAAATAAGTAACTTTTGACATTTAGACATGTACATGGATTAAATGTTTTACTATTCCCCATATGAAATAATTTACCCAACACTATGTATACACATTTCCATGAAGATTAATTTTTAAATTGAATATATATTTTCAAATTAAATATATCCCTCAATATATTATATAATATTATTATTTTTGTACATGGTTTCCAAGTGAATAATTTTATTTTTCTCTAGAAAATTTTGTATGAACTTTTAAATTTATTTATCATCTATAAGAACTGTCTGTGATGTTTCATGCTCTTTATTTTAAATAAGGTCTAATGTTTTGATCATTGATATTTATGAGGATGTTTTAGGAATATAATGATGAAATGTTTACGAATTTGGTTATCATTCCAAATATTATTCTTTGATATAATGAAAATTATTTTTAGGATATTTTGTCACATATAATAAAAATATTATAATGTGACCTGTGGTTATATCATATTCCAAGGATTATTGGTTATATTATAAACAAATTAAAATTATATATATGTGATAATCCAAGGGTTGGTTGGTCTATTATTTACCTCTAATGAATGAGGTTATGATGAATATGTAGAAAAAACCAAAAGATATGTTATATATAGTAATCACCTAAAAGAGGATAGAGTTAATAAATCCAAAGAGATTATAGAGTTTAGATATTTAATGATAGTATTAAAATACATTTGAATGTAACTGTTTATCCATTTCCTTTATAAGACATTTTCTTTTATGCTGGTCTAGGATGTTAATATGTACCAAATATTTGATTTTCATTTATTTGTAAACAATAATAATGTGTTTCATATTTTTTATTTAATGTTATCTTGGATTGATTTTTTCAATTATTTCACAATATTATTCCTTATTTCATTTTATAGTAAAAAAATTATTTCATGATTCATGATTAATAAATTTAACTGATGTGTATGGTTACTATATTATTGGATCATGCTCTCATAACATTATACATATCTTATTCAATCTGTTATTCATTGATTGATATAACTTATGTTTACAATTACCAAGAATATGATATGAACCCTTCTTATGTTTCCATTCACCTCTTAATAAAAAAAGATTTTTGTATAATATATCTATTAACGGTAAAGGTTGTTAATAACTTGTTAGGATATTTTGTAGATATAATATGAAAATGTTTTTTATGTTACCAATTTTATAAAGAAATTTGATAATTATGGTTTTTGAGAGGATCGTAATGTGTGTAATAAATATTAAAGTATTAAAATGTAAAAATTTTGTTTCAAAGACTCATGATTCAATATATTTTAACTCAATGTCTCCCAACCATGACCTATGACCCATCCAAATTCTGATCCATACCACATTGGAATTCTAGATCCAACCCAATATATAAATCAACCTGGAGTGCCTAATCCAATCATTTGACTTTTCTTATATCATTTTTTCCACCATTGTTATAATAGATATCAATTTACTCAATATACCTCACAATATCTTACAATCTATCATTATCAGAAAACAAAATTACCCATCCTATGAGATGATTTAATATAAATTTGAAACTCTAGAGATGAAATCAGATATATAGTATATCTAGACGGTTTCTTCATGACCTCAGGATCACCTCCATAAACTTCAGTGTCCAAACCCTACAAATATGTTACTTGAATAGTAATATGGAGACTATTCAATTCATTATGATAATAAGGAGTTTTTTTAGACCCTTTTAATTTATTTTATATTTAATATATTATGTCAAATAGAACACCGAAAAAAATAATGACTTAATTAGAATGACCCATGACATATTAAAGTTAAATTAGTAATATAATAATTAGCTGTAAGAAATATTATAAATAAATAAACACAGTTATATAACCTTATTTCCATTGATTAATTTCTCAAACAATATTTCTTTTAAAGAACAATCTATAATGGTGGTGTATTATACTTCAACATATAGAATTATATTGATAATTTCAAAAACATTAATACATAATTTTTTTTGATTTAAATACTAATATTTCAATATAAATATAAATATTAATATATATATATATAAATATTAAATATTATTATGAAAACATTCTATTTATAAATGATATATTTTCTATTTTCTATACAAGTATTAATTATTAATGTTTAGAATATGAAAATCATAAAATGAATTAAATTGTTTAAATTTTCATATTTATATTAGATTTCGATTAATTTTTTTCAATTTAATTTATTTAAATGTGAGTAGTGAAAACTAAAGCTTTTATCAATATTAAAATTTTAGTGACCATATAAATATAAGATACAATTCCATAGTTTTATATATCTTTTTCTATAAACTAGGATTTTTATAATCAGTAAAAAATATAATTTAATATATTCTTATGAATATTGAAAAATTATGTTCCCAATTTTAAAACTCATGTAAAATTATATTCTAATTAAAATATCTTTTTAAATAATTTATTTTAATTAATAATATTAATGGTAAATATATTTTTTATTTTTTTAGAAGATAAAAAATAATATTTTATTACCAATAATATATATCACAAAATTAAATCACATAAAAATAGTTAAAGTAAAAAAATAAATTATTCTCTAAATCGTCAATTTTTTAAAAGTAGTTTTGATGTTTCTATATTAAGTTTATGTTATATAAAATTAATAATGTTTTTAATAAAAAATTTCTCCTGTTTTAGTATAAGTACCCATACATTACATACATTGTTAATACTTCAAAATTGAAGTACACTTATTACAACATATAACAAAACCATGAAAGGACCATATAGGTATAGTGTCTTTAGAAACTGGGAAACATAAACAACTAGTTCATAAAGCATCTACATTGTCTCCCATTTATTTCATCATATCTAGAGTCCCTTTTATAATATCATACATAATAACCTTCTTCCTGACCTCGGAAAAGAAAAAATAAAAAGGGTGAGCTCAAATTCTCAGTAAGGGTAAACAAAAGAAAAACCAATCACATCATATTCATAAGAACATAACATTTTTGAAATCATAACCTGCAAAAGAAATCATAATTTCATAACATGGGATAAATCAATGTAGTGAAATATAATCCCAATAATAATAACTTAAAACTAGAAACTTTGTGGCATACACACATAATCATAGGGAATCATTTTTTAGTAGTCAAGACTCATTTCCAGGACTATCTTAGAAGACAAAGTCCATTTCTGAACCGAGTTCACTCCTCGTTTCAGTCCTTTTTTACTGAACCGGATTAACCTGTCGTTCCATCCATGTCTATATCATGAGATATAAATCTTTACCCAATGCATTGGAGGGAGATATAGGTCTCACCCATCTCATAATGATACCATTCATATGTGTGCCACAAAATCAAAAAATCAGACATTATTGCATAACCCATGTAATAAAAATGGGATTCTTAAACATCGTGACATCATAAAAAAATTCATATAAGATAAAACAATTCATAAAAATAATTCCATCACAACATAATCAAATCAATGTAATAATAGGGATATAAATAGAACCCTATATTATCTTATATGTAAAATAATTTTGATAAAACACATGAACTCCATTCTTGAGGAAAATATCTGTTCTACTTCAAAAACGTTTTTCCTTTCTTAACATGTCATTCAATTTTAAACTAAAATAAGTTGATTAAAAATAAACATGAAAACCTGTAAAGTAAGCTTCTTAGAAATAATGTTTTAAAAATCCATTCATGTCGTATAAGTAAAAAAACATTCTTCTCGTACTTATGTCGGAAAAGTCAAAAAGTACCTTGTACAAAAAACGACAACAGATTCCTTTCATATCTTTTACTAAAAACTCACCAAAGGATAAAATTGGATTTAAACAATTGTAGGAGGATATAAATAATATTTCATATTTAGGAAACATGGATGTGGTTGATAAATATTCCCCATTAAATTCTGAAGTGTAAACAATCTTGGATAAAAATTTAGATTGTGAGATTTTCCCTTACATTAGGTCCGATTTGCTTCTTAAGTGTCAAAACCTCCTGTATAATGATTTAAATAATGTTATTGACTTATTACAGAATCATAATTATTTTTATGATATCATATATGGTTATATTCTTAGCTTCTTATTAGTAATATTTCATTAATACTTGTTATTCGGGTGTTTATTACTTTTTGTTCTTATGCATGTTTTGTTGAATAAATTATTATTATTATTTTTAGATTACATACACCTCATATATAGAATTGTATTAGTTTAATATATATCATATTCATTCATTCAATTCATTTATATAATCATTATGCAATGAAGATTATGTAGAACGAGTCGCATCACATCATGGAGATGGTATTCCGTACGTACACACGAGCGATCATATCGTTCCCATGTTCGTGTAATTTTATTAGAGTGTATGTTTACTATTTCATAATGAATATAACTTTAAAATAATAATGTATAGTTATTATTTACACCATTATACCCATCCAAGTAAGGTGGTCGTGGAAAATAGATTACACCGCTGCGTGGAGACGGTATTCCGTACATACGCACGCGAGGTGATTTCATTTTCCATAGGATGGATAGATGGTGAATTAGGGTTGTTTCATACTTATATTTACATATCATTATATTAGTGATACTGATGTTATTACTTTACAATGAAACAACTAAATAAAAATAAGTGTAAGAAAAAATAATGTTGAAAGAATCGGTAATGGACATTACCTCTTCTTTGAAGCGCCTCTTTGAGACCTCCTTTTAGGGCACTAAAATTGGTCTTTGAAGAAGACTAGGACCTCTAGGATGTTTCTAGGGAAGTTGAGAAGAGAAATTTTTAGGTTTTTGCCGAGCATGAAGGCTCAATGTGGTGTGAGGAAGAGAGATAGGAGGTTCCCTTTTATAAGGGAGGAGAGCGACACCTTAGGAAAAACTAAAAATAGTATTTTATTATAAAGTCATATTCGGTTTTTAATAGCTCCAATTTGATTTAAATTGAAACTAAGGTGGGAATGTGTCTAAATACTCACATCCAATAGAATTTAGACAAGTTTAGGTTTCTATTTTAACCTTATCATTTAGATTTAACTTTAAGATAGATAATTTAACTTTTACATTGTCTTCTTGTTTTCTTACACTATAAGGTTAATAACCTTCCTATAACGAGCCAAAAGATCCCCAAGTTGTTTATTATGAATATATATAACCTTATCTAAGTCAATTGGACGAACCTAATATTTTTTGGAATAAAATAACAATTAATAATATAATATTTGTTTTAAAAACTATTTTATGTCAATTTTGACACTATTTGGTAATTGATTTTTGTGAAAATCATAACAGAAAGATTATTTCGAAAAAAGTTACTTAAATAAGTAGTAATTTGTAATATTAACCTATTAAATTATTTGAATTCATAAAAAGTCTCAAATTACATTTTTTGGGTATTTATAACATCAATTATATCAATATTTAATTAATATGATAATTACTCAATCATCATTGTATCATACATAAAATAAATTATTTAATGTCTAAAATTTACAAATAAAATACCATTATGTAGGAAATAGATTTATCTTTCTAATTAATATTTATAGTCTAATTTATCTTATGTATAACCCTATATTAAAAATTATTTAGTTATTAAACATTGATTTTAATTATTTTAACCCTTCTTTAAATAAATTAATAATAAAGGTCCTAATCTAATCCATGTGGTCCTAAATGGACATTTTTTTTCCTAAGGTTGTTTTTGGTCTAATTATACTTATCCAATAGAATTAGGACTTGTTTTAGAGTAATAATAATATCATTTCTACCCTTAATTACCCTATTTACATTTAACCATGGTAAAAAAAAGAAAAAAGTTACTATTCACCAAAAATTATTTTCATCTCATTGAACCACATTTTAGTCCTTGATATTAATAGTGTCTCTCGGATTTTCGAAATTCCACTCACAGAAGCAGTAATTTTATGTTTTATGTAAATTTGCAAATTTTCCTAGGAGGTGCGTAAAAGACGGTGAAAAGTTCAATAAAATTTTTATATATCTAAAATTATTATAAAATGACTCCAATGAATTACATTGAACTTATAACAGTATTATGTATCAATTTTGAACTAAAATAAATTTTAATAAAATAAATAATTATTTAAATAAAACGTCGGTTTTTAAATAGTAACCTAGTGTTTTCACTATTCATCCAAAATTGAAAGTTTTCAGAAATATTCCAAAATTCCACCGTTGGTTAATTTCGATATTATGAATCCAAAAATGAAGTCCATTTTGAAAGATGAAATTTACAAAATTCCAAAAAGTGAATATTACTATACATAATGGCTAGTTTTAATAATATTTTAATAGCATATCATTGTTTACTGAAACTCAGTATTGCGTACGATGCAAGCTATCGAGGAAGGTCGCGATTGTGTGTAAAGGAATCCAAGATAGTGTTGTGTGTAGTGAAAAATTATTTTGTTGATTTATATAACATAAAAACAAAAATATTTCTCATAAAAGTCTCGTGTGTTACATTTTACCCCCCTTAAAATGAATTTCGCCCTCGAAATTCGTTACTTTGTAACAAACAGATGAGGATACCTCACCCTCATCATATCATCAATCTCCCATGTAGCATCTTCTAATTGGTGGTTTCTCTATAAAACTTTCACCAAGAGAGTGGTCTTGTTTCGTAGGAATTTTTCTCTACAATCCAGAATCTCTATCGGATGTTCTTCATAAGAATGATCTTTCTCCAACGATACAACTTCTAAGATGAGTACATGTGAAGGATCAGGTATTTACTTTTCCAGGAGAGATACATGGAACACATCGTGAACTTGAGAGAGATTCGGTGGAAGCGCCAATCGGTAATCTACCTTCCAAATACGATCCAGTATTTCGAAAGGACGATTATACCTAGGGCTCTGCTTTCCCTTCTTTCCAAATCTCATTACTCTCTTCCAAGGAGATATTCTTAAGAACACTTTATCACCCACTTCAAACTCTAGGTCTTTTCTTCAGTTGTCGACATAACTTTTTTGTCCGCTCTAAGATGCTCTTATGTGTTGATGAATAGATCGGATCTTTTCTGCCATCTCATCAACAATATCAGGTCGTAATAGCTTTCTTTCCCCAACTTCATCCCAGCATGTTGGTGTCCTGCATTTCTTTCCATAGATAGCTTCATAAGGAGCCATTTGAATACTGGATTGAAAGCTATTATTATAATAAAATTCTACCAAAGGTAGGTGTTGATCCCAACCACCATTGAAATCAATAGAGCAAACTCTCAACATATCTTCTAGAGTTTGAATTGTCCTCTCAGACTGATTGTCTGCCTGAGAATGATAAGTAGTGCTGAAACTCAACTCTGTATCCAGAGTATTCTGAAGACTTTGCCAGAACATCGAGGTAAATCTCGGATCCCGATCAGATATAATGGAAAGTGGTACTCCATGAAATCTTACCACTTCCTTTACATATATCCTGGAAAGCTGATCTAGAGAGAAATCTTCTCTAATAGCAATGATGTGTGCAGACATTTTAAGATGATCAACTATGACCCAGATAGAATTATTGCCTTTGGATGTTTTAGGAAGTCCGGTGACAAAGTCCATAGTGATGTTTTCCCATTTCCATTTGGGTATGGGTAATGGTTGTACCATCTCCTTGGACTTCTGTCTCTCAGCTTTAACTTGCTGACAAACCAAGCATCAAGAGACATATTCTGCAACATCTCTTTTCATGCCATCCCACCAGAAGTACTCTTTCAGGTCACTATACATCTGCGTGATTCCAGGATGAATAGAGAATGAAGAACTATAAGCCTCATCCAGCAGCTCCTTTAATTCTGGGATGTGAGGAACACAAACCTGATTCCTGAACTTTATTATCCCATCACAATCAAGGTTGAATTCAGGAACATTTCTCACATTCTTTTATAACTCTACATCTTCTTTATGTGCCTCTTCAATCTTCACATGTATAGATGGTTGAACATTCATTTGAGAAAGATATGATTTTTCCCCTTCCATTATAATTCCAAGATCCATCGTTTGTAAATCCATAAATATTGGATCTTTTGTGATCCTCATCATGGATAAAATGGTATGGTCTTGTCGACTTAATGCGTCAGCCACCTTGTTTGCTTTCCCAGGGTGGTAATGAATTGAGCAAGTCGTAATCCTTAATCAGCACCAAAAATCTTCTTGGGCGCATATTCAGATCCTTTTGTGTGAAAATATATTTTAAACTTTTATGATCAGTATAAATATCACACCTTTCTCCATAAAGATAATGCCTCCAAATCTTTAATGAAAAGATTACCGCACCTAACTCCAAATCATGAGTTGGGTAAATTTGGTCATGGATTTTCAACTTTCGTGAGACATAAGCTATCACCATATCATTTTTCATAAGAACACACCCCAGAACCTTCTTGGATGCATCACTGTAGATCACAAACCTATCTCCACTACAAGGCAGTGTGAGCACAGGTGCCCTGGATAACCTTCTTTTCAACTACTTGAAATTTTCTTCACATTCCTCTGTCCATACGAACTTAACTCTTTTTTGAGTCAACATGGTGAGTGGATATTATAATCATGAAAAATATTTCACAAAACTTTGATAATAACCAGCCAAACCAAGAAAACTTCAGATCTCAATTACTGTTGTTGGTCTCGACCATCTTTCAATAACCTCTATTTTTTCTGGATCCACGGATATCCCCTCTGTTGAGATTATGTGACCCAAAAATGAAAATTTTTTAAGCCAAAATTCACACTTGGTAAATTTGTCATAAAGCTTATCCTTTCTCAAGGTCTTCAATATAATTCTCAAGTAATCTTCATTTTCTTCCATTCTCTTTTAATATACAAGAATATCATATATATATACTACCACAAACTAATCAAGATAGTCTTTAAAGACTCTATTCATCAGATCCATGAAGATAGCAGGGGAATTAGTAAGACCAAATGTCATCACTTTAAATTCATAGTGTTCATACCTTGTACGGAAAGTCGTCTTTGGTATATCCTCCCTTTTGACCCTTAATTGATGATACCCTGAACGAAGATCAATCTTGGAAGAGTATTGAGCTCCGCGTAGTTGGCCAAATAAGTCATCAATGCGTGGGAGAGGATATTTTTTCTTGATAGTGATCTTGTTATGTTCTCGATAATCAATGCAGAGTCTCATTGATCCATATTTCTTCTTAACAAACAGAACAGGTTCTCCCCAAGGTGACGCTCTAGGGCGTATGAATCCCTTATCATGATTCTCTTTGAGTTGCTTCTTCAATTACTGCAACTCTATTGGGGCCATTCTATATGGTTTCTTTGAAATAGGAAAAGCACCTGGTACGAGTTCTATTGAAAACTCAACTTCAAAATTTAGTGGAAGACCCTGTAATTCTTCCGGAAAGACATCATCAAACACCCGTAAAATGGGAATATTCTTAATCGTGAGTTTCACTTCAACCATTTGAGATAAAGAAACTTCATTTAGTGGAATCAAGACCCACAAGATGGATGAAATTTCCACTAGAAGGTTATGTTCATCCTTTCATCGAGAGAAAATCATAGATTGATCTGGAATATGAAATGTGACTTCCCTTCTTTGGCAGTTGATATGAGCTACATATAATGAAAGCCAATCCATGCTAATAATCACATCAAATTCCACTGTAGGAAGGATCACAAGATTTGCAGGAAGTAATTTCCCACAAACTACAATCAGAGAAGATTTATAAACTTTTGATGCGACTGTTGTGCCATTAGTAGTTGTCACAGCTAACTCAACATCTAATTGTTAAGGTAATACAACGATACCGTTAGAAAATTCTTCAGAAATAAAAGAGTTGGTGGATCCAGAATCAAATAAAAAATTCTCTACTTTAGATTGGACGGTAAGTGTACCTTTCACCACTTCGTTATCATACTCCACATCCTTGATAGAAATTTCATGTGACTTTCCTTTGTCTTTAGCCTTAAGAGTTTGTTGGCGACGATCATTATCAACAACCCTTCGATTAGGGCATTGATTGGCATAATGCCCCATTTCCTTGCACTTGTAACATTGAAGTGTAGGAGGTGGACTCTGTGTAGCCATTTCTTTGTTCACATCAATAGACATGTTCTTCCCATCGTTGTGGCATTGAAATGCCTATTGACCTTCTTTTCCATATTTGAAACATTTACTTTTCTCTTTAAGACAACTCCCTCCATGTATCTTTCCACACTTTGAGCATAAGGGAAAACTCATCTTTTTTTTAGTGTGCTCTTTAGATTTTCCTTTGAATTCCATTTTCCTCTTCTTATCAAATGCATATGACTGATGGGTTACTCTAATCTCCATCTCAACTTTGAGAGCACATAGAACGATTTCCTTGTATTTATTGAAGCCTCTTATGTCTAACGCCCTTCTAAGACAGTGTTTTAAGCCACTAATGAATTGATCGATCTTACTCTCAAGTTGGATAATAATACTAGAAGTGTACCTTGCAAGTCTTGTAAACTTTTCGTCATAGGTACAAATAGATTCATCATCCTTTTTCATTAGTTTATGAAACTACTTCTCCATATTTGTTCGAAGAATACGAGGGATGTACTTATTGAAAAATAAGTTCTTGAACTCGTCCCATTCCATGGACTCAAATTTTATCTCTTTGCCTCGTATTCTTGATAGATTCCACCATTGATCAGCATATCCTTCCAAATGATACACTGCTAAGATGACTTTACCATGTTTAGAACATTGAAGAACTGAAAATATCTTTTCATTATTACTAATCCATTGTTCAGTAACTAATGGATCAATAGACCCGCTAAATGAAGGTGGATGCTGCCTCGTGTAGGATTCAATAAAATGTTGCTCCTTCATTTTCTCGTTTGGAAGTCCTTCATGATTCATAGCTTGAGAAAGGTGTGTGAGCATGGCTACAAGATTTTTCATTCTAGCTCCCATAACGTTTTGTTGCTCAGGGGGACAATCATTGCATTGCCCGTCGCATTCCACATTAACACGGTTCCTTCGGGTTCCATCCATTGACTAAAACCAACAAGAATAGTGTGAGAAACACTAATTATAATAGGAAAACCACATAATCTATAATAAAATTTTACACTTGAGGTCTTCTCATAGGTTATTCATGGCCATTTCAAAATCACTAAGATTGTGTTCTATGCTTAGACTTATCCTTAGGGTTCTTACTAAATCTTTCACATCCAAGTTTCCAATGGTTGACTATACATTTCCTCTGATACCAACTATAACGAACCATACTTTACAAACATTGTTAATACTTCAAAATTGAAGTACACTTATTACAACATATAACGAAACCATGAAAGGACCATATAGGTATAGTGTCTTTAGAAACTGGGAAACATAAACAACTGGTTCAAAAAGCATCTACATGGTCTCCAATTTATTTCATCATATCTAGAGTCCATTTTGGCATATCCTACTTAATAACCTTCTTCCTGGCCTGGGGAAAGAAAACATACAAAGGGTGAGCTCAAATTCTCAGTAAGGGTAAAAAAAGAAAAACCAATCACATCATATTAATATGAACATAACATTTTGGAAATCTTAACCTGCAAAAGAAATCATAATTTCATAACATGGGATAAATCATAGTAGTGAAATGTAATCCCAATAATCATAACATAAAACATGAAGCTTTATTTCATACACACATAATCATTGGTAATCATTTCATAGTAGTCAAGACTCTTTTCCAAGACTATTATAGCGGACAAAGTCCATTTCTTAACCGATTTCACTCCTCGTTTCAGTCCGGTTTAACTGAACCGGATTAACCTGTCGTTCCATCCATGTCTATCTCATGAGATATAAATCTCTACCCAATTCACTGGAGGGAGATATAGGTCCCACCCATCTCATAATTATACCATTCTTATGTGTGCCACAAAATCAAAAAATCATACATCATTGCATAACCCATGTAATAAAAATGGGATTCTTAAACATCATGACATCATAAAACAATTCATATAAGATAAAGGAATTCATAAAAATAATTCCATCACAACATAATCAAATCAATGTAATAATAGGGATAGAAACATAACCCTATATTATCTTAGATGGAAAATAATTTTTATAAAACAATTGAACTCCATTCTTGAGGAAAATATCCTTTCTACTTCAAAAACATTTTTCCTTTCGTAACATGTCATAAAATTTTAAACTAAAAGAAGTTGATTAAAAATAAACTTGATAACTTGTAAATGAATCTTCTTGGAAATAATGTTTTAAAAATCCATTCATGCCGTATAAGTTAAAAAAACATTCTTCTCGTACTTATGTCGAAAAAGTCAAAAAGTACCTAGTACGAAAAACAAAAAAAGATTCCTTTCATATCTTTTACTAAAAACTCACCAAAGCGTAAAATAGAATTTAAAAAATTGTAGGAGGATAAAAATAATATTACATATTGGGGAAACATGTATGTGGATGATAAATATTCCCCAGTATATTCTGAAGTACAACCAATCTCGGATAAAAATTCAGATTGTTAGATTGTCCCTTACCTTAGGTCTGATTTTCTTCGTAAGTGTCCAAAGCTCCTGTATAATGATTTAAATAATGTTATTGACTTATTCCAGAATAATTCTTATTTTTATGATATCATATATGGTTATATTCTTAGCTTCTTATTAGTAGTATTTCATTACTACGTGTTATTCGGGTGTTTATTACTTTTTGTTCTTATGCGTGTTTTGTCGAATAAATTATTATTCTTATTTTTAGGTTATAGATAAATCCTTTATAGAATGTTATTACTGTAATATATATGATATTCATTCATTAAATTCAATTATATAATAATTATTCAGTGAAGATCATGTAGAATGAGTCGCATCACATCATGGAGACGGTATTCCGTACGTAGGCACGAGCGATGATATCGTTCCCATGATCGTGGAATTGTATTGGAGTGTATGTATACTATTTCAGAATCAACATCACTTTAAAATAATCATATATAGTTATTCTTTACACCATTATACCCATCCAAGTAAGGTGGTGGTGGAAAATAGTTTACACCACGGTGTGGAGACGGTATTCCGTACGTACGCACGCGCGGTGATTTCATTTTCCATAGGATGGATAGATGGTGAAATAGGGTTTTTTCATACTTATAATAAAATATCAGTATATGAGTGATACTGATGTTATTACTTCATAATGAAACAACTAAAGAAGAAGAATTGGAAGAAGAAATAAAGTTGAAAGAATCGGTAACGAACATTACCTCTTCCTTGAAGTGCCTCTTTGAGACCTCCTTTTAGGGCACTAAAATTGGTCTTTGAAGAAGACCGAGACCTCTAGGATGTCTCTAGGAAAGTGTAGAAGGGAATTTGTTAGGAGTTGTCAGATCTTGAAGCCTCATGGTTGTGTTAGGAATAGAGGGAGGAGGTGCCCTTTTATAAGGGAGGAGAGGTGCACCTTAGGAAAAACTAAAAATATTATTTTATTATAAAGTCATATTCGGTTTATAATAGCTCCAAATTGATTTATTTCGAAGATAAGGTAGGTATGGATCTATATAATCTCATCCCATAGAATTCAGACACGTTTAGGTTTCTATTTTAACCTTATAATTTAGATTTAACTTTAAGTTAGATAATTTAACTTTTACCGTGTCTTCTTGTTTTCTTACACTATAAGGTTAATATCCTTACTATAACAAGACAAACGAACCCCAAGTTGTTTTTTTATTAATATATAGTACTTTATATAAGTCATTTGGCAGAACCTTATATTTTTTGAAATAAAATAACAATTAATAATACAATATATTTTTTAAAAACTATTTTATGTCAATTTTGAAACTATTTGGTAAATGATTTTTGTGAAAATCATAACAGAAAGATTAGTTCAAAAAAAGTTAATTAAATCGGTAATAATATGTAATATTAACATATAAAATTATTGGAATTCATAAAAAGTCTCAAATTACATTTATTTGGGTATCTAAAACATCAATTATGTCAATATTTCATTAATAAGATAATTACTGCATCCTCATTGTGTCATACATAAATTAAATTATTTAATGTCTAAAAATTACAAATAAAATACCATTATTTAGGAAACTTTTTTAGATTTATAATGAATATTTAAAGTCGAATTTATCTTATGTATAACCTTATATTGAAAATTATTTAGTTATTAAACATTGATTTTAACTATTTTAACCCTTTATTTAAATAAATTAATAATAAATATCCCAATCTAATCCATGTGGGCCTAAATGGTCATATTTTATTCCTAAGGTTGTTTTGGGTCTAATTACACTTATACAATAGAATTAGGACATGTGTTAGGGTAATAATAATATCATTTGTACCCTTAATTACCCTATTTACTTTTAACTGTGGTAAAAAAAAGTAAAAAGTTACTATTCACCAAAAATTATTTTCATCTCATTGAACCAAATTTTAGTCCTTGATATTAACCGTGTCTCTCGGATTTTTGAAATTCCACTCACAGAAGCGGCAAAATTATGTTTTATGTAAATTTACAAATTCTCCTAGGAGTTGGGTAAAAGACGGTGAAAATTTCAATAAAATTTTTATATATCTAAAATTATTATCAAATGACTCTAATGAATTACTTTGAACTTATAAAGGTATTATGTATCAATTTTTACCTAAAATAAATTTAAATAAATTAAATAATTATTTAAATAAAAATTCAGTTTTTAAATAGTATCCTAGTGTTTTCACTATTCATCCAAAATTGAATGTTTTCAGAAAAATACCAAAATTTCACCCTAGGCTAATTTTGATATTTTGAATATAAAAATGAAGTCCATTTTGAAAGATTAATTTTACAAAATTCCAAAGAAGTGGATATTACTATTCATAACGGCTAGTTTTAATAATATTTTAATAGCATATCGTTGTTTAGTGAAACTCGGTATTGCGTAAGACGCAAGCTATCGAGGAAGGTCGTCGTTGCGTGTAAAGCAAGCCAAGCTAGTGTTGTGTGTAGTGAAAGATTCCTTTGATGATTTATATAACATAAAAACAAAATATTTCTCATAAACGTACCAGGTGTTACATTTAGAATAAATTTATACTATTTTATTATAATTTAAATTTTATTTTATATAATACACTGAATTTACTAAAATAAAGAATAGTCACCATTAAAAATAATTTATTTTCCTTGAATGATACTTTTTTAGGTATTTTAATTTTAAATTAAATTTATATATATTATAAATAATTTCTATAATATGATTTTGAATCTTATATAATATTTAATTATCCCTCATATAATTAATAATCATTTTTTATTATGATTACGAACCCACATTAATTAGAATAATGTATTTTATACAAAATGAGTGTTTAAAAAAAATTACATTTTAATTTAACAGTTTATTCTTTAATATATCAAAATGGAATTTTATTTATCTTTTAAGAAATTCAGATTCATCATTTCATAATTTTACTAGAATATTCATTATATATTATTTGTAATAAAATAATTACTATAGTTAAATTTACATCAAGATCAACAACTATTAAAATGGAAAATATAATGTTGATCAATGTTTAGTAAATAAATTTTATAAATATACCTTATAAAATAACAATTATATTTGTAAATGTAAAAACAATATATCTCTCCAAAATTTTTATTCATAACTCCCCTTAAAATAATTCAACTCTAATCTAATATCATATCAAACATTCTTTTCCAAATATAAGTTCTAGTTTTCATCTTCGAAAAATATCTCACTTCCAACCTCATAAAAAACATATGCCAAATTTTTTTGAAAAAGTACATCACAATTTATATTTTATTAAAAGCAAATGAACTTTTAGAAGCATCTATATTCAAAAAAAATATCCCATAGTACATCTTTCCTATATGACGATTCATGATAATACAAAAATTCTAAATGTAAGTATTGAGTAGACTAGTGTATTCATTATTTTTCATTTTCATTAAAAATAATCAAATAAATATAATCCATATCTATAAAATTACATAAATATAAACTTTTTTATAAAATATTATTGTATTTTCGGATTAACCATTATATATTCCCCTATAACTTGATCAAATAAATGTGAAAACGATTATTATGCATGTGTACGAACTATAGTCTCTATAAATGAAACATAGATTTTTTTTTCAGAACCACTACTTTATTACTATAGAAATGGGTATATTGAATATGTACATTACATATGTCCTTATTTATATTCTATAAATTCAAATTTGTAAATGTATAAGTAATATTATAAATATGATATCATTTTAAATCAAACATCAAAAAAGACAACCTACGAAGAAGAATGGTGATTTATTTGTAAGTGGAAACGTAATTAACATTTAAAATATTTGTAATACTGTTAAAAATTATAATACATTGTTATATAAATTATAATTATTTTTATTAATATTATATGAGAATGATTTGATAACTATATAATCTCTTAAATTTCCGCACTACCAAATATTTTTTGACATGTTCTTGTTTTGTCAGTTTTTCAAGATATTTGAATAATGATATAAGTTTTTATGATGGGTGGTTTTGAAAACATATTTTTGGATATTAAAAATTAAATATTCATTTATTTTTTATTTAATGTAAATATGTTTTCTTTATCCCATAAATTAATAAATCACTACCCAGTCATTATGAATTACTGAATCAATTTACTCATCATTTTTATCAAAAATAATAACTACACCAAATATAAAATGAAATTATGAAATTTTAATGAATTTAAAATCTAAAATTATAATATCATTAATGATATGGGATTGATGAACATAATTATTATAATGAGTAATAAGAACAATATTGTGAATCTAGTTCAAAAGGGCCAATCATACAGTCACCTAATATTTGAAATTGATAATAACTAACTAATATACCTCAAGAGAATAATTATAAATGAAGATTATAAAAAAAAATTATTTATTGTTTCATAGAATATGTTATTGTAATATTTATTTTGGTTATATTGTCGACTTGATTTCATTAAACTACGCCAGGAAACATGTAAAGGGTTTCTCTATCTCATTTTAAAATACATGGGACATGTTTGATATTGTGTTGCGTAATTTATTTTATATGGTCTATTAACTACCAAAATGGGATCACATATTAAAATATCATCCATATAATGATATTTTATTGTATATATGTTGATGTTCCTCTTATAATCCTTTGATTCTTTCATTACAAATACCATAGGATCCTCATTATACAAATTTATCATTAATTATGTCATATACATCCAATCATAAAGATAAACTTAATACAATATTCTACTATAAAATAATCCAATTTTATATTAAATTTACCTTTATTATTTTTGGAAATAAATTATCTGCATTAACGGCCACTTAATTGAAATTTTTTGAAATAAAAATTTAATATTTGTACGAATAACACATAATCCTTATAAGAATATTATCATCCACATCCTCGTTATCCTTCACCCCATTTTCCCTCTATTTTTTGGATAGGAAATATTTATTATTGTATATGATCTTCATAATTATGTTTACCATATTTCATATAGAAAATTTAATACATTTTTCAAAATGTGTTTTTTGAAACCTAGATATGTCAATATTTTAATAATATATCTCATCCATTTCAAATCGTAATTTTCTCTTCAAATCCATATTGTTTTATAACATTAATTTTTCTTTCGTAGATTTATGATTGGATTTTCATTTTAAAAAGAGAATATGGTCAATGTATTATAATTTACATTCATTAAATTATTATTTACTTGGACATATAACATATATTTATTTTGATATTGTAAAAAAATTAAAATTAATATATTGATATTTTTCTTCAATGTGAATTTTTTCACAATATGTATTTTTAAGTGAACCCTCCTACATAATCACAAAGTATAAAAGAAATTTTTATATATCATTCTTTTATAATATATTTTGTGAATTTTTTTAATTATTTTGGATATTTATTATTTTAAAATATATTTCACTAACTCCCCCAAATTTTTAATCTAATATATTCTCCTTCGATATATATTATGATTGATTAATTATATTCTTAACAGGATACCGTACACCTTAAGTATTTTAATTTCTCATGTAACATTATATTATATCAAAGATTTGACTTAGCACATCATCTGTCATTTCTAACCATCTAAAATGAATATGAATAACTTTACTTTCAACGTATAATTTCTTGAATACCATGTCTTCTAATTTAATGGATTGAACGATTTTCACAGTAATTCCAAACATCAAGTGATTAGTAAAATTATTTAGTTAACCATATACACTTTTTATATATAGTGGAAATAACATATTCTCTTTTATTTGGATTGAAATATATTTACCTAGAATTATACTTGTTATCATTGGAAATTCATGTTTATAAGGTATAATTAATTTTATTCTTATTAATGGATTTATGAATTTTTCAGTTAAGTGAATTCAAATAAAAAATATACAAAACCCATTTTAATTACCTTTAGTGGTAATGATATTCTGTTATATGTAACACATATGTAGAGATAAAGAATTACAAGATCCAAAATCAATTTACATTGTATTGTTAAGTCTACATCTCATTATTTTTTTAGGATCAAACATAATTATTTTGTTTACTATGAAATGGGTAAAATAAGTTTTCTCTAACATTCATGTGCGGATATAGTGAGTTTATTTTCATGAGTATGATAATAATGATTTTTCCTTATAATGGTTGTCTCATAATAGTTTTTGTTCACAAATACAAGTTTTTAAATGAAATTGCATTCATTTATATTTATTCTTCACCCAATTTCATTATCTTACGGATTATGAATATTAACATTGTTTTTTACACAATTCTGGGTCATGTATTATGTTATTCCAATTTTATTCCTTTATTTGTTATAAAAAATTTAGTTGATGTGGATATTTTATGTATTTTAATTATAAATAGGTTATCATAGTAGTCTCCCTTATATTCTTTGATAGTTATAGCTTATGTAAACCCTACATATGTATCATAGCATATCTATTTCTTATGTATTCATGTCCTAATATATAGTTTAAAAATAATTATTATGATGTGAATGTAATTATATATTTTATGGTAATTTATTTTGGTGATGTTTTAGAAATATTATACACCAATTAATTATGTACATAGTGGAAAAATGTACAGTAGTTAAAAAATAAATGGGTTTCTTTAGTTAATGACTTTTTTATAAATATCTCAAACATTGAATTAAAAGGATCATAGGTGTGACATGTAATAAAATATAGTTTTTTGTCTGTTTATTTGGATATAACATCTTCAAGATACTGAATTCAGTATTCAAGGAACAAAATAGATGTATTTGGAGAGTATGATGTTATTATATTAGGATAATTATGTAATTTTAAATTCCATAAATATTTTATTAGTTATGTTTTAATGTAGTTTTAATTTTTTAGATAACCCATTATGATATCTGAACTAATATTGATCATTTTTTGGATTAAAAGTAGATAAAATGAGTGAAAACCCTAGGGATATTTATAAGGGGTATGTCTCTATAAAAGATAAAATACTAAGCATTTAGAAAATAAAATAATTTTTTAGTAATTCTAGAAATCGAATCCCAAATTGGATTCTACCAGTGTATGGGGTTGATGTATTGTTTAATTATGGAATCATCAACCTAATAATTGAAATTTTGGTAGTGAATAAATCATCACTATTTATCCCAATAATTGGTCCAAAAGCTGAACACCCCTTCAGAAATACAAATATGATATGATTTGTTTTATCAAATTAACATTGTAAACCATCATACAATATTTATTTCATAATTACATTAAGCGATTGGTTAAGGATTAATATAGAATCCATATTTAAAAAAGGATATTGAACTAATATTTTTAATTGTTAAAATATAAGTTTCATTAAAAAAATATATATTAATATTTAATTTTTATATTCAATTTACCATTTTCTATGATATTATTGATAAACCTTTTGTTTTTTGTATTTTGTAGAATCAATTTCACATAAATTAATTTGATAGTTGTATATATTAAAAAAAAATATTTCTAAAAAATGAATAAGGTATATTATATAAATGGATGGCAACCATTTAATATGTATTTAATTATAGAAATAGTGAGTCTTGAAGATGCACCAAAGATTGGTCGGTTGATATACTAATTAAAATTAATTCATGGTTATGATTCATATTTTTATTAATAAGTGACATTTGCCTATAATATTTTGGTTTTTTATAAAGTCTATAATAATTATCTTGAACATTTATGGACTTAAATGTAATAATTTATCATTACCATAATAGAAATATATAATTAATTGTATTAGTATAAATTAAAAGTGATATTATAAAAAGGATATATTTTCTGGAAAACTATTAAAGAAAACTAGTTTGAGATATGAAAATATCTTATGTTTAATATAGGATATATTGTTTTTTAAAATAAAGGGTTGATTTATTGTTATAAAAGTTATTTATATTTTATTGATATCATTGGATTTTATTATTTATTTAATGAATCATTGATCCATGATATATTTGGAGAATATTATCCCATTTTATGTATATTGATATGTAGAGACTGGTGTTTGACTTTGTAAACAACAAGTAGAAGATAAAAGGGAATTAATAAGGTAATTCATGATTTATATATGATTCAATATAGTATTGATTCATATGGTTTTCAAAATGGTATGAATTTGATAATATATTATTATGTTATATTCATAGTAGGGTATATGATTATATGAGTGAATAATGATGTCTAATGAATAATAAGTAACTATATATATCCTAAGAGAGTAAGGAAGATATATAATTTGAGGTTATATCGTAAATTATATATATTTTATGATTAACATAAATTGATGTCATTACATGGTAATAATTTCTATTTTGAGGAAGAAATTTATTTTTGGGGAAGATTGTAATGGCATAAGATTTATGTCCCCTTCAATTAATTAAATCATCGATATATTATTTTACTAGATACATTGAACAAATGAAGCACCAAAAATGAATCATGACATTGAAAAAAACTAATAATATAATCATTATTATAAAAACATATAATAAATAGGTTAAATAAGTATATGTTGTTATTTTCATGGTTAGTATTTTAAAAATGACGACTTTTTTGAAAGATTAATGAAATTAGGTAATCTATTTTACCAAAATTAATTAAATTTATCATACATAAAACATTATTGTTATATTTAATTTTCAATGGTATAAAATAGTATGTCTACATTCAAAAATATAGAAATATATTTGAAATAATATTAAAAACAATTGATGTTGAAAATGGTTATTTTTTAGTAGTTTTCTACACACTATAAATTTACAAATATTAGAATATAAATCTTTTAAAATTAATTTCATATTTGAATTTATCATTTAAAAATAATCATAAGAACATTTAATTGATTTATTTTTAAATAATTTATTTTTTTTGTGTAGTGAAATTTAATTTTTTTTTAAAATATTATTTCTATTAATTTATAAATATATGAACATGACCAATCTGTCAATATGAAAACGTTTAATTTAATGTATATTTTTTTAAGTAATAATCATTTATTTTAAAATTTCATTTTGAAAATACAATATAGTTTTCCAAAGTTTAGAACATATATAATAATTTTTTTTAATTTTGAAATAATTTTTACACATTTTTGTAAATATAACATATTGATGATAATATTAAAATATGTCCTTTCATATTTATCTTAATGAAATTATATATTTTTAAAATAAATAAATTTATATCATAAAATTCATTTACATTGATAAATTTATAATAGACATAAAATTTTACAATAAAACAATTTTTTTAATAAAATTTACCCTCACATTAATGTTAATTTTTTTTAATTTATAAGGATTATATAAAAAGAATATTTTCAAATTTTATATCAATATGATAATATTATATAATAAATTTTGTTTTATTTTAGGTGTATAAATAAGATAACAATTTAAATACTATTAACTATATTAAGTAATGATTTTTTTTAAAAATGATTTTAGATTTAATTTTACTATTTAAAATTAAAGGGCATTGAATGATTTATTAAACTATGATTAACACACATTTAATATTAAGTAAATCATAAATTTTCTTTTGAAATTTTCTTGAATAAGTTAATGTTTCTCCTAAATAAAATTAATCATATTAAATTTTTTGTATTAAATGATAATTTTTTATATTTATAATTTGAATTTGATTTATGGAATCCAAATTTTGATTTTTCAGAACCAATTTTTTTAACAAGGGTTTCCTTATATTTATAGTTACATAATATTTATCATAGTTATATATTAATCAAGATAAAGAAGTGTTATAATAAGTATTCTAATGTTGCTAAAATTATACTATATTAATTTGAAAATTAAAAAAATAAATAATATACTTATCAGATTAAATATAAGACAAATATGTCCCACCAAAAATTCCCAATTTAAATAACCTAAATATCATTAAATTATATTTTTACACCACACATAACATTCTTTTGAAAATATTTTACCTTATTTTCACATGAAAAATAATCTCACATCCACCCACTGAAATACATGAATAGAGTTTGAAATCCCTATGAAAAAATTTACAAACTTATACTTGTTTTTCATCCTCTAGCATCCTAAATTTTCACTAACTATTTCTTCTATGAACAAAACATCAAAATACGAATCAAATTATAAATTTATATATATTTCGTAAAATATTACATTCTTCCTTCCTCATCATAATCCAGCATCCTCTAGAAAATTCATGTCATTTTTATATTATTATTTTTGTATAATTAATATATAATAATGTTATTATATTTATTGTATATCCATTTTCGATTTCTATTATATTCACTCTAAAAAACATTCCTCAAGCATGTGTGCAGACTGCTAACTCTATGAATGACATGTTTTCATTTTTATGAGCATATTTTTGGGATGGTTTTAGAAATGTTTTCTTTGAACATATATATGTGTGTATATGAATGTGGGTTTTTGTTATAGTTATTTATATTAGATTAATATAAAAAAATTATATAAGTAATATTTGTATCTCCCAGACCCCGTCATCCCATAGTCGAGGCATTAATTTTATTATATTTACATGAATACGTGGAAAAAATCACAATGCAATTATATGTTTAACATTCTTGGAAGTTCAGATTATATATAATACACCCATAATACATTGAAAAAGGAAAATAAAACATTATACAAAATAAAATGAAATGAATTAGTTCCTATAAATCTTAGTCAATGTTTACATATCCATAACATTGGGAAAGAAAACATAAAAATATTAAGCTAAAATTATCATTAAATTTATGTAAAGAGGAAGAAATAATGAATCAATGAGAATAAATCAAAACGGGAAGGATAATATCTAATAAAAAATTCCTTTAAATTAAATAGATAAGTCATATTCAATATTAAAATGTATTAAAATGAAACAAATTCTATCTAAATCAACAAACTGATAATGGAATGTATCCATATATATATTGACTGGAAATCTCATGGAAAAATAAATACTTAGTCTAACATAGTTAGATTACAATTTTTGGATGCCATGTATAAGGTACAGAAAAACTAATATCATCATGATAACCTCGTGATGCATGAGGGGGCTATCTAATGTCTAATTCCCACATATAAATTTTTATACAAAACATTCATTATATAAATTAATAAAAAATAATAAAATGCCTTATCTAATATCAATATAGAATATGAAATTCAAATTTATCAACCATTCCTCATTAGAGGATAACAAATAACAAGTAGTGTTGATGTTATTGAAAGATCATGAAAACATTCTTAACAAAAATAATCTTTAAAAACTCCACACTATCTCATACCACATTTAAACATCTGATTCATAATTACCATGATGTAATAACATTAAATAATCTTATAAAATTATGATAATGAGTAAATTCATGGTAAAACAAGTCAACTGATTTTATATACACCATATAAAATAATCATGGTGCTTAACCTTAAAAAATCACTCAATGAAATGAAATTGACATGAAATCCATATTCTTGAATTTTATTTCATTTGAATGTACATTAACTTCATTAATAATGGGTTTTATGAGTGTTTCTCACTTATTAAAGATAAATATTTAGGTTTAAAATATCATATAAAATATTAATATGATATCTTATTACCCATTTGGTAACAATCATTCATTATTTTTACTTTTCTAGTTGTTAATATTATTGTTTTTCACGTATAATTTATCATTTCAATTGATTTTTATATTAATTAGATCATGGTTTCATCATTTACAGAAAGTAACCTATGTTTTAATTATTATATGTAACAGTATAAATTTATTTATAATAATTCATAATTTATGGACATCTGAAATGATATGAACCATTCATAGATAGGGTTGGTCATATGTATTTCTGAAGACATATTCTATTTAATTGTCATATTTTAAAATAATTAAAAGTTAATTTTATATATGTATATGTATATTATAATTAAAATATAATATCAATGTTATATATTTAAAATAGCATAACTAAAATCATCCTTAACATGTTCCATGTATGACATGAAAAACTAACATTTCTTTGGGGAGGCAATAATATAAACTTCCACAAACAATATTTTTGTATTGATAAAAAATTGAATTTATTAGTGTATATATAATGTCCTGACCTAGGTTCCAGACATCGGTTCTTCGAGCAGGTTGGTCACATGACCTCATGTGCTCCTCCATATACTCTAGAGGCTATAAACAAGTAGTGGGGGACTGATAAGTTATTCATGGGGAGAATATAGCCACTATGATCAAAGTAATACACCAGGATAAATAATAAAAAAAATTGAATTAATATATAATAATTAAAAACACTAATAAATGATTGAAAAAAATATAGTAAATAAAATATCCAAATATTAACAATAATTCCATGTTAATGCACGTGTTGAGTGTGAAAAATGAAAATTTCTAAAAGAGACCCTGATAACACCCATGAGGGTTGAAAACAATATATGCTTCCCTCATCTAAGCTCCATCCCAAGTTAGGCACTAAATTAGGGTCCTTTAATTAAAATTATCCTCCAAAAATAATGTATATATTGGTACCGATCAGGTAGCCCGAATTGGGGGTAAGTACAACTAAGTTGGTTTCCACCAATAGTTTCTAATAAAATATTCAGTTATATAATATTGAATTAGTTATATAAGAAAGAAATTATAATGAATAAGTAATCACATATAACTATATAATTTAATGTTTATTTAACCACATTAACTCTAGGGTCACTAAGGAAACTGATACCAAATGTTAACATTGTCTTTTTCCAAATACAAAAGTGTTCTTGGTAATATGATATCTTAATACATTTATCGACACATGTTAGGGAAATATGTATTGAAAGGTGATATCATATCTCATTAACTGTTTCAACTCTAGAAAAATCTTGAAATATTCTCTAGTGATGCCATATCTCAGTGTAACTTTGTTATAATTCATTATATAATACCTTATTACAGATGTTACCATTATCAAATTCTTTATTTAATGTCTATGTAACCATTAAATCTTTACACAAATGAATAACCATAACCCCAATATATTATTGAAAAGTATAATGACGATGTTACCATGTATACTTCTCAATTGATTAACCATGATACCATTACATTACACATATGAATAATGACCATGTTACCATGTATACTTATCAATTGAAGAAACATGTTACCAGTCCATTACTAATAGGTATAATGAAAATGTTACAATGTATACCTCTCAATGAAATTTTGAAGTTAACATTTCATTACTCATAATTAATTTCCAATTAATAGTCAACATAATGTCGATTACTAATTCCATAATCAGTCTATGAGATAATTACAAGTATTTACTTAACTAATTAATTAATTTATCAGATTCATTGATTAATTTAACAACTAAATAACCAACATTCACCTCTTAAATTCCATAATTAATTTTTATAATGAATTATCCCAATATCAATATCAATTATTCATAATTATTTCAACAATTAATTATCTATATCACAATATCAATATAATATAATTAAATATAAAATTAAATATATCAATTCAACCCATTCAATATCTCATATTTAATTCCCCAATTAATTATCTAAATCAAAATCCATAAATCTCATAACCAATTAACCAATTAATTATTTATTTTATAAAAATAATATGTCAATGGGCCTAATTAATTAACTCAATTTATGACTTCAATTTTCTAATGAAAATAGAAATTTTAAAATTTTCATACCCATATGAAGTTTATGAATAGGGGAATTATATATTAGATTGTATAAATTTAACTAATTATCCATCAACATTTCTAATCGCTATGGCCCTAGTGGAATGATGTGGATGGTTATAAAGAACATCTAAGATCATGTCTGATCACGATATAACACACTAACAATTTTCACGGGATTTCACCACAATATTTCTTTTAAGAAGGAATAGAAACAAGAAATATAACCAAGAAGACAAAGCATAGATTTAATTCATAAATGGGATATTCTAAAGGGGTTTTTACTCCAAAATCACATGGATAATCACCCAAGGTTGAGAGGTGAAGAGTTGTAGTGGGTTCCATCAAAAATCATCTGCACGCCCACTTAAAAACTGCAGGTGTGGCATTTACACATTGTTTCATTTAGTAACGCATCATGTAATGATTTTAAGGGATTTCTCTAAATAATATGTCACCTCATATTTATATTATTAAAACCAATGAATAATTATCTGATGTGTAAATTCATAGTAGTTGATTTTCAACCAATTTTCTGTTTAAGGCCTCTCAACTCAACACAAACCCATTTTAACAAATAATAGATTTATACATGTAGTACATTAATTAAAAATATCATATATCATCAAAAATTAGTTAATTTTCATCAATATATGATATATGTATTTGAAAATGATAAGCAAACTAAGTGTAAAATGAATAAATAGTTGAGAGATAAGTATCTTAAAAAGATTGGATCTTATAATCTCCCCACCGTATAATAGCTTATCCTCAAGCAATAACTATATGAATCACTAATTTTTTGATTAAAAAGTATTGGTCCACTGAGCCCACAAATTCTATTTCCATTCCAATGTTTCCTTCTGCACACATCTATATTACGAAAATACACGAACTGTGTGAACAGTCTCCCCCCCCCAATAATTTATCCCTACGATCTAATACCCATATCAGACGATCCTTATAATTTGTATCTATCTCAAGATCAATATACTCTGCCTTGATCAAATGATATGGATCAGTATTAAACATTATGTTTTTTAGACATAAAAATGACATCAGTAATAATATATTTTGCTAAAAGATCTAATCTGTATGAAATCATCCTGATTCGTTCCATAACCTCAAACTGTCAAACAAAACAAGGTACTAAATTTCCATGCTTCCATATTATGTAGTGACCAAACCAATGTGACCCCAATGGAATACACGATAACCCTCTGTAATCTATAGGGTTAATATCTGTCTATTAGTATACAACTTCTTTTTAATCTGATATATACCCATACATTACCAATTTTTCAAAACCTACACTCACATCTCATAAATTATACTTGGTCCCAAGAACTCTAAATCAGCATCCTCTATCCATAATGGTGGTGATCTATATAGTCTACAATAAATATACTCATATGGTGTCATCTCTATATTTTTCTAAAAACTATTGTTATATAAAATATCCATGAAAGCCAATTGTTTTTTTTAAAATCTATCAAATTCAAGGACAAACACCGACAAATGTTTACTAAATTTACAATATAGTACACTCGTGCTTCTCATAATATTATTGGTGAAATTCCAGGCATTATAATACCTTTTTCCCAAGTGATTTCATCAAGCCCTTCCCAAAGAATGAAAGGAAGTGTGGGCCATGATATGATACTATTTTTCAAAGAACCTTGGGGATATAGAATATTTGTTGAACATAAAAAAAATCTCAGCTGCTCCATTGAAAAATTATCCCATATAGGTAAGATATGTGTGACATACATCAGTTGATCCATGACAGCCCTAGTAGCATCTTTTATCATTTGTGTCATCGGGTTACCCACATGAATGTTCATTTACATGTTTGCCCGCATTCACTCAGTAATTGTTAATCACTAATGAAAACCTCAAGGATGTTGATTCTCGTCCTTCTCATGTTGATAGGTGTAGCATCATGTCATGTAACCATCTATCACCTTTTTCATGACTTAGCACCGAAACTATTTTCATAATTAACAATTCATTTTGGTTACACATGGATGTACCGCCAACTTAGACGCATGAAATTATCATGGGATCTCATATCGCATGCTCGTAGGTAGACAAAATAGACTCCAAAAATAGATTATCCCATACTCATATATGCAAAAAATGATGGATAATCCCCACCATTAGGTGTTTCTGTCAAGTACAAACACATAGAAACATCAATCATATTTTCCCAGATATATCTCAAATTTGAATAATCCACTAAAAATGACACTATATTCATCCTTTCCTAATTATCATAAAACCCAACATTCATCTTAGCCAGTAAAGCCATCATTTTTCACTAAACACTAGACTCATAAATTTCATAAGTCTGATTCATCATAATAAAATCATCAAAAAACTATTTTAAATTCTAGAAAAATATTTTATAACAAAATCAAAAAATCATTTATATTCAACCCATCTACAATGTAAAATATTCAGATATCTTTGGGAAAATATGTACCTTATTCTCTTATAGTCTGTATACATAGTTGATTTTTTTACTAACAGATAATGTCACTAGGATATTATAGAAAAAACCAATACTCCTAGCTAGAGATCTTGTGTTGAGTATGTTTGTTCATGTGGCCTCAACTACCAATGCCCATATGTGATAGCTCAATATACATAAATCAACAATTTTCGATGTTTGATCCTAGAAGTGACAAAATTAATGAAATACATCTCACCTAACTTGATAAAATGATGATTGGTGTTGATGTCATGTGCTTCATCAAATCTTGGAAGGCATTATCATATGATTCTGACCATTAAAATATAATCCAATTTTTCTTCAACACTAAAAGTCATTATTCCAAATAGAAACATTCATAACTAAAAAAACAATAATATCCAACAAACCCTAAAATCTATATATATTAAAAAATTTCTTTGGATAATATAATGAAACCACAGCCTGAACCTTTTCTGGATCCACTAACACGCCTTCCACTAATATGATGTATTCTATGATGTTTATCTAATCAACCCAAATTTGACAAATAGATAGATTGAAATATATTTTATTTTCTCTCATTGTACTGAATTAAATGTGAAGTTATTGGTAATGATCGTTATGAGCCATGGATTACCATATGATGTCATCCATGAACACTAGAAAAAAATGATCTAGGGAGAAATGGGTGTGTATTTTTATCAACGCCCTAAATAGTTCATGTTCATTTTTCCACCTAGAAGGAACTATTAAAATTTGGTAAAGGACATACATGATTTTAAAATCAGTCCTCTATATTTCATAAGTGCATACACTCAGTTAATAATACCTTGATATCATTTATAACCTCAGGAACAAATAATCTTCTATCAACTAGTCAAACACAACCTTAGTACATGTAATTGGATATCGATTCATCTCTTTAATATTGATAAAATCTGGGTAATCAATGCATAGGTGAAAACTCTCGTCATTCATATTTAAAAATAACCTAGATGATCAACAAGATGACTTACTTAGATAGATAAATCCCTTATACTCCAATTCTAATATCTGAGTTTCGAGCTCTTGAATCTTGGTTACTGAGATTCTCTATGGTGGAATAGATATTCGCACGTCCCACAATATGATCTCAATATTGAATTCCACATATCTCAAAGGTGGTATCCCTATATAGTCCTCCATAAAGACATCTTGAGACTATTTCAATACTATGGGAAAATATCATGATATAATCCTCAATCATCTTGCAATAAACTAGAAACATGTGTATTGGGATCTCCTAGTATCCGTGTAATTGGTCCTACTGGGCTACCCTAAATATCCGACTCCCATTAGTGAATATAATGGTCACCCTTAGGATTTATAAAATTTACTACCCTTCAGAAA
The DNA here is from genome assembly GCA_963277665.1 of Viscum album. Lineage (NCBI taxonomy): Eukaryota > Viridiplantae > Streptophyta > Magnoliopsida > Santalales > Viscaceae > Viscum > Viscum album. The sequence goes on from OY728125.1 coordinate 1,821,905,149, forward strand.
AAATCTATGTGGGATCATTGAGTTATTATCAATCCCATTCCCCTAATTAGGTCAAAGCATGAAGTGTTTAATAATAGAGTTCCCATAGAAATCGATACCCCCCACTTTAAGAGAAATTCCATTTAAAAAATATATATCTCTAGATAGTTCTCCCAATAGGGAATCTATATTAATTCCCCCATTAAAAAACTCCATTGTTATGTCCAAACCATTAAAAATATTTTTAGATATAAAGTAATTATAGGAATGAGTATAAAACAAGTCAGTAGCTAATATATAACATTCAAGAATTGTACCTCTCACTTCTGACAGTCCAGCCTCGCTCTCCACATGTGTATGATGCACTACATGCAACAGTCCTACCCCTATTCCATGTTATGTTGTCTTAATATCATCATTTGGAAAAATATATATATATGGACACTCTTTCCCCAAGGCACCACATACACCACCTCTATAGTCTCATCCAGTAGGACTCCTCCTCCCAGTTTGAAAAGTTGTAGAATATCACTTTCCCACAATCTAACTCTGCCAAGATCCTTGATCACTAACTATCTATTTTATTTTACTACAAAACTTCTATATATTTATCATCAAGCCACAATACTATAACTCTAATGGTGTTAAGGGATAGTGTATATAATAATAGACCAACATATGAAAATGGTGGATGATCACTCTAGTAATGACCTATGAATCTGATCCTACTATATAACCACTCAGTTACCATCTACCCCAATAATGATCTCAAAACGGTTCTTACTACTCTAGGAATTCACACATCCTGATCATTTAGTAGAGACATTCAATAAAATAGTGGAATCCTCCTTCCAGTTCCCCTCATCTATGAGATCCTTATCCACCACCTCAGAAAACATATTTAACCAGAAGACGATAACATGGGATACAATACCGCACATAATAACATTCTGAAAGAACATCACTGTAGTTGTATCATCTCATTCCAATGATTTATAAATGAGATAAAGGTATATAAATTCCAATAATAATCCATTACATACATTCTCTATATTTTTGGCCACTTGAACTATGCTTTTTTATCCAACCACATCATTTCTAGATATAAGTGCTCCAATAACCTATCCATGAATTCCTGTTATAGCATACAATCAATATGTCTAATCTATGACTAAACATCCCACCAAAAAATTTCTGATCCCCATTGCATATATGTGGAAAACATGACCCTCTCTGGGAAGGAGTCCCCCAATAGGCAAGTATTGTCTTAATGGACTCATCCCAGAACTCATCTCCATTTGGTCTAGCCTCTCCTATGAATGTTGGAGAGTGATTCAACTAAAACCATATCATAAGTTCATAAATTATTTTCTTATCCCTTCCATAGTCATTTCCCTTGAATAGCATGAATCAAATATTTTTATCTGCAAAATGTTCCTTCTCTTCATCACCCAGAGCTATCAGTGACTCAGGATCCACTACTGAAATAATATTACCATCCATAATCTCTTATCATCATCTCAATACATTTTGACATGGAGGAATAAATATACAATTCAAAACAAATTTTTTATGTCTAAAAAACATAATCAAAATATAATATGGATTAAATATCATAAATAGTCTTTTCCCCAATCATTGCCACATGATCATAACTAAGGCTCTCATACTACACTTAACCTTCCTGCACCACGGTCATAGTTCACAAGGGTATTCTCATTGATCATGTTTCACATTTTGACTCCCATTTATTTACATCATTGAAACATTTTTACACTATTCATTTTCATATTATATACCATAATCAATTACGCTTCCCAATTAAGGAAAAATAGTTTAAGTTTAACAATATACCTAGAATTTTTTTCCTTGGGTCTTCCTACAATGATGAATGTCGTAAAATAACACTGAGTCATTAAAATGATACATACATAATCAAATAACTTTCCATTTTGGGCTATATGTCAATAATAAGATATTTTGTAAATATAATTCTGTTTAACATCACCTAGCCTGTGCATCTCCCAAGGTAAAATAAGTGCCTGCTATAATAGAAAACAAATATAATAAAAATACAACTATTAGTAATTTGGTTTCTTCATTCATGGGCTTTCAACTCCCTTTCATGGCCTCATTTCAGAGGCCTATGTATTCATTGTTTTCTCTCTATCTATCCCAAATAGTAAAATATGAGAACAATAAAATAAAACTCCAATGATAACACTTTGTAACATCCTGACCCCAGTGCTACACATCAGTTCCCTCATCCAGTCATTCACATGACACCAATCACACCTCCCCATATACAAGAGTCTATTGAACAGTAGTGAGGGTCTAAAATTTCATTAATGGGGAGACTACACCATCTTGGTCAATAGTAATATGTCATTAGAAATAATAAAAAATAGTGTAAAAATATATAAAAATAAACAAAACAAATAAATCACTGTAAAAAGAGTAATAAATACATTATCCAACTAAATTGAAACATTTCATACTAATGTACATGTTCTGCGTCAAAAATGAAAACTGGATATTATGACCCCAAAAACTCTTAAGAGAGTTCCAAACCACGTCTTGTTCCATTATCCAGGATCCATCCATAATGATCCATCTACCTCTCTGAATTTTCCCATATCCTTTCCTAAAATTAGTATATTTGTGTAATGATTAGGAAAACCAATTTGGGTGTCATTATAACTCTCTGGGCCACAAAAAACTATTTCTAAAACAATATCCAATTAGATAATAGTACATAAATTTCAATAACGAATCAAAATGCAATGAATATGTAAAAACATATCACATTATAATTTAGTCTATATTTAACCACATTAACATTGGGGTTCCCAAGGCCACTCAAACCTCATTCAATCCTAACATCATGAAAGATCTTAATGTCATCTATGAGATATATTAATACCATCTTTGGATAATTCAAAACCTTGAAGTATTTAATTGTGATGTCATATCTCAATACCTATTTTTTCTCATGCCAAATATCGAAATATTATCATGTTTTTCCATATAACAGAGTGAATTTTTTTCTATTATTTAGTATATACTTGATTACCCATGTCACCTTAAATATATTCATGATTGAATTTACATATTACCATTAAAAAATAACAAAAAACAATGGACATGTTCTCATTAAATTACTAATAATTAGTTTTCTATTAATTATCAAAAAAAATTCCATTATTAATTCAATAATTAGATTATCACATAATTACCCTAACTGAATTTGAAATTTAATTATGTTTTATAATTAATTAAATAATTTAACAACTTATTAACCAATATTCACAACTCAAATTCCATAATAAATTTTCATAAGTAATTATCTCTTTCTCAATATAAATTCTTCGTAATTAATTACGTAGTTAATTATCTATATAACAGTATCAAAGTCACCTAATTAATTAAAAAATTAATTATCCCAGTTCAAACAATTCAATATTTCATAATCAATACATTGAATAATTATCAAAATCACAATATTGAAACCTCATATTCAATCCCCAATTAATTTTTCATTTTAACAATACTACAAAAGGTCAAATGCCCATGATAATTTACTCAATTTAAGAAGTAAAATCTATAAATAATGCTAGCTATTCTACCATTTTCATACACATATTTGGGTTATTACAATGGAAATTAATGATTAGACCAACTACCTCAATCAAACAATCCGACAATATATCCATTGGACAATGACCAGGTGGAATGTTGTATCTGGTTTTTAAGAGGTTCCTAATTCAATTTTGATCATGATCATAACCAAAAATGAAAATTTCCAAAGGGATTTCACGAAAATGGGCCAGAGAAGAAGGGATATAAGGGGGAAATCCAACCAAGAAGATTTAATAGGGATTGATTTCATAATAAGGTTGTTTAGAAGAGGTTTTTTCACTACAAAATCGCTAGGAGGGTCACCCTCTATGAGTAATAGAAGAGTTATTTCTTGTTCTATAATAAATCATCCACACAACCACATTAACACTACAGGTGGGGAATTTCCATGGAAAGTAATTCCATTTCACATCTTATAATGATTTTTAATGATTTTTTCTAGAATATATATCACCTCTTATTTTTTATTAAATCCCATCATTATTTATATGATTTTTAATCCCCATACACAACTCGTAAATGTTCTACAATAGTTTTTTCAACCCATTTCCCATTAAAGACTCTCAACTCACTACGAACCCATTTTAACACATAACTTATTTATTGCTCGACTCAATTAATTAAGTAAATAACACATAAACTAAAATTTGGTAAATTTATCTAATAAATTATCTCTATATTTTAACATTCTTGTGATACTAAGTCTCAAATGAAAAAAAACATAGAGAGAAACGTACCAAAAAAGGGGGGCTTGTTATATGTGTTCTAATGTAATTACATATGCATAAAGATATAATAAATATCATATATAACATATATAATTAATAATTATGTCATAATTCTTTACCATGAAATGTGGTAAACGAAAAATTAATAATCATTCTTTTGTGAGGCAGTAGTTCACCGTACACATAAACTGTATGTTCATTACTCATTAGATAGATGTGTTCATAAGTGTAGCTCAAAACATTATCTTAACAACATATCAATATATTTATTATACTACTATTGATATATAATGATGAAATAAGAATATTTTCTGGAATGGAGAATTGAAATAATAGTAAAAAATATGAGGAAAGATTATCATCCCCATCCAGTAACTTTTTTTGTTACTTCCAAAAATATTTTTTGGATGGATTTGTACCCAATGTGAAGATTCTTTATTTATGGGATGGATGTTGAGGATATATTTTGTCAAATATTTGAATAGAAAAATAGTATTGAGATGTGTGAGGAAGTGGAAGGATAGGTGTATTTTTTTATAGAGGGGGAGAGGGGTGATTTTTGATTTTTTTTCATTAGTTAGTCATTTTGGATCAAGACATATAATAGTTTGGATTAAAAAGATACAAAACAAAAACTAATGCATGTGAATTCGAACCAATGGGTGATTTACTCATCAATACATCATCCATGACTCAATTATTCATGTAATTATCTAAAATAAAAAATATCCAAAAGTATTGTCTTCACTACTCACTAAAAAATTATATATTTTAGAAAATTTTAAAAAATTTACCAAATATAATTTTTTATGATTATAATTTTTTGAAATAAATAAATTTTATGAAAATATTTTTCTAAATTTTTGAGATTTAATTTTTATATAAAATCATCATTTAGTTAAATAATACATATAATAATATTTTAACCCATTTTTTGAATCGTTCTGAAATTTAATAAGGCCACATAAAATTTTTAACAATCATAAGAAAAAAATTATTAATTTATGAATCTATATTATGAATATAAATCTTATTTTAAAAAATTATTTTAATTATAAAATTAAAAAATAATCATTTACCTATCGAAAAATAGCAATATTTAATTTATCATTTCTAAAATGTTTATTTTTGGATTCCATGATAAATTTATATTGTGTTTCCATTCACTATACAGCCAAATATTATTTATACATTCAAAGGTGAGGTTAAAATTCATATCATTAATAGTCTATTATTATAATAAAAATGTGTATTTTATTAAAATAATGATTTTTCACTATTTACTAGAAAAAATTTATTTTCATAAAAATAATAAAATTTCACCCCAAATTAATTTTGTAAATAAGAATTTAAAAATTATTTTTTCATTTGCTAGTATAATTTGTAAAAGTATTAATATTTAGTTTTAAAACAAGTACAACATTAAAATGTGGTAAAACTCTCCTTAGAAAGACATTTTTCTTTATATGTAATATTGGGTTATCTCTTTTCTTAGTCCATTCAAATATATTGGATTAGTTAAAAACTATTTTTTGGATATATAATATATAAATTTAGTATATAAACACTCTAAAAGTATTATAATTTAATTTACTTGGGAAAACATGACTAAATAATGTTTTGTTTAAATTGGGAGTAATGTGCAGTAAATGCTAACCTAGTAGTGAAAATATTATAAAGTATTGGGTTGAAAAATGCATACCTCCTATAAAAGTTTTCCTTAATGATTTATAATTTATTGACATAAAAATAATGTGGGTATTTATACATCACAGAATACTCTAGTTCTCATGTTTTTTCATCCATTTTTTAATTTCTACAGAGTTCATTTAGTATATGAGTTGTCTAATTCCCCAACACTATCTTTCTATTATAGATAATCATGATGGGTTCATCACAATATGAATGGTCAAGTTCCAACTCTATCTATTCATAGGTAGAAAAATGTATTAGTTCTATCATGTACTTCCATGGAACAAATATATAGAGAACATCATTTACCTTTGTTATATTTGGGGTTATTTCCTATTGATAACCAACAACTCAAACGGTTTATAGAATTTTGATGCATATAATGTACCTGGGAATCAATATATTTTTATTAACAAATTAGATAACACACTTCTATATATATACTTTCATGAAAACATGATCTCCCACTTAGAATTCAAAATCATTCCTCCATTTTCTGTCATAAATAATTTACCATCATTGATCAGATATAATATGAGATTTAATAGCCTTTACATATTTTCTATATCTTCAACAATATCTGGTCGTAAGAGTTTCCTTTCACCAACCTCATCCCAAATATTTATTGTAGGAAATCTATTTCCCAATAATTATTGACATGACTCCATTTGAATTATCAAATTGAAAAAACTATCAGAGTAAAAATCTATCATATCTAAGTAATGATCCAATATTCCTTGAATGTCGAGTGAGCATGAACTCACCATGTCTTCCACTGTTTAAACAGTTCCTTCAGAATATCCATCAGTTTGCGGATGGTAGGAATTTCTCAAATGAAGATCGTTATCCTGATCCTTCAGAATAGTCTTCCAAAAGTTTAATGTAATTGGGGGATCCTAATCATAAAAAATTGATAAAGGTTCACCATGAAATCTTACAACATTATTAATATATATCTCTATGATGTGATCAATAAGTGTTTCTTTTCATATGCTAAGTAAATGATATTATTTAATTAAGATATCGATAATTACACGTGGTTTTTTATTCATTCTATGATTATTTGGTTTTCTCATAAAAAATTACATTTTAATTTCATTGTATTTTGATATAGGAATAGGAATAGGTTTCATGAATTATTTAGTATTCTCCTAAACTACCATCAATTTTAGGCAACATAAACATCTGGACTCATAATCTATAATTTCTCACATCATATTATACCACAAAAAATGTTCCTTCAAATAATTACACATATTTTTTCTCCCAGGGTGTATATTTATATATGAGCCATGAGAATCTCGCATAAATGAATTTTCATATATGTTATATATAGAACAAATAGTCTCCTTCCAAAAATTAAAACACCATCATCATAGAAAATTAATAAATTTTTTTCCATTTGAGACATTAATTTTATGCTAGAAGTCCCCATCATCAGATTGATAATTCATTATCCTTTTTAGTAAAGATGGTATAGTAATAATTTGAATGAATATAGAAACCCCTCCTACACTTGAAATTTCCATATCCATATTTACTAGATCTATGAACATTGGATCCTTCTCAATCCTATTTTGGGTTAGGATTCCTTGATCTTTCCAATTCAAAGCATCCACTACCTTATTCTCTTTTCTAGGGTAGAAATGTATTCAGAATTTATAATCCTTGAGTATCTCATGTAATCAATTTGGTCTCAAATTGATGTCATATTATGATAAGATGTTTTTAATGCTATTGTGATCTGTGTTCTAACATCATTCATCATAAAAATAACGTCTCTGTACTTTTAAAGTGAAAATCACAACTGTTAACTCAAGAACATGGGTTGGATAGTTCTATTCACGATTCTTCAATTACATTGATTAAAATGGAATAACTATATAATTTTTCATTAGGATACATCCAAGTCCATTCTTCATTGAATCACTATACATGAAAAAACCATCACTCCCATATAGTATGATCAAAATCAATGAATTGACTAATATTATCTCCATTTTATCAAATCATTCTTCACATTATTTTTTCCAAACAAACTTCAACACATTATGTGTACTATTGGCTAATGAGTGCGACATTCTGAAAATTTTATAAATTAATAACCGATATTGATGTTACATGCCAATGAAACTATGTACCTCAGTTATTATTTTTTGGTGTAGTCCATTCTCTGATTTCCATTGTCTTTGTAGGATCAATTGATAGTCCATCCATGGAGACAATATGACCCAGAAAAGATACTTATTTATGGAATAAATCAGGAATAATAAATTTCTCATTAATTCTTCCCTTATCATAGTCTTAATTAAGATCTTCTAGTGATTCCCATGCTCCCCATTGAATTTATAATACACCAAAATATCATCAATGAAGACCAAAAAAATTTATTATTAAATGAACAATATATTCATTATGTCCATAAAAAATATTGTGAATTATTTGATCCTGATTTAAATTACTATAACTCATAATTTCCATACGTAATTCAATAGGATATATTCAGAATGCCTTCTTTCATTAATTGCAATTGATGATAACCCAAACAAAGATCAAAATTTTAAAAATATTTGGCATAATGTAGTTTTTCAATCAAGTCATCAAGTAAAGGCATATGATACTTGTTAATTATTATAATAAGATTTATCTTTCTATAATAAATGAAGAACCTTATTGATCCATCTTTATTTAAAAAAGTTGATAGGGGATCTCCAGTGTGAAAAACTAGTTGAATAAGTCTCTTGTTATGAAAATCAACTCGTCATTTCTGGAATTTCACTAATTCTATAGTGTAAATTCAATAGGGATTATTTGATATTGTCTTTTAAATAGGAATAAAATCCATAGATGATTCAAACTCTTGCTCTGGGTGATGTAAATGTATTTTCCACAATATATATTATGGTATTCATGAATATAAGGCACATCCTCAATTTGAAAATGACCTACTTCATCTCTAATAAATTTTTTCTACACTTCCACATGAGATCCATTCACTAAAGCTTTTGAGGATGGATCTAAATAAGATTCTGGTGGGGAAGACTCTAGTATAAAGATTAGGGAATCAACATCTACCTCACAAATTGTAATTTCCTTCCTCTTGAAATAAATAATTTCGTTATATGTTGATATCCCATTTATACTAAGAATTTATAATATTAAACCATATGTATTATTATAAGTTCAACATATAATTCCCATTTATGTTTCCTAATGGGGACTTCCATGCTCATCAATCTTATAATGACACTTCCCATAAGAATTTTTACCGATAAATCACCTACTAAATCAAGAGGAAAATTCAAAATTTCATCAAAAAACTGGGGAGATATAAAATAGTGTGACGATTTATAATAAAATAATAGAATGTCTAAATTTGATGACAGGATTATATAACATGAAACCACATTATTTTGTACACCTACCTACGCTGTAGTAATAAAAAAAATTCCATCCCCCTTGGAATTTTTTTTGTATATTACGCATATTGTTTGGTAATTAATTATCATAATGTCACACATATATACAATTATAATAATAGAAATAATTTATTGGATTTTTCCTCATGAATTCATGATCCTGGTGACACCTATCTATATATTTATAGAAAAATAAAATTCTTTTGATACATTTCCCATGTAGTTTTCTCATACAGTTTCCACAATATAGAAGTCACAGAAACTTCTTATTCTTCTTTTTTGAATTATCTTTTAATAGGATCTCAGATGGAATCATATTTTACTGGTTATCATTTATTGTATTTAATATATAAAATTCCTTATACATCCTAATGGAACATAAAACTATTTCATTATATAATGAAAATATTTTAGATATCAATTCCATTTGAATACATGGCATTATCCCTTCAGAAAAATGATAAATATTGGACTACGTGTTGCATATATAATCTATATAATTCCTATATAATCATGTAATGGTATCTCCATGATCAGTAATACACTCGTATTCTATTTTATGTTTTCATAAGGGGTATTCATTCCATTTATATTTATTGATACATAGAGATGTAGTTATCGAATAATGTGTCCTTAATGGTTCTCTATTCCGGGAATTTTACTTCCTCTTCCACCCTACTACTTTGGATCATAATAAATCATTTATTTGAATCTCCTTTAATGTAATAGACCACAAGTGGATCATTTTCAATTTCACTACATTCAAAGGCCATAGATGTTATCTCTAGGGACTTAATCCATTGTGCAGCTAAAATAATATTATTATACCCACTTATGATGGGGCATATGGTCTCATAATGTGATTCAATATAGAGTATTATCTCTATGAAATCAGTTTCACTATTTAAGAAATTGTATTTTTGATAACCTAATCATGTTTCCCAAATATATACATAATTTTATCCATTCAAATTCTGTCAATATTGGATTTATCAGCTGAAAAAATATCTATATTTAAAATGAGTTTTTATACCAGTATTATTTCTATGTTTTATTTATATACAATTGAATATAATGGATTATATCATAAAATAATATTTTATAATTACTAATTTAGTACGTGACATAAAATAAATTTAGGCATAATAAGTAAAAGAATCATAATCTATAGATTCTTTTGGGAATGTTTAATTTTAAACCATTATTGTGGATTTTATTAAAAATATGTATTATACTATGTGTATCCCTACATAGTGTCATACTAGGTGCACAACATGGCCTATTGTCTTGTACCAAGTTATATTGAGTTTGGACGGACACACCTTATTGGAGTTCTTACTCCTAGGTGAATTAGTTCCAAAACCACATCCTCGTGTTGTATCAAGATAGATTTATATTTCATGGAATTCCCACATAATATCAAACATACCATAAATCAATTATATTATTCTATACTAATATCCAATGTCTATATTGGGGTAATATACCTTAACATATGTTTTGTTAATCTAGTTTCCAAGGGTGCTTCAAAATATCCTATGATACCAACTGTATTTCCCAAACTATAGAATATCGGAGCCAGTGGTTTATTTTTATTTCATTAGCATGATTCCAAGGAATCAAATCTCAACATATATATTAGTATTACTTTATTTGAAATCCATATTACATACATGATACTCATAATACATTTGAAAAAATTTGATACATAATAAATTGAAATAATATTCAACTTTCAGATCATAGTTAATGTTTTCTTCTTCATAACCCATGGAAATGAAAAATAATAATCGTTAGCACAAATTTTGTGTAAGAGTATGTAATGTATAATAAATAATGAAACAATTAGAATAAATAAACACGTAAAGGTAAATAAATGATAACAAATTCCATTTATTTAAATAGATACAAGATAATAAATATATAATGGTATTAAACTAAAAAAGATTCCATCAAAATAAATAAAATGATAATAAAATGACTCCAAATATATTTCGACTGAAAATCTCATGGATATATAGTAACAAAATCTAAAACAGGTAGATTATTAATTAATAAAAATCATGTCCAAGGCACATGAAGACCTATACCATCCAGACCTTTAATTATAGGGTTAAAAATAATATATATAAAGCTATATAATTATTCCAAATAATTTCTCTCATAATAAAATATCAATGCATCCAGTGTATAAATAATGGTTGTGGCCCACCAATTATTTTCAATCCAAATCATTACACAATTAAATTAATCAAGATAAATAATATTCCTTATGAGATATCCACATTTAATAGAGAATTATAATTTATCAATAATTGCTTAGTAGAGTATAACTAATAATGAGGGTTGTCGATGTTTTTGAAATATCATTAAAACAGTATAGAGGAAAATAATATTTAAAAATTCCAATGTATCCCATACCACTTTGAAACAATTAAAAAAAATTACATTGAAGTAATAATATGAAATAATCATATAATAGAATTATTAATACTAAATTCATGGAGAACATGTCAAGTGATATTATATTAATCATATTAATGAATCCAGGTGTATATCCTTAGAAAATGTCTAAATGAAATAAAATTGATATGCAATCCCTTACATAATGTTTACTTTTATTTAAAAGACATTTAAATTCATGTATTATTGTTTCTAAGTGTTTTAATAACTTACTATGGAACCATATTCATGTTTACTAAATCATATAGTGTCTTTTTAAGATATTCTATTTTCTATTTTAGAACAATCTATCTTTATCATCAATATTCTTATTGATAATTTCCAATTTTTTTAGTATGTTTTAACTTCTATCATGTTGTTCTTCATAATTAGATCATGATTTCCCATTTCCATAATTTAAAAAATTATTTTAATATTATATATATTCATTAAATATGTATTTGAAAAAATTAACAATGTTTTAAGATAATATATTAAATTCAATGTTCATGGAGAGAGTTACCCATACGTACGAATAAACACTACTTTTATTTTGTTGTCTTATTATAAAATTATTAACAGTAAATTATAATTATGTATATGTATATTATAATTCAAATAAAATATATATGTAATATAAGAAACATATTTTTATTAAAATCTCTCTTAATACGTTCCATGAATAGCGTGAATGCATCGCATAACTTTGGTGAGGTGTTAATCCACACATCCACAAATGATGTAATTGTATTTATAAAAAATTGAAAGATTAAAGGTTTCTGTTAAAAAATAATTAATGAAAAATAAATAATAAACATCAAATATAACATATATTAGTTGGGTTTACATCATAATTAACAACCATTAATTTTGTAAAATGAATAACAAACAATCAGGTCTCTTGAGGTGGTAGTTAGTAGTACACAAAAATAATGTGTTTGTTAACCATTAGATTGAAGCATGATTTGGTGTAGGTCAAAACCTTATCACAACAAAATATATGAATTTCAAGAATACTATTTTTTTTAATTCTTATGAAAAATGGAGATTTTAGGGGGTTGGAAATGGAAATATATCTAAAGAGCTTGAGGAAAGATGTTACCACATAATCTTGTAACTCATTCCAGTTTCTAAAAAAATAAATTGATGAATGGATTTATGCCCAGGGTTATGAATATAGATTGAGGATATAGATGTTAAGGATCTATTTTAGGAGATATTGGTTGAGAAAATGTGGATTGAGATGTGTGCGGAAATGGGAGGAGAGGAGGCATTTTTTGGTGGAGAAGATGGGTGTTTTTCAATTATTTTATACATTAGTTTTTTGCATTGCTTAATGAATATGAATAGTATGAATTATAAGACCCAAAAATATTAAGTAATTCATGTTATTTATACCCAATCAGTTATTACCTATTCTATAAATTTTCCATAAATCAATAATTCATTTATTTGTCTTAAATTTTAAATACATTAGATTATAGTATTTTAGTATTCACCAAAAAATCAACTATTTTAGTAAAATATAATAAATTCACCCTAAAAATATTTTTTCTATCGGATTCAAAAAGGGAAACAACCTTATGGAAATAGTGCTCTAAATGTTTATAATTAGATTTTTAAATAAATATATCATTTACTAAAAAATACTGATTTTAATATTATAATATGTTTTATGAAACTATAAAAAATTATTTAATGCCTCATAAAATTAACATACAATAATAAGAATGAAAAAATTAATATATATATATATATATTATGAAAAAAATATTTTAAAAAAATATTTTAATTGTAATATTGGGAATAATAATTTATGTTTTACATAAATTCATATACAAAATTTATCATTTCAAAAACATTCAATTTATTATTCCACGATATAAATATATTATGTTTTCATTCAAAATAAACTTAAATTTATATAAAATTTCATAGGTGAGGTTATTGTTGATATCATATATATGATATTATTATACTAAATATAACATTTTAATAAATATCTGGATTTGTTTACAATTTAATGGAAGATAATTATTTTAAAAAAAATAAAAATATTTCATCCTAAAATAAGTTTAACATTACTATTAAATAATATGTTTTTTAATATATTTTATAAAATTATCAAAATTTACATTAAAATAAAGTGCTCTTTTAGATGGATGTAAAACAACCTTTAGAATAATATATTACTTTATGTGTAATATTGGTCTTTCTCATATCTTATTCATATAAAATATATTCTATGAGTGATAATTTTATTGGATATATAATATATAAAATTAATATATAAACATTCCAATATTTATATAACATAGTTGATCGTGAAAAATGTGTCTACATAGTGTTTTTTTTAAATTGGGGGTTAGTTTATTTAAAATAGACATTGTTTTGAAAATATGTAAAATTATTGGGGTGATATAATATTATAAATAATCGACAATGATATTATTATATAAGAATCACATTTATATGCACAATCACACAAATATCACAACATATTATTTTTTATTATCTTTAACCTCCTACAAAAATAATGATAGAAATTTACTTCATTTTTTGATTTGAAAACTATATTATATATTTTAGTTTGTAAATAATAATTTTTATTTTATAAGAATGATCATATGAACATTTAATACATAAATTATTTGAATTGTATACTTTTTTAAAAATAATACCGATATAGGATCCCAATAAACTACATTGTCATTAATAATTGATAAAATAATAATTAAATGATATTGTAAATCTTTTATAAAATTAGATACAATTAATTCTTATACAATTTATGATATATGAAGGATGAAGATTGTGAGATGAATAATGAACTACCATATTATTGAATTTTTTTTCAAAAAACCTAGAATACACACAATAGATAATAAAAGTAAATAATAACAAACTAACATACTTTGTTTGGAAAATTATAAATGATATTTCTAAAATAATATATATATATATATATAATGTTATTAAATATGTAATGGTGATATTTTTTTATTTTATATAGGATCTTAAACAGAATTAAACTATGTTCCAAAAATTGGTATGTGTTTTTTTTCTAGTTTTCAAATCCATCGGGCATGTTTATTATTGTGCATAATTGTATTATATGGTCTGTGTAATCCCCAATTTACTTATGATAGTAATATATAGTCAATTTATTGTGATGTAAATGTCTATTTCATGGCCTTCCTCTAAAGATCATTTGATTCTTATGTTATTAATTCCATAAATGTTTCATCAAATCAAAATCATATTAATTGGACCATTTTTTCATATATGTTTATATTATTCAATAATTATTTATTCATAAGAATTTTTAATTTTTAATTTATTTTATTTTTTCATTGGTGAGATTACATCTCATCAATAATAACATCTTCATTGATACAAAGTTTAGTATATTTTGATGCTTGACATTGTTAATAATAACACACATTCAAAATAATGAATACATCCATCAATGTGTATATTTTCTGTCCCACTAATATAAACATAATTTTTTTTTTGGAATTCAAATATAGATTTTTGTCATTGATTTTTCAAATTCTATTCATCCATTTTAAAAAGTAAAATTTAATACTCTTTTTAATGTGTTGTTTTTTATAAAAAATATTTTTAAAAAAATTACATCATTTTCAAATTAAACTTTATATATTGAACTATGTTTTTTCTTGTAATCATTAAATAAATTAATATGACCTATTATTTAGGTTTTTTTAAATATAAATGTTTTTAATGAGTTCACATAACCATTTATAAAGTTTTATACCAATGACATTGGTAACATATTAATTTAATGATAATATTATTTATTTAATAATAAAACATTAACTATTTTTCATCCATATATTATCATTATTTAAAATAAATTATTTCATGTAAAAATTAAACTCAAAATTTTAATTATTTTTATAAGAAAATATGTTTTAATTATTTTGTAACTTTAATTTTTATAATTTATTTCATAATATCAAGGATATTTCTTATTTTCAATTATATTAATTAAAACTCATAAAATAAATTTTACTTCTCATTCATTTTCCATTACAAAAAATTTATTCTTGATCGAGAATATTATAAAAACTTAACCATCCTCCGTTATTCTCTAGATGAATAATATGAAATTCTTTTTTATAAAGCATTTCATCTTTTGGTATCTTTTGCTTACCTTAAATTTTACCTTTAATAAAAGTATATATCATATACTGTATTTTCATTGGGAATACCATTTTATTATTTAATATACATTTTTGTGTTTACAATATTTCATAAATCAATTGATTATTAAATTTAACGAATTAATAATTAGACATAATCTATAGGGTGTAAATATAAATTTTATCGATTATTATGATTAAATAATATAAACAAAGAATATTACTTGTTATCATTGGTAACCTATTCATTTTCTATAGGATTGAAATTTTTTTATTAATTATTAAATTATGAAGAATTTACATTCTTGATTCACTAATAAGATGGGTTTATTTCCATTTTTATTTCTAGGGTTCTTTAAGAAATGATTTAAATGGACAACATATGTTGGGATGGTGATGGGTGGAGTCTTATGTCACCCTATAGTGAATTAAATTATTTTTATATCTCATGAGATAATATTCTATATAGATAATTATGTTCTTCACTGAAGAAAGTCAATAATTAGTTTTCTCATAATGTTTTTACTATGTTTATGGATGTAAATTTTTTAGGTTATTTACAATTATATACCATTCATTTAAATCAATTCCTATAAGAGATTTTTTTATCATATATCATGTAAATTGATAAAACTAGTCACACTTTTTTATAGTCATTTATAATGTTATTCCATTTCTAATGACAATGTTTATGGTCAATTTTTTCATTGATATAACTCCCATATATATCAATATTATATATATATATATATTCTCATATTATGCTCACAGAAAATATTTTATTTTTATCGCATATGATTAAATTTACTAAGAATCTTATATCACATCTTTATTATATTTTCATTACCCCTTTTTAGGATAAATAATTATAAATGAAATAGATCTATATGGTTGTCATATGTTGATAATATGTAGATGTTCGTGAACAATTGTTATAGATAAATAATATTCTTATATAGTGGAAAACATTCCCCTTAGTTGAAAAATGGTTTTTTATCATAGAAAAATATGTATTCTAAGTGTTCAATACAGTATTGATAAAACATTTTGAGAATGTTTCATAATTAAATATTATATTTTTTTCATTAAATTTGTTGGAAACATCTTTATGATACTAAAAATTATTCTTGAGTTTCATTCCCAAATTTTACTAAAAATTTGGCATGACCTCTATATATATAAGACATAAAAAAATTCTTATAGAAATCAAACAGGGATCCTCATATGTCCCAATTGTTATTAATTGAATATTATAAATATACCTAGATGAAAAATTAATCATAACAAGGAAAAATATTAAATTTTATTAGAATAAAAAAACTAAATGAAAAACTAAACCACAGACATGCTTAATTATAAATAAAATAAAAATAGATATTGTCATTACTTAAATGATCTAAACTGTTAACATCGTATCCTCAATAACCTTTTCTTCTTGTGAAACTTTTGGGGCTTGAATATATACCAATATAATAAGATGAAATCACAATATCTAATAAAATACCTTGAATAACATGTGGTGTATATAGGTAGGGGTTAGTGTAATGAACCACTGGGAATTTCAATTTCATAGAGATACTATGTTTTTCAAGGATCAGTATTATATTCATTAAATAAATTTAAATATTTCTGGTCATTCTCATTAAAAAATAAAACATATAAAAATAACATTAAGACCACATCAATCATGTATTCCAGATCATTCAGTGTCCACAAAACCACCTTGAACTTCAACCATCTATTATTCATCCAGTTATGGATTGTCTCTAAAAATGGTTCACCAAAAACTAAGGGGGGAATTGGTTTTCCCAGAGAGTCTAACCATTATAAATACATTAATAATTTATTGTTTTTATATAATAATATTACAGGATTATGATAATAGGTTTCATCTTCTAAATCTATTATTGAAATGAACCCATTTGGGAAAACAACAACTATCAAGCAATGGAAAAGAAATGATATAAATCCATAACCCCAAACATAGATTGTGTCTCTTTAGTTTATTGAATCCTTTATTTAGATATAGGGAATCATATTGCATGGAATATTTATCATCTATCGTAGGAGAATATTCATGATGTAATTTTCTTCAACTAATTCTATATGGGTGTCTTCCCGAACCAGTAATCCACAATCTTGTGAAAGGGAAAACATGACCCAGAAAATTCATCATCAGATTCATTGGGTGTGACTCACCCCTAAAATTCAATGATAAATATAGAAAAAAATTTCATAAAGGCACAAAAAACCATAAAAAAATTTATTCAATGGATTATATCTATGGAATACCAAATATTTGAATGCAATAAACTAGGGATAATTTTAAAGGCCTCTCAAATCTTCATATCTATATATCATTTTGGGATTCCCAACACACCCAAAATTGTCTCATATATAAAATAATTGTTGGTTTAGAAATAATTATGATCTAACCTAAAAAATAATGGGTTATCATATTAATTGGAAGACCATTCACTTTCACCATAATCATATATGATCAAATATCCAAATTAACCTCTATAGTGACACCCATGAAATTCTCTACCCTTATCTCTTATGAACTCTCTCAAGGTTCAACCAACTATCAGGTAACCTACCAAGGTTAGCCTAAGTAAGTTAAATCTATTGAGACCTTACATTAGTTCCTCTAAAAAATTTCTATATATCGATCCCAATATATAATTTGAGGATTCACATCTCTCAATAGTCATAAGTGTTCCTTAGACCCACCACTACCCTTTATGGGTCTCTCACATCAGTCTCTATCAACTATCCCTAGTGATATCACGCTCTTATTTTCCATGTACTATATCGAAAATAGAAAATATCATTAGTGAACATAACTGATAGGAAATCAAAAAAGGGATGAACAATAAGCAAATTAAATTTGAAAAGAAGAAATAATCAAAATGATGAAAAATAGACTAAAATAGTATCAATTATCCTCTTATGCATTCCTTTAATGGGAATGTAAAAATAAACATTCTGACCAATTTTTTATATTAATATCTTTTATTTTTTATCACACTATACCCTTGGCCAATTTAGTTTATTAAAATCATTATAAAACAAACATTTCATATTCAAGTACCATATCCAAACACATTTACCATGTCATTCACCACATTTTACGTTTTTATTTAAAATAACAACCCTTTTTAAATTCACATTTTAAAGAATCCAATTTTTTATTGAGGAATTATTACCACCCCAAACAAATGTATAAAGGTTTACACTAAAATTTATTCCACCGTGGTGCCACTATCAAATAATTAAGAAAACAATACAGTCAATGACAACTATTAGGATTATGAAAGCACATCCAAACATTAAGGATGAATTATACATATAATGTTTTATTCTAAAAAAATACAGTAATTATGGAACATGAATATTAAAATCATTATTAAAATGTGACATATATAATTTGATGCCACCAACCTAAATCAAAGGTTTTTTCCATTTAATCGTCGACCAAACAATCAAATTCTAGTCTTGTTCCTGTCTATTTTCCATCTCCCATCATCATAAATCATTCTTCCAAGTCATTAAATAATATAATTAAATATTTTAGTAGTAATGTTTTTATTTAAAACCTTTTTGTTTTTCTTAATGTATTAAAAATTAATTTAGAATGTAATTATACTTAAAATATCATCTGGTGACGTTGTTTCGCTGAAATGTTGACTAACTACTCTCTAACACCACACAAAATTCCCTAGAAACCACTAAAAATAGATACAATTAAAATTATGTGATTTAATTAAGTAAAAGATTTACCCATTAATAATTCTACGGAACAATATATATCAATGAAAATAATGGATAAAAATTTGTTTACATCCTCCTCTGATCTCCTTTAATTTTACCAAACAAAACTCCAAAAAATGAGTATTTTGACATCATTACATGTGGTATGTCATCATAAACCCAAAAATTGATATTTCCCAAACAAAATGTTGGAAATGGGAACAAAAAATTATTAATAAAAAATGATATCTCACCGTAAAACAATAATTAATCATCCTAAAATAATCCCAAAATAAAATTTGATTGTTGGGAATGGGGGAGAGACCCAACATGGATGGAATGAAATAAATAATAATGAAAAAATGGAATGATATAATATTAATAGTTGTTTGATAAATTATAAAACCCACAAAATGTTTTACCTGGATGGTCAAAACCATGTACACCACAACATTCTCTATGTCCTTGCAAAATCCTAGTTTGCACTCAGGGATGAGGATACATAGAGAACTATAACAGATCCTATCACGCATCATAATTTTTGATATATAAATCATTTGTATGTCATATATACAATGAACACTTAAATATATAATTATGTTAGGGTATGGTAATATGAGCATACCATGTGTATCACAAAAGTCATCTCAAAGTTCTGACGATGATGTTTCGACATTTCCGTTTTCAATATGAGTACCACTGATATACTATGACATTATAAGGAACCATGCCCTCTTGGTTGGGAATTTTACCCTCCAACATAGTGTCATATATAACATGGTACTACCTAAAATGGTTCCACTATAACCTAAAATATGTAAATGTCCATTACTGCTTAATAAAATGTCTTCTCAAACACATAATGATTCCTCAACCCTCATTCCTCATACCAATATCATATCTTTGAGATATTATTAATAATGAAATATTGATCCAAAAAAAATTCTAATACGAACCATTATCTAGAGATCATTTATTTTAAATGCACCATAATATCACATCCTAAAGAAATAAATAGGTTTTTGCACATAAAATTCTTACAAAGACCTCAATAAAGGAACTC
Source organism: Viscum album (assembly GCA_963277665.1). Classification (NCBI taxonomy): domain Eukaryota; kingdom Viridiplantae; phylum Streptophyta; class Magnoliopsida; order Santalales; family Viscaceae; genus Viscum; species Viscum album. Next base: position 1,821,926,030 of record OY728125.1, read on the forward strand.
CACCAGCCTTGGAAAACCATAAAATTATGATACAATACTTATTGTTTGAGGATACTAGTTTATTATATTATATATATCCAACATATTTAGATGGGTTCCAAAGAAGAAATAAATGAAATTTTTAGAAAACATTTGAGCCCTTATCAAAAACCAAGTAAAAAAATATCCCTACCCCATCTCCAATACCAACAATAGGAAAACAACATTTCAATATAATTTATCTATCACATTAAAATATCATAACCTAAAATAGAGGAATAATCATAGCGGGGGATAATGAGGGATACCAAACCATGAACCTTTAACTATAAAAGTTTCCAAAATGGACTTTCAAAAACTCATTACCGATGGCCCGTGAATATTTTATTTAAAGATAACACATCTTATAAAATATCATGTATAAAATTAATATAAATATAACACACTACTTTTTCTAAAATGGTCACTAAAAACATAATATTCGTTACATTAAAAATAAATCCAAGTCTAAAGACCAAAATTTCCACCAATACCACTTTTACGTGCCATAAATTAATTTCACATATACTTTTTATGATAGAACATTTAGTTCCATAATTTATAACATTAAATTACTAAAAACCCATTTATTTTATTATTATATTTCATAGACTCTATTTAAAAATTGTTGAGATATATCAAACATCAGAATATTATAATTAATAATTAATTAATAAAACTAATTATATTCATGAATTGAAAAATAATGGAGTATTATTAACACACTAACCTTATAACAAGTTTAAATAATCCAACATAGAAGAACAATTATGTGGAATGTAAGAGAAAGTCACCTATAAAACCTAAATTTCAAAACATCATGTATAGATCATCCTAGCCCCTAACCATCATACGAATATTGAATATGGTTTTAGAGAAAATAAAATCACTACGTTAAATGTCCTTAGGGTGGTATGAGAATTGAAAGGAACAAAGAAAGAGGAAATAACATGAAGGAATCATTTTCAATCCATAGAATATTGGTGCAAATTATAGTGGAAGAAGGAGGATATTCCATATAGATCCATCAGGACATCTATCATGTGAATTATGACATTAAGAAGGTGATAAATATTTAAAATAAAATAGGTTAACATCATATATTCATCTATTTAAATGAAAATGTATAGGAAATATGCTTTAGGCAATTAATTTTTCAAATTGATTCTTAACTATATTGGAGCCACATGTGAGTCACCAGCAAATCTCACATAGTTTAGAAATAATATATACTAAACAATGTTCCAACAATGAGGAACCTATTTCTAAAATCACCATATCTAACCATAGTTTTCTTTTATATTTTTTCCATAATATGTAACAACTATGTGATAGATAATAGCCCATAAAATTTAAAATTTTCAAGGATAAAAATAATTTAATTCACTAGATAAAAATTATTAAATAATATTGAAAGAAATAGTGACATGAAATGTCATAATTCTACACCATAGTAATATCTTTTCTTAAATATTATTCATACAATAATACATGTAATTAAGACATTAATACCTCTGCATATATTGAATGAAATTTGTAGGTGAGGGATGAATGAAAGATGGTCCGGAGAGAAATGAAAACATGAAAAATATAAAAATAATTACGGTAATTAATAAATATATAACTAAAAAATAATAAATATAATCAAGAAAATATCACCCAAAATAAAATTTAACATTTAAATAGAGCATTAAGATCAACCATAATTTTCAAAATAATTTTAAATTTATTTAAAATGGTGAACATAATGGTTGATTCTTATTTAATATATATGAACAACACATGTCATGATCATACTCCCAAAAAAATATATATTCTAATAAACATGGTAACTAACCTAGTAAATATATGAAAATCCCCCAATAGAATATCATTCCAGACCGAAAATTTGAAATCAATAAAATTAATCCCTTCTCCAACATCACAAAAAAAACATCAAATAAAAATAAAAAATGATTTATAAAACAATAACCTCATAAAAAAAATTAGTGCCTCATACCTATGTCACATTACTCAAAAAGGCTAAAATATTATTTCATACATGAAACATCATTTTGTATAGGAACATAAAAATGTAGAACCCACACAAACTGAACATCATAAATAATCACTCATACTTTTTACCTTATAATGGACCATGGGTTCTCCCATGTACAACCCATAAATAATTTCAACATAATTATACAACATCCAAATACAAATTATCCTCATGCTATAAAATCATATCACCCAATAAATCATATAACTACATAACAAAATGTTTTTCATGGGAGAAATTAATAGAATACTCTCTAGAGAAAATCGAATAATAATATTTTGAAATTAATGAATCAAATTAGAATACACTTAATGGAAAATATTAAATGATAAATAAAACCATGTAGATGAATTGAAAACCATATTATAATAATATGACAAATAAAATATATATACATGACCCAAATAGAAAAAAATGGTAGATCCACCTAACATTCATGCATATGAGCTTAGATATTACCATATCCCAACAACTGAGGCACACGATTATTCTTTTATATATACTAGGAGTGGTAATTCCCATTGGATTCCTACCCATACCAACCAACATATAGACACACATCCATTTCATACATATATATTATAACTTATTAGATGACTATTCATTACAATTCATAATAATACATGCCAAAATATTATATATCCAACATATTTGTAAACATGGATATATTAGAAATCCATTATAATTATACTACTTTATATCCGTCTAAAATCTATAGTTTTGGAACACATCAGAGTAACAAAAATAATAATACATCTATTAATATCCTTCAGAGAGGGAAACATGATAAACAGTTAGATCATATTCATAATAATCATAAACAAGAGAGATAGAAACATAAAAATGGAATATGAGTATGAGAACATGGTAATAAATTTTGAAATACCATACCATTTATATTATATTTCATAATCATGAGTAATGAAAATTTTCATTTTAGTTCATAATGAATGTAGCATAGTGTAATCAATAAACCTAATCCATGGGAGTATATCATTAGAACAAGATATAAGTTTCATTATATAGGTCATCATATAAAATCATTTACTAGTATTCAATTATTACTTCAATGAATTACATAGTCGATTGGGTTGACTAAAAAAATATTAATTGTAAAGGTTTACTCTGAAAAATCTTTTTGTGCAGATAGTCCATTAATAAACATGGTTCCCTCCCTAATATTGTCATATTTATTTCATTGGATATAAATCAGAAGCCAATGCATTATATGGATATATATTTCTATTCACACTTATCAGATAATGAAAATAATATATAAGTGTTCGAATTATCATAAAACATTCACCATATATGAACACATGAATTGAAACGGGGTTCATTACATTTCATTATAACATAATACATTGAAAAAACAATTCTCAAAATTATTTAATTATTTCATAACATGTGTAATAGAAATAGGTTTTATAAAAAATTACTTCCTTATTTTATAAACAGTATATAAAGAAAACGATTAATAAAAATATTAGCAACATAATCATAATACATATATGGAAGGAATAAATATGTTACCCTTGGATAATATCCCAAGTAAATTACAAGTGAAATAAATTTTTGATTCCATTTATGAATAGAAAATACCACTACAAGATAATTAGAACAGTTTTAGTATAATAATCATACCACATTGAAAATAATATTAAAAAACTAAAAAATAATATAATATTGGGAAAATAAGATTCATTAAAAATACCATCGGATACATATAGAGAAATACTTACCGTGTTGAGTAAAAATGATGGAAGAAAGTTATATTCATACAAGTTAAATTAAAATAAATCATTCCTATTATATTTTTTATAAAAAAGAAACCAGTACCACCATCAGAAAATAAAAATAATAAAAATATTAAATAATTTTTCTAAAAATTTCAAAATGGGAAAAACATGAAACCAATTATTTGATATTACTAAAACACCTCTTGAAATTAAATTTAGAAAACATTTACCTTTATAAAAAATATTTTTAGACTAATGAAATAAAGAAGTCTATTTTTGTTAGATTTTTCATTATTTATCATCAGTATATATAGAGTGTAATATATATAGAAATTATGTAATTTCAAGAAATAAACTGATTATAACAAAATTAATTAATTTTTTATAGGTATATCATTATAATTATTAATCCCAAAAATAATAATAAATAATCCCAATAATAATGTTATTTTAGCATAAAACCTTTACCACATTGGTATTATATGAATCACAATACATTTAAAAGAATAAAAAATAAATGGATGTTTAAATCATTATAAAATTCATAATATTCATTGTAAAATACATTCATGTGTATTATATATACTACATAAATGAAAAATTCATTGAATATGTCATTTGTATCAAAGAAAAAAAAGTGAGATGAAAATCCCTAACCCGAGGACCAACATTCATAGAATGTCATTGAACATCCTTTATGAAAAATATATATTTATTATAAATATTATATTGAACAATAAAAATATTTATAATACGATAAATTATTTAATTAGAACATTTTATCAGCCATTTAATTTCTTGTTAATATTCAAATAATTGTTCTCAAGAATTTCATTTTTCATTTTTCATGGATTTCTTGGTTTCGTTGTTTGGGTCATTGTACATTTATTTTAGTTCCATCATAATAGGATTGTAAATAGTGATATAAATATAATATATATACATATATATAAATTTTATAGATAAATTTAAACATAAATAAATGAAAGAGATAAAAATGAAGTAGATTGTCTATAGAGATAATAGGCAACTAGTATAAATCAATAGTATTTTCACATTTCAATAGATGAATCAAAAGAATGATAAATAATAATTCTTATTTTTGAATAACTATTATTTTAAATATATCATTTATAATAATTAAATATTTCTTCACTACAATCAGTGTAAAATAGGAATGATAAACAAATCACATAACATCGTGAAGGTGGTAGTACACACATATATATGACAAAATTCCTTGTTTTCCAATAGATAAAATGATAGGAATTTAGATTTAAGATTATAATTATATAATTAATATTATGTAATAAGTAAAATACAAAAAAAATAAGTTCATAATAATAATAGTAAATAAAATAAAATAGTGGAAATGAATTGCATGTATATGCGGTGATGGTAAGTCATTCATATACATGAGGAAAATTTTCACATCCCATTTTTTTCTGAAATTTCATTAATTATAGTGATTTATTAATCCTTATATAATTTAAATATATTAAAGAAATAAAATTTATTAATTTATAAAAATAGCATATATTTTTAGGAGCTAAAGTAGAATAAAAAAAGTGATTTATTAATATGATTGCATCTTACATGAAATAACTCATTTATATATCATGTTAATGATTATAGGGTTGGAACACTGTGAAGAAAATATCATATAAAAAGGTTAAAATTAAGTTAAAAATATATTTTTTAGTGTATGGTAGGGTTATTATTCTCAATGTGTTGTGGAAAAAGAAAGGATGTGTGACATTTTATAATTGAGGGGGGGGGGGAACTATTGGGATTTCCAAAAGCATTTAATAATAATAAAATAATTCGGTAGCATAATTATATAAAATTCCCATGGAATCATTGATATGGTTCAATGGGTTCAAAAGATCATCATCCCATAACATTTTGTATGTTTTGGTGAAATTATGAGCCTTATCTTTTCTACTTGGTAAAATAATTTAACCTTCATTATTGTAATATATTTTTTAATCTTAACAAATTATATTATTATATATATTGTAAAAATTGGATCCCAAATAGAAAAGGTGTAATTTTTTTGATAATATATATTTAATCAATTTCCCATTAATTGAAATTATTGTTTTTAAATAAGTTTATAATATATTATTTTCATAAATTTTTATTGATGGAAATTTTGAATAAAGTAAAATAATTTGACATAAAATTCATAATTAAAAGGAATATATTTTAATATAATACTTATACACATAATTATTTATGTTTTAATTTAAAAAATTATAATTTAACACTATTAATCAGTCATATTATTTTAAATTACATATATTTTTAAAATCATTTATTTTATTTTTCTTCTAATTAAGTAAATATTTTATTAGCATGGTAGAAAAATCATATTGAATTATATAATCAATGTAAATTATAAAAAAAATTACATTATGAATATAATTTCATTATTCATAATATATAAATTTATATGAATTCATATCATTTTGGTATCCATATGTTAAAAGATAGATGATTTTTAAAAAAAGGAGTGACATTTTGTAACATTCTTCGTTCAAAATATTATATTAGACATTTTACTAAGAAAGTGTTTATTAATCAGCTAAATTTATATTATAAAGTGATTGTTTATAATTTATTTCCTAAAATAAGAATTAAGTTGAAATTGTATTGAATAACCACTTTGTTTTAATATTGATTAACCTGATTTATTCTTTAGAGATGTAATATATTTTACTAAGGTTTTTAATCATGATAAATAATGAAAGGTAGCATCCAAAAAACATCTACACAACAATATTGAAAAAAATAAAAAAAATATCAAGTTCAATAAAAATTATTAACATAAAAAATTAATTTAGAATAATTGTGGAAAAATTATCCAAATGATCTATGTAGATAAATGAATTTTTATGTATAGAATGGGTTTTATTCTAAATAAAATTATAATATTAATTATGAACACCAAAATTACCTTATTATCCACAAAAATTAAATAATAAAATTAAATAAAAATTCCAAAATAAAACATTACTTTTTATATACTATAAAATACTTTACAGTTTTCATTAAAAATAATAGATTTCACTATTCATTATAAAGTCAATAATTTTATAAAATATTTAAAATTAATGCTAAATATTCTTTTGATATGATGATTTCAAAAATAACATAATTTTTATTAAATAAAATTAAAAAATATAATTCTAATATTCCTTAAAAAAATATATAATTGTCCTTTTTGAATAAATTGTATTTTTAGAGAATAAAAACTCATTTCAATTAAATGAGTTATAAATTCCTAATATTTATTCAATATATCTACATTGATTGATTCCTTTAAATATATTTAATATTTTTTTACTCATATTCATGCCCACTAATGCAATTTGTACATTATAAATTTAAATTTTAAATAATAGTATTTTTTGTTTCGTTTTGGCTCGGTATTATGTGTTGTGCACACTATTGTACATAATGTACTTATTTAAAAATCATGGGTTGTTACATTTTCATCTATTAAAAAATTTAATTATCATAATTTTTATATATTCTCATAAATCAAGGATCTGATATTTCAATATACCTTTTGCTGAAAATGCACATCATATAAACGGTAAATAAAAAATCATCATAAATGGAGGGTATTTTAAGTAAATAAGTTGCATTGAATCAAAAATATCTTCGTTTCTATACAGTTGGACTTTAATGGGTTGAAAAATTATATAAAATGAATAGAAAAATAATTTCCCTATATTGTGGAAGAGTGTCAATAAACACCAACAACAAGAAATTTAATTATCATGATAAATTTAACAAAAAAACAGCATAATTTGAAAATGATTGAAAAGTTCATCAATATATCAGAATTGATTGAAATAAAAAAAATTAACACCAATTTCATATATTTATGAAATTCTCTAACTAAATTCAATAATATCTAATGTAATTATACATACTTTGAATGAATGATTTTATTCTTTAATCAATATCCATCATAATATAATCTCAAACTCAAAATGTTGAGTATTTGAGAATAATGTTTTATTCTGGGATCACTAAAACCTTATTCAAATAGATCGGATATTTCACATATTATTAGAAATTAATCAAAAAAACAAAAAATATATATTTTTAAAAGTTACATAATTCAAAAATTGAATATTATATTTAACACATCCAAACTACAATAGTCTCTAAATTATCAATATCAACACCAAAGGAATAAAATAGATTATTCTATATATTACTTCAAGATTAATATATAATTATTTAACAAAATATTAAGAAAAATTCATAATACCATATTATAAATTCTTGAAATTTTTCTAAACATGTTTATAAATAAAATGTTTTATCATAACCCTACATTAATGTCATATATTCTGGTAAAAGATAATTAAAATTATACACTAAGATATTAACCATATTTATGAAAATATTTCTGTTTAACTTAGACATAAAATGTTCCAAAAAGATAAAATTCATATTAACCGGTACATCATGTAGGCCAATGGTAGGAGAAACATCATTATAACCTTTCAATTACAATTTCAAACCCCGCATCCTTGGAAAATATAATGGGTTATCACTCTACGTATGAGGTTTATATTTATAAAAAATAATCATATAATTTATATAATTCTCCCAAAAAGATGTTGAATATCCTAAAAAATAATCTAAAAATTTATTAAAAAGTTTATTTCAATTGATATTTTAGATCATTGATTTTACATATAGAAATATTATTTTCATTTATCCAAAATAAAATAACATGATTGGACAATGGGTTATAGATAATACAACCTAATAAATAATTTCCTAAAATATCATTAATAATCTTGACAAATCCTTTATAATCGTATTATATAGTGAAATTACATAAAATATCTTGAATAAAATTTAGATACTATCCTCAAAGCTACTCATTTTCTTTACCAAAAATATATTCAAAATATATCCTCTTTAAATAATTTATTCTCAATAATCATAATTTTCAATATCCCCAAAACACTTAGTCCATAATTATTTTAACATCCGATTAACATAAAGAGTTATTTAAACCACTATATATTATAATTCTTAAAACCCCAATAATAATTCAAATCATATAAAATAGAATCATTGAAATCATTATAATGGGGTACTGATTCCATTAAACTAATTATCAATCACAAGCATATAAAATAATAGTTTTATCTATAACATTTTAGTTAACCTCACATGAAAATATATTATCTGTAAAAATTAAACTAGTTGTTTTGTGTAAAATAAAGTTATAGAACATTGAATACATTCTATAAATACGAAATAAAATTAATATTAAAAAAGATGACAGAGATAATGTTTTCATAAAAGAATTACCCAATATCTAGGTCACTAATATTGTCCAATTAATTTTAATCATCTATTTGTAAAATCTATAGATTACAATCATAATAGTAAATCACTTATATGGTACATCATAACAATTATACATGTTTATTCATATCCAAAATGAAAACTAATATGGAAGTATTCTTCAATGGTTCATGATTCTTATATTACAAATATAATTAATATAATTATTGACTTCCAATACATAATCATTGTAATCCATTAACTTAAATTAGTGTAATGTCGTATGTCCTTCCCAACTCTAGGAGTTAACCTGTGGATTATGGAATTAGAATATATAGAAATATTATTCCCTGTATATGGTATATTGAACTATAAATGGTACAATAAGATAGACGTCATTTTACTCCATTAAAATATTAATATTTTGTTAGAAATTACATTATCTATACCATTGATTTCCAAACTGAAATCATATCCCATTATTTTGATCAATTCATTGGAGAGCTTCTTCCCATATTTTGAACATTCTAGAAGATGAGTCTTCATTCCTCTATGGTATTCATGAAATTATATATTCCCCCTATTAGGTGTCTTAGTAATGTTAGTTTTATAGATTTTATTAATTTTATAACAATAAATCTGATTGGGAATAATTACAATGTTTAACATTCCATATCCAAATTAATTATTTTATATATAAGGAAATTCATTCCATTTTTATATCATTATTACAAATCATCCTTGATCAAACCATTAACTAAATTAAAAAAATGAATGTTGTGATCAACAATAACCATCAAGAAAAGTCATTTATCGGTTTTATAAATTTTGAAATATTGTTTTAAATCAATTGAAACTTTATTTTGAAATATAAAATCCATGAAAACATTAAACTAAAATTCTTCATTATTTTTCATTAAAAAAATATTTATCCCATGCATCTAACTAAAGAGTGTCTAACAAGGTTCACAATCACAAACCATTCAAAAAGTAGAATAATGATCATAATTATATAAACTACCAACCCATTTTATGGTCATTACCACAAGATGAGTATAATACGAAACCATTGTAACTTAAAGTTTCTCAATAGGGATTTCTTTCTTTAAAAAAAATATAAACATTAAAATGTTATCATATACTTAGAATTATCTCAATGTAGTAATATATAATTTTATTCATTATAATATTAAAAAATTATCAATTATATTATAATATAAAAAATAAATTTACCCTTAAATTTACATTATACATAAAAGGTGTTATCAAATGAATATTCATTAAATAATATAAATATTTGTGAAATAATCATATAGGTTTAGTATCATAATTATCATAGAAACCCAAGAGACTTGTAAAATAGTGTACTGTATATCACACTATAATCTTTATAACTAGAACACATTACTGAAAGATAATATATAATAAATTTCATCATAATTTGGGGAAAATTAAATGTAATATACTGTGATATTAGAAGCTTATTATATCTAAAAAATAGATATAAACATAACAGTATACTTTTTTCAAGATAATAAGAGTATGAAATTTTTAAAACCATACCCTATAAATCATAGAACATATTTATAATCCATTATATAATTATTGTTATTTAATAAGATATGAATAGAAAATGGATCTAATGACTTGACCCATGGGACCATAACATTTTAATAATACATTGGTTTTTTGAAATAAAAATATTCATAAAGAATCTTTTATATACCACTCATGGATCACTCCCAATAATATAATTTTAGATTAGCTTACTTCAAAAAACAATTAATGTTTTCCTGTTTTACTACCATGAATATCAAAATAGACAGACCATGTTACTAAATTGTGTTCACTCCCAATTCATGTACCATTTATCTCATGGGATTCCAATGTTTACTCATCACATTAGAAGGGTGTGTAATTCTAGGACTATATATAATATAATAAAAATATTTTTTAATTCTTCCAAAAGATAATAAAATAATATTAATATCATCACCCATGATGGGAAGTGTAATCTATAATAAATTAATCATTATATAATAGATTAATATTAAATATATTTCATAACCATTTCATTATGGCATAACCCACTGAATAGAAATGGTTTTCATAATAATGTTATCAATTAATCATAGAATAACATGTGGAAAATTTGTTTTTTTAATAAATATATATTAATCATAATCATAAACCATCTAAATAATTAATAATTGTGGTACCCTTGTATCATGTCCTCGGAAATATATTTTTTAAATACATGTTATTTATATTAATTATAGATATACCATTAAAATATCATTATAATTTTCTAGAGGAAGATATCCATTTTAACATTAAAAAAATATTTTAAAAAACAATAAAATCACAAAATATTGTGTAAATAATTTTACTTCAAAATATAATTAAAAATTATAGTGGAATATTTATAGCATTGAGCCGCATTGATGTTGGGAAATTCTATTCATTCCATATAATTTAAAAAAACTGTACATTAACAATTTTTAATGAATTCAATAAGTACATAGTTCATAAAATGTCTAGAATATTACCTTTAATTTTTAAAAAATATTAAAAAATAAGTATAAATTACATTGAAAAGATATTTTATTATAGTGGAACGTGATTTAACATAATTTTCATATATCATTAATATGGATGAAACTAGTATAATCTAATAGAGAATTAGAATATTTCTTTCTTAAGAAACTTATTCTGGTCTCCTGATCATATAATGATTGGAAAATTAAATGAAAATATGTAATTTCTATAATTAACTAGTGTGTATTAAATTTCAGAAGATTAATGAGTGGTATATCATAATAAATCAACAATAAAAACAATCCTGTTATAAAGGATATTATAAAATAAAACCATTTCCAATTTGGTTACATTTGGGATTTAAACCCAATTAATGAAATAAGATTATATATATATATTATAAGCCAAATAAATTTCTCAATAAAAATCATAAAATTAATTCATCTCGAGAAAATACATGACATAAAAGAATGAAGTGGTGAAAATTGCTTCAGTCTCATATAAAAAAAGTGTGATGAAAATACCTTACCATTGAATCAAGTTCCTTCATTCGTGTTTAAAACGTGGGGTAATAAATAAATATATTTGAAATATATTGAAGTATCCTAATCATATATATAATAGAAGATATGGTTTAATAATAATCCTTTATCACACGATTATTTACAATTATTTAATATATTTATTTTTTAGAGTGATAATTTCTTTTTATTTTTTATATTGTTTTGTTTAATAGATTTAGTCACTATATAAGGATTCTAGATCAATAATTTAAAAAAATTAACATGATAAAAATATCATTCATATAATTTTTAAACAAATCATGAATCCTTTATAAATTTGAGACAAAAAATAAATTACACAGTTCATGGAGACTGTAGTCCATACGTACACATGAATATGATCTTCCATTTTTGACAAATGGAACAAAAATGTTAAATAATAATTCAACTTTTGGGAATAATTAGTATATATATTAATTCATTTAAATTTACTAAATATTCCATCATAACCATCAATTTAAAATTTAAATGAAAAAATCACATCTACTCATGGAGGTGGTAGTCCACAGGTATGCACAAAAATTATAATTATTTTACAATAGATCATAGTGTATAGAGGTTGATATTATAATATAATTATAGAATTATATTTGTAACCTAAATATATTATACTAAAATTAAAACCATAATTATTATAGTCCATTAAATATGGTGGTGGAAAGTAAATTTTATCGATATGTGGAGATGGTCAGCCTTATATTTATCCATCTGATACATTCTATTTCCATTTGATGGGATTAAAGGTGGATAATGGTGATTTGATAATAATAATAAAAACATTTCAGTATATTTAGGATATATAACATATTATGTTAATAAATACCATATAAATTTATGGGTTATGATGTTGTAAAATAAATGATTAGTTAAAAAGATTTTCTATACATTTATAAAAATCATTTAGATATCCTATTTTTAATAAAGGGGTTGTTCTTTTGGGGAGAAAATAACATTTACACTGTGTATAATGATTTTGGTATAGGATTTTGCCTGTAATTTTTCAATATTTATGTCTCAATGTTGGGTGAAAATGTGTTTCAAAACCATATAAAATTTAGTAAACATAACCAATTTTATCCATAACCATGGTTACATAATTTTTACTATAAAAGGGTTATAAATGAACATACAGTGGAATAATTAGATCACAATTTTCCATGAAATAATACTTCCAAAAAAATTATTTCTATAAGGCCCCAGCCTTAAACCTTACTTAATCTTGAGTTATTACAAGATTACACATTGAGGATCTTTTCGGGTTTAGAGTTTTAGAGAATTAGATCATAAAACATGCATTACATTCCATATATAAACAAAGTGGTTACATAAAGATAGCATTATTCATTCCCATCAATGGAAACACATTTAAAATAAAACATGGATTATTTCTTGACACTTCCTTGACACTATCATCATATCATGTACCTTTCCCTTGACCTGTGAAAAACATTTCAAAAAAACTTGGGATGAGCATAAAAAGCTCAGTATGGGTTATAAAAACATGGAAAGGAAACATGAGTTCATATATACATAAGAATGAAATCATACTTTACCCATAAAACATAGGCACTTTAACATATCTCATAAAATCATGAATAAATCATAGAAATCATAAGACATAAAGGTAACTTGAGGCATCCATAACATTCTTACATAGGGAGTAACCCTCTTGGTTACGTTTGGAATACCCATCACAGCATATTCCCTAAATCTCTTCAGAGAAACCTTAACGTTTCACTCCTTTGCGTTACCCAGTGCATTGGAGAGCTATAACGGGCTCACCCGCCCTTACTTTATCATGGAACCACCCGTCATCATAATAATGCCCAAGAACCATAACATAATCATATCACATAAAACATGCATAATGGAAACATAAAATTTCCACATTTCAATCACGAGATATCGATACAACACATTGATATAAAAACATTATGAAAACCATTTTCAATACTAAAATAAAAGAAAAGTAAAACATGGTATTTATTTTTCTTTTAAAAAGAATGTATGGCTTGTAGAGGAAGCCGAAACTCAAATAACGGTCACGACGACGGAGAAGTCGTTGTCGCCGCATACGTACGACAAAAACATTTCCTTTTGTCGTTTAGTAAACGCTTCTTATAAAAAATATTCCTTTTGAATAAACATAAAAGTAAAAGGGGTTTATACACTGTATAAAAGAAAGTTGTGTATAAAATAAAATATGCCTCAACAAAAGGAGATTGAGACGAAGTCCCATACCTCGTATCCGACATGACCCGACCGTTCTTTAATCTCCTGAATAATAAACTTGAGTTAATCTCTACTTTCTTATGAACCTTTTTCAAGTTCATTATTCCTTTTATACCATGTTATGAACATCATGTAATCATTTAAGTTAATAATGTTCATTTTGTCGGTATTTGGTTCTTAAGTCAAAAATAGACTTCTTACACTTACATGTTGTTAATTTGGTCAAAGGTTCATTATATCCAGAATGATATTAATTATTTGGATAACATATATATCATATATATTCATCATATAAATTTATTTATAATATTACATCACATTTAGAGGTAAGAAATGAAATGCACCGTTCATGGAGACGGTAAGCCGTACGTACGCATGAACGCTACTTCCATTTCTATTTCGTATTTTCTGGAATGTAATCATAATGATATAAGAGTATATTATAATTCCAGTATAATAACATATGTAATATCATTAACTTTATCCTTTACACATCCCACATATGGTATTAACGATTCAAATCACTTTCAGGGGGTTGTAGTCCGCACTTCCTAAAATGAAGATATCGTGATTACCCATAATGGGAACTGTAAAGGTATGCCCAAAATGAAAAAAAACAGAATCTTAAGGAAAACATAAACATATTATATATCATATAGAAAAATAGTGACATCATAATGGCCACCGTTGAAGGTGTTAAATGAGTATTGAACAATCATCGTTTCGGGAGGCAGAATTTCGCCATCCACGGAAACCATATGTTCTTTAACCATTTGATGTAGTTGTGTGCGAGTGTAGCTCAAATAAATCTTATAACAACATCCTAGTATATTGAATATACTGTTGTTGTTACAAAAGAAGTAAATAAAAAGAGTTTAGGGGGTTGGATAAACAAATTAAAACAAATGAACATGAGAGAATGAATTACCTTTAAAAGTGTAACTCTTTTTGATTTGAGCTTAAAGGCTTCCTTTGAAGGGATTCTGCCCAAAGGGAATCCTCTAGGATGAGGAGAGGGATGTGGAGAGAGTAAATGGGTAGGGGTTGGCCGAGCCAAAGGCTTGAGGAGTGTGTGAAATGAGGTAGAGGTGGGGGCCCTTTATAAGAGGAGAGGAGGGGCACTTTTGGAAAGTAAAGAAATATTACTTTATTTCAAAATTTGTTTCGGTTTTAAAAGGTCCCACATTGATATAAGTCGTGGATAAGGTGATAAGGGTTCTAAATCCACTCATCCAATTTGTTTTGGACATGTGTATTTCATAGATTTTACATTATCGTTCCATTTTATTTAAATTGTTAAATAATGAGGTCATCACTGCATCATCATGATGTCATAAATAATTTAATTTATTTAAGGTCTAAAAATTATAAAAAAACAACTATGATGTAGGAAATCATTTTAGATTTCCAATGACTATTTATAATCAAAAATATTATCTTTATAACCCCATCTAACAATTGTTTTCGTAAAACATATTATGTTTGTGTCATTTTTACTTTTACATTTAATAAAACGTTATTTATGTCATTTCCCAACCAAAGTGTCTCCATGGGGTACCCAAGTTGACCAATGGCTTGTCTTGGTCGGCAATTACACAAAAAATGAGGTTAAGACATGTGTAAAGTTTGTTTCATATTATTAAAGCATTATTTATACCTTAAACTACACTAATTACCACTAATCGCGATTAAAAACTTAATAAGTTACAATTCACCAAAAAATTATTTTAAACTCATTGAACCACATTTTACTTCTTAATGAAAACCATGTATGTGGGATTTTTGAAATTCAAAACACAATGATGGTAAAATTTCATTTAAACGGAAAATCGGTTTTTATAAGTACCACTTAGTGGTTTCACTATTCATCAAAAATTGAAGTTTTTCAGAAAATTACCAAAAATTCACCCTAAGCTATATTTGATATTCTGAATTCAAAAATGAAGTCCATTTTACAAAATTCAAAACATATAAGTCACATTAATTAATTTAATAATTAATTCCCGCTGTCAGAGCAAATAGCGTGTTTTTATGAAACAATAAGTATCAAAAGATTGACACTAGTTTGAGTCCAATTTCAAAGTGAAATTGATTCCAATGACCACCATTGGATTAAATGGTAAAAATATATTCATATTACACATTAAGACCAATTCAAAAGATAATATAATCATATAAATAATTAGATTAAAAAGCAGTTTTGATGTAAAATGCAGTATTTTTCACTATTCATTAAAAAAATGAACATTGTCAGAAAAATATCAAAAATTCACACGAAGTAAATTTTGATGTCCCAATCATAAAGAATAAGTTTATTTTGAAAAACATAGTTTATAAAATTGTCAAAAGATAGATTTAAAAAGGGTTTCCCATCATAAGGTAGTAAAACAATCTTTTAAGAATATTTGTGTATTCCATGCTTAAGATTTGATTTATTTTCATTTTAAGCCTCTAAAACACTATCTTAATCATTAATAGACATTGATAAAAATATCTATTATTCATTACTTACATGGGATGTTACATCCTTCCCCCCTTTAGAAAATTGTGTCCCTGCAATTTATTTACTTATCAAATAAATGGGGGTACTTATCCCTCATTGCATTATCAGATTCCCATGTTGCCTCTTCAATCATGGGGTTTTTACACAAAACCTTTACCTGCTGAATCACCATATTCCATAACACTTGCTCCCTGTGGTCAAGAATCTGGACCAGTTTTTCCTCATAAGATAGGTTCTCTTCCAGCTGAACTACCTCTGGACTCAAAACATGAGATGGATCTGGCATATACTTTCTCAACATCGAAACGTGAAAAACATTGTGTACCTGTGATAAACTCGGAGGTAAATCCACTCGGTATGCAACTGATCCAACTTTCTCCAGAATTTCATATGGTCCAACGAACCTTGGACTCAACTTTCCTTTCTTACAAAATCTCATCACACTTTTCCATGGTGATACTTTGAGAAAAACATGATCACCTACCTAGAAAGATAGATCCTTCCTCCGGTTATCCGCATAACTCTTCTGCCTGCTCTGAGCTGTTCTCATGTGTTTCTGAATCAGCTGAACTTTTTCTGCCATCTCTTCTACCAATTCTAGTCCCATCAACTTCCTTTCACCCACTTCATCCCAGAAAGCTGGAGTTCGACACCGCTTCTCATATAATGCCTGAAATGGTTCCATCTGTATACTGGAATAAAAACTGTTATTATATGAAAATTCAACCAAAGAAAGATGTTGGTCCCAACATCCCTGATAATCCATAGAACAAGCTCGTAGCATATACTCCAATGTCTGAATTGTTCGTTCTGACTTCCCATCTGATTGGGGATGAAAAGCTATACTAAAATTTAATTCAGTACCCAACGACTTCTGAAGGCCTTTCCAAAAGTTAGAAGTAAACCTAGGATCACGATCCGATATAATGGAGAGGGGAACTCCATGTAACCTGACTATCTCTTTAAGATACAAACGGGAAATTTGATCAAGAGAAAAAGTATCTCGTATAGCAAGGAAATGAGCAGATTTGGTTAAGCGATCATCAATAACCCAGATTGCATTATTACCTCGAGATGTATTCGGTAATCCCACAACAAAGTCCATGGATATATTCTCCCATTTCCACTCTGGCACTGGTAAAGGCTGAAGCATCCCTTTCGGTAACTGCCTCTCTGCTTTAACCTGCTGACAAGTCAAACACTTCACTGTAAAATCAGCAATATCTCTTTTCATTCCATCCCACCAGTAATACTCCCGTAGATCTCTATACATCTTAGTATTGCCCGGATGAACTGAAAACGGAGAACTATGAGCTTCACATAACAACTCTCTCTTCAACTGTGGATCACAAGGCACACACAATCTCTTCCCAAATCTCAAAACACAATCATTATCAATGTTGAATTCAGGCAACTTACCTTTCTGAACCAGCTCTACCTTTTTCTGTAACTCACTGTCTTGCTTCTGTGCTTGCTTGATTCTATCTGATAGAGAAGATCTCACTGATACCTGAAACAAAACAGAAGGACTTCCTGCACCAATAACTTCTATGCCAAAGTTCATTAAATCCTTAACCAAAGGATCACATTCCAAATGCAACATTGTTAATGAAGCATTACTTTTTCGACTCAAAGCATCAGCCACTTTATTTGCTTTTCCCGGATGGTAATGAATTGTACAATAAAAATCCTTGATTAATTCTAGCCATCTTCTCTGTCTCATGTTTAACTCTTTCTGAGTGAATATATACTTTAAACTTTTGTGATCGGTATATATTTCACACTTTACTCCATACAAATGATGCCTCCAAATTTTTAAAGCAAAAACAACAGCAGCTAATTCCAATTCATGTGTAGGGTAATTTACCTCATGAGTTTTCAACTGTCGTGAAGCATAAGCAATTACCTGATCATTCTGCATTAGGACGCAACCAAGTCCTTTCAATGAAGCATCACTGTATATAACAAACTCACCATTCCTGGAAGGTAGTGCCAAAACTGGAGCATTCACCAATCTTCTTTTCAATTCCTGAAAACAATCATCACATTCTTTTGTCCAGATAAACTTAACACCCTTCCGAGTTAGCTTAGTCATTGGACTAGATAACCGTGAAAAATTTCTAACAAACCTTCGGTAATAGCCCGCCAAACCAAGGAAGCTACGAATCTCGATTACACTTGTGGGTCTTGGCCATTCTTCCACAACTTTTGTTTTTGCAGGATCAACAGTTATTCCATCTTTAGAAACAATGTGACCAAGGAAAGAAATTTTTTGCAACCAAAACTCACACTTGCTGAATTTCCCATACAGTTTCTTTTCTTTTAAGGTTTGAAAGATAACCCTTAAATGTCTTTCATGCTCCTCTTTACTTTTAGAAACCACCAAAATATCATCGATGAAAACAACCACAAATTTATCACCTGATTCAACTGAGCCATCACTGAAGTAAACTGCTCAATTCTGATTCTGACCATCTTAGTATAGTGATTTGGAAGGTCATTTGCCTCTGTATGCCTTCCCAGAAAATTGGTTCTGTTTCCTCTATGAAAAACCATTCTGAACACAGAATTATCTTAGGCGAAGCAACATGGTAATCTGTAAATGCTATATCATTTCAATTAATTTATAATTTAACACTTTTCTAACTCCTAAAGTTATCTAAACCGACCTATGATTCCAACTATAAGGCCCCAGCCTTAAACCTTAATTAATCTTTAGTTATTACAAGATTACACATTGAGTATCTTTTCGGGTTTAGAGTTTTAGAGAATCAGATCATAAAACTTGCATTACATTCCACATATAAACAAACTGGTTACATAAAGATAGTATTCTTCATTCCCATCAATGAAAACACATTTAAAATAAAACATGGATTATTTCTTGACACTTCCTTGACACTATCATCATATCATGTACCTTTCCCTTGACCTATGAAAAAAATTTCAAAAAAACTTGGGATGAGCATAAAAAGCTCAGTATGGGTTATAAAAACATGGAAAGGAAACATGAGTTCATATATACATAATAATGAAATCATACTTTACCCATAAAACATAGGCACTTTAACATACCTCATAAAATCATGAATAAATCATAGAAATCAGAAGACATAAAGGTAACTTGAGGCATCCATAACATTCTTACATAGGGAGTAACCCTATTGGTTACGTTTGGAATACTCATCACAGTATATTCCCTAAATCTCTTCGGAGAAACCTTAACGTTTCACTCCTTCGCGTTACCCAATGCATTGGAGAGCTATAACGGGCTCACCCGCCCTTAGTTTATCATCGAACCACCCGTCTTCATAATAATTCCCAAGAACCATAACATAATCATATCACATAAAACATGCATAAAGGAAACATAAAATTTCCTCATTTCAATCACGAGATATCGATACAACACATTGATATAAAAACATTATGAAAACCATTTTCAATACTAAAATAAAAGAAAAGTAAAACATGGTATTTATTTTTCTTTTAAAAAGAATGTATGGCTTGTAGAGGAAGCCGAAACTCAAATAACGGTCACGACGGCGGAGAAGTCGTTGTCGCCGCATACGTATGAAAAAAACATTTCCTTTTGTTGTTTAGTAAACGCTTCGTATAAAAAATATTCCTTTTGAATAAACGTAAAATTCAAAGGGGTTTATACACCGTATAAAAGAAAGTTGTGTATAAAATAAAATATGCCTCAACGAAAGGAGATTGAGACGAAGTCCCATACCTCATATCCGACTTGACCCGACTGTTCTTTAGTCTCCTGAATAATAAACTTGAGTTAATCTCTACTTTCTTATGAACCTTTTTCAAGTTCATTATTCCTTTTATACCATGTTATGAACATCATGTAATCATTTAAGTTAATAATGTTCATTTTTTCGGTATTTGGTTCTTAAGTTAAAAATAGACTTCTTACACTTACATGTTGTTAATTTGGTCAAAGGTTCATTATATCCAGAATGATATTAATTATTTGGATAACATATATATCATATATATTCATCATATACATTTATTTATAATATTATATCACATTTAGAGGTAAGAAATGAAATGCACCGTTCATGGAGACGGTAAGTCGTACGTACGCATGAACGCTACTTCCATTTCTATTTCGTATTTTCTGGAATGGAATCATAATGATATAAGAGTATATTATAATTCCAGTATAATAACATATGTAATATCATTAACTTTATCTTTTACACATCCCACATATGGTATGAACGAATCAAATCACTTTAAGGGGGCGGTAGTCCGCACTTCCTAAAATGAAGATATCTTGTTTACCCATAATGGGAACCATAAAAATATGCCCAAAATGAAAAAAAACAGAAGCTTAAGGAAAACATAAACATATTATATATCATATATAAAAATAGTGACATCATAATGGCCACCTTTGAAGGTGTTAAATGAGTATTGAACAATCATCGTTTCGGGAGGCAGAATTTCGCCATCCACGGAAACCGTATGTTCTTTAACCATTTGATGTAGTTGTGTGAGAGTGTAGCTCAAATTAATATTATAACAACATCCTAGTATATTTAAGATACTGGTGTTTTTACAAAAGAAGTAAATAAAAAGAGTTTAGGGGGTTGGGGAAACTAATTAAAACAAATGAACATGAGAAAATTAATTACCTTTAAAAGTGTAACTACTTTTGATTTGAGCCTAAAGGCTTCCTTTGAAAGGGTTCTGCCAAAAGGGAATCCTCTAGGATGATGAGAGCGATGTGGAGAGAGTAAATGGTCAGGGGTTAGCCGAGCCAAAGGCTTGAGGAGTGTGTGAAATGAGGTAGAGGTGGGGGCCCTTTATAAGAGGAGAGGAGGGGCACTTTTGGAAAGTAAAGAAATATTACTTTATTTGAAAATGTGTTTCATTTTTAAAAGGTCCCACATTGATATAAGTCGTGGATAAGGTGATAAGGGTTCGAAATCCACTCATCCAATTGGTTTTGGACATGTGTAGTTCATAGATTTTACATTATCTTTCCATTTTATTTAAATTGTTAAATAATGAGGTCATCACTGCATCATCATGATGTCATAAATAATTTAATTTATTTAATGTCTAAAAATTATAAAACAAATACTATGATGTTGGAAATATTTTTAGATTTCCTATGACTATTTATAATCAAAAATCTTATTTTTATAACCCCATGTAAAAATTGTTTTCGTAAAACATATTATGTTTGTGTCATTTTTACTTTTACATTTAATAAAAAGTTATTTATGTCATTTCCCAACCAAAGTGTCTCCATGGGGTCCCCAAGTTGACCAATGGCTTTTCTTGGTTGGACATTACCCAAACAATGAGGTTAGGACATGTGTCAAGTTTGTTTCATATTATTAAAGCATTATTTATACCTTAAACTACACTAATTACCACTAATCGCGATTAAAAACTTAATAAGTTACTATTCACAAAAAAATTTATTTTAATCTCATTGAACCACATTTTACTTATTAATGACAACCATGTGTGTCAGATTTTTGAAATTCAAAACACAATGATGGCAAAATTTCATTTAAACGGAAAATCAATTTTTATAAGTACCACTTAGTGGTTTCACTATTCATCAAAAATTGATGTTTTTCAGAAAATTACCAAAAATTCACCATAAGCTATATTTGATATTACGAATTCAAAAATGAAGTCCATTTTACAAAATTCAAAACATATAAGTCACATTAATTAATTTAATAATTAATTCCCGCTGTCAGAGCAAATAGCGTGTTTTTATGAAACAATAAGTATCAAAAGATTGACACTAGTTTGAGTCCAATTTCAAAGTGAAATTGATTCCAATGACCACCATTGGATTAAATGGTAAAAATATATTCATATTACACATTAAGAACAATTAAAAAGATAATATAATCATATAAATAAATTAGATTAAAAAGCAGTTTTGATGTAAAATGCAGTATTTTTCACTATTCATTAAAAAAAATGAACATTGTCAGAAAAATATCCAAAATTCACACAAAGTAAATTTTGATGTCCCAATCATAAAGAATAAGTTTATTTTTACAAACATAGTTTATAAAATTGTCAAAAGATAGATTTAAAAAGGGTTTTCCATTATAAGGCAGTAAAACAATCTTTTAAGAATATTTGTGTATTCCATGCTTAAGATTGGATTTATTTTCATTTTAAGCCTCTAAAACACTATCTTAATCATTAATAGACATAGATAAAAATATCTATTATTCATTACTTACTTGGGATGTTACAATTTCACCATATTGCATTCAATATATGTATGATTTTTAATTAATTAATTAAAATATTATTTTGATAAAATTTAATTAATGTCAATTTCAATTCAATACATTTAATTTTACATAAAATTCCAAAATAAAATTGAAAAATTAGAAATATAATCACTTTATACATCATATTATATGTTATATTAATATAAATAAATCACATATCTCTATAAATCATAAAAATTATTATTATTTTAATATTTTTTAAATAATTTATTTATTTTTATAGTAATTTATTAAATAATGTATTAACGTTGGAAAATAATTTTGTTTATTTATATAATCACTAATAATAATAAATTAATACATGTCCTGTATAAAATATCATTATTCACAAAATAGACATTTATATTTATTCAGAACATTCTTTCCCCTATTCGAGGACAAAATTAAAATTTCAAACAAAAACGATTACATTTACTAACGTTCATTTCATTATATAATATATAGTATACTTTCACAGTCAAGTATCAATTAAAAAATATATATATTAACAAAAAGAGAAAATATTTTAATTTTATTATATGAAAAAATTACGATTAAAAATTATGGCCATATCACTTTGTTCTAACATTGATTAAACTTATTTATAATTTACCTACAGAATTTTTTTCCCCACAACTACAATTCTTATTCACCAAAAATAAAAAGGAAATATTTATTATATTTTTACCAAATTAATTAAAATATGGAATCTATTTTATTATATTCAATACATTTAATTGTTATAAATTATTTTTAAAATAAGTGTAAAAAATTTGATCAGTACCACATTTCCTGAAATTTTAATTCAATATAAATTATAGTTTTATTCTAAAATAAGTTAACAAATTCATTCCATGGAATATAATTGGATTATGATTTATAAAATCTAAATAATTAATATTTTCAATGTAATCAAAAATATTATCTGAATTTAAAAATACTTTAATATAAATTATAGATTTCAATAAAAATCAATTTTTTTAATATTTTGTAAAAAATATACTTTTAGAAAAATATTCAAATTACCTTATTAGATAAGGTTTATATTTTGATTATACAAACAAATATTTTATTATAAAATAATATTTATATGTATTTAATACTTTAATTTTAATATTATCTATATAATCATTAAATACCATTTTTATAGAAAATGTATTTTTGAAGAATATTATGTATTTTTTAAAAAATGAGTGCAAAATTTTTAAAAATAAATCGAAAATATTGAATTTATTTTGAACCCAATATATGTATATTTAATTTTGTGGTATATCCTAATCATAATAATTTATTTTGTGGTTATTTTATAATTTTCATATTTAAAAATTAATATTATGTGGTTCATTTAAGCTTAGTGGTGGGAGTCATATATGCTACAGAATATAATGACACTAAAAATGTATTAGTGTTAAAATACACCTCATAAATTTTCTCATCTATTACCAATTCAACGTCATATACGGTACTTGAATTCCATTATTTTAGAACTGGTATATGATCCTTCAAAAGATTCATAGACTAATCATATTTCACATGGAAATCCATTTTGACCACCTACAAAAAACATGAGGCCAAATATATATACAAAATAACCATGATTAATGCATTGGAAATTTATTTTACATGAGAATTCAAATAGTCATCATTTACTACCTTCTGAGAAAATATCATCTACTTTGTGAAAGGATCAACCAAATCCAACACTAGAAAATACGATGATGTTGTCCCATGAAAAAAAGATTATATTCCATTAATAAATCCTAGTGGTGGTACTAATTAATGATTATCATATCAAATAACTTCCAAAATACGTTATAATAAATTTTAGAGGTGTTTTATCACTCTTAAAACACACTTCTATGTCCTAAATTAAATTCAGAAATAGCTTTTACCCTTAAATCTTTAAGGGATGTTATAGAACAATATATTTCTTCAATCATTTATAACAACTCCAAAATGTAAAAAATCCTGCATATCAATATTTAAAAAGTCAACTATGGTTCTATAAGTATTAGATTGGGTATAAGAGCATGAATGGTTCAATGTACACCACACCGTTCGAAGTCCTGGTGGTTTTTGGGACTCAAATAATATTCATAAACATAAATCTATGATTCACCAAGGGATTCATCATCAAATAAATATCATATTATTTATTTCCTAAACATTTTATGAAGAATTTAATAAATAGAAAAAATACATGAACAAAATAATTTTAGGTTACATTATTTATGTATTAAATTACCTTTTTTTACCAAGGGAGAAATCAAATAATTATATACCGGTAACAGCCCAAGATTTAATGAAAAATATTATTTTTAATTTCACTAATGTCTTGTGTTGTACGCTACACCAAAAGGATCTTTCACAACACACATCCTTGACTTGCCTTCCATTACACGCAATCGCATCCTTCCTCGATAGCGTGTGTAGTACGCAATAATGAGTTTCACTAAACAACAATATGCTATTAAAATATTATTAAAACTAGCCGTTATGAATAGTAATAACCACTTTTTGAAATTTTGTAAATTCTATTCTTCGAAATGGAATTCATTTTTGGATTCGTAGTATCGAATTTAGCCTAAGGTGATATTTTGGTACTTTTCGGATAACTTTCATATTTTGATGAATAGTGAAAATTACTAAATTTTAGTTAAAAACAACTTTTTCAATCGAAATAATTAATAGTGATAAATTATTAATTTGAGTGGTTTTAAAGTATATTTAGAATATATTTTTACAATTTAATACAATGTTGGTCATTGGATGTAATTTCACATTTAAACCAGTTATAAACAAGTGTCAATCTTTTGATAGTTATTATCTCTTAAAAACACGCCTTTTGTTTTGACGACGGGAATTAATTTTTAAATTAATTAATTCAACTGATATGTTTTGAATTTGGTAAAATAGAAATCATTTTTGAGTTCATAATATCAAATATATCTTAGGCCTAATTTTTGGGATTTTTCTGAAAACTTTCAATTTTTTATAAATAGTAAAACCCCTAAGTGGTAGTAAAAAAAACTGAATTTTTCATAAAACATAATTTTACCGCTTCTGTGAGTGGAATTTCAAAAATATGAGAGACACGGTTGATGTCATTAAGTAAAATGTGGTTCAATGAGATGAAAATAATGTTTTGGTGAATAGTAACTTTTTACTTTTTTTACCACGGTTAAAAGTAAATAAGGTAATTAAGGGTAGAAATGATATTATTATTACCCTAACACATGTCCTAATCCTATTGGACAAGTGTATTTCGACCAAAAACAAACTTCGGAATAAAATATTACCATTTAGGCCCACTTGAATTAGATTAGGACATTTATTAATATTTAATTCAAAGAATAGTTAAAAGAGTTAAAATCAAGGTTTATTTAATAAAACATTTTTAATATAGGGTTATACATAAGATAAATTCGACTATAAATATTCATTAGAAATATAAAACGATTTCCTACATAATGGTATTTTATTTTTAATTTTTAGACATTATATAATTTAATTTATTTATGACACAACGATGATGCAGTAATTATCTTATTAATGAAATATTGACATAATTGATGTTATAAATACCCAAATAAATATAATTTGAGAATTTTTATGAATTACACTAATTTTATAGGTTAATATGACATGTTAGTATTGATGTAATTAACTTTTTTCAAACTTATCATTCTGTTATGATTGTCACAAAAATCAATTACTAAATAGTGTCAAAATTGACATAAATTAGTTTTTAAAAAAAATATTATATTATTAATTGTTATTTTATTCCTAAAAATCTAAGGTTAGGCGAAATGACTTAGATAAGGTTATATATATTAATAATAAACAATTTGGGGTTCGTTTGGCTTCTTATAGTATGTTTATTAACCTTATAGTGTAAGAACACAAGAAGACACAATAAAAGTAAAATTATTTAACTTAATGTTAAAACTAAATGATAAGGTTAAAATAGGAACCTAAACTTGTCTAAATCCTATTGGATGAGAGGATTTCGACCCATCCCCACTTTATCTTTGAAATAAGACCATTTTGAACCATTATAAACAGAATTTGACCTTAATATAAAATAATATTTTGAGATTTTCCTAAGATGCCCCTCTCCTCCCTTATAAAAGGGCACCTCTTCCCTCTCCTCCTCACACCAATTTGAGCATTCAATCTCGGCCAACCCCGGCCAAAATCTCTTCTCCACTTCCCTAGAATAATCCTAGAGGCCCTGGTCTTCTTAAAAGACCAATCGTAGTTTCCTAAGTGGAGGATTCAAAGAGGCGTTCCAAAGAAGAGGTAATATCCATTACCGATCTTTTCAACTTCTTTCTTCTTAAACTTATTATTCTTTAGTTGTTTCACGATAAAGTAATAACATCAGTATTTCTTATATACTGATATGTTATTATAAATATGAAACAACTCTAATTAACCTTCTATCCATCCTACGAAAAAAAGGAAATCACCGCGCGTGCGTACGTACGGAATACCGTCTCCACGCCGTGGTGTAATCTATTTTCCGCCACCCCCTTAATTGGATGGGTATAATGGTGTAATGAGTAACTATATATGATTATTATAAATTTATATTGATACTGAAATAGTATACAAACACTTCAACACAATTCCATGACCATGGGAACGATATCATCGCTCGTGCGTACGTACGGACTACCGTCTCCACGACGTGATGAGATTCATTCTCAATGATTAACCATTCATGAATGATTATAAAGTATATATAATAAGTACTAATGAAATATATGACATAATAATGATACTGGATTTATTTATATTTATATTTATGTCATCTACTTAATTCCATTCAATTCAATAAGGAAACGAAAACACCGTTCTTGCGTACGTACGGACTACCGTCTCCATGAACGGTGTATTTCTTTCCATTTACTGATTTATTATATATATGTATATTATGAATATATATATATATATCATGTTTTATATTATGGAATTATGTAATCATGATCTAAGTAATCATATGAATAATTACAAGTCAAAACACGGACGGCAAATGAAACAATTTTACCCAAAACGCTCTTTAACATGGAATTTACAAAAAAACGGGTAATATAATGTCATAAGTGAACCATATATGATATCATAACAATGAATATGATTCTATAATAAGTAAATGACATTATTTAAATAATTATACAGGAGGTTTGGACACTTACGAAGCAAATCGTACATAAGGTAAGGGAAATATCACAATCTCATTTTTATCTGAGATTGTTTATACTTTGGAATTTACTGACGTGTATTTTATCATCCACATCCATGTTTCCTCGATATGTAATATTATTTCCATTCACCTACAATTTTTTAAATCCTATTCTACCCTTCGGTGAGTTTTTAGTAAAAGATATGAAAGGAATCTTTTGTCGTTTTTTGTACGAGGTACTTTTTTGACATTTCCGACAAAAGTACGAGAAGAATTTTTTTTTTACTTATACGGCATGAATGGATTTTTAAAACATTATTTCCAAGAATAATCCTTTACAATTTTTCATGTTTATTTTTAATCAACTTCTTTTAGTTTAGAATTTTACGACATGTTAAGAAAGGAAAAGTGTTTCTGAAGCAGAAAGGATATTTTCCTCAAGAATGGAGTTCAAATGTTTTATCAAAATTATTTTCCATCTAAGATAATAAAGGGTTCTGTTTCTATCCCTATTATTACATTGATTTTATTATGTTGTGATGGAATTATATTTTTATGAATCCCTTTATCTTATATGAATTGTTTTATGATGTCACGATATTTAAGATTCCCATTTTTGTTACATGGGTTATGCTATGATGTATGGTTTATGATTTTGTGGCACACATAAGAATGGTATCATTATGAGATGGGTGGGACCTATATCTCCCTCCAATGCATTGTGTAAAGATTTTATATCTCGTGAGATAGACATGGCTGGAATGGTAGGTTATATCGGTTCAGTAAAACAGGACTGAAACGAGGGTGACTCGATTCAGAAAGGGAATTTGTCCACTAAGATATTCATGCCAATGAGTCTTGACTAACAAGAAATGATTCTCTATGATTATGTGTGAATGCCACAAAGTTTCATGTTTTAAGTTAGGATTATTGGGATTTCATTTCACTACTATGATTTATCCCATGTTATGAAATTATGCTCTCTTTTGCAGGTTAATATTTCTAAAAGGTATGTTCTTATGAATATGATGTGATTGATTTTTCTTTTGTTTTCCCTTACTGAGAATTCGAGCTCACCCTTTTATGTTTTCTTTTCCACAGGATATAAAGAAAAATTTTAGGTAAAAAAAGGTAAGATCTTTATGGGAGATATTGAAGATCTTTCACCACAATTAGAAGATTACGTTTCGAGTTTCCAAAGACACTAAACTATTACGATCCTTGTGTGTTTGTTTTTTTTTATGTACTAAGTATTCCGCAAAAGTAATGTAATGTCCATATACGTCAGGATTCGGGTCTCTACAATACCCATATAAAAAACAAATTGATTGTATAATATATAATATATTCTATGAAATATAATATATTATGTAAATTTATATTAAAAACCATTCTTAAGGGAATAAATTTGGAAATATAACCACAAAATTTTAGCAATACAATAATGGTGAAACAACCCAATTAATTTTTAAGAAAATTAAATAAAATTAATAATATATAAAAAATACATTTTTATTATCCTTCACTACGAGGAATAAAATATTTAAAAATATACCTTATTAATTTTTAATATGTTTCTTAATTTCCTAATAAAATCAAAAACCATAAAATAATGGGGAAATGAAGTAATTAAATATATATAGAAAACTATTAATGTATTTTAAATCATGCATTTTGAAAGAATTTCTTCTACACTCTAACAAACCCATTAAAAATTAATAATAAACAAATAAAAACATAATAAACATATTGAAATTCATTTATACATTATTAAAACATCGTGATATACCTATTAAAATCTTCTCTAATATTATGGAATCACATTATGAGGAATTTTGAATCCAATTAGTCAAAAATAATAAATTTATAATGTGTTTAGAGTGGTGAATGGATTGGACATGTTGTTTCAAAAACCATAAAACACTTGTGAGACATGATTTTTGATGTCATCTAAACTAATTGTATTGTATTCAAACATATTTATAGATAATCTTATCAAAATTTTCTACCATATATCATCCACACGTTCTACCATGATACTAAATTAATCAAACAATGTACCATTTCAGCAACGGGAAAAAAATCCAAACACTTTAGGAATGAAATATAAATACAGTAGTCAAATACTAACAAAAAATGGTAAATTTATACTTAAAATTAAAAGGATAAGTATAGTCTATTTTTACAAAATCCTATCATGTTTTTATTATGTAATATCCAAAATTACATTCAAAAAAAAAAAATAAGTGTACTTTAGAACCTAATCCTTTCAATAACCTAGAAAAAAATATCTTTTTATAATATGATGGGAGGATCTATCATATCCCATTATATATATCAGACCAATAGATAGATCATAGAGAAATCATGATCAGCATAGACGGGTGACTTCTATTAGTGAATAAAGCATTTTTAAAGGGATTGTTTTTCCTATTATATATTAGTTAATAAGGAATATTTTACTTTACCATTAATATAGCATGACTCATTCTTTTGTTTGATATCCATAAAAATATATTCATTTGGGATAATTTAAAAATATCCTCCAATGCCTAACAATATATTAATATTATTCAACTAATTTATATAGAAATGAAATTGTCATCAAAATTTCAATAAAAAATATATCAAATTAAAAAATGAAACTAGAAAA
Source organism: Viscum album (assembly GCA_963277665.1). Lineage (NCBI taxonomy): Eukaryota > Viridiplantae > Streptophyta > Magnoliopsida > Santalales > Viscaceae > Viscum > Viscum album. The sequence goes on from OY728125.1 coordinate 1,821,957,102, forward strand.
ATAAAATTAGTATTCATACTCATCTAATTTAATGAATATTGAAATATAAACCAAAATCTAAACCATACATCATTAAAACCTCTATGTGATTAACAATGAATCACTATATATATATACCATAAATATATTGAAAAAATAATATGACAGAATTCAAATGAAACCATGAATCTATATTAAATATGATAGTTACAAAGAAACATGTGAATGTGTATATAGGTGCTGAGCTAATATGCCCATTATGATCCCACCATGGATTCAATGAATGTTCTATCACAAATAGGGTAATTAATCCTAGTTTTAATAAAAATAGAAAATAATGATTTTAATTTCACTATTCCTTTTGAAATTATTTTCACGTCACAAAAACCATAAATAACGATGCATTTTTTTTATGTCAACCTAAATTGAAACACCAAGGAATGTATGATTCTGTGATCCTTAAAAAATAAAATAGGAAATTTCTAATTTCGATACCTTTTTCAAAATATACCGAAGAAAAAATGAACCATTTCCAATATCATTTTTCAATATCCATAGAGTAATATTTTGAATACCATTTAGGGAAAAAACTAACAATAAAAATATTAAATTACAAAATATCATGAAATAATTTTTGATGGAAATATAAAAATAGACTGTAAATAAATTTTTCTATACAAGACAAGAATGAGGGGATTAATTTATTCACGATGTATGAATATCCTATAATAAAAAACAACACATAAGGGACATAGGCCAAAAACATGGTCATAGTGTGAGATGATCCATGTAATTTATTTTCAACACTGAATGAATGTTTAGGGTATAAACCATCATAATAAAATACAAAAGTCTCCCAACAAATAGAAAATTTCCTCATTAGGGTTATCCCCAAACCTGATAATGCTATAAAAACTGTGGGACACTAGATTCAGTTTAATCTAACTATGGTAAAATAAATAGTTATATTCAAAATTGTTATCCATTTACCCATGACCAAATCGATGATGGTGCGATAAAAGATCAAAATCATTATCAACAAACTTGGAATAAAAAATATCCATCCATCACGTCCAACACCCCCATTAAAACAACCCATTTCACTGATGGGAGTGATATATGAATTTTCTTGAAGAGGATATTAATATCTTCACATTGAAAAATAAATTGGATTATTTCCTATGACTTATTGGGAAATAGAGTGAAAACATCTAGGTAGTTATTTTACTAGATGATTTAGATTGTAGTAAGTAGTGGGGGAAGAAAGATAATGATATAAATCAGATGAATATTTATAGATCGAGAAAATATGTAACAAATGTATAATATTTTAATGTAAATAGTACATCATCAAATTGATTTAATGTGGTGTAATTTACTGAGGAATGTCAACAAATGTCAGATGAGACATAAATTGACAAAAGATGATTTAATGGTGGTAGTGAATGGACATACTAATTTGATTCACATTATTAGAATAATATAATAAAATTATATGTATAATTATCATTGTAAAGATATTATATAAGGCCCCATCCTTAAACATTACATAATATTGAATTAAATGAATAATTCACATTGAGGATCTATTCAGGTTTAGAGTTTTAGAGAATTAGAACATAACTATTACATCTCAAAAGATTACAAAGTAGAAACTTCTACTAAGTTTCCATAAAAAAACTCTTAAAAAACATGTCTAGTTCCTTGTTTTATATAGAATGACATTCCCTTGATCCCATACATGACCTTATTCCACATTAAGTCATGTGAAAAACATTTCAAAAAAACTTGGGGTGAGCATAAAAAGCTCAGTAAGGGATACACAAAGAATGAAAACTGTTACTTTTTCAAACATCAAGTAAACCATGTATACTCTATCAAAGTAATACCTTCACCTTCATTAAGTAGTAAAAACTCTTCACTGAATAAAGTATCATTACTTACCTTTTTGTAACCAAAGGATTACTATAAAACCAGTATAAAGAACACATAACATATATAAAGGTAACTTGGGACATAAACATACTTAAGTGGAATAACCATACGGTCGACTTCCACACATATCACTTAATGGAATAGCCATATGGCCAATTTCCATACATACTTAATAGAATATCCATACGGCGGACTTCCATACCCAATGCATTGGAGGTTATAACGTAACCACCCATCCTAGTATTCACGGCACCACCCGTCATATGGTTTATCACGTAACCACCTGTGAAATATCGAAGTACCAATATAAAATCATAAAACATAAAACCAATATAAAGGAATGATAACATTTCCACATTTCAATCACAATATATCATAATAGAATCCTTTATCAAAACCATTTTCAATACCAAAATTCATAAAAGAGTATATGGTATATATTTTATTTTAAAAACATTACGGCTTGTTGAGGAAGCCCAAGACCAAATAATACTCACGGCGGCGGAAAAGGTCATTGTCACCGTGTACGTTAAAAGAAACATTCATTTTTGTCATTTTGTAAAATGATTTGTAGAAAAAGATTACTTTTGTATAAAAGTAAAAGTCAAAGGGGTTTATACACCGTATAAAAGAAAGTTGTGTATAAAATGAAATATGCCTCAATGAAAGGAGATTAAGACGAAGTCCCTTACCAAGATCATTTTTAAAATAAAATCGATCTATTATGTCTGTTCATTATAAGTTCACATAAAGATAGTATAAATACCAGATATGACATAATAATATCATGACATAATTGGAAAGTAGGAGATTAACCCAAAGAATGGAAATCGGGTTAAAAAGTTCACTTACCTCGGGTCCGACTTGACTCGATCGTTCTTTAACATCCTGAATAATAAACTTGAGTTAATTTATACTTGCTTAAGAACATTTTTCATGTTCATTATTACTTTTATATCACTTATTACCATTTTATAAACATTATGTAATCATTTAAGTTAATAATGTTTGTTTTTTTGATATTTGTTTCTTAAGTCGAAAGTGGACTTCTTACAATTACATGTTATTCGTGTGGTCAAGGGTTCTTTATATCCAGAATGACATTCCTGCTTTGGATAGAATATATATCATATATATCCAGCATATACATGTATTTATAATATTACATAATCATTTAGAGGTAAGAAAAGAAATGCACCGTTCATGGAGACGGTAAGCCGTACGTACGCATGAACGCTACTTTCATTTCTTTGTCATATTAATGGAAATAAAACTAAATGAGAGGTATGTATATTTTAATTCCAGATTTATATTCATCATTTAGATGTATCATTCATTATATATATACCTTATATACATGTACTTTTAATATTACATTACATTTGGGGATAAGAAATGAAATGCACCGTTCATGGAGACGGTAAGCCGTACGTACGCATGAACGCTACTTTCATTTCTATCTCATACTTTAATGGAAAGAAATAATAATGATATAGAGGTATATTATAATTCCAGTATAAAATCATATATAATAACTTTAAATCCATCCTTTACACGTCTCACATATGGCATTAACGAATCACATCACTTTGAGGGGGCGGTAGTCCGCACTTCCTTAAATGAAGATATCGTGTTTACCCATAATGGAAACCATAAAGGTATTCCCAAAATGAAAAATACATAAGATTAAGAAAAACATAAACATATTAAATATCATATATAAATATAGTTTCATCTTAATGTCCTCCTTTGAAGGTGTTAAAAGAATTTTGAACAATCATTGTTTCGGGAGGCAGAAATTCGCCATCCACGGAAACAGTATGTTCATTAACCATTAGATGTAGGTGTGTGTAAGTGTAGCTCGAATACATCTTATAAAAACATCCTAGTATATTTAGGATACTGTATTTGTTACAAAAGAAAAGAATAAAATGATTTTAGGGGGTTTGAGAAGCAAAATAAAACAAAAGGACTCAAAAGAAGACATTGCCTTAAAATCGGGTAACTCCCATTGGTTTGAGCTCAAAGGCTTCCTTGGGAAGACTTATGCCAAAAGTGAGGGTTCAAGGTGTAAGATTGGGATTTTTAGAGATAAAATGGGCAGGGGTTGGCCGAGCCAAAGGCTTTGGGAGTGTGGGTAAGACATCTCATGTGTGTGTCATTTTTACTTTAACATTAAATAAAAAGTTATTTATGTCATTTCCCAACCAAAGTGGCTCCATGGGGTCCCCATGTTGACCCATGGCTTGTCTTGGTCGGCCATGACACATCCAATAATGTTAGGACATGTGTTAAGGTATTTTAATTTTATTATAATATCATTTTTTCCTTAAATTGCACTAATTACCTCTAATCACGATTAAGAACTTAAAAGTTACTATTCACCCAAAAAAATATTTTAATCTCATTGAACCACATTTTACTTCTTAATAACAACCGTGTATGTTGGATTTTTGAAATTCAAAGCACATAAGTGGTAAAATTTTATTTAAACGGAAAATCAGTTTTTATAAGTACCACTTAGTGGTTTCACTATTCATCAAAAATTGAAGTTTTTCAGAAAAATACCAAAACATCACCCAAAGCTATATTTGATATTCCGAATTAAAAAATGAAGTTCGTTTTACAAAATTCACAACATATAAGTTGCATTAATTAATTTAATTATTAATTCTCATTGTCAGAGCAAATTGCGTGTTTTTTGTGAAACAATAAGTATCAAAAGATTGACACTAGTTTAAGTCTGATTTCAAAGTGAAATTAATTCCAACGACCACTATTGGATTTAATGGTAAAAATATTTTCTAATTTCACTTTAAAACCAATTCAAATGATAATCTAATCATATAAATAAATTAGATTAAAAAGAGGTTTTGAAATAAAATATAACATTTTACACTATTCATTAAAAAAATGAACTTTATCGGAAAGATACCAAAAATTTACACAAAGTAAATTTTGATGTCTCGATTCTAAAGAAGAGTTATATTTGGTCCAATGGAATTTATAAGATTTATCAAAACTATTTTTAATGAAGGTTCGCTGTCAAAAGGTGATAAGTGAACCCTTAGTGAAAATTAGGGTATAAATGCCTAAAATTGAATTATTTCCGTATTTTAAGCCTTTATCTTTTATTGGATAAATGTAAAAACATTTAACAAACATATATAATCATATTTTAGTTATCTCTATCCATTCCCGCCAGTACAACGGCTACGTGTTAACTAAAATTTAATATAATATTATTTTATTACTAGTGTGCAACTTAAGTTTTCAAAGAAACTCATCGTTGCGTATCGAGTACGCTATCGAACGTAGAAACCCATTTTTAATTAAAATTAATATTTAATTAGTAAATATTAATAAATATGAAAATTATTTATTCTGTATTTACCTAGGATGTTACATATTACATCCCATGAGTATTTATAATTATATGTTTCTCTATTTATTTGAATGAAATCATGAGCAATTTAATCATTTTTTTCATGTTTTATTTTTAGTTATTACATCTGTTGGTTCATGCTTTCCTCATCCATTAGTTATACATTTCAATTTCCTACACTGTGTTCTTCACTCTAATATGTTCTAAGTATGATAGCATGGTGTTAATTTTGGATTTTTTTCTTTCATGTGTGATATTTTATGGGAGAATCAACTGGTGGTTTTATTGAAATGTGGATATGCACTAGAAAAATTGTATTAGGGCATGTGCTTAAAGTGTTTCTAAAGGACCATTACTGTGTGACTTTTTTTCAAAGATAAATATAGTAGCATGATTTTAAACTATTACTTTTATTATAATAATTTTTAATAGTTCCAAACCCCATATTATCTTAATTGAATGTTCTTTGAGTTAACTATCTCTAGATGGTTTCCATCCAATAATAGCACTGTATAGAATGATAAGCTTAATAAAATAGGTATTGGTTGTTGGATCATTTTTATATATAATTGGATCATATAGGTATTCCATTATCATCTATTTAATATGTCTATATGGAAAAAATGAATGTGTAGTAAATTATGAGTGTCAAAAAAATAATATAATTTTTTGAAAATTACAATTTCTTTAAATGTTACATAAAACATTTAGGGAATTGTGAAAAAATATAAACTCATCAATAACAGAACTAGTATGTATTGGAAAAAAATGGTTATATAAAAATTGTTCACAATATTAAATGTTTTTATCAAATTAATGATAGAAATATGAACGTAAACTAATCATATATATGAACTCAATTACAATTGATTTTTATTTGGGCCTAGTAAATATAGTATTCTAATAATAATCGTATGTGATGTTGTAACATTATTCTCTATAGAAGTCATGGGACAAGTAGGAGACATTATTGAGTAATTGTACTAAAGTGAGGACTTTATGATCAATGAATCTCTTTACCTACTCCTAAACAAATATATTCATCAAAAAAATGACTCAAATATATTCTAAAAATATATAAAACATAGATGTAATAGGATTTACCACATGATTAATACTTTAGTAAATGGGAAAAGGTGTGATAAGACACAAAAATAATAGCATGTTTTATAGTGATCATGGTGTAAATATTTTTAGATGAACAGGAACCTATAGAAATATTGTAGTGATAATAAGAAGAATGCTATAAAATATAACACTGGTGGTGAAATTCTAAATATCATAGATAGAAGTTAAGTGTGTCTTGTTCTTATTTTCCTTTGGCAGGATTTGTTGTTGAGTAATAGATTATAATACATCAAACATATATATATCTAAGAGATAAATCTTGAATATATATAAACTTATAAAGTATGGATAAGACTATCTATGGGATAAAAATATTTAAAAATATATGGGAAATGAAATAATTTTTTTAGGATAAGGAAAACAAGAATTCATGAATTAAATGATATGTATAATATAATTAGTATCCAAAAAATCTAATAACCATTGCGAAATTGGATAAAATATGTTTCTCTATAAAATTCAAAAATGTTAAATGCTTGATTTCCCTAAGATCCTAATTATTTTGAAATGTAGTCAATGATAAAAATATATTTATGGCTCTAAATATCACTAATTTTTTTCCATAAATAAATATTTTTTTAATATATTGTGTCATAAAAAAATCTAACTTACAAAAAAACCACATAAAAAACATTGAAATATTAAAATGAAATGAATATTTTTGTCATCAGCATATAAAAATTTAATATTCTTTTAAAATAATAACCCATTGTTATGTTTATATTCATAGTTTTCTAAAATGGATTCCTTTTAATGAACCATTTGAAAAAAGGTATTATATTTTACCCAAATAAAATAAACTCATTAGAAATAAAATTTTATAATAATTAGTAATAGTTATATTTATAATCGAAAATGTTAAAATCAATTTCATTATAAATTAATATAAATTATTAAAAATGACACTTTGGGTTTTGAAAGATCATATTTAACAAAAAATATTTTTTATATATTTTTTATTTTCATTTAAAAAATAAATTTATAAAAAAAGAATTTGAATATGAAAAATATTACATCCTTTTTGAATTAAACGTGTAGATTTTAGAAAAGGATAATTTTTTTTATATTTTCTTAAAAATAGATATTTTTTGAGTAATAATAAATACTGGTTTTCTAATATTGCTAATATGATTACATTATCATTATATAATATTGAATTAAGTATTTCTGAATAATTTTTCATTAAAAAATATAAATTTAAAAATTTATGTAAATAAATTTAAAATAGTATTTTAAATTCATTAAATCTGTTTTTAACATTTTGGAAACATATGTTTTATTTTACTCTAAAAACAATTTTCATTATATTACATAAAAATATTATCTTTTTTCTCATTTATAATTTTAATTTATAATAAATTGTTTTATATTTTAGGTCATTATGTTTTTATTAGGTAATAATTTCTTGTTCATTTTTTGGTATTGCATTTTGATTAATAGGATTAATTTTAATTATCATGATGAGGGTGGAAATAGTATTTATAAAAGTAATTTTCACTCACATTATGTAATTTTTTTATCTAGAAAAGTAAATTAATCTATTTTAAATAACGTAAGAAAAATAATTTTTTATAAAATATAAAAATTTATTATAAATGATTCAATTTTTAATCAAATACTAAAGAATATTATATACATGTAGTGGCCAAAATACGTTTTTATATAAATTTTATTTCTTATATGTAAAATGATTTAATTTAATTCCAATTTTATATTTTATATAAATTATATTAGAATATATGGATCGAAATTTTGTTTTATAACATAAAAATATTTTTATAGTAATTAACATATATGTTTTTAAAAATGTGACAATATAAGATAAAAACAAGTTACTAAGGTAAAACCAAAAATTGCAAATTTTTAAAATAAAGTGCCAATATGATTTAAACATGTTCAATACATGTGGTAAAATTGTATGTGGTATCATTTTATAAGTTATATCTCAAAAAATCCATTATTTCTCACTTTTGAAAATATTTATGATAAATAATGTCAATCAACAATAGAAAAATATTGGGGGTTTACAAAAGAATAATTTTCATGACTTATTAAAGGGTCTGATCGTCACTCCACTATAAGATACACCTCGCCTTAGAAATTTCATTGATGTAATATCAAATTATACTCTTCTATAAGGAAATTCTAAAATTAATTTCCAAATTCACCCTATGTTATCATATTCCCTTCATTTCTAAGGAATATTTATGGAGAAATATCTTTGTCTGAAAGTGATAATAACATAACCATTATCATTTTATTAATTAATGTATTTACTAATATCATAACCTATTCATAGTAATACGGTGACTTCAGAATAATAGTAATACTAATATTTTATTATATTAATGATTCATTCCTTATTTATTACAAGCCATCAAATTTTAGAAATAATTAATCGTTCATCATTATATTTTACAGACACTTATCTCCACGAATAAACATTCTTTTTTTCCATGAGCACATAAAATTGATAATTTTTTAAAAAAATTATATAGGTAAAAAGTTGATTATTATTAAACTTTTAATTTTAGATAAATAATATTTTGGTCCTCAAATAAGTTATATTTTTCATATATGTCTTTAATAACCATAATGACCTTAAATGAACATATGAGAGTACTTTTTTTTAATTTTACATCATTTCATAAAAACATATATGACCAAATAAATTTTATAAAAATATAATAATAAATTATTTTTAAACCGATAATTCTTTGAGTTTATGAAGTTATAAAATAATAAAATTGATCATATCTATGAAATAGAAAATATTCTATTTGCATTGACTAAACTACCACAAAGTAAGAACATAATATAAAACTATATAATAAATAAATAATATATGACACCCAGTGGTAAATAATTATTAAAATATAAATAAATATTCATCATAATATGGTATATAATGATCATAATTTTATTATCCAAGAATTTAGGTGTTTTTATAGAGTGAATAAAGTCAATATTGAGGGTTTATTATATCAGTTTTTTCCTCTTAATGTATACTTTTAATTTTGAAACATATTTGTATTAGAATAGTGTATCTTTTAAAAAATAAATATTTTATATTATATATCATGATATTAGTGTTTCAATTCTATATTAATTTTCTGATGGGTATTTGAGTTGAAAATTTAATAACCTACAGGGCTTTGGGATAACTAAATTTTCATCAAATCCGTAACAAAAATTTTTATTGAACATGATTTTTCTATGTTTAATTTGTTCTACCAACTGGGTAATTTTTATTTTATTTTTTTCTTAATTTTTTTCGTGTTATACAATTCATCCTTGTAACCACATTTAAAAATTAATTTACATAAATTATTATGTCATTTGGAAGGATTTCATATCCACAATTATTATTTCTGGAGACAATCTTCTTGTTATAAAATTTTTTTTTATATTATTTATATGTTACATAATTTTATAAATAATATCATTTTTATATTTTATTCATTTTATTTATTTTCACTTTAATTATTTTTATCATTATGTGGATTTTGATTTAATTGTTACTCGAACTACAACATATTTCATTACTCAATTATTTACTTTTTGAGATATAAATTATATACATTTTTATAATAATATAATCCCATTATTCATTTTATATCTTTTATTCCAATTTTAGATTCTATTTAACAAAATTAAATTGCATGATTTAATTTATACCAACATAATTTTTTAAATAAATTTTGAAATAAAAGTTCATCATTCGTAAAAATAACTGTCATCAATTTCAATCAATCTCTCCCCTCATTGAATAAATTTTCTTCCCCAATAACAGTTTTATATTTATTTGGGAACTAAATGGAAGATATATTCATTTGTTCCACTTAATTATCATAATAACTTTTCATGTGAATACATCAGTTACATATTTATTTTGAGGGTTAAAAATAGAGTAATTTTAAATATATAAAATTGTTTTATATACCATAAAATATATTTCTTATTATAATCACTTTGTTTTATATAGAAAAACGTATTTAATATTTCCATATTCAATTATTGGATATTTCAAAAAGAATGTTCTTTAATATATCTCCAAATATTTTATTTACAAACTTTGTAAAAATGAATTTTTAAACTAAATCGGTGACATTTACTTATATATTTTCATAATAAAAATATGAAAAGAAATCAATTTTTAAGAAATTTTTATATGAAATTATTTTTCATCATTTTAAAAAATCCTATATTTCATGATTGTACAAATTGAATTGTTTTTTACGTTATTGTATAAGTATTATTTAGTGGGACTTTTGTTAAAAATGATTATTTTCAACATGATTTTCAAAGCAATATTTTATTGTTCTTATAAAATTATTTTTCATATATATGTTGATAAATACACTATTTTTTATTCCATTGAAATAGGGTTCTTAACATATATTCCTTATATTTAATTATAAATGAAATTATTAACAATATTGTATAACCTTTATCTATATGGTGAAAATATAATTTTATTTATAATCTTGATTGAAGTATATTTAACTAAACTTTTATCAAAATATCAATCTATAACTATTTATATTTCATTATACTATTAGGATTATTCATGTAATTATGAATGTTTTCCTAATATAAAATCATTTGAATGGGATATAAAACCTATATTTATTCCATGGTTTATTTATTAATAGATTGATTTCTAATGGTATAAATTTGAAAAGATGATAATGGTTGTTGACCTATTTCACCATAATAATATTTTTTATTATTTTATATCTAACTATACATTCATTCATGAACATAATTACTTTCTTTATGTATTTTTTTCACAATAAAATTGGACTATTTTTTTAGGCATGAAAATAATATATTTCTTCACTTATGAAATGGGTAATGAGTTTCCCAAAAAGAATTCTTATGATTATGATTGTTCCATATCATTAGTATTTCGTTCAATTTATTACACCATTCTAATTTGATTTTATTTTCTATTTATTTTACATTCCATGATTACGAATATTTTTAAAAATATTCTAGACATTTATGTTATTACATTTCATATAAAATGATTTATGATATATTCTGTGTTTTGAATTATATTCTTACCTTTACTTATTATATTCTTCTACTCATATTATTTTCACTTGTGTTATTTTATTTCTATAAATTTTATTTTCCATTTTTGAGAAATTGATATAACTTATTTTCCATATTTATTTATGCCCAAGTAATAAATAAAATTCATATATAAGATGTGTCATGAAGTGTATCTCACATGAAATTTTTTTATAAAATTTTGATGAAAATATTGAATTAATGAATTTATAATATATTGTAAAAATACCATATATATTATAAAGGTAACAGTTTCATTATTTACATTTTTATAAATTCACTAAATCCACAAACCTAAATCATCATGGGATGGTAGTGTTGTGAATAATTTTCATTATGTAATTTAATTCAGATTGTAATTATATTAGAGAATCATAGTTTATATTAGATCATTGTGTAAATTTACTTATAGGTTTATATATTAGATGACAATATTTTAATGGTTGATATATGAAAGTGGATTAACATTTTATACAAAAAAATTCAATATCACATTTTAGGTAATGTTGAATATATTCTAGATTTGGATAAGAGAACAGTGAGTAAAATTCAAGCGGTACATCTATGGTACAAGTTTCTATGTATGCTAAAATTTAAATTATATGGTGACATAAAAAACATGTTTTTATACCATCATTCACATCCTTGTTTAGATAATTGTAAGTGGTTGTGGTTGTGGCCCATATTCTGTATGGGTTTATCAACACGAATCAAAATTGTTGATTAGGTAATCAATATTCACTCTAGTTCATGATGAGTGGTAATAATATTTCTCACCTTGTAGTACATTATTGGGTGATATATAGTGTATTATTTAGATTGTATTAATAAAAAATTATCTTGTATTTTAAAATTTATTTGTATGAATCCCTAATAGGTAAGGAATACGAATAACACCTAATAAAAATTATAGAATCATGAGTTAATGTAATTTTTAATTAATCCTTGTTCTTATTGATAATGGTCATTTTAATAATTGAGATCATATATATATATATATTATTTCTATGTATATAATATTATAATAATAATCATTATAAATTTGGGATAGTTATTTTTTAGTTAGTATATTTAGTACTAGAGAACCAATCTTAATGAAAAGTTCACTGAACTAAAAGTATCAAAGGGTAAAATGAGTGTGTAATAATATAAGTCATATTTGGATTTAGTTTTCATATTCATATAATCATTTATACTAAATTTATGGATAACCGGTTTGGTTTTCAATATTTTTTTGAAACATGGTCATAAAAATAATGCTGATAAGGTTATGTGATAGAAAAAAAATATTTCTTATAATAAAATAATTTTAAATACATAAATGGTGAAGAATTTTATTATATTTGTATTTTCATTAAAAAGTTATTTACTTTGTATAATAAAATATATTGATCATTTTAGAGTATTATAAATAAAATATTGATATGATTTATAATTCTAATTACTTAAGGAAATTTATCTATTATATTATATTATATTAAGTTATCATGTTTATGTAAAATATGTAAGGTATTTCAATATAATTTTTTCATTAATTGTTTAGAGACAAATAATAAATAAAATCAATAAGATTGATCGACGAAAGAATCATAAATTTAATATATTCTTAATTTTTAATTAATAAAGGATTGATTTATTTTAGAAAAATGAGATATATTGTATTTATTTCCATGGAAATTATTATAGAATTAATTAAAAAATGATTTATGATATTTCATTTTAGTAATAACCCTTTTTTTAATTATAATATATATTGAATATTGTTAAAACTATGGGATAATGGATTTTAGGTATAATGAAAAGAATTATTTTTTAGCAGAAAAAATTATATTACAATAGATAATTCTATGAAGATTAAAATTGCTTTGGAAAATTTATGTTATTGAGGGTCTATAATTACTATGTACATACCAAGTTATATGATTTTATCAATGGGTATTGTTTATTGAGGTATGATGTGTATCATGAAACCACAAGAGATAGTAAGTCATGTTTTATATTAAATGATATATCCCTAATGAATATTACTTTAGGAATACAATGACTTACATTGATCAGTGATTAAAAATTAAAACTTTTATTACACTGTTTATATAATGGGGGTAAATGTAATAAAAAAATTACTAATTATCTTACATATATAAATACATTTTTAATAGGTTTCATCATAAGAATCATGGAATAAATTAAACACCCAATTAAAAAGGACACTGAAATATTAAAATTAGGTGAAGAATATAATAATTTTTGGATAAAAAGATAAAATCCAATTAGAATCATTACATTTTATTATTTTTCATTGATTAAAATTTTATTAGGATGATTTTAAAAGAACCATTTGAAATGGTTTATTATTTTCACATAATAAATAAAATTACTAGTAAATAAATATTTATTATACTATTTAATATCTTGAATTATATGATTTTTTATCAATAATCAATTCATTATAAATTTATATGAAATAATATGAAGGAGAAACTATTTTTAAAATGACATTGTTTAATAAAATAATGATTTATTTTAATACTAAATTATCATATAAAAGATAAATTTGTAAAATTTTTAATATTAAGTTATTATAATTAAAAAAATTATATTTCAAATTACATTACTGGATTAACATTAGGTTACATCCTATTACCTCTTATCATGTACTTCTTCTCTATAATTTTAATTCCAATTTTTCATGGTATCTAATAATCTTTTAGAGGATGGATATGTTTTTTTCTGGAAAAATTATTAAAATTTATATGATGTATGTATTATTTGAATTTAAGGAGTGTGTGTATAAATGTTTCAATTGATTTTAAGGGATCAATATGACTTAATGTTGAATATGAGGCTTTATAGGTGGTTTTGTTGATAAAAAATACTAACAAAATTTATATTCTTTATATATATTATTTTTATGATGTTAGTTATTTATTGGATGAAATCCATGATATGGATTATAACACAAAATGATTTTTTGTTTAAAATATGGAATTACAATATAATTCATTTTTACTATGTTTTTAAATAGAAATGATTCCTTTGATTTTTATGTGAAATATGATGCATTTAATCTATAAAAACATGATTCACATCATAGATGTATAATTCCAGTTGGTTTTATTTTTTTGGTTCTTGGATATTTCCATTGAAAATTTTACAAGAAGACCACTTAATAACCCTATGATTCCTCCCTCACACAGTGAATGATCTGAAACCTTTACGGTGTCTACATATTATGTTTAATCTCTAATGAGTTTCCTCACTTTCGTTTTATCCTTCCTTTGACAACCCATCATTTACAATGGTGTGATATTGTTATTTACTATGGAATCAAATTTGAATGTGATGATATGTTACTTAGGATTTTTTATTTATCTAATTCTCCATCATTTGTCAATAAATATTCTAGTTATGGGGTTTGATATAATTTATGATTAAATTTAAGATGTTCAATAAGATATTTACAAATATTTTAAAAAAATACCAATTTATTTGAATTTTTTATTCAAGTGATTCAAAAACCTGAAATTTATTTGAATAATTTATGATTATTATAAGGTCATAGAGATTTTTTGAAACACCCAATTTCAATTGAATTTAAATTCTTATGATGATTTGAGAAAAATTAGCATCATCATTTGGAAAATTATTTTCAAATAAAAGTCTTAAATATAATAATGATTTTAAATGTCATGAATTGATGAAAACCTATGATTTTTATGGAGACGGTAGATCCATTTTGAAAACTATATGTGGGAAATTATTTTATTGATCCAATTTAAAAAGAATGATTTTTCTAAGAATGATTTGTTTATTTTTTAAACCACTTGTGAGACTATGTAGTTAGTCAGAAATTTTCACATGCCTAATAGAATATAACCCCTATCATTGTATTAATGATTATAAAATTAAAATAAATAAATTTTGGCATGTTTTTACATTATGGAGGGTTGAGTCTTTTTTACCTCAGTTATGGGATTTTATACACACACTAAGCCGAGATCACATATTGAGTTGCATGGGGATCCTATTACCATAAACTAAGGTACTACATTAATTAATTTAGGGATGTGTGATATTTTTATATAATGATTACTTTTCATCATTTTATTCAATTATTTTATTCATTTCAACTATCATATATAAATGTGTTGTAATAATTGTTTTTTTAATTATGTATTTATATATAATCTATATTTTAATTATCAAAGTGTATTTCTTTTTAAAAAAATAGACTACATCAAATTTCATATTTTATTTAAAATAGAAATCAAAATTTAATCAATTATTATTGAATTCAATATAGAACTCTATATTCTATTCCAATGCTGGGTTGGATGATATAAGAATTTTATTTAGACATAGAAAAATAATTTTTTAGTGATGATCATCCTTTATTTATCAATGAGCATCAAATTGTTTTACCTTCTGATTTCAATTGATTTAAACAGGTATGAGAAGTTGGATTTTCTTTATTTTGTTAACAGTAATATTTATTTTTAATTATATAGTTAAAAATGAAATAAGGGTAATTGAAATAGATTGAATCTCATTTGTATGATGTATTTGGGAATGATTTTATATGCCTATGTGTGTCACGATGGGGGGAAAACGATTCTCTATAAAAATACATGTGATACAACACTTAACAGTAATCGAGATTCCTCAAAACTCAATAAATTTATGATGATGACTAAATATAAACTAGAATGGATTAAAGATCTATTTGTCCAGATCAAAGGCATAAAGTTGTTTTTTGAAGATTGGTCTTTGATCATGTTAACAATAGATGAGAATAAATTAGTCTGACATTAAGTAGACCAACATTAGTATTAGGTACACCCATTATTTTTATCTTATTATGCCATTTTTTCTAAAAAAATCCCATGTAGTTGTTCTATAATTGATAGAATAGATAATTCATGAGTAACATGGCTATCTTCAAATAGTATATGTAAATGATATCATGGTTACCACTCAAATTAATGAATACCAAGTACAACATTTGAGATTAGTTCATCAAATCTCAATAAATCATCTGCTTTATCAAAACCTTTTGAAATGTATTTTTTTTATTTAAGAAGAGATATTATTGGGAAACCTTGTCTAATAAAATTGTATTTTAGTTGATCCTAATTTGGTGAAAGTTGATCACATGAGGTAGATACCATGTAATTTTTTTATGATTCATAGATTCTTAGGTTTGGTGGGATATTAGC
This sequence comes from Viscum album, assembly GCA_963277665.1. Classification (NCBI taxonomy): domain Eukaryota; kingdom Viridiplantae; phylum Streptophyta; class Magnoliopsida; order Santalales; family Viscaceae; genus Viscum; species Viscum album. Next base: position 1,821,973,824 of record OY728125.1, read on the forward strand.
AGAGGTTCTTTGGTGATTTATTAATGTTTTATTTTATGATAACCATTCTCACATGTGATTAAGTGAAGTTTAATTGGGATAATAAAATTAATATTTCTTTTTTCAATTAGAAATACCTTTTGACTCTTGCACTGGTATTTAATTTTTGAGCATCAAGAAGGGATATATGGTAATATGCGATGCATTAATTTGGGGATTGGGTTGTGTCTATCAGTAGTGGCATCATGTGATAGCCGATAGTTCCAGACTTCTTTTTCTAACTGAGAGAAATTATCCAACTCCTAATATTAAACTTATAGATATGATTCATTCTCTTAATAGTTTTCATATATACCATCTTGGTGATATGTTTACGATTTATTATGATCACAAATGATTAATTTATATATTTTATCAATTTGATATGAATATATGAACTAGGTATTGTCTAGATTACTTGACATATTTTTATATAGAAATTACATGTACCCATAGAAATGGGAATACCAATTCTAATGAATTGAGTATGAAATTTATAACCTATAACATGAAAGTTTCATTAAAAGTATTGAATTGGATTTATTTGTTTTTACATATTCATTTGAGATTTTGAGAGAATTTTTTGAGTATTTTTTAAAGTATGTATTTTCACTTCTATCATCCCATGATGTAATGGCCTAGACCTATCCGGCCCATTCCTTTGTCAAAAAAAGGTCACGAAGTGTTCTGGAGGGTAAAATGGACTTTTCCCACACTTTTCAGATTTTTGAAACTACACGCTTTGTAGTGTGAGTACGTGTCATGTACCCCCACTCTGGGTATACCCTGTGTTGACGTCCTTGTCCTTTCCGTGTGAAATAAATGGGTACACTCCGTGTGTCCAATACTACACGTCGTGTAGTCCCTCCCTGCATATGCATTACCCTCAAGTCGTGTGTTGACCAGTCAATGGTTGTCTTCCATGTTGGATCTGTGTCCTTACCATGTGAAATAAATGGGTACATGCGGTGTACCCCAGAATACATTCCATTTAGTCTTTCCCCGCGAACGCGTTACCCTCAATCCATGTGTCGACCAGTCAATGGTCGCGGAGCCATGTTGGAAGCTGTGTGGTAACCGTGAGAAATGGTCGCGTACACACTGTGTACCATAAAGTACATTCCATGTACTTTTCTTTTTCTCGCCTATAAATGGATGGGTCCCCTCTTCCTTTTCAACTCACCCCTCCCCTCCCCATTCCTCTGAGCAGAGCTCTCCCAAGAGACTTGAAGGATCCTTTTCTTCCATTACATCTTCATCTGAGCTCCGATTTTCAATCTATCAGCGGCCACGGGATCGTAACGATGAGACGGAACTTCTGAGCTTTGATCCTTTAACATTCCTTCAGCCTTTCTTTTCCATCTTCCACCCAAGGAGGTTTTTCCAGGACTCGACAGAAGTGACGGACGCTGAAATAAATCTTCTAAAGTTGATCCGGGGGAGTGTTGTGATCAGAACCTATTGAGGTAGGGATCTTACATTCATCTCTCTCAAAATTGTGCATCATATGGGGTGGGTATCCTCTTGTTTTCCTGAGAAACGGTTGAACCAATAAACGAAGATAATAATTGGTTAAAGAATGGGGATGGAGAAGTTCTTATGTTTACCTTTATATCATGTGATATTATGTTGTGAATTGAATAGGCTTATGCCTACTGAAAATCATGGTTTTTGGGGGCCTTTTCTTGTGAAATTAAATGTTTCTCTATCTTATAGACCGTTTTTGTGAATGGAACCTTATGGAATGTGGAATTTGGTTAATCACGTAAAGTTGGCTGACTAAAATCTGGAACTCTTGTGAGATCACCCCAGTTAAACATAATTGAATAATGAACATGTTAGGTTTTGGCTTGGTTACATGGTGTGTGAAGGGGGGGGGGGTGAATCTTTGGTTGTCATGAATAGAATGAGCAGCGGGGCTGCGGTCAGATTGGTTGTGGGTTGGTGTGAATGCTATGTTGGTGATGGGTAGCAGGGATATGATAAATGGTATCAAGGGATGATGATGTACGGTGTGGTTGTGGTTATGGTAGTTGGCAGCAGGGCTGTAGGGATGGGTTGGAATTTGAACGAACTATGGGTTGTGAATAATAAATAAAAAGTGGAAGAGTTAATGAATGGCGGGTCATGGTAATGGAATGGGAATAATAATCAATGGGGTTGGTTGGATGATAAGAAGGACTTGGTTATGTTTCTTGTGTTTTCCTAACTTGATTTGTGGATGGTAGGGATATGTTTTACGAACGATCGATGTGGTTGGTTGTGGATAGTTGCCCAGTATTTAAGGAACTAATAAACTAATTCTCCTAAAACGTGAAAACCTATATGGGGTTGGGGTAGTTTACTGTATTCATGCTTCGTAGTAGCAGTGTCGAGGCACGTGCTTAGTTTCTTTATTTAGAAGCCATAGGTTGGGATGTGTTTTTGGTATACATATATATATATATATATCTATATCTTTTGTGTTTTATCTCACCCCACCCATGTTGAGAACGTAGTGCCGAACACTCCCATTTCATGGGATAGGGTGTTTTCCCCTTAGTTACTAGCTCCTTCCAGCTCCTTATTCCATAGGCTGTGATGTCTTGAGGTGACCTTACACCTAAGACCCTTTAGGTAGGTTTCGATTCGTGTGGTTTTAGCCCAATACTCTTCAGGCAGGTTTTACTATTTCCCAAGCACCTTCGGGATGAGGCCCAGGTGTGTGAGGTCGGGATACGTGGTTGTGAGGCCAATGTGTGTGTGGGAGGGATACGTGGTTGTGAGGCCCAGGTGTGTGTGGGCGGGATGTGTGGTTGTGAGGTCCAGGTGTGTGCGGGCAGGATACGTGGTTGTGAGGCCCAGGTGTGTGCGGGCGAGATGTGTGGTTTGTGAGGCCCAGGTGTGTGCGGGTGGGGGAGTGTGGTAGTGTCAGGACGTTCACCGTTAGGAAGAGCAGCGAACTAATGGGAAATGGTGCGGGGTACCCAATACTCTTGTTTTTATATACTACTAATACCTATTGTGATTGTGTTTTTTGTGATTGTGGCTGGTGAGGTTGGGTGGATAGATATCCCTACTAGGTTTCTTCTGTTGTTCTCATGGGACATTAGGATGTCTCCCCACCTGTGCAAGAGAGCTTTAGGTTTCCCTACTGAGTATACTTGTACGCTCACCCTAAGTTAACTTTCAGTTTTCCAGGAGGACAACCAGGGCCGTGCGGGACCCTACTTGTCGGGACAGTTGGAGTTGTTGTAGTTGCTATACACTTGTTTCTTTTGGTATTGTACTTTTGAGCGTTCTTTTACTTATACCTTGTTTCAGAACTATTTGAACATGCATGTGGGACTGGTTTGGGTTTATTTCTATACACATGTTCTTTTCCTTTTTTGTGGTTGTCTTGTCCTATTTCCCAATCTTAAATAATAAAAAGGCTAATGCCTCCTATATTTGTGGAAACTCATACCCTTGGTGCTGGTCGCCACCCTGGGGCCTACTCGAGGCGGGACTCAGGAGTCATTATCTCCCTTTCACCATCGCCAGCTTAGGAGGGGCATCTTTGGTGGCTGGGGGTCGTGACACATGATGTTTCATTGGGATAACAATTTTGATGATGAATTATTTATAATTATGGAATCTATTTAGTTGGTGATATTATCTATAAATATTCATTATTTTCAGAAGGTATCATATATTTTGAAATTTTTTTTATGTAATTTTTCCTATTAGAAAGGATGTGATGGGAGATTTCCATAATTCTGAGTGGTTAGTAAACACATGAAGCATAATTATTTTCTCAGATATTTGGTGGTGATCTAGGTGGACGGGTCTCAAAAAGAGACATTGATTACTTTTTATCTCATTATTTTACCTACAAACATATTAAATATTATCACCAGAGGCCTTTAATTTTTCATCACCCACATCAAATGCTAATGTAGAAGTGGGATGGAATTTATATTAAATTTTTGGTGGGTTTACCACATACCCATTGGGGGAATAATTGGGTATTGTATATGATTGATAAGAAAAATAAATTATCACCCATTATACCCATTTAATATTCACCCAATGGTAAGGTCTCAGGATGTGTTTATATGAAGGATATTTTCATAATTAATGTTGGATAGTCTATAATCATCATTTATTGGGATCCTAGTTTTAGTTTTTAATTATGTCGAAGACTCTAAGAATCCATATGATCCCCAGAACATTTTTCCATGGAATAACCTAATCGTATTATATTAATTCATATAATTTATACAGATTCTTAATAATAAGATATGTTCTTAAATTATAGAATTTTGTAGATTATGGTATGTCCATTATAATTTTTTTTTGTTTTATAATAATAATGGATAAAACTATCTCATCACAATGGATTCATTTGATGCCTTATATGGATGTCCATGTAGATTAATTTTTAAATTGTATAAGATTGGTTAATTTTTTTCAGTTGGGATGATTTTGGTCAATGAGATGATGATAAAGACTGATTTGATTCTTTATATAATGTTTAAGGCATGGATCTTGTAATAATACTATACTAGTTTCCATTGGAAACCGATTGATTTTTTTTTGCAGATGACTAGGTGTTCGTCAGAGTTTCACCCTGGCTATGTTGGCGAAAGTTTAGATAGTGTGGAATGTTTTCACATATAATTTTGGGTACATTGAGGTTTTAGAAATGGTGGGGAACATATCCTACCATTTGGGACATCCAATTTAGTTGAAATCAAACCACAAAATGGTTTATGTATAACAGATTTGAATGTATCTTTTGAATTCTTATATTGTTTACAGCTAGAAAGATATTTTAGATTATCCAGATTTATCCATAATTGAGCACTGAATTAGGATTATTGACTCTATGTAAAATGTTATTTAGGAGAAGATTATACATTTTGTTTGAGTTCTATGATTAAATTATTCTGATTCATATGGGGTGTTGTTGTTTTTTTACTAATGAGAAATTTTTTGAACTATCTGTTTAATATTTATTATACCTGAAATTATTTCTAGGGATAGAATGTGTTTAGGGTGGGGAGATTATAACAAATCATTTCCTTCTATCAGTTACATCCCGAATCTTTTTTTTGTCGATTTTTTTTCTTTATGTTTAAAACATTTTGATGAATATATATTAGGTAATAGAAAACATCCAAATTTTTGGGATGTATGTTTGTTTGAATTAATATAATCTTGGTAAAAATGTTTCATAGGAATTTACATGCTTAATTTAGGTCTGGATTCAATTGGAATATTGAGAGGTGTTTATGGAACATGAGACTCATCCAAGATGGTGAGGACTCCTTAATTGCATCCAGGATACTCGAGATAAAATCCAGGATGAATGATATTTTCTGTATTATAGAAGGTACTCTAGCAGTGTTGTATTAGCTACTATAGCAGGAACACTAGAAGAACTATAGAAGGAACTATAGTGGGAAATGTAAGAGGTACTATTTGGCACTGTATTAGTTGGGACTATTCCCTCATTTAAGTCTTTGTGCCACAGATTTCATCCATGAGTCCTTTCAGGTCTTCGGGCCACCCATGCCTTCTGGTCAGTAAGGACTTCGAGCCACCTCATGGCCTTCGGTTCACCATAAGTAAATATTATAACTGGACAACCTATAAGGATCAAGCTTGATATGAAGGATGAAAAAGGGTCATTCACCATATAAGAAGCTAAACATATTACAACAATGAGTGGGTATGGAACTTTCCTTTGGGACAAGCATGTGCATGCTTGGGAAAGACTAATTGAACAGACTTGCGAAGGTAGATGGCTAATTTCACGATGAAGATACTGGAGAGAAGCAGTCCCATGTAGTTTTTCTTGGTTATGTGTAATGTTTGAATAATACATGAAATTAACTCCTCTAAGGCCTACGGACCATGTAATAGGTAAGCCTACGGGCCTTGTAAGTGTTCTACCTCACCCCTTGAAAGGTGTATTATCAAAAATCAATAAAAAATGAAGGTCTTTTGGCCATTGGAATGAGAAGGGTGGTTATGAAACCCAAAACTAGCTACAGAAGTTAGAACATACTAAATCATTGGTTTATAATATAAATTAATCCATGGAAAGAAACCATGAGAATTGATTATGAAGAAAAATAATTTACACTAGAAAATTATTTTTCTATAAATTATTCCAATTAATTATTTTTATCATGTAGTGATTCCTTTCTCACAGTTTGTACAACCTAATCCGTTTAATCAATAAACACATGATATAGGTTTCAAATTCCCTGTTTTTATTAATTTTATAATCACTCATTTTATTATTTCATTAGTAGTTTAATAGTATTTCTACTTGAGTACCCTAGAATATATCTAGTAAGTAGTGAGAGACTCCATCCCTTTTGGATATATAGGTTTTGTTCTAGATATCTGATAACTTTACTAATTTTTGTTTTTTATTGCATCTTCTGTACATCGTTTATATCAGCTTGATCAAATTAGTTTTTATTGAATTGTTGTTTTAATTGTTGTATTATGATATAGGATTTCATTTTTGATCTCCTTCATCAATGTTCTTTGTAGATGCTTCCCATTAAACCTTTTTATTTGATTATTGAAAAACTTTTGTTTGTTCAATTTGAATTTCCCATAAAATGAAAAATCTTATGTCTTGATTGATTTTGAATGAGTATTTTAATTAATTAAAACCTCAAATATGAAAATCATTATGGATATATTTGAAAAAAGTTTGATGATTTTGAAAACCAACAATTTCAAAATAATAGAAATTCATGGGAATGTTTTAGTAAAAATGATGGGGTGATTTAGAAATAGATTTTTTGATTCATGGGTTAAATTATATAATGATTTTGAAATATTTGAATTGATGAAAACCTATTATATTGTTTCGAAATGATAATTTCATTTTGAAAAAAAATATTGAGAAAATGTGTTTTGAACTGATCTATACTGATTGGTTTTTCCCTGACTGATTGATTTATTTATTATGTAAAATTTGATCAAATGTATTTATTGGTTAATTATAAAAATAACCAAAGGATCAGATCAATGAGCATTAGATTGATGATGAAAACTGTGACATTACCATACTAAGAAACAATTGTCCATAATTGGGTGTTGAGTCCTAATAGCCTAAATTTTGGAATGCCTGAAAATATTGATCCAATATCACTGATTGAGTAGTGTGAGAATGAAACTACTAAAAACGAACGTACCAAAAGGCATATTTCATAGTTCTTTGATATATGTGATTTTATTATTATATGTCATTGATTTATGGAACTTCTTTATTCATAAAAAATAGTTTTATATAAATTGTTTATATAAAATGACCATTTCTTCCTATTTTCATATAAATGAATAAATAAAATTTATGGAAGAATCATCTGATGAAAATATGTAAATGTTATTCCATGAATGGTTTTATTTGAAATTGAATTCACATTTACGTAAAATTACCATAAAATTAATATGGAACACATCATGAGACCCTAATGGGATTTATAACTCACACTCTATCATTTACATTGGACATATATAGAATATCTTATTCTATTCCTATGAAAAGTAAAATAATCACTTTAAACTGGTAGATTTTCATGGTCTTTTTGACTGAGAGTAATGGAGTTGATTACTGGATAATTTAACAAATTCTAACAAGGGGTTATCATTGAAATTAATCATTTTAGAAATTATGTACTTAGATAATGTATTATTTTTTCACATTTCTACCAGTTTAATTTTGGTATATTCTCCATTTAAAGTGTTATCAATACTGAATTTTATATTATTCCTTCCCTTTTTTGAGAAATTGTTCCCCTGGGTTTTCTGTATGATTATAGGTTCAAGTCTCCCTCCCATGGGGATTAAGAAAACAGTTCATTCCATGTTAGGATTATATCTAGTATCGCAATACCTTGATTTTCAGGCTAGTTCATAAAGACTGTTTTTATTAAAATTTTAAAAAATTAATTTTTATGGGTATCATAACAAATCCCCATATTTATAAATCCATATATTTTTTTGATAATATCATAATAAATTAAATACATAAAATATTATAAAATAATAAAATAATAGATATATAATTAATTACAACTAATAATTATTTAAAAATTAATGGTTAATTTAAAAAAATCATTTTGTATTTTTGATTCTTGGGTAATATTTTACTCAAAAACACCATTTATATTCACTTATAATTAAAATATTTTTTCATCACTCATATAATTTATATTTTTAGAAACGGATTTTATATTTTTTATTTACATTTACATATTAGTTAATAACATCACATTATAATTTTAGAACAAACATATTGTTATTAGGATAAATGATAATTATAATTATAATGGTGAATCATTTTTTAAAGAATCATTTAGAAGTGATGTGTCAAATTTTAAATTTAATATATTAAATTAATCTCTCATAATTTATTAATATAATACTAAGTTTAAGACAATATATATATATATATATATATTAGAATTCATTCAATTGGTCTTCAATAGTGTATATTATTTATAACACAAAATGGTAAAAAACATTATTCTAAAAACCAGTTTCCATATTTATAAAATTAATTAACATTAATGTTAATTTCAATATTTATAAATTTAATTAGACAATATGGAGCAATATTTTAGTTTTATAATGTTAATTTATTATTTGTTTCCTTATAATTGTTTATATAATATAGATTACATGTCTAAAAATCATATTAGAAAGGTAAAAACTAAAATGGGAAAATTTAAAAAAAAGAAAAATGATTCATACATGTTTAAAAAATATTCTAAAATCATTCATAAAGAATTTATGATATTTAAATTACCCATAAACATAATTATATATTATATTTGGATCCATAAACCCTTGAATATTGCTGTTCAATTGTTAAAAAATGGTTTTCCAGAAAGGTGATTATTTTATTAATTAAAAAAGATGAACACTCACACAATATCATTTTTACACATAACAATATAATTTTCTTTTACCCTGACTAAATTTTAATCTAATACAATTTTATTTAACATTCTAAATCACATGGTCACCATATTTTTGTCACCCCATATTTCTGGTGTGTCACACTTTTTTTGATTTAAATATATATAATATTGAAGTGTGATTGTTGGGAGTGTTTGGAGAATGTTTGGGAAATTATTGGGTGGATAAAGGGTTAGGATTTATAAGGCCCCAGCATTAAACATTACATAATATTGAGTTTGGTTAATAATTTACATTTAGGATCTTTTCAGGTTAAGGGTTTTAATGAATTTGGTCATTACTATTATATCTCAAAATTTTCAAAAGTAGACACATCTTCTCTATCCATTTTTTTTCAAAAAATATAAGACTCCCAAAAATAAAAACTAATATTTAGTTTTTATGATATAAATATTCTTGAATTATTTCTTCCCTTTATGTTTTTTTATAACTGGTGAAAGAAATTTCAAAAATACGGGATGAGCATAAAAATATCAATAAGGGTTATAAAATAAAGAAAAAAGACATTAGTCCATAAATACGTAAAGATAAATGAAATCATACTTTTCAATCATAAAACAAAATATCTTTAACATACCTATTTTTTAGAAGAATCTGAGACCTTACCTAGAAAATCAAGGCCCCTAAATTAAAATAAAAAGATCAACCTACAAAATCTGAAAAACACGAGTTTTTTCCAAATCCCTTTTCAAAAGGGAGGATAAAGAAACAGGGAGATTTTCATACCATGTGAAATCAGCATCTTCAATTCCTTTTTTAGACAATCCTTCTACCACAGAATTTGCCTCTCAATACACATGATTAATGATATGATTCACAGTTCGAAGGGAGTCCAAGAAATTATCCCAACGATTATGTAATTTCCAAGATAAGTAATATGAACATTCTCTAATGGCTGACATAATGATAGTCGAGTCACTTTCAAACCAAAGATTATTCCAACCACGGATTTTAACCTACTCCACCTCCACAATAATACCAATAATCTCGGCTTCCAATAAAGAAGCAATACTGCAGGAGCCATGAAAGCAACCAATCACCTGACCTTCATGATCCCTAAAAACAGATTCATACCCAGAAAGACCCGGATTTCCTTTCGATGCACCATCCGAATTAATTTTCAGCCAACCAGACATTGGGACTTGCCACATAACTTCAAAAGTACCATAATAAGGTCTGAAATTTCCTTAAACACCTATTCGAGAAATAACAGAGAAATCATGTGTATAATTAGCACAGAAATGCTTTTTAGGAAGGCTAACCGTTCTCATCGCAGCAATGATGTTTGAAATAGCAGAAGCGACCGAGAAAGGATGCTTTCCATGAAGAAAATTATTCCGAGAAGACCATATATAATGAAGCATCTTAGAAGCAGAAACCTGAAATGAGTCTAATATGATTTTGAATAACACATACAAATCTTAAATCATAATGTTAACTTGTGGAATCCATAACATACTTACATTATAGCTTTCACAACCGCATAATGACTTGCATTTGGAATACCCATCAAAGTATATTCCATAAATATCTTAGGAGAAACATTAATGTTAACCTCTATTATTTTACCCAATTCATTAGAGAGTTATCTTGGGCAAACCCACCCTCAATTTATCACAGAACCACCTATATACGTAAACAATGTCGAGTAACGATAACATAATCACAACACCTAAAAAAAGAATATCATAAAGATAAAATTTCAATATTTCAATAAAAATATATAATTTCAAGATATTGATATAATAAATTCTCTCTAAAATCCATTTTCAATACCAAAATACGTAAAAATGGAATATCTTATTTACTTTCCTTTTTAAAATATCATTTCTTATTATGGAAGCCAAATATCAAGTAATGATTTCTGTGTTAGAATGGTCCTTGTCACAGTGTATGTTAAAAATAATCATTCCTTTTGTCCTCAAGTAATAAATTTCATAGAAAAAATACCACATTTTAAAACCATTTAATTTAATTTAAATAAAAGGTATAATTATACACCATATAAATGAATGTCCTGTATAAAAAATATATTCATCAATGAAAGTAGATTGAGATGAAACCCCTTACCTTGAGTCTGAATCATCACATATGTTCCTTACCCATACTGAATAATAAAATTATGTTAATATCTAAATTATTAGTAACCATTATAATTTTTATCATTAATTTTATATAACATTTTACCTTCGTATCAGAATCATATAATTTTTCATGTTCATATTAATCGTTTTATCGATGTTCGGTACGTAAGTAATAATTAAATTGATATAATTAAAAATTGTACATGTGGTAAAAATTAAATAATATAAATAAATATGATGATGATTTAAATATCATATAAATCCATTATATATATGTATTTATAATATTTCCTAACACTTGGAGATAAGAAATGAAATGCACCGTTCATGAAAATGGTAAGTCATACGTACACATGAACGCTACTTTCTTTTAATTTTCATACTTAATGGAATGAAAATTAAATGATACATTGGTATATTATAATTACAGTAAATTATATATGTTTTATATGTCACATAAGTTCATTAACTACATCAATTATATGTTTAATGTATATGATGAACGAGTTATATAAATTTGAGGGGCAGTACTCCGCACATTCCTAAAATGAAATTATCATATATACAAATTACAAAAACTATAAAAGTAACATTTAGATAAAAAAATTCTAGAGAGAATATAAATATAATATATGTCATATATAAATATAGTTATATCATAATTTCCACTATGAGAGGTGGTAGGGGAAATTTGAACATTCATCTCTTTATGAGGCAGTAGTTCACCGTCCACCGAAACAGTATGTTCGTATCCATTAGATGGAGGTGTGTCTAAGTGTAGTTAAAACAATTATCATAAAACATCATAGTATAATGAGGATACATTTGAAGTTATTTTATCTAATAATTAGAATATAATAAATTCTTAATAATTAAAATAATGGATATGATCTTTAAAGAAGTATTTACCTCTTAAAACGTGTAACTCCCTTCGATTTGACCCAAAAGGCTTTCTTGATTTTCATTATTCCCAAGTTAAGGCTTATATGAGGAAGATAGAGATATTTTAAGCTTATTTGGGCAGATATTGGATGGTCCAATGGTCTTGAGAGGTGTGATTAAATGTGTAGGGATGATTCCCTTTTATAAGAGGGAGGAGGGGCACATTACGAATGTTTTGAAGTATTATTTTGTTATAATATAATTTTATATTTGAAATGGACCCAATGTAATTTATTAAAAATATATTTTGTTTTTGGGTCTAAAACCTCTCAAATAAAAGGTTTATTTCAATTATATGTTCAAACATTTAACTTATCATTTAGCTTTAACCATTAGTTAACTAATTTATCTCTACCCATGTCTTTTTTGTATTTATACCATATGGTTAATATAGTTACTATAAACTAGAAATCAAACATTAAGTGGTTTATTAATAATATTTTCAACATTATCCTAGTCATTTGGCTGAATGTATGATTTTTAGGACTTTTATATCACATAGTAAAATAGAATTTGTTTTAGAAAACTAATTTATGTCAATTTTTATACTATTCATATCATGAATTATTAAAAAACCATAATAAAACGATTATATTGAAAAAAAATCATTAATTAAATTATAAAAATTCATAATATTCGATAAAATTCATTGATGGAATAAAAGGTTTTAAAATAAATTTATTTTCATATTCATAATCTCATTTATTTAAATCGTTCATTAATATGGTAATCATTACACCCTGATTGTGCCAAAAATATATTTGTATATATGATTTCTAAAAATTGTAAATAAAATTCCATGATTTGGGAAATATTTTTATTTTTATAGTGACTATTTATAGTCAAATATATCACCTATATTACACCATATAAAATGGGTTTATTGAAAAAGACTTGTTTTGTTATATTTTTCATTACATTAAATTAATTCTTATAAAATGAAATTTTCACATCAAAGTAGCTCCTTGGTGTCCCAAAATCTATCCAAGATTCTCATGGTTAGACATATCTCATACTATAGTATTAGGACATGATGTATTGTAGTTTGTGATTATTATAATAATATTTTTTACCCTTATTTACCATATTTACTCTTTAACCATTCAATATAAAATAATTTCTGCAGTTTCAATTCATAATGTATAAAAATAAATGGAACCTATTTTCATAATTTGGACCTCATTATTCCATATATGGACTCTGTTTTTCTAAATTCCAAACAAAGAATTTTTAGAAATTAATTTAAACTTAATTCTCGTTGTCAAAACCAAAAAGCGTCTTTTTAAGAAGTAAAAAAAGGAAAATGATTGACATGTGTTTATGTCCAATATCAATGTGAAATAACATCCAATAAACCATTTTTAATTAAATGATAATTATATAATACAATTTCACTTTAAAAACATTTAAATGTATAATATAACTATATAATTAAATTACATGAAAAGGAAGTTTGGACATAAAATGTGGTATTTGTCACTATTCATTAAAAATGTTCTTTATTAGAAAATTAACTGAAATATATCCAAAGTAAATTTTGATGTATTAATTATATATAAGTACATTATTTTGTCATATTGAACACATAAAAGGGAAAAATATATATATAAAAGGGGTTCTCTATTCAAAGGTGGTAAAACGACCTTTTAAAAATATTAGAGTATTTCATACTTAAAATCGGATTTGTTATTATTTTAAGCCTAAAAATTTTATCAGATAAATTGAAATACATTTAAAAAAGTTTATAATCAAAAAAATTTATGTTTTGTTCATTTCGGTTAATAAAAAACCTAGGTGTTTGATACCATTGAAAATAAAAATAATATTATATTATTGTTTTTTATAACTCAATGTTGTGTGAAATATATGATTTCAAAGAAACATGTTGCTGCATTTTTAGTATGTTATTATACAAAGGATAACCTTTAATAGACAAATAATATATTATTCTAAAATATTAATATAATTTAAAAGGAATTATTCAATAAATACCTAGGTTGTTACATCCCTCCCCCTTTTTATGAATTGTGTCCCCATAATTCTATTGATTTATCAAATAAGATGGGTATTTATCCCTCATAGAATTTTCAGATTCCAATGTTTCATCTTCAACCATATAGTTTTTTCCACAAAACCATTACAAGATGAATTATCTTTTTTCTCAAAATTTTCACACTACAGTCAGGAATCTGGACCGGTTGTTCTTTATAAGAGTGATTCTCTTCCAACTAAACTACCTCTGGACTCAAAACATGAGATGGATCTAGCATATACATTTTCAACATTAAAATATGGAAAAATGTCTTCATGGGATATATATGTAGCTAAATCCACTCTTTAGAAAACTAATCCAAATATTACTATGATTTCATAGGGTACAATGAACCTCAAACTCAACTTTCCCTTCTTACAAAAAACGCATCACACTTTTCTAAGGAGAAACAATGAGAATTACATGATCACCTACCTCGAATGAAATATCCTTCATCCGGTTATCCACATGACTTTTTGTTCTTCTCTGAGCTGTTCTCATGAGCTTTTGAATCATCTGATCTTCTTCTTCCATCTCTTCTACCAATTATGGTCCCATAAACTTCCTTTCACCTACTTCATCCCAAAAATCTAATGTTCAACACCACTTTACATTTATTACCTCAAACAGTTCCATCTATATACTGGAATGTAAACAATTATTATAATAAAACTCAAAGAAAGAATGATGTTGGTCCCAACGTCCCTAGTAATCCATTGAAGAAGCACATAGCATATCTTCTATTGTATGAATTATTCATTTTGACTGTCCAAATGATTGGGGATGAAATGTTTTATTGAAATTTAATTCAGTTCCCAATGACCTCTTAAGACACTTCCACAATTTAAATGTGAATCTAGGATCATGATCGAATACAATGGATAGGGTAACACCTTGTAACATGATTATATCATTAATATAAAATCAAAAAAGTTTATCTAGAGACAAATTTTCTCAAATAAGAAGAAAATGTGCATATTTAGTCAATTGATCAACAATAAAGAAATTGCATCGTTACCTCATGAAGTCTTTGGTAATCCCAATAGGAAATCCATGGAAACATTTTCTCATTTCCACTATGGCATTAGAAAAGGATGAAAAATACCTTTCGGTAACTGCATTTCTTCTTAAACCTGTTTATAATATTAACACTTCATATTATATTAAAAAATATCTATATTCTTTCCAACCCACCAAGAATAATTTGGATGATATCTGGTCCTTTTAGTAGAACTAGGATGGATTGAAAATTTAGAAGTATGATCTTTACATAAAAAATATTACTTGAACTGTGAATCCCAAGGCAACACATTACCACCTTACAATTCTAAAAAACAATCTTTATCCATGTTAAATTTAGGTAACATACCTTTCTGAACAAATTCTATATATTTTTCAACTCATTGTCTTCTTTTTTAACTTTATTAATTCTGTCTGGTAGATATGATTTTAGTTCCACATAAAACAACAAAAGTGGAATTCCCTACACCAACAACATCCATGACAAAGTTCATCAAATCATTAATCAAACAGTCACATAGAAAACGTAACATGGATAATGTAGAATTAAATTTCCAACTCAAAGCTTCCACCACCTTATTTGATTTTCCTAGATGGTAATGAATCGTGACATCATCATACATGATTAATTCCATCCATATCCTCTATCTCATGATTAATTATTTCTCAGAGAATATATATACTTCAAAAATTTATGGTTTGTATATATTCAACATTTTATTCCATAAATATGATTAATTCATATATTTAATGTAAAAAATATATAAGCTAATTCAAAAACATGTGTATGGTAATTTAACTCATAAGGATTAAACTAACGTGAAGCAAAAGATATTATCCGATCATTCTGCATTAGGACACAAACAAGTCCTTTCAAAAATGAATCAATATTGATAACAAATTCACCATTTATTGAAGGCATGGTCAATACAAGATCATTCACCAATATTCTATTCAATTTCAAAAAACATTCATCACATTCTTTTTTCTAGATAATCCTAACAACTTTTTTAGTTAACATAGATAATGGACTAGATAATTGTTCAAAATTATCAACAATCATTTGGTAAAAACCTACAAATCCATGACTACTACTAATATTAGTTATATTTTTTGGGTCTTTTTCATTCATTAACAACTTATTTTTTAGTAGAATCAATAGTTATTCCATCATTAGAAACAATGTAACCATGTAATGATATTTTTTGTTACAAAAAATCAAACATGACGAATTTCCCATAAAGTTTCTTTTCTTTTAAGGATTACAAGTGAACCAATAAATGACATTCATGCTCCTTTTTATTTTTGGAATATACAAAAAATAATCTCAATAAACACAATAAAAAACATATTCATGAACTCATTGAAAACTCTATTCTTAAGATCCATAAATACAGCATGTGCATTTGTTAACCTAAAAGACATAACAAAAAATTCATAATGTCCATATCTATTATGAAACATAGTTTTTTGTAATGCATATTTCCTTTACTTCCAACTGATCATACCCCAACAGGAAGTCAATATTCAAAATTCACTAGGCTTTATGGACCTGATCAAACAAATCATCGATATGTGGCAGCATATAATTTTATGTTAACCGTTATGTTATTCAGGGCTCTATAATCAATGAAAAGTCTCTTTGAACCATATTTCATTCAAAAAATCATGATAGGAGCCCCAAATTGTGATGTGCTAGGTTGAATGAATCCATTAACTAATTACTCATTTAATTGACTTTTAAATCCAAATGTTCAATTTGAGCCATTCGATAAGGGTGTTTTGAAATTTTATTGTCATTAGGAACTACGTCAACCAGAAATTCAACTTCTTGATCATGTATTATAACAGAAAAATAATCAATAAAAAACAAGATACTTATTTACCACTGGATGATCATTATTTTGAAAAGATACTTTGTTTTCAACAATATGTACAAGGCATTATTAATTTTTAAATTTTACAAGTTTCACATCTTCCTGATATTTTATCAAAAGTAAAAGTTCATTCATGTATAAAAACTGAAATTATTTCTAAAAAGAAACCGCTTTATCTCTATAGTCAATAATTGCAAGACAAATGGAATGCCAATCTATACCCAAAACAACATCAAACTCTACTAGAGAAAATAAATAAGGAATAATGGTAGATTCTTCTTGAAAACAAGTACATGAAGGTAATTATAATTTCTTTTTGAATCAACATTTATTCTTGGGGTTTTACCACAAGTTTAGGATTCTTATCTTTAGATGTAATTCCCAATTTACTAGAAATGTTTTCATAAATGAAAGAATTTTTAAACCCTAAATCAAATAAAACATTTAAAAAATATAAATAAGAAAACAATAAACCTGACACTACTTCATTTTATGGTCCAACATCTGTTGATGTATTTGAAAAGGATTTCACCACCACTTTTTTCTTATTGTCTTGCTGATTTCAATCAGTTGAGTTCTCCAATCGAAACTCATTTTCATAATGACCCATTTAATTCCACTTAATACATTTTACTCACTATAAATTAGGTTTAGTCTTACCATCACCATGATCATTTTTAATGAAATTATGAGTCTTATGTCCCATTTTACCACATCAGAAGCACTTACCAGAATTCAAATAGCATTCCACAGTGTGCTTTCTACCAATATTTAGACAAACTGTAAACTTACGTTTCATTCCATTATATTTTTGGAATATTTCTTCCCATTTCATCTAATACCTTATCCTCTTATTTTGTTATTTGTTAATGAATAGTTGATCACTCACAAAATCTATTTCCACCTTCTACAATCATCGAACATGTTTTTCATATATTTTGAACACACATGATGATAAAACCATTTAATAATTTTGATTTAATCCTAAGTAAAAATTATTTATTTTAATATGAATAACCCATTTGAAATTTAAATAATATCTATCTAGTCGAGTGAATTTTGCTTCAAAATCATCCATTATTTCATCCTCCTACCTCAATTCCATGAATTTTGTTTCCATCCTAAGTCAAATTGCCTTAGGAAAATATTACTCAATAGATGTACCTTTGAATAAAATATAATCAAGAGCATAGATCTCATTATTATCCAAGATATTTGTAACCATAGACCACCACCAATCGACATCACCTTCAAAATGATAAACAGCTAGACTAAACATTTGATGTTATGAACTCCCCATGACATCAAAAATCTTTTACAATGATTTAATCCATACCTAATTTAGCAAAGGGATAGATAATCCTCTAAATGATGGAGGATGGTTCATTGTGAAATTATCCACTACTAACATGTTACACTCTGGTTGATCTGGCTGATCTTGTGTGTGGATACCACCATAATTTATTTCTTGAGTCAACTATTCCATCACTACAACAAACTGTTTAGTTCAAATTTCATCAATTTCTGGTTGCTAATTTCGTAGGTTGTTTTCCTCTTAATGTATTACCATCATAGATGCCAGGTTTCCTCTGTGGAAAACCAATATTAACATAGAAATATATTACGTAAAGCAGCATGGAAATATTTAAATCATATAGCATTTAAATCTTACCATAAATTAATTTATGAATATTAATTTAATAATATCTTTACTCATAAATGTGTCTAAACTGACTTTTGATACCAAATATATGGCCCATCCCAAAAAAATACATAATATTGTGTTTTTTCAAGAATTAACAAAGAGGACCCATCTAGGATTAGAGTTATAGATAATTAGTCCATAATTATTACAGCTCAAATATAAAAAATTTGACACTTCATCTCTATCTACTTTTTTCCAAAAAAATAAAAAAAGATATAATAAAAAAATAATTATTTTCATGATAGAAATATTTTTGATTTATTCCTATCTCTTACCCTACCTTATACCCAATGAAAAAATAGTTCAAAAAAAATGGATGAGCATAAAAATATTAGTAAGGTTTATAAAATAAGGTAATAAAATATTAGTCTATCAATATATACGAATCAATGAAATCGTAATTTTTAATAATAAAAATATATCTTTGACATACCTCGTGAAATAATAATATTTATGAATAAAAAATAGAAATGATAAATCAAAAAGATAAATTGTGGCATCCATAACATACATACATTGTTTCTTTCACCGCCACATTGTGAGTTTTGTTTGGAATTCCCATCACATTATATTCCGTAAATCTCTTAATAGAACATTATCGTTTACCTTTTTCAAATTTTATAATGCATTATGGAGATATATCTGGCGAACACACTCACATTTTATCTCAACCCACCAGTATACGTAAACAATGCCTAAGAACCATAACATAATCTTAACACAAAAAATGATCATAAAGGAATGATAAAATTTACACATTTAAATAACAATATATAATTTAATAATATTGAAATAATAACTTCCGTCTCAAAAACATTTTCAATAAAAAAATATGTCAAAAGGGTATATGTTTTTATTTTCATATAAAAACATTATATATTTTTAAAGAATCCCAATAAAAAATTATTCTCATGTTGTCAGAATGTTCATTGCCACCGCGTATGTTAAAAAGAATCATTCCTTTCGTCATTTAGTAAAACTCATTGGTAAAAAAATATTCCCCTTGAAAACCATTGAATTTAATTAAATGAATAATTCTATAATTATACACCATATAAAATAATATCTTTTATAAAACAATATATGCCTCAATGAAAGTATATTGAGACGATGTCCCTTACCTTGAGTCCATCATGTCATGTATGTTCATTGTTCTTCCTAAATAAGATAAATAATATAATTTATAATTTATTCAGAACCATTTTCAAGTTTATTATTCCTTTTATATCACTTTTTACCTTGCAATAATAATCATATAATTATTCGAGTTCATGTTGGTCATTTTGTCGATGTTCTGTACTTGAGTCAAAAATGACCATGTTGTAATTACAAATTTTCCATGTGGTAAAATGTAAATTATCTCCATAATAAAATTATTGATATATATATATCATATATATTAAGTATATAAAGGAATTTGTAAGAGTAAATAACATTTCGAGGTAAGAAAATAAATGCATTGTTCATGGAAACGGTAAGTCGTACATACACATGAACTCAAATTTCATTTCATTTTCGTATTTAATTGTAGGAAAATTAATTGATAAATAGGTATATTTTTATTCTAATATAATATATATATTTAATATGTTACATAATTCCATTAACATCATCCTTTGTATGTTCCATGTATACAATGAAATAATCATATCCCTCTTAGGGGGTGGTAGTCTGCACTTCCTCAAATGAAACTATCGTATATACACATTATGGATAGAATAAAGGTATTATATAAATAAAAAATAGAAGTAGAGAAACAATATAAATATAATATATATCTTATATAAATATAGTTCCATCATAATGGTCACCGTGAGAGGTGGTAGGGGAAAATTGAACAATCATCGTTTTGTGAGGTTGTAGTGGGACATCAATAGAAATAGTTTGTTCGTATCCGTTAGATGGAGGTGTGTGTATGTGTTGTTATACTAATTATTATAATAGCATCCTAGTATTTTTAGGATACTGGTTCTGTTATGTAATTAATTATTTATAATATCATAGGGAGTGAAGAGGTAAAATTTTGGAAAGAAACTTTAGGAAAGACGGTATCTCTTAAAACATGTAACTTTCTTGGATTTGAGCCCAATGAATTTATTAAATTTTTATTCATGACCAATTAATATAGTATATGAGTAATATATAAATGTTTTATTCTTATTTATTTATTTGGTAGATCAGAGAAGGGGACTGATAGGTGTGATTAAATGGGTAGGGGTGATGCCCTTTTATAAGAGGTGGGAGGGGCACTTTGGGAATGTTTTGAAGTATTATTTTATTATAAAATGATCTTTGGTGTCAAATTATACCAATGTAATTTATATAAAATATAATAATAATTTGGATCAAAACAGCTCAACTGGTTGGTTTTAGACTACTCTAGGTCAAAAATTTAACCTTATCTTTCATCTTTAACCCTTATTTATCTAATTTAACCCATACCATGCCTTCTTGTATATTGTACTATATGGTTAGTATAGTTAAAATAAAATTCAGTTTAAAAGTAAAGTGGTTCATTAATGAAAATTTTCAAGAATAAAATATTTTTAGGACTATTATATCATTCAATAAAATAGTATTTGTTTAAAAAAATATTTTATGTAAATTTTTATACATTTTATATAATAACTTTTTTAAAAAATTAGGAATATTATTATTTATAAAGAAATCATTAATTAAAATTTTAAAAGTCATAAGAATCTATAAAATCCGTGGATGACATAATAAGTTTTAAAATAAATTTTGTTTTAATTTTTTTTCTAACTTATCTAAATTACTCATTAATAAGTTAATCATTATATCATCATTATGTAACAAATATATTTATTTATTTGATTTCTAAAAACTATAAAAAAATAACATGATGTATTTAATAGTTTTAGCTTTCTAATGACTATTAACAGTCAGATTATTCTTTATATGACCCCTTATAAAAAATTAGGAAAAATTATTGTTTATATTATATTTCTAATCACTTTAAATTATTTCCTATAAAATGTAATTACCTCATCAAAGATCCTCTATGGGGTCCCAAAATCGACTATTGAATGCCCATGGTTTAAAATATCTCATCTAATAATATTAGTACATGTTTTTGGGTAGTTTAATATTATAAT
Source organism: Viscum album (assembly GCA_963277665.1). NCBI lineage: Eukaryota > Viridiplantae > Streptophyta > Magnoliopsida > Santalales > Viscaceae > Viscum > Viscum album. Next base: position 1,821,995,591 of record OY728125.1, read on the forward strand.
CAAAATATTTTTAACCCTTATTTACCTGGTCTACACTTTATCCAATGGTATATAAAATAATTACTGAAGTTACAATTATTAATGTATAAAAATAAATGGTTCAATTTTTACAATGTATACCTACTGATTCCAAATATGGAATCAATTTCTCTAAATTTAAAACACATAATGTTCAGAAAAAATTTTTAAATTAATTCCCGTTGTCAAAATCAAAATGCGTGTTTTTGAGAAGTAAAAACTAAGAAAATAGATTAGTGTATTTATAGCCAATTTTAAAGTGAAACTAAATTAAATGAAAAAAATTATATTAAATAATAAAAATGTAATACAATTATACTTTAAAAACAATTAAAAGTACAATATAACTATATAACTAAAATAGATTGAAATGAATTTTTGACATAAAATGTTGTATTTTTCACTATTTATTAAAAATTTATCATCATCAAGAAATTACAAGAAATTTATCCAAATAAATTATGATGTCTTGATTTTATTTATTATTATTATTTTTTCAAATAAAATAGATATATGTGACAAATAATAGATTTGAAAATGGTTCTCCATCAAAAGACAGAAAATTACATTTTAAATATATTAGAGTATTTCATATTTAAAATCGCATTCATAATTATTTTATGCCTCTAAAATATGTCAGATAAATATAAAGAAATTTAACAAACATGTATAATCTTATTTTAGTTAGTTCTGTTCATTCCCACCAATACAGAAACTAGGTGTTAACTAATATTGATATAATAATACTAGTATATTATTTTTTGGTATAACTCCAAGTTGTGTACTACATAAGATTTAACAGAAACCCATTTTGCGTGTTGAGTAAACTATCAGACAAATCATACCCATTAATGTAAAAATAATATCTTATTCATAAATATTACTATAAATGAAAAATCATTATTCTATAAATACTTAGGTTGTTACAGGAGCAAAGGATGCACATGCGTTGTCTAAACCGTGTGAGAGCCAAGTAAAAACTCTTCTATTTAGAAAGTGTTTTTGGAAAATTTTAGGCACTAACCTAGGAACATTTTGGGAATAGTTATGGATACCATTAAATGTGGCCATGTGAGGTTCTGTTAAGGTAGTATCTATTGCACGATTAGAGAATGATTTGTCTAACTGTTTGACAAAACAATGCGCGGGGTGAACGTGAGATCTTAAAAAAGAATATCCAACATGTTTTTGTCTCTAAGTGGATAATATTTTCTCCTACACTTCACTAAATCTGTATTTTTCTCTCTTGAAGGTTTTAAAACTGCTCCAATGTATATTGTAATCAATCAAGATCCTTTCCTTAGTGTTAAGGAGCCTAATTCTTTTGGTAAGTTCTTGTTCGTCACCATTCTTGTCACGTTTCCTTAGATATACATCATGCCACTTCTTGGTTTCCATTATCTACACCCACTATGGATATATATAATATTTTTCATTCCATTTATGATTGTATTCATCTCTAGTGTTTATAGGGGATGATATCTATGGATGTTGCATTGAATTCATATCATGTTTCCAGAGCGTTCTTTTTTCATTTTCAGTTTTGGTCAAAACTATTTTGATAGATGACTTAACACTCAACTACTATTAGTAGAACTGATTGTAATGTTTTTAAAATGATTACCTGTTGATTCAATTATGAATAATTTACTGTCATTTATTGTTATAAGCCTTCATAAATGTCAGTTCGTAGAAATCTAGAAAGTTTTTGTTCTTAAATAATTTTCACGATTATTGATTTTAAAATGAATATTTTATAATGGTATTTTTCATGAATCGTGGTTAATGGATTTTATTAAAGGGGTTTAAATAAAAAGAATGATTTTTATTTAAATATAATTGTTTTTATGAATTCGTTTTCTTAATGGTTTTCCATAAAACAATATTTCTATTGAAATGGGTTGAATAGGTTGAAAACCCATGGTTTTGGAATGGGATTGGCATGGGATGTGGTGATTGTTTATATAAATTATGATGGATAAGGGTTTAATGTGACCCAATAAAATGGTCGGAATGGATATGGTCAAGATGTTACCCCAACATGTTGGTCCACTATGTGATTTCTTATTGGAAGGATAGTTCACCGCTCATGAGAATATGGAGGTCCAAGTTGTATGAATGGTTCGAAGTGTGGTTAAGTGTAATGCTTATGCCAAAATGATATTAAGGAATGGTTATAAATATGTTCTTGGTTTTTTATGTTAATTTTTCTATTTGGGAAATTGGATGAAAATTCACTATTTTACACTTGGTTATAAAAGTGTTTTGGGACTTATTTATATTTTATTATAAAACATTTTGATGAATTCGTTTATATATTTAGTTTTATATAAATGTTTCTAAAAATTCAATACATGTGGAATGAGTAGGGAAGACATTATGGAAAACCTACTTTGTTCTATACTCACCACAACTTTGGTATTATGGTTCTTTTTCAAATTATATCATCTTGAACAAGGGAAAATGTAATGTATCACATGTATTTAGCACCACCTCGTGATACATGGTCTATATGGTGATGTTGGATAATGGAGCATGTGGATCATGGAGTATTTTGGTCATCCTAGAGGGTTTATTTCTTTCTCCCTATTTTATTTTGATGATTAGTTTTTTATTCACTATTTCAAACTTTTTTGTTTTTTATATAGGATCTTATTGAGTTTTCTATTAAGTAGTCTTGAATAATATAGTATTTTTTTATAGATTTTGGTTGTGGTTTTATTATTTAATAGTAAATATTTCCCCACTTATTATTCTTTTATTTCCACCCACGGGCATCTTATGGATGTCACTTAATTCCAATTAATTATTAGCCACTATATTAAGACAATAAGATTATGTATTTAATTATAAAAGGTATCCACTTGTTCGTTCCTTTCCTAAAAAGTGGTAATCAGATTCTTGGTCTTGGAGTTAAATTCAGTCATAAATATTCAGTGTTTTGGAATATTATAAAGGATTATAATTTTTAGGACCTGAAATATAGATCATAAAAATATATAGCAATCCTTTTTTGTTGAACTTGATGTTCCCATAGAGTTGGGTCCATTAGTGTTTTGTAGACACTTATAAAAAATTGTAATCTCATTATCATGGTTTTAACTAATGATATGTGAATGGAATTAATTGGAGTAATGAATTACCACTAGGATCACATATTTTATATTAAAAAAAATTATATGATGTGATAAATTTTGTTTATTTTTGGAAAATTTGATTTTTTTACAAATGAATGATTTTGAGATGGGAAAGGTTGCTATATTTAGGAAATGGTGTGATTTTCAAATGCAATAATAGATTTTTTAAAAATGTTTAATCATGGAAAATGATTATTTTGAAATAAATTTCAATGGTAATTGATGTGTAATAATTTTAAATGAAATTTTTTTTGTTTTTATATAGTAATACATAAAATGTTTGTCGTTGGTTTAGAGGATGGCCTCTGATAGGAATCGTCAAAACCAATCAGAGGAAGATGTAGACAACATGTTCTTACATGAGAAATAGGTGAACCAAGAGATTATTCAAAGTACCATCCATTTAATTTAGGTTATAGATATAGTAAATTTAAGGTATGATTCATGTCATTTAAATCATTCCATCCAGTTCATGGAAATGAATCTACCTTTTTTTTGTGATTCTAAACACAGAAGGTAGATTTTGTCTTAGTGTAGGATGAATAATATCATCAATTTTTTCAGCACACTAGTAGGGTTGAATGCCAAAATGGAGTCGTGTATAGTTGATAACCACACACTCCAATGGTGGGACCTAGCGGTCTAGGATAAACTCTATCAATTCCTTTGTTGGGAGGATTTTGAGGATTTTTTTAATAATCTATTCTATCCTCATACGTTCAGGATCCATAGAATGAAATAATTATTCATCGTGAAGTTGGAAAATATCTCTATCATAGAATATTCATATAAATTTATTAATTGAGTTCATATATAACCTAATATTGTGGCTAGTGCATCCTTAAATGAATGCACATTCGAATTAGTGTTAATGATAGAGATTCAATCAATTATTTTAGTACTCTGTATTATGGATTTTATAGAGATGGTGAATAGGGTGATGGTGGATGAATGTTATAACTCATGAAATATGGGATGATTTAGTATAATGATACCTATGGAAAATGGTGGGAACTCTAATGATGGGATAAATAGGAAGGGGGGACCTATTTCTAAAGTGGGAGAAGGACACTAAATCAGATCGTTGGATCAGTAAAACATCCTCCATGACTTAAGATAAAAACATGATGTTTCTAATGTTATTGTCTTGACCACATAAATATAGTGTCTACAATAGAACTAAGATTAGTTCATTACAAAAAAAATATAGGGCATCATTAGCACTATTATCCTAGATCTAATTTGGTCAAGTGTTCAAGACACTTATCTGGTGTTGCAAGCATCATATGCTTCGACAAGTATAAGTTAGCAGATTAAGTATCTTTATCAGTACAAGAATTATCCATGGTGATTCTAGGAACACCATGACTCCCCATTAAGGGAAATCTCAGCAAGGAAATAAGGATAAAATTATAGCGATGAAGCAATTTTATGGAGATGGGAAGATGATTGTGGTTGATCTGGATGAGCCGTCTATTGTGAGAGGTATGATTCTATTAAATTGTACACTTTTTAATGTGTTGTTTGATATTGGTGCATCAAAATCCTTCATTGCTTGTCAGGATATTTATTTTCTATGTTTAAAACTTGAGCAGCTGTCTTCTATGATAAAATTTCAAACTCTTCATGATAAAATAGAATATTGAGACATTATAATGTAGAGAATTTTATAAAACTATTGATAGAGCTAAGAATAAATCATATTTCATGTTTTTGGACATAGATGTATTTGACGTAATCTATGGTATGAATCAGTCAAAAAAATTCATAGCTCACAGAAACTATTATTGATGAAATGTTATTTTCACATATGAGGACAACAGCAATATTCTATTCAGGGGGGAAATGGTTGTAACAAAGAGTGAAATATTCGTATTTGTAAAAACATGATATTTTATGATATTGACTTTTTATATTTATTTTATGTTTTTAGTTGTATGTTACACCATGTTTACCTTGTGTTATACACAACACTATATTAGCATGCAGTATGCAAAAAAACTTTTCTCTGCTTTTGTTACACACATTTTTACATTCTTTGGATATAATCAATTTCACATAATACTCGGTATTGGTGATAACTAAATATTATAACCTAGTCATTAAAATGGTGGGTATGAATAATATTATTATCCTTCTAAAAACTATTTAATTAAAACGAAATGAGTTAATAAAACAATTAAATCAAAAATAATGCATAGTGAATAATATTCTAAATATATTCAATGTAATATTATAAATTTAACTTATATGTTTTCTAGCTATGCTATTAAAAAAATCAATATTTTCAAATCATAGAAGTATTTTTCAAAAAAAATAGTTTTACCACTTTTTGTCGGTGAACCATTTTAAAATAATGTTTATGACAATTTTATATGTTCTATTTGACACAATAAACAAATTTATTCGAATGGGGATATCAAAATTTACCTTGGATTAAATTTAGATATTTTTATGATGAAATTTATATTTTAATGAATAGTGAAACATACTGCATTTTAATTCATAACTACCTTTTACACAAATTTATTTATATATATAGATTATCATTGTAATTGGTTTGAAATTATAATTGGATCATTTTTTTAAAATTTAATCCAATTTCGGAAATTAGAAGTAATTTAATAGTTAAATTGGCCATAAAAACGTGTAAATTATCTTATAGTATTTACTTCTTATAAACATGATTTCGGGTTTTGACAATGGGAATTAATTTTAAATTAATTATTCCAACTTCTATATTTTGAATTTTTAAAATGGATTCCACATTTGGAATAAGTGGGTCCATATTTTGGTAAATGGTTACTTTTACTTTTTTTAGAATCATATTAATAGTATCTATAGTATTTTTTATTTACCATAGTTAATGGTAAATCGAGTAAATTAGGGTACCAAAAAAATTGATAATTAAAAATTAAATTACCCTATCTCCTAATAAAAATAGATTTGATCAGTTAATGGTTAAAAATATCACCTAAGGGTAATAATATATTCATTTAATGGTCTTTTTCCATGGAAGGTATGTTATTATATTAAAATATGAGAAATTGAAAATGTGTCATTCTCTTATCTCTTATATGTATATGAATTTTAATTTATTGATAAACATGATAAAAATTCTAAAATAAATGCGCTTCACAAAAATAATAAAGATATATATATTTAATTTTAATTTATTTATTATTTATTGAGATTAAATAATTACCATTAATGATGATATAATTGTGATGTAAAAATTATTTTATTAACAGAAATATGAAATAAATTGTTGAATTTTTTTTATTAAAATAATAAAAACTAATTAATGTTCTAATATAATTTTATATCTTAATATGAGATGTTTTGATTGTATTAAATATTTTTTTAAAATTTATCTTCCTTGTGGATTTGATATAAAGTCAATAAATTAAAAGTATCAACATTGACACTATTGGTATTTTATAAACATAACAATGTATTAGATTATGTAAACATCACAGAATATTTAAAAATTAAAAATAGAAAATTTTAAGATGAAAATGTTAAAATTTATCCAATTAAGGGAATTTTTTAACAAATAATTAAATATTTAATATCATTTAGTATTTACAATATTATTACCCTAATTGAAATTAAATAGATTAAATAATGAAAAATCAAAATGATATGGTTTAAAATAAAATGAAAACATACCTAAATTTAATTGGATGATATAATTTCGACCCATAATTATATTTTATTATTAATAATTATATTTAGAGGAATTTTAATTTTAAATTAATTTATATTAATTTAATAGTTTTGGTATTTCCAATGAATCCATTCCCCTTTATTATAAATGGGCACCTCTCCTTATATTTTAATCACACCTATATAGATCTCTTTTTATCTAGAAACTAACAATTTATTCTAATAACATCCCAAACAATATCCTAGAGGCCACAAATTGGAAGAAATCCATTCTATAAATACCTTTTGTTAAAATCAAAATGAGATACTCGAAAATGACGTAATTGTTTTATCACATATTTCAAAACACATGTCTTCTACTACCTCCTCTTCTTATGTTGTTTCTATACTAAAGTTATGAATCCATTATATTATATATGTTGATATTTTATTATAAATATTGGAAAACCTTATACCTCCTTTCATCAAACCTAAGAATAAAAATATTTTCATCCATGCATACATACAACTTATTGTCTCCACATCATGGTGTAAATTATTATTCTACCATACATAATTCGGATCAGTATAATGATGATCATAATAGATATAAATAATTAATATAACTTGATAATTATTCTTTAAAATTAATATACCATTCAATTCTATACCTTTTAACCATCAAGTGAATAATATCATCGCTCGTGCATATGTACTACCTACCATCTCCACGATGCGATGTGATTCATTCTACACGATCTCCATTAAATCATGATTATATTCATGAATATAATGAATTAATAAAATATATATTATAATAATATTGATCTTTAAATGATATAATTATAATAAAACATTTGGAATAATAACTTATCTAAATAACATGCATAAGAACATAATGTAGTTAATATCTGAATTGTGGGTGAAAATGAAATGTTACTAAAAATGGATGATAATGTGATCATATATGATATATTAAAAAATTAATATGATTATGAAATAAGTCAATAAAATTATTGACATCATTATAAAAGATTTTTTGATACATATGATGCATATCTGACCGAAGGTAAGGGATAATTTTTAAAATCTCATTATTATTTGAGATTATTAATATGTATGTATTTACTAGGGTATATTTGATATCCATATCCATGTTTCTTTAAAATGTAATAGCATTTTTAATCTTCTAAAATTTTTTAAAGTCAATTTTATTCATTTTTAAAATTTTATTAAATGGTATTAAATGAATCTTTTGGTGTTTTTCGATACGTGGTAATTTTTTAATTTCTCGATAAAATAATGAGGAGAATGTTATTTAAACTTAAACGACGTGAATTAATTTTTATGTTTTCAAAAAACATTATTTAAATGAAGCTTTCTTTCCACAATTTCATTTTTACTTTCAACTAAATTATTTTATTTTAAAATTTCACAACATTTTTAGAAAATAACACATTTTTAATGAAGAATGGATATTTTCCTCAGGAATTATGTTTGAGGGTTTTATTTAAATTATTTTCCATTTAAGATGATGCCCTCAAAATTGTGTTATATTTGTATCCCTGTTATTAAAATTATTTTATTTTGTTAATAATGGAATGATATTTTATATAGATTATGTTGTGATATAATAACATTTAAGAGAGCCATTTTATTTCATGGGTTATGCTATGATGGATGATTAATATTTTTGTTTCACATGTATGAATTATTTCATTATGAGATTTGTGGAAACAATATATCCCTTAAATGAATATGGTAATTATTTATATCTCATTATATAGACTTGATTTGAACAACAATTAAATCTGGTTTAATAATGCCGGGATCAAATGACATGTAAATATGATTCAGTAATACAAGGCTGGAATGACCAGTAAACCCGATTCAGTAATTGACTTTGTCCACTATGATGGTCTTGGAACCAATTCCTTGGCTTCTAAGGAAATCATATTATATGGATATTTATTTTCAAGAATTCCTTTTTTTAATGATATTTTCTTGTGGTTCATGATTCCATCAATATTTATTATTTATGAACCACCAATATTTATTTCATGACTCATGATTTTGGTATAGGTTAAGTCTGCTTTGTTTTTATTCAAAATTTATGTTCATGTTTTTACATTCTTATTATTATTTTTTGTATGATATTTTCCATACATTACCTTAGTGATATTTTATGCCCAAACCTTTTCATGTTTCTTTTCCCCTATGATTTTAATATGGGTATTTAGTGAGATGTGTCAAAAATTGATTCTTGTTATGATGGATAACGCAAGAGATGATGACAATGTTTTATAAACTAGTTGTTTATATTTTCCAGTTTCTAAAGGAACTAAACTAATACAGTCATTGGGAGTCTGTTTGTGTTATGTATTAAGTATTATGAAAAATTAATATAATGTCAACGTACATCAATATTTGGCCTTTATAGTTGGTATCAGAGTAAATAATTTCTTAACCTTTGGAAACAAAGATGCGAAATTTGTTTTGAGATGCATAGAAATATTTCTAAGGTCTGTTTAGGTATGTCCCTATGGTTAAGTGTAACAATATTTTATAGGCCTATTATTATGTTGATTATCATTAATATCATAGGATTAAACCTAATATTATTAAAATTGGGAGTACTATCCCTTGATTATCTTGTTTTCCCCGTATGGATTTTTCCTATCACACTTTAATTTTTGGGTTTTTAACAATTGATGAAACCCAAATAAACCATGTTAATGATCAATGAACTGGTTAAAGAAATAATTTTCCTCCTCAACAACCAAACTTTTATGGGGGGATGGATTGAAAAATCTTATATCTATACTTACACAATCTATGAATCATTGTGGACTTACTAATGAGTTGAGAAGGGAGAAACATTCTGTTGTGTCCTTCATGAGGAAACGTCCAGCTTCTTTCACTGGGTCTTCTAATCCACTTTTTTATAAATAATTTATCAGTTCAATTGAAAAGTTATTTTCCATCCCTCACGTTCCAAAACATGAAAAATTAATTTTGGCTATTTATCTTTTAGAAGGCGAAGGAGGTGAGTCATGAACTCTAATAAATAATACAAAGTAGCAGGATGAAATTGTATCCATTGAATGGGGGGAGTTCAAGAACATATTTTTCAATATGTACATTCCGCATGTTCTTTGAAAAATTATGGGAATATATTTCCTTGATTTTATGTAAAATGATGGTGATTCTATTGGTACATACACAGAAAAGTTTACAATAATTACAATGTATGGTTCTGGCTTTATCATCTACCCAAAATGTAAATTGGATCGATTATTCAGTGGATTAAAACCACATATTAGAGGGGTATTATCTATAAGTGAATTTAATAGTTATGAATATATTTTGTTTTGTGCAATCATGGTATAAGTGAATTTTGGAGATACATATCATTATCATGGTTTTGATAAGAAAAAAAGATAGAGTTCAAGGGAAAATCTCAAAACAATGGTGAATAGATGATGAATGTTTCCATATGCTCAAAATGTAAAAAGAACCATATTAATGATTGTATTAAAGGGGTTAGAATAATTTTTAGGTATACAAGATAAGTTCATCGAGCAGTTGAGTGCTGAAGTAATGTAAAAAATTTGCAAATGATGTGAATAGAGAAATGACTAAAGAGAATGCACCACCACACTTCATTTCTACAATTTAATTGTAAAGACCTGGAAATTCTGTTAATTTTTTTTCTTAAATTCATGGGAATCTTATGAGTCAGCATTTTCTAACGACGCGTGATTCTGATTCCCGAGAATGATCCGTCGATGTTTTGTTAAGAATAAATTAACTCGGGTATACAGTTTTCCTGAATAAGTGGAATAATACATAAATGGTAACTCTGATCAAAAATCAAAGGCCATCGTCGCGCTCTGGATGGTGGGTTTACCCAGGTGTGAATTAAGTTTAGTCAGAACCTACCTGCTTTGAGAAAACCCAAAAATGACATAACCATAAATAAATTAATAAAATAAAGTTATTTTATTTTTCAAATTTGAATAACACAAAAATGGTAACTCTGATTGAAAATATGAGACCACTGCTAAACTCGAGAGGTTAGGCTTTCTTTAAGAAGATACTAACATGGGTTGGCAAGGGCAACTAGATAAAGTTAGTTTTTTGCCACAAATAAAGTAATTAAGTGATAATTATTTTATTGTAAAAATTCATAACATTTAAATAGTAACTCAGATTGGAAATGTGAGGGTACCGTTGGGTTCATTGGGGTGTGATACACCTAGGAAGAGCCAAACCTCAACCATCACAGATAGAGGGTGGCTTATAATAATTTTCTAAACTTTTTTCGGGTACGTTTAGTAAACGTACGAGCAGCATTTTATAACTTTTGAACCATTGCTCAGAATTGAAATATGAGGGCACCGTTGAACTCACAGAATCGTTGATTGCTTAGTAAGACCTTCACCACAGTTGCATTATAATGAGAACGGAAGTTTGATTTTAACTTTTTCTTCATGGAAGGATAAAAATAAAATTTTTCATCACTTATTTATTTTTATCCATTCATTTCAAATTTCAGAGGTGGGAACCATATGAGGAGGGTCAAGCATTTATGGATAAGAAATAAATGCCCGGTTACACAATTATGTAACCACCTGACCCTTAGACTTCACCCTAATTAATTAATCCAACACAACATAATTAATTAACTAGTAAAACTCTTGGTTTTCCCCTATAATGTTCCAACCTTAAAACATAGTTTATAATTTTGGCACCACACCTCTCATGGGAAGGGGATTGGAAGATTGGAGGGGAACCCTTTGGTGAAATACATCCTCTCAATGAAGAACACTTGTCTCCATCGAATAACGACAACGATGTCTTCTCCCGCTCCACCGGGGAGAGAAAGGGAAGACCCCACCAGTGAAGAATGTCGCCAGCGACGTCATCATCTCTTGCCGATTTCAACAGAATGATGACACCTTCCCACGACTCTATCAAGCGATCACCGAATACAAGGTAGGGGTTTTGAATTCTTGTACCCATTCCACTTCATTGAAATTATGGTTTGACAAACAAATGATATCACTGTAACATGGGGGAATTCGGACTACACCAACACATCCGACACTTATCCTTTGTGATCATGTTTGTGGTTAATGATGGGAGAAGAAAATAGTGGATGGAATCGGGCCGACTGCAAGGAAACCGGCAGCGTATGAATGTCGGGCCAACAGAAAGGCATGACACCATCCTGTCGTCCGGAGGAATGTCGGGCTGCTGCGGAGGGGCGCATTGTCGTCGAGCCACACTGATGCTATAGGAGGTCGCGACAAGGGTGGGTCACAGCGGAAGGGCGTGGCGTCATCACACTGTTCTGGTGGAGCAGGACCTCGAACATAGGCCACGACGGACAGGAGAGGGCGGCCGACCGATTCGGGAGCTGGGGGGTGTAAGCCCCCCCCCCCCCCTTTTCACGGTCAGTCGGCCACCCGGGCTGGCCCGCCTGCCAACTACCCGGGAAAGCCAGCCAGCCAGCCACGTGAACCACCTTTAGGCCGGGCCTGGCCACCACGATCTGGGCTACACCTTCGAGTCGGGCCACCACTTTGGGATGGGCCACAACCTTGGTTTAGGCCACCCACTAGGGTTGCGCCATCCAATCGGGTTGGGCCATATCCGCGAACCGGGTCAGACCCTGGTTCGGACTAGGTTAGGCCGGGTCGGTCCAACCCGCTATGGCCATTTACACCTTTTAGCCTGCATCTTGGGTACGGGTTTCCGAATGACAAACCGTCTACTATGATGGAATTATTGGAGTGAGATGATTCTTTTGGAATACTACACTTAAGGTTCGGACGCAGTTGGATTACAGTCGGGTTGGTTTGCGCCTAAAACCCAACCTGACCCTAGAAAGAAAATGCCAATAACTCTCAGACCGGGCGTCCGATTGACGCGTCGTATGTCACTTTGGGTTCCTTATAATAAGATAGAACTACAAGATACATCAACTCTGGACTTTGTGATAGTTTTTTTATCGACACTTGGCCTGAGAAGCGGACCCTTGAAAAATTGAGTGTGTTGTGTGTGGAAACCCTAGGGCTGGCTGCGACTGAGATGATAGGATCCTCCGTGGGTTCGACAGAGATGATACTATACTAGGATCCTCCGTGGGTTCGATATTAATGACATCTATACCAGGATCCTCAGTGGTTTCGATCGTAATGACTTTTGTACCATGATCCTCCGTGGGTTCGATAGTGATGAATTCTGTACCGGAATCTTCAGTGGGTTCGACAGTAAATCCTTCTGTACCGGGATCCTCCGTGGGTTCGAGAGTGATGACTTCTGTACTGGAATCTTCTGTGGGTTGGACAGCGATGAATACTATACTGAGATCCTCCGTGGGACCGACAGTTCTAATTTCTGTTCCTGGATCGTATGTGGGTTCGACAAAAGAGCTACTCCTGGATCTTGTGTGGGTCCGACAGCTTAGCTGGTCCTAAATCCTGTGTGGGTCTGACAGCTTAGATTAATCTGTGACTACATCTAATCATCTCTATCACTCTACAAAAGATGTATACCTCTGTGATCTGAGTCTTTACTTTCAGTCGATATCATCGAGATGATTTACTTTACTTCAATTGTGGAATGGATTGTTCCTGGGCTCGAAATTTTGAGCCAGTCTATGATTGATAACATAGGTATATGTATGGGAATTTACCTATGTAGTGATGGATGATACTTTTTGATTGTATCTTACTACTGTAGTTTATCCTCAGTGGATTCTGGGAGATGTTCGGGGGGTCTCGGGTTCCCCTACTAAGTATTGTTATACTCACCCCAACACGGGCTTCGCCCGCACCTTGTTGTGTTATGTGAAGACGATGTACTGTAGAGATTGAGGTTGAGGGTGATAGACGGGAGGTTGCTTAAAGCCAGACTAGATGGGACGTACCTCAGGGGTGAGTTGTTCGAGTTCTTGTACCTACCCGTCACGTAGGATTCCCCATTGAACGATCTAGGAGATATTTTCCCTTTTTACTTGTACTTGTTCTTATTGTTCAGTTGGGTTTGTATACTAGCCCATTTACATTCAGCACTACCTTTTTATTCAGTTTTACTTAGTGTTTTGCTTCTAGTTGTGTACTCTGATTTTCTGTGATTTCATTTTGTAAAGGAAATGCCTTCCCAGCTTAGGGATTTATGCCTTTGGTGCTAGTCGACAGCCCCTGGCCTATGGATGTTGTGATTGGGGTAGTCACGGCTTGGGTCCTGAGGATGGGTCGTGACAAATTGGTATCAGAGGATCCAGTTCTCCCACAGAACATTGTACTCTGATTTGTCTTTCTATGAAGCAATAGTGTTAAGGGTATTGAGTGTGATTTTTAGTCTCTGGAGTCTAGTGTTGGTGTACCAGCCGACGTATCCATACACCAGGACCCTGACTTCTGATTTTCGACTCAGTGTAGAAAAACATTGATTGCGAGTGTGTTTTCATGAATCATCTTTGTGAACTCTTTGAGTCATCTCACCAGTTATAAGTTATTGATTGTGGCGCACGTGTTACTTATAAGGATGCTTCTACGTAGAGAGCCAACTAGGGTTTCAGAGTTTTGTACGATATGGTAGCCCACTGAGTGATGAGGCTCCAGTGGAGGTCCCTCTTACTATATCGGCGCCTTTGGGTGATGTACCAGCATCACCACCACATGTTGGGAAGCATATTCCACCAGCCGCATTGGAGGATGGTGCAGGCCGACTGAGCATGTTGCACAAGTTTCAGCGGCATAGGCCTCCGAAGTTATGAGGTGAGACAGATTCCCAGGCATTAGAGGACTGGATGGAGGCGATTACCGGAGTTTTCTGCCTAGTTGAGACAGTAATAGAGCATATTTTGATCTTATCTACTAATCATTTTTTCAGTGAGTGGCCATGAGGATGGTCCGCATAGTGATGAGGTTTCAGTACTTTGATCATTTTCCGAGATGGAACCTTCGGGCAGTGTGCCTCCTATATCACTACCCATTGGTCATCAGACACTGTCGGCGGTACCGGTAGAGGACAATTGTAGGCTTAGTGCCTTACATGTGTTTCGACACCAAATACACCTCAAGTTCCGAGGTGATCATGACCCAGAGGAGGCTGAGGACCTGCTTGAGGAGGTGGCTTAGATTTTTCTAGAGCTTATACAGTTTCGGCAGGATGACATGTCGGTAGTTGAGTATTCATCGAGGCGTACCGACCATTCCTGACACACGATGAATATGGTATGATAGTGCTTTAGAGCACGGACCTCTGAGAGAGGTGTGTTAAAGGAAATTCGAGCCATCACTTCTTCCTCTATACATTTCTACTTATGTTAGGGTGCTAGAGAGAACCTTTGTGATTGAATGTTATTTGGCTAAGCAGATACAACCGGTGTTTGTTAGCTGTGGGAAGATACAAACTGGCGCCAGTCTCAGATACTTGTGCTTCTGAGATGTTTCAGGAAGAGGAAGTGTTAAGTACAGGTGAATCTTCCGGGCCGTAGATGTGGAAGCAGAGCTAGTTGAGCAGCATTAGCTAGTGAACATTTTGACATGTTGCAACCACCTGTCTTTGTAGTCCCCGCTAGGCTTAGGGAGCTGGAGGGCTGGCAAAGAGAGTAGCTGCATGTAGTCAAGGAGTGTGACCCAAGGGCTCTATGTATGATTTGAGGTATGATCTGTGTCTACAACTAGCTATTGTATTAATAAAAATAGGTACCAATCATGCCTTCCTTCCATGAATTTTTTCCCCGGCCTAGAGTTTCCGGTTAAACTGTTGTCTTGACCCTCACGTATGGAGATACCTTTGGGATGAAATTCGATAATCACACATACACCGATGGTGTGATCTGACCCTTGAGGACAGAGTTTTGGTTGGACCCTCTTCGTGGTAGAGTCGAGGCCTTACGACGATAGTTTGGGTATGGACTGGGTGACCACAGTTCATACACAAATTGACTGTATTAGGCAAAAAGGTTGAGGTTTATCTAAAATTATGGGATGGGGTTTTCCTTGGTCGAAGAAAAGGAAAACTTAGGCAGCACAAGATGGAATCATGCATAAGAGGGTGCAATCGATCACTCATGAGTTGGCCAGACTTACCTTTGTGCAAGACTTCTCTAGAGTGGTAGCACCACTATCATCATTAACGAAAAATGGAAAACCCTTACTATGGTTAGAGAGATGCCAGCAGAGCTTTTAGGTGCTAAGTCATAGGTTGAATAGTGCACCCATCTTCAGGATTCTGGAGGAGGGCATTGGGAACGTAGTTTACTGCGACGGATCAGGGACTGGACTCTAGTGTGTCCTGATGCATGAGCGAGCAGTGATCACGTATGGTTCTCGGCAATTGAGATAGCACGTGTTGTACTACACTACCCATGACCTGGAGTTAGTAGTAGTGGTATTCTCCATAAAGATGCGGCGGCACTATCTTATGGTTGAACAATTTACCATATACTCAAATCATAGGAGTCTCAAGTATACCTTCTTTAATGAGAACCTGAACCTAAGAAAACGACTTTGGATTGAGTTCCTTCAGGACTATGACTTCAAGATAGTCAATACTCTTGGGAAGGGGAACGTTTTATCAGATTCACTCAGTTGTAGATTTGGTATACAGTTGCAAGGTGAGGCGACAGAGCATCTAGCTACTTTATAGATATCCTTGGTGGATAGAGATGGAGCAGATTTCCTGCAGTCTCTTACAGTCACTCCCCCACTTCTTCAGTGAGTCTGGGAGGTGCAGTGTGGCGATGCTGACTGTGAGACATGACGTGCTTAGATATCCACAAGATATGCACCTGATTGATTTTCTGGTGTTGGGGAGTAATGCATCCTTTTCAGGGAATGTACTATGGTGCCAGTGTCACTTACGGAGGAAGTATTGAGGGAGTTTCACACATCCCCTTTAGAGTTACACCCAGGATCGGTAATGATGTACTAGGAACTTCACCTATAACACTGGTGGCTAGGTATGAAGAAGGAAGTAGCGGGGTTTTTCTCTCGATGTCACACTTATCAGCAAGTGAAGGCAGAGCATCAAGTACCAGCAAGCTTGGTTCATCCATTAGAGGACCCCAAGAGAAAGATGGATGAGATATCCATGGACTTCGTGACGGGTCTTCCACATACATCCATGGAACATGACTCTATTTGGGTGAATGTTGATAGACTCACCAGGTCGGTCGACTTCCTACTCACCAGAGATGTTATGAGCTACCATGGAGAAAGTGCAGATCATCCAGGAGCGGATGAAGACTACACAGAGCAGACAGAAGTCCTATAGTGATAGGAGACGGAGACCACTGGATTTTGAGGATGGTTACCACTTCTTTCTATGAGTCCCGCCTCGAAAATTATATGACAATTTGGCCGAGGAGGCAAGTTATCTCCATGATTCATCGAACCATTTTAGGTCCTCAGCAGGGTAGGTGAGGTGGCTTACCTACTGGCTCTTCCACCTTAGTTGAATAGGGTGCACAACGTCTTCAATGTATCTTAGCTGAGGAGATACGTGCATGACCTTTCTCACATCATTGATGACGGGGAGCTGGACATCAATGAAGGGGTGACTTTCATGGAGGTTCTAGTAGATATTGAAGATTGATAGTAGTGGGTACTACGTGGATGGTTGATACTTCAATTGTAGGTTCTTTGACAGCACAAGAACCCCCAAGAGAGAAAATGGGAGCAGGAGGCTCAGATACATATTAAGTACCCCCATTTGTTCACTTAGTGTGAGGTGTGCCTTACGGGGATGTAAAGCCCTGATGTGGGGATAATGTAAAGACCCGAAAATTCTGAGAATTTTTTTTTCTTATATTCATGGAAATTTTACAAGTCCGTTGTTTCTGACAGCGCATGATTCCGAGTCCAGGAGTGCCTAGAATGATCCGTCAATGTTTTGCTAATATTAAATTAATGTGTGTATGTAGTTTTACTGAAAATGTTGAATAAATCTTAAACAGTTACTCGGATCAGAAATCTGAGGCCACCTTTGCGCTTAGGATGGATGGTTTACCCTAGGCGTTACTTAAGTTTAGTCAGTACTGTCCTACTGTGAGAAACCCCAAAAATGGAATAACCGTAAATTAAATAATTAAAAAATGTTATTTTATTTTTCAAATTCTTATAACTCACAAATGGTAACTCAGATTGAAAATCCAAGACCACTTCTGAACTCAATGAGGGTAGGCTTTCTTTAATAAGATACTAACATGGGTCGGTGAGGGCCACCAGAGTATGTTAGTCTTTATCAGAAAATAAAATAATTATGTGATAATTATTTTATTGTAAAATTTATAACTTTTAAATAGTAACTAGGATTGGAAATCTGAGGGTATCGTTGGTTTCATTGGGGTGTGATACACCTAGGAAAATCCTAACATCGTCCGACACGGGTCGAGGGTGGGTAATAATAATTTTCCGAACTTTTTATCGGGTACATTCAGTAAACGTGTGAGTGGAATTTTATAACTTTTGAACCGGTGATAGGAATTATAATCCGAGGGCATTGTTGAAATTACTATGTCGGTGATTTCATAGAGAGAACTTCACCACAGTTGTGTTCTAACGAGAATGGATGTTTGGTTTTCACTATTTTTAATGGAAGGATAAAAATAAAATATTTCATCATTTATTTATTTGTATCCTTTCACTTCAAATTTCAGAGGTGGGAACTGTATGAGGAGGGTCGGGCATTTAGGGATAAGCATTAAATGCCAATTTACACAATTATTTAACCACCTGACCCTTAGAATTCACCCTAAATAATTAAGCCAACACAACTTAATTAATTAACTAGTTAAACTCTTGGTTTTCACCTTTAAATTTCCAAACATAAAACATAGCTTATAATTTTGGCACTGCACCTCTCCTATGAAGGGTATTGGAAGATTGGAGAGGAAGCCTTTGGAGAAATACATCCTCTCAATGAAGAATGACCATCTCCACCAAAGAATGACAATTCCATCTTCTCCCTCTCCAACCGAGGTGAGAAAGGGAAGATGTCGCCCGCGAAGAACATCGCCAACGATGATGTCATCTCCTCCCATCCTCAATGGAAAGATTCCTCCTTGCCACGACTCCGTCAAGCAATCAAAAAATACAAGGTTGGTGTTTTGAATTCTTGTACCCATTCTATATCGTTAAAAATATGGTTTGACAACCAAATGATATCAACGTAACATGGGGGAATTCGGATTGCACCGACATGGATGACCCTTCCCCTTTTTGACCATGTTTGTGGTTGACGATGGGAGCAGACAATGACAGATGGCGTCAGGCTAGCCGCAAGGAAACCGTAAACGTAAGACCATAGGGCCACCGGAATGGCGCGACACCGTCGTGCCGCGGAGAGGAAAGTCGGGTCGTGGTGTAGGGGCACGACTTCGTCGTGCTGCAGTGATGCCACAGGAGGTCGCAGCCAGGGCGGGCTATTGAGGAGGGGTGTGGTGCCATCGCACCGCACCTTTGGAGTAGGCCACGATGGATAGGAGGGGGTGGCATGCTGAGCCGGACGCCGATCCGCGCCAGGCGGGACCCTACGGGTCCCGCGGTTATAAGGTCCAGCGCCTTGCCATGACCGATTCGAGAGTCGGGGGTTCTTACAACCACCTTTTTCACCGCCCGCTGACCACCCGGGCCGGCCAGCCTGCCTGCCCGCTGGCTGTCCATGTGGGCCGCCTTCTAGATGGGTCGCCACGGGCCGGGCCGTGCCTTTTGGCAGGGCCACCCCTTTGGGTCGAGCTGCCCCTTTGGGTCGGGCCACTCCCTTGGTTCGGGATGCCTTCTTGGGCTGAGCTGACCACTCGGGTTGGGCCACATCCTCGAACCGGGTCAGACCCCAGTTCGGACTAGGTCAGGCTGGGTCTGTCTGATTGGGTCGGACCGAACCCAGACCCACTACAACCATTTACACCTTTTAGCCCGCATCTTGGGCTACGGGTGTCCGAATGATGAATCGTTGGCGGTAATGGAATTAATTGAGAGAGATGATTCTTTTGGTATACTCCACATTAGGTTCTAAAGCACTTGGAGTATGGTCGGGTTGGTCTGAGCCTAAAAAACAACCAGGGCCCTGGAACAGAATGCCAATAACTCTCAGACCGGGGGTCTGATTGATGCATCGTCTATCGTGTTGGGTTCCTTATGATGAGACGAAACTATGGGATAATGAACTCAAGACTTTGTGTTAGTTTATGTATTGACACATGGCTCGAGAAGTGGACCCTCCCAGAATCGAGCGTGCTGTGTGCAGAAACCCTAGAGCTGGCTGCGACTGATATGGTAGGATCCTCTGTGGGTTCGACAACGATGATACTGTTCCAAGATCCTCCGTGGGTTCAACAGTAATGACTTATATACCAGGATCCTTTGTGTTTTCAACAGTAATGACTTCTTTAACGGGATCCTATGTGGGTTCGAAAGTAATGATTTCTGTACCAGAATCCACCATGGGTTCAACCTTAAAGACTTATGTATAGAGATCCTCTGTGGGTTTGACAGTGATGGGTTCTGTACTAGAATCTTCCGTGGGTTGGATAGTGATGAATCTTATACTTGGATCCTCCGTGGGTCTGACAGGTTTAACATCGGTTCTTGGATCCTGTGTGGGTCTGACAGAATAGCTGATCCTCGAACCTGTGTGGGTCCGACAGCTTACCTGGTCTTGAATCCTGTGTGGGTCTGACAGCTCAGAGAATCAGTGACTACATCTGATCATCTCTATCACACTACAAAATATGTATTCCTATATGAGCTGAGTCTTGACATGCAGTCTAAATCATCGAGATGATTGACTTTACTTTATTTGTGGAATGTGTTTTTCTTGGGCTCGAATGTTGTAGTCGGTCTATGATTGATAGGTTAGGTATATATATGGGAATATACCTATGTGGGGATGGTTGATACTTAGTGATTCTATCTTATTACTGCAGTTTATCCTTAGTGGAATCTAGGAGTCCTTCAGAGGCCTTGGGGTCCCCTATTGTGTATTTTTAGACTCACCCCTTCACGGGCTTTTTCCATACCTTGTTGTGTTTTTTCCAGATGACAGACAATAGAGATCGAGGTTAAGGGTGATAGATGGGAGGCTACTCGAAGATATACTAGACAAGACATACCTCAGGGGTGATTTGTTCGAGTTATGTGCCTACCCTTTAGGTAGGATTCCCCGGTGGACAATCAGGGAGTTGTTTTCCCTTTTTTCTTGTACTTGTTCTTGTTGTTCAGTTGGGTTTGTATACTGGACCATTTACTATCAAGACTGTCATTGTGTTCAGTTTTTCTTAGTGTTTTGCTTCCAGTTGTGTACTCTGATTATGTGTGATTTATTTTTATAAAGGCAATGCCTTCCCAACTTAGGGAATTACACCATTGGTGCTAGTCGCCTTCCCCTTCCCTAAGGATGTGGGGCTTGGGGTAGTCACGGATCGGGTCCCAAGGATGAGTCGTGACATTAATAGAAATGGGGCAGCAGTCCAACCAATACTCTAATACATAGGTTATTGATTATTATAGAAAAAAAATATCGTAAGTCGAATGAAAAGGGAAAATAACATCTGATCACTATTGGTGATGTTGAGTATGACAAAGAAGTGGGGGAATTATTAAGTCTTTATGTAATGGGATTCTAAAATAGTGTTGTAGAATCTATTTTATAGTATTATGATATATTTGAATATCTATGTATTGGTCCATTGTAGTTTTGCATTATTATATGGTACTACTAACCATAAAAAGTGATTTAAATATTTTTAAGAAGAATGTGATATGTGTATAATAGTGGGAAAATGAGATAATGATATGTTTTCTAGTATTAAGGACAAAGTGATATCATGGATTGAGTATATGTAATTTTTTTTATTTTTTATAAGAGTCAATTTTGACAGAATTAATGATTTCATTAAGGTTCTATGGCAATTCAAGTTATTACCATGTTTCACAAGAATACATGTTTAAAGAATACACATAATTGGAATATGGGAAATATGAACTACCATATAAGATATGATAGAAAAAATTTGAGTCGATTTAGTTCACATATTTCTAAAGTTTTATGATTTAATTTTCGCAAGGATCATAGTTTTATCCATTTATAGATTGTATAAGTTATATTACTAATTATAATTTTTAGATTAATGTTTTATCTCACTATATGTAGAATTATGATTATTTGATTTCCTAAGATAGAATTTTTTGAGATAGGTGGAATGACATATAATCATTTTTCATGATCATCTAACACATCATGAATGGTAAATTAAACATCATTTCATTAAATAAGAGATGAAGTGGAAATTATTCAAGGAATAAACAATGGTGAGATCTTAACAAAATCAAGTAAGTATTTATTATCATTCCAAATTATTCAACATTAAGGTAAGGATCATGACAACCAAAAGTGTAATCTTAGTACTTTTTTATATGATGAATCATATGGTCCGTTAAATCATAAAATATATATGGATATCTAGTTGTTAACTCTCTCCAAACCTTATTCTTTACCACTATCCATCAGAATTGGATGGTGATATTTTTCTTCTATATCCATGTTTACACCTCCCATATTTGTTATCTTCTATGGAAACCCAGAGACATGTTACTTTGGTAACCATTTTTTCAATTTTTTTGAAATGATGTTTTAGTATTATTTTTTAAAATATGGATTTCTGTGAAAGAAACATTCATGTAGTAAAAATTTTATACCTTCTACAAATTTTGAGGTACAAATTCATTTTAAGTGGGGTATAATGTAACACCTTGAGACTTTATGTGATAGATTCCCTTTAATTTATTTGATGTCTTATGTTGTATGATACTCCAAGATTATCTTGTGCAACAAACCACACCATATTGGCTTGTATTATGTGTAACACTATTCATGGTTTGTGTTACAAAAAATTTCATATTCTGTTGATATAATTCATTTCACACAAAATAGAATATAAGGGATAACTAAATATTATAACCTAGTCATTAAAATTGTGAGTATGAATAGTATTAACTTCATTCAAAAAAACTATTTAAATAAAAATAAGTCAGTATGTAAAAAAAACACCCATTATGTATAGTAAAATACATATGTAATATAATATATATAATGTTTAAAATTCAACTTATATTTTTTTTAGATATTATATAAAAAATTAAATTTTTTTAGATAAAAGAATTATTATTCAAAAAATACAATTATAACACCATTTGATGGTGATCTATTTTTAATCTTTTTTTAGCAGTTCTATATATTCTATTTGAAAAAATAAACTTCTTCATTAGAATAATCACCTAAAATTTAACCTTGGATTAAATATTCGTATTTTTCTAATTAAATTCATATAGTCATAAATATTGAAAAATATTACTTTTTTCAACATTTATTTTTGACTAATTTATTTATAAAATAAAATTATCCTTTGTATTGGTTTCAAAGTGTAATTGGTTTATTTTTTTATCGTTTAATCTAATTTTTATCATTATAAATAATTTCACCTATAAATTGGATATAAACACATGTTAATTGATAGAATGTTTTTACTTTTGAAAAAATCGAATTCATGTTTTGACAACAAAGATTAATTTTAAATGAATTAATGAAATTGTCGTGTTTTGAATTTTAAAATTTTATTCAATATTTCAAATAATTAGCTACATATTCTTTTAATAAATTAAATTTTTTCGAATATTATGAATAGTATCTACGGTAACTGTTATTTACCACAATTAAAGATAAATTGGGTAAATTAGGGTAACAAAAAATATGATAAAGATAAAAAAATACCATAACACCTATCAAAATTCAATTTTATAAATAAAAGTTGACCAATATCACCTAATTATTATAATTTACTAATTTATTGGTTTCTTTCCTTTGAAAGTGAGTTAATTATAATAAAAAAAATAGTGTGACAACATGTGACTCTCTTATCTCTTATAAGTACAATAATTTTAATACAGTGATAATCATAAAAAAATCATAAATTAGTATTTTAGATAAATAAAATGGACTTATATACATCATTTTAATTTTTTGATAATTTTTTGAGATTAAATAATTACCATTAATGATGACACATTAGATATGTATAAATTATTTTATTATTATAATTATAAAAAAAGTGGTTTTAAAAATATTAGATGAAATATAATATGATCTTATTAATCTTATCCACTATTTTTAAAAGGTTACTATGACATGTTAACAATGTATTAAATTTTTTTATTCTAATTTATCTTCTGTTTAGAATTTATTTAACGTAAAATAAATGAATAGTATCCAAATTGACACTATTGATATTTAATACAAATAAAATATTATTAAAATAAATTAAAAATAAAAAAATATATAAAATTACAAAGTGAAAATTATAAGGTCTAAAATGAATTAAATTGACAATTGATGGACAATTTAAATCACATTTTAAAATATTTACTACCATTTAATATTCCTAATATTAATACAATAATTTAAATTAAAAAGATTAAATAAGGATAAATCAAAATGATATGTATTAAAATAAAATAAAAACAAGTATAAATTTTTTTTGTTGAGAGGATTTAGACCCATACTCATATTATATTATAAATTATCCAATTTGGTGGCATTTTAATTTAAAAATTAATTTACATTAATTTAATAGTTTTGGTATTTCCAAAGGTGCTCGTACCCTCTCTTATAAAAGAGAACCTCTCATTCTATTTTAATCGCTACTCTAAAGCCCTTTTTATCATCCAAACCCTACCCATTTCTTCTCCCAAATTATCTAAATTCATACTAGAGGCTATAGTTTGGGATGAAATCCAATATAAAGATACTCTTTGTGAAAATTAAAAAGATACACTCGAAAAATAGGTAATTATTTTACCACCACTTTAAAAATTATTTTCATCTTCTAATTACTCTTCTTATATTGCTTCTATAAAAAAGTAATAATTGCAGTATCTTAGTCATTATGAGATGTTATTATAATTAATTCATACCCTTATTCATCCTTTTATCCATAATACTAATGACAATATCACATTGCATCTGTACGTACGACTTACCATCTTCACACCGTGGTGTAATTTTTTATTCAAAAATACTTAATTTTGATGGGTATACTGATTTATATAATATATTTAAATAAATAATATAATATGATAATTGTTTTTCATAATTATTATAACATCCAAATCTATATCGTCTAACCATATAGTAAATGATATCGTCGCTCAATCGTACATATGACCTATCGTCTCCACGATGCGATGTGATTCATTTTATATGATCTTCATTAGATAATTATTATATACATGAATGGAATGAATAATTATGATATGTATTATACTAATACCAATTTTTTAAATGATATAACAATAACCAAAGAAGTGGAACATGAACATTTTTCAAAAAACATGGATAAGAACATAAAGCAGTTAATACCAAAATTACGGGTGATAATGAAATGTTACTAACAAACATATGATAATACGATTATATATTATATCCTTAAAAGGATATGGAATCCATAATAAGTCAAAAAAATTATTTAAATCATTATACAGGAGGTTCAGATTCATATGAATCATATCAGACCAATTGTAGGGGAAAATTCCATAGTCTCATTATTATATGAGATTATTTATATGTAATTATTAACTAGGGCATATTTATCATCCACATACATGTTTCCTAAATATGTAAAATTATTTTCATTCTTTTAAAAAAAATTAAATTCAATTTCACACGTTGGTATATTATTATAAAATGTTATGAAAGGAATATTTTGTTATTTTTCAATATGAGTTACTTTTTCACCTTTTGTGTAAAAATACGAGGAGAATGTTTTGCTAAGTTACTTGACATGAATGGATATTTATGTATTCAAAATTCCTTATTTCCATTAATCTTATTCACATGATTTCATGTTTATTTTTAACTAAATTCTTTTCTTTTAAAATTTTTCAGAATTTTGAGAAAATTAAATGTTTTTGAAGAAGAAAAGATGTTTTCCACAAGAATTAAGTTCGAGTGTTTTTTAAGAATTATTTTACATCTAAGATGATTCTCTTAAAGTAGCATTATTTTCCTATAACAATTACTACTATGATATGATTGTGTTAACAATTTAATGATAATTTATATGGATTATTTTGTGATGGAATGTTGTTTAAGAAACCCATTTTATTTCAGGGGTTATGCTATGATGAATTATTTATGATTTTTTTGGAACATATAAGAATGATTTCATTAAGAGATGGATGGGACCTATATCTCTCACTAATGCATTGGGTAACGATCTATATCTCACGAGATAGACATGACAGGAATGAAAAGTTAATTAGGACTAGTAATATAGGGCTATAACGACAAGTAAATTAGGTTCAGTAACACATGAATGGAACAATAAGTAAACATGGTTCAGTAATGGAATTTTTCCACTATGATGGTCTAGGAAGCAATACATTGGATTCTATAGAAATAAAATTATGTTCATATTTGTTTTACACAATTCAATATTTTATACCAATGCTATTTTTTTACGGTTTATGATTCTATTTTGATTAGTTCCTTATAAACTACCATGATTTATTCATGACACATGATTTTTTTATATATAAAATATGGAATGTTTTTTTAAAAGTTATGATCATGTTTTTACATTATTATGTTTAAGTTTTTGAATATTTTTTCCGTGCTTACAGATACTGAGAATTTGATTTCAGTCCTTTTCATTTTTATTTTTCCCCTGGATTGGAATAAGGTTATTATGTAAAATGTGTCAGAAATGGGTTCGAGTTATAATGGAAAAAGCACGAGATGATTTAGATGTTTTATAAACCAGTTTTTTATATATTCTATTTTCTAGGGATACTAAACTAATATAGTCATTTGGCATATATTTTTGTTATGTGTTAAGTCTTATGAAAATGTAAAGTAATTTCCATGAACGTCAAACTTGGGTCCTTACATTATTAGCACCAGTAGTGGGAATGATTTCTTACGAGTTGCCAGTATTAACCTTATAATCGATTAAAGTGTTTAAGGATATCATTTTTTCAATATTTGTTTATCAATTTCTATATTTCATTTCAAAGAACTTATCAGGGTTTCCACCTATAAGATATAGGGAGTCTATAGTTTACCTCATCCTAGGTAAGAGTTTTATTTCCCTCACATCATATAGGATGTCAATGATAGAGTTAAGGGAATTAAATGTGATGTCGGAAGAACATGAAAGAAAAGGTTTCATTCAGGTAAGAATATCTCAATCTTCTTCACCAATCGTGTTCCTGAAGAATGAATATAATAATATAAGGATTCTTGTAGATTATCATAATATTAACCATGATAAACTAATGAATTGATATCCACATCAACACATTGATGAAATCTTTGATAAATTGAGGGTGGAATAGTGGTTCTATAAAATTGACTTGTGATTAGGATATTAGAATTTGCGAGTTCAAATGGAAGATATTCCAATGAAAGCTTTCATAAGCAGATATTGACATTATGAATATATAGTCATCCATTTTGGTTTTACTAATGAACCAAAAATCGTTATGTTATTGATGAATCTGATATTTCGACGATATTTGGATTATTTGGTTGTGGTGTTTTTGGATGACATATTGGTGTACTCATAGACAAGGGATCATCATGAGCAACATATAAAAATTATGTTGGGAATATGGAGAGATCACCCATTGTATCCAATCTATCTAGGTGAAATATTTGTATATAAAATTTATTATTTTGTGGCAAGGTTAATTTTAAAAAAGGTATTTCAGAAGGTCTGAAAAAGATATAACATGTTATATCTTTGAAACAGCCAAAAAAATGGCATTCATAAATGAAGATTTGTGATCTATATAATTATTACTAACACATTTTTTGTGAATTAATATGAATTTATTGACTAATTAAATCTTTGAAAATGAATAATGTTCCATTTCAATGGAGTGAGGAATGGAAGAAGTATTTTCAAGAGCTAAAATATCATCTTACATCAGCACCTTTCTTGATTTTTTTGAATCCAGAAAGGGGTTTCTGGTGTATTTGTATTCCTCAAGATCTTTGTTGGGATGTTTTACCCTGAATGGAGACCATGTGGTTGACTATGGTTCAAGAAAGTTGAGAGTGCATGAGAATAATACCCAACACACTATTTGGAGTTAGTTGCGGTAATCCATGCCTTGAAGAATTAGCATTGTTATCTCTTTGGAGATAAAATATTTTGCTTATGAATCATAAGAGCATGGAACATATTTTCTCAAAAAAAGATTTGAATCGTACGCAAAGGAGATGGATGTAGAACCACAAGATGTTTGACATTGACGTGATGTATAAACCTAGAGAATGTAATTCGGTGTCCAATGCATTATCAATAAATTCATCTGCTCAGTTGGAAAAATAATATTTAGATTAGTGGAATTTTATTTTGTTCCTAATAGATATTCATGTTGGCTATGAAGACATTGGTGACTTTGGTGTTTTCCTTTTGATGTTTTTGATTCCTTATATTGTATAGATGCTTAAAGTGGCACAAATAGCTGATGTTGAATTCCTGGTTATGAGTTCGAAACCCAATGGTGAGGAGACCATTGAAGGTGAGAATCTTGGTTGGACATCACTGTTTTCATTTATAAATCATATTTTTTACCAATATCTATTCAAGAACAACTTCATTATTCTTACCAACATTCGAGATGGGATGTACATTTGGGAATATAGAATATTTATAAGTCGTTGAAGGTGCAGTTTTGGTGGATCATCCTAAAACAAAAGGTGGTTGAGTTCTTTTTAAATTTCTTAACATTCCAACATGTTAAGGCATAAAATAGACGACAAAATGGAATTTTACAATCACTACATATTATAGTTCATAAATTGGAGTTGATAGTGATGGATTTGGTTCTTGGTCTCTTAAGAATGGTTTGAAAACATGATTTCATATGGGTGAATGTGGATCAACACAAAAAATGGCCAGTTTCTTCTATCTTCACAGAACTCATTTGGGGGGGGGATTATTCCATGATCTATATCAAAGAAGTGGTAAAGGTACATGGACTATATATTTCGATCATGTTAGACAGAGATCTGAGATTTACGTCTTGTTTCTGGAAATCCTTACAAAAATCCCTTGGGACCTTGTTGACTATGAGTACAGTGTATCACCCTCCAACAAATAGAAAATATAAAAGTATGACACAAATATTTAAAGACATGTATCTGGATTCATTAATATAATTTGGTGGATAATGGGAATGGAATGTTCTAATAGTAGTGTTATCATATAATAAAAGATTTCAGGCCTAGATAAACATAGATCCTTTGGAAGAATTGTTTGTGCGCCCTTTTTATTCAATATTTTGTTAGGTGTAAACAGGTGATACTTCATTATTTGGGCTGACCCATGACCAGGAAATATCTCAAATGATTAATTTAATAAGAATGAGAAGTGAGATAGCTCTTAGTAATTAGAAATCATTTGCAGATCATATTAGAATAAGATTTTCGTTAATGGTGAGTGATAATATATTCTTAATGATCTCTCCAAGGATTGTAAATCATCATTTTTGGAGGTAATTAATGTAATCGCTTCCATATATTAGTAATTTAGACATATTGTACCAGTTTAGAGAGGTGAAATATTAGTTGGGATTACCCCCATGGTTATGTTCGGTGTATAATGAGTGAACGTATCTCAGTTGAAAAAGTATCAACCTGATCCTGACCATGTGATCATATGCCACCACGTAGACCTTGATTCGGACGATTCCGTGGTATATATCCCATAGTAGATTGTGGATAGTCCATAGAAATTATTTCTTTAAAAAATAATATGATTTATATGGGATTTATGGAAGTGTGGTCAGATTCAAGAAGAGACTTCATAACACACGAATGAAATGAAAGAGCACTAGATGAAACTCTTTGAGGGAAAATATGGTTTTATACTTTATGGGGATGGAAAGTCCAATGGCGGGGGGAATGTATCACCTTCAATTTCTAGTTTGTAACCATTTCATTATGATTTTCATGCATATAATATTTAAGGGTAAACGTTTGGAGTCTTTAGAGAATTTTTTGAATGAATTTTGGGGATAAAGTAGAGGTGATTGTGTTGCACACATGTTTATTAAAATATGAGGGAGCCTTGTAGTAACCACGCACATTGGAAAGTGATTTTTAGAAATTTGAGGATGTAGCATTGGTATGGTGTGTGACCCTTTTATGATCTCGTTCATGGAGGCCATTTGAGGGTCTTCGTAAGAGGTAGATAACACATGGTATGAATATTTTCTATCTAATTGTGTGACTAAACCTTGTGTGGGGTCAATGTGGGATCCTAAAAAACTGCATCTCACATGATTTTGACTATGTGTTTCTATTTTTTCCTCCTATAAGGCCCTAACTCGGGATTCTTCTCTCTTGAAAGCTGATGAACCTCTCTCAATAATATTTGAATTAATACAGAGCAATTCCATGGAATTTAGAAGATCAGTTTTGTGGTGTGTGTTTCTTCCACACCGTTCATTTCATGTTTTCATAGATATACTTATCCCCCCTTATCAGTTTCTTATATCGGCACCAAATGTGGGTATATATAAGATTTTGGACAACATTTAGGACTGTATTTGGCTCAATTGTTGATAGTGGAATAGAAATTAGGCAGTTTTATATTATTATTACCCATTTTGTGAGTGTTATTCATCCATTTTTAGTTTTCATCAAAATGGAAAAGTTAGTTGGATTCACATTGAACTCCTCATAGTATAACAGTGTAAAATTATTTCAAATTTATCAACTTTTGATGAAATTATGAATAATATTATATTGTTTATTATTAGATATCTTCTTCAATGATGGTTTACAAAAAACTGGAAAAGTTTTGTTCTTGAATAAAGTGCATGATTTATTCTATTAAAATCAAGATTTTAGAATGGAATTTTTAATGAAACATGGTAAATGGATTTTATTAAAGGTTCATCAATAAAATTAATATTTTTATTGAAATGTAATTGGTTTTTTGAATTAGTTTTTTTAATTGTTTTCAATATAAGAACAGTTTTATTAAAATGGGTTGAATTGGATGAACACACATGGTTTTGGCATGGGTTTGGCATTGGTTATGGTGTGTGCACATATTAATTTTGATGGATAAGGGATTGAAGGACACCAAAAAACGTTGGGATAGATATGGTCATGATGTACCCCCATCATGGTGGTCCACTAAGAGATAGCATAGTGGATTGATTGTTCACCAATCATGAGTATATAGAGGTCTAGGTTTCTTGTATGGTTTGGAATGTGGTTATGTAGAATTATTATGAAAAAATGATATTGAACAATGGAGTTAAATCCTTGTTTTGTTTTTTCTCTGTAAATGTGAATTTCAGGAAACATGGTGGAAAATAACACTTTTTTACTCTAGGATATAAATTTTATTGTAAATTATTTACATTTATTTATAATTTTTTTTGTAGAATTACATTATATAAATGGTTCTATAAAACTTTTGTGCACTTTATATCATAGTGTTGTTAGTATGTAAGTCCTTATGGAGAACCTACTGAGTTTTTTACTCACCCATTGTTTGGAACTGAGATGATTTGGTAGATTTTATCTTCTATGGATATGGAAATGGTAATGTATCACATGTATTTAGCCCCACCTTTTGATATATGGGTTTTATTGGTGATGTTGGATAATTGATCTTGTGGATCATGGAGTGTTGTGCTCATTTTGGAGTCTTTTGTTGTTTTACACTATATAATTTGATGATTATATTATCTTCCCTTGATGCACAATTTTATTGGATTTTTTTTAAAATGATACTGTTGAGTTGTCTTCTATTCCATCAAATTCACAGAGAAAAAAAGAATGATGACTGTGTATTTGTGGGGAATACCACCTCAATGAAGTTTCATTATTCATGGTTGATTTTTTTAAAATATGTTTAAATGGAACTGTTGCGATTGTATGTTGTGAGATCCCCTAGACATTCAAACCTGCTCTAGTCATGAGTTCCTCTACTCCTCTCCAGGTCGGATCTAGAGAGGGGGTTCAAAAGTGGTTTTCAGATCTGTGGTTCTTCCGATGATGGTCTCTCCTAGTGCTCTGGCGATGGGTTGTTCTTGTTCATCTTCTAGATTCATTTTCTTCATCGTCTGGAACCCTTGGTTGTTCAAATCCCTAAAATAGTTTTAATCACCTCTGATCATTCCCTAGTCAGACCTTGAGTTGTGGTAATCTTGAGACACTGGGATGTGGGACTTTTTGACGGGTGTTAGTTTCTCTTCCTCTACTATGATGGTGATTTTGAATTCTATATCAGAATTTAATATGTTTCATTTTTCTCATTTTGTTCGATGTTCACTCCAAAAATATGTGGTGAAGTTTTTTGGTTCTTTAGACAATATTTCGTTCTCTATTAATGGGATATGGGCTATGATTATGTGATGTTTTCTTGGTGCTTCTTCTTCAGAGCATTTTTTTATGTGAAGGTTTTTTGTACTTGTATTCATTAGTTTGTTCGGGTTTCAGTGATTATCACTCTTAGTTTGTTCCTAGTTGGTGCTCCCTCTGGTCATTGGCTCCATCGGCCCATAGGTGTCGATGTCGATGACAGTGGTGGCTTAACATGGTGATGATGGTGGATGGATGTGAAGTGACACCAGTTGACGTGGTGATTCTCAGATTGATGCCTCCTCATGTTTGGTGATGGATTTTGAATTTCAAATTTGGTTTAAGATTTTTGTAACATTGGATTTCTGTATGTTGTATGTGGTTACAACTTTTCCATAATGTGGCTTCAAAAAAATAATAAAAATATAATTTTTAGGAAGTTTCATAGAATTCCTAACCATAAAAAATGAACCTAAAAGAGAAATATTCCTACTTTGTGTTCATTTCATAAAAACCAATATAAAAAATAAAATTTTTTAATGTAAAATTATATGAAGAAATAATCAACTATTATTTAGGGTATTATTCTTTTATACTACAATAGAATTAAATATTGTTAAAAAATTAGAACTTCTATATAGAAATTTCAATAATCATATCATATAAAGAAAATAAGAAAAAACAATATAATAAATATAAATCATAGGTAACTAAATAGTTATTTGTAATTGATATACATGTGTATATGTTTTTTAATAATTTATCTAAAAACCTAATTTTATTATTTGGGTATTTTTGCGCATGAACATTTCTCATCACAACCATTCTATGGTATTCATTTTTCAATTTTCTCCTATGAGTAATATTTCTTATTATTCACCATGTTTTCATTTTATAGGTGTAACTTTTTTACCTTTATTATTTTTTACCATTATTAAATTATATTTCATTATTTTTGAGTAGAATCGTACATTTTTTATTCAATGGGGTTTGGACATAATGATTTTTTTGGGATTGTTCTAAAATAGTTTTCATCCATTTAGTTATGAAAATTATTAGAAATGTAGTGCCCTGATCCCAGAAGCCCGGATCCGGTGTATTATTTTACTACATTAGCCTGATTACAATGAATCAAACCCTATACGAATAATCAGTTTAGTAGTCTATGAGATCTGGATTACATACATAATAAAAATAATATATTTTGAATTAGAAAATTAAACATGATACATAATAATATCAAATAAACTACTTCAATAAATCATTAATCGATTTCATGTTCTTCTTAACTTGGGGAAAAGAACCGTAAAATGGGTGCAATCAGATGCTCAGTAAAAGTATGTAATGCATTAAATATAATTAATTATTGAGGATAAATTTACATCGAATGGTAAATAACAGATAACAGATTTCATTCAAATAACAAGATAATGAAATATAAATATACAAAGTTAAGAAATTGGAACAGTTACCATTAATAAATAAACTGAAAAATAAGTGAATTCATAGATACGTAAAAAAATATCATGGATAATTAATGAAAATAAATGATTTCTCAATAATGTAAATGCTTATTTGTTGGATGTTATGTTTCCTAAGTACATATAACCAATACCATCAAGACCATTCTACAGAGGTTTTAAAACATACTCGTTACAAATCAATTTTGTTTGTACAACCTTAACTATAATATAATAACCATTACTAAAAACATTAATATTATAACGGTAAAATTTTAAAAGGGGTGTTTCAACATAATTTCATCCCATTAGACTATTGATCCATCCAAAGTTTGTCATTAACCGGTCCCCGATGCGTAGAGCTTAATAGAACCGGTCTCCAACCCATGTCATTT
Organism: Viscum album; assembly: GCA_963277665.1. NCBI lineage: Eukaryota > Viridiplantae > Streptophyta > Magnoliopsida > Santalales > Viscaceae > Viscum > Viscum album. The sequence continues at coordinate 1,822,029,656 of OY728125.1, forward strand.
CTATCCAAATCAATCCTAAAATAGAATAATATATTAATTTAATAAAAAATGTGAGTTATAATATATCCATATTTAATAAATAATTTTTATTTATCAATAATACCTCATAGGAGGATAAATATTACATGGGTTTTTGACATAAAAACATTCATGATGAAAAATAATCTTTAATCATTCCACATTGTCCCATACCACATTGAAAATTTAGAATAATGATTCTAAATTAGTAAAATGAAACATAGTTTATAATGATAATATAAAGATTCATGGTATAAAATTTAACATTGTGGAACATATATCATATAAATGTTTGTTGGTGAAAAATAAAAAGAAGTTTCAATCAAATGTAAATTGAGACAATATACATTACCTTAATATTACATTAGTGTTGCAGTATTTATACATATGTATTGTTAATTAAAATATAATAATAACATAATCCATATAAGTAACATTTTTTATAGTGTCATATATTAACTTCTAAAAATATTTTATTAACTTTTCGTAAACAAATTTTCATTATTTTTACTATTTTGGGTATTAATTGCCTAGTTTCCCGAAGTATGTTTTTGATATGTTAAATATTGTTAATGTCACCAAGAATATGATTTTATCATATATAGAATGTAAAAAATGTCTTAATTATCATATATATTCATCACATATGTTTTTATTGTAATCTATAATTTTTGGAGATATGTAACGAATTGCCCTGTACATTGAGAGGGTTGGTCATTCGTACGCCTCAACACTAATTCTATATCATTTTCATATTAAACGAATGAAAATTAATTTATTCATATTTATATTATAATTAATGTAAAATATTTATGGCATGTATTTAACATAGTATTATAAAAACCATCATTTATACATTCCATTAATAGCATGAATGATTCATATCAATTTGAGGGGGTGGTAGTCAACACCTCCTCTAAAGAAATTATCATATTTATAGAAGATGGAAAGCATAAATTTATGTTTTAAATAAAAATTACACAATCATTAAGGCATTAAGAATATAATATATATCATAATTAAACTTATTTTTCATCATAATTTCCATATTATAGGTGTAAATTGAAAATTGAGCAATCATTGGTTTATGAGGCAGTAGTTCTCTGTACACAAAAATAGTATGTTCGTCAACAATTAGAAGGATTTTCATTGTAAGTGTAGGTTGAACACGAAGAATAAAAATATCCAAATATATTTTTAATAATTTATTTATTTTACAATTATGTAAAAATAAGAATTTAGGGGTAGATAATATAAATAAAACTAAAGAGCTTTAGAAAAGATGTTACCAGTTAATTGGGTAACAACTTTCGGATTTTACAAAAAGGCTTCTTTAGAATGATTTGTGCCCAAGGGGTGGATTATAAGAAGTTGGGGAGAGGGGTATTTTGAGTATATATTTCTCTAGATCTTGGTAGATCCAAAGTGGCTAGAGTGGTATCCGTATAGGGTAGAGTGCTTTTCTTTTTATACTGGTGGTGGAGTTAAACTCTGGTAAATACTCAATATTCTTTATTAATGGGAGGTATAAACTACTAAATTTGCCTCAAAAATTAAAATAAATTATTAAAGAGGCATAATGGTCTGTTTAAACATCTAAAACATAAAAATATTTTCAATTTTTTATTTTGGTTATTAACTTCTATGAAACCCAAATTTAATCATTTTTTATTTTATTAATGCATCTAGTATTCCAACATCATTAATTTAACCATTAAGACTAATATATGGTTATATTTATTAGAAATTAAAGGTGAAAAAATTACTGATATTATATATAATTTTAAAAATAAAAAAACCTTATTTTATGGAAATTAATTTAAATAAGTGTATGTGACACGCTAAAACACAACTAAAATCTGGACAATGTTATTAACATTTTCAAAATATATAGGTAAAAATAGAAATTATAAAAGAAATATTGGTACATTATTATAAGAATTTTAATATTTATTAACACCTAAAAACCACTTGGAATAATATAATATTTCTAATATTTTTAAATAAGTTAGTAAAATATAATTGATTGTAAAATTACTATAATGACAATTTTGACATTATTTATTTACTTTCAATTTTTAAAACCAAAAAAATATTTTAATTGTAATATATTTAATTAAATGATGTGTAACATAATATATTAATGTAATAAAATAACTAATATTGTAATTATATCAATTCACATCAGAGTTAAAATTTATATTATCATTTATTTTAGTTAATTATTAACAAAAAAATCACTATGTCAACATTTGTTAATCATTTTTTGTAACTAAAACATCTCTAAACATTTTTGGATATATTATTATGATAAATATATCCTATTTATATTTAAATATTTCATTTTTAATTCAAAATATTATGTTTTTACATATCTCAGTGTTTTATAAATGATAAATGCAAGGGATGTTTCATTTTAGTATTTTCATTACATATCCATTTATATAGCGTACCACCATTTAATAATATCCCAAGAACTCATAAAATTAGAAAAAATAGGGTTTGTGGCATAATTATTAGAAGGAAATTGTTTTTTTAAAATTACCCAAGTTAACTTATTCATTTTGATTAAGGTTTAGTACCTTATTATGCTTAATCTTACCAAAATCACAGTAATTAGTTTTATCTATTTCGCTAATGTTTCGGTAAAAAATTAAGTTGATCTTATAAGACAAAAAATATTATAATTATAATAAACTTTTATTTAAATTTTTTCAAATTCCAATCGTTGGTGTCAGAAAGAAAATATTGACATTAATCCAACAAAAATTGTTATAAAGTGTGTTTTTAATATAAAAATTGATCTGAAGATCAATAAGTGTTTATACCTGATTTCTATAACACAATTATTCCAATGACCTAAATTGGATTAATATATATATAATTTATCTATTTTGACATTAAGAACATATTTAAAATATAATTTTACACTGAAAATTATTTTAAAAAAACTCAGTATTTAATCAAAAGGAACAATTGTTACTATTTAAAAAAACATTAATTTATATGAAAAATACAAAAAATTTACCTAATGATGTGTTCTTCATTTAAAATTAAAAAATGTGTTTTTTTTAAAAAAAATATAATTCTTAATATCCTAAAATATTAATTTGAAAAGAGGTATACCGTTAAAAGTCAGTAAAACTACATTTTTCATGAAAATAATCTAACATATAATTTAAGGTAGATTAATCTTATCGTAGAATTGAATATATTAATGATAGAGAAAACAAAAATTATTTTAAATGTAAAAATATTCTAATGTATTAGGGTGATACATTGTAATGACCGTAAAAAATTATACCCTCACAATTTAAACATGATATTTGAAATAATGGTAATGATATTTATAAATACAATTGTGGAATAACTCCCATTGTGAATTAGTTTAGAAACACATTTGATTAATATGTGACAAAGAAATATTGAATGGTCACATAACTATGATTCCCAGTAATATAACACTGGTGAGAAATGAAAACATGGATACTGAAGAAAAATATAACAATCAGGTTTGGATGAAGTGTGATAGAGAACATGGTTAGGAGAAAGGTAACAATGAGAATGCCATAAATATGCAATGATTTAAGAGAGAATATTATTCATTATAAATTAAGGTAATAACATTTTTTATCAAAACTTTTTTTACTATATTTATGTAATTATTTCAATATATTAATATATAAAAATACTAAATTTTTATGTATCTATAAGCACAATCTTATGGATTTTTCATTCAGTGAACAATTTCTACTTATTTCTTAAAACAAGATTCCATTTATAATGATTTAACATATTTAATTTCTAAAACCAGAAACCAAGGTCAAAATAAACCATTTAATAAATGGTATAAATTTCTAAAAGATTATGATATGACACATTGTAAATATGGTCACTAATTTTCCAAAATAAACATTTCGTTTGTCGTTAATCAATATGATGAAGCTCAAAAGTTTGACATTCCAAATATGTTAATAAATTCATCATGTATCTTACTAAAATATAGAAATAATTATAATCACCAAAAAACCTTATTAGAAACAAGAATTATATATTATTCCTTTTGTAAGACACATGTTATTAGATATATTCCAGAAATACCAAAGTATTGTATAGACCACTGATCAACAAGTCATTAATCCATTCCAAAGTGGCTGAAACTTGTCCAAATAAATCATTTATTCATTATTTTCTATACATCACAAACAAATTAAGTGTTTTATTTCCCTAAATCATGTGTTTTCTAAATATATAACATTCTAGTAAATATATTTTTTTGGTACCATTCAGCAAATGATTCTCAAATCCTTAATAAAAAATATTTTTAGTATAATCCTAATATATTTTTAATTGTTATATCAATTACATCACTTATAAAATCATTTTATAAAATTGGTAAATTATCCAAATACAATGGTACATTAATCATTAGAATTCAATAGTATTAATAACATAAGTATGACTTTGACCCCTTGGTATCTTTTAATGTATTTTTCCTTGAGGTTTGGGGAATTTATTTTCATATTGAACAATATCAATAAAATGGTCTCATTTCAGTTTGGAATTTTCATTATTTATTTTACAATCATGAAATTTTTTTCCATTTCTCCACACCTATACAAAACTCTCATTCCCATCAATCATGTACCGAGGTTTTTCTTTAAAAAAATTCAAATTAAAGAAAAATTAAAACACTATTCATTCCCTTATGCATTATTTGATCCACCACACTATTCTTCTCTCAATTACCTACTATGCCATAGTACATGTATATTTCAATATCTACCTTGATAACACATAAAATAATTTCATATTATGAATAAAATGTTTGATAAGACATTTAAAATTAGAGATTTGGAATAATACCATCATATAAGTGATCAATATTCAACTCTATGTTGTGTATATAATCTTTATAATTCCTTGTTAATCTTGTTAATATAGCTTTATAGTTTTCAACACTTTTTTCTTACTATTTTTAAGCTATATAGATTTCTATTCATCTCGGTTTTTTGATCATGAGGGAAGTATTAATAAAATAGTGCCTCTTTAATATTCTTCCAACCAATGTGTTCAATTTGATCTCCCTCCCTATTATTTTCGATCAACAACCACCATTGATCGGTATCATCTTTCAGACAATACACTAAATTAAAACCTATTGCTTTTTACTACATCTCAAATACATAAATATTTTTTTCTATATACATAAAACATTTCTTAGAAACAATTTTATTAGTATACCCACTAAGTTATATGGGATTATATCATATTAAAAAATTCATTATAGGATATTCTTATTATGGAATATGATTATCTATTCAGAAATGATTATCTTTCATAACCTGATTATGTTTTCCCTAATATTGATCTTTTTTTACCCATTCTAATACTATCTATATTGGTTTTATCATGTGAAAAAACTATATATTTTCCAAGATTATTGGAAATATCAATCCTTCTATGTTCCATTTCAAAATAATTGCAGATACCATATTAGTTCCTAAAATTATGATAATTGAAAATATCTAAATATGGAATAGAATATATCATAATTTTATGCATCATAAATCCTTGAATCATAAACTTTGTTTACTTAAGGGAAACATTTACATTCAAACCCCTTATAATGGTATGTAAAGAAACAAGAGTTATCCTAAGCATAAATCTTAATAGTTTCAAACCATGTCCACATTAAGGTATGATGTCGTGTACCGGGTTACCCCATATCTTGCTACAAAATCATTGTCAACATTATTACTCCTAGGCATGTCTATTCTAGAACGACGTCTACTCATAGTATCTATTCAGGGAATTATTTCTATGAATTCCCACATAATATCTAATCTAAGAAAATTATAATATGTTCTTATATATTTATCATCAACATATAAATTATGTCTATGTTCTCAAACTATTTTTTTAAATATTGTTTACATGATTTTCCGTAAACATTCTTCGATACCAACTACAGCACCTCAACCATTGAAGCCCATAGCAAGCCCATTATTATACAACAATGTATAGATTACAATGAATCAAATCCTAATAGACTGATCCTCATAGATTTCATTGATATATATAAAACATAAACAATACCAATAATATTTTGGGAATTATAAAATACAACATGACGCATAAAAAATGAAATAAACCACATCCATGAAATATTATTCAATATTTTATTCTTCATATAATGTAGAAATGAGTCTTAATAAGGGTGATCACAAATGATCAGTAAGGTTAAGAAAAACAGATGAAATAATTAATCAATTAGAACAAATTAACATATAATGGTAACTAACTAATAACACCTTTCATTCATATAACTAAATAAGGTAATATGAATATAAAAATTTAATAAACTGAAACACATTCTATTAATTAATAAAATGATAAAAAAGTAAATCTATAAACACGTGAACACAAAATCTCATTAATAAATAATGAAAATAATTGAATTATAAATAATAGATATTCATATTTTTTGGAAGCCATGTTTCCTAGGTATATAGACCCATTACAGTCAAGACCTTTCATAAGATGGTTTAAAACATACTAGTTACAAACTAATTTGGTTTGTAAAACCATAGATCTACAATCCATTCCTTTTACAAGAGAGTTTATATCATACATTTTAAAAATGTGAAGGGTTTTCCCATACTAATTTCATCCCATGAGCAAATTGATGCATCGATGGGAATACAATAATATGCCTCCAACCCATAGTGCTTACCTTATACGGTCCTAATACTATGTATTACATATAAAACAAATTCCAAAATAGAATAATAGATTAATGTAATAGAAAATGTATCCTATCATAGATCCATATCGAAAAAATAATAAATAGTTATCAGTAATACCTTAGAAGAGGATATGTAAAAATAAGGCTTCTTGAAATTGTATCATTCTTGAGAGAAAATAATATTTAATGATTTGAAAGTGTACCATACCATATTAAAATATTAAATGACAATAAAAACATAATTAAATGAAACATATAATATCATTAGAATAAATATATTAAGGAAATAACATTTAAAATAGTTTTATGAACAACATATAAAATTGATTTGGTTCATAACAAAAATAACCCTCATCGGAATGTAAATTTGGATGACATCACTTACATTAGACATCTTTTTAATATGTGGGATTTTTCCACATTTTTAGTGGTTTAAAACATTTTAATATCTTATTCCTGAAATATATTTTCATTTATAATATCATATGTTAACTTCTTATATTATTTCATAAACCATTTTTAACACTCTTTGATTATCTTATTTATTTGAGTGTTAATTTCCACGTTTTATCTAGTATGTTTTGAGTCGTCACGTATTGTTCCTATAAGAAAAATCCTGATTTCATCATCTCAACATTGTAAAAAATGAATTAATATTCAGATATATTTAGAAAATATGTTTTAATAATAATCCATAATATTTTGAGATTAGAAGTGATAAGAACCATTCATGTAGATGGTAGGTCGTAGATATGCATGAACCATACTTCTATTTCATAATCATATTAAATGAATGAAAATTAATTGATAAATTTTTATATTATAAATTAATTATCATATATTAATTATATATGTTACATAGGTTTATTAAAACCATCCCTTATGCATTCCATGTATGGAATGAATGAGTCATATCGCTTTGAGGTGGCGGTGGTCCACACTTACTCAAACGATATTTTCATATTTAAACTAGATGGAATGAATAATGATATGTTATAAATAAAAAATAAAAAAGAATAAATAAATTTTAAATATTATAAATAACATATATAAGTAGATTTTCCATCAAAATTTCTACCATGATAGTTTGTATAAGAAAAATGAACAATCATTTTTTCGTGAGGCAGTACATCGTCGTACCCAAAAACCAAATGTTCATTATCCATTATATTTTAGTCTGTGTATGTTTAAGTATAAAAAATTAAACAAATTAATACTATATTTTGGATACATGTTTTTTTATACAAAAATGTATTAAAAAGTGTTTTTGGGGTGTATAATGAAAATGAAACACCATAAATTAAAAAATATGTTGCCTCTTAATCAGGTAACTCCTTTTGGTTTGTAGCAAAATGATTTCATTGATGGATTTATTTCCATGTTGAGATATCTGGGATGAGGGGATATATTTAAAGGGCATATTTTGGCTAATCTTGTTCAATCCTTATTGTCTTGAGAGGTGTGAGTATGGGGTAGAGTTCTTGCCTTTTTATAGTTGAGGGGGTGTGGTGTAAATACCAATTGGTATTCATTAATGGGAGCTCAAACTTCACTATAGTGTCTCAAAAATGGAAAAATAATATGGTAATGAGGAATAATGTCCAATTTAAACTCTAAATGACAAAAATATGTTCATTTTAATAATTTGATTCACTAACTACTACGATTCCCCAATTTCATCAATTTTTATTTAAAGAATACAGATTTCCATTCTATGTAATTTGAAAATTAAGAATAAAATAAATTCATATATATTAGAAAATATATATCAAATAAATTATTAATATTATATATAATAAATGGAAAAATACCATGTGTTATGGAAATCAATTTTAGAACAAGTGCATGTGACGCAATAAAACATTGCTTAAACCTACATCGTGTTGCCAATATTTTTACAAAATATTGATCAATATGATATTTATAAAATATAAAATGTCCTATTAGTAGTTCATATTTAATATTAATTAACACATAAAAATAACCGTCCATAATATAGTAATTTAATAATTTTAAACCATTTAATAAAATTTTATTTATTGTAAAACACAAATAATGTAAATTTTCACTAAATATATTTAATTTTAATTATGAATGATCAAAACAACATTGGAAATTAAATATATTAATTTTAAATTTTTGTAGCAATATTTATTAAATGATGACATAAAATAAAATTTTTCAATTAATTAACTTTACTTTTATTGTCTATAGTATTATTTATTTTATGTTATTTGTAAATAAATATTCACTACATTGGTGTTTCTTAAGAATTTTATGTAACTGAACCATCTCTAAAAACTATTGATAACATATTATGATATAAAAATTCTATTTTTCTTTAAAATTATATTTATAACTAAAAATATGACGTTTGTAAATATCTCAAGGTTTTCATAACTGTTTAAGGTAGGGAAAGATCATTTTTTTATCTTTTTCCACAATTAAACCTTTATATAGAGAGATTCCACTTAATAATATCACAATAACCCATATATTTAGAATAATGATGGGATGTGTTCAAACTATGGGCTTACAATGGTATTTAAACATGTTTCCAAGTAATTTTCTCCCTTATTATTAAGGTTTAGTCCCTTATTAACCTTAATTTTACCTTAATCACCATAATTAATTTTAATCACTTCGACAATTATTTTTCGTCAAAATTTAAATTGATCTTATAATAAATAAAAAATTATACATATTAAAAATTTATATATAAATGTTTCCAAATTCAAATCATAGAAGTGGAAAAATAAATATTATTATTAATTCTACAAACATGGGGACAAAGTGGGGTTTTAAAGTAAAAACGATTAAAAGTAAAATAAGTGTTTACTTATAATTTCAATATATTAATGATTATAATGACCTAAATTGGATTAATATATATATATATAATCATTATATAGTGACATTAAAAACCTACTTAAAATTAATTTTACCCTAAATAATATTTAAAAAATAGAACATTTTTAACTAAAACACAATTTTTTTTTGATTCATCAAAAATTGAAACATCTCCGAAACATTCCAAAAAATCACCCTAATATAATTTCACAATTAAAAATCCAAAAAAGATATTTATTTTGACAAATTAAATTTATAAAATTGTTATAATTTATTATTAAAACATGTATTCCATTAAAAGGTTGTAAAAAAATGTTTTGCATGAAACACAACTAACATATAATTATAGGTAATGTAAGCTTATCTTTTCATTGTATGTATGCATGATATAACAAAAATTAATTTTTTTAAAGGAATAGTATTTTAAGGAATTGTTGTGTTACATTAAATTCTACTATTATGGTTATTTCATCCTAATGAAGAAATTATATTTTATTTCTTACTTATATTATGTTGTCCTACAATTTTTCCATTAAGTATAATTATCTAATTTTTTTACAACTATGATTAAGTTACGTAATACAATTTATTGGACATAATTCATATTTTGTGATTAAAAATTCTTATTATACATAATTTAATATTATATGGTCTACATAAAACCTTTTTGTTAAGTTATATAATGATTATATTATTATTCATGGTATTATCATATATATTTCAATATCTTTCTCACTCAATTAATATCTATTTATATATTATTTGTGTGGTAATTGATTTCCATACACAAATTTGTTCTCCTTTAGTCATAATAACTCTACATGGGTATATTCATAAAAGTTACATTCATCCTTCCATTTCATTTTTCAATTTTAATTTAAATTTACTTTTGTTACTTTACTTTATTTCATTTTTATCACCTTTTCTGATAAAATACATATGTGAATAAAATATTTAAATTCGTAAGAATATCTCCCATATATTCTAATAGATCATTCCCCTCATTTTCTATATTTTCATTTGGCCAAAGTCTTTATATATTTTTGGGAACATTTTTTATGATTAATTCATGTCATCCTTTTTCATCTTATCACCAATTTTAGATTGAAAATTTTTATCCCCTCTTTATTATTTGGTGTTTTAGTAATTGTGTAATCAAATTATTAAAAAAGATTTCATATCATGGATATATTTTTTAACATCCACATAATATGTTAATTGTACATCATTTATATTATTTTCATGAGTTTAATATTTGAGAAAAAAATCCCTGATATTATTTTAACTTAAAAATTTTTTTTCCAATATTATCAAAATTGAATTATCTAATGATACCAGTGACTTTTTCAATAGTAAAATTTTTGGAAATAATATAAAATATTATTATTTTTAAAATTTTTTGGAAAAATATATTTCTAATTATTTTGAACATATTTCAAACAATTAATTACTTTTAAAAAATAAATTTTATTTCTATACCCAATTTACCAGGTTATAAAGAAATATATTTTGTAAGAAATATGATAGCGAAGAATCAAGATGAGAATTTTGTGGGAGATATTAAATAATTAGATTTATTATTTAGTGTCATGTAGAGTGGGATATTGTCCATTATTTAATAAAAAAATGATTTTTTAGTTACTGTTTTGTATTAATTCTTTAGAACCCCAAACATAGTATTTCATGAATGATTATCTTATTACATTATATACATATGTATTATAATTTTGATGGAAATGATCATGATGCATCATCGATATTGTCCCCACAATTTCATTGGAATGAGTGATGCATGTCAATGAGTAAACATCGATGATGTTTTTTAATGACCACCATAGTACCTTAGAATGAACGGGATAAATTACATTTCAAATAAATAATTATATTACTTTAATTGATGGATAATATAATTTCTGACTACTCACGATTTGGAAATCAATGTCAGGATTCATTTGTTAAGGAATGGAAAATAAATATCGGAGGTTGGTGTTAGTACACACACATGTATAGTTACTAGAACTATTTAACTCTCCTAGTTTATTACTCATATATATAGAAATGTTTTATGATTTCCAAACTAGTTAGGTTTATGTTATAGACATATATATAATCTATTTAAAAAATTAAATAAAAATGGAGTAATTTTAGAGATGGATATCATATGAATATTTCAGTACCTCTGATTAGATAGTTGTGCAGAGTATCAAAACATTGATTTCCTGAAATTCTTCAGTAATTATTCAAAATAATTAGTAATAACTACGATGAATTTTTAATATTAATGATTAATGTAAAGACCCATAAATTCCACGGAAATTTTTTTTTCTTAATTTTCTTTGGAATTTTACAAGAACTTGGTTTCTGACGACACCTGATTCTGAGGCCCGGTGTGCCTGGAATCATTTTCCGAAGTTTGGCTCGGGTACGTTCAGTGAACAGATGAGCGGGTTTTTCTAAATTTTGAACCGGTGCTCGGAATCGAATTTTGAGGGCACCGATGGAATCGCAGCGTCGGTACTTGCTTAGAAACGCCTCTCCCGGAGTTGCGTTTGCTAGGGTGTGGTTTTTAATTTTTGGGGTTAACGTTAAGAAATAAAATAATTGTACGAAAAACTTTATTTTATTTCACTTAAGCCACTTGGAAGCCACTTGAAGCCACTTAAAGCGGCTTAAACTAAGTTGATCCAGATAGGGTGCTATCCAAAATTACCCTAAACTCTTGGAAGGATATTTGTGAGGTGGGGCCCGCACGAGCCCCACCGTTTCTTTTCCGCTAAGTAACGCACCCACGAAAACCCATCTTTATGAAAGTCAACTGATACGTTTTCTTACTTTCTTAACGCACCAATTAATTGGGCGGTTTTCTTCATTGAATTAATTGGGCGGTTTATTTCGTTGAATTAATTCTACGAATTAATGGGTCGTTACTTATCTCTTTTTCGTTTCTTAACCGGTTTGAAATCCGTTGGCGTAGTAATAAAATAAGACCAACACCACATCTTGTTGTTTACACGTTGGGAGGCTTTTGAAAGAATTCTTGTGCCTTCACCCTTCTTCGCGAAGAACGCGAAGAACGCGAAGAATGCGAAGAATGCCGGCCTATGACGAAGAACGTCGAAACCACGGAAATCGACGACGCGACGCCGTGTGCCGCGACGCCGACGTTTCCTCTTCCGTGATGTTCTTCTGCAGCGTTCCTTCATCCGCAACAAAACCTTCGATCTTCTGTTTGAGGTAAGATATTTCGGGTTTCTTTTAAAACTCCTTTGTGGTTTTTAACAACGCATGGATTTAATTATTAAAATTAAATCTGTTGTTCTTGAACCTCGGAGTTCGTCGACGCGCACCGTATTTCGCGACGACGCGACGCCCTTCCGTGACGACGCGACGCCTTCCGCGAAGCGATGATCGCCTCCTTCCGCGGCGATCAAATCCGAGAAGAACCCGCGTGCGATGACTTGACGAGGTAAGGATTTTATTTGGAAATACCCTTTTATATTCCCGTGATCGTTTCCTTTAAAAGTGAAGAACCCAGACAATTAGAACAATTTTAATTCATTAAAATTGTTTTGGTTATCTTTTCATGTGTTGAATAATTCTCCTGTTGTTATTAACTAACACGGAGGGCGCGGGCTAAACGAACACGGCCCGACAACCCTCCGTCGTTCATCGTGGTTCTGCGGATTTGGCGGGCGATGACAAAACATGACTCAAGGGAGATTTGACTATCCCGCAGTGAAGAACGGAACCCAGGAGGAACAACGGCGCAGACGAGAAGGAAAAACAGACCACCGGAGCAACTCCGGTGGCCCGTGGAAGCTGCCGGCGGCGCGGGTCGCCGGTGCGGCGGCGCCGGCTGCCGGAGGCGGCGGCGCCCCGGCACACCACCGGACAGAGCTGCCGCAGCTTCAGCCACGGCGGCGGTGGCCAGCGGACCCGCGGCCGTGTGGGTCCGGCTCGCCCGCATGGGACGCGGCGACATGCCGCGTCCGCTTGATCCAGCGCGGCACCACGCAGGGCCGCGGCACCTCCAATCCGCGGGGGCAGCGCCCCGCGGCGTCCAGCTGCTCGGCCGCTCGGCCAAGCCGAGCCAGGCCGGTCTGACCAGTCGGGCCGCGCCCTGGACGGACCGGACCGGGTCCATCCGGGTCGGGTCGACCCGGTTCGGCCGACCCTGGGGGGAGGGGGGGTCGGCCCGGGCCCGGACCCCCCGTCTTCGGACCATTTTCAGTCTTTTGGTTGTAACTTGAGCTATGGGACTCCGAACGACGTGCCGTCAGCGGCGATGCGATACTTGGATCGAGACGGTCGTTTCGGTATATCTCACTCAAGGATTCGGAAAACTTTGGGTTCGGCCGGGTTGGTTCGCACACGAAACCAACCGGGGCCTCGAAGCGGAAACACTCATATCTTGAGCTTCGGACGTCCGATTGACGTGCCGTCAACTTTGGTGGATTCCCCTAAGGGAGATGGATCTTTTGGATTAATAAGCCCGAGGTTTGGATGCAGTTGGAGTACGGTTGGGTTGGTTTTAACTTAAAAACCAACCAGGCCCCCGGGACGAAAAAGCCAATAACTTCCCGACCGGGCGTCCGATTGACGCGGCGTCTATTGCGTTGCGTTCCTGTTGACGATACGAAACTTTTGGCATCCTCCGCCCGAGTTTCGGATGTAGTTGGGTTATAGCCAAGTTAGATTGTGCCTGAAATCCAACCGGGCCCCTGGAACGGAGAAAAATGGTATCTTTCAGACCAGACGTCCGTTTGACGAACTATCAGCGGCGTTGGTGATCACGTTGTGAAACGGTCCCTATGAGTATACCCTATGAGTGTTCGGGGTACAGTTGAGTTACGGCTGGACTGGTTCGCACAAGAAACCAACCGGGCCCCGGGGACGAAAAGGCTAATAACTCACAGACCGGGCATCTGTTTGACACACCGACTGTTGCGTTGAGACCCCGATGACGAGGCGGTCCATTGAGGTACTTATTCGTGGGACTATGTGATACTTGGAGTATCGACCAGTAGCTCGTGGAGTGGACCCTCCCGGAGACGAGCGTGCGGAGTACGGAGACCATGTAGACGACTGAGACCTCACGACTGGTTGACCGACTCGACTTGGAGTGAGTCGACTAGCCCAGTGGATGGAGCGCCCAGTATTTGGAGGCAGACCCACGGCAGACGGAGCGCCTGGTAGTTGGCAGCAGACCCACGGTACTCGACCGGAGGAGTACCTCTGTAGGCTATTAGGGAGAGCGCCCGGTATTTGGAAACAGACCCTCAGCGGACGGAGCGCCCGGTAGTTGGTCGCAGACCCGCGGTACTCAACATGAGGAGTACCTCAACAGTCTTAGGTTAGTGAGCATTACCTCGGAGTCGTGACAGGACCACTGTACACTCCAGAGACGAGCCTCTTCAGCAGTTACGGTTTCGATAATGAAAATCCCGGTTTGAGCTGAGACTTTTGACCATGTGTTTACCTCATGATTGAGATTGGTCACTTGCTAACTTAGGTATATGTATGGGCATATACCCGGGGTAGTGGTTATCCGTTGATTTCACAATCCTTGTGTTTCCTCATGATTGAGATGGGTTACTTGATAACTTAGGTATATGTATGGGCATATACCTAAGTAGATTTTATCTGTTGAGAACTTCTTTGTGGTTATCCTTGTTGGTTTAGTGAGACCTTGAGGGTCTCGGGGTCCCTACTGAGTATCGTTATACTCACCCCTGCACGGGCTATGCCCGCACCTCGTTGTGTTGGTTGCAGACGATGGGCAGTGCTGACGGAGGCTGAGTGTTCGAGGACTGGACGGTACCCAGAGGTGGACTACATGACGAGTCAGTACCCGGAGGCGGACTACACGACGAGTCAGTACCTGGATATGGACTACACGACGAGACGACACACAGAGGAGGTTGACGGGCGAGAGCGTAGAGGAGGATATCTATAACTACCCTTCAGGTAGGATCCGTGGTGGACAACCCGGAGCTGTGCCATATATACCTACCCTTCTGGTAGGATCCGAGGAGGACGACCCAGGAGCCACTCTCGTCCTTCCAGCTGTTATCTTTTCTGTTGTACTTGTTCAGTTGTAGCTGTACTTTCTTTTGGGTTTGTATTCTGGACCATTTACTTTTTAGCACTTCTCTTGTACTTAGTGTTTACTTTTTCCGCTTGCTTACTCTGTGGTGCTTGTTTTCTTTTATAAGGTCAATTCCTTCCAAGTTTTCAGGATTTATGCCTTTGGTGCTAGTCGCCAGCCCCTGGCCTATGGAAGGCGGGCTTGGGGTAGTCACGGCACGGGCCCCGAGGACGGGTCGTGACAAATTGGTATCAAAGGAGTTCGGTTCTACCGTAGAACTTATAACTCTGATATTTCTTTCTGTGAAGCAATAGTGTTAAGAGTACTGAGTGTGGTTATCGGTTCAGGGAGTCTAGTGTTGGTGCGGGCGGCCGACGTATCCATACACCAGGACCCTGACAACTGATTTCTGACTTTGTGCACGAAAACACTGATTGCGTGGGTGTTTTCCGGAAGTTTTATTTAAATGTCATCTCAAACCAGGTCAGCTCACCAGGGATAATCTTTTGACTATGTCACGTTGTTTATTTTAGGATGAATCCCTGTGGACGACCAGCTAGAGCCCCGAGAGTGGTACGTACTGACAGCCCGCTGAGTGACGAGGCCTCAGTACAGGGCCCTATCCCAGTTGAGGCACCAGCGGAGGCACCAGCGGTACTACTACCCGTTGGGCCACCGATGCCACCAGCCCCAGCAGCAGAGGATGCACGTCGCTTGAGCGCACTGCATGAGTTCCAGTTCCAGAGGCCACCCAGGTTCCAGGGAGGCACGGACCTGCAGGCGGCTGAGGATTGGCTGGAGGCTGTGGTGAGAGTCTTCAGGCTAGTGGGGACGCAGACAGATTTCATGGTGATCCGTGTTGCCAGCCATCTTTAGGCAGCAGCAGGCAGATGGTGGAGCCTGATGCTTCAGATGCATGATGAGGTGACACTTCTATGGGTAGACTTCGAGAGCCTGTTCCGAGCAGAGTTTGTGCCAGCCACCCTTCGAGTGGTGCGTATACAGGAGCTACTTCAGTTGTGGCAGGGCAGCATGTTAGTGGCATAGTACTCAGCGAGATTCACAGACCTCTCGCGCTACTCCACAGATATGGTATGAGACCCGTTATTTAGGGCCCGAACCTTCGAGCAGGGGCTCATGCGATAGATTAGAGCTTCCATTGTTTCTCACAGCATTCCGACGCAGAAAGTGGTGTTGGAGAGAACCCTCTTAGTGGAGAGTTTCCTTGCTAAGCAGTCTCAAGCAGTAGGGCCCACCACTAGCCGGTTACGGCAGAGTCTTCTTCAGAAGGCAGTAGACAGATGACGCAGAGGTCCAAGAGGACCAGACCTACCGATGGCTGACAGCACGACTCAGGTTCAGTTGTGCGGGGAAACTGGGGTGGAGTCAGAGCTAGACGTGCCGAGAGTGGACAGTGTTACTCCTGCAGCGGAATTGGTCACATGGCACGTGACTGTCCGACCTGCCATGAAGATGACCAACAGTTAAATAAAGAACCTCCGAGGCAGAGGTAGAGGTTTGATCATGGTGGAATGCAAGGAGCAGGCGGCCATGGCAGAGGAGCTGGCCGTGCAGCTGGAGGTGGACGACACTTCGGGATGTTTCCACCACCACCACCAAGAGGCCCACCCCAAACGCAGGGGACAGGAGGACATGGGAGAGCTCAACTTCAGGTAGCTGAGGCCTACGGTCATGGGGCTCCGGAAGCAGATGGACAGGAGCGAGACTAGCTTCCGACCAGGAGGCTATTAATCCTGTTGCTTCTAGTTTTGTTGATGTTTGTATGTAGTTGCTTTGTGTCTTTGTACTATGAGCTGCAATAATGAAAAGATGCTTATCTTTGTAAAGTTTCCTTTCATGTCCTTTTTGTTTGGTTGATACTGAGTGGTCCCCGTTAAGACTATTGACTTGACCCTCACTTTCGAGTTTTCTACTGAAGGAGACCTAGTGACCACACACTGATGCCGACAGTGTGACTCGACCCTTGGAGGCGAGAGTGATAGTTAGATCTCTTGGTAGTTACGTCGAGGCCTTACGACGTCATCCATGGAATGAATGCATCATTCATGTCAGGATTGACTGTATTAGGCAACGAATGTGGTTCATCTAAGGGATGAGACCGGATTTCTATTATCGGCAAAGAAAAATCATAGGAGCTCTTGTGAGACTAGAGGAGGCCCAGGTCATCCAAGAGCGGATGAGGACGACACAGGGCCGACAGAAGCCTTATGCTGACAGGACTTGGAGGCCTTTAGAGTTCTAGGATGACCATCACGTCCTTATATGAGTCTCACCTCGACGAGGTTTACGGAGATGTGGCCAGGGTGGCAATTTATCTCCGAGGTTCAACGGACCTTTCTAGGTCCTCAGCTGGGTAGGCGAGGTGGTTTACCGCTTGACCCATCCACTTCAGTTGCACTAGGTGCACGGCGTTTTCCACGTATCTCAACTGAGGAGATACGTGCTCGACCCTCCGCATATCATTGACTATGGGGAGCTGGACGTTGATGATGGGGCGACTTTTGCGGAGGTCCCAGTGGAGATCGAGGATCGTCAGGAGCGGATCCTAGGAGGATGGTCGATTCCTCTTGTGCACTTTCTTTGGTAGCACGGGAACCTCCAGGTGAGCACATGGGAGTGAAATGCTCAGAGACGTGCTCAGTACCGCCTTTTTATCCCTAAGTTGTGGTGAATCTTTATGGAGACGTAAAGCTCTGTGGTGGGAGTAATGTAAAGACCCGTAAATTCCAAGGAATTTTTTTTAAATTTTTTTTGGAATTTTACAAGAACGCGGTTTCTAACGGCACCTGATTCTGTGGCCCAGTGTGCCCGAAATCATTTTCTGAAGTTTGGCTCGGGTACGTTCAGTGAACGGACGAGCGGGTTTTTCTAACTTTTGAATCGGTGCTCGGAATCAAATTCTGAAGGCACCGATGGAATCACAGCGCCGGTACTTTCTTAGAAACGCCTCTCCCAGAGTTGCATTTGCTTGGGTGTGGTTTTTAATTTTCGGGCTTAAAGTTAAGAAATAAAATAATTGTACAACAAACTTTATTTTATTTAACTTAAGCAAATTGGAATCCACTTGAAGCCACTTAAAGAGGATTAAGATGAGTTGATCTGGATAGGGTGCTATCCAAAATTATCCTACCCTCTTGGTAGGATATTTGTGAGATGGGGCGCGCACGAGCCCCCCCGTTTCTTTTCCACTAAGTAACGCACCCGCAAAAACCCGTCTTTATGAAAGTCAACTGACGCGTTTTCTTAATTTCTTAACGCACCAATTAATTGGGCGGGTTTCTTCGATGAATTAATTGGGCGGTTTCTTTCGTTGAATTAATTCTACGAATTAATGGGTCCTTACTTATCTCTTTTTTGTTTCTTAACCGGTTTGAAATCCGTTGGCGTAGTAATAAAATAAGACCAATGCCACATCTTGAGGTTTACACGTTGGGAGGCTTTTGACAGAATTATTGTGCCTTCACCCTTCTTCGCGAACAACGTGAAGAACGCGAAGAACGCCGGCCTCCGACGAAGAACGTCGAAACCATGGAAATCGACGACGTGACGCCGTGTGTCGTGACACCGACATTTCCTCTTCCGCGACGTTCTTCTGCGACGTTCCTTCGTCCGCAACGAAACCTTCGATCTTCTGTTTGAGGTAAGAGATTTCGTGTTTCTTTTTAAACTCCTTTGTGGTTTTTAACAACGCATGGATTTAATTCTTAAAATTAAATCTATTGTTCTTGAACCTCGGAGTTCATCGACGTGCACCGTATTCCTCGACGACGCGACGCCCTTCCACAACGACGCGACGCCTTACGCGACACGATGATCGCCGCCTTCCGTGGCAATCAAATCCGCGAAGAACCCGCGTGCGACGACTTGATGAGGTAAAGATTTTATTTGGAAATACCCTTTTATATTCCCGTGATCGTTTCCTTTAAAATTAAAGAACTCGGACAATTAGAACAATTTTAATTCATTAAAATTGTTTTGGTTATGTTTTTATGTGTTGAATAATTATCCCGTTGATATTAACTAACGTGGAGGGCGAGGGCCAAACGAACACGGCCCAACAACCCTCCGTCGTTCTTCGTGGTTGTGCGGATTTGGCGGGTGACAACAAAACATGATGCAAGGGCGATTTGATGATCCCGCAGTGAAGAACGGAACCCGGGAGGAACAACGGCGCAGACGGGAAGGAAAATGGACCACCGGAGCAACTCTGGTGGCCCGCGGAAGCTGCCGGCGGTGCGGGTCGCCGGCGCGGTTGCACCGGCAGCCGGAGGCGGCGGCGCCCCGGCGCGCCACCGGACAGAGCCGCCGCGGCTATAGTCGCGGCGGCTGCGGCCAGCAAACCCGCGGCCACGCGGGTCTGGCTCGCCCGCATGGGACGCGGCGACATGTCGCGTCTGCTTGATCCAGCGCGGCCCCACGCGGGGTCGCGACACCTCCAATCCGCGGGGGCAGCGCCCCGCGGTGTCCAGCTGCTCGGCCGCTCGACCGAGCCAAGCCAGGCCGGTCTGACGGGCTAGGCCGCGCCCTGGCCGGACTAGACCGGGTCCAGCCGGGTCGGACCGGGTCGGGTCGACCCGGTTCGGCCGACCCTTGGGGGGGGGGAGGGGTCGGCCCGGGCCCGGACCCCCCGTCTTCGGACAATTTTCGGTCTTTTGGCAGTAACATGAGCTACGGGCCTCCGAACGACGCGCCGTCAGCAGCGATGTGATCCTTGGATCGAGTCGGTCGTTCGGTATATCGCATTCAAGGTTTCGAAAAACATTGGGTTCGGCCGGGTTGGTTCGCACACGAAACCAACCGGGCCCTCGGAGCGGAAACGCTCATATCTTGAGCTCCGGACGTCCGATTGACGTGCCGTCAACTTTGGTGGATTCCTCTAAGGGAGAAGGATCTTTTGGCTTACTCCGCCCGAGGTTTGGACGCAGTTGGAGTACGGTCGGGTTGGTTTTAACTTAAAAATCAACCGGGCGCCTGGGACGAAAATGCCAATAACTTCCGGACCGGGCGTCCGATTGACGCGCCGTCTGTTGCGTTGCGTTCCTGTTGACGATACGGAACTTTTGGAATCCACCGCCTGAGTTTCGGATGCAATTGGGTTATAGTCGGGTTGGATTGTGCCCGAAATCCAACCGGGCCCCTGGAACAGAGAAAGATGGTATCTTTCATAACAGACGTCCGTTTGACGAACTGTCAGCGGCGTTGGTGATCACGTTGAAAAACGGTCCCTATGAGTATACCCTATGAGTGTTCGTGGTATAGTTGAGTTACAGCTGGACTGGTTCGCACACGAAACCAACCGGGCCCCGGGGATGAAAAGAATTATAACTCACAGATAGGGCGTCCGTTTGACGCGCTGACTGTTGCGTTGAGACCCCTATGACGAGGCGGTCCTTTGAGATACTTCTTCGTGGGACTTTGTGATACTTGGAGTATCGACTAGTAGCTCATGGAGCGGACCCTCCCGAAGATGAGTGTGCGGAGTACGGACACCGTGTAGATGACTGAGACCTGACGACTGCTTGACCGACTCGACTTGGAGTGAGTCGACTAGCCCAGTGGACGGAGCGCCCGGTATTTGGCGGCAGACCCACGGCGGACGGAGCGCCTGGTAGTTGGCAGCAGACCCGCGGTACTTGACCAGAGGAGTACCTCTGTAGGCTATTAGGGAGAGCGCCCGGTATTTGGCGACAGACCCTCAGTGGACGGAGCGCCCGGTAGTTGGCCACAGACCCGCGGTACTCGACAGGAGGAGTACCTCAGTAGTATTAGGTTAGTGAGCAGTACCTCGGAGTCGTGACAGGACCATTGTACACTCCAGAGACAGGGCTCTTCAGCAGTTACGGTTTTGATAATGAAAATCCTGGTTTGAGCTGAGACTTTTGACCTTGTGTTTACCTCATGATTGAGATGGGTCACATGCTTACTTAGGTATATGTATGGGCATATACCAGGGGTAGTGGTTATCCGTTGATTTCACAATACTTGTGTTTCCTCATGATTGAGATGGGTTATTTGATAACTTAGGTATATGTATGGGCATATACCTAAGTAGAGGTTATCTGTTGAGATCTTCTTTGTGGTTATCCTTGTTGGTTTAGTGAGACCTTGAGGGTCTCGGGGTCCCTACTGAGTATCGTTATACTCACCCCTGCACGGGCTATGCCCGCACCACATTGTGTTGGTTGCAGACGACGGGCAGTGCTGACCGAGGCCGAGTGTTCGAGGACTGGACGGTACCCGGAGGTGGACTACATAACGAGTCAGTACCCGGAGGTGGACTACACGACGAGTCAGTACCCAGAGGTGGACTACAAGATGAGACAACACACAGAGGAGGTTGACGGGCGAGAGTGTGGAGGAGTCTATCTGTGCCTACCATTCAGGTAGGATCCGTGGTGGGCAACCAGGAGCTGCACCATCTGTACCTACCCTTCAGGTAGGATCCGAGGAGGACGACCCAGGAGCCGCTTCCGTCCTTCCAGCTGTTATCTTTTCTGTTGTACTTGTTCAGTTGTAGTTGTACTTTCTTTTGGGTTTGTATTCTGGCCCATTTACTTTTCCGC
The DNA here is from genome assembly GCA_963277665.1 of Viscum album. NCBI lineage: Eukaryota > Viridiplantae > Streptophyta > Magnoliopsida > Santalales > Viscaceae > Viscum > Viscum album. The sequence continues at coordinate 1,822,051,944 of OY728125.1, forward strand.
ACTTCTCTTGTACTTAGTGTTTACTTTTTCCGCTTGCTTACTCTGTGGTGCTTGTTTTATTTTATAAAGGCTATGTCTTCCTAGTTATCGGGATTTACACCTTTGGTGCTAGTCGCCAGCCCCTGGCCTATGGAAGGCGGGCTTGGGGTAGTCACGACACGGGCCCCGAGGTCGGGTCGTGACAATTAATTACTAAAAATTATTATTAATTAGTTAGAATTATGATTAATTATTAGTAAATTGGAGAAATTAGTAATAAATAATAATAAATTGTAATAAATTGTAATAAATATTAATAATTAGTAATACATAGAAACAAAAAGAATTAAATAGTAATAAATAGTTATAATTAGGAATGATTATTAATAATTAGTAATAATTATAATAATTAGGAATAATTAGTTTTAATTAGCAATAATTAGTAATAATTAGCAATAATTAGTAATAATTAGCAACAATTAGTAATAATTATCAACAATTAGGAATAATTAAGAATAATTAATAATAATTGTTAATAATTAGGATTAATTTGTAATAATTAATATTAACTTGATGTACTTAGGAAGAATTATGATTAATTCATAATAATTAAAAATAATTTGTAATAAATTGAGAGTAATTGGTAATAATTTGGAATAATTCTGAATAATTAGAAATAATTCGTAATAATTAAGAATAATTAACTATAATTAGGAATAATTAGTAATAATATTGAATAATTTGTAATAATTTTGAATAATTAGTAATAAATTGGATCAATTAGAAATAATTAAGATTTATTACGACTAATTAGGAATAATCTACAGTAATTGAAATTAATTAGTAATAATTAGTATTAGTTAGTAATAATTAGGATTTACTCTTAATAATTTGGATTAATCGGGATTAATTATGATTAATTATGATTAATTGGAATTAATTAGCTTTAATTTGGAAAAATTATTAATAATAAGGATTAATTAGTAATAATTAGTAATAATTAGAATTAATGAGTAATAAATATGATTAATGAATAATAATTGGGACTAAATAGTAATAATTTGAAATAATTATGAATAATTAGTAATAATTAGAAATAATTAGAACTAATTAGTAATATTTAGCATTAATTAGAAATAATTAGTAATAATTAGTAATATATAGTAATAAATAGAATTAATTTTTAAAAATTAGGATTAATTTGTAATAATTTGAAGTAATAAGTAATAATTAGGATTAATTAGTAATAATTATTAATAAAATATAATAATTAGAAATAAATTGTACTAATGAGTAATAAATTGCAATAATCAGTAATAAATTGTAATGATTGGTATTAAATTGCAAACATTAGTAATAAATTGTAATGATTATTACTAATTAGTAATAAATTGTAATATTAGTACTAAATTGTAATAATTATTAATAAATTGTAATAATTCTTAATAAATTGAACTAATTAGTAACAGATTGTAATAATTAGTAATAAATTATAATAATCAATAATAAGATTTTAATAAATAGTAATAAATTTTAATAATTAGCAATAAATTGTAATGATTTGTACTAATTAGTAATAAATTGTAATAATTAGTACTAAATTTTAATAATTAGTAATAAATTGTAATAATTAGTTATAAATTTCAAGGAATAGGATTAATTAATAATAATTAAGATATATTAGTAATAATAAGGATTAATTAGAAATAATTAGGATTAATTTGTAAAAATTACGATTAGTTAGCAATAATTAGGATTAATTACTAATAATAATTATTAATTAGCAATAATTTAGATTAATTAGAAATAATTAGTATTAGTTATGAATAATTTAGAATAATTAGGATTAAATCAGATTAATTGAAAAAATGGGATTAATTAGGATTAATTAGTAATAATTTGTAATAATTACTAATAAATTGTCATAATCAGTAAAAACTATAATAATCAGTAAAAATTTTATTAATTAGTAATAAATTTCAATTATAAGTAATAAATTGTGATGATTAGTTCTTCTTAGTTATAAATTGTAATCACTAGTACTGAATTGTATGAATTAGTAATAAATTGTAATATTTGTGATTAGTTTGTAATAATTAGGATTAATTGGTAATGATTACGATTAATTAGAAAAAATTAGGGTTAATTAGAAATAATTAGGAATAGATTGGAATGATTGGAATAATTAGAATTAATTTGGATTAACTTGAATAATTGTGATTAATTAGGATTAATTAGTAATAATTAGGATTGATTGGTAATTATTAGGGTTAATTATTAATAATTATGAATATTTATTAATAATTAGGATTAATTAGAAATATTTATGATTAATTATCAATAATTATGATTAATTATAAATAATTATGAATAGTTAAGAATAATTTGGAATAATTAATAATATTTAGGATTAACTTGAATAATTAGTATTAATTAGGATTAATTAGGACTAATTAGTAATAATTTGAATTAATTAGTAATAATTAAGATTAATAAGTAATAATTTGTTATAAATTGTAATAATTAGTAATAAATTGAAATACTCTTTAAGAAATTATAATAATTAGTAAAAAATTGTAATGATTAATATAATTAGTCATAAATTGTAATAATTAGTACTCAATTTTAATAATTTGTAATAAATTGTAATAATTAGTAATAAATTGTTACAATTAAGAGTAATTAATAATAATTGGGATTAATTTGTAATAATTGGGAATAATTAGTAAAAATTAGGATTAATTATTATTAATTACAATTAATTATTAATAATTAGGAATAAATAGTAATAATTATGAATAATTATCAATAACTATAATTTATTAGAAATAATTAGTAATAAATTGTAATAATTAGTCAATATTTTGTAATATTTAGTGATAAATAGTAATAATTAGAGTTAATTTTAATAATTTGTATAAAAAATATTGACTAGTTCTAATTAGTAATAAATTGTAAAAATTAGTTCTCAATTGTAATAATTCTTAATAAATAGTAATAATTACTAATAAATTGAAATAATTTTGATTAATTAATAATAATTAGGATTAATTAGCAATAATTATAATTAATTATTAATGATTAGGATTAATTAGTTATAATTATGATTATTTAGTAATAATTATGATTAATTAATAATAATTTGGATTTATTAGTAATAATATTGATTAATTAACAAATAATTGGGATTTATTTGAAATAATTAGAAATAGTTAAGAATAATTAAGAATAATTAAGATTATTTTTGATTAACTTGAAAAATTTGGATTAATTATTAATAATTAGGATTAATTAATATTAACTTCAATAAATAAGAATAATTATGATTAATTAGTAATAATTATGATTAATTATTAATAATAAGGATTATTTAGGATTAATTAAAAATAATTAGGATTAATTATTAATAATTTTGACTAATTGAAAATAATTAGAATTAATTAGTAATAATTGTTATTAATTATTAATAATTCGTATTAATTAGTAATAATTATGATTAATTATCAATATATATGATTAATTAGAAATAATTAGTAATAACTAGTAATAATTTGTATTAAATTGTAATAATCTGTAATTAATTTCAATAATTAGTAATAAATTATAGTAATTAGTAATAAATCTTATTTATTAGTACTAATTTGTAATAAATTGTAATAATTAGTAATAAATTGTAACAATTTGTAATAAATTGTAATAATTGGTAATAAATAATAACAAATAGAATTATTTAACAATAATTATGATAAATTGGTAATAATTTTAATTAATTAATAATAATTAGTATTAATTGGTAATAATTACAATTAATTTGCATTAATAATGATTATTTAGTAAAAATTAGGATTAATTAATGATAATTTGGATTAATTAGAAATAATTAGAAAAAAGTTAGGAATAATTTGGAATAATTCGGACTAATTCGGGTTAACTTTAAAAATATAGATTAATTAGGAATATTTATTTATAAATTGTAATAATTAGTAATTAATTGTAATAATTAATAATAAACTCTAATAATCAGAAATAAATTTTAATAATTAGTAATAAATTTAAATAATTAGTAATAAATTGTAATGATTAGTACAAATTAGTAATAAATTGTAGTAATTAGTTCTAAATTGTACAAATTAGCAATAAATTGTAATAATTAGTAATAAATTGTAATATTTAGCATTAATTAGTAATAATTAGGATTTATTAATATGAATTAGGATTTATTGGTACTAATTAAGATTAATTAGTAATAATTATGATTAATTATTGATATTTTTGTTTAATTCGTAATAACTATGAATGATTATCAATAATTAATATTAATTAAAAATAATTAGGAATGGTTATGAATAATTGGAATAATTATGATTAATTAGGATTAAGTTGAATAATTAAGATTAATTAGTAATAATTAGGATTAATGAGTAATAACTATGAAGAATTTCTAATAATTAGGATTAATTAGTAATAATTAGGATTAATTACTGGTAAATATGAATAATTAGTAATAAATTGTAATAAATTGTAATAAATTGTATTAAATAGTAATAAATATTAATAATTATTAATAAATGGCGATATATATTAATAATTAGTAATAAATGCTAATAAAATTTAATAAATATTAATAATTAGTAATAGTTAAGAATAATTATTAATAATTACTTATAATTAGTAATAATTATGAATAATTATTAATAATTACTTATAATTAGTTATAATTAGTAATAATTAGTAATAATTAGTAATAATTAGGAATAATTAGCAATAATTAGTAATAATTATAATTAATTTGTAATAATAAAGACAAATTAGTAATAACTACGATTAATTAGAAATTATTACGATTAATTTGAAGTACTTAAGATGAATTATGAATAATTCAGAATAATTAGGAATAATTAGTTATAATAATGAATAATTAGTAATAACTATGAATAAATTGTAATAAATATGATTAATTAGTAATAATTAGGGTATATTTTGAATAATTAAGAATAATAAGTAATAATTAAGATTAATTAAAAATAATTAGGAATGATTCATAATAATTTGGTTAATTTGGATTAATTAGGACTAGTTATGATTAATTAGAATTAATTAGGTTTAATTTGAAATAATTAGTAACAATAAGGATTAATTAGTAATAATTAGTAATAATTAGAAGTATTGAGATATAATTATGATTGATGAATAATAATTAGGAAAAATTAGTAATAATTAGTTTATAGTTTGGAATAATTTGTAATAATAAGAAATAATTAGTAATAAATAGAACCAATTAACAATAATTATGAATAATTAGTAATATTTCATAATAATTAGGATTAATTTGTAATAATTATGATTATGCAGTAATAATAATGATTAATGAAAACTAATTTGGATTAATTAGTAATAATTATTAATAATTGTGAATAATTAAAAATAGTTAGTAATAAGTAGTAATAATTAGTAATAATTATTAATAATTATATATAATTTGTAATAATTAGCAGTAATTAGAAATAATTAAGAATAATTAGTAATATTATTAATAATTAGTATTAATTTGTAATAATCAAAATTAGATAGTAATAATTTGGATTAATAACTAATAATTTGGACTAATTTGATATACGTAGAAATAATTATTAATACTTACAAATAATTAAGAATAATTAGTAATAATTATGAATATTTGATAATAATTAGGAATATTTAGTAATAATTTTGACTAATTAATAATAATTATGAATAATTAGTAATAATTAGGAATTGTTATTAATAATAATAAATTATTAGTAATAATTAAGTCTAATTAGTAATAAATAGGATTAATTAGTAAAAATTGGTATCCAATAAGAATAATTAGTAATAATTAGAAATAATTAGGATTAATGAATAATAATTTGGATTAATTACTAATAATTAGGATTAATTTAGAATAATTTGTATTAATTGGGATTAATTGAGAATAATTATGATTAATTTGGATTAATTAGGAAAAATTATTAATAATAAAGAATAATTAGTAATAATAAAGATTAATTATTAATAATTAAGATTCATTGATAATAATTAAAAATAAATAAGAATAATTATTAATAAATAAGACTAATTAATAATAAATAAGAATAATTATTATTAAATTTGATAATGCATAACTAAATAATATTAATTAAAAATAAATTGGATTAATTTATAATAATTAGGATTAATTAAGAAAAAATAATAATAATTAAGAATAAATAGTAATAATTAAGAATAAAATAGTAATAATTACGAATAATTCGTAATAATTTCAAATAATTTGTAATTACTAGAAATGATTATTAATAATTATTAATAGTTAGCATTAATTATGATTAATTTTTAATAATTGGGATTAAATAGAAGTAAATAAGATTATTTTGTAATAAATATGATTAATTAGTTATAAATAAGAATAATTAGTAATAAATAGAAATAATTATTAAAAATAAGAATAATAAATAATAATAATTAGTAATAAATAGTACAAAATAGTTCAAAATATTAAAAATTATGAATAATTAGTAATAATTAGAAAAAATTAGTAATTATTATGAATAAATTTTAATAATTATGTATATTTAGTAATAATTAAGAGTAATTTGAAATAAGTAGGAACAAATAGTGATAATTAGGAGTAATTAGTAATATTTAGTAACAATATTATATAATTGCCATTAATTAGTAATAATTAGGATTAATTAGTAATAATTGGTATTAATTAGTAACAATGGTTATTAATTAGTAATAATGTGGTTTAATAAGTAATAATTGAGATTAACTAGTAATAAATGGGATTATTTAGTTATAAATTGGAATGAATTCAAATAAATTGTGAGGAGAATAAAGAATTTCTAGAGGATTGGCAGCATTCCATTTGATCGACACCTAAGATCCTTACAACATTCTACCTCAAAAATAAGTATGAAAAAAATTCTCTAACATACGTGGAAGTAGGTTTTTCATAGTGATTTTAGTTGAATAATGTTTCAAGATGGTGATCCATCGAACAAAAATGCTCTTTTTCATGATGAGTCATCTCTTTGTAAATTCTCTAGCTGATATCTCTTTGAAAAGTATGCTCTGACGTAGGGATATCAATTTTCATATGTTTGATAATGAAGAGCAGTGTAGAAATACATCCTTTCTCTCCATCCTCGTTCATACAAAAATAGATATTTGTACATCGGATCAGACTATTCATAGTGATTTTAGTTTCATATATTTGTTAGGGGATGAGTCCTCAAGAAAAAGAGATGTCCCAAATCCATTGGAAATTTTCTGACCTATAAATAACAATAACTAGTACAAAATACCTATAATTATTAATTATATACTCTTATGTGAATAGTTTTTAGTTTAATTTTTTTAATTATTAATAATAACTAATTATTTCATATTTTTTAGAAAAATATAGAACAAGGAATTGGAAAACAATAATTATTAGATGATTGTTCTTAGATAAATCATTGCATTGATCCAAATGATTTAGGTTAAAACTCTATATATATTGATAGTGTTCACTCTTTCTTATCATTTTTATAATCAAAAACAAAATTTGTTTCAGAAGGTACAGTTATGTGTCCTTCAAAAAAATGTTTTATGACGACATAGAACACATTTGATAATATAGGAGGTCATTTATTGTGTTTCTTTTAACCCTACTTTATTTTCTATAGTATAAAATTGGCGAACACCATTCCAGAGAAGATTATTTTTCTTTGGATCTAGCATGATATTAAAATATAGTACATAATGTGGCATGTCCTTCTTTTCAACAAACTGAAAGACCATATGATCTTGATTTTATTCTTGAGTTCGAACTATCTCATTTATATGAGTTGTTGAGGTCTGTTGAAGATTCCTTATCTCTGTGTTTCAATATATGAATCTTCGAATCTATTTCTATATTTATGGCTATTAAATTAGATAATAGAATGTCAATTAGTTATTTTGATGAGATATTATCTATGTTAAAAAAAGTTCTACCCAAGGAAATGTGTTATCTATAAATTTATAGGATAGAAAGAGGTTGGTTTATAATATCAGTTTTAGTTATCAGAAGAATAATTCATATACATATGATTGTATCTTATATTATCATGAAAATTAATATTTGTATAATTTTCCTTTGGGTGGAAAATATGTGTATAAAAAAGATGAAATAGGGATGTGTGGATTAATTCTTGTACAACAATTGAGATATTTCCCTCTCACACCTAGATTACATAATTTATTTGTGTCATAGAACACATCAGCATTGATGTCATGGAACAAAACAAATATTTCAACTAGTAAAAAATTGAATCATCCTTCTAATGGTGATTAATCTAATAATTTTGATAAATTGAATCTGTATTTTTCTTTAGAATCTTGAAATGAGTGATAAAGTCATTCTACTAGAGGTGTTTAACCCTTTGGTTCTTATGGTAGTTAGTATTCATGTTGTTCTATCTTTATAACTCAGTACAATTAACCTCCATGGATGTTGTTGATGGAGTCATATATATTTTTAACCATATTAATTATTATTCATCTGAGAAAGAATATTCATGCTTAATTGTAACCATTTATGGATGAGTTAAATTCACTATGGAGTAATGGTGTTAGTACATATGATGTTGCTTCAAACAAAACTCTTACAAAATGATGAATTTATATGGACAAATAGTGACTTCCCAAAATATGGAATTTTATCAGGTTAGAGTACACATGGTCGAAAATAACTTTTCGTATTATAAGAGAGAAAATAAATTTTTTATGCTCATAAATTGAAAAAACCTTATGTCTTTAATGTAATTCCAGATTTCTTTTGAGCCATCGTCCTTTTCAAAGAAACAAATATCATTTCAAAAAAATGAGAATTTGAAATATATGGGCCTCTAACAATGATCTCAGGTACAAAGTTAAGATAACTTTTCTCTTAATTACCTCCCATTATATTTGGACAAACAATAAACCCACAGAAAATTGAAGGGTTTAGAAAAGGGCACAATTTGTTAAAATATATCATATTTTGTGATTTTCTATACTGGTCTGATTTGTTAATCTTTTACATGTTCCATGAAGTGAATATTGACAGAAACTATTTTCATAATTTATTTCATACAGTTCTGAATACACCAGTTAATAAGAATGATAATTTTAAGGCACGACTAAATCATTTCCAAATAATAAAATGTCCGGAATTTGAAATATTTAAAAATGTAAGATCATAGAAGTTAATGATGATAAAATAATCTTATTCATTTATGAATGTGTGTCACCTGTTATTTTTTCAGTGAATTTCATATTTGAGGCTTCCAAATGGTAATGCTTCTAATTTGAGCAGATGTGTCAGAAATGGTTATATTACTAGATTGAAATGTATTGAATGCCATATAATAATGATAAGACTTATGAAGATTAGTTTAAAAGGCTTGTTAAATCCTATGATTTGGGATGCACTAGAATACATATAATATTTTATATCTAGACATTTATGTGTCAAAAATAGAATAAGATATAGAATAAAAACTGCAATAATATATCATTTAGATTTTATTTAAACTGTAAACAAATTCCTCTAGATTTATTTGTCTCAATATAATATTTGATATTAAATTTGTTGCATGAATCAAAATTTATTGGTCGGATACAATTCATATAGATGTACCCATTCAAGAGATTCCTGTCGAAAGTTATGAAAAACATACATAATAAAGCATCAATTGAAGGCTCAATTGCATAATCTTATTTATAAAAGGAAATTTCATTTTTTTCTCCGATTTATTTTAATATGATTATCCCTCAAAACACAACCACATGGTCCGTAACATGGGAAATTTTAATGATAGCTTGAGTAATCAATTAGTAGTTTAAATCAGCCCAAACTTGGCTTTTTTGGATTTAATGAACGATTGATTTCAGATGATGAAAATCATTGAGCTCATACATATATTTTAATCAACTGTGAGGAAATGACTCCACTTTTTTTGTAAGCGCTCATATGACTTATTATACAATTTTTGTAATTGTTCATTAATCTTATTTTATTTATAGGTTATAAGATAATCATATCAAGAGATAGTTTTCACAAATTAAAACAGATACTATTAAAAAAGGTCTTAAAAAATCGTACTATTTTAAAAAATTGGTAACATAAATTAATTTTTATTTCACATAAAAAATAAATTTAATACTTGTTATTATGATAATTATTTTAAAAAATTTCATGTATCTCGAAATACTGATAAAATTGATAATAATTTATATTTATTGAGGAATCCTTCATCTTAAATGGTTAAATCATATAATCTAAATGTGATGAATGGTTTTTTATTTCATATATTTTCATATGGAGAATAAAAAAGGCAATTAATATTGGTTTTTTCATGAGAGGATCTCATCATAGAGAAACTAATGATGAATTTTTCAGCATTCTGAAAGATACCACTAAACTATGTTATATAAGAAAACATTACATAATGATGTTTAAATGCCAGTAGCTAGATAATAAGAGAGTATTGTGTGTTCATATGATCTATAGAATCATTGATATTAAATATAAATTGCATCTTGTATATAATGATCCATTTTTACTAGATCGTCAAGAAAAAAAATTGTTATACAAAATAATGTGATACTATTAGATACATGGGTGATTGGGGGAGCATAATTAAAAGTAAATATTGATAAAATTAGTTTCTTAAAAGTGAATTTGGTTCAGTTGAAGTGAATGGAATTGAAAATTTTCAATACACCTCATCAAATCCATCATTTTCACGAAAAGATATGAATATCATTAATGACACCCCACAATTAAGGATCGATGGTGACTGTGATGTTAATTATGATACAACAGAATTTGAAATGACAAGAGATGTTGAAACTGAAAATAATATGGATATTGATGATGTTGAGGATGAATATGAAGCCATTTACATCAACAACTATAAAGATGAGGTTGAAGACGGAAATTGAAATAGTTAAATTCAAGTTATATTCATGTATAATATATATCTATATGTAATAGTTATTTTCAAATATTTGCTAATAACAGTCATTTTGAGTTTGATATGGATGAGGATATGTATAATTTGTGTATGTGGATGATCTACATTTAGATGAGTAAGATGTTGGATCATCTAGCCCTCAAATTGCTGTTGGTTTAGGGAGAACTCGGTAGGGGTGTGGTCTTGCCAGACTTATGATTCCCAACGCTCTCATGATGCCACATTCACATCTTGGATTTGATCCATGCCCGTAGAAAAATGTTTACCTATGTATTTTAGATAGATTTCATTAATTTGTTTTTATTCTAATTATTTTATTACTTTTTCCTTTTTCACATCTTTATGAATATTTTTGATGGACATGGGAGTTCTATATCACACAATTAATTTTTAGAAGAATGGGTTTGATGGGATTAGATTATTATTGATGTTCAGCACCTCATGTTTGAGCATTGGATGGTACATAAATAAATATTATTAATTTTGAATACAATTTAATTAATAAGGTGATATTATAAATTATTTTTAGGGTTTATGGTATCCCATTGACGAATGAATGCATGAGGCTATTTAGATGACATGAAAGGGAGCTATGTGTCCATGTAGACCTCATTTTTTCATACTATGAAAACAAAAGCAATGTAGAATTAATGATTGACATAGTTTGAAGAGTCTTGTCACTTCCACCCACAAGAATATATTTTATCTTATGTTTGGGATTGATTATGTACAAACTGTTTGAGTAGGCGGTCACCGAGTTGATCATCAGTAGGTCATCAAAATCAAGGGATATAGGAGGATACACATCGATCTTATAGTTATACATTCAATATTCCTAAAAGGCATGTGGTATGTTTATTTTTTAAATATTATAAATACCATTAAATGTAAATGGTTTATTTTATTTTCATAATAGAAGTCACACAACCTGATATTATAGAGTACAAAGTTTATAGGAGGATGAACAATGATCTAGCAACTAGAGAGATTGGAGGTAGTAACCGGCATCGAATTGTGGCCAGTATAATATATTTCAAGAAAAATATTATTTTAGCTATTTTAATTTTAAATAGAAATTTAAGAGTCATATGAGTTCACGACGTCTCAGTCACATAGTTAGAGTTAGGACGAGACTAATAGTCAGACTAGTCCCCCCCCCCCCCCCCGATTTGAGGAGGCATCATGGATGTAGGTGACCTATTATACCTTTGAGAAAGGAAAAATTATTTGTATTGGTTTTCAATTGACCCTTTGGAGATTTTATGTTACTTTAGTGATGTATGCGTCTATCTCAGGATGAACTCGATAGGATTCATCATCTTCATCTTTTACACATTATCAGAAGCAGTTGTTCGCTCAGAGTGAGCTTCTAAATTCTATGTGTAGGGAAAAGGAGGATACACGTCAGTGGTAGCAATAGCAATAGGAAGTGTTCCTATGATAGAAGAAGTAGAAACAAAAGATACAGGAGGAGAAACATTGATGGTGGCATCAGCAAGAGCAGGGGAAGATGGAGTACATGTTATTTCTAACCCATGTTTTATGGATTATGTTCCCTTCCCCATCTCATCCTACTCCTCCAGACGAACCTCCACCTTAGTGATGCATTTTTATTTTATAATGAATCATTTGAATACAATTTTCCCAAATATTAACTAGATAATATTTAAAATATATTATTTTTTATATTCATCATAATATTAAAATTCTTATTATTTATTTAATTTTTTATTATACTTATTAATTTGTTAAATAATGTATTTTCATATTTTTTAGAATTCTAATGTTTCTATTACATTACTAAAATTAATATTATTATTTAATTAATAATAATAATAAAATTATTTTTATATTGTTTAATTATTTTATAATTTTTTTTATTTTACTAATATTAATATTATTATATCATTTATATTAATAATATATTTTTAATATTTTTAATATTATTTTATAAATAATTTTATTATTCTAATATTAATATAGATATTTCATATATATTAATAATATATTATTGTGAATAATATTTTATTTTATTTTATTTTAGCATTATTTGTGATGGACCCATTGAAATTTTTTTTAATGGTTAATGTTTTTGCTACGGGTAACTAGCCTGTCGCAATAGGTTTTTTTAAATATCACTGAACCTATTTGCGATGTACAACTACCCATCACAAAAAAAAATATTTTTTTGACGGTTTGTTGAAAAAGGTAATATTTACAACACCTTTTTCCATAACAGGCCATTTACGACAGGACCCCATCAAAAATATAACAATGATAATAGCCATTTTTCTAGTAGTGGGAGTCATCAATAGGTATTTTTGGAACACCTAAATAGATAATTGAAATTAATAAGAATTGATTCCCCTATATTTAATGTTTTCCAATATATTTTAACATTTCATTAGAGTCTTTATAAGGTTTTTCATATTCATTATTTAGTGCAGATTTAGAATCCTCAAAATAAACCAATAATTTTGTGACAAATATTAATGGAATCATAGGGTGATGATTTTAAATGATATAATGAGATATTTTGTTATAAAAAAATTGATGATGATTATGTTTTAATGATGGATGACGAGAAATATTTTCATTAGTGAAAGGGTTTCTATAATATTATAGAAAATCACCGGAATCTGGAAATATTTTCTTTTAAAAACTAATGACAATATTGTAATATAACATAATGATTCATCATTTATTTCTGAACAACATAAGATGTATGTTTATGGGATATGGAGTTTTTAATCAATTATAGATCAAATTTGTTTACAATTTTGGCAGAAAACATTAAAATAGTAGTTATAATAATGTTATTGGGTGATGTTGTGCCTCATTTGGGAATTGGTGAACCTTCCATGTGATTAGGGAACCATTTTGTTGGCATATAATCATTATATAGGGATTTATATAGATGTTTGTAGTGTACATTTACCTTGTGAATCTTTTAATTGAATATCATTTTGAAGTTTTATAGAGTTGTGAGTAAACTTTTCTACCTATCAAAATTAAGATTACCATACAAAGGGGAAATCCATTGAACACATTTTAGATATCTAAATAAGTGATAAATTTATTGTCTATATGGAGACATTTCAATATTTGATGAAAAGAGAATAATCTAGAGGGTAAATTTTCCTAAAACACCAAAATTCACAATCAACTGTAGATACATAGTGCCTATAATATGATTGTATCATCATTAGGTGAATATTGATCTAATTAGGAATTTTAAGGAAGTGTAATTCCTAGAATATAATGAGTAATGTCCATTAAGAAAAATAATGGATGGCTATGATCGTGGAATATTAGACTTAATTAATGAACAAAAGCATATATCGGGTTACTATATCTATGTTTGGGGAAATCACACTAATCTAAGTACATGAAAAAATAATTATACATTCATCCATGACTTGTAGTAAATCATCATTCCACTATGAATTAAGGTTCAGACCTAAACCAAATAATACATATTTTTATTATACTTTGTTTTTCATTAGATCAGTACCTCTATTGGTTCTTATTTTCATCAATCGTTGGATTTATATTGAGGTGTAGTTTCCGAGGAATATTCAACTTCAATGTTCTTACTGTAATTGCATGAGTTTCATTCCAATGCATTTTAATTTACTCATGATGTTAAGATATATTAGAAATAACATGGTTCACTCAACAACATTTCATTTTACATATTACATTTTATGTGGGACTCTAAAATAAACTTGACTAAGAAGTATGGGTAACATGTAATTTTTGGAAATGTCTTTTTCTAAATCATATTATAGAATACATATATAAATTAAACACATCCCTTTATAAATAATAATAACCTAAAACATTTTTTTGTATATATAAAAATAATATTATTCCATAATTCATTAAATACAATGGAAGTCTAATTTATGTAACTTGAAATGAATTTAAAAAATTATTAGCATGAATGAAAATTTTAATTCGTATTGTAAAAAATCAAATTTTTAATGAAATACTTATACGATATGTATAATTTTCAATGAAACAATATATAAACAGATATTGGGTATCATACATATCGCTACATTAATGATAAATGAACTTATGAAATATAGGAATAATATAAATTGGAAAATTAATGAATATCATAGAAATAAATTCATCAAAACAATGGTAAATATATTGACTTTAATAGAAAAGGTTATTAGATAAATAAAAACACCACTACAGACCCTAAATAAAAAAATTAATGGTTATATTATATGAAAAACTAAATATCACTCTCATAAATATTAGGGTATAGTAGATAATGAATGTTATGAATATATTTTATAGGGATGAAATAAGATGATAAATGAATAATTAAGGAGGGACTACTAATAAGGAACCCCATATAATATGAAAAATGATTGATAAAAATAATGACTATTGAGGATCTCCCCATGAGATCCATAGGGACATAGACTATATGAAATGTTAGGGGAATCAATAACAATAATATTTAAATTGATTGAGGAAAATAGTTTATTAACCATTAATTTTAATTTGGGAAGGCCAAATGGTTTTCCAATTAGTATGTGAAATATACAGATATCAGTGGGAGGCACCAGGATGACTAACATTGGATGCCTACTTAGTATAATCAATTGTGATAAAAACATGAATCTCAAAAAATAAAAAATGAATCACTATGCACAATCAACCAAAAAGGTTTCCAATAAATTGGTGACACTATTGGAAAAATACCCTATACCAATGGTTTTAAACCAATGGTATAGGCCTCCAAACCGTTGGTATAGCATATACCAACGTTTTGGAGCACTATTTCCATGTAATCCATGAGGATAAGTCTATAACAATGGTTTTTAAATCCGTTGGTATATGTAATATGAAAATCTATATCATCGGTTCAATAAAACCGTTGGTATATATAATCCAAAAATTAATCATTCATTTGGTTTTGATCCCATCACCTTCCATTTGTGATTGAACGACTTAACCACTATCCTAAGTTACTTTTGTGAACATAATTTCATAATTATATATATATATATATTATCATAAGTACTTTAAATTTTGATATATTTAATGTCCTCTGTAAAATTATTCCAGTAATAATACATGTACCTATACAAATGGTTCTCAAAACCATTACTATAGTCTTATACCAATGGTTTTGAGAACCATTCGTATAGGTTCTTTGATTTTGGGACCTATACCAAAGGTTAGTCCAAACCATTGGTATAAGGTCTCTATAATGGACCTATACAAACGGTTTTGGCCAAACCATTGGAATACGTCCAAATTAGTGAACTACACCAACAGTTTTCCCAAAACCATGGGTATTGATCATATTTATAGTAGTGTGACAGTGTATAAATTTTATACATTACAATTGTAAAGGGAATACTAAAAAAATTGAAATACATAATTAAATAATAATTAAAACGTTATTTAATCCATAGTGTAACATAGATATTTGATAATTAATTAGAGAAAAGAAAATTCCCATTATACATATCAATGCCATA